>JAGVSL010000010.1:2660471-3990707 GCA_022494535.1 Himalopsyche phryganea | reverse complement strand
TAAACATAGATAATATACCAATACCTACTATAAACAATAATCATAAATACTATACCATTCAAAACAATAGACATATAAATATAGGTAGGTACCTAATACATTATAATTTATGTATCTACCTACTTATATGTTAGTTCTCTATAGGTACAAATGACCAAGTATAACCCATATATAATAACCACAGCAAAATTTTAGCTGGCCGTAGGTAAAGAGAAAAAATATTTATTCGGATGTGTCAAATGTCAGAATTCTATACTAAGTGCATAGATAATACACCATAGGGTAAATATGGTGTAAATTGAATTCTAGTATAAATAAGCATACGTGCAAATATTGTATTTTTATTCCATCATCAAAAATGTGGACCCTCAAACGTATATTATCGAATATTCCGAAAATCGCCAACGAATTCCATGTCGACAGATTAATTCGCAATAATAATAAATCTTTAATAATGCCAGTCCTATCGTCTAGGTATGGTTATGTAGATATTGTGAGAGATTATTGGCATCATAATTATTTCAAGTATGGCACTTTCAAACAACTCTGGTACATTTCGGCTGCAGGTCTCTCCTTAATATTTACTGGATCGCAATCAAATATTAATGGTAATATGTTACTACAAGTATATCTTCTATGATGTTTTGTTAAATTTAGTTTTAGGATGTTTTAAGACTTTGTTAAGTGTCGTGCAGTCGAAGTGCCAATGACTATACAGATTGCAGCAGTTGGTTGTTGAATATAGACCTATTTTAACAAAATCAGCAAATCATATTAGCTGGTGTTACTATACCGGATAAAGTCTTTGAGACTAATTTGATGGCTAGAAGTAAGCCGGGATCATTGGGATAGTAATTGAAGTGTCACTTTGCAGACCCACATTTGAATCAGGAAAATCGATATCACCAGTTGTACCATACATATGAAACACCAAAGAGGAAGAAATGGATTAAATTCAAATATATTGACGCACAGGCCACAGTGATTCTAAAACATTACTGTAAAGTATCGATAGATAAAAAATAGTCCACCACCGAAGTCAGTGCCATTTTGTGATTAATGCAATTGATAATTTATTTTCGATCATTTGCATCCCCTTTCTTTTCTTCTGGTCGAATTAGATTGTGAACAATATCCGCATCACTCATACGTTGAAACCCCAGATCACATGAATCGTATTATAACTACTCCTCAATGTTGTCTTTATCGACATTTGCATCAAAGCCTTTGAAATTTGCCATAAGCTCACATATTTTAGATATTGCACATCTCAGACACGTTAAGAATTAAAAAAATCTGTTTCTACATCTGATCTGAATTTTCCTTCACGATCGAATGAATGCTGCAGACTTTAATTTGAGATTAATATTGAGTTACTCCATGTATAGCATCTAGTATCAACGTTTTTTTCAGAATTTCATGCTTTCATTTGAATGAGAAAAAGCATTATCTAAGAACAGCATTTGTTTTGTGGTAACCTTTTTTTCAAAACATCTCTCACTTGATCCTACTTACTTTTTACCCAATCTTCAAGATCGTCTATCCACCAATGCTCCTTTCTATCTGTAATAATTAATATTAAGATTTCTTATTTCTGTTCATCAGCGATCTTGATTATGTTCGCTTTTCCAATCACAAAAAGTTTCATTTTGAAAAAATACTATTATTTTTTACTTGACTTCGCCCAAGATAGAGGACGCTTATGTTGAAATTTGGTTGAATTTTGAAAATTGTAACACCCACAAAACATATTCCATCAATCAATAATAAAGTTAAAAATAGCAACAATAAAAAATAAAAATTACCCCACCTTCACTCTTGTTATGAGGCCTTGTTGATCTGCATTAAATAATGGCTCCTGCAGCACCACAATATTGAATATTAGATCATAATCATACACTAATTCTCTCAGCATTTCCCGATTCATGTTACATGCATGCTATTGTGAAGGACTTATCATGCCGTTCTTCGACAAAGATTTTCCATACATGTGTTCAAGCTTGATGAGTGCCTCGTTGTAGATGGCATCAGTATAGCTCAAGGCGACGTGAGGATTGTCTCGATGCAAGGTATTCAAAATATCTTCAGAGATGCAGTCCTTATTGTTGAGTTACATTCAATTCCCTTGGCGGATTGGAGATCTTTGAAACTTGTTGTACCTTTGATTTTATGCTACAACAGTCAATGTTTTTGGAGTGCACAGTGTCAACACCGTCGAGAACGTTCTCAGATCGAATGCCGTCATGTCATTTGACAATTGCACCTTCGTAGACTGTCCCATTAATAAAATTTTGGAACATCGCAATATTATGTTGGAATATTTTAGTATAGATCGGTTGCTAAGCGAGCTTATTTTGTTATTATTGTTTCTGTTAATATTTTCATTCCGTATTGAGGCATCAAAAATATAGAGTTTGGGAGGAGTACTTGCGACCAACAGATACACAGATAGATTTATTCATGTATTTTCTGCTATAGAGTAGAGATGACACATTAAATTTGTATTGAATTCATGCATGGATAATCGGGAATTTGCGTTTCTTGAATGCATACTTATTGGGATATACCATATTCCCATATGGTAATTTACCATGTCATGGTTCAGAAAAAGGAAAATGGTCAATAAAATATAAGTAAATCTATATTTTAATAGTTTATAATATAGAAAAAATAACCAAAAGAAATAAATAAATACTAAAGATTAAAAGTATTTGCCAATTATTACTAAAGGGTATTTACTATTTTTACAAAAATAGCACAGAATTTGCGAAGAAAACCGTCCACTACAGTCCTGCTTATGAGTCTTTTTTTATTTATTTATTTTCCCTACCTCTACTTTCCTACTGAAACTATTATGTGGACCTACACTACAGCCTCTACAGTCCTGCTTATGAGTCACCATATGCGTCTATTTAAATAGTATATTTATGTCTCCTTGGCTCCAAAATATATCATGGCATTTTATTAAATGTACTTTATAAATATATTTTAAAATAAATTAACATCGTCACTGTTCCGCATTTAAGGCAAAGCATCCTGTATAAAACAGATGGCTTATTATTTGTTTTATCAATTTTGGCGATTTGAATAGTCCCGTGACTTTGTTCATAGAAAAGTAAATCAATATAATATTCTGTAGTTTTTGCTTCATTATTTTTCAAATTCTTTTATGACTTAGATAAATTTATCGCATCATGATATTGTCACTATGTTTTTGTACATACCTATATTTCTTTCAGATAAGAGGATATTTAGAGCAGCTCAATTTGGAAACGTACAGGAGATAACAAGGTTAGCAGGTAGTAATTGATAAAGAGTAAATCAACACAACATAACATTTTTTGATCCCAAACTAAATTTTTGTTCCCCATAAAACCTTACAAAGCATTTATTATTTGGGTAGGTAGCAATAGTCGATGTACCCATGTACATAAATCCGATTTTTAGGAATATGAATTAGTGAATATATTCTGTGTTTTATTTTTTACAATACTATGGAATTAGTTTTAGTTGTAAATACTTAATTCAGAATAGGCTCAAATGTAGAAATTTAATGGGGAATATGAATCGAGAATTTTTCCAATCTAACATTAAACTTATAATGTCATAGTTGGAGGAGGAGGATAGTTCCTCCGGCAGAGCAACGAATTTAACAGCGCTCTTGGTTGTTGTTTCGTCGACTATGAGAAGGCATTTGACAGTCCGCATCGACCTTCGTTATGGAGGATACTGGATGCATACGGGATTCTGCCAAAGATTGTGGCCATCATCAAGTCTCTTGGTTAACCCAAGTTAACTCAGGACATATTGGTCTGAAAATAAACGCAAGTAAGATCAATGTGATGTGTAACCATGCCTGTCATGACTCTGATAGGACCCTGACTAGCGCGGGATAGACCATCGGGAGGGTTGACAGCTTTAGATACCTCGGTGTACACATCCCGAAGGACGGTAACACAAAAAAGGAGCTCGTTATCCGATAAGGAATAGCCGGAGCTGCATTTAACTCAATGCAGATCGTCTAGGACACGCAGCTGTACACGATTAAAACCAAATGCCATTTGTTCAACGCTCGCATTCTACCTGTGCTTCTTTACGGTAGCGAAACATGGCACCTGATGAAGTTTCAAAAAAACCATATACTGAGCTTCGAGACTAGATGCTTGTGTTTGATATTGGGGGTGAAGTGGTTTGATTTCGTGAGGAATTCGGAGATTAGGGAACGGACTGGGCAACGCCGTGTCACATTGGCAGTTATGGAGAGACGTTGGAGCTGGCTGGGTCATGTGCTGCGGATGCCTCCGTAAAAGCCTCAATCCTGCTTGCCTCTTCTTCCGACCTGTGGAATTCCGGCGTCTTCGAAGACCATCGGGCACTAGCCATAGGATGTACTCGGCGGAGCTGAGGTACTCTGGCATGTCATGGGAGGAAGCAATGCGATTGGCGGGTGACAGGGATTCACGGAGACGACGCGTAGTAGCCATATGCTCCACATAGGGAGCGAATATGGAAGAAGAAGAATGCTATAGTGGCAGAAAGCTTCTAAAAGCCTTGTTTTGAGATAATTGTCATTTCTGTCAATAGTTATGAAATTTAAACATCTCTATTTATAGTTTTGAATCATTGTATATTATTCTAAGAACTTCATGAAATTCTTTAATGATTTCTAAATTCGTTCTGAGTATTGGAAACGTTCAGTTATTTATAGTTTTTTTACCACAAATTGAACTTCTTCTTTTGAATTTCTTTGAACGGAATTGACTGAATGCATATTACCAAAAATAACATGGGATATTGTTTTTTCAGACGATAGAGCGTGTTGAAATCAATCTATTTGCATTTCAAAGTCAAAACAATCCATTTTTGACACACTGTCTGCCACTATACGGACAATATTATATTTTTCATGATTTAAAATTAACACAGTTAATAATATTATGCTGTTTTGATTTTGGAATAAATTTCAGAATTTGTGGAACTGGGGAGGGCAAAGTAAATCCCGATTCAAGACATCACTTAGGATGGACACCTTTAATGGTAGCCGCTGCCAACGGTCACGCCGATGCAGTGGCATCTTTATTACAGTTAGGTGCCCAACCAGATTTGCAGGACTTGTATCATAACCCTCAAAAAACTGCTAAACAATTGGAGCTTCATCCACTTGATGGTAATATTGGACACTTATTTTCCAAATCCATTTAACCTTTTTTAACAAGGGTGAAATGTAACTAGATTTGCTTTCATGAAATAATAAAAACATTGATTTATTGAGTGCGAAATATTTTGGTCAAATCACTGATTCCTCAAAGGAACTACTGATACTATTATATAATAAACCAAATGATTATAAATAGTATTACTGTGAATACATAACCAATAAACTCAAATCTATTGCGATAAATCTAAGAATATCAATAAAAGTGGCTGTTGGCATCGAAATATTTATTATCGACTGAGGGTGCTTGATGGAATTTCAATATCAAATTTGGATTATTGAGATTTTGTACACTTCCATGTATTTTGTCACTAACAACCCGAGTTTCGCCTTTCGGCATCTTCAGACATTCGAGCGCACGAATGGACTCGAACTGACAGACTGAAAGACAAATTAATTTCTTTTGACGATGTCAGCTTATTCACTAATGTGCCTGTAAACAAATGTAAACAAATTATCAAAGATATCCTTCATACGCGTAGAGTTAATCCCGTCATTACTACGGAATTACTTAATATATTAGACGTTTGCGTTGACCAGAACTATTTTCAATTTGATAATAGATTCTATGAACAAACCGAAAGCCTTGCAATGGGAAGTTGTTTGTCACCATTATTAGCAGAATTTTACATGAATCATTTAAAAAACCTTATTTTTAGCAATTAAACAGAAGCTAGAAACGTAGTTTATTGGTTCCGTTACGTAGATGACATCCTTTGTTTATTCAATGGAACTGAGAGACAAGCTTCTAACCTTCATAATTTTCTTAACTCATGAGATGATAAAACTCAATTCACTTTAGAAGTAGGGGACAAGAATATAAATATTGATATTAAAAACTCTATTCATGAATTTAAAATATTTCGCAAATCGACTTTTTCAGATGCTGTCATAGATTTTAATTCAATGCATCCTTTCTCATATAAATTGGCTGCTTTCCATTCTCAGGTTCACAGATTAGTCACTATACCTGTAAGTAAATTTAATTTTGAAAACGAACTAAACATTATCAAACAAATTGTCATTGATAATGGCTATGAGGCGTCTCTTATAGATAGTCTTGTATCAAAAAACAAAGTAAATTAGCAGAAAAGATGCTATATTTCGGGAACTTGTCTAAAGACATAGACCAACCTAGGAACTGGCATAGAATTAGTTATTTAGGTTGTACAAGCTAGAGTCCACTTTAAGAACAAATCTGGTATTTATAAATTACAATGCAGTGATTGCCAACATTTCTATGTGGGTAAAACCACACGTACATTAGATATAAGGGTATCAGAACATTTAGCTGCCTTTAGATTAAAAAAGAAACTTCGACATTCGCAAATCACTTACTATTGGAGAACCATACGTTTAATGCGGATGATGGGGTTAAATTGTTGCATCAAAAACATAGGGGATCATAAATTATTTTATCAAGAAATTTTGAAAATCAATAGAGCCCAGTTAAATTCCTTGCCAATTCTGAACGAACAGCTGAACCTTCCAAACTCCCCGTTGCTGTATCCTGTATGTTCAAACACCTAACAGATGTCACTAAATGTGTAATGATTGTATATATTTATCCTTTCGTCGCATTGCATCCCGTCGAAACCCACAATGGTAGTATAATTGTAAAATCACTGGTAATTCTAATAGTAGTTAGAAAGTGGCAATTCGCTACTCTGTTAATGCGTTGTTTACAAAATAAGGATTAAGGCGATTCTCGAAATTTTAACTCAGGTATCAGTGTGGATCCTAGACGTATAATATTTTATCTCGTAAATAATATTTGTCATATTTGTATCTTCTATATAAATGTTAGACACTGTTTACTGTCTGTCAGATCGAATCCATTCATGCGCTCGAATGCCTGAAGATGCCGAAAAGCGAAACCCGGGTCGTTAGTGACAAAATACATGGAAGTGTACAAAATCTCAATAATCCAAATTTTATGCTATTATAATGGAGTTCTACCAAGTAAATGCCAATTTAATCAATACATATAATTTACATTATATTATATTAATTTTCTATGGTGAGATAGATGTCTGCTGCTTTCTTCATATACCCATACAGCAAGCCTGAGCTTTAATTGTCTTCAATATCACTGTAGCATAGCAAGGCTCTATGTACACTTTCCTTGTAAAGTTTATTATCATGTATATCTGCATTAGATGGTCAATTCTGATTTTGAGCTAGTAACTTAGAACATCTGTCAAATTATAGATTTTAGTATGATCTACTGCTGCCATTTAAGACTATTGTGTGCTTATATTATTTATATTTTGTTTTAAAGTACTAATGAAAAGAGAAGATGAATTTTGCGAGTCTATGAATGGTCGGGCAACTTATAGTGGATTCACAGCACTTCATTATGCAGCATTAGCTGATTCAAAGGACACTATCAACGTTTTATTAGAAGCCGGTGCAAATCCAACGCTACGAGATAATGCGGGAAGAAGGCCTCTTGATTATGCACCGGATGGCAGCACCGCTAAGTCTATCCTGGAAGTGTACACTAAGAAGGTCATTAATTTTATTAATAAAAATCATTTAATTTTAATTTAATTAAGACATCAACTGGGGGTGCTTGATGGAATTTCAATATCAAATTTGGATTATTGAGATTTTGTACACTTCCATGTATTTTGTCACTAACGACCCGGGTTTCGCCTTTCGGCATCTTCAGGCATCCGAGCTCACGAATTACCAATATTAACAATAAATATATAAATACTTATTAACAGTAAAGATAGAGTCCACTTTAAGAACAAATCTGTTATTTATAAATTACAATGCAGTGATTGCCAACATTTCTATGTGGGTAAAACCACACGTACATTAGATATAAGGGTATCAGAACATTTAGCTGCCTTTAGATTAAAAAAAGAAACTTTGACATTCGCAAATCACTTGCTAATGGAGAACCATACGTTTAATGCGGATGATGGGGTTAAACTGTTGCATAAAAACATGGGGGATCATAAATTATACTATCAAGAAATATTGGAAATTAACAGAGCCCAGTTAAATTCCTTGCCAATTTTGAATGAGCAGCTGAACCTTCCTAATTCTCCATTATTATATCCTATACGTTGAAACACCTAACAGATGTCACTAAATATGTAATGATTGTATATATTTATCCTTTCGTCGAATTGCATCCCGTCGAAACCCACAATGCTATTATAATTGTAAAATCACTGGTAATTCTAAAAGAAGTTGGAAGGCGGCAATTCGCCACTCTGCTAATGTGTTGTTTACAAAATAAGGATTAAGGCAATTCTCGAAATGTTAACTCAGGTATCAGTGTGGCTCTCAGACGTATAATATTTTACTTCGTAAATAATATTTGTTGTATTTGTATCTTCTATATAAATGTTAGACACTGTTTACTGTCTGTCAGTTCGAGTCCATTCGTGAGCTTGAATGCCTGAAGACGCCGAAAGGCGAAACCCGGGTCGTTAGTGACAAAATACATGGAAGTGTACAAAATCTCAATAATCCAAAATTGATTTAATTTTAATGTATATGATTGCTATCAAACCCTAATTTGCACTACAAATATTATTTATAAAAAAGGCCTGTTGCATATATCCTGGTTATTTGTCGTTGTTAGGTATAATTTATATACGATATTTTATTAAAAAGTGAAATTTCAATTCATTTGCTAAAACCTCGGATAATTGTGTCTTTTAATTATATTTTCAGACGGAAGCAATTCAGCAAGAGAAACAAATTGAAGAACGCAGACGATTTCCCCTAGAACAGAGGTTAAGTCAGTATATTGTTGGTCAGCAAGGAGCTATTAACATTGTCTCTGCTGGTTTGTTGAATATCTACTTAACCTGAAATATTACGTTTTCTAACCAGGGACGGGTCGTCTTTATCGCCCACAGGGGCCGGGCCCCACCAATAATTTAATTTAAGTATTCAAAATGATTTCAATTAATAAACTTGAAGTATACAATTGTTGTATGTATGCAGTTTTGCAATTGATAGCCATCACTTATTTAATCAGGGCCCCCAGGTATGGTACAGGGTACATTTGCAGTGTCTGTTCAATGTTGTATTATCAATAATGTCGTATCGTTTCGCCATAAATGTTGGGATAGACATAAAGTTGTCTATCTCTTCTAAACAGTATATATATATATATATATATATATATATATATATATGTGTGTAGCTACTTTCCAAAAGCAGCCATATCCATGCTAAAGGTATTTTCGCTTTTTTTTGGCAATTGCTATTGACCTACTTGATTTTAATAGTTCAGTATTTAAAAGATTGCCAAAATGCTATTAAATACCATGTAAATCGAGGTCAAAGTAAGACATTTTTTTCAAATCCAGCCACATCCACTTGTCCTTACATATCAAAATCAACCATATGCATTTAGGCCAATCACTGACCGCTATTAACTCAAAATGGCTACCAGTCGTTAGCGAATTTTCAACGGTGCTTGAGACTACGCGTCTTCTTTATCGATTTCTAAGTACAATTGAAAATTTCAAATTAATAATATATCGGAAGTCACCCTCAACAAGATGAGAAAATGTGTGATTCTAGCATTATCAGTAAATCGCGCCAAAACCAAGGAAAATCGGTAAATTGTATTCACTTTTTTCATAACTTCAACGGTGTTGGTTACAGACAGAGCCGCATTCATTTTTTCAAGGTAAAGGTACATACTAAGAATATAAATTTGGTTTGCACAATTCAAATTATTGAAGAAATGACTTATTTATAACTTAAAAGGTTCCACTATCTGGTCATACGTTCTGATTTCCTACCTACATTTCATGAGAGCACGCAGTATTTCAATAGTCGGCTATTTGTATAAATTTTGGATATGTCACCATTGAACGGGTGAGGAATGTTCGTATAATTTCAATATATTTTGTCATTTTAGGGTGGGAAATGTTCACATATTTATAACATTGAGAATAATGTTGTACATATTAAGTCATTTTGAATAAATAATTGGATATTTTGTCATTTTTGGGTGGAGATGGTTGGTATATTGTTGCATTTTGAATGGATATTTGGAATATATTTTGTCATGTATGGGTGGGGATGTTCTCGTATTTATAAAATTGGGGTTAATGTTGTACATATTATTATCTCATTTTGAACTTTAGGGTGGAGATTTCCACGTTTTTATAATATTGGGAAATTGGGGTGGGGAATGTTCATATAAGACACATTATTATTGCATTGGTCTTGATCATTATAAACATGTGGAAATAGTACAAATCATATTGAGTTTTATTTTTTAAATATGATGCCATTCCACAAAGAACTGACAGTTCACGCCTTAAAAGTGATTCTTTATTATTAGTTAAGTCAGCCTAAGTTTATATTGTATCGAAAAAATTCCTAAAAATAAATTTTATTTACCATAAATACTTATTTATTCCCTGAGCTACACTTTCTCACTTTCCTGATTCGGCCCAGAATAATGACACCATTTTACATGTAAAATTGCTGCCACTTTTTTATCAGAATGAGCCAAATCCTCGTGAATGTGGCTTGTTTTGTGACAAACCCAGCCATGTCCATAAGAAATGCATTTTTTGAGGAATCTGTGCAAATTACATTTAAACAAATAATGCAGAACTTCCTAAAATGTAATCTTTTCTAATTGTATTTTTATAATCTTCCAACATGGTAACTGTGTACACGAAGAAACAAAAAAGTGGTTTTCCTCTAGTTCATCCATTTTGGATACGGTTTTGTCATGCTTTTGAAAAGTAGCGACACATATAGCTAAGCTAAAATAAGTTTAAGCGTAGTCCTGACGATGGGGTTAAGCCGGAATAGGTATTAACTAACTAATAAAATTTTGTAGAACTTAATACTTTTTAAATATAATAATATAATATTTGTGTCAACGAGAATAATTTAAACAGAGATCTTGCCAACTGAATGGTTTTAATTTTTTTTTAATATAAAAATACTTAATCTTTTCTCATTTTGAACGCACTGTGCCGCGGCACATCTGGGATCGTCTCGCGGGCGACCGCCTACGGAGCACTGCTGTAGAGCATGATGTTTACGCTGTGTCGCTGTGGTTGTATGTACATAATGCGCGATTATTTGATTGTCTTCTTAATCTTTCTTTGTTGACCTGTTTTATTGTTTTTAGAATGCTTAATTATTTTCTGTGTGCTTCGTTGCTTTTTTAATTTATTTTTAAATAAAAAAATTTACTACGTCCATAAACAATACATATTAACTATGAACAAAATCTATATAAAAAAAAATTTTGGCCCCTGCCGCCATTGGTTATCATATTATATTATCAATAACGTTTTCAATTAAAAACTGTACTATTGTGCGACTCGAATATTATCAAATCATACTGAACAATTATTACATAGCATTAAAAAGGGCCATGTCAATAAACACAATAAAATTTTGAAAATAAACCAAATTATTCATAAAAAATTGTTGTAGCAATAAGACGAAAAGAAAATGGCTGGGCAGATGATGAGCATCCATTGGTATTTTTATTCCTTGGGAGCTCTGGAATAGGGAAAACCGAATTAGCTAAACAAGTTGCTAATTATATCCATAAAGACAATCCCCAAGGGTTCATTCGGCTAGACATGTCGGAATATCAAGAGAAACATGAGGTATGAGATGCAAATATTGAATCTATATATTTTGATAGAAATGAGACTGTGTTTCACAGAAAAATTTTATTTTTAGCGATAGTTTATTTTTTCCATCGTATTCTATTTCCAATTAAGAAAAGTATGCATATAAATAGAAGCCAGTAAACCGCTTATTACAATAAATGTAAGCGAAATAAAACTGGGCATATCGGCATTAGATAGTTGTTTAAGCTCATTGAATAGCATTATATGTTTGAACATTTTTTTTTGTCTGATTTTGTAAGTTATTTGGCATTACATATTGTGTGAAATGACTTATTTTATGTGTGCGTATTTTTGTATTTTGACAAAATGTGGACTTATTGGTTTTTGCTTTTCATTAAATTTTCTTAAAGTAAAACATGCAATTCATTGAAGTTTTTAATGAATTCATATTAACACATAGAAATCTAAAGTTGAAAGATATTCCACTAGGAGTCAATATGGCCAAGTACATTTTACAATGTAACTCTTCAATGATTAATATAAAATTTAAATTGATAACTTTGTTATTCCACTTGTTGTGTTACCAACTGTCTGTTGTCTTACTAAGTTAAAAATTAGAATAATCGTTTACCTTATAAATGAGTAACCTTACAATATAGTTATTCTATGGATGCTTCTGAGAGAGGCGAAACACATGTCACAGCTAATAACACAACTGGTGCAATAGCAAAGTTATCAATTTCAATTTTCTGTTAAAAATAAATTTCCACAAAGTTACCACTTAATCAATCGAAAATATCTTCAATGATTGTTAACTGCACGCAAAAGTTGTCTAATAATTGACCTCATATATCTCCTGCGTAGTTTACTTTTATGGTTTTTATACTTTTTTGAAACATTTACTATATTTGGTATAAGGTTGCAAAATTGATTGGAGCCCCTCCTGGATATATCGGTCATGATGATGGTGGACAACTAACTCGTTATTTAGCCAAACAAAAAGACGCTGTGGTTTTATTTGATGAAGTGGACAAGGCGCATCCAGATGTTTTAACTGTACTGCTACAGTTATTCGACGAGGTAAACGCATAGTATTTCAGCACACAATATATTTATACTTTTTTGGCATGTCTCGTCAATGACCTATTATGACGTACCATGTCATGTCTTAAAGCTTTTATAGGATGTTGATTTAAATACATTTTGCTTTTATGTATTTATGAGAATATTATCATTTTCCTTTATTATTATGAAACTTAAATTGATATAGCAAGAATTCGAGTATACTAAATGACCATTTTAAATGATAATCTGAAGAAAGTAGATAATGGTTTAAATATTTTGACAGGGTAGGCTCACTGACGGCAAAGGAAAACTAATTGAATGTAAAAATGCTATTTTTGTGATGACTAGTAATTTAGCGAGTGATGAAATCGCATCGTACGGCCTTGAATTGAGAGAAGAGGCTGAATTGATTACCAAAAGTAAGATGGCTGAAAATAAAAGCAAGAACGGTGGGATTTTCTTTTTACTTTTTTTTTATTTAAAAACAATTTTATGTACTAATTCCACAAATTTATAAAATGATCAGCACCGGATTTGCTCATTGCGAGCCTTTCAAACTGATTAAAAATAAAACCACTCAAAAATGATACAGAAAATATGCAATGGTAGTTGAAATATTATTTCATTGATTGTAGTTGACGTAGACCAGATTGAAGAAATAGCCGTGTCTCGGAATTTCAAAGACAACATTGTGCGTCCAATATTGAAGTATCACTTTGGACGCGATGAATTTTTGGGTCGGATTAACGAGATCGTATATTTTCTTCCGTTTTCAAGGCAAGAATTGTTGACTCTCGTCACGATGGAGCTAAAATTATGGGAAAAAAAGGTAGCAAACCACCGTATCAAAATTTAGTGATAAGTGATTCATTTGTCAAATCAAATTCACAGATTTTGAAATATGGCAGTTCTAAATTGATTTAATATTTGCATTTTGTTGTGAAAGGCTAAAATCAATTATCAAATGCTTCATACAAAACTATTACCCATGTTGGTGATTTTTTTCAAGGCTAAATCTCGCCACTCAGTTGATCTAAAATGGGAGAATGGCGTTCTAGGATGTCTGGCAGACGGGTATGACGTTTATTATGGTGCCCGTTCAATAAAATATGAGGTAGAAAGGAGAGTAGTGAACAAGATAGGTAGGTAATTAATTTATAAAAGTTTTTTATTAATCAATGAAAATGATGTATCAGTATTATGTCAAATTTAATGACTATTTATTTTTGAGCAACCCAAGATTAAACTTTTTAACTTATAAAATCACAATATATATATATGTGTGTAATTTAAGATATCGACTTAGGGTGCTTGATCGAATGTCAATATCAAATTGCAACAATGCAAATTTGTATATATATATATATATTTTACCACGTCTACTTCAAATGTGGAGTATATTGAGATTTGAATCTCAGTACGGACAGTGTCCTAAATTGATTTCAATCAATATTTAAATTTGATTGATAATAGATTATACAGTATAAACGGAAAGTAATTTTGAAAATCTCTGGTACTGTCATCATGTTAAAAATTTATGTTTTTATCGGCTCACAGTTTTACATTTCGAAATATTAAACCATATAAGTTAACTAACCAAAAACTATTACTAAAAACGATTTTTATATTTTGCAGTTTTGTACTAATAATATAAAAGCATTACAGATAGACAGATCAATCGTGACAAATATATAATGCAATTCTTATTGTAAAATAATATTTTAGCTTTGGCTGCTGAGAAAGGAATGTTGGGCAAAGGATCCAGCGTTATGGTAACCAGTAGTGAAGATGGTATTATAATCATAAAAGTAAAGAGGAAAGGCGACAGAAACTACACGGTTGTGTCTTGAAGGGAAAGAAGCTTGCAGTGAAAAAATCATGTGATATAATGTAATTATTTTCCATTGACTCTTTCAAACCTATAAAATGAACTTATTTAAATGTCCACTACATGTATCGAAAATATTATAATATCTTTTGTTGTTGCAAGTTCCTATCTGACAATTTAAGAACTTTAGGATGGGTGTTAGAGATAGTCGTTTGGTCATTTGGAGTTCGAAAATTTCTGGTGCATCAGTATTTTGCTTCAACTATTTTTCATATGTTTTAAAATTAAAATTACAGAAGATAACTTTGCAGTGAAACAGTAAACCGATTTTAAAATTGGCTTTAAATATCAAATCTTTATTTTGTCAGTTTAAAGGTAAAACTCGTTCAGTGACAATAAAACCTTTTTATTCGACTTAAGATTTGTCTAAAACAAATCATTGGCAAGAAAAAATCAGCTAATATGCACATGCACACCTTTTGGTAACGAGTTATTGAAAAAATTTGTATGTTAAAGAATACTATTAGTTATAATATGAAAAAATCACCTTGATTTCAATTATGGTAACTAACAAACTAATGAATTTTTCTGACTGTCTCTTGACTTTAAATATTGATGCATAATCAAATGTTTTCAAAACAATATTATTTATGATACCTATTCCAAAATCTTTTTTATAACGTATTATTATAGATGAAATACATTTCTTTCAATAAACTATTTTTGGTTTTTATTTTAAAAATACCATATTTCCATTTGGATACAGATGCGCTGGAAATCTGGAAGACAGCGGAAACCTTCTAAACCAAAAAGCTATTGTGCCGTTATATTGTATAAATAAGAAAGAAGAATACTGTTGTCTTTTAAATTTTATAAACAAAACAGAAAATAAGAATTTTTTTAAAAAACTTTTTCATGTCGAAATCTAAATTTTTACCTTGAATAAGTTACAGAATTATAATAAAATATTTTTGCATTACTTTATCTTTACCCATGAAATGCCAGTTTCTTTTGGTACCACCAAGTATACTCTATAGATAGTATCGAACAGTCGTCCAGGCGATTGAAGGATGGAGGGGAAACGGATGCACTATGTGGTGGCCATATGCTCCACATAGGAAGTGAATATGGTCCAAGAGGAAGATATTAATACATAAGTACAACACCAAACAAAGCGCATGCCACCAAGCTTTGGGCAGTTGCTCTTAAGACACTCCTAATCAAGGAACTGCAGATATGCTTAATGTTTGCTACACCACTGGATACTGCCGTATAAAATGTAGGGATGGGAAAGCAGTGGTGGGTGGAGGAGAGCAAGTGTACATAAGCACAACCAATGAAATATTGCATTCAATTATGTTCCATTTTGGATATGCTTCATGGAAAAAGCATTGCCTTAGATAAATCAAGTGTAGTTATGCAGAAAGCAGATAGTAAACACACAAAGCAGCTTGGTTGATTTATGAAAAGGTAGAACCAATATGTTAGGTTGTGCTATTCACGATTAATTGTTTCTTTTGTATACCTACGCTAATTATTAGCTACTCCGTTCATTTCATAACCGAGTTTGCTTTTAGTATAAAATATTAATTACAGCGACTGGTAACACTTTTCATAAGGATGTGTAAGCTGACTCGATTCTTGAAACTTTTGGTGGTAAATTTGAAACAATAGAATACACTGATTTAGAAATATATAATATAAATAAAATAATCAAATGTTATCCAAATACGAGTAGACTGTTGATCATGCTAGCTTGGAACTGGAGTAAAAGAACTCATTTAATATAATTTAAGACATCGACTGAGGGTGCTTGATGGAATTTCAATATCAAATTTGGATTATTGAGATTTTGTACTCTTCCATGTATTTTGTCACTAACGACCCGGGTTTCGCCTTTCAGCATCTTCAGGCATTCGTGCGCTCGAAT
The DNA here is from genome assembly GCA_022494535.1 of Himalopsyche phryganea. NCBI lineage: Eukaryota > Metazoa > Arthropoda > Insecta > Trichoptera > Rhyacophilidae > Himalopsyche > Himalopsyche phryganea. Next base: position 3,974,076 of record JAGVSL010000010.1, on the reverse strand, counting down.
GTCTGAAGATGCCGGAAGGCGAGGATCGTTAGTAACAAAATACATGGAAGTGTGCAAAATCTCAATAATTCAAATTTCATTCTTTATTTTTTAGAAAATTGCAAGACAGTTGAAGACTTCAGACTTATCATTGCTTGCATGGACAACGTACATATTTTAATATGTAAAACTACCATGAATACCATGAATTCGAACTGACCTCAGTTCGAGTCCATTCGTGTGCTCGAATGCCTGAAGATGCCGAAAGGCGAAACCCGGGTCGTTAGTGACAAAAAACATGGAAGTCTACAAAATCCCAATAATTCAAATTTGAACTCATTTAAGTTTTTATTTTATCTGTTACCTATATAGGTATTTTCTTCAATTACAGATTCTTGCTATGTTATGTCTCTAAATTCAATAATTAATATGCAAAGATATCGACTGAAGGTGCTTAATAGAACTTTTTCATATCAAATTTGAATCGTTCGTATTTTATATATTTCCATACGTTTCGTCTCTAACAACTGGGATTTCGCCTTTCGGCATCTGCAGGCGTTTGAATTCAAGTTCATCCGTGTACTTGACGCCTGAGGATGCTGAAAGATAAAACACGGGTTGTAAGTGACGAAGCGTATAAAAATATACAAAATTTGAGAGATTCAAATTTAGTATCGAAAGGCTTAAAATAATATATTGTATCTGCTGAGGACATCCTTGGGACATCCCTAATCGTGAATTGACAACAACTGACAGTTCAAAGAATCACGTTGCTTTTGGCAGTAAATTTATATAATAAAAGTATTATAAAATTAACGTTTTTACTGGCGTACTGCCACATTTCGGTAAAATGGCTTCAGCAATCCGTTTATCGGGGATGAACTTAAAAAGGAATATTCAATTTTTATTCAAAACATCGAGAAATATACATATCCGGCATTCGCCGATATCGACTCAAAAACCTGAAGGTAAACTTATATTTTTGTTTTACAACTGTATGTATACGATACGTTGAGCCAAAGGTTCTGGTGATTTTTTTTATTATTTTAAGCATTTTTTGACATCTAGGATCCAGAATCTCCCCATCATCCCGGTTTTGTATTAACCAACGCTTCAGTACTGCCGCCGCTAGTGATACAGTTGATACAGATTATCATACCATTATCAAAGATGGAGAGAAGGTCAAGGGATCTTCTGATACCATGGAATTCCAGGCTGAAACTAGAATGCTTCTAGATATTGTCGCAAGATCTTTGTACTCAGAAAAAGAGGTTAGAAAAATTACATTATTTGAAGTTCTTATGATTATGTATTCAATGTTAGCTTTAACTATCAAATTACTGTTCCTTTACTGCAGTTACACTTCTTACATTTTTATGATACTGTTTCATTCAAGCTATTATCAAATTGAGGGATCAAAGTGCACCTAGTGACACTGTAAATTGAAATGTAAATATGTATAGCACAAATGCGGCCCGTGGACCGCATTCGGACCAAAATAACAAGTAACAAGTGGTAAAATGATGTAATCATAAAATTAAAAATAATAAAATGCATACCTTATCTAGTATATCATTATTTTCCAACACTTGTGTCTTCTGCGGCTCGTGAAAGATTAGAAAATGTATTAACTGGCCCTTCTTTCAAATAGGTTGTGCACCATTGATGTAGAGCTTAAAATTTTCAATGTTATTTAATACAAATAATGATAAAAAGCAAAGAGCTAATGAATTAAAGATTGTTTCTACTCTAGTACTATTTCATTATAAAACCTCTTTTAATCAGTAATTTTATAAAAGTAAAATATAACACACTTTATTAATATTTGTTTATCAAATATAATCTTTCCGTGCATTAGAATTAGTAAATTCTCTTATTAGATCAAAATAATCTAATGTACAAGCAAGCGAATGTCATTAGTCCATATAGTTGTTCTCACGTCATTGTTGATTGTGGAATTTTTTTACCGTTCAGTAAACTAAAGGATCCTTCTGCTATACTGACAGAGGTAGCTTAAAAATTGAAGTGCAATCACTGTATCATGTGGAATGTTACAAATGTCAGGCCCACAGTTTCTGCCTATCTCCATCTGAATGGGCCTGATTATGAGCAATGTGACTTAAGCTAGGATTTTAACAAAATTAAGATAATTTATGAAAACATCAAAATCTAAAGCAATCAATTCAGTTTTTAGACAATTTTTTATGATTGGAATCAAAGTCATTGAATGTTCATCATAATATAAGCAATTAGAGTTAACTGATAGGTAAGAATCTTAAAATGGTAGTTAATTTACTATTTTCATTACAGGTATTTGTGAGGGAACTTATTTCAAATGCTAGCGACGCCTTGGAAAAATTAAGGTATTTAAGTTTAAGTGGCGGCCCAGAAGGAGCAAATCTTCAATCTTCCGACAGAGCCCTCGAGATACATATAGCTACGGACAAGCCTAATAGAACACTAACACTACAGGTATAAATTTACTTTTAAAAGGTACTCTCTGTGGTGTCGTAACGTTAATATTATTTTTCATAAATAGATGATTTTTGTAAAAAGCACGATAGTAACCATTGAGACAAAAAATACAGTAAATTACGACAAGCAGAAATGACTATAAGGGTTGCATTAAACTTTATCTTAATCAACGAAACTAAATATTATGTTGCCAAATTTTAGGGACAAATTCATGCTAAAATATCAAACCTCCCTTCTCCTAAATGTATCGACTGAGTTGTTTGTCAGTTGCAAGCCATCTTTTGATGATCTTTTTGTTACCATTATCAATTCAATCCTATTTAAATTATTATTATCGTTTTAAAAGTATTGTCAACTTCGTTACAAAGGTCTTTCGTAATGGTATGCTCAGTTCGTTTCATTAACCACTTAACGCCGGGAACCGCACATGTGCGGGAATTTCGAACATGAAGTCAGTCCGGGGCCCGCACTGACGTCATGTCCCGGTTGCGGGATTTCGCTTGGCTTAACATCGGAACATATGAGGGCTTCCAACCATTGAGTATTATAGGTCGTTTAGGATTATGAGGCGATCTGGGTAGACCTTGAAACCATTCACAGTTTTATGGTTGCAGGAGAACATGGGTCGACAATTATTAAAAATAGACATTAAGTGCTAATGTCGTAAACTAGATTCAAATAGATGTGCTTTTAGAGCAGCCATACTCAACCTGCTGCCCAGCGAGCTTTTATGTTAAGCGTCATATCAGTATAATGTTGCGCCCCGCGTAACTCAGCAAACATACATATGCGGTCCCAAGAAAAAAAAGATTTAGTATGGCTGTTTTAGAGCCACAAAAGCAGGCCTGGTTCTAGGGTTTGAAAACCTTGAAACATATGCCTTTATCCCAATTTTTACAACTCAACATACTACAAAAGAACGAATAAATGCAGCCATTTGGACTCGTCTGCATCCATAAAATTTGTATTGGTTAAATCGTAATTCCTATTGGTTAAATTGCATTATTATTATAATTATAAAACCATGTTTTTTCGAAGTAAATGTTAAAAAAAAAGTTTTTACTTTTATTTTATATACTTTATTTACTTTGAAAAAGAGAGCATAAAATAATATCATTTTTTTTGACACTTCTGAAAAAAAAATCAGGAATGAAGTGGTTAATGAAGTGACCCCTTGATCCATGGGTTGAATGATGTAACAGTAGGTGGTACAAATTTTCAATCTGCTTCAAACACCTAAATTTATTTCTATATTTCTTAAAATGCTCATTAAATTCATGCACTGATAACTCTTAAACCAGATAATTTGAGACTTTACTGTAGTTGTAAATTATCAATTATTTCAGAATTATTTAGCACTGTAAGGCAATGGTTTGTTTATGTAGTCACAATTTGCAGATATGCAAATACATTAAATTTATGTATTGTTTTTGACAAAGCTTTCACAAACTTAAATATTTTTTTTAAATGAAAGTGCTTTAAATTCTGTTGTTTGCTAATTTTCTTTCAGGACACAGGTATAGGTATGACTCGAGAAGAACTCATTTCAAATATTGGAACGATTGCACGGTCAGGATCTAAAGCGTTTCTTGAACAATTAAAAAATAAATCACCGGAAGAAAGTTCCTCTTCATCTATTATTGGTCAATTCGGTGTCGGCTTCTACTCAGCTTTTATGGTGGCAGATAAAGTTGAAGTTTATACTAGAAGCTCCATTGAAAACTCTCCGGGACTTAAATGGTCTTCTGATGGGTGAGTGTAGTGCTGTGTTACCTTTACATAATTAATTTTTTTTTTAATAAAACTACCAATTCCACAATTTTCAAAATGATCATTACCGGTTTGGCTCTTCGCAAGTATTTTCAGCTGAAGAGCCGAAAATTGATCAGTTGAAAATGTTCGCAAAAAGCTAAACCGGTGCTAATCATTTTATAAAACTATGGAATTAGAAGTATAATGCTTTACCACCAAGAATTGACAGTTAACACCTTAAAAGTGATTAAAATTGATTGCTTTGTTCGCCCACTGGTTGTGTTACCAGATACGACACATCTTTTACATCTTTGAGAAGCATCTTACCTATTACCTAATATTACCTTTTGTAATCTGTAGTTGTACCAAGCAAATGCCAATTCAAGTAGCAATACATACTGTAAGAACTCTATAAAATCGATAAATAATGTTGTAATATTAAGTTATTATTATAATATATATTATAATATTATTATTATGTCGGCATTTGTGGCGCAGTTGGTAGCGTCGTGGGCTACGGCTACGGATATTTCGGGCTCAATTCCCGGTGCGGACAGTTTTCATAAATTGATTTATAGATTTCTGTTCGTAGTCTGAGTGTTTGTGTTGTCTAAAAACTCCCTTCTTACCCACTCAACCAATCCTCACGGGGCGCACCGTGAGCGATTAGCTAACCGCTAGTCCTGTCCTAGCCTTATCCTTCTACCCCTACTCTCTTCAATAAAGAGAGGTTGAGCAATTGAGGAACAAACAGTTCTCATAGAAAAATTCTGTTAAGATACCTCTATTAGGAGGCAATATGCTCCGTTGGGAGCGGACATGGAAAAAAAATATTAACATTTCCATTTGCAGCTCTGGGACTTTTGAAATCCAAGAAGCTGAAGGTGTACAACTTGGAACCAAAATTGTTGTACATTTAAAAACAGAATCGCGTGAATATGCCGATAATCAGGTTATAAAAGGTAACCTTAAACATATATTACTTTAAATGCATTTTTGTATTACAAATATTGTACATGTACAATTAACATTTGTATTCATTTTTTGTAGATGTCATCAAGAAGTACAGCAATTTTGTTGGATCTCCTATTTATTTGAATGGACAGAAAGTCAATTCTATTCAGGTAAAATATGTATAATATCATGCTCTTCCATATTTTTTGTCTTTGACCATATGTGGGGAGGCCACAACCTTTAGGATTCTCCACTCTTTTAAATAACATCGAGAGCCTGCTTCACTTCTGATATGAATTTTATTAAATTGTATAATTTAATTTAATTAATATGAGAAGTTTTGAAATTCTTATCATTAAGCCTTTGAGACCTATATGGACATACATGTGTTGCCTATTATCTTTCGCTAGGTTCATAATTTTTATTAAATTATTGTTATATCTTTATTTACTTTTAAGGTGTTAACTGTCAATTCTTGGTGGAAAGACATTATATTTTAAAAAATAAAACACAATTTGTTTGTACTACTTCCACATATTTATAATGATCAGGACCGGTTTCGCTCATCACGAGCATTATCAACTGATGAACTGATCAACTGATCAGTTGATAATGCTCGTGATGAGCGAAACCGGTCCTGATCATTATAAATATGTGGAAGTAGTACAAACAAATTGTGTTTTATTTTTTATATCTTTATGTACAGATTCTACAAAAACCTATCAGTGATTTTTGGCACTCATTTTATTTTTTTTATTATTTCAAGTGAAGGAAAAAACACAAATATTTTGAAAAAATCTGTAGTCATTAATATTGAGCATGAAAATCCATTTATATTCAAATCATTCCGTGGAATCAATTTCAATAGAGTACCTCATGCTCACTTGACATTGATAAAGATTTTGTCTCGAATTGGAAGTAAAAGCTTGTCGCCAGACAAGTCTTTCAAAATAATAAATAGCTGAATTAAGTTTTTTTTACTATCTATTTCATAATTCCAATATTTTATACACAGTGGCAGTAAAAATAGTCAATATGTTTAATAAACTAGATTTCATAGAAAATAAAAGCTTAAGTATATTGCATAACATTTTAATTTGTAATTGCTCATATTCTAGCCACTGTGGTTGATGGATCCCAAAAAAGTTACGTCAGAAGAACACGCAGAGTTTTATAGATTTATCAGTAATAGTTTTGACATTCCAAGATTTACTTTGCACTATAAAACGGATGCTCCGCTCACAATTAGGTCTGTTTTATATTTCCCGGAAGGAAAACCTGGTCTTTTTGAAATGTCCAGGGACTCTGAGGCGGGCGTAGCTCTTTATACAAGAAAAGTGCTCATCAAAAGTAAAGCGGAAAATATTTTACCCAAGTGGTTACGTTTTGTTAAAGGTGTTGTAGATTCAGAAGACATTCCTCTTAACTTGAGTCGAGAACTCCTTCAGAATAGTGCACTTATAAGGTTGGTGTACATCATTTCCATTCCAATGATCCATTCACCATGCTTCGACATGATTCTATTGTTTTCATTCAATATTTTAGAAAACTTCGCACAGTACTTACGAACAGAATTTTGCGCTATTTACATGATCAATCCACAAAAAATGCAGCTACATTTGACCTATTTTACCGTGATTATGGTATGTTTTTAAAGGAAGGCATTATCACAAATGAAAACCAGTTAGAAAAGGTATTGGTTGATGATTTTATTAATTTGTTACAATATTTGAAAATATTGGAAATGCACTAAAAAAACATATTTTTATAGGAGGAAATTGCAAAATTGTTAAGATTTGAGTCATCTCTGATGGAAGAAGGAAATAAAATTTCTCTGCCAGAATACTGCTCGCGACTTAAAGAAGGACAGAAAGATGTTTACTACCTTGCCGCCCCTAGGTACCTAGTTGTGTACACATCTTATTCATATTTTGTCAAAAAGACACGTCTTTTGTTGATTATGGCGAACTATTGTAGATAGAAATAATATAATATTGTATGACTTTTTGTTTTTGAAACACTTGTGTGTTTCATTCAAATGTAGATAACTAAACATAATGAGTTTCTTTATTGATAGATTTCGATTCATAAAATGCTCAATAATATGAAATAAATAATAATATTTTTTTGTTCCTCAGCTATGATATATTGATTTATTACATGCATGTATTTTCCACGTGTGACAGAAAATCATATATAGAACAAATTTGTCAAGATATGAATCTTGTAGGTTATGGAAATTTTTTATCGTTGTCTGTCATATTTATTTTCAGTCGAGCTTTAGCTGAAGCCTCACCTTATTTTGAAGCACTAAAAAAACAGCAAATGGAAGTTCTGTTTTGTTATGAACCATATGATGAACTAGTCCTTATGCAATTGAGGCAATTTGACAGTCACAATTTAACGTCCGTTGAAAAGCAAATGCGACAAGATGCTTCAAGCGACAATACTACAAATATGGGTAAGTAAATATAATTCTGTAATTTCACTGAGAAACGCTCAAAACCCGCTGACCTCTAAATTAATTTTGAAAAAATGTTTTTAGCGATTGCATCTTAAGGGTAAGAGAAGCCCAAAAGTCGTTGTCGAATTACACTATTAAAAATATCCAGATTCGTGTATATAAATCTAAAAAAAATCAGAAAAACATTATTTTATTTTTAAAAATGCGAAGATAGTGATATTCTTGCATAGATGTCTCTGCACGTTTTCAAAATGACGATTGCAAAATTATACATTCCATTCTGTGATTGATTTTTAATTCGTTAGAAACCCTGTTACTAGTGTGTGTTTGCATGTATGTATATACGCACACCAGTATAGTACTATGTACACACATGCTTGCTTTTTGACATTTGAAATTTTGTATTGCAATCTAGATTGTTTCTGCCGCCTTTTGTGTAAATATATGGGAAGTATTCGGGAATGACGTTGGAATATAATTTTAACTAAGATATGTTGCAAACTTTCGTGTCGGACTGTCATTGGATTTTTTGGTTAATTATCAATATACAATGACATTTATGACAGCATGGGACCGCTTCAGAAAGTACGCGAAATAAAATTTAATGTTTTACAGTAGAACAAACCAAATCAGCTTGCTGATTGTCGTATTCAACGAGGTATGAAATTTCGTGAACCCGTGAAATATGAAAAGCCTGTTGTTATCTAAGTCTCTTGGTATAATTCACTATAACCACCATCCTAGTTGCCTCGAGTCCATTGGTTTCTTTTTGTCTATTCTTGTAAATTATTTAACCCAAAAAGTTAATTATATCTTGTCTTGTCTTTTACTGGACGTCAAATTGTAATTTCGACGATTGAGACCTTGCATACTTAGTTTTCTAGCCATCTTAAGGTTGCATAAAACAATTGCCGACTCAAACCTCAGCAATGAAAGATTCATAAGCTTTTGTTTACGATTTTTGACCCTTTCAACTGTCTTATATAAAACGAATAATTACTAAAACTCCAGCTTGCTTCGTTTGATTACAAGTTAAAACCGATAACAAAATAATTTAAGACATCGGCTGAGGGTGCTTGATGGAATTTCAATATCAAATTTGGATTATTGAGATTTTGTACACTTCCATCTATTTTGTCACTAACGACCCGGGTTTCGCCTTTCGGCATCTTCAGGCATTCGAGCACACGAATGGACTCGAACTGAGAGACAGTAAACAGTGTCTAACGTTTATATAGAAGATACAAATGCGACAAATATTATTTAATAATATTTGTCGCATTATTTAATAATATTATTAAATAATATTTGTCGCATTTGTATCTTCTATATAAACGTTAGACACTGTTTACTGTCTCTCAGTTCGAGTCCATTCGTGTGCTCGAATGCCTGAAGATGCCGAAAGGCGAAACCCGGGTCGTTAGTGACAAAATACATGGATGTGTACAAAATCTCAATAATCCAAATTCAATAACAAAATGTCACCACACATCCAATGGAATATTGATAGGTAGTGAAATACCTTGGATATAAGAATAACTGGTAAAATCTTTTTCAGTTTTGCAAAGAAAAATAAACAGTACACGGGTTACGACCACATAAATTGATTTTTCATTCTATGGATTTGTATTTTAAGGCAAATATGTCTGATTTATTGGAAGCATTTCAATTAAGCCGTTCAACATCGGAAAGCTGCATTTATTTATTCAACTGTCTGGTTAGTGTTACATATTGTGACAGATATATTGTTATATCTGTTTAGTTAGAGTTTTATGGTTTCTTTGACAATTCTTATAGATAAACTTGATTGAATTGCCGGATTTCTTTAGATACGTGTACTTTACATTATATTATGAATGATCAAAACTGATCACTCGGTTCAACAGAAATCGATAATTTACGACAAAATACGACGCGGTGACTTTTTCATATTTACGTACTTCGCGTAAATTATCGGTTTACTCGATTTCCATCAATAATAATGCAAATGTATATTCTATAATGACGAATAGTGATGCTTGCTTGAGTTTGAGGTAATACATATTTGATTCGATTCATTTTCGAGGTTCTATGCCTAATGTAATATAAAAACGTCAGATCTGTCAAAGTGACAGATCTGACGTCTACATATTATGGCCAAAGACAATCTTGGGGGAAAAAGATAAAACCTGATACATTTCCCTGCCGACAAATGGTGAAAGTTGTTGTATGGATCTTAGAGCCATTTTTCGGTAGATGTCTCAAGTGACCTTCTATGTTGAATTTATTGTGGTAAGACGTCACCGTTAATGATTATCAAATCTATGATAAATTTAACAACTATCCGTAGTATACATGTTCAGATTCTCAGTGTATTTTTAATAAAAGGAAGAAAAAAAATTTGAACAATGATTACAGCATTTTGTAGATACACCAATTTAACTAATTTTAGAATTATTATTTATATTTCATCAATGCTATACATTATACAGAATAATAAAAATGAAAATTTGATTCATCATTCTTTCGGTGAATAACGAACCATCACATATTAGATCAAAATAATCTCATCTGAAACTTTAGGCTCAATGTTTACAAGCATAATGCTGTTTAATTATGAAATTATTTCATTCTGTAATCACATCTTAAAATGACTACACATCTATTATTTGAAGACAACTTTCAGTTTTCAAATAAGTCTAACCACTGCCTACCCTGTTAATGTTTTCAAGCAATATTAAAAAAAAAATAATTGAGTAGGGGATAAAAGAAAAGGCAAACTATGATTAAGGCAGTTTGTGCTTCAAAACATATTTTGTAAGACATTTTATGGCTATCTTCTCATCTATGTAATTGTTTTTTTCTATCTATTTAGGCGATGGAAGCTTACTACGTTCCGAGGTCGATGAGTTGATCCCATGGATAAAGAAGTGTCTGCCCGGTAAAGTATTCGGAGTCAAAGTCACAAATAAGCTTGACAATCATCCTTGTGTTGTCACCGTTGAAGAGATGGCAGCCGCTCGGCATTTTATCAGAACGCAATCTCATCAAATACCCGAAGAAAATAGATACACTTTGCTTCAACCGCAATTAGAAATTAATCCTAAGTAAGCATACAAAAGTCTCCTTTATATTTATTCATTCTTGTCTTACTATACATATATCATATAAAAATCCCTTATATATATATATATATATCGACTGTGGAAAGGAAAAACGATGTAACCCACACATAACAAATTTTACAGAAGCCACGAAAAATGTTTTTTTGGTGATTTTCAGAAAATAATCAAAATATTAAATATACACAATCTTGAGTTGCATGAAGACCAATAATCTGGTGTTTCATTTAACCTTTTACCTTACTTACTTACCTCGGTTACGTCTTTTTTTCCCGACAAAAATTATCAACACCAATATAGTTATGCAGCTTACATCCTTTTTCCTCACCAATTTAAAATGACTTTTTGAATAAACATAGTGAATTATTTCAGCTAGTACACTTCTGCATATATTTAAAATAGCTTTCTCAGGAATGCGTCATAATTAATTAACTGGGAATTTGATTTCTGTATATTATAATAAATCACATAGAGTATGTAGCATAGCAAAAATATCCGTTATAATTATATCAATAATAGTACGCTGCAACAATTTCTTTAAAACAATGCATGATAATACCTATTAGTATTCTATTTATTTACTGCAAGTTAAGTTATAAAAAATAGACGAGAGAAAAATCAGTACGTCATATTTATTCCTTTTTACGAGCAGTGTAATCTGAACTGTTCTTATGACTAATTTACAAGATAATCGAATTTTATGCATCATATAATGTTAGAACTGTATATAAAGCAGTAAATATTTATAATATTCGTCTATTAAAATGATTTGAATCATAAATATAAGCGTATTTACAATAATTTCAGGTAAATAGATTGACACGACACATTACCTGAAAAGCGCACGGTGATGTTTTTAGTAAATGTAGCAAAAATTGTGTTTACTTCCTCGTCTAATATGAACAAGAGATGATTGATCTATGATTTAAGATACAGTATTGTTGTAACAGGGTTGTAATTTACGATTATGAAGATCTTATCTGAGCGACAAATAATATTAATATAAAATTAAGTCGAACATCAAAGAATGCTAAATTTTCCGGACATTACTTTAAAAATTAATAATTTAAATAAATTAGAATTTGCTATTTATAGAAAACCTACGTATACCGATGTGGTTATTCCTGCGGAGTCATTGCATCCGTGGTCACAAAAACTTTCATCATTTCACTCGATGATAAATAGACTAATTAACATCCCCTTAACACAGATAAATTTTGAAATAGAATTAAATACCATCAAGCAAATTGCCTTCAATAACGGTTATAGCACCGAGTTAGTTAATAATATATTACAACGAAAACAATGAAATAAATTAATACTAGATTATCTTTATAAAGACCAAACACATGATAGAACTTTTAGCTGGCGTAGAATCATTTATTTTGGAGAGACATCATTAAAAATGTCAAAGCTTTTACCGGATAACTTACAGGCAGCTTTTTATACAGTTAACAACTTAGGTAAAAACTGTCAAGCTTCCTATATAGGACAGACAGGTAGAAACTTTAATATTAGAGTTAAAGAACATATCAGAAGTCTCAAAAGTAATAATTTTTCAGAGTTTGCGAATCATTTAATTGAAAATGATCATACTTTTAATAAAAATAATAACGTAGAAATACTCCATCGTGTAAATAAAAAAGGTATTAAAATAAATAGCTTAGAATTTTTAGAAATCAATAAAACCATTAACAGTAATGGAGGATTAGTAAATACATGTTAAACAGAACAGGCGGCTCGCCATTATTAAATTTATTCCCTTTGGGTTTTTCACATCCAGGTGCCAGTAATTGATTTGTTTATAGTGTAACAATGTCTATAGCTTACCCCCTTCCACACATCCAGTAGAATGTAATAAAATCCACCCCCACCCTTTTAAGAATAAAATCATCGTTTACCTTAGAAGTAAATAACCATACGATACGGTTAGTCTGAAGATGCTTCTTAAAGAGGCGAAACGCATCACATTAGTGATAAACCAAGTGGAATGACTAAGTTATCAATTTTTAATTTAATTTTCCATTAAAAATGAACTTCCACAAAGTTACCGCCGAATCCATAGAAAATATTAAACAAATAATATTATTGATGTGGTTTAAGTCCTTTTTCCTCGCCACAAATTTCAAACTCCCTCTTTTTTTTCAAACTTAAAATCCAAATTTTTATACTAATTAGATATTTAAAGCTTACATCCCTTTGAAATAACGTGTATTAAGTTGCATACATTGTGATTATCGAAAAAAAACCTATTTTGAAATAACAGAGGGTTACATCATGTTTCCTTTCTACACTCAATATGTTATATATAAGTACAAGTGAGTGAACTATTGCAACCCACTACGAGTCCTGTATGCTCGAAAATCCTTGATACCAGCAATATTTCAAAACCACTGGATATATCATAAATAATAATCACATATTGTATTTATACTTTCAGGCATCCAATAATTAAGAAAATGCATAAACTAACCAAATCTGATCCCGAATTGGGTACTTTAGTTACACAGCAATTATTCTGCAACGCCATGGTTGCTGCAGGCTTAGTTGAAGATCCACGAACCCTTCTGGTCAATATGAATGAATTGTTAGCGAGAGCTCTAGAAAAACACTGATCATTCGGAGAAGAAAAGATGTTACAGATTTTTTACGCAGCGCTGGCATATTTCCACCAACAGAACTAGTTACTGTTTTAATTTAAGTATCAATACTAATATTGTGTCTATGTGATAAATAAGTTTAGTTCGATAGACAGCATTTTTTTTTGACAGGTATTTCGTGTCTATCTCTTAAATAATTAGTACACATTAGTATCGATATTGCAGATCCCACAGTGTCAACTTTTCCTGTGCCTTATTATTTATGAGTGGTCTATGTGAGCTATGTTTGTGTTAACTTCAATTATGCAGTTAACCTTATGAATGAATTGAGATTACCAGGAAGAAATAAAACACGACAAACAGGGAAGTCTAGCTCCTCGGAGTGGATTAAATATTCTATTAAAAATACTTATGCCCAGTATTCGTCTGAATCCGTCTGACTATTCCTATATCGATCCTTAGATTTTACTTGTCAAATGATTGTTTCAAGCAAAGTGATCGTCATTTGACAATTTGAATATTTCATCATTGCTGATAATATATATTATTATGTGTTTGTTATTTTCTGTAATGTTTTGAATGAATTAAATTAATATAACCAATTTCAACTCTTCTTCATTACATAACCTTTATTTAGTACATGACCAGATCGATGACTTGAGAGAATGCCAACATTAATTCAAATACTAATATAACAATTAGGATTGAATTTTCTCAACATTCAGGTTTACAAATCGATAATTTTATATAAATACCTACATACATAATGTGTTTATTTCACTTTCTGTTAAATTAAGTCACTTGATAACATTTTTCGCATACAAAAATAATAATACCATTAAGATATTCCTGCATTATAACCCCTTGAACTTGGAAACATTGTAAGTATGTAACGCTTGGATCACTTGACAAATCATATAAATAAAAAAAAGATGTTTGTCAATGCATCAGGAAAAGGCAGTAAACGATATTTACTCCAATTTATACGAATGGTGATAGTGAATAAATTAATGGGAATCACATTATCTTGACATTGTAATCGAATTATGAGTTTTAAAAGTAACCAACAAAAGAAAATTTTCGAAACTCATTCAGTTTTTTTACCGTAAAACAAATCCTGTTCCTTTTTTTTATTACTTTCGTGTATTTGTGCAGTATATTAAAGTTAATTTATGTAAAAGTAATTTTTTGTCAATCAATCATATTGAAAATTCTGCATGCAATAATATGACTTAGAGGCCTACATGGGTTGAAATTTTTATAAATTCTAATTCAAAGATTACTATCAAATTTCTTAATTTAAAAAAATGTTTTTTTTTATTACGTTTTAACCTTTTGAAGACTTAAATTTAACAATTGATTGTGTATTTTCCGGCTAAACATATTATTGACTGTTTAATATCAATGACAGCAGACACTGAATATCATTCATCTGTGAATGAAGTATTATTTATATTTGAATTTCGATCACATCATTAAATTTGATGTAATAGGATAAAATAACAAAGTATTTAGTTCTAATGTTACTCAGGTAGTTGATAGCTATTTCGGCTTTACGCCATCATCAGAACTATACTTAAACTTATTTTTGCTTAGCTATATATACTGTTTAGAAGAGATAGACAATATCATGTCATCTCACATATTCAAACATCATAATGTTTATTTTAAAATAAAATCATTCAAGGTAATAATTTTGTTTTTAGAAAAGGAGCTTACGTGGTGTTATTAATTAGTCGTTAAAATAGATGTATTGAAATTTTACTGATAATGCGTAATTACATGGGCTTCTTGTAATGGTTTAAGTAAGGGCGATGGGTTTTAAGAAGTTTAAGTATAGTTCTGACCGAAAGCCGAAATAGCTATCAGCTACCTGATAAACATTTTGTAGAACTAAATGCTTTGTTATTTTACCCTACTATAATGGAGTCTACCAAGTAAATGCCAATTCAATCAATAAATTTGATGTGTTTTACAATAGCAAATTTTTTAAACACGATTTTCATGCCCTAAAATAGCATTGTAAAGATGAGGTACTTCTAAACATCATAATGTTGTAAACAATGATATTGTTTTTTTTTAATAAAACAATTTGTTTTGTACTACTTATATATTTTTAGAATGATCAGGACCGGTTTCGTTCATCGCGAGCATTATCAACTGATATGAAATAAATTATTCCGTATAGTAAAGAAATAGTTTCCTCAAAAATGAATTCCTCTCCAGGGACAAATCTCAATCACAGTCTGCAGACTGGTTCACGTAATGGTGTTTGTATATTCTTCTAGAATAGTGGTTCTCATGTGCGGCCACCAACGGTTCTACAGTAATAAATATTGATATTAAAAAAATGAATAATATAAAATAAATTTGACATTTGTATTCGTATTGTGTACGTATGCCGCTCGAAAACGTATTTGTAATGAATGGATATTTTTAATAAAGGGATCCCTTTTTGGATAAAAATTAATCGGGATCAGTACGGTTAATTTGTGCTAATTTGTGCTGCAGTGTATTAAGTAATTCGGTCTGTTGTACGATAACCTACGCTGTTTATCTTGCAATGGTGCAATTATCATTGATGAGCGATTTTCTAAATATATAAAGTGTAACAGTGATTATCTTCAGTTTTTTTTATATATATGGAAGCATCTGTATATTAGATTATTCTTTATTTTTCTAATTTTCAAGGAAATTTGATACAATCCCCGAGTTAAAATGGATATAAGAAATCATCTATAAACAAACATTCAGAAGGATGAAACAGCAAAAATCTAATGACTCATAGATATTTAGACATATTTGAAAAACAAACATGCAGGACTATGTAATGTTAAATATAAACTTTGTAAATGACAGCATTGTGAAAATATAGTATATATTTTTAAAGAAATTATATAAATACATACAAATTTTCTGCCTGCGGCGCAAACTTGTCTAACAATGATTTATGATCAAAAAAATTGAAATAGGGAATGAGTCCCTTATATGCATCGGCCAAATATTTTAAATCACTTTCGAAAATTTGGTGACATTTGGAGACATTTCCAAAAGACCACTAATGTTCATTATGCGGCCACGGAGAAATTTTCCGTGAGAACCACTATTCTAGAATGTGTGAATGTGCTGAAGAACATGCTTTTAGATGTTTGGAAAAATAAATAAAATTGTTAAAAGGATTGCTTTAAGTTTATATAAATTATATTTATATCAAATTAAATATTCTGCAATAGGACTGAACAACGACGAATATGAAAATCCCTAGTTTATAGAAATGAAGTCCATATTCGGAAAAAAGATTCAATATGATTAGAAATACGCTGGATAAGGTATGGGAGTTATACTATGTAATATAACATTAATATTGATAATTTGTTATTACTGTGGTTGAGTAGCTACTCTAGCTAGATGTGGCACATGTTTCACTTCTTTTAGGAAACATCCTCAGACTATCTTTATCACAACATTTTTTACTATTACGTAGTGTTCATACGGTATTGATCTATGAAAGATATATAACTGTCTCTGTTATATTTTGATTATAGGTAATCTTACATTTTTGTTCTACAAGTAAGTTAATCTGAAGATGTTTCTCAAATAGGCGAACTCGTGTAACAACCAGGGTATTAAACAAGTTATCAATTTTAATTTCGCTTTGAATAACATCAACATATTATTTATACTTCAATAGGCTTTACCTATTTGTATGAAATTTTGAACACGTCACAATACATATTATTGTCTAAAAGAATTCATGCCAAATATAGTTTTGAATTTTCCCTCCAAAATTTTTATTTGAATGGATATTTTCACTATATTTATCTTCAAACTCGTTGGAGTATGTTTGTAGCTTTAAAGTAAATGATAACTGTAAAAATATTTTTATATTTAAAAAAAAATAACTCTGCTTCAAAATCGAAAATAATATCATTTAATAAAATATTATCAATTAATAAAGACGCTAAAGTTTGTTTTGCGCATGTCATGTACTGAATTTGCTGGTTAGTAAACCACACACTCTCCTACGTCACTAACTTTTATAAGAAATCATTTGCTATTGGTTCCTTTGGGTAGGAAGAGAATATTCTGACGAATCAACGTGTTACAGGGAGTCAAATCTGTTCCCAAATATCTTCTCGTCATATGACCCGTTCCGCCGTAAAGTACTGAGTGTAGGCCATATTTGACAGTGGTCTGCTAGTTTAGTGAAGTGAGTGTGTGCAGATAGTCCTGCTTATTTCAGAACCTGCCAATACTCTACAAATATCTCAAAATGGTTCTACCAGAGGAAAACCCCATCTACGGACCCTTCTTTGGAGTCATGGGAGCGGCGTCAGCTATTATTTTCAGCGGTAAGTGGTTATTTTTCGCATTACTCATGGACCATCGGAAAGTCCGTCGACGCCGTATCGATTTAATGGTAAATTCGTTCGTTCGCATATTTCGTATCGCCTGGCGAATCATATCTATTATATATGTCCTGAGACGTTATTTAGTCATAACATACGAATATTGTAGTGTGAATATACTTAGATAATTCTTATATTTGCTTATATCGCTCGGCTCTAATAATAGGCGCAGGCAATGTCACCAACCTAATCAATGCGAAAGCCGAAGCCCCCAAATCATATGACAGTAGTACATCAATAATTTTGTAGTTTTGCAAGATAGTGATATCATTTTCTACAAATCCTGATCGCACACGTCGAACATGGGTCGAAACGGAGTCAAATTCACTTGATATGATGCATTTTGACTCGTAACTATGTTTTAACGCTGGCATACGCTGGATATTTCGTGTTGCATTATGAATGTTCAATTGGTCTTTGTGACGTGCAAACATTAGCGATGTCATCCGTTATCAATCGCATTGTAAGTTTTCGGAGAGGCTTCATCCAGTGGGTGTAACCTCGCGAGAGAGTCACGTGAATGTTTATCAACTGGTTAACCCGTGAATTATTGTCCCATGATCTCGGATCGACTGACGGCGCCCTCTTATCTGCTAATTTTCATATCGGATCGTTATCCCAATTCAACACATTAAATTACTAACGCACACATTGTTGCAAGTTGTATTGTTTTGTACAATAAATGAATAACATATGTTTTTAATCTTTATCACGTGAATTTCCTCACCTGGTGATATTGGGTGTTTTCTTATGCAATTCTGAGAAATTTCCCCATGACTAATGGAACCTTGTAATGTATTGTTTAGTAAAATAATATATTCATGCGGCCTCGCATTAATTAGTGAAGAAAAATCTATTTGTTAAAATCTTAAGTTTTTCATCGAGATGTCTGGGAAAATTTCTGTCCATGCTCACATGATTTTTTATAGCAATTAAATCTTATGCAAGATGATATTATCAATCAATTCTTCGCAATCTATTGATTTTGACTGATAAGATCATGTGACCATATACTTTTTCATTTTATCTATCCTTTGTATCCTGATCAATAAAATAATCACTATTCGTTCCCAAACAAAACCTATACTGATGAAGGAACAAATATTTTTGTCTTTATTCCTGGAAAACTTTGCCACTTTTTGGTCATATTGCAAAATTTACACAAATAAGAAAATTTACAGTGAACTGCCCTGAGAAAAAGATAAGTGTTGTTACTTTTGAAAACTGTTCCATACTACATTTTTGTGCACATTGTATTCAATTGGACAATCCCTATTACAAGCTGGCATTTTCTTAATAAAAAGAACTCGGTTATAAAAGTAATGTGGTTTAATGATAGAATGATTGTAGGCACTATAAAAGTGTGCAGTAAATTCAATAAGAATATATTTTATACCTAAGTCATAATACAAATCTACACATATTGTTTTTGTTGGAAATACTTGCTGGATTTATAATAAAAGACTTGTCATCAGAATGAAGCAATTGCTGGAGAAGCCATGTAAAACATCAACTAGAAATTAGTATATAATATATCTCTAGAATGTGAATTAATTTTATATGCTCATTCAAAGGTCTGCAGTCTGCAATTTTATCATTTGTCATTAAGAAGAATGTAATATTCCTGAATATTTAAATTGATAAATGTGAAATCTTATTCACAGCGCTGGGAGCGGCTTACGGCACAGCCAAGTCGGGAACCGGTATTGCTGCCATGTCGGTGATGAGACCAGAACTCATTATGAAATCTATAATCCCCGTTGTCATGTCCGGTATCATCGCCATCTATGGTCTTGTCGTCGCTATCCTCGTTGCCAGTACCCTCGAATCACCCGCCAAGTACACTCTCTTCCAGTAAGTAGAAAATTTCATGTTTGCATTCAACACTCGCAATGCTGCTTAGATTATTAATTTAGATATTAATTAATACAAATGGTGGTCACAGATTCTGAGTGTGATGTCATGCATAAACACTAATGTAATACATGCAATTATCTAATGAAAACTCAATATTTATGTATTATATGTATCGTCGTTTCCGTTGCAAAATAGTATGCAAAATCAAAATTTTTCAGGAGAGAATTAATACAGCTTAAAAAACGACTATCTAATTGAAACAAATTATTATAGTTATATATGTAAAATTAATTACCATTTTTTTATTGTTTTATGTTGTTTTTTTAAACTGTTTTTACGCTCCTGAAAAATTTTGACTTTGCAGATGTACAAAAGGATTTGAAGTATTGAATTTGGTTTATTTACCATTCAGTAAAGAAACCCTCATTATCTTCTAGAGTCATGTAATAAAAGGCATTATCAAAACAGGTTTTCGGAAATCTAATATTTGTATCAATAGAGATGCTCTTTTGTGTAAGGTGTAGGTTAATTTAATAAGAAATTCAATTATTTAATTGTCCCACAAGCTTTATTGCAAATACACAGGTAGACAGAACTAATGGGCTCAACAAAACAAATTGGGTCAGATCTGTGATATGTGAAATTCATTTGTTTCATTATAAAAAGCATCTTCAGACTGAACATCCTTCTCAAATTGGGAAACATGTGTTGCAGTTAGTTAAACAACCAGTTGAATAGCAATGTTATCAATTTTATATTGAAGGTGATTTCAAATTAATAAAAATATATGTTTGAATTTTTAAGATTTGATATTGAAATTCCATCAAGCACCCTCAGTCGATGTCTTAAATTATAAAAATATATTTTTATTTTCCAGGGGATTCTTATCTCTGGGCTCAGGTCTCGCCGTAGGCTTCTCGGGACTGGCGGCAGGTTTCGCCATCGGAATTGTGGGCGATGCTGGCGTTCGCGGTACGGCTCAGCAGCCACGTCTGTTCGTGGGAATGATTCTGATTCTCATCTTTGCTGAAGTACTCGGTCTGTACGGCCTCATCGTAGCTATCTATCTTTACACGAAACAATAAGCGGCGCTGGCCGTCATCATACACTCACTGTGCTATTATTCCTTATATTTTTGTTCCGGTGTCAAGTTATTGCCGGGATGGGGCCGTCTCCGGCGGTAATGTTACGTTTTTGGCTCACCACCACCTCGGCCGATACATGTTATATTTATATGCGACACTGACACCGGCCGCCGAGTCGGCCCACACACCATCGTGTAACTATCATAGTAATTGTAATATATTGTTTTTCTATCGAAGCGGCGTCCGCCCGGTCTAGATGCTGAGACCGGGCCTTCGCCCCTCTCGGTATCTGTGTAATATAATTTGTAACAAAGTTTTATTTGACCCTATTCTCTTTCATTATTTGCAAACAAATATTTTTCAAGTTTTCATCACATCGCCCGTCTTTTTTTTATTGTCATGCGGTGTGCTAGTTTGGATATTCCTCGTTTGTACATATCATGGCGTCCGCTTCGTTCCCTTCACTCCTGTCCCTTCACATCCTCGTCCCCTTTGTTTCATTATTATACCATAGTTTTTTTTTTAGATTTAAGACAAAACTTATGTACAGTTAGCGATTAGAATGAGTCCAAATCTTAATTTCTGATCTAACCTTTTTTTGATCTAACCTTTTTTTGATCCGCACATCCGCGGTTCGTCGTGCAGAATTGTTCTAAACGAAGATACGATTTGCGGACTGTTGACAATTTTGTGTCGCGTCTTGCGTTCTGGTTTAACTGTTGAATACTATAATGTATTATTGTATTAGCTTTCAATGTTATAGCGGGGATATGACCCCCATAGGTTAAATAATTTATATTATATAATATGTATATCAATTCAAATAACTGCGGTTCGATAGCAGCCATGTTTGACAGCCTAAGATTGTAGTCACAAATTGTAAGATTGCCAGGGATCAGAAAAATAAATATAATTTGTACATTCCATATTAAGTTTGTTTCTGTCAATCTTATTGGTAGCTCTGTTATTCGACCGATATCAACTGTCATTTTATCATTAAACGTATCATTGATTTCACTTGTAATCTACAAAATTTCTCTTTTTTGACTGTTTTATCTTAACATTTGTAAGTATATTTGCGCACAATATTTATGTCGACCTTGTCCTGAACCAGAGCTACTGCTTTTATTTAACTGCGTGTTGTGACCGAGAATTATATTTGAAGTTATTTAACCCATCCTGATTCGAAAGGGTTACAGTATTAAATATTTTATCTATTTTCACCTAAATCTTTTATAAAAAAAGTATAACCGGTTATTCTGAGTAGACAAACGGTGTATCTAATGTTTGAAAGTGATTTATGATTGAAGTTTCAGCGATCTCGGTAAGTGAGTTGGATCAAATTCCACGGTGGACTTACTAGAAATGTTTATTTTGAAATTATCCTCAGTGTTATTGAATGAATTGTGTTAATAAAACATTTTATTTGAAAACTACATAGTATTCAATTTCAATACCATTTTGTATCAAAATATGTGTGAAATGGCAATGGAGGACAAAAAAAAGGATAAGTGTGCTATTAGGTATTTAATATATTTGTATAAAAACCATGCTACCAAAATCTAATGTATTTCATCAACGGCCTGGAACACATATCGGAATTTCGAGTTTTGTTATTGTGAAAACTGACCGCATTACTATTTTTTTGAATAAATGTTCAAGTCTCAGATATTTTGATCAAAAGCATCTGAGAATTTTATAAATAAGCTTCAACGCTTAAAAAATACACTAAACCTTGCTAGTATAGTATTCAAATAAGTGGAAATGAACTTTGAGAACCCCTAGGGGCAAAGCAAGTCAGTTCTTGATAGAGAGACAATATATTTGTAAAAATAAATTTTCAACTGTTGAAAATGCTCGCGATAAGCGAACGCTCCTGGCTTACCATATAGATAAAATAAGACTCGAAACTTGTACCCCCCCCAAAAAAAAACTAAAGACGTCCCTGCATATAGACTGCTATGACCTGTATGAAGAATAGGAGGAGACTCCATGCATTGGTCTTGATTCAAGATCTGTAATAAATCGATGAATATCTTCTGACATAACAGAAAATACTATCGAAAGGTGTGAAATTCTACCGGCAAGTTTACACTGAGATGAAATGCGATGACCCTAAGGCTCATACCAGTGAGTGAATGTAGAAAATGAGAAATGGTGAGAAAATAAGAATTACTTTCAAGGTGTTCCTGTAAATTTTTGGTGGAAAGACATTACATTTTAAAAAAATAAAACAATTCATATGTCCACATATTTATAATGATCAGGACCGGTTTCGCTCATCACGAGCATTATCAACTGATAAAAGTACAAACATAACAAGCTTATTTATATAAAATTGAGTGTAAAAATAAAGGTATTTAAAACTGAGGGTTCATGAAAATACTGATAAAGCAAACAAATTGTACATAAATCAAATAAAAGAGTACAATTAAATTGTTATGGATCTCTTACAAATCATTAAATACTAATCTGAAATAACAAATATAGCTACATTAACACATTGACAGCGGGAAACGGCAAATGCCGTTTTTTGCGGATTATCAGTCGAAGGCGGGACACGGCAAAAGTCGTTTTTGTTGACTATCGGTTGTTGGCGGGAGACGGCATTTCACGGGTTTGTATATCGGCGTGAAATAAAACGCCGCAACTAATTATCATTAGTTCTACTTCTTTGCTAGATTATAAGGGGTGAAAATCAACAGTCATATAGATTTGTTTCGATATCTCAATCTCTAGTTCAGTTTGAGTCGTTTCAAGTGTCGGACTATTTTTCATATCGCTCGCGCTGTTTTGTTTACATACTGTTTCGTATTTTATTATTCGAATATAATATTACCATTGTATAAGACGTTATCCCTACAAAAATGTCTTCACAAGCCAATGATAGTGACGATGAAGTGTATGCCGACAATTTATCTGATTGCTCATGGAATAATGATATTGAAGAGTTGTCAGACAACGAATCGAGTGATGATGAGCAAATACCAAGACCTAGAACGTTTCACCGTCGCACTATTCCAAGTGATTCTGATTCGGAGACGAGCTCAGACGAGTATGTGGATGAGTGGTCATCGTTAGATAATCCTCCAGTTTTGGAATCATTTTTAGGCCGCCAGCGGTTTGAATTCAAATTTCGATTGTCCTCAAACTGTAAGTGATGCGGTAAATTTATATATCGGTGATGATTTGTATGAATTTTTTGTAAACGAATCTAATAGATATTACCACCAAAACTCCCATAATTATAAATTATGTAAAAAATCGGCAAAGTGGAAAAATATTACTTTGAAAGAAATGAAAAAGTTTCTGGGGCTTATTCTTTTGATGGGACAAGTTCGTAAGGATATAAGGGGCGAGTATTGGTCTACAGAACCAACAACTGAAACTCCTTATTTTGCTAAAACGATGTCCAGAGAGTTCTTGAAAATTTCAATCGAAAATATTGTTTCGTTTAGAAGTTGTGTCAATTTTAAAAAGCAATATATTTTTGCGCTAATCACGAAAAACGCGCGCCACAGGATAGAGTCTATTGTTCCGGGCGCCCGCTCAAGAAGTGTTAAAAGTCCATTAGCTGAGCAAATTTTAATAACATTACCAATGCAATAAGCAATAGTGGATCCATTATTGCTTATTGCATTAGTAATGTCATCAAAAAATTTTGCTCAGCTAATGGACTTTTAATGTAGCTATATTTGTGATTTTAGATTAGAATTTATTGATTTGTAAGAGGTTCATAACATTTTAATTTTTTTTTATCAACTGAACATTTTAATTTATCAACTGAAGTCAGTTGATAATGCTCATGATGAGCGAAACCGGTCCTGATCATTATAATTATGTAGAAGTAGTACAAATGAATTGTTTTATTTAAAAAAAAAAAAAAAAGAATTATTTGTTTTAAATATGCCCTGCAATATCAGGACCTTTTAAGACCAGAATTTCGAATATTTTTGGGGAAATGTAAAATAAATACTGGTATGTAATGGATTATTGATAAATCTATTCATATGTTGGCAGCGATTTTCACAGATTCGTACAAAGGCATTATTTGATTTAGCCTTTTAGGTATGGACACCAGGTGCGTGCGGCGAAATTCCCTCTGTCTCGCTCAATCGGTGCAGTCTTCGTGTGGGCTCCACACGTTATAAGCCCACCGGTGGGCGTGATGTTTTTTACCACGAATTTATTTATCATGTTTAAATGATGATATAAATGATAATAAATTGATTCACCATCTACCAATAGCTAGTAATATGTACATAACAAATCCAGTTTCATAGATTTAATAGAAGACATTCAAAGAAAACCATATAGGTAGCATCAGGGTAAAGAAATTTTAATGATATTGCTTTTGGCGAGGTACATGTAGGAACCATAATTGACATAAATAAGTTGAGGTTTTGTAATTTTAAGCTATGTAAATATTTGCCGCCTACAGAGGCAGAAAGGTATATTTTTCATAGCTGTTAAGTGGTTAAGTTGAATCATATTTCTGTGAGCCAAATTGTTTTGTTCAATTTCTAGGCTAAAATTTCACTAACGTAAAACCTCGATACAGATACATTGCTTCATGGTAAAAAGTCAATCTAATATTTCAATCACACATAATTCTTTTACAATGTATATTTATCAAATAAAAATGTAATTTACTTTTGCATTTGCATAAGTATGATAAATAAAATTCACTGATATTTACTAACATTTTTATTTATACAATATTTTCACAATATATAACAAAATTTAGATTGACAATATTGAAATCTATGGTACATTTTTCTAAATACGTGAACCTAAATAATCCAAGTTCTCTGAGGACTATGTCCAAAACGAAATATAAACCATATTGTGGACACACAATGTCAATTACTAACTACATTGACTCGTGTTATAAATTCAATATTCATTTAATGATTTGACACTTTCAAATGAGATTTATGTTTAATGCACAGCCCTAAAACGCTTAGGTATAGGTATGACTTTGACATTTTCAGAAATTACATAACTATAAATAAGTAAATAATACATTTTATTAATATTAATACATTATAAATTGCGATTATCACAATCCGATAAACGGTAAGTCTATCTCTTTCAAAATTCACATAATAGATACATATGATCTGCATTGCAGACTTTCAAATCTTATACACTTTCTTTTAAGGCGGTGCATTGACAATTTCGCAATGCAATTATTAATGCGCAATATGCCATCCGCAGTTATTCTTTTTATATTTGAAAGAAAAAATACTGGAATAAGTACTTCAACCATGTCTTGTATTTTTGTCTTAGGAATATTTCAATAGGACATATTTAAATAATAAAATAGTAAGTATGAAACGGTAACTGGCAGATAGTATCTTAAATTGGAATAGTAAAATTTGTTAAGATTTTTTAAATTAAATCAGAGAAAAATGTTTAAAGTCCGCCATGCAGAAGATGTATACCTACTGAAGAAAGTATTATATTAACCTAATGATACTGCTCAGTTGACAACAAAAAATATTCAGGTCTAGAAGTGGTGGGTACTTAATATTTATACCATCAAAACAGAGTCATATTATTGTCAATTAAACTTGTTTAAAACGATTGAAATCAAAATCAGTGTAAAGTACATAATCCCATATGCACGTGTGTCGGTATTCTGAATACAATTTCTGTTAAATTGGTGATCACCTCGAAATTATATATTACAGATTGACAGTTGGTTAAAATATGTCAGAAAAAACCAAAATAGACAAGAATACATACTGTTCATGCTTTGTATTTTATTTATAATAAAATATAAACACAAATATTTTTGTCAACTGAACTAGGGATAGCGAGCTAATAAGTGCGCTGGGTGAATCAGTACGATAAAAGGATTTAAACACAACTGATTATCGTCGTAAAAGAATATTGAATAGAATTAAGCCATCTGTCAGTAATAATTAAAGCATAAATATACATAATACAATATTTATACGTAGTACCTATTATTTAGGTCACACTAGAAGGACACAAATTGATAGAGACCGTTAGTCTTTGTTATGCGGTCGGTGGAAGCAAAAATTTACAAAGCTGTTAATTTTTTGTCAGAATAAGTAAAAAAAAATTAAAACCTTCAATTAATTTATAACTATAAAAGATTAATGATAAAATTAGATTCAATTTAAAAATAATTATTAGAAACACCCACCGAATTTACTAAAGAAACAATGTCATTGACTTTAATGCTTTCAATCAATGATAAATTTTACATTTAAATAGCAGTCTAATACAATTTTCGAAGTTATCATAATAATTATATAGGTACCTTCTCATTAGTCTTTTATTGAAATAAATGCTAGTCTGCGCAGCGCCACCTGCAAATATGTGGAGCAGTCAAAGTGAATTAACAAATCTACGTAGCATCTATGACCCTTGTGATTATATTAAAAATTAATACATCGGATTGCTATTCAACATCGAGTTTCACTATTCACTGAGCTCTATGAATTAATTTTTTCTGGACTAAAAGCATTTTGGTCCGGCGATCAGAGAAGAGTAAGGTTAATACGATTTAATGTAATATCGCACTACAGTTCGATTAATGTTAAACTTCACATCGTTTATAGTATATTACAGTAATAAAGGAAGAAAGAAATTAAAGTTTATATGTATTTGAAAAAAGTTAGATCAATTAGAGGGCAAATATTTATAATTTCACTGATCATTGCGGCGAACATAGAAATAATACACAATGTTACACAAATCATATGTACGTGTGTAGATATCTAATTGGCAGTTCTTATTTTAACCGCGAACTACCCGATAGTTGCCCGCAGTCGAAGCGATCGCGGCGCAGTTTCGAACGTATAAAAATACACAAATAAGCCGGCCGTTTGTTCGTCGGAGATATGTCTCCGCTTTTGTTATCTAATATCGAGAAAACTACAAAGAAAGTTACTTATCAAATTACTTAAAGTACGGGCCTAGGATGATGTGGGCAGCCGGCGGGCGGCGCCGCACGCTCACTATGTTTTGTATAAATTTAGAAGCGCTCGGAGTCCGCGTCACGCGTCAGAGCGCGAGCGAGAGGAAGGCGAGGCAAGGCGAGAGGGCGGTCTGCGGGCGTGTCGGATGTCAAACGCACGACTCTCGGCTGTCAGGCGCGGCCGCCGAGTCCGGAGGGAGGAGCAGCGCTCCGCTCTCCAACGCGTCGGGCTGCTGGCAGGAGGTGGACACGTTTCGCTGGCGGCACAGGTAAGGGGTAGCAGCAGGGGACGTCGAAGGAGTCTCGCGACCCTGCAATTTAAAACAGAAAATAGTTTACAATTGCTATGTACAGTTGGAAATACACTTGAGATAAAACTTCAATCACTTTAAGTACCATATGCAATGCTACACCGATTGCACGTCGAATGCAAAATTACTCATACAGGGTCATGTAATCATTCTGAGACCAAAACAACTGAAAAGAATAAACTTAGTAGTTTGACAGGTTATATGAAATCTACAATACTTTAAGTGTACATTAAATTAATTGAAAGATTTGTTTACTTGTTTGTTGGTTCCGCAGCAGGTAGCATTGTGACAGGGGGGGTCGGCCGTGGGACAATGTAGGGCGCAGGGAGTTTCTGCAGTGTTGTTGCCTCCAGTTATACCCTGAAACACGAATACATTTTTTCTTTTACAAATTAAAGTTCACAGCAAATTGATTGCTTTTATTAACCAGGATATATTGCATTTGTCAATTTGCAACTGAATTATGAGAAGTATAAACATGTGCAAGTATACTTGTGTCAATTTCACGAGTGAGCCTTTTTTCAAATCAAATGCAAACAGTAAATTAGATATATTTCTTGTGCAGCTATGTTAAAATAAAACAAACCTCTAAACCGTCAGCGGGAAGTTCCACAAACTCAGGTTGGATAGTTGTAGAGTGAATCCCTTCATTGTGAAAGAATTCTTTGACCTTCTCCGCTATCTTCATGTACTCTGATAAATTCCGACACCTAAAAAAAGGTTCATACTATTTAATTTGAAGCTACATAATCGTGTAAAATCAATGAAACAGTTAGATTATTACATTGTGTTTTTTCTTGATAACCGCTTATTTCTTAGCCCTTGATTGAGTATTGATGAAGTATACTCGATAGTGGTTTTATTTAATATTTGACTAGTGTACATTTCAAATGTATTTTTTCAGATTTACAAAATGGGTATGTTTGAAGCCACAGAAAAGTGAGAATTACTGTACTTAACTTCTTCATATCAAAAAAAAAATCAAAGAGAATAATTCTCCAGCTCTATTTTATTTTGCCTTTCTTAACTTGAATACCTTTTGAGATACCCCTAGTCGTTCATAATATTTAAAATAATTAATTTAATCATTCATTTTTCGTTGTTGCACAATGTGAAGAATTCATTAAAACTTGAATGAAAGTGATTCATGTAGAAAACGAGATACATAAATTATCAAACATCTCTCTGATAAAAGAACAATTCTTAGAATAAAATATGTACACCATTATTGCGAGTCAAATTTGGAACAAAGAAAATGTTTATTGAACTTAATCTTTTCATTTGAAATACTTACCCCATAAACCTAAATATCTTGCTGCAAACATTATTTTGTACTGAATTTTTAATCACAAAATTATCAAAAGCTTCGCAAATATACACGGTTATAATTGATCCTGTGAAATAAAAAGATATTGAGTGACCTAAATGTAATAAAAGATACACCTTATCAGAACACAATATTGATTTAAGAACATTATCAACTGAATCACATGTGAGAGATAAAGCCACTTTGTATTGATTTCGTTGATCGAACAACATTACATTAAATGCTTACTAATTCTTTTCATTAACGCTGACAAAATATAGATGTGACATTGATCGTTCGTGTTGTGATGACACCATTTCTCTTAATCAAACATCTGAATCACGAAAAGTGTTTTAAGCACATAACTTCGCTACGCACAAAATAAAAAAATATTCAAGTATCTGTCGACAAATTTCTGACCTAATTTATGTAACGAGTGCATTGAGATGTTATATTACATTTTTAAAAATATACACTCGATGTTGTACTGATATGAGAAATTACTTGTTAAAAAAAAATGAGAGAATTATGTGAATTTACTAAGAAAAAAAATACTACATAATGAATTCCAAAGTAATATCAAATTACTAAAAACAATATGTAAATGAATAGTAAGCAAAACCATTAAATTACATTCGTTATTTATAGATCTTGTAATAATGATACAAATTATAGTAAATGCTTTCTTAGTATTTTAGAAAATTATGTTGTAAAACATAATTCATAAAACTTGAAATATACAAATAAATCAACTTTGCAGAATACAACTCAATATAACTATTATCAATCACACTTTATTTTTCAATCTTTCTGTGTCCATTTTTTTAAACGATAATGACATTCAATCAAATGATACAATGATAACTTTTAAATGTTAGATATCCATGACAAGGCAATCTTAATAGCGTCTCCTGGCAAAATCATAAAAATTTTGATGCGGGAGGGAATTTAAAAGATTCAATATGAACAATTTGAAGGTGGAAGTGTCTCTTAAATTGTTTTACATACCGCCGGCATTGTGCTGAAATTAAAAAGTATTATTTTTAAAATAGTCCAGGAGCGAACTGATTCACATCTGTCCTCGAGACTCAATATTAAACGACCACATATACTCCAATAAAAAATATTAAATATCTGATATTTCCCACCTTATGTGTGCGGATGCAATAATTCGATCTCCGGCCAGTTGCCAAACGTGAAATTCATGAACGGCAAGCACACCGTCGACTCTTTCGAGAAGCCGTCTTTGTATAGCGTCCACCTATCGATGAACAATTAGTACATAACATTAAAGTCAAATATATTTATGCCGGTTACTTATTTATTCGCTATTCGCACAATATCAAGATCATGCTTATAAACGAAGCATATTTTTATGAGAGATATAAATTGTTTACAGATTATGAGTATTTGCCTTGAAATACGTAAAAAAAAAAAAAAAAACATTGAAATTGGTGTTTGTGCATGTTTGGAATATATACAACTGATAGGTTACTTCTGCAAATTTATTTTGTAGTTCAATTTATAACTATAGTACTTTTATGTCACTGGAAAAAATAATGTATCATAATTTTATTTAAATCATTTCTTTCTAAATAATGTTGTAATAAGAGTTCATAGTAGAGAAAACAGTTTAAAACAATATCAGAATGAACAGGCATTCAATAAACTGAATGTTTATAAAATTTGGATTATTGAGATTTTGTACACTTCCATGTATTTTGTCACTAACGACCCGGGTTTCGCCTTTCGGCATCTTCAGGCATTCGAACACACGAATGGACTCGAACTGACAAACGGAAGTGTACAAAATCTCAATAATCCAAATTTGATATTGAAATTCCATCAAGCACCCTCAGTCGATGGCTTAAATTATGAATGTTTATACTTTAGATCAGTGTCTGCCAAACTGTGTGCCACAAGAAGACTCAGGTGTGCCGTGAAAAATGAAGATAAATTAGAACTGTGGACAAGATAAGTTAAGAAGTCACAGCTTAGACGCTTTGATTTTTCAGAAAGGTTTTTGGAAATGAAATAAAAAAAAACGAGAGCGGCTGAAGATGGTAGATGAGAAGTTACGTGTTTGTTTTATCAAATCTAGAGAGGCGTTTTGACATAATTCTTTCTGAAAATCAATTGCATCATTCTCGATGATAAGAAATTTAGCACTTTTGCATACCTATATTACATATATTTATAAAACAATACTGAGTATTGTCTGTACTTACTCTAAATTTTCTTTATTCATATGTATTAATAAAGTACATTACATTTTTTAAAGTCATTTTTATTTGGTGTGCCGCGGAACGAGTGGAACAAGAACTTCCTTCCCAGTGTGCCGTGAGGTAAAAAAAGTTTGACAGACACTGCTTTAGATGGTGAAATAATACCGGCGATTAAAAAAGACCTGCGAGCAATACCTGTATGTGCGTAGGAACCGTCTGCAGCAGTATGAGTGCCGATTCACGTAAAAGTGGCCACACCGAGTGAAGAATCAAAAGGACCAGGACTACACTCAGAGCAGGATCGATGTAATATCTGTATT
Organism: Himalopsyche phryganea; assembly: GCA_022494535.1. Classification (NCBI taxonomy): domain Eukaryota; kingdom Metazoa; phylum Arthropoda; class Insecta; order Trichoptera; family Rhyacophilidae; genus Himalopsyche; species Himalopsyche phryganea. The sequence goes on along the minus strand of JAGVSL010000010.1, from coordinate 3,942,283 downwards.
TCCAATCTGTCAGCCAGACCACTAAGGCGGAGCAAACTACGATCACGGATCCTGAAAAATTAACAGAAATGTTTCAAGCGAACCAGATTTTTGCATGAGTACGTATACACCATTATTATTGTTGACATGAATACCTTCAGGTATTAACAAAAACGATTATAGGACAAAGATAACAAAATACAATGTAGGTATTTACACAAGATATGATTATTAATGTCATCTTAGATTAAGGAAAAATATTTGACCGATAAAAAAAGCACAACGGTTCGTGAATTAGTGCATAGCAACGACTTATATTGGAAATAGGAAAGATCATAGCTCGATGATTTCAAATAAAATGTTACATGAGTACACTGTATTGAATTAAACAGTCGAAACTCAGTTCACTGTTTTTAAAGAGTTAGCGCAATTATATGTGCATGGAAAAAGATGCTACCGTGTCACATTTTGCATATGTAAGCACATATAAATTAATAAGCTAATTGGATTCCAATAAGAATTTATCTGTCATCCGGCCATTTGACCACTGGTCTAGAGACAATAGATCCATATTTCGCAACCCCGTTACGGTAAAGTAGTCAACACAGTGTTCCAGAAAATTATTTCATTTGATAATATCAATGGAATTTTCTGAGAACAATCACATTGTGTTTTACCAAGAATCAAAATATTATAATGAAGTTGGATTGACGTTTATTACAGTAAAACCTTGATATGACAAACTAATGCGCTGGTTATGAGTCAAAAATTATAAATTATGTAGAAAATGTGATGTTTGATGTGTGGATGGGATGCAGCTTAGCGCTCGTGAAATCATTGGCAGTGTGCGCTTAAACTGCTACAGCTGTGTCTCTTGGATTTCAACATTATATATTGTTTAACATTTACATGATGATTTTGACAATCGGACTTCTGTTCCATGGAAACTTTTTTTTTTCCGTGTCCACTCCCAATGTGGAGAATATGGTCTCCTAATGGAGGTATCTTAACAAAATTTTTCTAAGAGAACTGCTTGTTACTCAGTTGCTCAACCTCTCTTTTTTTCGGAGAGAGTAGGAATAGAAGGATACGGTTAGAACACGACTAGCGGTTAGCTAATCGCTCTCGCTACGCCCCGTGAGGATGGGATGGCTGGGAGGGAGGACTCAGACTACGAACAGAAATCCATAAATCGATTGAAAACCGTCCGCACCGGGAATTGAACCTCGAGACATCCGTAACCGTAGCCAGCGACGCTACCAACTGCACCACGTACACCGACGCATGGAAACTAAAGACCTACGAATGAGGGTTTTTCTGTGTTTTTAATGAACAAAGTCAGAAATCGTACGTTTATTCTGCATAATAAAATCTGCTGATAAAAATGCTATCATTATTCTAATAAAACTTGAGTTATACACAACAAAAAAATGTGTAATAGTAAATGCAGTAAACTTCTCAATGCATAACTATGACTGCTATTAAGAAATGAAATATAATATATTGAAAAAGATGATAACATAGAATAAACTTTAAAACATAAAACAATAGAAAAATTACTTAAGCCTTCCTATAGATAAAAATATTTGTAAGATTGCTTTAAAACGGGAACACATTTTTAAATTGATTTGATAACGCTTAAGCCCACAGTGACGAGATGTATATGCCATATGTGTGTGATAATCACGCTTTCCGCAACTGATGACAAGCTGTTTTCAGGTCTTTTAATGAACTGAATATTTGTATGATTTTTTTATTCTCACCCAACGCATCAGAGAACACGTGTAGAAATACTCCTCTCATATTCATCTGTGAGGCATCATGACTGTGTCCGTGAGCGTGGCTCTTGTGCTTTGCGGGAACCGCAGGCGGCAGAGTCGGCACCCCTGCTATCTTCTTTGAATACATCGAATCATTCTCGTTGTCATCGGTCACGTTCGTGCCGACCAGTTCAGAGAGGTTGCTGGCGACATGCGAGTGTCCGTGGCCTCCTCCGTGTTCTGTTATAATGCATAAATTCAACAATTCCAAGGTAATTAAAGTCGGGGTAACTAATTGTTTAATTTATTTTTCACAAAGAATTCATCAAAAATTATTTGAGTACATACCAGTGATTGATATTACACTGGCGTATAATTGCATGAAACTTTTTGAGGAAGTTTTACTCAATAATATTATGTTTGATAGAAGGACAAATAGTAATAAAATAAGAAAAAAAGTCCATTTATAAAAGACATTCCTTGTTTTTTTTTTGCAATCGCAATACGTTTGTAAACTCAATTCGTTGGATATATAATAAGTCATGTGGATTCTTACCGTGGAACAAGAAGAGCCCGATAACATTAACTAATAAGCCGAGAGCGCCGACGACTACTAAAAGTTTCGGCTCGTGTATCTCTTCCACCTCGATAAATCTTTTGCAGGCTTCCACAGTTATACTGAAGCACAAGGCTACAAGGAACACTGCGTTCACCAGCGCACCCAGCACCTCCGCTCGGGCCCATCCGAAAGTGTTTTTCGACCACTTTTTAGGCGACATCTAGATGGAAAAAAATATTTTGTCTCACATCGTTCAATGCCATTTTTTATATTCATCAGTCACGATTCAAGTAATATAAACGGGCAAACTTTTTGACTGAAGGGCTGCACTATAAATTAAAAAAGAGCGGCGGGCCAGATATAAAATACAATTTTTAGATAAGCATTATTTAATTTAAGACATCGACTGAGGGTGCTTGATGGAATTTCAATATCAAATTTGAATTGTTGATATTTTGTACATTTCCATGTATTTCGTCACTAACGACCCAGGTTTCGCCTTTTGGCATCTTCAGGCATTCAAGTACACGAAATCTCAACAATTCAAATTTAAACATTATTTAATATTGTGAAAAAGGAATTTTAACATAAAAATGAGTGATTCTCTAATAACAAACATTTTATTGACTGCATAGTGGACCGCACAAAAATACGTGTTGGATCATAGTTCACCCAGGACTGCTATAGAATAATTAAAATGTAATGTTAGGATGATTCCTAACATTACATTTTAACAGTAACATTGGTAATCACAAATGAATTCCGAGTAAACTATTATGTCATGGGTTTTACCCAGCACAGTATATTCATGTATAACTACTATGAAATAATGTTGCACGAATAATATAAAATATGCATATTTCTTTTGATGAATCTTACCTTCACTGAAAGAAAAGCGACAACCAAGGCTGCGACATCGCTCAACATGTGAAAACTATCCGCCACTAAAGCCATGGAGTTCGTCACGTAACCGGCGACAATTTCCACGAAGAAGAAGATCGTCGTGAGCCATAACATGGACAGTAGCCGACATTTTTTACCCGTAAATCTACTCATAATTACTGAAAACAAAAAGATTGTCAACCATCAGTGATGAAAGAACATACATGTTTAGTACTTAACCCTTTGAGTGGTATCGCTAGAGTGTTGCATCCTCTATTATTATTTATTGCCATTCTCATATTTTGAAAAATTGGAAAAAGATTAATTTTTGAGAACAAATCTGTAGCTATATAATATTGAGCATAAAAATCCATATCTGTTCAAATCCCTCTCTGGATTCAATGTCGATAGGAAACCGCGTGCCCGTAGATGGACACAATAAATATCTATGCCTGAAACGGAAGTAAAAGCTTGAAGATTAATCTTTGGAAATAATAATGAATTGATTAATTTACATGTTTAGTGTGCATTCTAAAACATCTCCCTACTTGAAAGGATAAGTATTATTCTAAAACAACTCACCACTCAAAGAGTTAATAATATTTTATAAAAGAATATTTTATTTTGTTTCGCTGCATAAGTATTATTTCTATGATGCCTCAGAAAATACTTAATGCCCACACATTTAAGTCAATAAATTGTCTTAAAATAACTACAGATGATACATTTAAAAACAGCACACTTGATGTGATTTTTATTTTTATTACGACTACATTTTAATAATATTCTCTGCTTTGAAAAACTCACCGGATTGCCTGATAATAATCACAATAATACTGATATAACCGCAACTGATATATCCAAAATAACAAACGCTGAGATAAATTCATTACATTGATTTTTTATTGTTTGAATAGTTTTACTTTTTCCACAGAAAAAAGATGTAAAACGAATATTGTTTTCCACAACTGCTGCTTGTGAATCAACCAGACAAAGCTGTATATTATTTACTAACTGCAAATATCCAAGCACCGTGTTACTAAATTTATTTATCAATGTGAAACCACAAATACTAAATATGTACAGTATGTAGTAGTCTTGATAGATTTATGCCTTTTATTGCTGATTACAAAACATCGCAACAACAAAGGTATAAAGAAATAATTATTATTATTGTTATTACATGAAATTTGTGCTGACAAAAAAAGTATATTATTCTACACTTAAATGCAGATGTCTTAATCTAATGGGTGTTTGATTAACGTAGAATCAGTTATTTACCGAGATAAACACTATTTACACAAATATAGCATTTCTAGATTGCTTTTATACTTAGACATAATAGGGGGTTCAAAGTACTCGATGGCATGATTAATATTACCTTTAATGAAAAAGTCAAATACCAACTGTGCAGATAATCAATAGAGATGAGATTATATATCTATTCATAGGAGATAACACGTTTACTATCAGCGACTACATAAATAAATATTCTTTAGCACGTGGATAGGTACAGTAATTTATAAAATAAATGTGACATCATGACATATTTACGATGTATTAAAATTTCTGCACAGACATATGTAATTTTCTGTTTCTAATCGGAAAACAAACGTAGCCATATTTCAAAAAGATTCATAGTGCATACTGTGTTATTGTACACAGTGCAAATGTGAGTGTCCTGCTATGGCAATATTCCAATACACGTTTTTAAGTTTAATACCAAATTATCCTATTTCTACTTCAGCAAGACAAAGAGAGACAAAAATACTCATTTGCTTCGGTATCTATCAGAAAAAAAGCAAATCACTCGAAACCGAACATAAAAATTATCAAGAATTTAAACCCAAATTATGTACACGGTTAAGACTACATTTAGATAATTATTAATTCCCGATTAAAAAAAAAACATTAATCTACAAATTTTAAATTACAATTTGTCAACTGAAAGAATACGAATAAATATTATTGAAAATCGCTGTTGTTTTCTGATATGAGGAACTGACTATAAACATCGGACCCTTTACGTGCCATGTTCTCTGTAGTCATTATGTTTTGAATGTGTTGCCTTGTCCATGTTATTATAAATAAAGATACAGATTAATACTAAGCCCGGTGAGTCCTTTCATTTTTAATTTACTCGGCTCGATAATGATGCATGGGAATATTATGATTTAGTAGTGACTTCTATTATCTGAAGTGATTTACATGTGAAGAATAATTCAAAGAAAAACATACGGTAATGATAATATATTATTAAATTCATACCTGTTGATAGTTATATATTGAATGACACACAACAAAAAGAAATCTACTGGCTATTAGGCTATACCAGCATGGAAAAACCAAAACAATGGCAGTAGAGAGTTTCAATGCCTTCAAGTAAGTGACTCACGAGCTATAAGCTCTACTAGGAAATAAAGTTAAATAGTCATGCATTTTTTTACTGACTAAGGTTGAATGTTTTTGTTATAATCAAGGTTTTAAATCTAGGTTACTAAAAAAATAAACGTATAACCAAAAAAAAAAAAAAAAATGAAGAAAACATTTCGCAGTTTTTGTAACCGGATCGAAAATATCGCGAACAATGCAATATATTATAACAAATAACATTAAGTTATATTTCAAAGCCGAGAGAAAATTAACAATATATAAATAAAATTGTGTTCCCCACCGTAAAGGCGTTTAATTGAAAATATAGTAAATAATATTATCGTATTACCTAGTTAACCACTTATTTATCACAGAGCGCACTGAGGTTATTACTGGTAGAATGTTATTAAATGATTGGCAACAAACCTGATACTCACGTTATAAGGAAAACAATATCACTGAAGTCATTAAGACGATATAAATGTTTATAATATTCACTTAACAGGTACCACTTAAGCTAAAGGCATCTACGTCATATGATATGTAATGATTAATGAATTTCTCAGAAACGAGACAATACTAAACTTTACTTAGCCATTTTCGAAATCGTGAACATTCTCGACCAATTTTTATTGTAATGGCAACTGTTCTGTCAAAATTTGACAGCATTCGTCTAAAAATATTTAGCCACCTGATTATAGTGAAAAGTGGCAGCATATAATCAATAAAATTATTGCATACTTGGACCAGTAACTAGAGCAGTGGTTCTCACGGAAAATTTCTCCGTGGCCGCATTATAAACATAAGTGGTCGTATGGAAATGTGTCGCAGCAGCACCAAATTTTTCAATCATGATTTAAAATATTAGGCCCACTTTTTCTCTAAAAATGATGGTTTTATATTTACAAAAGGTTGCGTTGAGGGTATTTTTAACATCTTGTATTTTGTTAGCCATAAACCATAATGACGTAAAAAATTGCGCAGCAGCTAGAACATTTTTATGTTTAAATATAATGTCTCGAAAAATATGTACTAAATTTTTACAATCCTGTCATTTACAGATATAGAACATATGGTTGCTATCATATTTATAAAAATAATCAGAAGACACTCCTTGATAGACATGTATTTAGGTATCTCTCGTCAATGATAATTATACGAATGTAAGGTGAACGCGTTGGTTATCGTACAACAAACTGTATTACTTACTGCATTGCAACCCAAATTAACCCTGAGGATTACTGTACTGATCAATTTATATCTAAAAAACATCCCTATTTGATTAATAATATTCATTTATTGCAAAGACGTTTTCGAGCAGTAATATACAAATTTATTTATTTTATATCATTTTTTTAAAAATATTTATTATTATAGAATTACAGTGGCCACAAAAATCCTCTAATGGCCGCACGTGAGAGCCACTGAACTAGATACAGGTTAGATAGGTTCTTACCGATAAACGGGGCTATATCGCCTACCAAGTATAATTCCGCCTAATAATTATTTCGTTTATATGGCCAGAATTTTTACAGTCGGGTAGACATAATATTTATTCTTGACTTAATTCTCAATCGTAATTTTTTGGTCTTTCTAAGCCTTTTAAACATCTAAAATTTGTCGTAACTTATTGTAAAACTTTACTCTTGTAAATAGCCCGTGGGCCTGGTTCGGGTGGGTAAAGACAATAATTGTCATTCTTGCCCCGGGTAAAGGATTTGTTCTTCAGAAAAATATTTCGGATTATGTTTAGGTAATGAGTCATTCCTATCAAAACCCCCTATACACTTATCGTAGCTTCTGCTATGGTACTATTGATAACAAAAAGGTAACAAACAACCAAAGAAATTTATTACGTTTTGACTATCCTTGACTTACGACCGAGATACGTTCCAGAACTTTGGTTGTATGTCGAATCAGTCCTAAGTCAAATTTCTTACAAAACATTTAAGTTGTTTTTAATATTGTCCGGTTCAGGTCAGTTTCAGCGGTGTCACTTTCATTTGTGGAAATAAAGCAGCTGCAACCAAAAATGTTTCGGATATATTTCAACATATAAGAGCACTTTTTTTTTTTAAGACATCGACTGAGGGTGCTTGATGGAATTTCAATATCAAATTTGGATTATTGGGATTTTGTACACTTCCATGTATTTTGTCACTAACGACCCGGGTTTCGCCTTTCGGCATCTTCAGGCATTCGAGCACACGAATGGACTCGAACTGAGAGACAGTAAACAGTGTCTAACGTTTTACGAATTGCCGCCAATTCGCCACTCTGTTAATATGGTGTTTACAAAATAAGGATTAGGACGATTCCCGAAATTTTAACTCAGGTATCAGTGTGGCTCTCAGACGTATAATATCTTACCTCGTAAATAATATTTGTCGCATTTGTATCTTCTATATAAACGTTAGACACTGTTTACTGTCTCTCAGTTCGAGTTCATTCGTGTGCTCGAATGCCTGAAGATGCCGAAAGGCAAAACCCGGGTCGTTAGTGACAAAATACATGGAAGTGCACAAAATCCCAATAATCCAAATTTGATATAAGAGCACGCTTTTTAAATCTTATATTGTAGCTGTCAGACGACAATCACAATATTATCACAAATTGGCTTTTAATAAATAAAAAATAAAACACAGGATTTAATTTTGGGATAACACAGTTGTATTATTTACATTGTAAAACAATTGGTTGGAAAAGGTTTATGGGTAGAATTGCGTTGAAAATTAAAATTTGCTTTATAATTCAAATGGATGAAATCATCGCTGTTCTGGAAGAAATCACTAAATTGAAAAAAATATATGTTGAGTTAGTTTTACAAAAATGTTCCTTATTTCAAACTTTAGCGCATGGAAGAACACTCGTTTTCCTTAAAAACAGTTTTGCGCAAACTAAAAAGGTATAGCATTTCAAACATTTGAAACACTCCAAAAAGTTCAATTACTCATTACTAGTGTTTTTCAGTTAGTGTCTTCTTCCAGAACAACGACCTAACAAGGTGCAAGAATTGCGTTCAGATTTCTGTAAGTGCTCTATCTTTTCTCATTACCCAACTTTGCAGATCTCTACATTCCTTATACCACTTTTTTGGTTATTGGCAAGTGTCCAAGGATCCACAAAATTATACCGATGATTAACAATTAGAGATTATCGTGGATTTGTCTATTGTCAAGATTGAGCGGCTATGTCATTGTAACATATCAGCATTGATTCCTTTGATGGGTCTTGGTTGTTTCAATTTATATTCAGCAATATTTCCACCCAATAAAAGTTTAATATGATCCTTGAATCCTGGCATAAGTTTTGCTTCTTTATGAATGTAAGTACGCTGAGGAATTTTATTCCAATAGAGTGCGGTTTCATCAACAATAAACATTTGTTACATTCCATATTCTCGTTTTCTAACCGATGTATCAAATGTTTCGATTAAATATTCAGCAGATAACCGTAAATCGCGAGCCAAGCCCTTCACTTTTTACCACTCTCATGTTGTTTGATTAGTTTATGTTTCGTTTCTAAGTCTATCGCACTTCTCTCATTTTTATCACGTGTATTCTGTTTACTGGACACTATGGGCACGATTTATCAAAAATTCACTTTCATTTCACAATTCAATTCAGGATCACTTAAATGTAACTGACCGACTGAAAGTGATCTTTCTTTCCGTCTGCATCAACTGTTGTATTACTGGTGTCGAGTTGCAAGATATTTTGCGGACCTGGCTTGACCTGGATCAAGTCCATGACAATAATTAATTTAAGTATTTCAATAGAAGACCTAAATAATAACATTGATACCAGCTCGATAAATATTACTTATGTTCAGGGCTTTTTTTTTTAAAAAAAAGGTGCCGGAACTCACTTCATGTCAAGCTTTTTTACTAAATAAAACTATATTCAAATATCATTTAAATGAAATTTAAATCAGCTTTTAATATGCCACGAAGCGCTCTAAAAAAAACATTTTTTTCCATATCTTCTCCCAACGTGGAGCATATGGCCTCCGAATGGAGGTATCTCAAGAGAATTTTTCTATGAGAACTGTTTGTTACTCAGTTGCTCAACCTCTCTTTATTGAAGAGAGGAGGGATAGAAGAATAGGGCTAGGACAGGACTAGCTAATCGCTCTAGCTACACCCCATGAGGATTGGATGGGTGGGTGGGTGAGGGGAGAATTTTAGACAACACAAACACTCAGACTACGAACAGAAATCCATAAATCCACTGAAATATCAATTTCTGAAAACTGTCCGCACCGGGAAATGAACCCCGAGACATTCATAGCCATAGCCCACAACGCTACCAACTGCGCCACGGACGCTTTTAGACATGTTATATCTAATTATGTTATATGAAATTTTGAAAAAAAATAAAAAACGAAAAACGCCACTCCACCGCGTTAAACGGAAAAAAGTTCTGTTTATGTTAATTTGAATTAGTATTTACTTGGTAGATCTCGAGTATATAAGATAATACAAAGCAATGTCAAACTATATTACTGACGATGGCATGATGCCAATATAGCTATCAATAATATCACTTGTAGGTTTTATATTATTACTTCTGGAACTAAACAAATTATTATTTTTTACCTTACGAGTAATAGTCACTTAAATAAGGAGGTTCATTTTACTCTGATTTACAAGATGAGTGGGGTGTCATGAAAAAGGTTCAAACTGATAAATTATATCAACTGTGGAAAGGAAAAAGAATGTAACGCACACACAAAAAATGTTGTTTATAGCCCAAACAAAATGTGTATTAAATTTTATAGATTGTGATTATCGAAACAAAAATACTTTGAAAAGACAGAGGGATAAGAACTTTTGCCTTTATACAGTCGATATATTATATTTAAATACAGTGTATCAGCATGTTTTGTGTGAGTTATACACAATATTGTTTGGTGTGGGTTATGTCTTTTCCTTTCCATGGTCGATATCTATATTCAGAATATGAATGACTAGTAATAATCGTGTAATTAAAAGACACACATTTATTTGATGTTTCGAACAGCAGATTAATTTAGTGTATTATCTATGAGTACTATCACCTTTATGCACAACAAAACTTTTCATTTTAAATCATTGGCGACGGGTAAAATAATTATGTATGCAATTACAACACTTTTGAAAAAATGTTATATGATCGGAATTCTTATCGCGAACCAATCGAAACTCCACTGGCACTGGATATCTGGAATAGTACTACAGATCTTAAAAGTAATAATTAAGTATTTGCGTTGATAAAGTATTAAATTAATTACAATAACTTTTGTTAAAGGAAGATAGATATTTTGCTAGTAAAACGATACATTTTTTTTCAAACATATATAATTTACATTGTATAACTATTTAAATCTATATTTTAACATGTAGTAGGACAGCAGACTAAGTAATTTTAAACATTACATATTAACACCAATAACATTACAATATCAGCCAGGCTACAATCATATGAAGAAACAAGTAAATCTGTATTTTATAAAAAAAAAAACTGCATGCACTTCCTTAACCTTTCCCTTGCTATGTAAAATAAATCCGCGCACTACGGTGGAGGGTATTCATTACACATCATGCATTTATGACTGATTATAAGCGATTGATAGCCGGAAAAATAAGAATATTCACAGACATCGCTTAAATTTATTAAAGTTGAAGACGACATAGTCGGCATGAAGTAGTAATTAAAATTGTATCCCTAAAAACATGAAAAAACATCGTCCGACGACAAATGGCTTCGCAGACTACCTCAAACGTAGGCTCGAAAGCTACTGGTTTACGTTCGACACTTTTCGTCTGGCGCAATCTGGAAAGAAACAAACTGGGCCTCTCTGTCTCGCGCGTTGTCATTCATATGTGAGCTAATGTGCAAAATGTTCGGTGTTCCCTGCTGGCCGTTGTATCCACTTACACGACTCAGAATGTGTACATAACACACTCGCACACGTATGATTGTATTGCTAAATTTATCCCGGATTTTCGACAAAATATCCCCGCTGCCCCAATGGCATGTTATTCTTATTACTATTGTTATGTTATTGAATGCCTAAATGTAAAACGGAGGAATACCTAAAATCTAAGCGCAGTATTTATTACATGTATAGAAATATTTTAATTAGAAGCTATGTGCACTAAATACACATCACAGAAAAGGAAAAGTTATTGGATTCCAAGATCATATTAATGTTGAAAGGGTTAAAACCTATTCTGGTTAGCTCATATATCAGATCTATCCAAATGTCACCAAGTTTGCCATTAGAGTTTTACTTCCATTTGTCCTTACATGCTTCTGTCAGTTGTTTTTTAATACCTCTTCATCAGAACAAAGGCAAACAACAACTGACAATAAAAATGACAGTCAATGCCAGCCAATGTTCCCTCTAAGCTGCGCGCATGCGCAGTAGTTTGAAAATATCCGCGCACTCGTCCAGGATTTGCGCGCACTCCAATACAACTATTCGAATAATCTTAAAATTGGAAGAACTCGAATAGTAAATTTTTTTCAAGACATTATATGTATGCATAAAATTTTTTTGTCTGCAGCGCAATCTTCTACAATGTATTAATTTATGAATAAGAAAATAGGAACAGTTAGAAAGTTGTAAAGAATTCAAACTGAAATGGCTTCACCGAACACTTGAAACTGAAATGCCATCCAACTAGAAATTGAACATTAAGATAATATAATGAGAATCAAATCTTACCTATTATCAAAACAAGAAATTGATTTAGATGAAGCATATAATATATGGATTAGTTGTAAGTAACGACGTGAAAAATTATGAAATTTTAAGCGAAGTTATAAAACATGTTAATTAATATTATTAGCAACTGATTATTTGCTTCATTCTGCTTATTTTTTCTGAATTTGTGGTTGATTTTATTTTATGTGAGTAAATAAAAATAATTCTGTCATTTTCTATGTTTTATTTTAATACATATTATTTTAATATAAATTATTAAACGATAATAATTTTAAATTTAATATACAAAGCAAAACAAAAAAAAAACACTTTTTTATATCAAATATGACATATTGATGTTTGCAAAAACATTGGAATTATGCCGCGCACTTGTTGGAGTGGCCTGTGCAGCCTTTAAATTTACCGCGCAGCTAGCCTCAAGTCTTAGGGAACATTGATGCCAGCTATATAAATTGTATTTCTCTTCTTAAAATGAATTACCATTCAGTTACTTCAAAACACATTTTTGACAATAATAAAAATGACAACTAGTAATAGTAAATAAAGAAATATAAAATTATGACCAGAACTTCCCACATTTCATTAAATTTATTTAATTGCCTTTGAGTCATGGTACGAAAAAAATGAATTCAATGCTAACATATAATATTCTTAGATTCACTCATTCACATATTTTGACAAGGCTCAAAATGTTAAATATGCCTGTTTGTAGTCGCTATGGTATTATAAGATAGGCGTTTCGCTTTGCTGCAGCCGCTGGTGATGCAAAGGAGTTATAACTTTTTGTTGTAGAGTAATATTAGTGCATATTATTTGTATATCTGAACAAGATTTCAATATGAAATTGTTTGAGTGTATCCTTGGAGGCATAAACTAATACGAATATTATGAATACACTTGTTCCGCAATTTTGGTTTTGACTATATTCTCATTTTGAACGATAAGGATATACATGACTGATATTAGTTCATGTTTACCATTTTAATTTTTTGCTAAAATGAATCCAAACTTTCAGTTAACGTTAATGCTGCATTCATGATAATTTCCTATGAAAAATTACCAAAATCAGTACGGGTTCTATGGTCATCTCAAGACATTGTCACATATTAAGAGTATTTCATGCAATATTATATTAAACCAATGATTTAATACAATCTAATGGCCATATTCTGCAAATGGCTTTACTTCGAATTAGGCCTTGCGGTATTGGACCATAAATTCTCGAATCGGCAGAGTTCGAAGTATTATCTCCTTCTAGCCACACATGACCTCTGGGTACGATTTGACTGCGAATAGAATATTGTCCTCTCATTTTGTCGCCAGGCAATCCAATCACACGTTTGCATATATTTTGTGATGGATTTGATGGGCTTTTTGCAATGACAATATCGCCTCTTTGAATTTTATTCAACCGAGGGCTTATGTGCTCAGTGAGAAGAACATTATTGGAATGTAATGTTGGTTCCATTGAAGGTCCAGAACACTAAAACGTTTGAAAAAGATTAAGAATGAAAACAGATTTTTTATGACAGGTATGTTTAAAAAAGAACCATATCTTCAAGTGGTAAATGTTCTTATTGGTGGACATTGTCTAAAAATGCATTGTTTTCACCAAAAAGCGCGCGAAATGTTATGTTATACGGTAGAATAGTCACTCATCAAGCTAAATATATTCAATAACAACGAAAAGAAACTGTATAAGAGTGGTTTATCGCATAATAGTTGTGTATGTCACAAACTTTATTTTCACCACCATATTGCAATAAACTCAGGATTGCCAACCTAAAAACCAAACATATTCATGTATGTTGCAAACACATAAGAGTCTAGATGAAGATTCCTACGAATTCAACTATCTTTATTATACGTAAGACTTTTATTTGGGTTTAAACAATTCATTTCGCATGCTATTTGATGAAAAAGTGCATTTTTAGACAACGTCCACCAATATGAACATTTACCCTTAAAGTACTAGTATAAAGCTTATTAATGAAATCAAGTAATATTATATTCAGAGTAAAAATTTAAAACCACTTACAACAACAAGGTCTCCAATGTATTCGAACGCGCAGTGTGCTATGCATCCGTACTGAATAACATATCCGAATGCCCCAGCAAATTTCCATAAATATTTACTACTCATTTCAATCACTTTATTCCATGACTTTCTTAAAAATAGTAAAATATAATATATTTTACATTTAATATTGCCTAACCTCAAGATTTCTGAAGTTTCTGTATTATCTATATATTATCTATGATTATCTATGGTGAAAGTGAATTGAGTATTCATTGTCTATTGTAGTAGGATTGTATGTAATTTAAAAAAGCGCCTAGGTAAGGAGATACCTACCTACCTAAGCGCTTTGTATAAGCATACGAATAGAAATAAAAAATAAATATTAATAGTATAGAATGTAACGCAATAAAATAAAAAAATGACAAAAATTCTCAAAAGAATGATTTGTATTAATAATTGAATTTCGAAAATTGAAAATATATCTATGTGAGAAAATCATTGCTGTCATAATACTGCGTTGTGAAGTAAACCATTGTAGGCATATTGAGAGATCGAGGGGTATATGTCAGTTATATAATTATTTTACCTGTTATATGGGGTTGTTTGCACATCCGTATATTTGCGGTTTGCTAATTCGTTGTGCGTATTTTTTTCTTTTAGAAGTGTTAAATACATATCTTCATTTTTTTTTGTATGAACTCACGATTATTCTCAAATACAATAATATTTAGCGAAATTATTATCATGAGTGTATTCAATACAAAACGAATAATATATTACAAATTTCTCATATATCCTTATATTTTATTATGGGACCGATTTGTATAACACAAGTATAATATTTAACACGCAATTTTAATATTGAAATAATGATTTCAACAACCAATTCCCCTGTTAACAAACCAGCAGAGAACCAACATGAGTCTTCTGACTGTGATAACTGTGAGGTAATCATTTTGTTATTTCTTATATTTTAAATCTTTATTCAATTTGTTTCTGTTCAGTGACAGTCACAATATCACTGGGAAAATACGTCGTAAAATATTATAGTAAAGGAGTAATATTTATCAAATATGCTCAAAAGTTTTTTGGTGATGCAGGTGATGCTATGGCGCTGTGGACTCCGCAATGTGTGCATTGTAGCACTGTGGCTTCCATTGGGAGCCTTGCTGTTTTGTTTCGTTACAGCGTCAATTTTTCAGCAAGATGATATTCATGAAACACACTGCAGGGTATTTACATCAGAAATGTACATTTTTAAAGCCCGTAGCTATTGTTTGCATGTTGTTCATAAGCTATTTTGGAAGCTGTCCAATCGAAAATTAAGGGAAGGATGCAATGTCTGTCCGCAAAGTAAAGTTTTAATTGAAAATGAAAACTTTCATACACTAGAAACATTCCACGTTTTCGTTACAAGTGAATAAGTCTTCTTAGTTATTGGTGGCAATGAATCGATATGTAGATGATTATTGTAAAAGCAATTCTGTCGATGATCGCTGATCAGTGAATTTGTGTTTCGCATAGTTGACCTTAAATATATTAGATTCCAGTGAGCCGCTTTGTTTGATTTTGTGGGCCGTTGCTGCATATTATTGTGCATCTTTTTTAAATTTAATAAAAGTGACACATATTTCTTGGGGTTTTCAATGTTTTCCGGTTGTATTCCTTAGAAAATATAACATTCAGTAAATATTTGAGAAAAAAAATGAAATAGCAATTTTCAATGAAGATCAAATAAAATAACATTTTACTTGTCAAAATTGATGAAAATATACAAACCACCCACCTATTTTCATTTAGTTTTGCGATGGTATTGTTGATCATTTTATGCTTCTATTGTATATTATGTAATATTGATAAAGTCCTTATCATAAGTTAAGTATGCTAGTTGCTAGAGCATAGAATTATGCAGTAATAAAAGCTTTCAAAAGAATGTACATCTTTCCAGATTTAATGAGTATGTAGTGCTAAAAAATACATTTTAGTCGTTTTACCATTGCATTAGAATTTTAACTTTAGCAGCATGCTTCATATTTTGTTGTCTTGTTTTTTTTTAGATATAAAATTTATATGTTCAACATTATTTCACAATATGCAATGAAACCATTTAATATTCCAAATTGAAGTTTCAATAAATATTTGCGGTTTGATTGTATTCCAATTTTGTATGGGCAGCCTAGTAACAAAACACTGTTTTAGATGTGCTTAAATTGCGAAGTGATTAATTTTATGATGCATATGTAAAATTAATCCAACACTCTATAACTAGTCAAATATTTGAACACGCTTCTTCAATTTGTTTTTGATGTATCACTGTTCTTTTTTCTTTTCATAGTTGATCCAAAAATTTAAATAATTTCATCGCCTATATATAAATACAAAAATCTTTCAAAAATTATTAGGAATGTTTATATTTTTGTTTTGTCAGGCAGAGAGAAATTTGTGAGAATCATACTATTTTTTATATCTAATCACAAACAATTAAAAATATTGTATTGATGGATGATTTAAAGTAATCGATTTGAATATTTGTATATTATTGTCTTATTCTACGGTTCAAAAGAGACAATAGGCCAGTATGTTTAAATGCCAAATGTCCGGTATAATTTTAACCTTTTTGCAAAGTTTAATATGCATATTTAAAAAAGTTGCATTGTTGATTAAGGAAGTAAGTGCTGGTGTGTGATCAGTGCGCATGGTTTTCAAAATTGCTGCATAGCTGCAGCTTAGTCATATATATCTGTATATGATTAATAATAATATTGTTTTACTACCTATTTAGTCCCGCTTTTATCATTTTCAATTATGTATTTTATATTGTTTTATTATACTAACCGCCTGCACATTTTCTTAATAAATTTCTTAACGTTGAGAGAAATCTTGCTAATCATGAAACTTTCTTTACTGCACTTTTTTTGGTGTTATCGCAATCTTTGTTTTTGTCAGAATAATACCAATTCATGGCTTCAGTTGAAGTACATATTTTCAATCAATCTTTCTGTACTGCTGTTTGAAATAACGAAAGAAGTAACCTTTGGTTAACGGGACTCATATTTTATAGTGATGTTAATTATCCAGATTTTCAATTACATGTACTGCAATATTTTGGATAATAGGGATTCTAATTTAAGTATTATCCTGAAAATAAATCTCCTTAAAGGTTACATGTTTTTTTGCAGGTCTACAATATAATTCCTTCAATAAGTGCTATTACGGGCATAAGCCCTCAAAGATATTTGTGGCGTATCTGCGTAGCTCTGCATCTGGGACCGCGTTTTTTGATTGGATCTCTTTACCACACATATCATGTACAGCGGTCCAACCTTATTGCAAATCTTGAGGTTTGTTTGTTAAATTAATTAGTGTACAGTCATTTTCCACAATTTCAAATATTGTAAGTGCCGGATTGATGTGTATATTTTGTAGCGATAGGAACTTTACTTCAGGATATTGTCTATTTTCAGCATAAGACGAAAATGCGAAAGCTCGGTGACGCTTGCTACTGGCTGAACTTGCTTGAAGTCTGCGCTCTTACCGGTGTCACATATGTTTCAAATAGGGAAAATTACCGTAAGTAATGTTTTATCTTAAGGGTCTTTTAGATATTCAGTAAATCCAGTAAGTTTAGAGCTCCATAGAGAATTTGAGGTTAGGTTTCATTTATGAATCTTTTCTATTGATAATCTTTTCTTTTTTTTTCCTTGAAAAGATTTTATTATTTTTGGTTTGAGTCACTTACTGCTAAAAATATGTTATAGAAGAACGTGTTATAGGAAAAATGCTGCATGTGTAGACATCGTTAGCATATGATTCTTGAGGATTGTTTTGGTAGTTATTCGTACTGTTCACATTATTTATATAGTTTTACATTTGTCCAAGTGCACTGTTATAACGGTTCTGAAATGTATACAGAGAAACTCTGAAGGAGTGGGCTATTGTCTAGTAAAATTTTATTCAAATTATGAAAAGAAACTATATTAAAATGAATAAATACAAATCAGCAAGCGAAACTGTAATATCTTGTTTTTGATACTATCGTAAAAGATATTTTATTCAATTTAAATGTTCTTTACCTCATAAATATGTCATTTATTTTCAGCTGTTCATGAGAAGATATTCATTGTTTTCATGATATCCTCTTTATTACATATGTGGTGTCGTGCAAACGTCGGCAGCATGACTCAAGATGGTAAAAAGCCACTCAATGGAAATAAAACTGTTTGGGTCCTATTTTTCATATCGGTCATTTCCACAATCGGGCTGGTTGTGTTCTTCTTGCGACATCGATTTCTATGTAGGCCGATGGGTATGTATTTATGATTTTTTTTAATGAATTCATTACGCTTTCTATGCCAAATTTTCCATGCAGGATTAACTTGAAGCACTGAATATTTTTGAAAAAATTTTGCTCAACATATGAGGTACTTCTAAATATTAAGTAGACACATCTGATAAAACTATTGCAAGTTTATAAAACAATGTAAAAAACATTAAAAATGATTTTACAACATCCTTCCTTGTGTTCAGACTTATATTTTAATAGTATTCTGAACTGTCTTTTTGTTAAACTTCACTTGATATAATATGAAAGGAAATATCTGACCCACAAACTCCTCATTTTCTGAAATTGATAAAAATTAACAGAATATTTTTGTTTTACAGCATTCAGTTGGTTCTCCTTATGTGAATACATAATAGCCTGTTCCAATATGGCATTTCATGCTACAGTGATTCTAGACTTTCCACGCCATCAGATTCAAGTGGCTCAATTTGTGGAGCACCATAAAAAAGAAGATTAAGGAATTAGGACTGTGATGTACCTACTATTCTCTTAAGCATATCTTTTCCTATATTAAATGCTACTTTTTGTTTATTTAACAATTTTAGTTACTCAATGCAGAATTTTTTATATGAAACTTCAAAACTGAATTGATTTACACTGGCTTTTCAATTTTCGGTATGATGGAAAAGGCGGTTTTTCTATTTTGGGTCCAAATAACAAATATTTATTCTGACCTTTAAATTATCGTTCCTGCATTTTTTTGTGTCAATGAAAAATAGCGGATATTGAAAACCTAGGAACAATATTCATTTTCACTTTATCTCTCGCCTTCCATTAGAGATTAATCGCTTCCTTATTAAAATCGCATAGTCAATTTTTAAACAGTTTTATTACACATTTTTTAAATATACCTAATGTAGGCTTCCTTAAAAATGATTAATCGACAACACTTTAATTACATTTGCTTTATTATCGGTATATAATATATATTAATGAAAATGACTATCTTTCCTGTATATTATAATTGGCTGTCGAAGTATTTTTTGAAAGACTGGATAGCCTTAGTGAATACAAAATCGGTTACTGTAGTATCTTTCCTCTTTATGTTAAGATGACGCATTGCAATAGAAATCAATCTGAACAAAACTTACTTTCGGCTCTACAGAAAAATTCGCCTCGGCATTAAACTATTATACCAGACTCACAATCTAATTGTTAGTGTTTAATTTTACAAAAATAGCTGTTCTTAAAAATTATGCACGTGTTGAAATAGTTGCACACGTTTATGTTATCAATTGAAATCCAATCATAAAAAATCCAAATTAGTTGTCAATAAGTATAGAATATTTCATAATGCATACTGTACTTATAAACATGACTGCTATTTTAATGAATTAAAGCTTTCAAAACTATTAATTTAGGAGTTCAGATAATATTGACTACATATTTATTACCCTTTATTTTATTTTGATTGTAATGATATGAGACCTACAAATTCAATCAATTAATTATAAATTGTAGTGTAATTCCATAAAAAATTCCTACCTTGAGTAGTTCCTAGTCAAAATGTACGTTCCAAATTATATAATGAATATTATTTTTCTTTTAGTGAATAAAGATACTATCTGAAATCCTCTTTAGAACCTATCGCAGTAATCTTAATCTGTCTCAATAAGTGGCCGTAAATTAATACGTATTTTGGAGTCTAAGATTTTGTTTGTTTCCTAAACGACGAATTTATTTTTGACAGTTTTCCCATTCTATCCATATAATATCTAAAATTAATTGAAATATTTACATGTAATTAGCCGTTACTCATATGTTATTATTGCTCTGCAATCATACCTACTTATTAGGGGTTCCAGAATTTTTTTTTACGCTTTAAAGCCTTCTAGTCAATTTAAAATAATGTTTGTCACAGCTGTAGTTTCTAGTCGAGAACACACCGTAACCTTACTTTCTTAAAAGTGAGATTTGAACTATTTAAGAAATACAGTCTTAAGTATTTTCCTTTTTGGGTACCTAACAATATAATGTATTTAGGAAAACTCTAGGAGTTGTTATCATTTGTGTTGTGTAATTGCACTTAAGTAAAATAAATAACATAGACATTAATATAAAATACGGTTACATATTTAATAACAACAATACTTTATACAATTTTTAGTTAAGATAATATATTAAAAACTTTTCAGATGTCGTGCCTGTATTTAGAACGAATATTTTTGACGTCTTTTGCTTTTACTTATTTCCTTTCACTGTAATCTTTCAACAAGCTTTACTTATTATAACAATTTCACTATATTAACATTATTGTAATACACTTTTGTGTTCCACGTGATAGTATGTTATGCGAGGTTGTTTATTTGTGATATTATTTTATTTTTCTATGCACGATCTTATACCTTTGCTTAAATTTTATTTGAATCGCATAAATTTCACAAACTTTGAAATTAAAAATATTAAATTACCTCATCCGATTGTTTGATGTTATGCATACCTATTTTGAACCGAACGGTATCAATATGAAAATTTTTGTGCCTCCCTAAGACTTGAACTGTGTGTACATAAAAAAGATTGCCAAACAAACATTTATAGCAGTCAATGTGGGGCAGTTTTTTTTTTTACAAAAGTGACGCCTTCAATGATTGTATATATTATTATTCTGTGTATTCATTTAACCCTAAAGAATTTTGTCCGTTGTGTGATTTTTTTAATATGCAGCAGTTATTTTTACTAGCCAATATAGATCTCCATTAGGAATCTCCAGTTTTAGCCATTATAGGTAAATTTATACCATCTTAAAAAATCCGTAAGGATGCTCGCAATAATATGTTAAATATTTATTAACCCTAATACAACCGTACTAGTATGGCAACTTTATACTTACCTACCAGAATGCAGTCATAGTAATACGGCTGTGATGTTGCTCACTTTATTATATAATATTTAGCGTGCATTACAGACTTTTTCCTACAAACAAACATAGCAATGATATCCGTAATGAAACAAATAGAGTATTTTAAAGAAAGAACCCCATTATTGTCTTTAGGTTACGCCTCGAAAGGTCAGTAGGTGTTGAGATGTACTTTTTTAATATTCTATAGCATGAGTGCCATATGTAATGTGGAATTGAATCTAGTAAAAGTGCAGATATTTCTTTTTGTCTTGTCAGACAGGAAATTTTCTTTCATTGAAAATTAGCCCTGCTTAAATTTTAAATAATCGATGCTTGTAAAAAATATTGACAAATCGGCTATTTACGAATTGAGCATTTGTCACATTTCCCGTAACAAATGTAACTTTCTATATCCATGAAATATATATATACGGCTGAAATACCAATATGTGGTTATCTATGGTAGTTCTCTGCTTCATTTTCCAAATAATACGCTGCACCAAATGGTAATAGGATATAAAAGATATGTCAATTGGCTATTCCATGATTATGTAACTACATATATGTATATTAGATAAATTAATTAATAGTTTGAGGCTTTGAATTCTGTTTGTAAAATAGATTCTTTTAATTTATTTTATTGCCCAACCCACAGAATTTTGAATTTTGAGCATGAAAACGGAAATTAATTGTTACTCTGAATATTATATGCAGTAGACGCCCACATATCCGTTATGGATAGGAAACAAGTAATCACAATTAGTCTAAACATATAAATAAGACAAAAATATATTGAAAATACAAATATGAAATATGGTGATTTTTTAATAAATCTTTTTACAAATCTATGTCTGGGGTGAACAACCACATATTTCAAAAAACCAAGATTTTTCAGTGAAGTAATTTTTGTGAATACCGTTTTGTTTTAAAGAAAGTTTTGTTATTAAATTCGAATGGTTATTGACAATAACACTCATACAGTGCTTTAACATTAATGTTTCAAATACTGGCATAATCACAGTGAGACTTACATATCGTCGCTGTTCTGGAAGAAAACACTAAATTGAAAAAATTACATAATGACTTAGTTATATCAAAATGTTCCTTATTTTAAACTCTACCATATGTACAAACAAACTAAATGAAAAAGGTATAGCATTTCAAACATTTGACAAACTTCAAAGTCCAATAACTCAAAACTAGTATTTTTCAGTTAGTGTCTTCCAGAACAACGACGATATATTTTCACCCTGTTACTGATTATTTTTGTTTGTAATATAACACTTTCTAAAGAGCATTTGATGTATATGCTTTAGAGGTCCGCACGGGCTGATATTTCATAAAATTACCCGGTCCGAACCCCCCATCTTCAGGCCTGGCCGAGTCTCAATATCACACTTGTTACCCGAACCCAACCCGAAGCCCAGAATTACTTTTCTCAGACCGAAAAAAGCTCGATTTTTTTAACATAGTAATTCATTTATACTTTTCAAACAATATATGTTATTGTTTCCATATTTCCAAAGATATTCATAGTACATGTTAAATAAATTTTTTAAGTTATGAAAACTATTGCCTTAGGGCGGCTGACTCATGACCAGAACATTGTACATAATATTTTTTTTAAATTTGAATTCCTTACCCGTGCCTGGTCCGAGCCCAAATCTGAATTGTCTTTATGCGCTTGAACCCGGCCCACGAGCTGGGCCGGGTAAAGGTCCGCGGGCCAAGCCCAGGTCCGTGCAGACCTCAAATATGCATACTCAGAAATGTGTTAAATCAAGCCTACTGAAGGAATCAGTAAAACGAAAAATAGAATTTCTTGACTTATGTAGATATTTGCTTCGCCCTCAGAAATAAATCACTTATATTATAAGCAACTTTTAGAAAGAGAACCATCCTTACTGTTTGTCGATTTAATAGTCAAAGATTGAAAAAGCTGCTTTAAAAAAGATTTATTCTAGACGTTTGAAACATTCCGATAAGCCGCATCCGGTTGTGCGGGACTTAGCTATACTTCACTCATCAGTAGACATCTAAAGGCCAACAAAATATTAAGAGCAATGAAGCAAACTGTTTTCAAACTATTACTTATTCTTACAAAATCGAGATTATCTAAATCATTCATTATGTTTGTTTCATTGTTCAGAATATGCATTAAGTTGTTAGCTTCCTTTTTATAAAATATATTTGTATTGTATAATCATTGTGAACTAATAATATGCCAATTCGTCTATACACAACATCAAACAGAAATTTGGTTGAATAGTTGAAAGATGAAAACATTTTATTTGAAATTTTTATTATTTTATCAAAATTAATATTTTCAATATTTCATGTATATGTTTCACAATTCAAAATTGTCAACTCTTAAGTAGTGTGGGCAATTCTTTACTCTTGTCCCAGGTCACTTTACCATTTCTATTGTAATATTTCACTAATTTTTATCTGAAAACTGTACTATGTAGATAGTTATATTAATATAATATTGATGTTGGAAATGTCACTTGTTCTTAATGAAGATCAAAGAAAGAGGGACACGATAAAAAATCACAGCTGAACGTGTGTGAACGATGAAGATTTTCACATCTTAAGTTTTTTAAATCAACGGCTATCATATATCCTAATAGCACTTTTTCTAGAATTTATTATTTTTACACTATAAATGCAAGATATGAGCCTGAAATTTTGATAATCCACCATCTTTATCCCATCTTCGTGTTTTGCAAAATACTTAAAGGCAATTGAAATTTTCAGCATTGATGTGTATTTTTCCAAGTTGTATATTTATTTTTATTATTTGTGATTTAATAATTCATTCGGAGGTTGACTGATGATATTATAAACAAAGATGTTACAAATGTTTGTAATGTATAAAAGTACATTGTAGTTAGAAGTATTGATTCAAATATATTTTGAAATGCTTATCACCAAAGTTAGAAATATAGTCATTAGTTACTAATTTTTATTGTAAGATGACTACGGTAGTACCTTAGCTATTATATTTTTGAAAACAGTTTATATTCCATTGAAATTTTAACATTTTGCCTTATATAGTCGACGGTTGTCTCTATGGAATATAATAAAATATTGCAGGAGCCTGTTTGGAACCTCCTCAGATGTAAATTCTAATATGTAACATGTAATTTGACTTTTTCTTCATTAAAGTAAATAATATGATTTAACGTGTTTTTATTTACAGACTACCTATCTATTGCTCACATTCTTAACCTCCTAAATTCCAAATTCTTCATGTCTTCTAAGCAACAGATTATTGACACTCAGGACAGCATACAAATTCTTCACAGTGTTAGAGAAACAGTTTTTTGTTAAGATATAATGCAGTTTTTTGCTGCTTCCTCTTGCTTGTTGGACGTTAGATTCTTCTGAGGAAATACAACTTACTTTCATACTATGCATTTCAGAAAACTGAATTTAATCGGAAATAACCAGTAAAAATGTTCTACCTGACAATGCAATGACATCTTTAAAACTGCGTCCACTTCCAACTAGGAGCAAATGTGCGTCCAATGGATTGCTAAGTAGTAGCTATTAAATGAAAAATAAGAAATTCAATCTATTTATTTGAGAGGGTTGGTACTTTTTGGTAGCTAATAGCACATTATGTCCCCTTTTTATGAATGGGGTTTGGTTCATACATAAATCAATAAATACCAATTTACATTTCAGAATTCCGACATTGATAGTCATCCACAAGTTCAAAAAAATATATTTCAAAGCATATTTCTTTTAAATTCAATGAATCAAAAGCAGGCCCTATGTTGCGTCTCTTTCAAAGTGCGCTGTGGTAAGAGGTTCCTACCTTCAACCTCTCAGTTTTCGGAAAGAGTAAGGATAGGGCTAAAACATTAGGTAATTAGCTAATTGCTCTTGCTACGTTTTTATTTTTTTAAGATTGTATGCATTTGGAGGGAATTTACTAACCGTTATTAAGAAATTTAAATGTTATATTAATATATTCATTTTATTGTAACTATGTCTGCTTCCAATGTAGAGCATATGGAGTCCTAATGGAGCTAATGTCAACAGAAGTTTTTCTACGCTTGTTGCTCAACAGTAAAAGAGATACATCAACATTTCTCAAAAATTTGTTTTCGGAAATTCAATCATTTAATGCAGATAAAGGGGCTAAAATATTGCATCAAATGTTGGGGATGATAAATTGTTTGGCATAAGAAATTTTGGAAATAACCAGCTTCCCAATTTTGAGCGAACAACTTAATGTCATTAACTCCCCTTATTGTATACTTTACGTGACGTGAGTTCGTAAAATAATGATAAATTACACCAGCAATCAAAATAATACACTGCAGACCACAGGTTATTCAAATTTATGTAAGTACACCAGACAAGGACAGTATACAATTTCAATTGCATAAAGACCTTGATGCGACTAGAACTTTTATGCACATACATACTATTTAGAGATACTACCTACTTCTTTCTAATGCAATAAATTCATCTTGGAAATAAATATGAATATTAGAAAACTCTCAGAGGAATAGAAACGTATTTTAACGTTTGTACAGGACAAAGCTGGCATTTCTATTATAACAACAAGATGGTCAAGAGATTGGATAATGGAAATGCCCTGCTCAAATCGAGTCATAAGGTTAGCCCATGGTCTAAGAAATATTATAGGTGAGAATTTGGATTATTGAGATTTTGTACACTTCCATGTATTTTGTCACTAACGACCCGGGTTTCGCCTTTCGGCATCTTCAGGCATTCGAGCACACGAATGGACTCGAACTGACCATTCGTGTGCTCGAATGCCTGAAGATGCCGAAAGGCGAAACCCGGGTCGTTAGTGACAAAATACATGGAAGTGTACAAAATCTCAATAATCCAAATTTGATATTGAAATTCCATCAAGCACCCTCAGTCGATGTCTTAAATTATAGGTGAGCTTGATAAAAAATGACAGCCGCCATTTACGATTTTATTACGTCATTCTGTGCTTATTAAAGTACAATCTAGTATGATTACAACTGTTTTGGTGATAATAAAAATTAAGTTCGTCAGAGTGACGTTACATATTTTACAAAAAAAACGATCCAGTTCACCTATACTTCTTACGCTATGAGGTCAGCCCATACATATATACTATAAATGAAACGCTTATGAAAAATAAACAAAATAATCTTACAAAAGAAGAATAACTTGTTATGTAATTAAACATTTGCATTTTAAAAATACTAGCATTTTAGCGCGCGTATTTAAATGTAGCAAAGTTGGGACATCTGTTAATAATTAAAAAATACTTTTTATTACTATGTTAACGCATTCGTGTTACAAAACACTTCGTTACTCCCCTATAGAGTGCGCTACCGTCGTTTAAAACGGTAGAAATTGTTCACGAATATAACATTTTCAGATCCAGGTAGAACTGTTACGAGGTGTGTGAGTGTGTGTACGTTATTTCATGTTTGACCACTTGAATACACTCACATTGTACACGTGAGCGTTGCGGGGCGGTGCGGGTGAACGAAGTGGATAAACTGGCTTCGCCTATGAAGTTGTGTCAGCATATGCGCAAACAAGGTGCGCATTCGTCGTGTGCGTTGTCTGGATTCTTTGTGCCATTCTTGGCATACCAATAACAGTGTAACTCTTCATATTTACTGGCAAAACGCTGTCGTTATTCAAGAATAAGCCACAATACCAGCGTCAAACCTCTAATTTGGTAAGTAACATTTTAATTTGGTGTAATTTTCATACATTACGGTAACTGATTTGACAAAATCCAAGCGGAGAATGCCAACAATGCGATCGCGATCCACCAATATTTTACATACTTGTCATGTTTGCTAGTGCAACTTCCGGCGGCCACAGTGCTCATGTTTGAATAGAAGAGCGGGTGAGCGCTGGCTCATGATACAAATTATCGGTCAAAAACGTTACAACTATCGAATGTTATTGATCCGTTTTGATGCAGTGTTTATGTGAAATTACTAATTAACTTGATAAATGTCAGTGGCGCAATATTCGAAAGCCGCGGTATTATGTGTTCTCTGAGTTTACTGTGATAGTATTTTTATTTGTGATAGTCGTTTGGCAGTTTTGACGTTTTTTGTGTTTATTGACAAATGTCTAAACTTTCAGTGAATTATTTCCGTTTTCCAAAGTGACGCCAAAGTGAATTACAAGTTTTAGTTTTATGAAAATGGATTGTGATTATTCTAAATTCTATCCAAAATGTAAGTTTATCGTGTTTTGACATTGCACTCAATTTCCTCAGTGGACTTCTTTTGCAGTTTTCCAAAAAAACAGTTTGTTATTCCATTCATTAAATGTATTTTAATATGTGTAATAAATTATTTTGCATATATTTATTATATTTAAAGTATGCCTTAAGTATCTGACTTTATAAATAAATTGTGCAACGACTTAATTTAGTATGATTGTATTCAACCGATAAACAAGGAATGAATGCAAAGTCAGGCTATTAAGTTAGAACATTAAAGTTAAGGCATCATAAAAAATACTTAACATTTAAGAGTTTGTAATTATTTCATTAAAACTTTATCGCTTACGTTCATGTATATTATTATGCAGATACATTGCATTTTGCATTAAATTTTTGTCTTAACCTTCTCTTAAAAATACCTACTTAGTAAAATTATTGACAAACTGAATTCAAACATTCAGCTTAAACTGATGTTTGACATCAGTTAAATAAAATTGAATTTCGCCAGAAACTCTTGTAAATTTTTTTGTTATATCTGTCTATAAAAATAAGTGAAACATCCATTTCAGGTCATACATAAAATTAACCATTCTATACGTAGGTATATTTCACTGAAATATTCATTGTTATGGTATTAAGTTAAGATCGAATGCATAACATTTGTATAACAATAATTGAGTTTATGAATCATATCACATATTTAGTAGTCTCGTAATGTGATTAATTCACATTAATTACACGCGAAAACTTTTTTCTTTTTGATAGAACGAGTTTATTACGCAGTCGAAAACAATCCTCTACGGATGCCTAAGTTTTGTAAATTTTCCAACTTTTTCAAAAGTGTATAATTTCCATTTAATTTAAAACAAGTTGCCACCCGCGACCGCTGCTAATCTTTTACTAGATTATAGCTTCATAATTATTTTAATAGGATAAAATATCAAAGTATTCTGAGTTCATATCGAAGTTCAATGTAAGTTGAATATTAAAGTTCTACAAAATTATTTTGTCTTGGGCGGGCTTTCGATACCTTTTGGTAGCACTGAATAACCGGAAGCTCGGTTATTAATTTCATTGAAGTACACGTAGGTACTTATGCATTAAAAGTAGAATTAGTTAGTGAGGTAGGTGAAATGATTTCTCCCTTATTCCATAATTATTATATTACCACACCCTCTAACATAATTTATCCTTTACTCCATAATACTATTTTTTCAAAATGGCAAATTAGTTACCGAATTAATTTCTAACGTTACTTTCCGGCGGTAGTCATTGCATTAGTTTTACGTTTTACCCGAATGCTATTTTAAAAAGTTAAATATTTCAGCCAGGCATACTTGTTTCACTAATCACCAGTTATCAGTTTATCCACTTCTCATGCCGTCCTACATGCTGTGTGCCAAATTCTTCCTTATTTATTATTCTGGATAAGAGAAGTGATCCGACGTCCCACCAGACATGAATCATCTTTCGTATTTGATGTCGACGTTGCTTTATTTTACTTAGTTTATTCTTTAAGAATTGTTCTATATATAATGATTAGTTTAGAAGGATCATCCGATAGGTGTGATAGACAAAACCTGATTCTCAACATCAGTTATTTAATGTTAAATAATATAATACAAATTCAGTTGACAATATCACACGCAGGTCGTATAGATTAGCAAACTCTGTTTCGATTTATTTTGCTCTTCTAACGATTCAATTAATTTCTGAAAATCAAAGAAATTATATCTAGAATACTGGCACAATTGATGCATTTTCGCATCGGCTGAAAGCTGGATGCAATATATGTAAATTATATATTATACATTTACTTATTTATAATTGCGTAACGATTTGTATGAATCATAATTCCAACAAAATATAGTTGTCCCAAACTTGTCGAACGCGTAAATTCGTAGGTATATCGTTGACTTTAGAATTTAATAATTGGTATTTAATAATATAATTGGTTGGTGTGATACACAAGTGACTCAACAAATGTCAACTCTATGAATATGGCGTAAGAAGCAGGTGACCCCAGTGTCGTTGACAATCTTGACAGCCGAAAGTGCCGCTCGCGCCTCGGACGCGTCGATGCCAAGTGCTATTCCCGTCCTCCGACGTCGTTACGTAGCTCTCGAGACCGACGCCTCGACGCCTCGACGCTCCGCGTCTCGTAATTGACCCGACGCAGGCTCTCCTCCGCGCAAGCTTCGACGCTCTATTCCATCCTCTGCATCTACCATTACTATTCACATACAACACGCACATTAATTTAAATTATCAATACATATTCACTGCGACTATTCACACCGCACGCTATGAAGAAACTGTATTGCTGCGCATGATTGATAGAGAATAATATGGATGATTAGATCAAAAAAATCAATACACGATATCATTTTAATTCATACTTTATTAATAAAACGCGTTGTAAATAGTATCCATAAATATATAGTAAAAAATAGCAATAAGTTTAGCTCCTGCAATTATTGTTGATAGCTATTTTTTTATCGCGCTACCGTTCGAACTATGATTTAACAGATTTCCGCCTATATACGAGAAGAGATCCAATAACTTACTATATCATATTTAGTTTAATTTACATATAATTTCAATAAATCGTGAATTTTTTTATATTGTAAAAAAGTGATGCGTGTAATGTTTTAAATGGCATATGGACGTG
The DNA here is from genome assembly GCA_022494535.1 of Himalopsyche phryganea. Classification (NCBI taxonomy): domain Eukaryota; kingdom Metazoa; phylum Arthropoda; class Insecta; order Trichoptera; family Rhyacophilidae; genus Himalopsyche; species Himalopsyche phryganea. The sequence goes on along the minus strand of JAGVSL010000010.1, from coordinate 3,911,936 downwards.
TTAGAGTTGCGTATGACTGTATGTACATAAGTTATATCTTTCCAATATTGTACTGGTTTCATTCTCGGAAAATACCAATAAATCATGTTATGTTATTTGTAAATACTGCAGTTGGCTTAGCATCGCGTCAAAACACGTAAGTGTGAGCGGTTTTGTGATATAATTATGTCTTACCAATTTCAAGTCAAGCATGCTTTATATTTATTTGGTTTATTGGAATAATTTCATAAAGAATGTCTAGGCTTAAAAACTATACTCTTCTCTTTAATATACTGTATGCCATTTGTTAGTAATTTATATACAATTTTACAAATCGATGAAATCGATATCGAGGGCAAAATTGCAGTAGGTACATTCCTCGTATTTGAATATCTCCAAATTTTTTTCACTATATAAAAAAATCTTATTTTATGTACCTCCTGAAAAATGTTGAAATATTCAAATACGAGGTACTGCACTTTTGCCCTCGATATGTTGATTTAGTTAAAATAATCAAAAATCTAAACAAAGAATCTAAATCATCATTAATCATAACTAATATGTACCAGTCAGGTCATGACGAAGTAAAAGGTAATTCCTTTTGGCATATCGACTTATAGGAAATTTATAAAAAATAAATATTGCAAATTTCCGCTACATTCCTTAAGATTATCCACAAATTCCAATTACTGTATATATGGATATGGCACCCTTGGCTTAATAAATATCTGCGAATTCAGACTGCTCAGTTTGTTGGGTCTCATTTTATTATACTATATAGCTGTGCTTAAATTCTACAAACACTCACTACCTACATCAACCTTAATGGCATATTGATAATGAAGATTTCATTTAGCGTTTCCACGGGCGTATTTTTGGGAATCGACCAGGGTGCGTCGCCGTCTCCGTCCGCGCGCTATTCCTGGCCTGCTATATTTGTACAAGAGAAGCTTCGCCGTCGCTCCTGCTCGTCCGCCGTGTCGTTTTGTTTTTATTTCGCTCTCCAGACACTCAGGATTGGACAGCCTTCTACATCCAAAATAAGAACTGCATCTCTAGGCGACGCCGACGTGGGAATATTGCCACTGTCGCCGAATAGGCCGGACAAAGCGCGCAGGGTTAACTAACACTGATTATGAATAATCCAGGGCTTATTGGGGTTTGTATTTAAAACCACGATAATTGCTTGATTTGACTCAATTTTATCACAGCTTCTGTAGTAAACAACAAAACAAGCAAAATTAAATGTGGGCATTGTAGTATTGTAACTTTATATCATAAAGCAGTATGCATTTTCACTATGCCAATGGATTCTTCATTAGACCTAGATTGGTAACACTAAACACTATAGTCCATACTTATAGGAAAACAGTTTAATTTTATGTCGTGACACTTAATAAAATGATCAGTACATCATTTTTTTCAATGTGTTATTATATCTTCATAAAATTTACATCCGCGTGCATAATATTTCTAATATTCATGAATGAGTGCTACGTTTTAGCACTCCAAATAATTATCATATAGAGTAGGATAGATGTGTTATTAAACTATTTTAAATCTCGTTCTTTGATTTCTCTCCGTATCGCATGTGTACAAATGTTGATTGAATGATTAAATTTACTTTGCCAATAATTGGATACTAATGCTTTCGTCGGTGTAATATCAGAGGTGTTAACAGCGATTGACAGTCGGCGATGAATTTAAAACCGACGAAACTGATTTCAGAATAATACAGTACATATTCAGATGCGCATACGAATGTAATATTTAGATATTGTATGCATATATTATTTTTAATACAATTTTGGTTCTACTGTTGCAATTTTAGTTATTGAAAATGTGTATTTTATACTCGTATGCAAATGGTATAATTTTCATGCGACATTTTCAACTCACTTATACGCGGTAGTCTTCTACCGGTATTTAAGTTTTAGGCAAATGGCTAATACAGGTATTCTAAATAGTTAAATAATTCATTTCGAACAATTTCATTAATGAATTAATTAATGTGCTTTATTTATTTTCGCAATGTCTATTTTTTCAATCAGTTAGAGGCAGTGTTGTAAAATTAATTCAATGATCGTTCGTTGAATAACATTTCCCCATGGTTTATTTATGAGTCGAACGGCCGGCATGAACAAAACCCACGCGTAGTTTTGACGTCTGTTTGACATTACCTATAATACAAGTCGAAGGTTTTCCTAACTCTGCAATATAATATGAAGAAGCATTGATTTAATAACAATCTAATATCGAAGTATGGGTTTATGATATAAACTATACATTTTTAATGAAGCTAATTGGCAACAATCATTCTTTTAGTATCATTGTATTTTTAAAATTGAATATGTGATTTAAATATCATTGATTGAATATTTTATTATGCAGATGCATAGATTCTTCAAACAAGGGAGGAATCTTTCTACCGTGAACGTCAAATGCTTTTGTGCGTACGGCTTAAAAAAATACAAGAAAAATGGCACTAAGTCATTTCTTGCACGAGCTCTGTAATATGATTTGTAACTTACCGACGGGTTTTGGATATTACATTTCGTTTTATTCAAACACTTCCTTTTAACATAGTGCGTCATCACTTAATCGATAATATGATATCAATTAAAAATCTAAGTCGCCGTTGTATGTATTATAATTATATAGTCGTTGTTCTGGAAGAAAACACTAAATCGAAAAAATGACATATTGAGTTAGTTATAAAAAAATGTTCCTTATTTCAAACTTTACCGCATAAATGAACGCATTTATTTTTAATAGATTAATATGTTACTTAAAAACAGTTTTGTACAAACAAACCAAATGAAAAAGGTATGGGATTTCAAACATTTGACAAACTTCAAAGCCCAATTACTCAAAACTAGGATTTTTCAGTTAGTGTCTTCTTCCAGAACAACGACGATCTAATATGCATATGTACATACATATGTGAGTGATATCATTCAAAGCGTATTTTTCCGTCTCCTATAATTTCTGTTTTGTTACTTAAATATTGAACTGGAGTTGAATCCACATTGAACGAATTCCATGCACGTTGATTAGCCTGATTTAATCCAACGTAACCCTTCAAGCGAAATAATTAATGCAATAGGATGTTTTCCGGTCCGCGATGTTTATGATGTGTATCGAAATGTGCGTTATCGTTCAAAGTTTTGACAGAATTATCTCAGTAGAAGTTGCAGGTCATATGGATGCATTAAATATGCAACAACGATTTGCAATACTTATTATAAAAAAACAATATCAGGACCGTTGTCGCTCAACGAGTGAACATTTTCAACTGACTCGTCTTATGAAACGTATGTGTAATTTTAAACATAATTCTGTCACCTAACAACACTTCATATCAAATGCATTATTGAACAGTAGTACCTAATATCGGAGAAAATATTTTTTTCATTCAACTACTTGAATAGCATTGTTTCAATAGTGCTTCTGTCTTAAGGTCGGATTGCGATCACCGCACGTATCGGTCGGCCAATATTCAATCTTAACATTCTAAACCAATGCTGCACCCTGCACGTCTTCATTTCGATTTCTAAGACAACGTAGAATTTAATACATGTATCGCAAAGCAGGGCACATTATCTGTTGCGTGATGAAGTGTTCGGGATCGCTGCATTTTTTGGATAGTTCGATGCACCAATTTGAGTTCGATTTTGCATGATGGACTTCTTATTCATTTCAGTCTACATCACCGTCACCACGGAATATTGATAGGTCGATTACGGCTTCCGTCACGTGCGTGTATTATCCCCATTATATAATACCTTCGAAGATTTACCGGATTAAGAAGCGATTAGTTACGACGCTACTTCGAAAGATTTCTGATTCCAAAACTACTTGATTTCGAATTAAATACCATACCAATTATTAAATCTTTAAAAATTCTGTTATTTTTGATTTTATCAATGTGCCCTTACTCTCGTTAGTTTATAAAGAAGGTTTTACTAAAAAAATGTACACTGTTTAAACTTCACCACTATTTTTTTATTTGTTTGTACTGAAAACTCAATTATTGGAGTTGCCTTTGTTGTAAGTATTTTGAATAAGATTTAAAATGTACAATGAAATTTACGTTTAACTCAAGAATGTTATTTTTTTACAAGTGTTAATGTGTCATCAATATCTTTTCGCGATTTGTTTCATAACCGTGCTCATTATTCCATAATAAATTTTATAATTTACACAGCCATTATTTATTTTTTATGAAGTGAGAGTTAATAACTGTACATTTAATGGCGGCTAACACTCTTCTGACGCGCAGCGTTCTTTTGTATATATTCAATCTATATAATCGATTTTTTTATACCACGGATTGGCAACATTTTTAATTGCGAGCAATTCTGTCTATCCGAATTAAGTTGAGAGTAAGCAACTCCAGAATGTTGATAGAATTTAAAATGGGTTGTTGGATGTTCGTATTATATGTACCTATAGATTTCTGAGAAACACTGTTTTTATTTTTTACTATCTGTCGGCAATGCATTTCCAATTTTTATACCCCGCTTCAAAGTAAAATAATCTACCGCTTTTACATCGAAATCTAGACTTATACAAAGTATGATTTTGTTTAAGTTGTGAACGATAACTTACTCCTATTTCAACTATAATTCCCAACTCTCATTCCAATCATTCCTGACAAATCCCGACCTATTTACTCCAATCGAAACCTCGTCGGTCAACAAATTTAGATGTATTTACTACATATTCCACAATTTGAGGACCGATTGAGAGAAACCGATATTTTTTCAGTGACAGATGCGGAATGAATATTATGATTAGTTGTTTTTATAATATCTAATAATGTCTTCCCTTTCACCAATTATTAACAAGAAACAACATAAAATTTATAATTGTGAACACTTTTCATAGTAGTAAACAATATTGTAGTGATTGCAATTCATTCGGTAGTTACTTTATCAACATCCAGTGCATTGATTGTTCGAGATTGAATACTGAACTGAAATGTTTGTACGAAGTGTGCAATGTTCATCAGATAAGATACATATAAATACTATCATTTATCAATCTCAATTAAAAGTGAATGGCCAGGTTTTGTATCTTATGACCGCTTGAAATAGACCACTGCAAGCAGTGTAAGATTGTCTACCTACTTGTCATTGTGAGACCTCATTGCTCGACTAAAGCTGAACAAAACCAATAGAGTTATCAGATTGTTTGTAAGCTCAAAAATATGAAACCGTTTCAATTTTTTTTCTTTTTTTTTTACTATTTATCACTATATCGTTACGTAACTATATTGCAATTCATTCTTTCACCTTGGAATCAGCGAGAAAATCGACTGCTGTGACCAAATCGACGAAGCGTTTTGTCTAGGCTTCATTTCCGTATGGATCAAAAATCATATAATTTGAAAAGTAATATGTTTGAATCAATATAACTGTGCTTCTCCATTTCCCATGAACTCTTTATAGTAATCAATTCTCTTCTTTCATTTCTCGTAAAAACTTTTCAATGATTTGTTTTCAGTCATACTCATTTAGTATATGTTATTGAACACAACTTTCTCTGTAATATGTTGTTATGTAGATTTTTTTATTGTATTATAGGTCTCGAGATAGGCCTAGAAACCATCGTTACCCTCATATGATAGGTGGTGGAAGGACAGACAATTTGGCACCAGATTGATTAAGTTGCGGCTTGTAAATAATGCATAAAATACAAAGTAGTGAATACATTTATCATGCCATTAGTTTTGTAGTAAACAGACTTTTGTTTTGAATATAATGCCTTTACACCAAGAAAAAAGGACCAAAAGTGACCTTAGCAGTCATTAATTGTGTGTTGTTTGAATGAATTTTATTATACATTCAGCGTTTATTTTTATAGTAGAAATTAACAGTTCAATATCAATAAATTAAAAATAAGATTAATTTAAAAATAAGGAAAATACTAAAATCACAAACATATCTAAAATACCTATTTTATCTTTGACCAGGTATTTCTTTTACTTTGTTTAGTGAGGTGTAGTCTTCTACTATTACTCGGAATCAAGTCAATAAAAGATTTTGTAACATGTACGGTTGTAACAATATATTCATTTATCGGCTGAGCAAATTTTATTGAACTTCGTTTACAAAGTGTGGCAGGGCCGCCCTCCGTCGCCGCCGTAATTGCGTTCGTCTTGCGTTACGCAACTTTCAATTTCACTTAATGCCATTCATCATCGCTTGTCAGACTTTCCGCGCTTTTCTTCTCTCTTCACAGCTACTGAAAAAAAATCTATTAAACCCCAGAAGAGGCGACGAAAAATGGGAGTGAAAAGTGCTCGGGCTGGAGAACGTCGCGCTCGATCAGTTAAACACCACAGCTAGTTTATAGTCTTACGTAGATACAAACTACTAGTATATATATATCAATAATTATTACTTGCATTGTATAAATATACAAATTGGTTGTCTCACCACCGCCTTTCGTGCCTAGTCGACCGCTGCAAAAGCGCAAATCTATATAAATGAAGATTTGTTTGTTTGTCCTTTGTGCATTCCTTTACCATTTGTCCGATTTCGATCAAACTTTGGTGAGTTGTTGTGCGCACACCCGTGAAAGTTTCTGAAAAAAATATCTATAATCTAAAAAAGAATCAAATACGTACACACAACGACATCTCGGAAAAACCTTCTGATTTATTCGTGTACGCACCAGACGGAAAAAAAATAATGTGTATCCAAAAGCATTTCAATAAACAGAACTAAAACACAAACCTTTTCTTTCTTTGAGTGGCGTTGCAACGCATGCCAGGTAGTACTCACTAGTAACAAATAAAATAAATGAATCTTTCCGGGGATTTAATTTGTGTGCCTATGAAGTTTTCTGTATTTTTAAATTTATTATTCGCACGTTTATTAATTACGCTTGTTTAGACCAATTGATCTGATTTTTTGAAATATCTTTTAAAAAACTTTTATAATGATACTCACAATATTAAATTTGCTTTCTTTATTGCGATAAGCAGCTGTTATTTTTCGTACAATTTAATCTCTGGATTTTACACATTTGAATATAAACATTTTCAGTTTTCAAATTCAATTAAAACCCTGTACGAGATGAATGTAAAGCTATTACCAAAAGCTGTGTTTGCAATTCAGCAGTATAGTTTGATGAATATGAACGCTCATTATTCACTCGTTATCGATATTTTCCCAAAATTATGGTCTCTTCCTATTTACCAGCGAAACGACGTCAGTGGAAACGGAAAGGGGGTGAATAAGAACACTGATAAAACATCCGGATCGCAACAAACTTTTTCACGGTCGATGAATAACAAACGGTCAACTTTCCTGTGCTGCCAGGGTTTCCATAAGGCAGAAGATAAAGTGTCTGCCGAAAAACATACATTGGAATGCAAAGAAGAGGCAGTTTGGCAATTGTAGCACTCTTGAATCTTTTCCTGGGAACTGTTCCTATTCACCACGTCATTACTATTCACTCCGTTTTACCGTACTAATTATTACCTCGAAGAAAGAAAATTTTAATTCTAGTTTAATAATAATATTTGTACCAATTGACTATATTATATTTATAAAAGCGAAGGCCAATAACAAAATAATCTCATATATCTTAAATAGTATTTACTTGTTTTAATTTTGAAATCGTTATTTTAGTAACACTCTTAGATTTTTATTGTGAGCAGTCATCCATTATGTCGTAATTGGAAGTATCGTGTGATGAACAATCTTTTTAAGTTGCTCCAGGAAATTTAAAGATATTTATTTCGACCGTCATTCTTATTTTCATTATTTACGTTTTTTTAACGAAGGTCGATGTTTGTTGTATCTTGTTGTGTGATCATTTAATTTATTAGTGATTCCAAAACTGTTTTTTTCGATGTATAAAATATCTCCAATAAATGATGTTTATTTAGATTATTACAAAAAAAGGAGCGATATTGAATCGTTGGAATTTAAGCATATGGACCCAAAAGCTTTGCTATCAAACAATTAGTCTTTTTTTATTAATAATACACAATTCGTTTGTACTACTTCCCCATGTGTATACTGATCAGGACCGGTTTCTCTCATCACGACTATTATCAACTGATAAAAATACAAACATAACAGGCCTATTTATATACAACTGAGTGCTAAAAATTAAGGTACATAAAACAATTGGTTCATGAACTAAGACAAGAAATTACTGATTATCAAACAAATTATACATTGTTTTTAAAAGGTTCACTAATTTTTATCTTAAAATTTTCCCAATCGGCAATTTGCTTAATGCATCAGCAATTTCATTAAAAAATTTTGCTCAGTTAATGGACTTTTAATGTAACTATATTTATGATTTCAGATTAGTATTTATTGATTTGTAAGAGGTTAGTATCTATTTTATTTGGTTTATATATAATTTGTTTGATAATCAGTAATTTCTTGTCTTAGCTCATGAATCAATTGTTTTACATAGCTTAATTTTTAACACTCAATTTTATATAAATAGGCCTGTAATGTTTGTATTTTTATCAGTTGATAATAGTCGTGATGAAAGAAACCTTTCCTGATCATTATAAACATGTGAAAGTAGTACAAACGAATTGTGTTTTATTTTTTAAATATAATGTCTCCACCGAGAATTGACAGTTAACACCTTAAAACAATTAGACATCAACCTCTCTTTACTTTAATAACTGGGGGTGATTAATAAATTTGTTTTGAGATTTCAATAATAATTTCCAAATGTCCACACAATTGTTTTTAACTTTTACAGTATATGTAAGAATGGCGCCAGAGTGAGATTTGAATATCGTTTTAAAAAAGTAAGGAGCTTTGCACAGAATATAACCAATATATTGTCAATCATTGTATTATATATTCAAAACGAATCGTTTATTGTGTTCAAACTTACACATACGGTATGTGCAAGAATCTCCAATATTTTTTGCTTTTATCATAATTTTCATAAATGGTTGTTTATTATTACATTTTCCAAAACTTACGGCGACTTTTTACACGATTTACTCTAAGATTTTGCATTGAGTCATCATAAACCAGCATGAAATATAAACAAAGTTGGCTTAGTTTGCTTTCAATCTGTTTACAAATCGATCGTTTTTAACATACATGTTATATAGGCGGCTCGCTCCGATTTCAGTGGCGGAGCGAGTAATTAGCTCCGGCGATATATTCGATCTGGGCTGGTGCCAAATCATTTTAAAGCGGCGTACACATTACGTCCGGCCACGCTGTCCTTGGGAGTCATAATTAAGTTTTCCGAGTAAGAAAGGCGTGCGTCAATGTGATTTTGCAAAGCATTTCATTGAACTCGCGCGCTGGTCCCAGTTGAGTGATTATTAGAAATGTCAGAAAGTATCATTGGAGTGATTCACCGATAAAGTCTCGATAAATCTGCAACAGTTTTCTTTAAATTCCCTTTTGATAAAATATTATTTCGCAAATGTGACTAAACTATAGTAATTTTGTAGTAACATAAGTATACCTTCTTAATATATTTTTTATATCCACACACGCATACAACAACGCCTGCTAGTGTAAACGGAACACATTCATTTAGATACACTTGGCTTATTTTCCTTTCACCTTATTTTGAATGAAGATTTGTCATATCGATTATTATTATTATCTTTTTAACAATAATTAATATCGTCGTCGACCGGAAAAAAAACGTAAGAATAGGATATGCTGTTTTTTTGTAATTCGATGTTGAATATTTGTGGGTCATTCGGATGCACAAAAAATGCTTGCTCGACTGACGTTAATGCCGCATTGAAAATGGGCCTAACGTAAACATGTGACTAAACCATAATATGAACATGCTTCATTAATAAAAAAGTTAATTCAAAATTCCTTTCATTTCCACTTTCTTCGAAGAAATCGTGTAGGTATTTAGTCTAGATTCATGTTCAAATTATAACCTTGATGAGATGTTTTGTTTGCTCACGGTTCCCGCATGCAGCAGATAAGCAAATTAATTTAATTTCATACGATCCGTCTATCTTCTTGGCCCTCGTAACTTATTGAAATGTATCGTAAGTTAAACTGTGAAGGATTACTGACGAATGTTTCATCCATTTGTTGTACTGTCCAGGATAGAGTCAAGAAAATAGTGGGACTGTAATGACGCTTGAATTATGTTATACCTACTTGCAGTCATCGATAGTATGTATATTGTTCTTTGTCATAATATATGCTTTATTAATTAACGTAAACGAAGGCATTTACCCATTGAATAAAAATTTTTAATTAAATACGTAATAGTGTCTTCTGAGTAATCAAATATGTAAGATTTGAATGAATTATAGCTATAATGAATAAGGGATGTTCTAATTTCTCGACTGTTAAGTGGAAATGTCAGAATTATGATTACCTTTGTGTTATGGGTGATTCAGCGATAATATTCATTATCCTCATTATTAATTTACTTGGAGTAGAGTTTTATTTTGGATTAACGTACTTCTACCATTTGTGTTTAGTAAAGAATTTGAGAAATATTTTAAGGCGTAATACGAATTCTGACAAAAAACTTGAAGAAGATTCAAGTAATTATACATGTCCAATATTTAGAATAACTGAAATAATTTTATTAAATTAGAAGTCAAATGTCTAAAAGCAACGAAAAAGTAAGCTTGCGCGTTGCCTAGAAGTGCTGTCAGGCGGGTTCACCCGATAGCTTGCCGTGAGCTTTGAAAGTTTCTCGTAGCTTTCGGCTAATAGATATTTCCTTTCGACGTCCCGCCTCCTCCGTGCGGCCCTCCCAGCACAGCGACTCAACTCTACTTGTGAGGAACTTTTTTATTTTCTGCCCCATTATTCCCGCTCGACTCTAGCAACAAGTTGCCCTCCAGGGCTGCCCTGCGATCGCACTATATTGTTTATTTTTTCCGTTTTTTTTTTGCTTTTGCCTGTTTACTTCTTGTTTCCTTATTATTCATTGTTGTTCCTCGCCTCGGGAGTTTTAACACGCGCTCTCGTTGTTGTGCTTTGAACGGTAAGCTCGTCGATTTTGTATGATAACAATTATGCTGTTTGTACTGTTGCTCACATCAAAATCACCTTTGTTGTGTTTTTAGAAATTATGTTCAAGTCATAAGAGACATGGGTAGTTAATACTCACTCATATGCTAATATTTACTGATAATCTACAACAGTCCTCCGCAACATTTTCTCACCCACGGCGAACCTAAGCACTCATAAATATTTCGCGGCACACCACAATCCAAAACATGTCAATTTCATAAAGAAAATATATATTTTATTAATTTGTTTTTTGTATTTGATGAATTTTAATTACTTATTAGCTAATATATTTTTGAATGAAATCCAAAAACACTCTTTTACCTTTTCAAAGTGAAAAATAATCTAAACTACTGAAGATTAGCTAGGCTAAGTGGAGCGTATAAAAGTATTGCCCATTTTTTGTTTAGCCAAATTCAAAATAATCTTTCTGTTTTCAATAGTAGTCTCGTTGATCTTACGGAACATTTTCAATAATCCTAGTCGTAACTCGATTTGCCAATGTTTGAGTTTCTGTTTGAACCAGTTTTATTTGTCAGATCATACCACATACCAATAACTTTTCATTTTTTGTTTAATTCATTTGAGTGCTCAAAGATACCAGCAACAAAGCAAGTTCAACCAATGATAATTTTTTATGAGTTCTGGTCAGTTTTAGTAGTACAAATTAAACAGTCTCATAGCAAAGTTCAAATAATCTAACCAAAACTTTGCCTTGGAACAGCCACAATATTTCTGTGTGAAATAATCTGGATCGATATTTTTTCAAAACGTCTTTCGGGATATTGATTTGATAATGTTTTGGGTTGAACTTTGATTCATTCGTCCATTGTTTTGTAATAATTCCACTGGGAAATTTTTTATCACCAATGTACTTAATATATGGAACAATGTGTAATTTATGCGGTAGGATTTATTTGTTTTACACACGAGACAAACTAATTTTATTCTCCATAATGCAGTTGCACCATCAGTGCAAACACTAATGCAATTATTCCATTAAATATCAAAATATTACAACATTTGTTACAACGAGAATAATTTAAGTGGAGGTCTTGGCAACCTAATGGCTTAAAAAAAAATTAATATAAAATACTCGATTTTCTTTCATTTTGAGTGCACTATGCCGCGGCACACCTGGGGTCGTCTCGCGGCGCACCGGTTGCGGAGCACTGGGCTACAAGATGATGCTTTGTAGAATTAGAAAATAAATTCATATGTAGTCGGAATTGGATAAAAAAACATTTTTATTATCCGCTGTGAATATAATTTTACTTAAAAGATGTAATTTAAGTCGAAATTTTACAAATTCCTGTTGTATTCGATTCTTATTTTTACAGAAGTCAGAAGTCTGAATTTTTCAGAAATTTTTGATTTTATGAATAAATTAAGTCTTTCACCAAGTTTTTAATATATCCGATAACAATACATTCTGATTTTTATCACAACTATCTTATGCTATCTTTGTGATGTGATTAAGATATTGACTTGTAAAGTTACGCGCCACTGTCTTAACTTTCCTTTCCCTAAAGACAAAAACATGACAGTTCGACTATTCATCGTTTTCATATTCTTATTAAACTTCTAAATGTTGAGTCTAGATCCATAAATACCATTGTTACGTGAGTCAAAATAAAATAGCACCTGTCAAAAACTAGGTTACATTTTTTGTCATAACGGTCTTTATTTCATTTTAAATCAGTGACAATAGTATAATTTAAATTCATGTTTCAAAATATTTAGTTAACAGGTGGATCTTTCATTCTAAGAACGGCTAAGTTTTTTTCCGTTACATTACCCATCTCAACCATGCGTACCTACATTTATTACTATACAATTTTGCAGCACCAAGTCCGACCACCACTTCTCTGCTATTATCAAAACGTATAGAATGCTGATATCATATCGTCGCCGTAGTGGCAGAAGGCGATAAGTCGGAAATAGGCTATTTTGAGTTATGAATGCAGTACGATAGATTTGAGAACGGTCTATCGTTTGAATAAACAAGCTCAGTGATATTCCATGTATTTTTTTACGTAATTTGAAGAAATCAATATGGATTAAGTCAATTTCGTTCACAGTTATTAGTGGTAAAAAGCCATAATTAATAATACGATTAAAAAGCATTACTCGAATTCGTAAATGATTAACGAATCTTATAAAGTTTTTAATTTAATAATTGATGGTTAAGGTATGTAAATAGAAAAACTTAAATTTCACGATTTTCTTAAAAGTCGATTTATTTCAAAACATTTTTTTTTGACTTAGCGCCTTCTGCCACTATAACGACGACATATAATATATAATGATGTGGTTAGTTTATTTTGAATGTAGTTGGCTAACATTTGTATTTTAGTTATATCATGAATAGGGATTGGGTTTAACCTCCCTGTATCATCACGCTTACTACCTTCTGCTTCATCTCATTTGTGTGTAAATCGAGAATGAAATTTGCCTTAATGTCCCGGGAAAGCGTCTGTGAGACTTCGACGCCTCTCGTCTGATTTATTGAAAACTTATCCCATTTTTTTTTACCAGATAGCGCTTCCGTATGCATGTTGTTTTTCACTTTCGTGAATTTTTCTCATCTCGCTGACTCGCTTTATTTGCCCAGAGTCTAGATTGTTTGTCGATGCATTTACTGACACATTATGCATTATTTTTACGCATTGCTTTTTTCATGATAACACGGATTTAAAAATAAAATACATTTTCTATTAGGTATAATTCAATATATTTTTGAAAAACTCAAATATTTAAATTAAAGATTAGGTCCTATTTTACGAGTAAGTATTGTCAAATCATTACATACTTTTAAAATATCTCGTTTAGGTTTTGACTGCTTGTCAAATGTATTGTATTGTTGTTTGCATTGCTTTTACGCTTTTCAACAAAATTCATAGATCCGCTGCGGCTACAATTGCTCGTTTAATCATGAATGCAATTTATAAATTACTTTCAGATTCAAATAGTGCCTATTAGTTCACACTGTACACAGCTACCTCAACCGATATTCTGAATCTAGCTTAGTTATTTAAAGAGAATCTAATAATGCACGTATATATTAAACTAGTAACCGTACCCGTCGTCATAGATGACGGTATAAGTAGCTACGTCGGAACTGTGTGTGCATTGCATAACATTTTATATACACCGCGAACGCTTACATCATGAGAAAATTTCATACCTACATGTGATAATGATAAAACGTGTACAGAGTGGTCTGGGCTATATATATATAACAGTGCTCCGCAACCGGTGTTCCGCGAGATGAACCCCGGTGTTCCGCGGCCCAGTGCGTCCAAAATGAGAAAAAATCGAGTATTTTCATGTGTTAAAAAAAAACAAAGCCTCTCGATTGCTAAAATCTCTGTTTAAATTATGATGATGATTATCGTGAAGACTTCAAAATGGTTTTGCTGTTTAACATGATGAAACAGATGTGTGAAAGGATGGCAAAGATTGAACAACTGCAATCCAAACAAATAAGTCGGCAATACTTTTATCCACTCAACTTAGGTTAAATAATTTTTAGTACGTAGTTAGGTTAAGTTAAGTTCATTTTTTTAGTTACATTTTACAAGTGATTTTTTCTAATTTGTAAGTGTCCCACCACTTTGATAGGGTTAAATAGTTTAATTAGCTTTTATTAAAAAATATATTAGCCACTATTTCAAATTGTTTAAATAAAAATGAATTAATAAATTGTAAGTTTTGTTTATGAAATTTACTTTTGGTTTGTAGTGTGCCGCGAAATATTTATGGGTACTAAAGTGTGCCGTGGGTGAGAAACTGTTGCGGAGCACTGATATATAAGATGCATCTTATATAGGGTGTTTTGTTTTTTAAACTGGCAACAATTTTTCCAGTGACCGCCAATTTGACTGTTGACGGCTGATATGTACTCAGTTTTGTTTGCCATTTCACCATGAACAGACTTACGCCACAACAACACTTTCAATTGTGCAAATTTATTTTGAAAACCGGGGTTCAGTTCGCGCAACTTTCCAGAAAATTTTTGTTTAGCGATGAGGCTCATTTCTGGTTGAATGACTTAATCAATAAAGAAAATTACCGGATTTGGAGCGACGAAAATCCACAAACCATTTTTGAAACGCCGTTATATCTACAAAAATTAATAGTTTGGTGTGCTTTTATGGGTTGGTGGAATCATTGGTCCATATTTTTTCAAAGACGATGCTGGCCAGAAAGTTACTGTCAATGGAGAGCGCTATAGATCTATGGTTGCTAATTTTTTCGTTCCAAAATTGAAAGGCCATAATGAAAACGAGCTTTGGTTTCAACAAGACGTTGCAACATACCATACAGCGCACACCACAATCAATTTGCTAAAGGAAACTTTCAATGAGCGCATAATTTCGCGGAATGGACCTGTGAATTGGCCACCGAGATCATGTGATTTAGCACCTTTGGACCTTTCTGAGGGTGTATGTGAAGTCACAAGTCTACATCGATAAACCAGCAACGCTTACTGACCTTGAGGCGTACATTCGCCGCGTTATCGCGGAAATACGGTCGCAGCTGCTTCAGAAAGTGCTTGGAAATTGGACTTCGAGATTGCGCTTTCTTCGAACCAGCCGTGGCCACATGCCGGAAATCATTTTTAAAAGCTAATGGCATTTAATAAACTTTTCAATAAATCCAATATGATGACCATAGTCACGATTTTAAATGTTTTATTTCATTTTATAGTTCTATACCTCTCATAAAAACACCCTATACCATACAATTGATAAAAGACACGCTATATATTTTGGCGTATTACTCAACTAGATATGCTGACATTCCCCGCGTGGGTTTTAAGATTTGAATAATTTAATTAAATGGCAATATAATGCATCAGTATGCAGTTATATTTCTTTGACCCCTAAAATACATAGTCACTTGCAAATAATAATATCGAAAAAAATATCGTATACCTACAATTCAAGTATGTAGTTTATTTTTGTGCCACCGTTTGCTTTTAATAGAAAGTTCGCTCGCAAAAAGAAGTGCCCAAGGTTGTAATATTTTATCTTGCGACCACGCTCATTAAGGCTGCCGAAAATAAGTCGGCATTATAGTTGTGTTTTTGGGGAATATAGTATTTCTCGATAATGTTCACCGGGCGCATGCTCCAATGTTTACATTTTGCTTGGACAATGGTCAGCCAGCCTCGTGTCAGTAGCGTGTAGTAGTATTAAGTGCTGCCGCGGACTGAGGCATCAGCTCTATTGATTTTCGAACACTTAAACTCTGGTCGTTTGAATAAGCGGCAGTTAATGCATGCACAGGTCATCGATATGATACCTAGAGCCACACACGGCCAATTTCTCGCGGGGTTCAGCCAAGCCCAAGGCTAGAAATTAGTGTCGCCATTTATGAGGAAGAGCTGTCGTATTTTTTACACATAAAAATATGCTTCTATTTTATGATGCAGTTATTTTCATACTGATAGCTATTTCATTTTTTATCACGAAATGTCAATTGCATCTTGGTTAACCTGTTGAACTTGCTTATGTTTAGATTTTGACACCTGGTCTGTTCGATCACTCATGATCAAACGTAAATTTTATTGATTTCCCAGTCGTAATATATTTTATTACCTTTCCACATGATGGGTATTAAAATTTTTCCCTCTACCATGTAATTAAATACACAAACACGTTTTAGTAGATACTGTGTAACATTACTTCGTTCGTTAGGCAGGTTCAAGTTAAACTTGTTTCTAAAGATATGAATCTTTCAAATTGATTTATTTAAACAGTTGGATTTAACGAAGACTGGCTGTCAATCGCCCCACTATCATTCCATTGCATTTGTATTCATATATTAATTATTATTAGCAAAATTGCCGCACTGTAAAATATACATGTCATCATTGTCAGTCGGCACATAGGACTAGCTTTGATTAAAATTTGATATACCTATCAACTCAAAAAATTGCTATTCTGGTCTCTTTCAAAATTGCCTACTTTTATAAATTTGATTCCGGTTCGTTTGTTACTAAATTGTCACAAACAAGCAAGGTGTGTAAAATACTTATATGAGTTAAATGATAAATTACTGGATACGCCAATCGCACCAATGCCGGCGTCTCTGCTCCGCTAATAAAAGGTTAAGCGGCAGACCAAGATAAAAAAGATTTTATCTTTCTCTAGTTGAGTGCAACGTCGTCGGCCATTATGGCTATTACAGCTGCATCTAAAACGGTGATTGTACATTATTAGCTCATAAAAAAACATTCAAATTTATTTTGAATTCGAATAGCGGAACTTGTCAAGCAACCTTCGGCATAATCGTAGATTGAGAAAAAACTCGTTTGGCAGGCTAATGCCGTAAATAGCCAATGTCTCTTTTTTGTTTGTACTTTCAAGAATTGTTTTATTTCATTTACCGAGCACCGTATGCAATAGATAAGTCACTGAAAAATGATATAATTACTATCGAACGATGCGAAACCAGATCAATGTTCGATCTAAATCAATTCATGGATGATCTAGAAATTTTGATCGCCTTATCTTATAGTGCTTGTTAGTAGCATGTATGTTAATATAAAGACCGCCTAAATAAATTTATTTCATAATTATGAATATTTTTTTTATTTCACATTTTACACTCGAATTGAAATTCGATCATATTTTCTATTAGAAGATTTTAAGTAAGCCATTAATTATTATTTATCACTTAGAATTGTTTTAATAACTGTACTCAAGCTTTGTTAACCTTTTTTACATAAATGTTAGATCCTAAATATATTTACCTACTATCAAAGATTCATTTTAAAAAATAAAACACAATTCGTTTGTACTACTTCCACATATTTATAATGATCAGGACCGGTTTCGCTCATCACGAGCATTATCAACTGATGACCCATATACCCACATAAACATTATAAAACTTACTTTTATATACTATACGGCCCATGGGGATATTATATGCAAGACGATTTTAGGTCATTTTAGCATTTCAACATGGTCAATTGTTGTTATAATCCTTTTTGTTATAAGATTTTGAAGGTTTTCTTTTAAGTGTGTCTTTTATGTCGGGTTTTCTTGCCATTTCAGCATTTCAACAGTGGTTTATTTCTCGTGCTCGTTAATGCTCGTGATGAGCGAAACCGGTCCTGATCATTATAAATATGTGGAAGTAGTAAAAACGAATTGTGTTTTATTTTTTAAAATATAATGTCTTTCCACCAAGAATTGACAGTTAACACCTTAAAAGTGATCAAAGATTCAAATGAAAAAATGTGTTTAAACAGCAAAGCTTACGATTACATATCGACGGTGTTTTGGCCAATTGATGTAACCCTCAAAAAATACGAAAATGAATTAATGATTGGATCTCATTTTAAAGACGACAGAGCGGGTTTTGGCAAAATGATGTAAATTAGAAAAATAAATTGACCACTTTTTAGAAGGGAAACATCATTTTACATTGGTTTTAGATTTAAAGATTCTGACCCGGCCACTTGATGTAACCCACTATTATATCGAAAGTCCCTTCGTAAAATCCCATATTTGAAAACATGAGAATTTACAGGCGTGTATTTCAAAGTTTCATAACGCTACCCACCATATAATGTTTTCGATAAAAAACAGTTTTTATTCTCACCTGAACAATTTTAAATTTGAGGGCTACATCAATTGGCCAAAACACCATCGATTGTGATGTTTTGATCCATCGATTCATTTTGTGTACGAAATTATTTGGATACCACCATTCAATGTGATACACACTTGTACCAATGTCTCCTTGTGCATTGCAAATATTTTCAATGGTTTCGCCGGTTACTTATTTTTCGACATAAATCTTGAGTATGTTTATGAAATAAGAGAAACACGTGTCACACCTAACTACTGAACATGTGGAATATCAATTTATATTAAAATATACCCTTGCAATTTTATCTGTTATTCATTGCAGGCAACATTAATTTTTCCGTTCTCAAGGCTATTTTTTTGTCAGAACTAATTTCATTCACACAGGCCTGTTTATTTTTTTTAGCTACATCACAGTAATGTAGGATTTTCCGCGACATGCCGCTCATGCTGATGCGATAAATAACTGTTTTATCAATCGTGGATGTCTTTTGCTTTAGAAGTGCTGCTCGGCTAATCACCACACGTCCCCGCTGGGAATGGAAACTTAACGTAATAAATTTTCTGGTTCAGTCTCACCGAGTTTTTTTTTTTGTTGTGTCGAACACAAGTTGATGTGAGTTTGATTGGAAGCGATTCTTTATCTCGCCCACGCACGTCTCTCGGTTAGCTAACGTCTATTGTTTTATACTGGAGACGTGACCAAACATGACGTGTGCGTGCACGCCGAGGCTCCTCAATCGTTGTTCGCTACTCGCCAATTCTATTATAATATCGCATGATTGTGTAGATTGATGGAAAATAATTCGTTTTTGTTCAAATTATTTTTTTGCCGTGTTAGGTAGATATTTTATATTTTTCTTTAACCTTCCCGTTTTCGTGCTAAAAAAATCCCTTAGAATCTCATGCAGTCACATTTCGTTACCGCGTGGTTTTTGTCATACAAACGCATTTATAAAGCGAAATAATAATTTCAAAAAGTGAAATATGGTTTTATGTAGTCTTAAGTAATTATTTTACGTTCTATTTTGTGTGTAAAACCTGAAATACATATCAAACTATGCGAAATTATCGAAAGACAAGAATCGAAATTTTTCATAGCAGAACTAGCTCAAGACTCGGATTGTTACTGTATTATACTAATTGTTACTATACTATACTATATTTTTGTATTTTTCGATGGTAAAATTGACGATGTTTTCAAATAATGATTAGTTATTCAAAGAAGACGCAAACTATAATGTAATTTTTAATTATTTGTAGAACTATTTTATTTACAATTAGCAAAATTTTAATTTTTGTTACACAATGATTACGGAAGAATTAATATAAATTTTACCTTAAATCTAATACCTATTTCAAAATCGTCATTAACCCATTGCTTCCTGAACATAGAAATATTTTTTTCTAGTCTTTCTTAGTAAATCGTGTATCTTGTGTCTTAAAACCTATTGCTGATTTTTTTTTCTAAATTTTCCCGAAGATCCACATTGGTGAAAATTTACTTGTACAGTACCGTCAGGTATTAGAAGAGAAAAACACACACTATTTTTATCAGGAGGTAACAATTACTTTATATATTTTTAAATCAAGAATCATACGACTTAATATAATACGAAATTTATAACGAAAATATTATAAATTTCA
This sequence comes from Himalopsyche phryganea, assembly GCA_022494535.1. Taxonomy (NCBI): domain Eukaryota; kingdom Metazoa; phylum Arthropoda; class Insecta; order Trichoptera; family Rhyacophilidae; genus Himalopsyche; species Himalopsyche phryganea. Next base: position 3,891,694 of record JAGVSL010000010.1, on the reverse strand, counting down.
CAATTTTACATAGTAAAAATATTAAAAACCATGTTTCATGGTCGATGTTTCATCTTTCAAAGTAGCATGATTTTTACAAGACAAATTTCACTGCTCCATTACAACTTAGTGCCGTGGTGGTATTTAACCAATGCGTTCAAAATATCTCGAAATAAGTACTGTCATACAATAAGTTGGAAAATATTTATCCTGGTATATTTAATGGGATTTATTTTGACGTGGTACTTTTTTGTACCGCCAGGGAGCAAAGGGTTAAAATACAGTTTCAGGTGAATTATTAGGTGCATTATTTTAAACACACATACTTTGTTGTCTGGTTTATTTATCCATGTTACCCATGATTGCTATTGGCTTCCTTTTTATGCCATCGAAATCTCTCTCTCTTCACTATGTTTTTTAAAAATCAGTTTACTTTAAAATGTCGTGTAAAATAATACTCATTGTCATTATTTGTTGTATACAAGCACAGTAAATATCGTTAAACGAAGCCACCAATTTCAAAACATTGAAGTGAAAATCACGTTTTGTAATGTAGTAGTTCATTCATATTTTCGTGTCTATTGTTATCATAGTTATCTATTTATCCATTTATCCGATCACAACACCGCGGCTTAATTAATCTTATCGTAAGAAAAAGACCTTTTACATATTTTTTACTAAATGCTGTGAGGATCATCTTATCTACACGGTTTCAAATCCTAATGAATTTCTGGCTAGAGGTACTTATACATAATTTGTATTATATAATATTTAGATAACCAGGACAGTGCGTAGAATTCTTGTTTTTTTTATTCAATCGTTAATTCATTTACTACGTACTTAATTGACCAACATACATCAACGGAATGGAATGTAAGGGCACAAATTTCATTGTAGATATATTTCAATGGAAAGCGGCTGTTAAAAATTACTTTGTGATCAAATGGTACAACCAAAGCAAATAATTTAAATGAATTATAATTGTTTATCTGTAAAGCTTATGTATGCATGAGAATTATTTATTTATCGAGTTTCAAGCGCTACAATTTACAATATCTGTGATTTCATAGTATAGCAATATTGTACGCATGTTTAGATGATTGCTTAGAAGAGAGCTAAGTAGTGCAATAATTTATACAAACTATGATTATATTTGACAATCGGCGACTAAGTCGTAAAATGAATGAGTGAAATTACTTCAAAGACTTAATATATGAACGGGTTTTCTTACGCTTGTTCAAAGTTGCTCAATGATTGAGAGCTGTTCAACATTAAAATATTTCTTTTTAATTTCGTGCAATTTCAATGTTTGTTGTAACTGCTAGTAACATATTGTAGTTGTTATATATTACACTGCATTGTATACCATAGTTATAATTATTTGATAAAATAAATGGCAATTGGAAATTAATTAAGCGCGTTAATCTAAATGCATTACTGCATCATGCTGACATAATAATGTCTCGAACATCACCTGACACAATAATCGACATATTCCAACATTTTTTAAACTACAATAAATCATTAAAAAAATAAATTGCTAGCGAATTAGTCGTGAGTTATTTCTTTGAGACAAGTGGCATTGCATTATTTATGATAACCAATGCACATATATTTGTTCACATGCGCTGTTTTGTATCAATATTTTACTCCAGTGATATATAAACTTCGCCATATTAAATTTCTTCCACTATATTCATTTTGCTGAATAATATCATTTGAATGACGAATCAAGATGTCTGTGGTATGTTTATATTAAATTAATTATCAACTACACGAAATATGACCGGCAATTAATTTATTTACCACGTCCGCTCCCAACATGGAGGAAATGGTATCCTAATGGAGGTATCTCAACAGAAGTTTTTCTATGAAAACTTCTCAGTTGTTTCTCAGTTGTTCAACCTCTCTTTTTTCGAAGAGAGTAGGGATAGAAGGACAGGGCTAGGACGAGACTAGTGGTTGGCTATCGGATCAGATGGGTGGGAGGGAATTTTAGACATCACAAACATTCATGACTACGAATAGAAATCCATAAATCGATTGAAAGATAAATATATGAAAACTGTTCGCACCGAGGACTTGAGCCCGAGACATCCGTAACCGTAGCCAACGACGCTACCAACTGCGCCGCGGAGCTGCCAAAATTACAATTGAATTAATATTATACTTTATATTTTTTAATACTTTTTATAGAGATTTCTAGACATTGGATTTATAAGTCGCCATAACTCTAAACCGATCATCTCATTTTGTGGACGATGTTGCTCAATCTATTCATGTAAATTGCGGTCCAATTTGATTTGTGAGTTACAATAAGTGTACAAGAACTATCGTAAGTGGACATCGTAAGCGTTTTTTGTAAAATTTTGATTCTACTCGATAATTCAAAAACTGCACTTCCATGCAGCTGCTCCCCGTCATCTTCTCAAATACGTTAATAAGTTTTGTCTCGCCTACAAACTGAAAGCGAAGAAGAAGCCGGTAAGCTCATCGTCCAGACTTGGACAATCAAAGATATGAATGAAGCTTTCATACCATCTTGATAAATTTTTGACCGCTATGGAAGAATGTGATCACAACGGAGAGCGTATATCTCAAGTGTGTAGGGCAATTGATAAAGACACATTATTGTATAGAATTCTTTATCAAGAAAAGAAAAGAGGGGGATATTCAGTTGTTTCTTGACAAATTTAATAACCCGAGTGAATAATACGCCTCCTTACTTTATTAGACCTATCGAAAAAATAATATTTTAAAATACGCTTGTTGATTTTTTACATGCCTCTACTTTCGTACATTCAAAGTGAAATGTTTCAAGTCAATACGGCTGTTGAGAATCTGAAGCGATGAACGAAACACTGTTGGTAGGTAATTCTATACATACTTAGTTTTTTCAAGTATTATAATTGCATCCTGTGACGAAATGGCATGCAATGAATAATGACCTATAAACGTTAATAATGTGGTTTACCTGCAATCACAAGATATTGCCTGCGTACAGCACGGAAAAGCTTTAATTAAATTACTCAATATACCGCACACGTGTTGGTTAGTTAGCCTTTTTATTAATCACCTCATGATATCACAGATAAATTTGAAATACACTACTGACTCCGCTATCGGCTATGACAGATCGTAACAAAATCTGTTGCCAGCTTTTGTATTACACATTGTATTATATGAAAGGACTTTTTCAATAGTGATTCTCTACACGTACAAAATTCATTTTCTCACTAGTACGTGTTTTTCCGCGATGAGCGACTTACTTATCCGAACACCGCTCATATCCGCCAGCTTAGTATTTCATCGCTTTAAATCCATTGATTGTTCGGTTGAGCTGTGCTTAAAAGCTTTCGGACATCATGCTCAAAATGTTGCATAGGATCTTCGACATTCACATGAATTTGTTCGTCTTCTTTTTCAAACCGTATACGGTCAAATTTAAAACTTGCTTTACTTACAAAGCGATACAATCCGTTTTGTTAACGCGCATGAAATTATTTTTACGATTTTCGAATTGATGCGCATGATAATGCGATGGCTAAGCAGGCAATTAAGTACTTAGTAGTGTGAAAAATAATTGTGTATTGTAGTTTTTGCTTGTCGACATCTGGCTTAGTTTATTTTGTAGCCATGTCCACTCCCAATGTGGAGCATATATACTCCTAATGAGGCTTTTCTCAACAGATATTGTTCTGCGGGAACTGCACATTACTCAGTCGACCAACCTCTCTTTTTGGAGACAGTAAGAATATAAAGAGATAAAAGGCTAGAGCAGTACTAGTGGTTAGTTATCGCTTTCGCTACGTCCCGCTATGGGTGGGAGAATTTAAACTTCACAGATATCCATGCCTTCTAACGGATGTCCATAAATCGATTGAATATTCAATTTATGATACTGTCTGTAGTGAGAGTTGTAGTCAATTACGTTGTCCATTCGGCTTCAGTCCCGGCAGCATACTTATTTCATCCATATTGTTTACCGTTGACTATTTGTGATGTAACATGAAATCAACGGTTAACACTACACATGTTTAATTGAGCTGGAACGGTGTCGATTAGGTTATAAATATTATTCATTTATGTTGTGTATTTTTAAGTATTACAATTATTTAAGGAATCGGGAAAATTAAAAAGAATCTTTGGTTGTTATCATATATATTTATCGTGAAAAGTTTTAATATTAGGAAACCGTAGAAAATCTTTTTTGAGCTTTTATATTAATCATTTATTTCAATGATAACCACTGAACTCAAAATGTTAAAACTTACAACAATATTTGTTAAATAAATTGCAAATTGATTGCAATTGAACTGTCTGCCTTTCCGACACGATCGCTCATAATTATAAAATATGGATAAAAACTTATACATTCAAAAGATTCTGTTATCAAAATTAACACTATTAGTTGATGGTAATGTACCGAATAAGTCATTTTTTTTAAATTCAATCAATCTATCTTACAAATAATGTAGATTTCCAAAACTACTAACTTTAAGTCGCACGCACTGAATAGGTTAATAATTGCAATTCTTCCTGTTTAACGTTCTATTTTAACTTACTAAATTACTATACCTCTGTTTCTTATTTACCATTCACGTGATTACGTCATAAACCGACGCTATTCTGTTACCGGTATTTCTTTTCCAGGAAAGCGTTTTCAATACAAAGAGCCCTCCCCCCTGTGATCAAAAAGCAGTAGGTGCGTTCTAGACTCCCTTCCCGCTAAATAAACGCTCGAGTAAGTAAACCTTCAAATTCCTGCTCTGCAATGGGTAACGATTTATATACATCGTTACGCTTGCTATTTTATTCTCGTTAGTGCAAGTAATTGAAAATCAATGTGTTTGGGCTCAGTTCTAAATTCCTCGCATTTCTGAATGTCGGTTATACTCAACGAAGGTTAAGACAATCTGTATTAACTACTTAGATAATGACTTTGAATAAACAATCCATAGTTTGAACAAAACAATTTAATATTCTTTTCATAATTTATTTTACGTAATTTTCACGGCAATCAATAATAACATTTTTGTCACTAATTAGGCTGTTTCAACTGCTTCAGTTCTGTATTCTTTTTTTGATTAGTTATCTGAAATAAATTCAAATTCGTTTTATTGCTATCTATAATTTAAATTTATCTTAAATGAACACTTAGCACTTATATTGTAATCAAACCCGTTCAATTATACTGCACAGATAATCTGTCAGTTGAGGGAAACTTATTTCTATGAAACATTTTTAATTCACCTCATTGTATTATATCTTTTCTAATCTTCTTTCTCGATAATCAAAATCGCCCTGACACAGCTTTTTGATTCTTTATCTTCATGCTTCTTATCTCCTCCTCTTTTTACCACACTTATAATTTATTGGTAGAATTTAACCTTTATGTATACAAGACATGTGTACTTTTTTTCCAAGAAGGATTACTTGCAAACCATTTAGCATTTATTTTTTTCGATTACTCTTACAGTATGATAAAATGATTACGTGCTTATTTACATAGTTATGTGTTTCCAGTGCTCGTTGCAAATTTCAGAATCAATATAAGGATAAACGAGTATATCGTGTATAATTTTATTGATTTTGAAACATGGAAACATTTTTATCAATCGTTTTTAATCTGATTGACCTTAGTGTTTTTAAAAGTTATGATAAGTGGCAATGATAACGATGTCCGGTGAATGTGAGTAATTTTTATTGTGTGTATGTATTGAAAAAATGTTCGAAAAGCTCGTATCACGATCAGAGCACTTCGGCTACATGACCAGATAAATACCATTCGCTGAATTCCCGTTCGAATAGTTGGAGAACATATTTTCGCGATCTGCGGCCATCTCGACCGTCGATCCTTCGCCGCCTCATTGTCGCGATAAAATAAATACTTCTTCGGCGGCTGTCTTCTTTGCCGCGCTTTTTTTTTGTTTATCTCATGAACAGGGACGCGCGAGAAGTTTCCACGTATATTTTGTATGACCGAATTGTTAACGAGTTAAATATGAATATATTACTATATCACACATCGAGATGTGATGTTCTAATGATTGAATTCACACAATACGTTATTGTAAAACCCATTTTTCCGAAAAATATAAAAACATCCTAATGAAAAGTCAATACTTTTTTCAATAAAGCAATTTTCGACCATTCGATGTCTCTTGTTTACTCTACGCGCTGCTTACCGTTCGGAATTCGAGTGAATTTCTTTCTCCTTATCAAAATTCATTTTTAAATGAATAGGTCAGCGATCACTTAAAATTACAAAATTATTATTCGACAATCTAATTATATGTAAAATAATATAATAATTTGCCCGGTTAGGTGTATGAAAAATGCACCCGTTATCGGCATGTTAGACCGCAGTGGAGGGAGGAGGTAGACGCATCCCTGCATCGCGCCATCATTTTCCCACAGCGCGCCGTGTTTTCGTGCGTCGTTTGCGCTGCGTTTCCTATGTGAAAAGACTGGTTCTCTTCCTCGCTTGCCGGGCCGGATGCCTGAGCCAATTCCTGGCATTCCGGCCCGCATTTCTCGGCCCGAGCTGGACCGAGCGGTGCCATTTGATCCGTTTCTCCCCGCGCTACGGACTCCTGCCGACGCACCGATCCGAATGTGTTTTGCGCTTAAATTATTTTCATTGTTCTATTGTTTATTATGGCGATGGAACTGCCATGGCGAACGAATGAAAAAAAATAAAGTAAAGGCCCGTCCTGCTAGCTAGCGACTGTTTCAGCTCGCTGTGGGCTTTCAATCCCTTAGCCATTTATGGTATCGTTATTATGTAACTGAACTTTTGGAGAGCATGTCAGTTCAAAAGGTTATACTTTTTATGCTTTCATAAAAACACAAAAAAAAATCATTTACCTCGGTGAACAACAACGTAACTTCAAAAGATTAGTCCCTAAAATTTATTTAAAGTTATGCAACCATTTTTCCGCCTTTTTAAAATTTCTGCTTTAATTATCTATGTGGCTACATTTGTCGTTTAAATATCATGGCATAAAAGTATGAGTTTAATAATTCTAGCTGTTTATTTAATTGTGTACATATATATGATATACAAAAACTAACCAAATAACATTTGGTTAGATTTTATTAATAATTACGGAATAATTGCATACGATGAACAATATTCAATTAATTTTCCACATTGGCATAATTACCTTGAATAACATTTCGCTTTATATGAGGAACGACAAACTAATATGTATTAACTTATTTTAAAGAAAAAAATCACAACACAAGCAATACTAAATCAATACACCATAAGTCTGAGAATTTTACACAATGAAAGTAATAAAACATTTAATAATCATCCACCTAAGGCACCGGAAACTCAAATTGCCGGTGATTTTGGTTACTACCTGTTTATATTATATCTCTTACCTGTCGTAACTTGTTGGCATTATGGTAGTCGTTTCGTGGTAGGTCGAAAATGCTATATTTTGACACCTTATTCATCGAAACAGTTTACATACTAATTGCAATTTGTAAAAACACTCGTTTTTCTCACGGTGCTTAAAATTTTCTGGCAGAGGAATGAATTCTGGCTAATTCTAGTTGTAATTTATTGTGTCGCATAAGTTGGAATATAGACTCAAAAATCATTAGTTTCAACATAGGTTAGGTTAGGTTAGGTTAGCTTAGAAATTCGTATTTTTCTAGTTTTATATGTTGAGCATTGGCATAATAAATATTACCTTGCAGCATCACTCGAGGTAGCTCATTGATTACGCAGAGGTGTACAGTCGAGCGAGTAAATTACTAGTTTATTAACTATAGTAACGCTATATACCAATCAGAACCACTCTGTATCTTCATTTAAATGTGTACGGGAAGTTTTCGGTATGCAGACATTGAATGGTACCGAATTCTCGAAACATATTTTTCAATCTACTGAGCTTTGATCGCAGGCTGGGATCGAGATCCGACGGAAAGCTTCGCAACTCAACGCCGATAAATCCACCGGCAATAACGACTGATAGATTCATAGATAACAACCGAAATCGAATGAGTCGCCATCAAGCGATCGCATGATAGCATTACCCAAAGCTCTATTGGTCATTTCTGTTCTTTAGAAACTAAAAAATTATTCAGTTTTATTAGACGATGACTTTCGTTTTTTCCTTTGACGGCTGACAGTGAACATTCTTTCGTTGCCGAAAAATTCTTTAAGCCATTCTGATGTGTGTTTTTACATTTTGTCGGTTACCTACTACTTAAATTCGTATAAATGTTTGAACGTTTTTTTTTTACTACAGTACTAGTCTAGTGATGCCTGAAAAAACTGATAATTTAACTTTCTGCGGTATTGAATTGTGGAGGCATTAATTAATATACTTTTAAATAACCCCTTTACTTAAAATTTCTTTATAATTTAGTAGCTATTAATACCTATATTTAACCACTGGCTGCCGGCCCTTTGGGATTACTATGTAAGATATGCCGCGACTTTAACATAAATAATTATTAAGTAAAATGTGTTCTATAATTTGAACTATACTTTAATCCTGAAACAATACCCTACAGACTGTTGAAAATGTATCGGGTACATTTTCAATGAATGTAGCAAAACCCGATATATCGGATTTTGGAAGCCAACTGTTTAATTCTCTAAACATATGAACGCAAAATATTTAAAAAAAACTGATTCTGATAGTATTCTGATAGTAAATAATCATACAAGTATCACAAAAAAATATTCCGAATCGATTTTTCATAAGACAAATTCTTCACACTTAATGTACAGTTTAAATTAAAAAAAAAGTAAAGTAAATAGATAAACAGAAAACACACATAAGAATTTTTAGCCCTTTATTTTTATTTTTAGATCCCTACGCACAAGAACAATTTTTATCGCTAAAACATCACGCCTAACTACCTTCAAAGTATAACCAATGCAATAGGTACATATTTAATCCTTATTGAATTCAAGTGGCTTATTCCGTAACAGTTTATTAAATTACATTTATGGAATGGTGAGGATCAAGTTAGTCAAGTCGGATGTATATTAATTACATACCAGTGGTGCCTGCGATGATGTTCATGCATATACTTTTGAAATGGTAAAACTAACTGCAATCTACATAATTGTATGTTTAAGATTATTGGCGGATTTTGGTTATAATTAAATGAAAAACAGTAAATATATATATCAATTTATTTGGAAAGCAGCACACATAAGACTACATCGATATGGTTGAGAATAGAGGGAAGCGTGCACAATAGCAATATAATAGATACGCAAACTGACAGTATTTATGGCAATGGAAATGACGTCACCGAATTTGATATAGTGTTTTTGTTATCATTTGTGCATTAATGGTTTAGAGCGGATTAATTACCAAATATTAAATTTATCTTTATTATTGCAACACTTTAGAATCTCTAAATCTTCTTCGAAGTCATCGATAGAATGAGTTTATTAGCTGTACGAATGATTTGATATTCAGAAAAGTTGGTAAAATTTATGACGACCTGCTGGGACGAGTCCATGTATCTCGCGATTTCTGCGGAAATCTGACGCTCGACCTTTAATTTATTTTTTCACTTGGCTCGATTCCAATTCCGACTCGGATCATTTGATTTATGACGAACGCTCAAATTTAATTATTATTGCTTGTACAGTATGTATACTAGACTGGCATCACTAACTTGTTTGGAACATCTTTCCTGGTGCAAATTGTTCGAATATATGCTTTGACAGTTCAAGTGAAGTAATAGCATCGTTCTAGTTATAGATTCATAGCGTAAACGGATGAAAACTTTTTCCGCATGAAGGTTGAAAATTTGCAACATATATATTCTATAAATGTTTTCACTATTCAGGTTGTTGGTTGTTAATTGGATTGGTGTGTATTGGCTATATTTAATATTCGCAAAATAGTCAGATTGGATTTAAATCTGACTTATCATTCTGAAAACGTAGTAGATTATGATTGAATATATGATTTATTCACTGGCTTTGTGGTATCATGTGTACATGGTCAATATATTGCCTAGTAAGAGATTATCGTGGATTTTCTTCGTTTAATTTCAAATAATTTTAGCGCACTTTCTCCTCGATATCACTTTTAGGATACCAGAACCACATAGCATGTCAGTGTAGACGCATTTGTTGCTTTTGACGACATTAATGTTTCAATTCATTTATGTTTTTTCAAAAGAATACGCAAAAATATTTAACTAAAAATATTTAATACCTGATAATGGTTTTAATCGATGCTTTGATACTATGAACATCAAACGTTCTTTTCTACAACTGAGATTTGGCGCGTTAGACAAATAATTTTTAATTTGATGTAGTGCTTTGTTAGATATTTAATGCGAAATTCCCATTTTTAAGCTCGACTTTTTCTAGATAAAATATAGAAAAACATCTAACTCTTCTACTTTGTCAAAATAGCAGCGATTGTCATCAATTTTTACTGTGAATGTCTATATGTCTATGCGCTGTACGCGAATGGTAAATTATTTCCATGATTTACTTGGTAATATGCCATATCGCTGCCAACTAATTTCGGTGTAATACAAATAATGCTTCTTTAGTACGCGGCATTTCGAAATGCGAGGCTTAGTCGGTAGTTGTTAGTTAATCTGGCATTATAGCCAACCCACCACACAGATTTTTCTGCGTTCAATGGCAACTTATGTATTATTATATACCTATAACACAAAACTTTCCGTGATTGTAGAATCTATATATACGCACATTTAATTCTACTGTTAATATACTGTTAATATAAGGAATCAGTTTAATTATCTAACAATTCATATTCATAACTTATATTCGTGGGTGATATATAATCGACGTCCGTGGCGCAGTTGGTAGCGTCGTGGGCTACGGCTACGGATGTCTCGGGTTCAATTCTCGTTGCGGACAGTTTTCCTAAATTGATATTTCAATCGATTTATGGATTTCTGTTCGTAGTGTTTGTGCTGTCTAAAACTCCCCCCTCACTCCACCCATTCCATCCTCACGGAGCGTAGCGAGAGCGATTAGCTAACCACTAGTCCTGTCCTAGCCTTCTATCCCTACTGTCTTCGATAAAGAGAGGTTGAGTATCTGAGTAACAAACAGTTCTCATAGAAAAAATCTGTTGAGATACCTCCATTAGGAGACCATATGCTCCACATTAGGAGCGGACATGGAAAAAATATAATCAGTATTTTTAAATATCAAAACTCTAAAATTGATAAAATAAAGACTCGAAATGCTCTAGTGATATATAGCTAAGTGTCAAGTCGTATAAATACATAACGGTTTGATGTTTTGTGTAGATTTGTCTGTAGCTTTGTGTATGTTAATTCATACATTGATATACTTGTTATTCCACTCGTGTAAATAAAACCACGTTCTTTTAGAAGCTTTTTCTGACTTATTGATCGTAAAATATCTACATATATCATTGTTATTGATTATAATCCATTAATTATTGAAAGAAATAGAAAATTAAATGAAAACTTATCGGTGTTAAGACAAGGAGAGGGGGGGTCAATATTTCATACAGTATTAACTTATATTTAGCTTGAAATATACGACACTTTACAAACGATTGATTGTTGTTTAATAGGTCGTTTCAATGTGAAGTTGTTTGCATCGATCATTAATTCAATTTTGTATAAAAGTGTTGTGGTTCAACTTAACTATAGGACGTGATAAGGATAATGTATCTACTGACAGTCGAACGCGGTGCATCAGTGTAAATCAGTTATAAAGTTTTTAATCTGAAACAGCCAGAGTACGTATACATTATTTATATACTATGCATAAATGCACATGCGTATTTCTGATGTTAAAAATCCTATTATAATAGTGGATGTTGAGGTGTGAAATTAAAGTAGGACATCCGGCTGTGCAGGTAAATGTTTAATACGAGAGCCTATACTCCGACTTGCGCTTGATATTTTCTAGTATCCGTCAACGATTTACTAAATATATATTTGCGTTGATAGTCTTCTGCCGACAAATGATAAATGCGTTTAGCCTTGGCTTATTAATAGGAAGATGCTTAACTTAATGTTTTTAATAGAAAATGTGTTGAAAGCATTGAGTCATAGCTTACTTGTCACGGAAAATACAATTACTCGACTTGTATCGTGAATGTGTTTATGTTACGAGTCCACGTTAGTTAGCAAGCAGTAGGCGAGCTCACTAGGTATGTGTGTTACGGTAAGCCGTTAACGTAAATAAGGGGTGGATTGAGCATTATTGCGCTGCGGTAACGGGGGTGGGCACCGACACGGCAGCGACCCCCGAACGTGCGCATTTCCACGGCCCATGTAGGAATGTCTGACGGGCATAATTACCTACGGCCGGAACCGCACTCCAGGAGGGGGGCACTTGCATAGCGAAAATGCACCCGCGTATCAATCTATAAACAATGTTGCTGCCTATTTTATGGCTGCCCGTGGAAACTCGTACATACATATGAGTACGGAGATGCATCGTAAAAGCTCGCAAACAATAAACACTTACGGTTAAATTCTTGCCAAGGAAGCACATTGATGTTTGGATTTCAATGCTTCGAGAAACGTATTTATGTGAATTCTTCGATTTTGCATAGATGACGGCGGCTTTCGGCTACTAAATCAATGTCGAAATTGCATGGCAGACATTTCTGACGATGCGGTATTGTCCAGAAACTACCGTCAACTTATTGAAGTCTGGAATTCCAAAGCTTAAGTCTAAAATTATGAATTATTTATGTTTTGATAGCACCAGGTAGAGATTATTGAAAACAATATTTTCTTTTGAAATTGTTAATACTTTAATAAATAAAGTATTTAACTTTGAGTTGAAATTTATATTTGATTATCTCGGAATTTCAATAACAATCTTATTAGATACAAACGGAACGTCATGTATAACTCCTTCACAGTTGTGTTAAGCTTTGTTTATAGTTGAATAATCCTACAATTATTATGTAATTTAAGATCTCGGCTGAGGGTGCTTGATGGAATTTCAATATCAAATTTGAATTGTTGAAATTTTGTACATTTCCGTGTATTTGGTCACTGATGGCCTGGGTTTTGCCCTTCGGCATCTTCAGGCATTCGAGCACAGCAATGAACTCGAACTGACTGACAGTAAACGCTTTACATCGCTTATATACAAGATAAAATACGTCAAATTTTTATCACAACAATTACCCAGTTGGGTAAACAAACGCAGCTCACTCGTGTGCTCGAACGCATGAAGATGCCGAAAGGCGAAACCCGGGTCGTTAGTGACGAAATACATATTTAAATTTCCTACAATTATTATTAATCGAAGACCTCAAGTCTCGAACATGTGTAATTTGAAAATGATTTTGCTAAGAAGCTTTATCAGGTTCATCATAATATGTGGTATGCAATGTTATTGTCATTTTAAATAGTCACAGCTCTCAATATTCGCGTCATATTCAGTAAATTACCAATAGCATCATACGAAAGTTTTAATGATTCATACATCATATAAATACACATTATTTATATTTAATATAAAGTAAAGTACGTGTCTTGCGTCTATGAAACGCATTTCTAACTCTGGGCTGCAGCACTTTTGGTACGCGAAAACAATGTGCTTCATTAAAAAATATTTGCCTGAATTTGATGTTTCTTCTTATCATCTCAACGTTAACGTTACGTTAACGTACCGATAAATATTATCTGAAATATGGCTACGGCATCCTAAGCAATTTATTCAGCGAAAATTTTTTAATAACTTAATCACGTTGGCCGTTAAGAACTAGAATTATTTCCGAAGTCTCTTTTGAGAAAATAGTGACAAACTGACCTCTGATGTACAATAGTACTAAACTGCTGATTACTATTGTATTACTATTTATACACAGATTGATTATAGATTCGTATTCAATTATCTAATTTTTATATACGTGTGATCCCTTAGTATTCTTTACTAAGCCACTAAACCGGCCGAAGAAGCGTTTGTATGTTTTTAAATATCGTATCGAGTAATGTCGGAAAAATGGCGCGTAATAAATATAAAGTTCGTCACCCCTTCTCTATATGATTAACTGATTGAGTCATTAGTATTAGAATGCCAATTCATTCAAACATTATCGAACTTTTCACCGTAACGAATATGTTAATATCGCTGATTACAAATTTTCTTATTCAACGTAAATTCTAGACGTTTTAGAATCTCAAACAGTATTCAACTAAAAAAATCAAATCCGTCACTTTTGACATCTCTGTAATATTACCATTATCTATCTACTCGGCTGGTATATTATATATATATATAATTTTAGTGCTTGCTTACTTTCACGTCTGGTCGTAAATTTCCACGTCAAAAGATACAACCTTTTGTAGGTATTTGTCATGGCTTGGAAGTTATTGTACAAATCTGAGAGTTGTAATATTTTCTGGATTTGCCGTGAAATTAATGTTTTTTTGACTTGATGCGACAGCAAGTCAGTCTTTCGGTTGATTTTTAGTTGGATACTGTTATTATTCTTACGTTTGAATATGAAGACTGTTCACAAGCGAAGTACACAGTTAACTTAAATCCATTTTTAATTAAATATTTTATACTGAATTTTAACGTAATGCGTGTACTTTATATATTATTATTAGATCTAATTTAATACATATTTTCAACAGTAAATATATAACAATCGTTAAATGTCACTTTTGTTTTACATTAGTATGGCTAATTTGTTATATTGGGGCTCTGCTTTCAATATTTATCTCCAATATATCGACTGTGTTTTGGCCAATTAATGTAACCCTCAAAATGGAAAATGTTCATGAGAGAGAAAAAACTTTTTTTATCGAAATATTATACGGTGAGTTGCATTATGAATCTTTAAAATGCACTCCTGTAAATTCTCATATTTGCAGATACGGGATTATACGTAGGGAGTGTCGATATAATAGTGGCTTACATCAACTGGCCGGGTCAGAATGTTTAAACTTAAAACCAATGTAAAATGATGTTTCCCTTCCAAAAAGAGGTCAATTAATTTTTTTAATTTACATTATTTGGTCGAGACCTGCTCTGTCGTCTTTAAAATGAGATCCAATCATTATTTCATTTCCGTATTTTTTGAGGGTTACATCAATTGGCCAAAACACAGTCGATTTAATAGAATTTTTTACTAGCTGTATTTTATTTTTCAATCAAATATATATTATTACATATACAATATCCCATAATTTTTCACTATGTTCGCTTCCCAACCATATCACATTTTTCCTTAAGTCGTATTTCAACAGTATGTAGCAAGGACCAATTACGTATTCTCCGTTTACGAGATGGTCTATCTTACAATATGTTGTTCATTAAACTGCTTTCATTATTTTGGAATAATAGTTGTGCTACTATTTATAGATTACTATAAATTTTAAAATAAAACATCTCAGGGTAGTGCAAAAAAGATTAGTTTTGCGATACTCGATCGAATAAAATTCAAAATGATTGTTTGGTAATAAATAAACGATCTGCCCTTCATATAATGGTCCGACGAGGGGCCACCGGCAGGCACTCACGCGTCAGCATCATCAGACATAGATTCGATCTAATTTACCTTCTTGTTCGTGTCTATTAATTGCATCCCTTTCGGTAGAGTAAATGTGGGATCGCTGCCCGCGGACATTGGCTTGTCTTTCCAGTGGTATGCCGGTTATTAGACACATGCTGTTTTCAAAATATTGAAATATTTTATATTACATTACTAATTTATTTCGTATTTGGTATGTGAATACTTGAAGAAATTGACGATTTCATACAAAATCTCAATTCAATCTTGGTAAACAAAAATCCACTATACTTCGGCTACCATTGGATATACATATATTAAAATCTTAATGGGTATTTATAGGTATATGTAATATCACACATGTTTTTTGACTGTATGATCATTCGACCTTTTAAATGTATCTTTAAGTCTCAGGTGTGAGCCGAAAGTTCCTAAACTGTCAGGAAAATTGAAATCTTTTCCTGGCGTAGACGCTTTCTAAAATAAATTTAAATTTTGTCACAAGTGCATAGAATATTAGAACATATCTCTGCATCGTTTTCTTAATATTTTCCATCACGTGCTTATCAAATGTACTAGTGGGTCATCAATCCTTCAGACCTGACATTAACACAGGATTACATTTTAATAGATCTATAAAACGACCCTACATCATTTTCTGAGCTATAGTTGTTAGCATTTTGGGTTTCGTTTTGGAGTCAAAACCTCGATTGTCTATTACATCAATTAAATTTCTATTGATTGGATATTCTTATCTATGCGAATGTTTTTTTTATCAGCCATCATGTAAAAAAAAACGAGAGGTATTAAAGATGGTAAATGAAAAGTTACGTGTTTGTTTATCTAATTCAGAACCATGTTTTGACATAATTATTTCTTACATCAATTGCATTATTCTCACTAATAAAATTATCACGACCTATGCATGTATATACCTATATCTTTATAAAACATTCATATTAATAAGTATAAGTAATCATTGAAGGCGTATATCTTTATTTGGTGTGTCGCGAATACCGAATACCCCTTCCCCAGTGTGCCGTGAGCTAAAAAAGTTTGGCAGACACTGGATTAGAGCGATACTTTTGTGTAAAATTCACAACGTCTTACAGTATTTAAAAATATTATAGGACGGTTTCTATCGCGTTCACTTACTTTCTGAAGTTTCAGTCTACTATAATATTTTTTGTTGTGACTTGGGCGACGCTTCGTGTTTTCTGATGACCCTGCGGTTCGCAAATATTTATGGAAATGAAGTCAATAATCGAGATATTGATTGAATTGGCACTAATGGTTACTCCATTAACAATATATTTATAATTACCAGGATTTGTCAAATTGTTAAGATATGTTTCCAAAAATCACATTACAAAACTACAATAACTGTCGCCACATAAAACGATGTAGATTTCATAAGTTAGAAAACTTAAAATTCTGAAGTAGCAGTATCTTTATGGCATTATCAATATTAGTGTTAATCTGTGTATATTGGTGGAAGTATGTATTTAATTTAAATTAAGAATACGCCCGAAATTGTTTCGTATTTGAAATTTAAGACAGTTTTGTATTTTCTGATTTTCCAGCCTAACTTCTAGCAATCCTAGTCGTTTTATTTTGGAATAAACGTTGTGACATTTTGATGTTTTCTGAGCGACGCAATATTTACGTAACTGGTTACGAATTGTTGCCAACAAATGCAGTTTTTATTTTGAGCTTAAATTAAATTTTATTTTCTCACTGAAAGTAGATTTCAACTTCGAATATAAAGCTGTGGAAGAGTCATAGTGTAGCCGTTATCATTACGATCATTGTTATGATTTTTTTTGTCCACGTAGATTTCCCCCTAAGTAATAATGTCTGGTACGCCAATGTAAATCACAGCGACGTTCCGAGAAAAACAGACAGTGCTCTTATTCTATTTTGTGAATGAAGTGACGACCGGCAGGTGCATTTGAAGCCCAGGGGCGCATTGGTCAGACTGCTTTAGTTTCGCCTCTCTTCTCTTTACTGGGAAATAACGTTGACTAACTTCTCTTCGAGTTACGCACGCATATATTGGAGTTGTAAGAAGAAAAAAAATCTCTCGTATATCCCATTTTTAGTTTAACACTGACGTAGAGGGCTTATTGACTTTTTGAATCAAATTACCTAGTATGAAATGAATATTATAGTAATGAAAATGGTTTACCAAAAAAGTAAAGTGTTAAAACGTCTTAAAATATTTTAGGCATATTTATGAAATAGTGTATTTTTCCATTGGTATTTATATATTGAATCGTTCAATGAAATAATACTATAATTGTCCTGACATAAGTAAGCACGGGGCTAATGAATTTTAATCAATATATAGATTGTACATATTTGTAGTCTTTATTAGTAAGTGGTATTGGTAATAACCATTTACAAATTTAATTTATCATACTTATACTTGTTTATGGCTTTCATATAATTAATTTAATATTGATAATTATTGTGACAGAATGTATCGTCAAATTAAGATTAATATCATTAAACACCCTTAAGTATAGTTTTTTTCATTGGCTTAAAAATCCAGCAAATATTATATATTACATCACCACTGTGGATTAAATACGTATAATAATAAATAATCTTGTATCTATTTATTTTTCATCAGCTGATAATGTTCGCTATCAGTGAAACCGGTCCTCATCTTAATACAGTATGTAGAATTAGTACACAAAACGGAAAAAACAGGACTTAACAGTCAACACCTTAAATGTGATAAATTTGATTCGCGGAGAATTAATGCTTAACATAATATACTGAATTTTGAGTGTGGATGTAATTTCGTAGCGTCTATATTATTTAAATATCGAGCTTTGGAGTAGTTTTGATGTAAATTACATTTAGCACGCTACTGAAAACTAATTTTCAAAATCCTCAGTCACCGATCTCACGCCAGGTACTAAACCATTCTCTTTAAACGCGCGGTAGCTGTGCCCGTTTAGATCTGAACTCTCGATCGTCCATAGCAATAATATGATGGCAAGAGGCGATCCGATACGACCCGATCTGCTCCGATATTAGGACGCCGGAGTCGCGCGGGGCAGGGATTGAGGGACCCGCCAAACCGGTTTCTGACAAGACAACACTACTCCCTTGTAGTGCTTTTGAGGAGACGAGTGCTATAAACATGAGATTTATATTAATACTTTGTTATTACAATACCAATAAGAGTGAATATAATTAACTAAATTTAATCATCATAATATTCCACGGCTGTCCCGTATGTTACAGAATTTATTTATTCACCACTTCTTTTGTATGAATAAAAATGTCCCGCATCATCAAGATAATTAAGCAATATTTCATAAATTTTTACTAAAGCATTTTTCTAAAATTATTGCGTTGAAGCATTTTTTTTATTAAGAGAACGACTCATAATCTAAAGATATTAATATATGACTTCCCGTGAATGAAAATGCTTTCTTGTTGATAACACTACCCTATCATTTTACATCGTTGATCGATTTCTTTTAATAGTAAAGACATTTTTGAAAAAACATTTATACTCCATAATACCTATATTATGATTATCTTTTAACTAACAACTGGATGATAAACTGAGATTTTTTATTGTCAAATCTTATTTATTTAAAACATCGATTAAAACACGTGGAACTTCTATAATTTTAGTGATCCACAAGCTCTTGTATGCCATAATATCCGTTTTCATCTTGTTAAATATTATTTCAATTGAATGCAAGAAATATCTTCTAGGTTTACCGGATCACTTGACAGAAATTCAGATCCATTGATCCATTGAATAAAAGCACGTTGACAATTTTTAGAAAATTATTAGACTTTCGCTTTCTAACTCAGCTCTCGTGAATATGATATAAATAAATAATAACAATATCAAACTGCGGTAGCCACTTTTCGCGCAGCAAAGTTAACTTAAAAGAGGTTGACTGATTGTAAGTCTTCATTATGTATTCCGAAGAGTCCATGTATAATACAAGGCATTTTCAATATCATTCAATGGATTAGACATGAGTGTTGATGTACCTACATCCATGTCCATTAAAAATAGTTTAAATTTAAAGTGATCATCGGCTTAATTAGATCACACTGAGTTTCTTTGTTGTTAGAATTATAATATTTATGTTACTGATTGAATATTGTCCAACTCTACATATTGCACTGCACACTGAACATGCATTTCTATTTGCACAATGAGTTTATGCCGGAAATGAACTGTTTCATACTTTTGCGTAAACCTATGCTGTCAACCGGACTTTACCGCACATAGGCAACTATTGCCTATACAGATCGGACAAACTTTAAGCTCAAATCATTTTGGTTGCGAGTTGCGACTAGAATAATTTGAAAATACGAATTTTTTTGGAAATGTTAAACTGTCGTTATATATTATGGTGCGCCGTTGATAGTCAAGCACAAAAATATTCGGGATGAGATTTTTCGAGCAACCTATTCTGTCATGTTATTCGTTTATTTTCTATTCGTGTATTTAATTTCATATTGTAAGTAATTTTCTAAAAGCAGTTATATTATAGATATATATATATAAAATATATTGTATTTACACTTCGTTATTTCAGTGTATGTGTTTTAATCCCCCCCCCCCCGACCCGTATCGACAGAAACCGGCGTGTCGTGCTGACCCGATTTGCAAAACTGGATATAGAATATTATGAGCAATAGTGCCTATAGTGGACATATCCGTAAACCGCAACGAAACACATAATATCAATTTAATCCTTTAAGTCTTTAAAACGTCACGATGTCGACTCGACAGTATTTCTAGTGCGATAATATTTCTAACCGACTCTTACGACACTTTACTTAATCGAAAACACAATATTTATTTGTTAATTATTACTTACTAATTATATTTCTAATAATCTTATATAGTACACCTTTTACTCTTTACGGTATCTCGTATGCGTCACTTGACAAAATTTGTGTTGTATAGTGAAGAAGAATCCAGATGTCATCAAAATGGTGTCTACACATTACACACCATTGGGTTTCAGTCTACTCAGCACGGAAAACACGAAAAAAAAATTTGATATACCACCACAGAATAATATTTTATCCCCGATATAAAGAATGTTTAATGTGATTATATGACAATTTGGTGTCAAACGTCAACAATTAACAGACGAGTGAATTTTTGCCGTACCTTGATTTCACTTTATAATTTTTTTCAAACCGTTTTTTGAATAATTCATTCGTAGTTATGATTAGATTTTGATTGTGTCAAAATGTTTTCTCTTCTGATTTTAAACACATAATTTAAGATATCAATTGAAGGAGCATGGTGGAATTTCAATATCAAATTTTGTATATCGCCATACGTTTTGTCTCTATCGACCCAGGATTCACCTTTCGGCACCCTAGTACACAGATGAGCCCGAACTGACATTTAGTAAATCGTTTATATATAATACAAATTAAGAAAAAAATAGTATCCTACGCCTAGGAACTGTATTGATATCTGAATTAATTTCAATCCTGATTTAATCCTAATTGGGAAAATAATCGCATAAAAGTACTCATAAGATTTTGCAATAGCCCTACGTGTTTCCAATCTTGTATGCGATTATGTTCCTAATTAAGGAAACAAGTAATTTTCATTAAACTATATAAACTACATAAAATTAAATTGATAACTTAGTTATTCCACTGGCTGTGTTACTAAATGGGAAGATATAAACCATCGAAGATATAAACTATTTACTGTTAGTTCGAGTTCATCCGTGTACTCGAACGTCTGAAGATGCCGAAAGAGAAAACCTAGGTCGTCGTGACAAAACGTATGGAAATGTACAAAAGTTGATGATTTATGTTAAACTGATGTGTTGTTGGTACAATAAGAATAAAATCTACGACATTATACCAAATTTACCGCGGTATTCTATATAAGTTGTTGTATATTAGAATATTGATTAAACGTGATTAATTTAGTTCGTGTAAATTTAATACCTTAGTGGAAATGAAAAGATATTGATTTATTAACAATATCGTTTGCAAAATTGGTTAACCACCATCAATAATATAATTCTTTTCGAATACTATTTGCTATTAATTTTCATGAGATCATTTTAACCATTTTTCGCAAATATATATTGTTTATTAATGTAACATATTAAAATTCGCGGAAACATCGATGTGTCTCTATTATTACAGGTGAAATGTATTTTGCACCTGCTAAATGATATTCAACTATAAAGGTATCACCTATTTCAATAGTAAAGTGTTTTATCTAATTGTTTTTCTTTGTACTTACAGATATCTCTGTGTCGTCGCGACTGCCTGCGGATTTTCAACCTGACACAGGTAAACATTCAAAATTATTTTTTTTATGTTATTATGTATCTCGGTATATCTAAATAGCCGCGCCAGTCAATATGAGTTTGAATCGTGAGATATTTTTTTTACCACACTCTTTCAATTATGAATTAACTTTAAACTTTTGAAATAGTTTTTGTTTATATTTTGATTAACGTCTCAATTAATTATATTATTGTATTGATGTGACGCAATGATTTCGGAACCACTGACGTATAGTTCTGCGGTGTTCAATGAGTCATATTATTCCGACCACAAGCCTTGATTTTTTGTGATCCATATTGATCTTCCGACTCATTCCCGATCGTTTTTCCACTTTATTTATCCTCAACGTCTCAGCTTGTATTATACCGCCTACTCAGTTTTATGTACATCCAACCAAAGTCATACACATCACACATTTATGCCTTATCAACTGGAAATACTCATATAAATTATTTTTTATTATTCTAGACTCAAATAGCATAGCGAGATTTATTTTTGTAGAATTCAATAACAAATATACTTTGATTTTTTTTTCATTCCACTCATCAACCAGATACCGTCTGAGAGTTTTAGTGTAACGGACAGTATTTTCTATCATCGAATTTTAATTGTTAATTTTAGTGTAGGAGTTGTCAGACAATTCGTCGATCAGTCTTCGTGATTTATTATTTTCTTACTTATTTCATGTAATTACGTAACACGTATTCATGTTGTATAATGTAATGTAGTGTAAGCCGTGTGGTTGAGATTACTACACCTGAATAAACTGACCACCTCGCCGCGGCGTCATTTGATTGAACAGTGATCAGTCTAGTTTAGTTGTTCCACAAAAGGTGTGCGATGTTTAATCGAAAGGCGGTTAATTCCTAACCCGAAAAATTTTGCATTCTTCAAAAACATCACAGTTATGTTATTGATGGATTATCATTGGGTATTTTTGTTTGCAATTGTTTGTAGTATATATTTAATGATATTTTTTTACGCTTTTAGCTATGTTTTTTTAATACTTAATTCGACAGAAAAAAAGTCTTTCCGTTATAAGAGCCTAAAAGAGAACGTCAAAATATTCAGATATTTTTAACGATAGAACTTTCAGTTTAATACTGTCATCATGACCGCTTGTAAACGTTTATTATTGATACAAGCTACAATGACTGTTGATTCTAGTATATAAATATATATTTACATTTAAAATACATTCCTATATATTACAACTTTCTTCGTCAAAAAAACCTAAAAGCATGTCATTGATCACTTTAGTATTTTTATTCCAACAAACTCAAACAATCATGATTATAATTTTAAGGCACAGTATAATTATCAATTAGATCGAAATTCTGGTACTTAATAATAAATTAGTCAATTTTAATTTATATAGGTACACAATATTTAAATCATGTTGTTATATTTGTTTCCTATATCGGCGATTGATAGTCTATTTTATTGTTTATATATGAATGAAATGACTAATTAACTCAAATATCTGGGAACTTACCTTTTTTATTTATAAAAAGCTATTATAATAAAATTTGCTAATTTAATGTATTTAATTGCCGCCAATATTTTATTGCTGAAGATTCATATCTATAATAAAATTGGAAAGTGTTTCCGGCGCGAAGTAAATATCTACAGCAGCGGCTTCCAAGACGAGGCCACTCTGGGTTTTGAAGATATTTTTGTCAAATTGTCACTATTTTTTTCTTATAAGTTAAAAACCTACGTTTTGAGAAACAGCAACAATACTTGTTTTCAAACTTTTTACACTCAATTATGATTTAAAAAATAAAACAATTCATTTGTAATCTCAATTGTGTAATTAAGGCTTTAAAAAAGTTGTATAAATTATATTGGAAATTTTCAGTATTTCGATTCATAATTAATTTTGAAAGGAATGCTCATTAAACACAGACAGAAAACAATTGTACAAAATATAAAAAAAAAAACTGTTTGATTCATGCGAATACGAAATTTAATGTGAAAAGTTGATTAATCGAGAGGTAAGACTGAATTGAATTTTTGTGTCATTGATTAATTATCTTATTTACATGTGATAAAATTGAATTTCATGGTGACCAAGTATAATATAGTGTGATAAATACACCATATTTTCCTAAACACATTTTGGCGTCTATAATTTATCTCACAAACTTTGTCGTAGTAGCAAAAGATTGCTGCCCTTCTGTAAATAAATGTTAAAATTCAATACCAATGTAAATTTTATCTTTATGGTAGCTATCGTAAAATAATAGTCGGTTTTAAGTGGAACCTAATTAATTAGCAACTTACTGACGATTTCAATTAAAATCGTATTTTTATATTTTGTTTTCTACAATATTCTCGTTAATTTATTTTATTTGTGACTTGTGAGTCGTTGTAAAATTTTATTTGCGCCCATCTTATCTATTTCTTGCATTATACATATAACCGTGAATCACTTTTTGGTTCGGGCTATTATTTGGCCATCACTTCATCTGTTGATTTCTTGGAATTTTTTAGTATGATTCTTCACAAAAAATAAAGCACACAATCTCGCTCAAACAGTAGAAAATGTTTTACGAGAACTGGTTATCATATATTATATGAATTTCTCATAACAATAATCAAAAATATACATTTGAGTCCGACACTACCGCAGTGACTAACGAATTTTTTGAAATAGAAATAACACGAATAATGAAAATCGCTTTAATTTTGACTCCTCCTACCTTGTATATGATTTGTATTGAATTTATTATGCTAAAAAGATCAAAACGTCGTTAAAAATATTGATTGCATTGAGTGATCAGAGCTAAAATCCATTTGTCCCTGAGTAAATAAGGAAAAATGATAATGACGCTTGTGTATAAATGAAAAGTTGCTGGGTTATGTCACAGTTCCCGATAGGCGAATGATTGCCTAGTCATTTTGACAACTCCCAATCAGACACGTACATACCTACTTGACTGATAGAATTAAAGATAGTATAATTAAGTAATTTATGTTTTTAACCGCAATGCATGTTCATCTATTACCTTATTTTATTTTCTCTTCAACGATACCTATTTAAATACTAGTATAACCGTGCCCGTCGTAGATGACGGTATTGAAATTGAAATACTGAATGTCTAAAGTAGCTAGTACGTCGGAACTGTGTGTTGTGCATTGCATAACATTCTATTTTATAACACCGCGAACGCTTACATGTCATGACAAAATTTCATAACCATGTGATAATAATAAAACGTCTACAGAGCGGTCTGGGGCTATTATATAAGAGACTGGTACGTCGGAACTGTGTGTGCATTGCATATGTAACATTATATTTTATATATATAACGCGAACGTCATAAAAGTTTCATTATATATTAATGAAGTTACATTAATTGTCTCCAAGACAAGTTTGATAACACTCCAATTTTATTAATTTTATTTGTCAATGACATAATTATGTTAAGCAATAACATATGGGCATTGTAAAATTTATGGCGCAAAGAATTGGTGTTGTTTGTTTACAAATTATTTATTGTAAATTTAAAAAATTGAAATGCATGGCATTACAGCTGGCGCCAATGCGCCTTGCAAACATAACAATAGTAACAATAATACTAATAAAACAATAATGAAAATAAAAACTTTTTTTAAATTATTAAATACAAAAAAAAACAAGACATTATTAATTTACAAGGAACAAATATTTGATGAACAATACGCAGAGTTTAGTGCTGAAAGTATTCAGCTCTCTAGGCATTGCGTTAATCATCCGAAAGGCTCTTGCAACTGGTGACTCGGATGACCGACGCGAAGAACAAGTTTTAAGAATAAAAATTGTCTGGATATGGTTTCGGCCACGTAAAAAACAATTGGGAACATGTAAATTAATAGTCATGAGAATTTCAGGATTATAAACTCGTCCCAGAAGAAGAAGAAGAGAGAAATGCTTTATATTCATTTATCTTATAAAAATATTTCATTAACACTGTTGCAATATTGTTGAATAGCGTTCGTTATATGCGTTTTTTCTTCTCACTTCTTGTTTATTATGACATTCTTTTTAATTTTTTATGACGATGATGCCAACAGAACAGGCATAAATTGTCAATTCAGAATTATTTTCAGCATGTGATGATCATGTACATGATATAATTATTTTGAATTATTTTGCTGCTTTTAAGTCGTTTATTATGTAAATGATAATATGAATGACCATAACATGCACAAATATACACGATGATTCTATTTTTATAATAATTTCATTGAATCAATAATACTTCCATCGAACGCTCTTTTCTCGCGGGTTGGTTTTTTTTATTTACTTGGTATTAACGGGCGGTATCAGGAAAACATTGGAGCGGTAAGATTGGAGATTTGCTGTCATCTGTACCGTTACCGGTCTCGATGATATTATTCGCGACTGGTTGACTGCTTCTCTTATGCCAACGTTGACTCATCTCGCACTGGTATTAGATACATGTGAAAAGCCGTCGACAATATTATCGTCGGCCATGTTTATATTGTGACTCCATTGACCGTGCTTATTTATGAAATACCGGTTACGTTCAAACTTTGGACGTTATTTTTTTGTAAAATTTTGCTGCGTAGTAACAGACAAGAAAACTATTAAGTGTATTTTTAAAACAAATCACCGATCACCATTTTCCATCTTCCTTAATTACAATAACTGGAATGGGCTGAAAATGAAAATGAAAAAAGCCAATTGTATAGCCGACAATGCAATACGAATATCGCTGGTTTGCTGAACTTACTTGGACGGCTGACTTACTAATAGCCCTTGAATGAATATCTTTCTATATCTGTATAATAAATGTGACTGACAATAAGTCCAGGTTAAAACTAAAAGCACCCTTAGTGCATCACGATTACTGTCCCAAATATCCTCTCATTTGCTGCATATCTTTCATTTTAGTATCTTGAAGGATATCGGTTTTAAGTTAGTCTCAATGATATAGGCTATACGATCCGAGCAGAGACGTCATTATAGCTTTTTC
This sequence comes from Himalopsyche phryganea, assembly GCA_022494535.1. Taxonomy (NCBI): domain Eukaryota; kingdom Metazoa; phylum Arthropoda; class Insecta; order Trichoptera; family Rhyacophilidae; genus Himalopsyche; species Himalopsyche phryganea. The sequence goes on along the minus strand of JAGVSL010000010.1, from coordinate 3,864,915 downwards.
CAGCGGGACCAAAAGTTGTTAGATTGTAACTTGTTTCGTCTATATGTGCAAGCGAGTGTAGCAAGGGATACAAGCATGTTTCATCAAATTCTGTAAGGGGAGGGGTTAATTTGCACCCCTACCCTAAATGACGTTTTTATTATACTTAAATATAACCCACTGTGAAAATACTTTCAGGAAACAACTGACCCAATAATCCAACGTTACCCCCTCTCCAAGTAGTATCTTTAATTTTGATGTCATGACCATTCGATTGTCTCACGCTCTTCAAAACCTCTTCTCAACAGGTTATCAATCTTATCATTTAGCGTAATTATTGTGCATATTATTATTATGCACAGATAAGTCGATCCATGTAAGTCGTCAGATAAAACTGGTTCTTTTTGCAACTAGGCCAGGAGTGTGTAGTCTGGTGTACTGATTGTTGGCGTAGAACAGCTTCGGACAGCCGGTCCCGGTCAATTTCTCATTTTTAACATCCGCCCAAAAATGTTTCCTTTTCCCACGCCACACGTAACACTTAATTCGATCAGTGTCAACTGAAAACAATCGTTCATAAAGGGTTTCATATAAATAAAAATCCTGTTTAACGAAGTCATATCGATTCCGATTTTTGAGAAAAGATAAATATTGACACGTTTTTTTAATTTTGTTTGTGAGAAGTTGTTGATTGGAAAAGATTGATTTTCATTTTTTGTGATTTTACAAAAAGTGTTTTCCAAAATGTTTATAATATTTTTATCAACATAAGTTCTTCAAATCTTTTCTCTTACGAATAGTGGCGTTGAGCGAAACCGGTTAAATTGTGGAATAGTTACTATAAACCCTGTATTGTTTTTTTGAACGTAATATCTTTCTATTAAAAAATCACAGTTTTCACCATTTGAAAGAAACTTTAAGCTTTAAACCTCGGTAAAATATGACATTATAAGAAAATATTGAAATACTGTTTCTATTCAGACATTTTCATTTCTCCTTTATAATTTTTGATCAACTAAATACTTACTATTCATAAATTACGTAATCAATAAATAAACTTTACAATTTAATTTATCATTTTTTTTTTAATGTTAATGCTCATTTAACGGCAAACAGTTACTAACAGCCACGAAATTTTCACTGTTGCTTTATTAGAATGTGGTAAATTCAATATAGTAGTTAAAGTGGTGTTTCAAGTATGATATTAATGACTATCCGCAGAATACATCGAAAATAGTAATGAATGGTAAATACGTCATGTAACACAAGTTTCAATAACGTTTATTTGTGATGTTAAATGTTGACTTCGCTTGACGAATAAGATTTGTTTGAATTGGTTTATTATACTAGCTGCTTTTGTTGAAAACGTATTTTTAAACGTGTTTTACTATTTTTTATGCACTATTATTGGACTACAAGCCTTCAAATTGGACAAGTTTGTATATGATATTTTAAATGTCAATTACCTACGACGTCCCTACCTTTTTAATTTAATTTTTTTGCAACAATTTAGCATTTTTGAAGACATTCTAGTTTAGAATTTTTTTCAGCCTTTTGGCGGTATGTATTATTTGTCCGATTTACGACTTTTGAATTAAAATAGTGGCACAAAGATAATGTTAAGAATAATTTCGTTCTTTAATATATTCGAGGAATTTTCGTTGAATTTGAGTATTTTCTGAAGTATTTCTTAGTGTGGTTTTTCAATTACATTCTTAAGTCGAAGCCGCACATTTTAGGCTTTTAATTACCCAATTATTTACTGTATATACGGCCTAATGAACGGCAGGTATTTTAAAAACTTGACGTCTGTACGCAGTGTGCCGTTGTTGTGCTTCAAGGTTTTTAAAATGTTTTAAAAATCCGCATATTAATGTGAAATATTTGAGCTTTTATATCGCACAGCCGGCACTTTATCCTGACAGTTTAAAATGTTATCGTTTATAAATCTTAAAAAATATATAAGATAGCAATCTCTTCGTGACGTATTTTTATTACGCTTCACAATACCCTTTCAGTCCCCAATATTGTTCAGAAACACTATTTATACAACATAGAAAAAAGTATAGCTAGTTGCCGGAATAGAATTTCATGTGTAATATGAATGTCATGTATAGTTTATTATTCAAAATATACATGAGTTGTCGGTGCATAAGTTTCTCTGATAATATTTAAGGTTATGTCACACCTATATGCATTTGAAGGTTCAGCTATCCCTGGTTGTATTCGGTCAGAACCAACTGCCACCTGTTCAACGTGTGCATTCTGACGGTGCTGCTTTAAGGTTGCCAGTCATGACACCTCACCAAAGCACAGGGTAACCGTATACTGTGCTTCGAAAACAGATGCTTGCGTCGAATACTAGGGGTACGGTGTTTGTCAGGAACTCGGAGGTAAGAGAGCGGGCAGACCAGCCTCTTATTACGTCCAAGGTAAAAAAGCGACGATGGACCTGGCTTGGACATGTGCTGCGGATGCCTCAGGGGAGCCTGAATCCTGCCTGTCTCTTCTACCAACCGGATGGATTCCGTCACCTTGGAAGGCCGCTGATGACCAGCCATAGGATGTATTCGGCGGGGCTAAGGGACGCTAGGATAACATAGGAGGATGCGAAAAAAGAATGGCGGGGGACAGAGAATCTTGGAGGAACCGCGTGATGGCCATATGCCTCGAGTAGGGAGCGGATATCTTTTAAGAAAATATATGCATTTTTGTCACTATAAAAATAAAACTGAATAATATATTTTTTAAAATTTCGTTTCCATATTTTGAAAAAAATAGATTAAATTTAATAACTATTACTTGAATTTGGATTATTGAGATTTTGTACACTTCCATGTATTTTGTCACTAACGACCCGGGTTTCGCCTTTCGGCATCTTCAGGCATTCGAGCACACGGATGGGCTCGAACTGAGAGACAGTAAACAGTGTCTAACGTTTATATAGAAGATACAAATGCGACAAATATTATTTACGAGGTAAGATATTATACGTCTGAGAGCCACACTGATACCTGAGTTAAAATTTTAAACACCATATTACAATAATCTTTGGAAATACCAGTGATTTTACAATTATAATGTATTGTGGGTTTTGACGAGTTTCGACGAATAAATATATACAATCATTCCACATTTAGTATTTTGTCACGGATATAATAGCGGAGAATTAGGAAGGTTCAGCTGCTCATTCAAGATTGGCAAGGAATTTAATCTCAATAATCTTAATTTAATCTCAATAATCCAAATTTGATATTGAAATTCCATCAAGCACCCCCAGTCGATGTCTTAAACTATTACTTGACTTGAATGTGTTTTATTACAATAATCATAATTTGAATTGTTGAGATTTTGTACATTTCCATGTATTTTGTCACTAACGAACCGGGTTTCGCCTTTCGACATCTTCAAGCATTCGAGCACACGAATGGACTTGAACTAACACACAGTAAATAATGTCTAACGTTTATATATAAGATAAAAATACTACAAAATATCATTAGTCTAGAACCCACACTGATACCTGAATTAATCCCAAACATTCGTGCGCTCGAATGCTTGACGATGCCGAAGGGCGGGGCCTGGGTCGTTAGTGACAAAATACATGGAAATGTACAAAATCTCAACAATTTAAATTTGATATTGAAATACCATCAAGCACCCTCAGTCGATGTCTTAAATTATAACTGTAATTGTTTGAAATTTTATTATCTCTTAAAATATCATGTTCTGTTTTCATATTATACTAAATTCTTTAAAACAGTAAATTTCATTATTTTGAATATTTAAACTACACTGATCAGTCACTTCTCCGACTAGTCCACAGTAAAATGGCACTGTCTTGTGTTATACGTTGGGTTGAAAACTGTTAGTTGGTGTATTATTATTCTTTGCATGTTGTTTTATGCTCTCATATTGTCACGCAATGCTTTGCCCAGAGGAGAAAGCAGATAATTTATCATCATATAAGTGATACAAATGAGAGATTTGTTGCATTAAAATTGTACGTACAACTAACTCAATATACCCGTAACCATTAAACGAAATTACTATTGATTCTGTAATAGGCGATGCTGTGATCTGATCTGATTCTCTTTTGGACGCAAAGTTTTTTTAAAAGGTTATTTTATAAACATTATCCAAAGATGCAATGTAATTTATACATTTCTTAATAATAATTTTTAAATGTTTACCATTCCTCTAGCTATTTTATTTCAATTCCATACTAAGATAATAATATTTATATGCAATATTTTACTATTTCAGATACACTTTTTCACTCATTATGATTAAGAGAATTCGCATTTCTCTAGAAATGAAAGTCATCAACAAATCAGAATCACTAGTTCAGGGTATTATAGATATATAGATCACGTGAATATGTTGAACATAGTATAGATATATAAAAACATGATTTTTCTTTGTTTGTTTTCGTTTTTATGCCCATAATAGATTATGTTGATATGTTAAAATTCATTTGAAAGTCACCGCAAACATGTATCTGAATATTGTGACCGCAAATATAATAATTACAAGGTAAAATTCTGAGACTTTATTATGGAACTTCGCAGAATTGTTTGATCACTACGAACTACTCCGAATCGCGAACAAACTTTACTAAACATGCGTATAATTCGTTATTCGCGGATTGAAATTTGTATTTCATAACGTAATAATATGTTCGTCATAAATTCGCGAACGTCAAGATAAGTGCCAAGAAAATAAATATGAATCGCAATGTTTTCTACGGATCGACAACATTTTACCACATGCATGCCTGCTTAGACACATCGCGATATTGTATTTTGGTTTCAATAACATTGGCCAATATTATAAATCAAGGGCTACCGATGAAGACGACACAATACTTGAAGGCGAAATTAAGTTTATTTTTGGCCTCCATCGCCGTCTTCCTCCAGTCACCCAAGCCACCCCCGATTGCCCGTAAAGCTTAATGCGTATTTTTTCTTGGTTTCTGCTACTTTATGATGTAAATTTGGATTATTGAGATTTTGTACACTTCCATGTATTTTGTCACGGCAGGTTTCGCCTTTCGGCATCTTCAGGCATTCGAGCACACGAATGGACCACTCCATTCGTGTGATTGCCCGTAAAGCTTAATGCGTATCTTTCTTTAATTTCTTCCATCAAGCACCCTCAGTCGATGTCTTAAATTATCATGTAATGTGATCGTTTTAGATGTAGGTGTTTGAAAAAAAAATGTATATTTCTCAAAAAAAACTACCACATTTTCCGTCGATCACTGTTTATATATTGATTGAATTGGCATTTACTTGGTAGAACACCATTATAATGGGATAACATATCGAAGTATTTAGTTCTACAAAATTTTATTAGGTAGTTGATAGCTATTTCGGCTTAACGCCATAGTTCTGACGATAATGTTAAGTCGAAATAGCTGTCAACTACCTAATAAAATTTTGTAGGACTAAATACTTTGATATTTTATACTATTACTGTTTATTTAGATTTCGCTTTATTAACTGGCTGCAATTTAAAAAAAAACCGCACTAACTCCACTCTAGACAAATTTAAATGAATCTTACCTAAGTTCCTTCATACTAAATTGATGTTCATTATTTTACAGCAATGCTGTATGTATTAATTAAATATGTAAATCATTATAAAGACAGAATATATGTATTTTAGATTATTGCTTGCGGAGTGGACTATGGATCAATTCTTTTCCTTGTTTAAAAATTGAACCGACTGTGTTATTTGCTTATTTGATGGCATCTCAGCTTCACACAACATAATTTGACGAGCCTCATTTAATATGTTGATTGCTCAAGTTTAATTTATTAATACTCGACATAGAAGAAACTAAAAAATGTACCGCCTGAATAAAACTCAACTTTCAAAGTTAAACTACTATAAATTAATATATTTTTGATACAACATGTAGGATGCGCAATAATTTAAAAGAAATATTTATTTCGGTACCCGCTGCACTGGTGAGAAGACTCGTGTTGTGGCTCGATATCAAACGCTTAAATTAGGCGTCCGGACGTGAATCTCTCAACAAAATAATAATCGTTGGAAGAGCTTGCTGGTCGCATGCTGTCATGCAAAATGACTACTTTCCTACGGCCGTTCTTCTTTTTTTCGCTCGCTCGACGGTTGTAGAAAGACCGTGCATCGTATGATACGGCCCTCTCGTGTTCCGCTCTATTTTTAAGGATTCGCTAACGTGTGTAGCGTTTTTTCATTGAAATTATCTTGTTTGTACAATTGCGATAAGCTATAGGCGAACCAGAGAGCGGTTTGACGGCAAAATAGTTATTAATTAGTAACTACTCACAGCCACTGCAGTGCAGTCGCTTCCTCAGTGGAGCACATTGAAAATTTTCTTTATACCCTTCTTATGGGATCATTTTAAATATATTTCATCCCTTAATAATTGCGTTTAAGTTATTTTTACAGAAGTACATGAGTACTTCTACTTATGAAATATACCAAATATGTTATTTTGAATCTCCGTTTGTAGGTTACAAAAATTTCAAAAACTTCCGCTGATGTCTGTGAGTCGTGTTCCGCTAAATTTGTTATAATTGCACTCTCCCGCTGAGAAGTCATCGCTTTTCCTCTTCTATCCATTTCTCAAGTTTCGCACTGTGATGCGGCGACGCACTCTGACTCCATTCAAAATGCCGTTCGATCAATGTTCCTGTCTGATACCTAGATACTAAAATACGTATTGTTAATGATAATCCGATTCGATGGAATGCTTTTGGGATTTTTGTTCATTATATTATTTTGTGACTTTACAGCTTTTAAATTACAGCTGCAGGTAAAATTTCCAGGCTGTCGTTGCAAAATTAATAACATGTAAATATAAATATTCTATTAATGTTTTATATGAATTCCCCCCTACCCTTCATTTTTAATTTAAGAATTAGAATCATCGTTTACCTTAGAACTAAATAACCCTGCGATTTAGTAAGTCTGAAGATGCTTGTAAAAGATGTGAATGTCTTCACGTTAGTGACAAAGCCAGTGGAATAACTAAGTTACCAATTTAAATTTTGTATTTACATCTACTATTATTTATATCTTCGCTTTATATACAACAGGTATTTTTTACCCGGCTTCGCCCAAGATAGAGAACGCTTATATAAGGTTATTAAATTTAAACTCTTAACTCTTTTGTTACACCTACAAAATATAGTCCACCAATTAATAATAATGTTAAAGAATTGAAACCGGCTAAAATAAAAGATGATAATTTTGCCACATGGACTCTTGTTATGACGCCGCAGAACTTCCCGGTAGACAGATTGTTGATCTGTATTTAATAATGGCTCCTGCAGCGCCACAAATTAAACATACGATCAGAGTCATACGCTAATTCTCTATGACGATTCCAGATGCACACCAAGTTCATACGAATTTACCACTCACTTTCTACCAAATCACAAATATGAAACTCAATATTTAACACAAATATCTACGTTCGCATTACTATCTCAACTGTCACTTGCAGAATATATTAGTATTGAGCTCTTTCTAGACGTCTATTATTATTACTTTTTCATCCCGCATTGAAACGTCAAAAATATCGCGTTTTCAGTTTTAGGATAAAAGCTTAATGTTGATAGTTTAAATGATTTGAATTTACATGACCATCGGGTTTGCGAATACATATTATCTACAGTAGTTAAATATCAAGATTTAATGAAAATAATGTTAAAAATCTGTGAACACCACCGAGCTGTTTCTTGTATTTATAATTTAGCCGTATCATTTTCAGTTTAATTAAGGGCTTTTTACATACTCCGAGGACTTTTATTTTTTATTTTTTGATGAATGTTTTTACTAAACTATCTTCATTAAAAAAAATGCTGACATTTAGTTGTATGATTCAGAAATTAACTACCATTCAAATAACGGCCATTTGGACACTCGCGTGAATGCCTACTGACAGAAATATCCCCAGAGTAAATTTGTAAATGTTACTGCGGTCAAGTGGCAATTATTATTCTTTGCAGGGACATCGATTTAAATTACGATTTATTATACAAACGGCACAACAATGTACTTTCGTGTAACATGACTTACAATAGCAGAAACAGACTGGTAAAATAGCGTAATGACAGTACAATAATTTATATTTGAATATTTTCGTGTGTTTCATTTCACAAAAATCAGTAAACAGAAATATATATAACTGATGATAATGCTCATGATGAGCGAAACCGGTACTGATCATTATAAATATGTGGAAGTAGTATAAATGAGTTGTGTTTTATTTTTCAAAATATAATGGCTTTCCACCAAGAATTCACAGTCAACACCTTAAAAGTGAGAAATATATACGTAAAAATGCCTGTTTACGGTAGTGACTCTTTCGAGTATATTTTTGCAATTAATAGGAATATGCCCCTTTTTTCTAATATTCGATTGTATATCAAATATTACTTCTACTCAATGCAAATAGAGCTGTGAATTTAGCTGTATCGTCTTATAAATGTCATTTATTCAGTTTGTGCTTGATAAATTCTAAACAATTCTAATATATATTTTATATAATTTATGACATCGACTGAGGGTGCTTGATGGAATTTCAATATCAAATTTGGATTACTGAGATTTTGTACACTTCCATAAAACACATGGAAGTGTACAAAATCTCAATAATCCAAATTATATATTTTATACTTGTGACGTGTTATCGCCAAGCGGATTATGCGAACTTGCTTTATTATCATATTCTCTAGCTATAATTGTAGATACGGTAACTGTTCTTGCCATGGCAGTGTGCGATATTGACATGAAAGTGATGTCAACGCACGATGCATGCGGTGCATAACCTATGACCCGTAATTCACGTTACTCTTCCAAAAAATTCAAATTGAACTACGATAAGTATTAATAGTATTAGTGAAAATGTTTATTTGAAATCGATCAGAAAGTTATTGTGTTTTGTGTCTTGATTTATAATAATATATTTAAAAAGTATAATGCCTTTCCACCAACGTTTGACAAGTTAATTTGACAGTTAACAAATTAAAAGTGATAATAATAATATATTTACGCTGATTATTTTACTTTATTTTGTTTACCTAATCAATTTAATTTCGCATATTAATGTAAAAAATATATATTTATGTATTGCATATCAGCTTATCTTATATTGATATTTATTTTCGATTTTCTACCGTTTGTATTGAGCAACTTCTATAGAAACAGTCGTGTATTGGTGCCTTCACATAGTTAAGTTTGGTTATCAGTTTCGATAAAAGTAGTTGTTTACGATTGAGTTATGGTTATGAGTTTTATGATTCATTTTACATTATCATATCGGATTACACAACGCAACATATTTTACATATTTAGAATGAGCGGAATTTTTTCACCGTCCTGATACGCCGGTCAAATTTCTGCGAACAGTTCTGTTTTGGTATTATTTTTTCTTGCATCAGTAATTGGTAACAATCGCATATCGGTTTATTCGTTAGGTTAGCATACAGTTCACATATTATTATTTCTTTCTTTAGTGTAACTAATTATTTAGAAGAATAATATTTTCTTCAAATGCATGAGTTGTAACTCTGAATGAAGTGTTTATTAATTAAACCATAGGTTCCCAAACTTATTTCGCCCGTGGACCCCTTCCCAGCCTGCCTAATACTGAATTTTTCTAAACTTATTAAATTAAAATGTGGACACAACGCTGCTCACTGTGGTAGGTTTTTTTTTTGTAAAGTGGGCAATTGTAAAAAAACATGTATAATTTTTATTCATACCTATATTGAAAAGATAATGTTGTTTATTGAAAACAAAATGTAACTAAATGTTTAGATTTCGAACGAAATAAATAGAAACCTAGTAAAATTCTTATATAAAATTAATACACAAATAAATACTGCTAATGAGAGGGATGAAACTAATGCTCCGATAACAATTATTGGTCAATATTTCGCTTAAAATTAGTGAGGCATAGTCGTAAATCTCCACGTTCAGTGATTTGCAACCGAATTCGTTTTTGAAAACTTTTGACCGCGCTAAATCAATATTTAAATCCGTAATAGAGTATTCAAAACATAAAAATGTTTATTTGGACTTATGATAAATACATTATTCATGGCTTAGCATATTGAATGGAATTATGTTAAAGGGAACCAATTGAGTCTGGAGATGCTTCTTAAAGAGGTGAAACGTATCACGTTAGTGATAAAACAAGTGGAATAACTGAGTCACTATTGATTTTAATTTTATATTAAAAATGAACTTCCACAAAGTTACAGCTGAATCCATAGAAAATAGGGAACAAACTATTGGCTCCTTTATGCAAAACGGTTGCAACTGCTGTCTGTATGTAAATTGTCATAAAATAAAAAGGAACCAACTGAATTATTGATTAATATCTTAAAATCTATGAATGTTTTCCATATTTTTTAAGTAGTAATAGAGTTCTATTAATAATAGCCATAATATTCAATAGTTCACAAAACTCACCAAATTATTTGAAAACATGTGCAAACTTTGAGGCTTAATATCTCCATTTGGCAAATTTGCATTTGATTCCCTTATGCTTTTTTCTCTCTCCCTAGACTTACATAATTTGGTATTTACCACTTCGTAATAACCTTTTCCTTCAATCGAATATATATATAATTCAAATATATCTTAATTCATTGATACTAAATTAAATATAGTTTATAGAGTGATAATATCAATTATTGCACTGAAAAGAATATTACATAGCTTCTTAGTTCCGTTCGAAATAATTGCGAAGAGCTGATAAGAAAGGTCACACAACGAATTTATAATATTACAAATAGCTTACTCAGTATGGTAATATCGTATTATACATAGTTTCTAGTTCAAAAGTAGATCGCATGGAAAAAATATTTGGTACCACTGGTAGATATACATTTATAAGTATTGTCGATAAACAAACATTTATCTCAGCGTGTAACGTGTCCCCGCAACATAGACAGAGTGATGCATATCAACTTTATCTCTGAATGAAGTGTTGAGAAAATAGCACCGGCGTAAATTATTATTATTCGCTTGAGCTTTTTGTCAAAGCAAAGCGCCCGCGGCACGGGACTCGCTTTTTACTTTATCAAAGCTCCGTGAATAATTTTTTTTAAATTTCGTTTATATCATTCCTTAGGCTAGTCAGTTTTTTGGATATATATATATTACGTCAATAATAAATTAGAAGAAAATGTTAACTCTTATATTATTTATATAGCGAAATTTAAATATTAAAAAAATGTTTTCTAAATTATACCTATATCTACTTAATCAAAATGGACTTCCTACGTATCGTTGGTAATAATTGATAATGTGGCGTAATTTGCGCTAGGAGCTTTTATCACGCGTGTGCCATGGATTTTGCTCTTTCTCGAAGGTGTGAGGGAGATGCGAAGACATGCGGGCGCATGTTCTTGTATCCTACTTGCTCATATACAAGTGAGGTTGTGCGATAGAGTCAAGTGAGAGATTATATAAATTAAGTGTTACTTTGACACTAATATGAGTATTATATATCGATTTATTTGAATGCTCAATAAGTCTGCAATAATAGGTGGCTTCTTCTTTATTTATAGCTCCCATGAATATTGATGTTAGACCCATTATGAATAAAATACATCTTTTTTTTTTAATTGAATACCAGTGTCAATATTGCCCATGTCTTCATATTTTCAACTCATCATAAAAAGTCGCCACATTGTTATTATAGCTTCATTATTTGTAATAGATTATCTGAGTGATTCGATTATATTCCGTACACATAATAATAATCGCATAATATTTTCCCTCCATTATACGGTAGGCTTCATTCAACCGTTACTGTATAATGCCGGAATTAATTATATATCTTTCGGTGTTCAGTATTCGATAATACTTGTGTAGTGCAACGTGCATCTCTTACCCAATGATGGGCTTGCTATAAATGCATATATATAATTTTACACCACAGTGTAGTAGACGTACATACTTACCCGCCGTTAGTAGGTATGTACGATCGCCAGTCGCCACTCACAAAGCGAAACCTGTTCCTCTGACTCCTTTTAGTGCTCGCTCCCTCGGGCACTGCAAAGGCCGTATTACATTTTAAATTTTCCTTAATTAGATTACAAACAGAAAAGCTATCCGCTCTAACTGTAAAGGTTTAAATCTTTAAATGTTTGTGGTTTCATACAACACTCAATGTAAGATGTAAATCAGACACAATACGCAAGAAATTTATTTCTATGACGTTGAATACCTTCAGGAAATGTCTCCATACCAATCTGTCTTGAAAGTACATCCCTGAACATCTTCCAGTTTAAGATATACTATGCAATAGTATAGTTCGTTCTCATATCTTATAATATAGAAGAACCCTCTCAATCGGTACCTTCCAATTTATTACCCTCACGTATGTTGATATGATGAGTAATTTCATGAATTCTACGATTTATTTTTTTCATGTACATAATGTATATTGCGTCTGAAATGATATGGCTAAAATAAGAACCAACATGAATCACAACGAATGCTTATATTATGAAAATGTTTGTATTGATTCGAAGATTTAGTAAATGCTGGCGATTTGCCCAAAGAATGAATCGATATGCAGTGAGAAAAAAAAAACTATTCTCTTATATTTATTATTTTTACCGGAACATTTTCCACGAAACTATGAAGTTATGTTAACTAGCTATATCATTGTTTTAAAAAAAGCATCTTTAATTTCTAACACATGATTCACAATATTATGTTGAATGGACGCATTTCCACTGAGAGGGGGCGTGATACATATATATATTTATGTACACGGCAAATATGTTCGACATGTTGATGCATGATGTGCATAAGGCCTAGTGGAAATTTAAAAGTTGGTATTGCGCTTTCTTAATGTTTCTTGATAAATCATCAAAAGGTCGAAAGATCTCCGCGGAAGCTCTCCTAAGATCGTCATTGGTAAGTTTTAGACATGATTGTCCGCCTGAAATTTCAATAATTGTACAGAAATATTAAATACCCTGAATTATCTAAATGTACATGCAAAGCCTAAATATTTATCTATATTCCCTATGCTTCATATATTTCATTCGTACAAGGTGTGCAATCCATTTCCCAGACGGCGAGTGAACGCATTATCTCTAAGGGATTTTTTTTGATTCACGTATTTAAATAAAATTTCCCGGCAAATATTAAGTTAACGTATAAATTTAATTAACTGTAACTTCGCTGTGTAATATCCATGGAACACACTATGGAATATATGGACGTTAAATGGTCTGTAAAGAGTCGAATACACAACAGTCTAACATAAACTATAATACAAACCAGGTAACTACATTATTATACAAAGTAAGAGATGAGCGTTCAGTGTGCAGGTGTTCCTAGTTTAGATAAAACAGGAGCAAATCGGATGACCGCAATTATTATAAAACTTGTATTTATCGATGAATTCATTGGATTATTTTGTGTTTTTAATTTTGATTGTATCAAATTAAGAAAATTGTCTATCGTGAATCGTGACACTTAATATAATAATATAAAAAATGCATCGTCTGGTTTACGACGTTTTCATCACAGAATGTTTTTTTAGTAAACTATGCGTTATTTTCTGTAGTAGCAATACTTATATTAACTAATATTTTTTAGCAGACTACTAAATGCTTTCATTAATTAAATGTGTGACTAGGATTGATCACTAACGTATAAAAGTTCTTTAGTTTCGTATGATGTTTTACGGAAAACGAACGGACACGCAGAGGTTTGAAAATGAGCATAACAGTATGTTGCACGGACATGTAATAACATTAGAAATTATAAACAAATATTAACGATCATAGTGCTACTTAACAGAATTTCCGATAGTAATCACATGGTAATAAGCAATATTATGGAAAGAATCTTATAAAAATTATGCGGGGGAGGACCGTAGTGCGTTTAAGTTTTTCAATTTTTTTTATTCGTATTACTTACCGTTAAATTTTCAATTCTTACCTTTGTCCAGTGCACACCTGGGTTCACGTACGAATAGCACACTGAACCAGTGTTGACATTTACCTGTTACTGAATTCTGTGACATAGGTCTTCCGATGTTGCGTGGGTTGCTTTGAGCTTTGTTTATTTTGTTGCTTGTGCATTCACTTATTTAATAATGCTCAAAAAAACATTTTCATTTCTATTTGTCATGTTATGATGATATATATTATTTCCTTTCATCTACGATAAATGTTGACTGATTTTACAGTAACGTAAATTGGATGTCAATCCCTCAATTTTCGTTTGCCTCTCATTTCTGATTGAATACGGATCGTGAATATTTAAATATTAGAAAAATGAAAGATCTTCTAATATTTTTTCTTGCTTTTCACAATTTGTATTAAATATTATTATTGATTTAATTTTCTGCATTGAAATTAACCTTATTTCTAGTGATGTAATAATGAATTTTACGCGGACAAGTGTTACCAAATTACGTGTTATCAGAGGAGATCAAAGAAGAAATACAAGGAGAATTTGATCACCAATTGTAAGTGCCTTGGAGCGTCATGTACGGTCATGTATTGGATGAAGATTTATGTATGCATTTATAGTATATGTTGCAGAACAAAACCTTTACGATTTTATTCTTGAATTATGTATAAACTAGTGTATAAAATTATTTAATACATATCATTGGCTTCACTTCCGAATGCTTCTACGTTTAAGAAAACTGTTAAATGAAATGAAAATCGATTAATTCGATTTAACTTTATTTTTTTCAAACGTATATTGCATTATACCAATCTATAAATGTAATGCTATCAGAGCATTATCCTTTTTTCGGTTATATTGAACGGTAGATTTCTAATCTTAAAAAAATGTAGAAAACGGTACATTTTTAAATATGTAATTTTAGTTGAATATTAGAAATTCATGTTTACGTACACAAAAGCAACAGATTTAATCGCCTCCCACTCTTGTTGTCGCCAGTTTACGATAGTACATAATAAATCTCGGGACACGGACGAATGAGTCGCCAAAATTTTCGGAAACGTTTCAAAAGTATGTGCCATTATTTGGAGTCTTCGTAAGAAATCGGAATTTGACATAGCAGCCTTTGAAGAATCTTTGTCTCTAAGCAAGCGCAATTATGTGACCGCAGAGCTGGCTGGCTAAACCGGCGCAAATATTTTTTGCGTCGAAGGAATTCCAAAAATTCGAGGAGAGCGAGCTTTCGCGTCTCGTCTTCATTAATGTTGTATTCCGCTTCTAGGAAAGCGAGCTTTTCTGTCGCCGCAACAAAACTGTTTTAGATATTTGAGCTTATTCTACACGTACGTATTTTTTCCAGTTAAACTCGCTTTAACATTTTTTCGCAGCATCGTTAGAATACGTGGGATAAGGTTTGTAATAACGTTTTTTCGGCGTAATGAGACACTTTGTTAATATTTTGTAGAGATTTATAATAGTTATTCCAGGTTGAAATTGATTGTTTTATTGATAATTCATAAATTATCTGTGTAACGTGCGCAATACTCAGCGTCAAAATATATACCTAAAATACTTTCAGCACACAACTACGCTCATTCAATAATATAATGAATTGATTTATTATCCGAAACTCGCGAATCTCACGTCGAAAAAATCAATATTTTGATATATAATTACAATGTCTTACTTTATCTGAGATTGCCAATATATTTATAATTCATCATATTATTCCTTGCTTTGTTGATTGAATAGTAAATTATTTAGAGCCAGCGTCATGCTTAGACGTATTCACTGGTTTCGCCGTTCATAGCCAGTTGGCCGAATTTATGGAAACTGAGGGTAGTAAAAATTTTGTTGCGCTTATATAAAATATTAGTATAACCGTCATCAATGACGGTATTGAAATTGAAATACTGAATTTCGAAAGTAGCTAGTACATCGGAAATGTGTGTGCATTGCAAAACATTTTATTTTATATATATATATATACCGCGAACGGCGCGAACGCTTAGGTCATGACAAAATTTCATACCTGTTTGTAATATGTGATAATAATAAAACATCTACAGAGCGGTCTGGGCTATTATTTATAAAATATTCGCGTTATGGTTAATCGTATCATGTTCAATGCAATAAGGTAAAAGGTATAATCGTGGGTCACCCTCCAGTGATGGGCCACTCAACAGTACAAAACAAAAAATAGGTATTTAAAAACATAAGTTGTGGTTATTTGTTCCACCACAGTATGTACTTCAGTTCTAGCCCATCGTTTGCTGTAAAGGAAAGTGGCCGATAACTGTACTTTTTGCAATATTTTTTTTCATATATTTTTTTTGTAATAATCATGTTTGCTATTTTAATATATGTATGCATGAACAACAAAAGACATGTTTTCTAAATACGGAAAAAAATTGTGTTACAATAAAACCCCATTAATAAGCTTGTGCAGATCTATTACAGTAAACCATACCCTTAACTGGCCCATCATTGTACCTGTTCCCCTAATTCCGAAAAAACTACTTTCATAATGCTTGTTTGAAATTTATTGCATCATATAATATAATACTCGAAAGTCTTACTTATTAAAAGTTAACATTCTTTACCATTGATTATTCATAAATGAACCTACAGAAATTGTTATAAACGGATATGTATTTACGTATTTGTGTTAAGTACTTATGCACATGTTTCCCCGTTAACCTATTGTAATTTATGACACATTGTAAGAAAGGATTTAGGCGCCAGCGTAACAGGTATAAGAAAAAAGATATGCAGGAAGCAGGCAAAAAAACTGTTTCATATTGCGATTAGGCGCTATTGAATACAACATTCAGGGATTGAGGGCATTTGGCTGTGGCGACCGCTCTACGACAGGTTGTCTCCATTCAAACCACTGAACGAGATGGTGGGGCAGGTGGGGAGGATTCTATGCGCTCGGCGCTTGCACGTGTTCCTAAACGTAAGGAATATTAGTACTAATTTTAGAGTTAAAAGGCTCATCCTCGTCTAGGGCGTCGACTGTGAACAGGGGGAACTTATCATCGCGAGCGGCGGGTCAGACAGCAAGGGAATTAAAGCGATTTATTTTTTTGAAGTTACATTACGTACTCTTAATCAATGCTACTATTATTGATACAGATATTGTAAACAATTTAATAAAATTAGTACGTAGTAAAATTCGATCGAAGTCAATAGTTGTTAAAATATTATATGTGGTATTCTTGATCATATGATTTGTTTCCGACTGTAAAAATCTTATACGTTTCTAGATAATTATTGTTGAAGCCATTTTTAGGTTTTGTAAATTTCATTAGGGTAGTCTTACTGACTCTCGAATACGAATTATGTCTTACCCTTTTCATAGAATATAGAATCATTTACATTTCAATACCTAAATTTGTCTGGTACCACAACTCTGCTAAATAAGGCAGTTCGTGTTACAGATTATTTCCTTTAATTTTTGCTCATTTCTAACTCAATAACGATTAACGCGAAACAAATAAATTACCCCCCATTCTCACTTTCTTTGCACGATTAATACATTATGCAAAGGACTAATTCGTTTACTATACACAATTGTGATATGTAAATTGAAACTAACGTAGATTTCTATCGGCAGCTCGATACTTTCTATATGAGTCTATTTATTTTCTTAAACATTTCGATTGATAAACCCTGATTAGTTTTCTAAGATGTCATTAAAATTTGTTCTCAATATAAAAGATAAATAAATCTATCTTTTATTAGGAAATTGCTACTATGATCTAGTTTTAAAAATAAGTTTATTTGTACATATTTTCCATTAAATGTTCGATTTATTCAGTAACTTCATAACAATACGATAAAATTGCCATGCAAAGTTGGCGTGCAGCTTCAAAACAACGTGATAGAATTAAGTAAATAAGAAATATACTATTACAATCAATATAATATTATTTAAGTATCTCATACATTGACTCCCACTTCTTTACGTGGGAAAAAGTCCCCTGGCCCACCGCCAGGTATAAGCTTTCAAATTCAGAAAGAAAAAAGTGATTTATTGTAAGCTCAATATACCGTAGTGCTTTGTAGATATATAATATATAGGTACCTGTACAAAATAAAAACAGAAAGTGCTGCTTCGAGATGGGCTATTATATCAGTGATTTCATAAAAATCAGAAACATTGGTTTGAATCAAAGCAACCTATGGTTCCGAAAGAGTTTTTATTTTACACACTTCTTATGTAAATGTTTTATTTAATATACTTTTTATAATACGAGGTATTTACATTTCGGTGTTTGGATTTGAACTATTATTCGTATCAAGGCTGTGGAGTCGTGTTTTTTTTGGAAGAGTCGTAAAAAACCGAGTGTCTCCGACTCCTTTTTAATACACCATTTAAAAACAATAATGTATGTATGTGTGTGTTTTATAAATGATGAATATGTAAGTTTCCCGTTTCGGCGGCGAAATTTATATAATATGCAGATATGAGAGACTAAGTATTAGAGGTCTTCACGGGCCGAAATTTTATGAAATTACCCGGTCCGAGCCCGACATCTTCATGCCCGGCCCGACCCCGAGTCTCAATGTCACCGACCTGAAGCCCAAAATTATTTTTCTCAGCCCGAAAAAAATCCGAAATATTTTCAATATAGAAGTTCATTGATATTTTTCGCACAATATATGTTATCGTTTCCATATTTCCAACGATGTTCATAATACATGTGAAATAAATTATTTAAGCTATGAATAATAGTCAAATATATTCTTCTGAAAATTAGATTCCTTACCCGGCCCCCGACCCCGAATCTGAATTGTCTTTACTCACCCGAGCCCGGCACACGGACCGGGCCGGTTATAGGCCCGCGTAGACCTCTACAATATAGTTTTATATCGGTTTTATTTTTATTTATGCCTGACAATTACAACTGTTTGGTCTGTTAATATACAAATATATTAGTACGACATCGATGTTAGAACCAGGAATTGTATAAAATTGTAGACATTTTATTTGACATTTGTGCGTCGGATTGTTGGTCAAGTTATTTTGGATTCTTTTAAACGACTCCAAAGCTTAATTGCATCAATATTTCTAGAGATTCAGAAAATTATGGAACAGTTGCAGATTTCAAAATTGCTTCCATAATATCTGTTGCCCTGATAAACGTTTTGGGATCAGGTTGGCTTGTAAATGGGAAGCGTTAACTTTAGATAGCCTCAGGTCGAACGTTGGACTCGGGAGGTTCTACTGCACTTCGCTATCCTACCAATCTCAGCATAACATACTATTGGAACATACACCGTAAATTTCCTGGTGATCAATTTACCTCTGAACACAGTGAGAATAATGGGATAAAATAAATTTCTCACGTATTTTGAGCAATATTTTAATCGAAATTATCCAAAAATTCTGAGTAAGAACAGTACAGAACGATTTCACTCATAGTATAAGCGAGTTTTCCTTATTTACTGAAGATGTCATGTGTTGAACTTTGCGCGGAGAGTACAATCTAACAATGATAACACATGATTTGAAATTACAGAATTTTGACATTGGTTCAAAAATAAAACGATGTAGGTATATTACAAGTATCATATTAAGATCGTGTATTTTTTTAAATCTAATTACTTTGTCATATCGCTCGTTCAAATTTATAGATAAGATAAATCTTAAATATGTCTTTGAGATTGCAAAAATCACCTGTGTATGGGCGGGAATTGGGCGGCCGTGAACAGTTGAAACCCGACCGACTAACGGTGTATGTGTAGTATCTGGCTGGCTGGTCTCTGTTCCTGCCGAGTGAGGCGCACAACGCCTCACATTGGCCAAGACGCGAAGCTACGTAAAGCTCCTCTTAACTTTATTCCTCTCGATCGTTCCAGTCATAATAATAAATACATTGCGACGTTGCCAAGCGTTCTTGATCGGTACTTAATACAATTTTGTACTTACACATGATTGAAAAATCATAGTATGCTATGCACAGCTAACAAAATAACATAACTTAATTTTCAAATTTTTTTTATCTAAATAAAGATTATAACAAAAAGGTATATGTATGTACTAATCTATATATTACGTTCTATGAAATTTGCATTGACGGTTAATTAAAAAAAGTCTGATGTATAAAACTGATATGTATTATAAATTTGTGCTTAATTTAGTTGATTGTAAAATAAGAGCTAATATATATTTTCAAGATATTTGTTATTCAAGAGTTCTACAAAGTAAATGGCAACTCAATCAATTTAAATATTTATAATTTTGTACGCAAAAAATATATTTATCAGCGATGAGATATTCTATAACGTTATCCAATATTTTTTC
Organism: Himalopsyche phryganea; assembly: GCA_022494535.1. Taxonomy (NCBI): domain Eukaryota; kingdom Metazoa; phylum Arthropoda; class Insecta; order Trichoptera; family Rhyacophilidae; genus Himalopsyche; species Himalopsyche phryganea. The sequence goes on along the minus strand of JAGVSL010000010.1, from coordinate 3,844,670 downwards.
CGTTTATAACGTTATTTATAACCCGTAAAAAATTGAATCGTTACATTAATACATTATAATTTTTACTCATCTTTTAAACAGGGATGGGCTAACGTTTCGAATTGTTACGTTATTCTATAACGCTATCCAATATTTTTCTAGTGTCAAGTATATTTTTACTTCTCGAGAATTCTATGTCATTAGCATGAAGACAGCACCGCACTGTTGTCAAACGATTGTCGAATATATTTGTCAAATATGAAATTAATATAAAAATAAAAGCATAATAGGGTAATAAATAACTTTAAAAATTACATTTCGGAAACGCTATCGGTTATTATAAAGTTATAGAACGTTATAATAATACCGTGACGTTATTGAAAAATAATGCCAATTGAATCGTTATTATAACGTTATCGGGTATCGTTACGTTACGTTTCTCATCCCTGATATTTACAGCCAAACGTATTCATCTTGATATATTTTGCACTTTTTTGAAGACTTTTATTAATCAATGTGTCTACTTATTTTATTAGGTTTAATGCGTCAAGATATATGAGTTATATTTATACATACCTAACTATTATGCCAAATAATGCCATCGTCAGGAAAGTTGGAAAAATGGTATGTCTAACAAACAATGACAAAAGAGCACTGAAAATATAATACGGACTTTTTTTTGCTCGTGATGGCTTTAAAATCAAACACATTGAGATGTTCTGACGTAAGTAATAATATGATTACCAACGAAATTTAAAACGCAACTTCTGAGTTACAATAATAACTTTTTGACATAATCGACATGGTTTCACTGTTGTTTTTTTAGCCTACTGACCAGTTACCGCGTCTACCTATGTAATTTACGTGAACTTGTTGCAGCTTATAGATAAGTCTGTACCAAGTTGCTTTGAACCCACTATGGGTAAATCGGTAACGGGTGATCGCGTACCTAATATTTATCGACAATGTTTTGTTGGTTAAAATTAATCGATTAAACTTATATTCGAATTATTAATGCGTCTAGCCAAGAATTTCGCATTTACCATCACGAAATTTATTATTTATACATTTGTAGTATATATATTTTTTTGGAACAAATTCGATGAACATGTATTTATTTGTTTAAATTGTATTCGATAAGATTATCAAGTATCACGAGTTTTTATAAGATATTCAAATGATATAAATATAATAATAATTTACGACGCATGAAAAATGTAGTGGAAAGATAAAGTTTATTAAATATAAGTTTTTTCAATCGGTATAGTTATGTCACCCAAGCATCTCGAAAATCTAACTTTTATTATACTGGAACGTAATATATAAACTTCTTTGTGCATAACGTTTGTTAAAGTGATCTTTTATATTTCTTAATATTAATTTATTTGCGTTCACCGATACTTATTTTACTATTAGTTTTTCAGATATTCGCTCAGCACTTTAGTAGTGAAGGGTTATTTTGAGTATAAAAATCTTTTTTTCGGAGACATTGTTCATTTTCACCTCTGCGGTAATTTTTAATAATTTTCATATTCATAATTAGAAATTAATTCGTCGTTCAACTCACGTGCATTTTACTATGTTATGATTCAACCGAGCGTGGATAATAGTAATAAAGGCTACTGAACACATTTACCAATCTTAAAAGTTACAACTCTCGCCACTTCTTGGTCACTTAGATTAAAAGGAACACTCCACTGTGACTTGCCCCTTTCCTTGGACACAGAGATATCACCGATATCCTTTTGTAATGGGAATTTAATGGATGGCTACAGCTCGAAGCGTGAATGAGTTACAATTTAGTCATACTTGGACAGGGGGCATTGATAAATGTGCAGGTAATTGTGTTTTTAATTGAGATCGTATTGCTGGGAAAGATCTAAAATAATTGGAGTAATCTAATTAGCTAGCAAAGTAATTGTTTAGGGCTATAAAATTACGCAGAACGGTCATTAGATCCCCTTTTAATGCAGTTTATCCGTATGTTTTTTCTGCGTCCCCATAATATCACAATGCCACATTCAAAATATGAGACATTTGATCATTTACGACCATGCCATTCGGTTTTCAGCATCTGCGTTCCTCCATGAACATAAATATGATCAGACCATCATGTAACATTTAAATATCAATTTTAGGTGTAAAAAAACTGCTAACGAGCATCAAAAGACCTATATACCTACATAGCCAATTATATAGTAAACATCACAAATCAGTTTGTGTTTTTGTTTATTTTTCATTTGCCGTAAGTTTTTACTTATGATGGCATAGTTACAATAATATTGAAGCTTCCTCGATTGAAGTTTGCAAAATATTTACATCTAAATTATTTTGTTGAATCTTTACTTTATCGATATTCAATATTAGATTTGGTTGTAAAAACTTGTTTAATATTTATTTTTTTGTTTTCAGGTAAGATTCTTCTTGATGTCAAACACCTCCTCACATTAAACCAGCAAAGTCCTTAGGTAACAGCCGTCACCTTTTTATAAAATTATTAATTAATATACATGTACCATGTTTAGGTATATTTCGTTATCACGCACTATTGGAAATGGATGTACTTGCCAATTCGCAGAGATTGATGTTTGTTAAATATATCAAAATATAAAATAAGATTTATAGCATAGTATGAATTATTCTGAAAGCTCACGTGAGATAGTTTAAGAGCATCGATTTAAGACAACGAAGCAGTTCAAGATCATTCCTTACTATCCTTGTTATAATATAGTCATTATAACTCGCAACATCGGCATCAATCTTTCCGTGGAATGGGGAAAATAAATGTGTTTTTTTTTGGCCCAACGTCTTGCCGGAATAAACAACGGATTGGTATAAAAGTACGAAAGGGTTTATACAAGTTCATTGAATCCTACGGTGGCGAAAGGAGTCTCGGTTAATCGCCATACACTGAAAGATATACAAGTGTATTTATCAAATCGCCATACGATTTATTGCGCAATTTGTATTCGTGTGAAATGTAAATGAGCTAGTAAGATCAATTTTAATTACCGCCTTATCCATGAAAAATCAAACCACTGGCAGAAATCTACTTATTCATAAGCACAGTTAATTATCTAATACACGGATTAGTAGAGAAAATAGTTGCGAATATTAAAATAAATTTAACAGTAGTACATCTAACCTAACAGCAATAGCTTTAACAGTAGAATACTGACTACTGCCATACATATTATTATGTTTACACTGGTCGAGCGGTCAATAGATAATAACTATTTTTTTCTACTTGCGTTAACTACTCACAATTATATACGATTGTAAGTCCAATATATAAACATCCCAATTCTAGGTTTTTTTATCTGTACGAGTTTGTTACCATTTTTTTTATCCTCCCGTGTGTGACCAGATAATGACAGTATAATACTAGTAGATACTTACATTATGTCGAGATGAAGAGACGATGGAATAAAATACATTGTATTTTTAACCCCAGTTGCAACTGTCCAGCGGTTCCCGCACGGTGGACAATATTTTCGGTTTTAGTGTCGGGTCTTTTCATTCGCTCCATTCGATATTTTGAGAACATTGTATATTGTCAATATAGACACTGAATATTCGCCGGTGAGGCTGTCTGCTATTCAAGATGGTCTTCTATTCTTGGGTGATTTATTATGCAGATGCATTGCTTCGTGCGAGAGTCTGAGCCAAATTATTTCAATTAACGGCCTATTAAAGATAAACATTACTTTATTTATGTTCGTGTATTTATTATTAATTTATGAATACAATCTTAATTCCGTTTCGTTGAGCATTTATTTAAAACAAAGCTAGATCGGTGGAGCGCCCGACCAGTATGCAAAAAAACATATTCTTCGATATCCTGACGGACGATGGGATCCATACGTTTGCACCACACTTCTGTCCATGGATTATGCGGTCGCTAGTACTTTCATGCCATTCGAGTATTCTCCTAATCTAGCGACCTTTAATTAGTTATTTTGATCGTTTTGTATCTCACGTGTACAACAAATTTACTGAAGTCCTACTACTGTACTCATTCTAGCGATGGCGAATGTGAAGAACGCTAGGGTACGTAAATTTGAGATGCATTTAAAAATGCTTACGATTAGTGAATAGCGAACATAAGCAATCCTCATATACAAAAAGTATTGCAGTTTTGGTGTTTTACTGTTTCCTCTAGTAACAGCCCGTGTAGAAGTAGATTATATCTTCCAATGTTTAGAACATTTATTTGTAATATTTATAATGACTTCACAATACTAATATTACATCATTTTACGGCGTTTTCCTGCTTATCTTATAATATTTTGATGAATCATTTGTTTGTAGTAGTCTCACCTATGATAGCGACTATCGCAATGCATTATTTCTTAGGAGATGCCTCTACTGGTATTTGCTTCCAACAAATATTTAAACACTGATAAGAAAAGAAGATAAATACTAATACCGAAATAAGTTATAAGGTGCTTTAAATTATGATTTATAACCAATTATTTCGGAGACTTGTCACAACATAACGCCGATCTTCGTGGCGTGGTGGTAATCCTCTCAAGGGCACAAACAAACATTGAACTTAAGCATAAATTGATTTTTGAGTGTATCAAAGACTTCTTAGGATTATTTAAAAAAAAAATTGGCTTATAATGTAAGTTACAGACCGCAAAAATCGCAGATTTAAATAAATATAATTGTAGATCAAAGCAAGAGGAAGAAATGTCCAAAACCAAAAAACAATGGCATTTAATTTGATTGAATATCGATAAAATTTAAGACATCGACTGAGGGTGCTTGATGGAATTTCATTATCAAATTTGAATTATTGAGATTTTGATTGAATATCGTTAAACTTTTAGACGCAGTATTCTTTTAATTTTTTAACAATGGAGTTTAAGTGGAATATACGCTTTTGTCGTAAGATTTATTAGCAATTATTTCGAGCTTTGTTTTTAAATGTTTATTTTTCTAATCATTGTTCTGTAATATCTATATTGCATTTACTGATTATCTTATAACCATCTGTCAAAGATTAATCGATAGGTCAGAACACAGCCAACATTTTTTTTTGCTTAATTTGCAATAGTTTTCCTAAATCAATTAATCTTTGAAAGGGTATCTATGTTTTTGTGCCAGTTAATTTTGTATTATAGTATTGTGAAATGCAAGTTGTTATATTTTTTCGGAAATCGTTGAATAGTTTATTTCAATATTTTTTATGAACACATGTGTTTACTTGTTCTTTGTATGAAAACCTTGTAACGTAATTGCTGTTTAATCTGGTATATTTATTTTATATCACTGATATTATAGCATACAAATTCAAAATCATTTTATTATATTGTATGTCCATATTGACCTTACACGGAATGTAATCCAATTGAAATTCGCACATTTTCCGAAGTTTAATACTGGCTCTTACCTATTGCAATTGGTGCATAAATAATGCGATACGTAGAACCAAAGCCTTATTAATACTGCTTTATTATGGCCCCATTATTTTTTTACTGCGTTTGATTTTAATCGCATAGTATGTTGTGAAGTAATACACGAGTTGCATCTGAAATGAAATGTATCTGTGGTTTTCCGTGAGTCATATTATGTCCGCCCTTCCCACACACCTACAATTAAGTATAATATTATACTCTTACAAGACCCCACTCTCGTCCCTCCACAGCGTTCTCTCTTGTTCTCTTGACTTATTTTCATCGTCTTCATATCGAAGTTCCTTCAGCTCAAACCTGGGAGCTTCCTCCCATATGAAGTGATCTCTCGCTATAGGAACACATTTATTTAACTTACCATAACGTATCCTCTTGAATATTAGCAGCTTATAAAATTATAATTTGTTACTGAACAATTCACACATGTATTTTTATTGACGTTTATTTAAATACCAATTACTACTCAAGATTAAAAATCAAAATGTATCCTGTGCCACTATACTATTTATTGATTGTCGATGCATTTATTATATCTATGGCTCTTAATTTAGTTTGGATTATTGAGATTTTCCATGTATTTTGTCACTAACGACCCGGGTTTCGCCTTTCGGCATCTTCAGGCATTCGAGCACACGAATGGACTCGAACTGACAGACAGTAAACAGTGTCTAACGTTTATATAGAAGATACAAATACGACAAATATTATTTACGAGGTAAGATATTATACGTCTGAGAGCCACACTGATACCTGAGTTAAAATTTCGAGAATTGCCTTAATCCTTATTTTGTAAACACCACATTTACAGAGTGGCGAATTGTCGCTTTCCAACTTCTTATGGAATTACCAGTGATTTTACAATTATAATAGCATTGTGGGTTTCGACGGGATGCAATTCGACGAAAGGGTAAATATATACAATCATTCCACGTTTAGTGACATCTGTTAGGTGTTTCAACGTATAGGATATAATAACGGAGAATTAGGAATTTAGCGGAAAATACATGGAAGTGTACAAAATCTCAATAATCCAAATTTGATATTGAAATTCCATCAATCACCCTCAATCGATGTCTTAAATTATCTTAATTTAGTATTTTAACAGTTCATTTTTCGATCAACTTCCTCTTTGGTGAAGATCAGTCAATCAGGGGAACTAATTATTATCCATTCATAAGCTTCAAGTAACAGCCCATTTTTTTAAACAACTAAATGTCCTGCATTCGATGTACATTTAGTTTGCGTAACTATTTGGTTGAAACATGTTAATAGTATAACAATTTAGATTTTTTTCAATTTGGATTATTGAGATTTTGTACAAAATCTCAATAATCCAAATTTGATATTGAAATTCCATCAAGCACTCTCAGTCGATCTCTTAAATTATATAATAATAGATTTAAATACTCGGCTATTTTAAGATGTTGCTAAATACAATTCGATGCTTCGTTCAGTCGAACAATTTCGCAGTTACGTAGTGCTCACCTTTTACAAATTCTCATATATATGCATATTTACAAAAGTTTTATAATGGGTAGACTGCATGTAGATGCAATACTGCATGTACTATTTTCTATTGTAAGAAAGTCAACCAGAGCTTTTATTCATTTCATGCCGCGAGACATGTTAAAACGCTTTTCATATTTAAACAACTGTTATATTATTTGACTGCCCACACTCTCACTCTATTGCTTAGTCGCTCAGTGGAGGAAGAAGATTAACTGGTTGGTGCATTTTTACTACTTGATATCTAATTACTGTAGGATACAACATTTCGCATATTGGCTTGATACGCCTAGTATCCTTACCTTTCAGCATCATGCCCCGCAAACTTGAGCCTACTGTTTTTTTGGTAATAAAGTAGGGTGCTAAAAATGAAATGGATAGTTGGATAATATTTAGTTGGCTTGTTAAATGAAGCAAATTATGTTGCCATTGCAACTGTGGGCGAATGCAAATTCTATCGGGGAGACATTAAGGATGGCATAATTGAAATCAACAGTAGGTATTCATTTAACATTTTTATGCTCATCGATTTTTAGTCATTGATTTGGTTATTTAAAATTTGCCGAATTTGAGTGTGAACAATTGAGGGATTGAATATTTCGGAAAGGTAGTCATTATTTCAGAAATTAAAAAATTTGCCAATCAAAAACACTTTTCTGTGTATTTTTATCCTTTTTTTAAATAAAACACAATTTGTTTGTACTACTACCACCTGTTTATAATGATCAGGACCGGTTTCGCTCATCACGAGCATAATAGCAGATTGGGAGAAACTATGAGTTAAAGTTATTAATAAAATTTTGCTAGGTTAATTAACTCTAATATAGTTTTATTTTTGATTTCAGATTAGTAATTAGTGATTTGTAAGAGGTCTTTAAAATTGTAATTGTAGACTATTTAATTTTGTTTATATATAATTTGTATGATGATCTGTAAATTCTTATCTTAGTTCATGAACCAACTGTTTTATATACCTTGTGATTATTAACATTCAATTTTATATGAATAGCCCTGTTTTGATTTTTATCAGTTGATAATACTCGTGATGAGCGAAACTGGTCCTGATCATCATAAACATGTGGAAGTAGTACAAACAAATTGTGTCTTATTTTTCAAATATAATGCCTTTCCACCGAGAATTGACAGTTAATACCTTAAAAGTATTTTTATCATGGTCGTGTATCCATGGTGTGTTATTGGCTTAAAAGTAACAGAATTTTAAAGGGGACAGTATCAGAAAAACATTACATGACTATTTTCGATTCTCGAATAAGAGAGGATAACTCATTTTATGCCCCGCCTAGCTATATTGTTTTCAAACGAATAAACTGTTACGTTATAGCATCTATTCTGTTGAAATATTTGATAGTTATCTGCGACCATTTATCATTTTGATTGAGTATCCGCATTTCCTTTCGAGTTTGACATTACTAATAACAGTAACAAATGATTCGACGTCAAGAGTCTTTGTCTCTTCGAATTTACATCGATACAACATGTTTCTTGTATGTTATGATTACTAAACGTGACGCATACCCTATGGTGGTGGCCATAGCCCAGGTTTGGGAAATTTTATTACGGGACGTTTTCGGTGGGAGTATCTTTTCCGATTTTTAAGTAAAACACACGTCACAAGCTTTTAGACTTTCGCTGCTTGTTTTCATAAAATTAAATTTGGTTTTCTCATGTTTTTATCACAATCATTGAGAAAGAAACTGGCAGTTGTTTAGAAACGTCGTGTGATTACCGCCGTTAATCGCCTGGTGTCTTCTATAATCTAAAAACTTAACATTCGTGATATCATATTATATTTATTTTAATGAAGCTTCTAAATGTTTTGTATTTCCTTATAAATATAAAATTTTTAGAATTTCCATAACTATAATTATATAGTGCAGCGGCTGCCAACCTTTCGGACCTCACTGACCACTAACATAATTTTTTCTTAAAAAATTACAAGCATTTATAAAATAATCATAAAAGTAATATTTTTTTTATGAAATCGTAGATTACCTTTCACCCAGACTTACCTTTCATACAATTTAAGAGTTAGGGTAGGAGAGGTGGTCTCGTTGCAATATGCAGGTGCGATGGGCTTAAAACAAATATTTTTTCAACTAAAACAGAATGATAATAATACTAGCTTGCTGGGCCGCATTGAGTATGGCTGGTCTAAATGCTGATTTTCTACAATAAAATAAAAAATTTTCTGAAATCATATATGTAACCGCAATCGAAATTAGTGAAATAAAATTATTTTTTCTCTATTTTACCACTTATTATGTATTATCTATTAAATTTCCCGTTAGAGCTTTGTTATATGTATACGGTTTAGACAAGCTTTAAGTAGTAGCACCACACATAGTTTTACTAGGAAAGCATCTGCCGACTGCTCTAATAATTATCTCCATAAATCAGTGTCTAGTAATTATTTTTACCGTAGGGATTTAACGTTTTATCATCATTTTTATACGAAAATTTAATTCTTACCAAGAAAACGATTTTCAGCGCGTTTTTCTTTTCTTTTTTGCGCCAATTTTTATTTTAAATTTATCGGCGGGAAGTGTTTTGAATGGCAAACAGCCAAACGAGATGAATAGATAGCATGGCTTGAAGCTATGCTTTCAAGAATATGACAATTTTATTCCAATAATTCATATTATAAATCATATGTTTTACAGGCAGACATCGTGACGACTTTTTTTTAAAATGTTTTCCCAATCGTCAAAAGTTGGACAAGCCAAACGGATCAGTCGCATTTATTAGTCACGGTGTATTTTAGCTGACATTTTGAAGTACTTCAGAGTAGTATTTATTATCTATTTATTTAGTAGCAGTAATTCCTACCAGTTGTATACTTGAGGGGGGAGTGAGTATTTTTATGATAACCAAATATGTATATTCATTTCTGAATATTTTTTTATTTTATTATATATAGGCACACACCTATACACTACTTTCAAAATTTCAGCTGTTATTTTTCATAATAGTTGATCTGTGAGTTCCTAAAGGTGCAACAAGAAATATTACGTATTCTATATGAAACCATTTATTTTATTTAGCCAACTAAACGAATAATACTGTTAATGATAAAGCTTAAATAATCCTTCTAGTATGCAATCATAAATTATTTATCGAGATGTATTATGGTTGTTTTTTTTAATAACGTATATATTCTGTATAGCATCTTTGATAGTATTATGTGATGCTTCATATATCATTACTTTGTGCTGTTTCTTATTTGTATTCCATCTCTCGTCGCCGCAACTAGCGAAATTTACAATTTACAAACTTTTGGCTCGCTCCACATGTGGTTTATGTTTATAAAATCATTTTAAAGCACGTTAGACACAAGAAAATGAATTTCAATAGTCACAACATGTCTACCAACAATGAAAAACAAATTTTATTCTAAACCGATCTTCTAATAATAAATCCTATCGATATAAAATTGTTAGTTTAAAATTATAAAAAATGTGTTAAAAATTTTGATATAATAATTAATTTATGAATTAAGTAAGTTTCTTTGAATCTTTTATTCGACTTGTGTAATTACGGATATTTAACATTTTGGAATAGATCTGCCGCCAACCTTTGCGGTCGACGGCTAGTGAGAAATTATTGTCGCTTGTTTCAATGTGCGAGGTAGTCCAGCTTCTATGACTTCTGTCCTTGTCTCTGCTTTCGTTAACTGTTGGCAGCTCATCCGTGTTGTTCCTTGTATTTATTCGTTTCCCCACAAATTTAAAATCTTTTTAATTTTTTTTATGATTATGGGAGAAAACTTAACTTATTCAACATTTCAGTACGTATGAGTTTCCTTAAATGGCGTATTAAACTACTTTCATTTGATCATTGATATTTTCACACAAAGAATATAGATTATTCGATGCATAATGTCGATACCCCAGTTACAAAGTGTAACAAGTCAAAAATGTGCAGTTTTGAGTTGAGTATGAGAAAATTCTTAGAATACCGATATCTACCAGTTCCAAAATATACCAAGTGGAAATTTGTGGTTATTTTAGAATGACAGTGGTTATAATTACTTTAAAACCAAACTGTAACAACTATAAAAATCATTTGGAAACATCTGACAACTCCTAATATATTAGAATAAAATAAAATAATGTTTTTAATTTCATACATATAAATATATTTTTCGTCCGTGGCGCAGTTGGTAGCGTCGCTGGCTACGGTTACGGATGTCTTGGGTTCAATTCCCGGTGCGGACGGTTTTCATAGATTGACCTTTCAATCGATTTATGAATTTCTGTTCGTAGTCTGAGTCCTGCCTCCCACCCATCCCATATTCACGGGGCGCAGCGAGAGCGATTAGCTAACCACTAGTCCTGTCCTAGCCCTATCCTTCTATCCCTACTCTCTTCGAAAAAAGAGAGGTTGAGCAACTGAGTATCAAGTAGTTCTTGTAAAAAAAAATTCTTTATGATACCTCCATTAGGAGACCATATGCTCCACATTGGGAGCGGACATGGAAAAAAAATGGTTTTTTAGATAATGCTAGAATTTCAATAAATTCTACAAAAAATAGATTTACAGAAGAAGATCAATCAAACCTGCCGAAAATCTTATTTCCTAATTATCTCAGAACTATGTTTTTGAGTTGTTACATTTTGCGACTGAGGTATCGATATGATTCATCATATTTTTATCTCTCGTCATGTAAATTATGTTGATGGATGCGACTCGCTAGTTTGGTTTGTGTGCGGTTGGGCAGGTTACTTCGGGGGTGTGTCGAAGATGTACCGAGTAATCGAGGAGCGCCTAAAACCAGTTAGCCCACGCCGTATAACAGGCACTGAGAGGACTAAGCGGGAACAATGAAGACCCGCAAGTCCTCTGACTCATAAATTACAATCATATCGTTTTCCTTAAATTTGTTGATTTTTCTATTATTTATTATTAACCCGTTGCTCTTTTGTAGTCAAATGGAATATTATTTCAATAATATCAGCTGTTCCGAATAAGTTGTAACTAATCTCGGATTGAATAACTAAAACAATAAATAAAATAAATTTAATTTTTAGAAATTTAAGAAAACTTTTCTATAACCTAATCGCATTTTTTTTCCTCCCATCAAATCCTCAATAACGGGGGGTAGCGAGCCGTCCACTAATCCTTTCCTAGCCCTATCCTTCTATCCCTACTCTCTTCGAAAAAAAGAGAGGTTGAGCAACTGAGTAACAAGCAGTTCTCATAGAAAACTTCTGTTCAGATACCTCCATTAGAAGGCCATATTTATGCTCCACGTTGGGAGCGCACATGGTAAAGAAAAATCTCAATTAGTTAACTCACGTAAAATTCGAAAGAACGGAAAAGCATAATTTATGGTATCTGCATCCATAATTCCATAGTTCTCTGAAAATTGATGCTAATTTTGTTTCCTTCTTTTTCGTAAGTCAGCTAACATATCACATTAACTTCTTTCTTTCATTGTTTCATATCTTTAAACTTCATTCATCAATAAATAGTTCAGAAGTAACTTACTTGAAAACTGTACCAACTTTAATAAGGCATGCATTCTCATACCATTACCCTGCCGCCGCAGCGCGTAGTCGAGAGTGTGTCAGATCATTTTCGCGGTCTGTGTAAGCATAATAGTTACTCGGCCAGGTAGTTGGTTGCTGTTTGTCGCTTGTGTGGCGTTGGCAGTGGGGTGGGGCCTGCTACTTCATTACGCCGATCGACCTGTCAGTTGCAATAACCGTTGCCACCAGCAGATCGATTTGCAATAATATCTTATCTTTGCAGGCCTACAAATCAGAGACTGGAAACTGCACTACGGGTGTTAATTATTAATCAGGTGCGAGCGGTGTTAACAGTACATAAAATGTCATAATATAATAGCATTTGGATTGGATGAAGGTAGACCCAAAGTAGATCATAAAAATAATTATGTATTATAAATGTTCCTGTTATAACTTGAAATTTAATCACTGTTTTGTTATATTTTAAAAATAAAACGCAACTTGTTTTTACTACTTCCACATATTTATAATGATCAGGACCGGTTTTGCTCATCACGAGCATTATCAACTAATATTTATATGAAATTGCATGTTAACGATTACAAGGTATATAAAACAGTTGCTTCATGAATTAAGACAAGAGTTTACAGGTAATCATACAATATATATATATAGATGAAATTAAATAGTCTACAATTAAAATGTTAAGGACCTCTTACAAATCAATCAATACTCATCTGAAATCAAAAATAAAGCTACGAATACTGAGCAAATTTTATTGTGTTTAATGCATAAATAGTCAGTTCGAGTCCATTCGTGTGCTCGAATGCCTGAAGATGCCGAAAGGCGAAACCCGGGTCGTTAGTGACAAAATACATGGAAGTGTACAGAATCTCAATAATCCAAATTTGCATAAATAGTCATTGAGAAAAATAGCAGATTGGGAAATTTTTAAAAGAAATTAGTCATTATAAACATGTGGAAGTAGTACGAACAAATTGTGTTTTATTTTTGAAATAGAATGCCTTTCCACCAAGAATTGAGAGTGAACATCTTAAAAGTGGTTTTATTATTTCATTGAATTCACTATTAACAGTAAACAAAATTAAATTTAGCTACGTAGTCTTGGTATTGGTTTTCAGATCGGGTAACATATAACAAAAATCAAATTCCACAATATTGGAGGGAGCCGCACGTGGTTAAGCGACTCTTACCCACTTTTAACAAAAGGCTTTTAAGATATCGAACTCGAAACATTGTTGAAATTAATTAAAACCAAGGATTCAAATACGAATTCATCGGTAGTATTAAAACAATAGATAATTATCATACAACTGATACCATTACTAAATTGTGACGTATATTTTATCTTAGTATGAATTTGAAAATTTTATAAAAATTATTGATTAGGATTGTATAGATTTCGTAAATTTTTTTTTTTAAATACTTTCTTTTTCTTCAGATGTAATACATGTATTACCAAGCATCTAATTACCTGATTTAAGATAATTTTTCTCTCGATAGCCAATTAAATGGTGGCTATTTAAAATATTTATTGCTAAGAATTGTACTCCTACTTTGAAAGCTGCTCCAACTATGTAGATATTTGTTGGATCTGGGAAAAGAGACATAACATATTCGAAAAAAACTTTTTCGGACGGTTTTCTTTGACGCAAAGCGAGCGCAATTTACCGCCGCTTTTTTGCCAGCCATTACAGCGAAGTAAATTGCCGAAGACACGCAATCAGTCAAAGCGATTAAAGGCACTAACTTCACTTTTTCACGAGCAACTTTTCCCGTAATATAGTTATGCATTTTGCAATCCGGCGCAGTGGTGCGTCCAAATTTTTGAATATGGTAAATGAATACTTCAATTCAGTAAATAAATCTTACTGAATCGTTTTTTTTAATTGTCAATTATTAGCTATTTCAATTTTATTTAATATTGTGTAATCAAAGTAAAACAACAAAACACTGTTTTTGTTCTAACCGATATAGACAAAAAGGTAAATATCGGCAATTCCGCTTAAAACTATATCTTCTTAAACATACTACAAGTGGACAGATATGCAATATTTTATAGCTACTATATTGTATACGTGTGTACAGTTATTTCGTAGAGTGATGATTTCCCCGATTGTTAGAGCCTTCAAATAAAAGATCTTCAGTAATTTCACTAACATTATATGTAACCTAATTAACAGACAATATCAGTGTTATATCGAACGGAAGATAATTTAGTGAAACTAATAATCCGTTAATCAAAGATTTCTCGAAAAATAACTTATACCTAGTAGAATCATAGTCGAACAGTTCTTAATTGAAAGAATTCTATAATAATTCATTGTGGATATTGTAATATGTATATCAGTTGTATTTTACTTATTTTGTGTACGTGATTTATTACGCTTAAAAAAATAAACATTGACAATGTATTCCTGTTTATTCTAATGATTGAAATCGTCACACTATTATTGTACATCTGCCCTAGTTTATCAAAACTATACTGGATTATTATGTATAAATGAAATAATCAATCAAGCAATTATTTCTGCGCGAAAATATATAGCAACAACAACGAAAGGGGGACCAAGCACAAGTTTGAGCTAGACAACGTCTTAATTTTTTTTTATTTATATACTAAGCCTTAGCCGGTGGTTTTTCTTAATCCTATGACTAGTTCCTAGGAAGCACGAAGGCGATTTCGTTGATCGATTTTCTTCTAAATGATTAGCTGATTTTGTTTCGTATCTACTACTTACCCATGAAAATGAATGAAGAAAGAATATCGTGTGCTCTCTTCCATCATATCGCCAGGTCAACCTAAGTGTTCCAGAAGCAGTAAAAACTGAATATTTCAAAACGAAGAATCAAATTCATATGCTCTTTTTGTTGTTTATTTCCATCTCCTTTCCACTCGCATATTTGCGAATTTTTTACTCATTTATAAATGAAATGAGTTATAGATCAATCAACTCATTCATCGCTAACACCGCGCGACGCGCGTTGACGGTAATTAACAACTGTATGACGATCGATACGGCATTAATATGTAAGTAATTTGCTCAACAATGAATGAGTTAATACAAATATCAAAGTCACCAAAACATGATACCGTAAAAAATGACTTACGGCATGTTAGAAGACGATAATATGACCCTTCACTTTGTCAGGCGTGCTGTCCTTGCCCACTGAATGGACGCCACTGGTTTTTGCAATTATTTGTAGGCTCGATTTATATTGCGAATATATAAAATGTTACGCAATTATTTGTTATTATCCAATGCGGTTTGGATTATTAGTACTGACAATATACCTAGATATACATTGATTGTCGGGTCCGTGGTGCAGTGGTCAACATCGTTGGATTCGGTTACGGATTTCTCGGGCTCAAATCTCGATACGGACAGTTTATTAAATTTATTTTTCAACCGATTTATGGATTTCTGTTCGTAGGCATGGATGTTTCTAATGTATAGAATTCTCTCACATCCATACGATCTTAAACGAGCCGTAGCGATAGTGACTAGCTTACCACTTGTCCTGTTCTAGCCCTATCCTTCTATCCCTACTCTCTTCGAAGAGAGGTTGAGCAACTGAGTAAAAAGCACTTCACGTAGAAAAACTTCTGTTGAGATACCTCCATTAGGAGTCCATAGCTCCACATTAGAAGCGGCCATTGTAAAAAAAATCCGTTTATTATAGATGAATTGAAATTCCATTCCAAATACCATTATATTTATTTTATATAATTTAAGACATCGACTGGGGTGCTTGATGGAATTTCAATATCAAATTTGGACTATTGAGATTTTGAGAGACACTGTTTACTGTCTGTCAGTTCGAGTCCATTCATGTGCTCGAATGCCTGAAGATGCCGAAAGGTGAAACCCGGGTCGTTAGTGACAAAATACATGAAAGTGTACAAAATCTCAATAGTCCAAATTTGATATTTATTTTACTTTTACCAACTACCATGTACTGAAGGCACTGCTGCCATACAGTACATTTTTTAGAATTTGCGTCATTTAATGTAAATGTATACACCATAGTAACATGTCAATTCTGTATTGCACTAAAGAAAATCATAAGATGGGATAAGATTGTTTATAATTTACATATGCGAATATTATGAGGTTTCTTATGTTAAAATAAAATTTTACGCTGAGATGTTTGCTAGCTATCTTCGTAAATATTTATAATATACTATATATTTCACCTACGTGTAACGACATCTCACAGGTGGATAATTATTACGTTTTTGCTTTTTAATTTGGATTTACCTGCATTTTCCGGCGACACGTATCTGAATATCAAAACAGTAACCAATGTTTCATACAATGTTAACAGTACGATAATATTTATTTCAGAATTAGAAGGTCAACCTTTCGATTGCCATTCACAAATCGCTGACTCAGTTCCACGCCGTGTTATTTAAATTTTATTATCTATCGATTCTCCAGCGCGGTAAGTTATGATCGGAAAATATTCGATAACTCACATATAAACATGAAACTGAATTAGCTGAATTGCGGATTTTGACGTGGAAAGTATTATTGTCGTTATTGATATCACAGCTTGTAGTGTTATTATGAATGCCGAGAAATGTTGAATATACATTTTATTTCAAGCGTCAATTGCTATATTTTTTTTTTGTACAATACATATACAAAACAGTATTATTTTAATGCCAATTAAACCGTCGATAACATGAAATTGTGGATTATGGGTGTGTTAAGTCATAATTACATATAATATTTGTATAAAGTTTTGGTGTGGACATTTGCTGATGATTCATTTCTGATTCACTGATGGAACAACACACTTATATGCTATAATACCTATTCAATGTCTAAATTCATAACCGGTAATTCTTGTTTTTTGTTGGTATACATTTTCTTATCAGATCAATTCACGTTATTGGATTATTAACTATTTGACTGTTGCTGTCGGTATATTTTGTTGCATTTTTGCAGTGGCCTTCCTACGTTCCGTCTAGCGCAGGCTTTTTGACTCCCCAGCACACGCTAGATGCATTACATTATTCGATTTTTTCCCACTGCAATCTGGTCCGTTTTCTTTTTGATGAATAATTTATTTGCATTCGAGAAATGACCGCGACCTTGGGGAGCACTACGTGTACCGTTCAAAGGCACAATCGCTACATGAGATCGCAGCTTGCCAATCTACAGTCGACTTTCGATGCGTTTGTTCATATTTAATCTAATGCACTCGTCTCTCAATCACACTTTTTAATATTAACCCTCTGGAATAAAAACTATTTAGATTTTACAGCGGCGGAAAAAATCGGACCTAGGAAAATCGTGAGAGAGAATACGCTATGAAAAGCAGGATTTGTTTTCCTGCGTTTACTAAGTATTCGCGATAGATTATTGAAATTTTTATATTGCTGGCCTCTTCGTGAAAGAATCTGATTTTTCAATTCACAGTTGCTGATGGCAGTTTTTTGAAGGGTCAAGTTAAAAATTTATGTTACGTTTTTAAATAACATTTTCTTTAAATTTGAGGCAGATCTTTCGTTGTTGCTCTTATAAGTAGATACTGACATTGGAATGAGGTGAAGGCGGATTTATTGGGGGAGGTCATGTTTTACAATATTTTAAAACTATTTATGTATGGGTGTGTGCGTAAATTAATCTTTTCTGTTACTCAAAGTGCTTGTTGAGAGTTTTTTTGTTTTTGATTATACTATAAAGTAAAAACCTACGTAGGTCTTTTTGTTTTCAATGCTAATAATGTTATTGATTGAATTGGCATTTACTTGGTAGAACTCCATTATAATAGGATAAAATAACAAAGTATTTACATAATTTAAGACATCGACTGAGGGTGCTTGATGGAATTTCAATATCAAATTTGGATTATTGAGATTTTGTACACTTCCATGTATTTTGTCACTAACGACCCGGGTTTCGCCTTTCGGCATCTTCAGGCATTCGAGCACACGAATGGACTCGAACTGTCAGTTCCTCGCCAGTTCGAGTCCATTCGTGTGCTCGAATGCCTGAAGATGCCGAAAGGCGAAACCCGGGTCGTTAGTGACAAAATACATGGAAGTGTACAAAATCTCAATAATCCAAACAAAGTATTTGGTTATACAACATTTTTATTAGGTAGTTGATAGCTATTTCGGCTTTACGCCATCGTCAGAACTATAGTTCCGTTAATAATGTTATTGATTGTCACTGACAATTGTTCAAAGTAGTCTTCCGAAGATTACGGCTATTATATTAGAAGTAGTCGGTGTTTTCATCAAGTCTCGTTGGCATTTTATCGATTTTTCCTTCAATCACCTGGCTGATTTTCACCAATTTCGCTCCACCCTTATGATGTTATATTTGGAATGAAATATGACGGGTTTCTCGCCGTTAATTTTTTTCTGGAGAATATTTTGATCGATCGAAAATTAGTATATTTCCCAATAAATTTGATATTTCTTGGTAGCGAATCAATCATTCGCGATTTTTCTTTCACATGCATCCCGGCTCAGCGGTAGTTTACTATACCGGAAGAATTTTTTTTATGAATGAACCGACTATTATCAATAAGATTTTTCGTGCTTTATCTAAATTAGCTTCCAATTATAATAATAGAGTATATCTTAAAATATATCATTTGTGTTATCATTTATTATCGGCCGTATCTTAATCTACGTAAATGAACAACATTATTTATAATTGGTGTAATAACGAATCAGCAAAACTTAGTGCACATTGTGATAATAATATTTTTTTGTTAATTTTTCATTTAAAATATGTACATATTTATATCAAAGGTTATCGATGTTGTCAACAATTCACCTTAGATTATCTACACTAAAACACGTGCTGTGAAGAAATTGCTCAAAAACCAACCCTCCCTGCCTAATACGTCGATCTTATCTAACGATTGTTTCACAGTTTTTCCTTGAACACCGGTTGCTGTCTAAATGCTTAATTCAATTGTATGACTCATTTCCAAATCATTCGAGAAGGTCATATTTTTCTTGGTTACCCCTGTTTTCGTGTCTTTACCATACAGATACGTGACTTCACGCGACGATAAATGGTGGAAACATCTCGCGCGCATCAGATGTGAAAATCATGTGCACGGCATGCTGCGTCGCAGCCGTCCACACGTGCTATACACAAGCGAGCCCTTCATCACACAGTCCCATCGTCAATTCCAAGTTTGAATAAGTCAAAGAAACATTTGTGTAAAATATATCTATTGTGTAAATAATATTGTGCATATTTATTTTTATTGGACCGAGGTTTATTGTTTTTGTGTCTTAGTGGTGAAAGTCCGGAAGTCATTTTTTAGTATGGTGGCTGGGGAGCTTGCGTACTGCGATATTTTTTTTACTGATTGTTAAATATGTATGTTGAACAGCAGTTTCTTTCGTATTGTACCGTTTGTAGTATGAATATGATGACATATTTACACACAACTTTTATCAGTTTACGATACCTAGTCGTTAAGCACAACCGTTCCTGCGTAGGCAATATAGCGTATAGTGGTAGAGTGTGTACTGAAAATAATATTATGTGCTCTTATAACTCAAAACCTTTGTATGACTGACATAAACATTTTCAAGAGTTACAGATCGTGACCTTTTTGTCAATGACTTAAGGCTGGTATACATATGAGCATTTTGTGCGCGCACAGTGCTCTGTGCGCAAACAAGTCAGCGTGCTGTGCGAGCACAAGATGCTCAGATGAATAACGACAATTAGAAAGTTTTGTAAACTGAGAGATGACGTTACGTATTAGATGAAGCTTAAGACATTTCCTGGAATGTTCATTCAGGTTTATTTGCAGTGATCTAGTGCATAAACTGGCACCATGTGAATATATTTTTTTAAATTGAACTATTATTTATGAAGTATACAGTAAATATTTTTTATTAGCTACAAATCAATGTAAGTAACATATTATTAAAACAGTTATTGTAACCGTGCTTATTTAAAGAAATGTCTAAATATTCCAATATACGTATTTTATTATCTTACCAAGTATAAATTTCACTTTAATTGATATAATCATAAGTCTTTATCACCCAACAAAATAAACAATTATTATACATTCACATATGTGTTTACCACCAATAGGTAGATTACGACGGCGATGCGAATTGATAAGACAATGTAGTCCAAGACCTTTTTCCATTCCTTAATAATTATGAAGTATATTCGAAAATAATTTTACTTATCGTTTCGTATATTAGTAGAACAAGTAGCCACATAAAAATATGAATGAGTTTAATTAGATAATTAAGCGATACGGGCGAGTGGCAACATTCGCAATAATTCTGCTATTCCGCTTCTTCGCCTTCCCGCCAAATGCATGCGGTTACGACTCATTTGGGTGACGCATGGGACTGTCTGCCACTTCTATAATCGTAAGAAAAATACACGCGTATGGGTGACAAATTGTGTCTACTCAAGTGTGTGGGATTGCTCGCGGTTAGTGCGTCTGTGTACAAGTACACTTACCGGTGTTAGTTTTAAGTGGTCATAAACAATGAAAAAAAGTGATGGTACATTCATATTAGAAGTCATATTATATAATATATATCGACGGTGTTTTGGTCAATTGACGTAACCCTCAAAAAATACGAAAATGAGTTAATGATTGGATCTCAATTTAAAGACGACAGAGCATGTCTCGGCCAAATGATGTAAATTAGAAAAATAATTTGACCACTTTTTGGAAGGGAAACATCATTTTATATTGGTCTTAGATTTAAAAATTATAACTCGGCCACTATTATATCGACACTCCCTACGTATAATTCCGTATCTACAAACATGAAAATTTACAGGAGTGCATAGCAAAGATTCATAACGCAACTCATCATATTATAAAGTTTTCGATAAAAACACGGTTTTATTCGCCTGAACAATTTCAATTTTGATGGTTACATCAATTCGCCAGAACATCGTCGAAATACTTTAGGGTGAATTGATTTTCGAATAAAGCAGAGGTGCTAAGTAAGATTTCGAGATAATTTAAATCAATTTTGCTGATAGCTTAAATGTGTCATCATTCTGTGGAACATTATCACAGTATATCAAAGAAATAATTGCAGACAATTTAGACCATAAACTGGATGGCAACAGTGGCATCTGAAAATTGCGATATTTCCGGTGACATGGTTTTGCGTATGGATTAGGGTAGTACTATCAGAATGTGAATCATAATGGTCGGTCAAAAACACACAAACACATCTTTATCTTTCTATCGATGTAGCGTGAAATCTGAAAATTTCTATTTTTTCTTCAAATTAAAGAATTTGTTAGTTATATAATTGTATTATGTTACGGACTAGCCCGTAAACCCGATCAACTGCGATTTGCTTTTTTCCGGCTAAGCGGGGTATTTACTCTAATAATCATGCTGGATTTTTTGGTCGTTATGAGCTCGCTCACCATTGGTTATCAGCAAACGTTATAAGTTAACGCATAATGCACACAGCGTAATATTATTACCAGTATTTATTGCGGCAATGGTGTGCGGGTTGAAAACACACATGTACATACTGGGAAATGTACTGTTGTATTTTAATGCTAACCTCTGATTGCATGAGGTAGTAGTAGTGATAAATTTTCCCGTGCGTCAGTGTATGCGCAAATAATTATTGTCTTTTGGTGGTGCCTTCACACATTCAAAATATTCAGAATTAGATTGCAGTCGCAGTAATTATTCATTTATTTTTATTTTTTGCTGAGCTTTTATCATTGTTCTTAAATTCTTTGTATTAATTATTTTGCAAGGTTTGGTTAAAAAAAAAACCCGATGTTGGTTGTTAGCACCGACGTATAATCATTCTCACCTCCGATATACGGACCGGTCCGATAGCTGAGTAGTCAATGGGTCTCAAACGTTCGTCCGATTCGGTTGCGGTGTCCACGGGCTCGAATGCCCGTACGAACAAATTCATAAATTGATTTACGTGTTACATTTCGGACAATCTAAGGATAGACTCGTGCGTATGCAGTCTGTCCTCCTCAAACTTAAATTTTCTTACACCATTCTTCTTTCATGACTACGCATTAGATTATTATGCCATTTATGCATTAATCTTTGAAATGAACGATAGTCGCGAACGAATCACGAATTGGAATAACCGTTCAAACGAATTAATCGATTCGTTTCCCATGCCTACTATGCATAGGTGGTGTGTGTTGCCCAATACTCCTCTGCTCATTGCTGTTCATAAGTACTTTATTTTTTTTAGGTTGAAAAATGGCCAAAGGTGTTGCTTTCCATAGCATTTATGAATAATATATTTATAATCAAAGGGATTTGAAAGAGTTAAATAAGTTCTTATTTCTTATTAAGTTCTTACTATATTTATATTTTTATTTTTTTCTCTTTAAGGCTACATATGTATGTGCCAAACATCACTTGAATATTTTCTTGTATATACACCCAACTCTTTTTTTACACAGTAGATACGTCCCAACGAAAACCTTGTAAACATACATACAATAGATATTTAAGATATATTCCCAGTCTTAATAAAACCGTGTAAGATGAAAAACAGAAGAATATATACATAGATGGTGTTCTGTAAAATCGTGCGAAAAAAGTCATGATTAAAACTCAATTAATCAATTGTGCAAAATTTATCCATACACACATATTTTAATTAAGAAAAAAAATGGTAATACAAACAAATTTCAGTTTAATTATGAAAAATCTAAATTCAAATAAAAACATGAAAAGTTTATTCAGTAACCTTTCATGGCTACTTATAAAAGACGCGCTCGCGTATGACCGACTGGACAAAAATTCCTTTTATCACTGGTCAAATGTGTTTGAATCCAATGAAGGCGAATACTGCACATATTTAAATTTCATATTGTTTTTCATTATAAAGAAACTTTGGGAACCGTGTTAGAACAAACAATTCATGCAAACATATGGTATTCGTTCTTTTTTGTAGACCGTGCTATTTCTAAATCGTGTAAAAAGAAACCTTGGTGCTTACGCATCATTAATCTATTCTAAACCAAACACGTATTACGTAAAAAAAGTAAACCAAACTTACGTATTACTTGGTTCGTAAAAGTTTAACAAGAACATTTTGTTTTATTTATGTTGGTACTTCAGTACGTCTATTTATGTCCCAGAGAGAGATGCAGCTTTATGCACTTGTATACATTCGTTTGCACAAGTGTTTCATTATTTATTTACATTGGTTCGATCCATGTTATGCTGCAGGGTAGGGCAACAGGTCGATTATGACCGACTGGTCAATCGAGGAGCCTCTCATTTGTTCTCGATTGCAGTGTATTTAAAATGTAAAAATTAAATCTACGCGAACTCAATTCAATTCAAGAAAATTCGCAAAGAATTTTGTAAGAACATGGAAATTTTTTTATTTATTATCTAGATATAAGTTTTCATTATATAAAAAATGCATTTGATAATTTGAAAATGATATCATTATTCAATGTGTAAAATTTTGATACGTTGTTTCCAATATGTCTAAAATTTTCAACTGTTAGTTTGTCGCTACTTTTTAAATGAGTAAATAAATCGTATCAGCGTTAAATTTTGCCACCACTGTATTCATTTATTAAAGATAACTTCGTTATTTACAATCGTAAAAATTTGTTAAATTCAATATTGTCCGCGAACATTCAAAAAGTATTTTAAATAATACTGTCCTACAAAAATTCTATATTGCTTAAATATTGTGGGCTTAGCAAAATAAGTGCAGTAAAAGATGAAGCGTGTTTTATAGCAATAGTTATTTTTACGTGAAAAAACTTGCGACATAAGAGACGTAGTTTATAATTGTTATATTTACTTTACTTTAATTTCTTATTTTCAATCGACCGACAATTCGCCGCGTTTATCCCGTACAAAAATATTAAACATACTCTTATAATTTATATGCCCAAAATAAACTGTATTTTCAATATTCAATAACAGTGAATACATTCAAAATAAATTAAACCAACTTCGATAACTTTGTTATTTCACTTGTTTCACTACTAACGTGACGCGTTTCGTCTCTTTAAGAAGCATTTTCAGACTAACCATACCTAGAGATTAGTCTGAAGCTGCTTCTTAAAGAGGCGAAACGCGTCACGTTGGTGATAAAGTAAGTGGAATAACAAAGTTACCGCCGCATCCATAGAAAATATCAATATTAATAACTTAATCACAACGGGACATTGAAGCAAAACGGCTACCGTTATACACTTGCTGGAAGTTCACTAAAAACGTTTTTTGGGCGATGTTGTTTAATAATGTTCTACAATTTTATTATTCTTAGTGCAAATTTTCGATACATTTCTACAAAAAATGATAATAAACGGCAGCATCGTTGCAAACAGTTACTAAGTGAGTTTCCAGTTATGCGTCAAGAGTGAAATTAATTATACTTTTTGTTTATTAGGAAATAAAATATTTATGTCTGTTTTCATTCTCAAAATTAATTACTGAATTAATACCAATATATTATAATATGAAATACTTGACATTTGAAGCTTTTATTAGGCAGCCGTCTTTTGCCATCCTTACTGTCTGTAATTCCGCACGCGCGCACGTTATGAATTTCCCAAATTAATAACACCATTGTAAAAGTTACGACACTTGATTCGCCCTCCCCCGGTGGAAATAAT
Organism: Himalopsyche phryganea; assembly: GCA_022494535.1. NCBI lineage: Eukaryota > Metazoa > Arthropoda > Insecta > Trichoptera > Rhyacophilidae > Himalopsyche > Himalopsyche phryganea. The sequence goes on along the minus strand of JAGVSL010000010.1, from coordinate 3,819,635 downwards.
CAGTGTTGCGTAAATAATGTGATACCATATGCGTGTCATTGTACAAGGGTTAATCACCCTACGTTTGTTAACGCTTGCTATCGCCTTGTCTTGCCCCGCGAGAGATGTTGAATATTGTGAAATAACAATGGCAATGAAAATTATTATTAGTACAGAATGTGGGTGCGCTATTGCCTTTGATATCATCGTGAATAGTCATCTGCGAATAGGGGTGAACTGGTACCCACATATTCCTTATTTTTTTATGGATTCGGCGCTTAATAATTGACAATTTTGTTATTTCACTTATGTAACATATATATTTTTTACTAAATACGTCCCATGTTTACGATACTATTAGTGGTGTTCATTGATACGTAAGTGTGTGTGTGTATCCAATGTCTATTGATGCTGCAGTACTTTCCATCATACTATCATGTCAACGCGTTCACTTTTTAAAATTTCGTTTTCATCGGATGCTTTCAGACCTTTTTATTCCGCCCGCCTATGCCATAGACAAAGTTTTCGTATTAAAACAGTGATCTTTCAAATATTATTTTAACTCACGAATTTTCATTTAATTTAATATATATGCAATAACAGTTAATGTACGTTGTCTTATGAACTATCAAAACGATATTTTAATAAGATACTATTTTTACCTCGTCATAATATCAGCGTTGATAATAATGCACAGTACAGTGTGATAAAAATTCAGTTTATTTTGTTGTTGGTCCAACCGATATAAATCTGTATATAGATATTTGTATCCGTTTTAAGGACTAAACGTTTAGGGTCTGTTTATCGGCATACTGCTTAGAGTGGTTAGTTATCACATATTGCGTAAATTACCGTATTCTATTTTGAATATTTTACTTATGTTACTTAACCGGCGTTAGCGTGTCTATTTATTGATTGTTATGAAGTATATCGAACATATTATATGTTGGAAAATAGACTCGCGCGTTAACCCATATTTCCTGTCTCAAGAACGATGAATAATGAACAAAAGATAACTGTTCTATGTCACAGAATTTTTGATTATTTAAATATTATATTTGCTTTCGGTTTCCCTATTACTCCTGTCGTATGTTTATATTTCCCGTTTGCATCATATGCAAGTACATGATGTCATATTATTTATTTAAACTAAGGAAAATAAAATGTTTTTTAATCAACTGCGTCAATATTTTTAAAATTCTAACCTAAAAAAAAATCTGACCTAGTCCGTTACATGCCCATGTAATAAGATTTATTTAAAATGTTAAGTTCTTTAATCGAAATATATATTTCAATTTCACCTGTATTAATTGTTCTTTTCTTTAATCTCGTTCAAAACACGTGGAGTAACATGGCGCCCCCGAACCAAATGTTCTAATTCTGGAATCGTAAAACACACTTTCTGTGCTATTTGTATTTAAAATAGTAATTAGGCAACTTTAGTTTGTCGGCTGACATAAATTATTTTTCATTATTCTTTAACACGGAATCGGTCGATTTTTCACTTTAATCATCGCGCCACCTTGCAAGACTGGTGTAGAAAACACAGTGTGTCAATGAGTTGACTTATTTTTCAGCCCACTGAGTATATTGGACTATTTTTTTAGTGGTAAGGCCTTTTTTTATCAGTGTTTTTCATATAATTACGAATTTTACATTCAATTACAGGGATGTAATACAGTAGAAATTTTAAATAATCGAAATAATAAATATATATCACGGTTTTAATGAATAAGGAGAAAGTCAAACATTATTTTCTTCTGTCCAGTATAATGCAGATCACAGGGCAAGCACAAGTCCGGTTTATTACAACGACTTGCGAGTCAATCGTTGGTATAGCAGCATTGGAATGGTGATTCGGGGACTACCACGACGGCAGCATCCTGTGGAATAGTTTCACAAGGACACGGAATATGGTGGAGAGTATATGGATTACTGAAAGTGTACTCTTGACCAAGCCACGTCTTGTGCCTCTTATCAATGGTCATTGTCACCGGTGGCCGCTGTCGCTTTAATTTGCCATTAAGGGTCCGGTGTTTGTGATATCTTTCTCCTCGAGATGCTATCGAATGGATTTTTTAAGTATAAAATTTAAGTTAGTTATTCCAAAAAACATAGCTATTCCACTGGCTGTGTTACTAAATATAACGCGTTTCGCTTCTTTAAGAAGCATCTTTAGACTAACTATATCGTAAGATTCGTAAGGTTATTTATTTCTAAGGTAAAGAATGATTCTAATTCTTAAATTAAAAATTAAGCGTAGGATGGGCATGTTTCCTTCTACTGGACGTGGGGATAGGGTAAGAGACAAATGATAATAGTATTCACTTTTAAGGTGTTAACTGTCAATTCTTGGTGGAAAGACATTATATTTTAAAAAATAAAACACAATTCAAATGCATTGCGTTTTATTTTTTTAAAAGATAATAGTATTAATTAACAAACCACTACCAATTACAAAATTAATTACGAGATCTTTTGTTACTAGGATTACAAATTAATTACTAGGATTTTTTTACATTTAGTTGAAATTTTGATGTTACTGTAAGTATGATGTTGCATGCATTGTATGAGATGGGTATTCAATTATGTAATCATTGTCTTCTAATCGCTCTGTAGGTATATCTATTTAGAACTTTTAAACCACTAGAATAAAATACGCATTATCATAATGAAAACTGTCAAGAATCGTTACAAAGCTAAATTCCTGTATTGTAATGTGACATAAAAAAATATTATCACGATTTATTTTATGTGACAGTTCCTATGTATTATTTATGTTTTGTTTTTGTCTTCATTTTTTAACATTCACTATATTTTTTATACACTTCACTGTCCTGTATTATATTATCAGTTTTCATATACATTTAACTTTTTTATCATAACAATTTACTAAGCCAATAAAAAACTTGAGAATGATAACGATATTTAAATTATCTTATAGCGTACTCGTTCCGCGATTACGTTTCAGTATTGATAAATAAATTTTGACATTTGGTATTGTACATAGCTCCCACAAAACACTGCTGAAAATTGTTCATTATGATCTTTTCTCTGGAACTAAAAACACAATAGTCCAAAATATATTTTTAAGTCTCAATTCTATGTAATATAAATATAATATTTTATAAAGAGTAATATCAAAATTAAAATCCCCTTACGAATTAAAATTATTTTCGAAACTCAGAACTGCAAGCGACCATATCGTTAGAAATGTAATGTTAATATTTTTTCTGGTATAATTGCCTTCCATAGTAGCTTGGACTCAAGACTCAATTGCTTCAAGTTTGAATGTAATACATAATTTGTTTTTTTAGTGGCTCCAGCATTGACCTAGACATTCGCCTGCGTGTAACCTCCAACTATCATCCCCCACCGCAATTAAATTTCATCTCACATCAGTTATATAATAGAACACATTATGAATAATTTTAGGAGAGAAGCGCCCAACGGTTATAAATTAGCTCCTCTTTCTCCCCTGTGCATATGTCCCCGGAATTGTATACGTATCTTTTACATACAGGATGCTTACTGATACACTAGTATACTATAAAACTAGTGTTTCCCATATCTTCATGTATATAATTATCCACTACATAATATAAATAGAAAAACAAACAGGACAATTTTATTTTATATCTCAGTTGTAGAAAAGTTCCACTGAATGTTTGCCGTTTTTAAATAGGAGGTGGCTCACCACTATTAAATTTATTTCACTTGGCATTTTCACCTCCAAACACTAGTTGTTTCATAATACTATTATCGTCTGTATCTTTCCACATCCAGTAGAAGGAAATAAACCTTTCCCACTCTTCATTATTACTTTAGAATTAGAATCATTGTTTACCGTAGAAATAAATAACCTTGCGATAAAGAACACGTGTCACATTTAGTAACACAGCCAGTGGAATAACAAAGTTATCAACTTGAATTTAATATATTTTTTTAGCAGATTTAATGGCGAGAAAATTTTAGACACGCCGCCAGTTATGGAAACATAGTATTGATTAAGTGAAATTCAGTTGCTTTACTTTATTTGGTGATTTGATAAGCGTACTGTTATCACGTGCTATTGGTATTTAGTGTAAATATTTAAATTTTTTCGTAGTCTAGATAATAATTTATATCACGTCGACAGCAATATAGCTTTAATTGCATCCGTTATTATACTTATCAAAATGTAAATTTATTTTGAAAGGTACCCTGTGCAGATGAGGTTTATTTTGAATTGAATAAAACTATGTAAGCATATTTTTCATGTGTATGTTTGTACTTATATTGCCAGTATGGTCGTAGTGGTTTCAGTAATCCTTGCCGGTGTAGAGATTTAGAATCGGCAACTAGAGCTTATTACACGCTCATCCTGTATAATATATTTCCGTACTCGTAAAGTACATAATACAAAGTGCTCTCCCGATATTAAATGCCGCATTCCTTAGAGCACTAGCGTGATCATTAATATACAGAATATACGGTCCCATCCCTCGTTCGCGAGTCCCTAGTCCCTTTTAAGGGGGGTGAACGCTATAAGGGTGTATTTATTGCGTCTATTCCTTTTTTATTCGTCCAATATCGGTTGTTGTGAGCGCCATATATGTCTGGATTCGCTAGGAACAACTAACCGTGAAGACGACAGGCTAATTTTATGTGCGATACAAAATTATTAAATTTAATCTCTACTATTTCAAGGCTATATTAACGATTGAAAGCTAATTAGTTGACAATTGTTTGATACTTCCGAGCGAGCACGATAATGTTCATCTTCAATAAGCGTGTTTACCAACAAATGGTTTTGGTGATGTAGATACTGAAATATAATTTCTCTATTTATTCGTCGGGTACTTAACATTTTGATTTTTACATAGTACATATGCAGGGTACGGAGCCTTTACTGAGGGCTCCGATTTTATATGACGAATATATATGTGCCAGAATTTATTTTATTTTGTTTATTAAAAAAACCCAGAAAATGTACGTACCCATGAATCCCACAAAAATATAATTATGTAGGTAAATTGTGATGTAAATACCGATTTTGAAATTATCTCTCATTAAAAGATTACGCATTATTAAAAATAAATATATTAAAAGCCAAGCAAAGACTTCCTGTTATGTCGCATCACGGATTCGTATACCTGAAAAATCCAGCATAGTGTCACGGTGACAGATTTACGGTTGTCCTATCATTTGAAATGGGTTGATTTTTTTATAAATCCTCGCTTGTTTTACTTTTCAGATTTATATCTGTACAGATTCTAGGAGCTTTGATTTTTTTATTATCTTGTTATCTGATGCTGTTGCCTTTTCTTGATGTCCACACCATCTTAAATATTGTCATCGACTCGACAATCGATATTCTTATATCTTGTTCTACTCGGTTAACTGTTTTCATTTTTATGTGTACACTTAAATATGTTTAAAATTCGTATCGTAGTCACCGCTTCCGAGTGGCGACTTTCGCTCTATTCGGTGCTAGGTCAGGGATTCGATCTGTTAAATGGACACATTAATAAATTAATTTATGAGTTTTTATCTGAACGCTGTGCGTGCATCGCTTGAACTCATCCCGAAAACGATTCGTTAGTTATTTCCTTAGGCCATATTTATATGCTTACTCTTTCTGAAAAGGGAGGTTGAGACACTGACTTAAAATAATTCCTGTTAAATACTTTATACACAAGGTCGAATGGAATGAATCACAGTAACATCTATGGAAATGAATTTAGTTAGCTAGATTCTATTAATTACATTAACATTTTTTTCATCTATAGGTGTCATTCTGAACCATTTTACTCAGCCTTAAATGCTCGACTTGGAGTCCGTACGCTGCATCCTTTATTTTTTGTATCATATTGGGGAAAAATGTAACAGATTATTTTTCATAATATCTTGAACGACGTATTAGTCGTTGCGAAACTTTGCAACTCACAGCATCTTATAGTCATAAGTTCTGCTACTAAATATATGACTGAAATCCCCTTTAGGTAGAAAACAGGACATAAACCATGCATATTCAAAACTTAAATCGTGCCTGGAACCACATTAGTAGTACACCAGCATTGGAAATATTTGTGATAATTTTTTTTCTACCTGTATATCAAATGATAAAGAAATATATTCATAGTTCGAGTCCATTCGTGTGCTCGAATGCCTGAAGATGCCGAAAGGCGAAACCCGGGTCGTTAGTGACAAAATACATGGAAGTGTACAAAATCTCAATAATCCAAATTTGATATTGAAATTCCATCAAGCACCCTCAGTCGATGTCTTAAATTATAAAATTAAATTATATTCATAGTTGTTGAATTAATCTGTCGGTGTTATAAAAATTCTCAAAGCTACACGTTTCTCAGCAAGACGTGCTACGTCGCGTAGACCAAGGCTCTACGCGATCAAGGGTCGCTCTCATATATAAATACGTTCAATACAATTTTTACGCTCGGTGTTGTGGTTATTATCATTTATAGAAGTACGGGCGAGATATTACTTATATTCAGGCAATATATGTCGATTTGTTTCAGATTAAACGTTGTTTTTATTTATTAATTTTATCATCAATTTACAATTGTTTGATAGTGTGTTGTATAAATAGCTAGTACGTATTTTCAAATGGTAAGCTAAGTAATGAAAATGTTGAATATTTACCATAAAGTAATTGTTTCTTACTTAAACATCGTATGAGATGTGAGAGTTGATTCAAAATTTTTCAAAATCATGTTTATCCTATATCAAAACATTTTTTTTTGTACGCCGTGACTGGTTTGTATTGCTTCGTAAGACTAATTGATCTAGTCGTAGGTTTTTTTACAGCATAACTTTTATTTTGATCTTTTGATATCATCATCGTACAATTCAGTAACATTAGACTCTTCTAAATAGATACATATATTTGTTGAAAACTATGTTTTTAATTTCTTCAATACAGGCGTTTCGATCTAATTTTATCAATTACGAATGTATTGTTCGATTGTTTATTTACTGTCTCTTTGTTATTCTTGAAGAAGCTAACCATAATTACGACTTGCGACTTCCTCACCTCCCTCCCTGTCTATATTTTAATCTTACACAAAAGCAAGTAGCGAGCATCAGTAGCTTATTTGTTTTACCTTAACTCGCTGCGAGTGAGGAGTTATTTCATGTCTGGAGGTGCAGACGTTGGGAACAATCGACCTCTACGCTAGAAAATTCGTAAAGTTGAAAATAATAGTTATTTGAATTTGTATGTAAATAATTTAATTATTTTTGTTTTATTATACTGTGTTAATTCTAATTGTCAAATGAATGGCACATTGGCTTCAACTATTATGCCAATTATTGTCCTTTCCATTTTACATACGGCTACGGATGTCTCGGGTTCAATTCCCGGTGCGGATAGTTTTCAATTGATATTTCAATCCATTTATGGATTTCTGTTCGTAATCTGAGTGTTTGTGTTGTCTAAAACTCCCTCCTCACCCACCCATGTGATCCTCACGGGGCGTAGAGAGAGCGATTAGCCAACCACTAGTCCTGGCCTAGCCCTATCCTTCTATCCCTACTCTCTTCGATAAAGAGAGGTTGAGCAACTGAGTACCAAACAGTTCTCATAGAAAAATTCTGTTGAGATACCCCCATTGGGAGAACATATGCTCCACGTAGGGAGCGGACATGGGAAAAAATGTAAAACTTTAATCTCCCTAGTTGGTAATGCTATTATGGTATATCACCATATATATTTTTATTATTAAAACTGTCTACCGTTTCCCGAATAATTGTTATTTACAATAACTATCAATGATTATATTTTTGAACCTGTATAGATGAGGTTGAAAATTTACTCACAAAAATTCGTTTTTCTCTAGAAAATTTCTTTCTATAAACTCAAATAGTCGCACATTTTAAGAAAGTGAAAGTTTATTTGCGCATCGGTAATGTAATAATGGTTAAAATAAACCTTTGGCCAAGAAGTTAAACAATTGTCTCACAAAAAAATTCGCGTTTCATATCTATCTTCCAATGAAATGTCCATCGTTAGTCTTTATATTATTATCCACATTGTAAACGGAATGGCTTAATAATTTAATATAGTCACAACCGATTTCAATTTAAAAAATGGAAAAAAAAACAAGAACGATTTAAATTTTTTGATCGATGTGTCTTCAATAAATGTTGATTATATTTGAACGTGGTCAATATATTTGATATTAAATGTTGTCCCCTTTTCAATTAAGATAATTGCAAGGACTTACCATAGGAAATCTTCGTTCATATTTATAAAAATACTGTTGTAAGTACTGGTGTAGTAAATATTATTATTTTGCTTGAAGTCGTCGAATATCGAAGTTGTCTGTTGGTGATCACTAGCTTAATGTCTTTTAAGCGCGGGTCGCCAGAGCGGCAACCGTGAACGCTTTATAAAATTCTCCATTTGATATTTTCATATTATAAATCTTTCATACCTGCATATTTCTTGTAAATATGAGACATCGCTAGCATTCCTTAGCTCGAGTATTATGGTTCGCGACTTCGCTCGTTGCCTTCTTCTCATCTGACATACTTGCCGACTGTTTTTGCGATAGCCTTCGAGATTGCCATTATTCCATCACGCATGTGAATTGTAACTAATCAGGCCAATTACAATCATTAATATGATATTAAGATTTCCCCAATTCCCTGCAGCGCCAACTGAGTATAAGCCGTACATAACTCATCATCTTCAGTCGAATGAGAATATGTAGTACTAATAGTATGTTACACATAGAGAACGTTTTTCAATAGTATTACATATATTTTTTATAAGTTCTGGCTCTTGACCCGTCTGTGAAAATGTCATTCGAAGATTTGATATAATCACACAAATATTGTACTTCAGTTTGTTAGCTATTCCATCCACATTCCAATTTCAACATCTGAATAAGGTGAGTAATTAAACCAATGTCTTTATCAAATTTGGAATTAATTTGGATTATTGAGATTTTGTACAGTCGATGTCTTAAATTTTATCAATGTCTTTATGTGAAAATTCATAAATATATGTATAAATGGTGGAAATGGCTAATCGAGCTTCAAGAGCGTCGACCTCCCCTGTCTTTAATATTTTTCACACATTCGTGGGGCTAGGATTATTAGAGCATTAACAAAGCTTTTAGATATAGATGATACAAAAACAACGTATTTTTGAATATTTGTAGATATGGTTTCCAAATTATATCGCCTTGAAGATCGTTTGTATAAAGTTTTTATGGTTTTGTTTCTTGGCTGGCAACGAAATCTCATTTTTTAATGTTGTCATGTTGCGTTTGGTTTTATGCAATACTTTATCAATCGTCGAATCACACCGTGTAATATCATAGTCATAATATAACTAGCATATACAACTTAAAACGCATTCAGTCCAAGCTCATTTAAGTTATAGATATTTTAACTCTACCGCTATGTGGGTATAATGAAACTTTTTAATCTTATCTGACTCAAAAACTGCTTTTTTAGTGTAATAATAGTTCACCTAAGGCGATCTAAAAATACGAGTGCAATTTAAAACAGATTTTAGACAACGTTTTCATTACTTAATTTAGCGCTGCAATAAACTGAACATTGCAACTTTTACTATGTAAATGTACATACGTACTCTGAGTGCTACGGTGTTTTTTTTTTTATTATTTCACGCTCGCTTAATTTTTGTATCTAAATTTTTAATTTGATTCTTACGTAAACCGCAGTTGCGCCAAACTTATGGACTAACCACGGTTATGTTAGTAATAGTATCGATTTATCATAGTATATTCGTACAGGTGCATTTATATAAACACTTTTATTCTTTGTTAATATTATTTCATTGTATGCAGGTGTAATGATTTTATTTTAATAAATGTCTATTTTTGTAATGTGGTGGTATTTTTAACGCTTAATCTATTTCCTCTCATTGTGTGATTTATTTTTATCAGACAGCAGACTATTAATTTTGGCTTATCACGCGATACTCTTTAGTTCTTGGAAATAAATGTCATGCAGTCAAATTATTTTGATTTATAATCATTTCCTTCGTGCTGTTTTCTTATAGTAATTGTTCAATCCAACCACTCCATTTTTAGTGTTCAAATTGAAATTAGTGCCTTATGTAATATCACTGCTGTGATATAAAAAATACATTTACTCTGTAGGTATTGATTAGGAAATACTACAAAGCAAATTCGTTTTATATTGAAGTATTAAGTGTTTTGATTTTCTCTTATAATACAGAATAAATACACATCTAAGTATCTTAAAAGCAAGATGACTGTTTGTAATCCAATTGCTGAACTTCTCTTGCAGACATGTTGTGGTTGGACATACAAATCCGTGAGGACTGGTTGTCAACTTAACGCTGTTCACCTCATTTTATAGTTCGGTAAGATAATAATGGTTGATAACAGCATACACCAATACACATAATTTATTTATTTGGTGAAATAGTTTACATACATATTTTGTCAGATATTGTAATTCGTAACATAAATATATGTTATCTATGAAATTGAGTTTTAGTGAATTATTGGAACCTGCATAATTAATTTAGGTAAATTCTCATTGTCGTGTTTTTTTTAAGTTTATTATGTCAGTCTTTAACATTCCAAGTATTTTATCTTCCTTAAAACTTACACGTTTAGCACACATCAGCATCTTATAATGAATGTGTCCGTGTTTTCGATGGCCATTATGTTTTTTACGAGTAAGCCAAGCGTGTTGTAAAAGTTCTTTGAATGAATCGCGAAGTCGATTTTGCAACATTCGGCCGAAATGTCATGTGCTCAACCTTTCGCAACATACTATTTTGACTACTTCCAGTTAGTCGGCACAGTAATTAAACCAGTATTACCAATTACATTCGGAAACTATTATATAGATCGTTAATATTTTTATTAAATGCATTATCTCAATATTAATATTTGAGATTTAAAACTTAAATGCCTCTGTTTTGGAAAATAGTTTTTTTAATTAAAAATGTCTGTTGATATAGAATATATATATATGTATATTTTCATTAAACCCTCACTTCATTTAAGTATGCCGCACCGCACCTGTGACTGTTAATTTATTTAAAATCCAAAAGTTCATTATTATTATCAAAACCCTCTACTTTTTTGAAATATATCGACTGTGTTTTCGCCAATTGATGTAACCCTCAAAAAATACGAAAATGAGTTAATGATTGGATTTCATTATAAAAACAATAGAGCAGGACTCGGCCGAATGATGTAAATTATAAAAATAAATTGACCACTTTATGAAAACGGAAACATCATTTTACATTGGTTTTAGGTTTAAGAATTCTAACCCCCCGCACTTGATGTAAGCCCCTATTATATTGACACTGCCTACGTATGATCCCGTATCTTCAAACATGAGAATTTACAGGAGTGCATTGCAAAGATTTATAATGCAACTCAACATATAATGTTTTCGATAAAAAAACAGTTTTTACTCTTTCCTGAACAATTTCAATTTTAAGGGTTAAATCAATCGGCCATAACACCGTCGATATGATTTAAAAATACTATACGATTATTTTGCAATAAAGATATCGTACGAAATAATATTACCGCCAAAAATAAAACAATGGGGAAATGGTTACGCTCGAGGCGTTCATTCTACAGTCGAGAATTTGAATCTCTGAATGAATATTGATCACCTATCTTATCTCTGTATGTATACATCATTCAACAAATTGGGGTACGCAGAGAAAGCGATTGTATATAAAAAGTCACATCATAACCCCAACCCCCCAAGTGTAATCCAACTAATTAATAACCCTTACAGAGAATATAATGTACTTCACACGGAGAGCGGATGATATTTTAAACAGTTTCAATAATTGCGGGTGTACTTATATACAAAAATCAAGGCTCTTAATAAATTATAAAGGTGGTTTGATAATATATTTTCCAGTCAATTTATGGATTGGTAGTCAGAGGCGTATGTCATCTGTGATGTTTACATGCGTCCAATTCTGTTAGAGAAAGCGACTAGCTAACTTCTAGTCCTCTCCTGACACCACCCTATCTTTTTCATTTCCAAATAGAGAGGCTGTATGGCCGATTTGCTACCAACACTTTCTGCTAAGGAGTTCATTTATTAAACACTAGTGAGTATCTGGCATGCGTTGCAACGCCAGAAAAAAAGGATTTTTGTTTTAATTCTGTTTATTAAAGTTCTTTTGGATACACAATAATTTTAGATTATCCGTCTGGTGCGTACACGAATAAATCAGAAGGGTTTTCCGAGATGTCGCTGTCTGTATGTGTTTGATTATTTTTTTTAGATTTCAAATTTCAGAAACCTTCACGCGTGTACGTACAACAACTCCTAAAAGTTTCATCGAAATCGGATGAATAGTAAAGGAAGGCATAGAGGACAAACAAACATTCATTTTTATATATATAGGTTGGGACCGGGTGTAATTAAATTTATCATCGCTTACCTTGACAAGTCCTGATCATATTAAATAGAATAATCCAAATTTAATATTGAAATTCCATCAAGCACCCTCAGTCGATGTCTTAAATTATAGAATAATTATTATTCATACTTACAGTGACATTATGTAAGAAATGTTTATCTAACTTTAAACTTTTCAATGTGTAGTGTTTGTTACTTTTTGAATTAGAGCACATACCTACATATACCTATATTTGACCACCTCATAACAATATTGCATAAACTAAATTTACTCGGGATTAGCAATAATAATTTCCCGTATATTCCAGAGAAAACGCAAACATTTCGAAGTCGGACTATATCAAATCATTGTGAATGTTTGTAAATATGAAAATTAATTTGATGAAATTTCGTAGCCCCCGTAATGAATTCCTCTCACATCAAATAAACTTCTGAAATATAATTTCAGCTGAACTCCGCTTCGAGCAACAAATGACTTCTATTGACGATATTTCGAAAGTTTGCGAGATCAGAGGATACGTTACTGCGACACTTCAGTGACTCTTATCCGTTTTATTATGATCGTTCTGTGATTTTTACCGGGGAAAATACTATATCTTTACATTATAATATCCATACAAGATTTGCAGATTTTTTAAGAATAATATATTTTGAATCGGTATATGTGACTGTTTATCTTCTTTTGATGCCTTCTTCTTTCGATGGTTGATAGTCTCGTTTCTGCTGGATATTGGTTTGAAGAACCAATGTAAGTTGTTTCCTGTTGCCTCCGTGATATTGCATATCTTCGATCCAGCTCTAAATTCAGCTGTTGAGCTCAGCCAATATCATTTATCTTCCGTCTCAGCCGTCACTGATGATGCAGCCACCCATGAGATATTTATCGATCCCCGGTCTAAATCCATAGGTTTCTACTCAAATAAGGCTTTAAGGATTACAGATAAGCAGTAGTGAAGTATCATGTTGAATGAGTATAGTTAAAACTATAGTGTATTAATTTCCTCGAAACCAGTTAATATATATTGAAATTTAGTATCTATTCAAAGCTGTCCACTTACGGAAGGGCTTACTCTTTCAACACGTTCCCTCTTTATTTAATACATCGGGGATATTCATAACGAAGTGCCTTTAATATGACATTTCAAGAGATGCCAGTAAATATTGTCTACGCTGCTTCGAGGGGGAGAAATATTATAACGCTCTTAATAATAACGTCGGTTTTGTTACCTTTCATTCCTCTTCCTATATTTGCATACCTTATATTTATTATCAACCCCCTTTTTGAAGTCCTTTGTTCTAACCGTACGTAATAATGTTTTTTGTTCAGGGCTATGCGCAAACATGCCGTGATTATTTCAATGTTTTGTCAGTGGAACTTCCAAACCTCGACTCTAATCTATGTGTTTTTAGTTTTCTGAAATACCAATGACCATAATCTGGCATATCATAAATAATATAATTATTAAAAAAAATCGACTAAAAAATTATATGAAATATAGTTACTATAGTAACAGGACCAAGCAGAAAATGAAAAAACCGAACAATCGCGTTATGAATATTTGAAATGCACTCCTGTAAATTATAATGTTTGCAGATACGGGATTATACGTGGGGAGTGTCGATATAATAGTGGCTTACATCAAGTAGGCGGGTCAGAATTTTTAATCCTAAAAGGAATGTAAAGTGATGTTTTCCTTCCAAAAGGTGGTAAATTTATTTTTATAATTTACATCACTTGGCCGAGACCTGCTCTGTCGTCTTTAAAATGATATCCAATCAACGAAAATGTGTTTATCAATTGGCCGAAACACTATCGATATCATCTTATTTCACTGATCGAAATTAAAGTAAAATTTAAATAACATTAAATAGGAAAACTTACTTATTATCGACTACTAAAGGAATTATTTTTCTTTTCACAGATGTAATATAATAAAATACAAAAATAATGTAAAACAAACAGTCACCGTTCACCTGTACCAATATTTAGTGGGAAAAATGTGTCAAGATATTCTGACGTATTTATTTCAGAAGATAATATTATTATACGTTTTAATTTCGCTTATGCAGTAACACACAATATCGATTCGTATGCAATATTGATTTGTGTGAGTGTGAGAGCTAATTATTATTATTATTGACAGTTGACCGACTGAGCGAATACGTCCATTTCCTCTACTCACGTAAACATTCAACCGGTTTCTTTGTTGGTATTTTGTGCTCGTATTGATTTTATTGCTGTTATAGAGATGGCCGATGAATTTTCATCCTGATTAATTTGATATGGGAATATATTACCATCAGCCAATTCTCTGTTAATATATTTCTGATCGATTCGGCGGTAAATTTGTGGAAATAAAAAATTAAACTTGACAAGTGGAAAAACATAAGTTATCATAATCCTGTTTTTTTCGTAATGGTTTGAAATTTAAAATTATTTTAATTATTCGTTAAAATATTTATTTACTTATATGTGGATGATAGTTTAATTGTTGTATATGTCTACAAACTGCCACTTTTATGAATGTACAATATTTTGAAGTCAATGAAGCGTCTTTTCTTAGGTAAATATGAATATGATAGCGGAGGTATATTGGAGTCAAAAGATTGTTGCCCTTAAGAAATCTTATGTGACATAATCTAGGTTTCTCATGGAAAATATTTAGCTTCATGTTTATACTCAATGACGAGATCTTCGAGACCGAGACTACTGGTCGAGTTGTTTTCTGCCTTTAGTCAATGAAACATAAAACCAAACGGAGAAAAACTCTTCGGAATCTTTTGCTAAATAGAATTTAGCTTAATGCGTTTCACGTGCATCAGACATTACATAGTTAAGCTTCAACCCCAACAGTGTCTTTCTAAGAATACCACTAGTCAACAGGCATACAAGTTTTGCTCCCAATATCCCAATGCATCTAATCTTAAAGACCACAGAACCGCCACGTTAAAATCAGTCGAACGAATGTATATGGTTGCAGCGAGCGGAGTTCCGGGCAGCGTGGCGTCGGCGTGGAGCGCGGCGGGGCCCCCCGACACGAACGGGTCGGGGGGCGCAGCCGCCGCGGCAGCCATCGCAGCGGCCGCAGCGGCAGGCGTCGACCCCAAGCACCTCGTCGACGTCGGGGACGTCAGCGACGACGAGAAGGACCTCTCGGCCGCTGACGCCGAGGGCGTCTGGAGCCCCGACATAGAGCAAAGCTTCCAAGAAGCGCTTGCCATTTACCCCCCCTGCGGAAGACGGAAGATCATCCTGTCCGACGAAGGGAAGATGTACGGTGAGTTTTTCCAACCTTTTCATTTGTATTGCTTGTCTAGAATTCTACATCCAGTAGTACAAGTTTATTTTATAAAACTATGTGTGTTCAATACGAAAATTACGCCCAGAATTTTCATTTTGCATCGAAGTGAATATTTTATTTAGCACAACAAATATTGATAGGGTTATCAAATTTATTCGCAAGACCATTATAATGGTGAAAACATACGTTCATTCTAAAGTACGCATTATGAATGTTCGCAGCTATTTTGACTTCCTTGCATAGCATTATTGAATTACAATTTATATTCTTTAGTGTTAGACCACGGGTCGGGGAATCCGGGTAAATAATTTCAAGTAGGGATAAGTTGAAGACTTAGGGATAAAATTATAAATAAATATGTATAAAAATATCAAACACTATACAACATCGTAGGCGTCCGTGGCGCAGTTGGTAGCGTCGTTGGCTACGGCTACGGATGTCTCGGGTTCAAATCCCGGTATGGACGGTTTTCATAAATTGATCTTTCAATCGATTTATGGATTCTGTTCGTAGTCTGAGTGTTTGTGATGTCAAAAACTCCTTCCTCACACAACCATCTGATCCTCACGGGGCGTAGCGAGAGCTCTATCCTTCTATCCCTGCTCTCTTAAAAAAAGAGAGGTTGAGTTACAACTAGTTCTCATTGAAAAATTCTGTTGAGATACCTTCATTGGGAGGCCATATGATCCACGTTGGGAGCGGACATGGATAAAAAAAACAACATTATTTCTGCAAAACCTCAAGTGTAAATGTTTTCAATGAAATTATTTGTTTCCATTGTCTTACCACAATTCAATAAACTATTTGCATTTAATTGATCTATTAATTTTTTGGATTTAGTAGAATTTAAGATCTATTTTTTCATTCCTTTAACTCTAGGGGGTAATATTATTATGTTAATTTTAACAGAGTTATCCGTCCCTTATGTTGGACGATCTGTTTTTAGGTAAATACAGATTAATAAATTTACAAAATACTGTTTATAGTGATGGGCCCATAACCTTATTAAGTGTATTTGGGTACCTATATCGAGTGTGACAGAGCTGATTCGATGTATCTTAAATGCATTGTCTAACCAACCACTCCCGATTTGTAAACCTGGCACCTATTGTCGGTGACGCAAATGCAACACAATTGAGATTGAAGTACTCATCCAAGTTATTGCATTGTCTTTAGTTCTATGACCTGACATGCGTCCTATACCCTGTGTCTGCTTTGTACAAATTATTGATACATCAAATCATATTGCGATCACAATTTCTCAATTCTGCTTGTTCAGATTATTGTTAAACGGATCGCATTCGTATTGTTTGACCGAACAATAATGGCTTGACATCACAGCGTTAATAGTAAATATTTTTTTCTGAGAATATTTCGTTATCAGAACAATAGATGTTAATTTTCGCAGAATGCCGCCAGTATTAATTATTATGCAATCTTTCTCAAGTAAAGGTCGTCCGTGTGTTTAGTTTATCTTGCTGAATTTATTATATAAATATATATACTGGAATAGTGATTGCGAATTGGTAAATTTCTATCTCATTATTTCAAACATGAATATACATGAAACCATGCATATTCTAATGATATTGATCCATTTGTTAAAATCTAAATCGAACATATCAACAAGTTGTACTTTTACCTACTGAACGGAGAAAGAGTTGAGACATTAGGAATTTAAAATATCGTTTTTGTAAATCTTAAGCATATTGTTTTACCTTCAATGTATAAACAGATTAACAACAAAATGAATCACTTTGTCGTTGCATTAGAAAGTTGCTAACTGCTTTGCGACTTTAAATATTGCAAAACGTCGTTCGACTCGTTTATTGTATGCTCTTATAAGGTTATAATTAAATTATTGTGGTTTAATCGACACTTTTCAATAGAATTAATCGTCTTTACGTTTACGTCTAAGTACGTTTTTTTGCATCCATTAGAGATCTTTATATTCTGGTCAGCAACGTTTGTGTATATTGCTTATGATTATTGTGAATCACTCATTATGAAGGATTCAATAGATGATCATAACAACAGTAATGTATATTTATATAGCACAATCTATTATACAAGAGTGATATTTAAATTATTTCTAATGCTAATTTAGTCTGATCTGTTTTTGGAATTAATCGATGGAGATATGGACCGAGAGTCTAATCCCTAGTCTTCTTTATGAATGTTTACCGTTTCTCTAATGAAGGCTTACTTTTTCATTACTTTTTCTTATCCTACAAAAATTACTAATGGTTCACTAGATTTGAAATTTTCATGCAGGTAGATAAGTTTTAATCCGTATTTCTATTTTTTAAGGCTAGCGTATGGTATATTTTAATTTAAGATCAGGATCATCTGTTGATAATGCTCGCGATGAGCGAAACGTCCTGATCATAATAAACATCTTGAAGTAGTACAAAACAAATTGTGTTTTATTTGCGAAATATAATGCATTCCCACAAGGATTGACCGTTAACACTTTACGAAATCGCCTAATTAGATTCGTTTTATCAGAATCAATATATCGTCATCGATCCTTTCTGATATATATTTTTTATAAAATATAACGTTTGTTTATAATAATGTAGGAATGGATTTCGATTGACAAGATTTCTTTGTAAACTGAATATATCGATTTATTTACACGTGCAACATAAAACAGTATTTTTCATAATACTAAATACGTGCATATTAGATGTATGTTAATTTAAACTCCATCTACGGGTATTATATATTGCGGTATTCGCATCCACTACAAAGGTCGCTTTTACATTCTTGCATTTCAAATGTGGCGATAAAAAGTGCTACGTCCAGCGATTTGCGTGACGGCCGTAGAAGTAGATTAATACTGATTTTAAATTGAAATTTTTCAGTCATATATCAAATGCTTTATATCATGAATACTGAGTGTTGTTTACACGGTGAGTGTGACTAAAGCAAGTGACTAGACCAAGCTGCCCACTGATGTTGTAAACATAGACTTCACAAATAATTTTTTTATGAATATATTCGACTATGAACCTTTCTATTTTAGATGAGGTGAAAACTCCAAAATGGTGAATATCATTAACGCGTTCGTAAAAAGTAATAAGTTGGCGTGTTCTATGTTTCGTCATTTAAAGCAATTTCGTCATAGCGAATAATGCAGTCCTTGACCGGTTTTCTTGCGTGGCACTAAGGCAATAATGCACGTAAATATAGATCCTATAGTTTTTCTGTGAAGTACCAGGCCTTCAAAATATTTGCGGCGTCATACGGAGAGCGAGTAGACCTCAAATCATATAAGCTTTTCGTTTATCTGGAGAGATTGATTTTTTGCACACTTAAGTGTATGCTACCAAGTCATGGGCAGTTGCTCCAAAGACACTCCCAATTAAGTGAAAAAAAACTGTAGATTCGCTTAACGTTTGTTACGCCACTGGATACTGCCATATAAAATTAACTTATGGAAAGCAGGGTCGGGTGGAGGAGGGAAAGATAGTTTTTCTGTGATATTTTTTGTCATACTATATTAGATATATCTGACGTTACGTCTCATAAATTGCCCACCAAAGAAGTCACAAATATAATGAATGAATCCTTAATTAGGCACGTTTCTAACAATTTATACTTTTAAACCCACCTTTTAGTCACTCGTAACGTGTTACTAAGCATGTATGAAAACCAGATGTGGCACAATATATATATAAAGTATGCAAGTGTCGGCGTCCGTGGCGCAGTTGGTAGCGTCGCTGGCTACGGTTACGGATGTCTCTGGTTCAATTCCCGGTGCGGACGGTTTTCATAAATTGATCTTTCAATCGATTTATGGATTTATGTTCGTAGTCTGAGTCCTCCCTCCCACCCATCCAATCCTCACGGGGCGTAGCGAGAGCGATTAGCTACCACTAGTCCTGTCCTATCCCTCTATCCCTACTCTCTTCAAAAAAAGAGAGGTTGAACAACTGAGTAACAAGCAGTTCTTATAGATAAAGTTATGTTAAGATACCTCCATTAAGAGACCATATGCTCCACATTGGGAGCGGAAAAAAATGATGCAACTTTATTTGGAATTATTCGTTCCTCATCAGTGATATAATGCTATTAACCGTTTCTCTTAAAACATTTTTTGTCACAGAAATAAAGGCATATTTAACCATTATTTTAATGCACAAAATCATCTTTATACCGTCTGAAAATTAAAGCAACGAATAACGAATGTTTACTTTATCTGTAAAAAAATATTCGTTTTGTTTTCATCGAAATGTTGTTCATTTGTACCTAATCCTTTCCTTTGAATGTTAAATAATTTACTATCGAGGCATGTGTTAAATTGATGAGATAACTTAATTTATGTCTTATTCCGATTTCGGTGCTTCAATTATATTTATATTGAAGCAATTCCTGCGACATAATGAATAATACTATTGTATCTAGGAATAAATATAAAATGTGAGTGCGCGATCAGTGCTGTTTCTACGAGGCATATAAGTCTCGCTTTCCTTTGCTTCGTTGGTCCGGATATCTCCGCTGGCCCGTACCTTTTACTTCCAGGTAAATGGATCCAAAAAGAGTTGGAAATCGCCTCTACATTTCCCTTTGTGACTGACTGAGCCGTGAGTTCCAACTTTACTCTCTTCCGTCCCGCAAGCTCTCGTGTTTACAACTCTCTTTGTTGAATAAAACCATACTTCTTTGACATTCATATGGTGCGGAACACTTCGGCCGGGTGGATGCCTTGAATAGTTTGTTTGATACAATTTATATTATTTGCTAAGATGTTGGGTTTGAGATGTCTTATTGCTTTGTAGCTGTAACGAAGTTAGATAAAAGGAATAGACAAAATATGCGTTCCTTACGTGCTTCAAATTAACATAAAATTTCATTTGATAGATAAAGATTTTGTCTTTCGTCTTGCGCAAAGACTTTTATTACATCCTCACGATTCTTTTGACTCCTACTAATCGATATTTCGACCTTTCTTAATTTACAATTCTGACAAAGATTAAATGTCATTTGTACGTGATCACCCTTTACGAATAATAGATGACTGATTTTTTTATCTGTACAATGTACAATGTACAATTAGTTGACCGCTTAAGAGAAAAATTTAACAAAAATAACGATTAAAATTTTGCATTAGATCGAATGATAACAAAGCAATTGTATTCATAATGGATCAAATGTCTCAATAAATATGATAGACAAAAATTTGAAAAGGGTTCGTTACAAATAAATTGTGTTCAATTTTTAACAACCATGTTTTTGTGTCAGTGGTTGACCATTGAAAAATTGAAAGTTCCAGTAGTTGACCACTTTTTTTTCAGTAGTTGACCATGCTTAACCCGAGGGTTTCATGACAACCTTTTATCAGAGCTTCCTGTAAGACCACGCTTGGTTAAATCAAGTAACATATGCTTACATTCACTGATATCCTTAACCATTCTCTTTAAAAATTCAAAATAAAGTACTTACTGGATATGGTGTTGTTTTCAAATGGCCGCCATGACACGCCAATGACATATATGGTGATGTGTTAGTTCAATCCGACAAAAGATGGTTTCACTTGTCTGAACTCTTCAATTTAGTGCAATCCCGCGTATACGTTTCTTATTTTGGGCACTTTCATTGAAAAAGGTCAACTACTTGTACATGGTCAACTATCAGTACACTTACCTTACTTAATTTTTATTACGTCTAAGATGATGCTTTGTCGACGGTTTGGCAATTTTACCGTCGTATTGAAAGTATTTACCGCCGTATTTAATTCCACGTTAATAATAATGAGACATCATGGCTGCTTATTAAAATTAAATTTGAACTTTTAAATTTCCTGCATCGTTGTAAATAGATTCTATTCAATGTTGTGTGTTTATTCTCTTTCTCTTCACTATTCTTTAATCAAGTCACAACTCATAGGGGGAAAATTGCGTCGGGGATTCGAAAAATTGCCGGCCGCTCGCTGAGCGCCTAATTCGCGTCGGCTTGAAAAACCACAAAACCGAGCGACGGCGACGCCTTGCGACGGACGACCTTTGCGTTAATGCAAAGCGTAAATGAGTTATCCTCCGGTCTCTTTTTCTTTGTCCGACTGTCAAGCAGTGAACCCCTTCTGCCCGTCCTCGCGTATGACACCCGCCCTCTAACCTCCTGCGGACCAAAACATTTTAGACATTTCTCTTTAATCTTAATTCACACATAATTATGTAAATACTTTAATTTGAATGTGGTACCTTTTATTTTAAAAACCGCGACAATAATATATGAAAATCTTTTTCGATCATTTCCGCTTCCGCATTCAGTGCCTTCAAGATTCTGTCTCTTCCGCCGCTCTATACTCGGTAAAGTCAGCGTCTCATTGCTCCGCCGAATACATCCTACATAAATATGTTCATCACTAGCCTTCTAAGAGCAACGAAATCCATCCGATTGGTGTTGTCCGTCGACTGCATAATTGGCGTGTTATCCCTGAATTACCGATGAAACTAAACCACTGTACCCCTATTATTCGACGTTAGCATCTTTTGTCAAACTCAGTATACGGTTACCCTTAGCTTTCGTGGGGTGCCATGGTTCGTAAACTTAAAACGGAACCGCCAGGATCGATACATTGTATCATAAGTGATACTTTTTTCTAACTGGCTGTAACTGCGAGTCCGTATTAAATTGGAAGTAGCTTGAGCGATTCCTTGCCTCGTGAAAAATAACGACGTCGAGATGTACGCTGGTTTTTGTAATTACTAAAATAAGTAATTCACTGCATTATAACTTATTTAAGTAATTATCTACTTTTATTATCTTGTTCATTCATAATATTAACATTTGAGTTGATCTATTATATATTATTTTGTTGGATTTAGATTCATTCAAATGCTTACTCTTAAAGAGAAGAAAATAATATTCGAGCCTATAGTTGAAAGTAGAAGTGAGTCCAATTTTTCTAATTTTTCTAATGATTGAGAAGTCACGCTCCAGAGTTATTTTGGGAAATTTTATATCATATTGTCGTTATTTGATTTGTCTATGTACGCGTGCCGGGGGTTGTCTAGCGGTATGCCGAGTGCCCGCGCGTCCGACACAACATTCACTTTATTACCGCCAGATGGAGGCGGTAGATAATATGCGTAATTCGAGCGAGCCGCTCGCTCACCCCGTTTAATTAAAAGCTCCGCCTCCCCGCCTACCCCACTCCCGCCCATGGCGACCTCCCGCCCATGCTGGCGCTCTCCACGCGACCCAAAGGCGGAAGAGGCCGAACTCATCCGCCTGTACTTTTCTTATCAAAGACAACAGGAGTTTTGTGAAAACGCGATGAATTTGTTAAGGTACCTCGCCATTGATTGTAATCCCACGAAATGCTGCCACGCTTCAACTGACTCGGAAACGATTTAAATGTCAAAAGATAATTTATTATCATTATTGAAATTTTAAGCCTTTTAATATCGTACATTGTTAATTTATAAAAAATCATATTTCATTTTGGGTTATATTTATATGGACATCGATATTTATTATTTTATCACGCTTAAGAAATTTGAAGAATACGTATTTAATCAATGCGCTGGCATGCAACATATAATATAAGGGCACGATCTTTTTAGTCGTGACATCCGAAAGGGAGGGGTCCGCAGAGTATTTTCTAAAGGGTTACCAACTATTAAATGTGTAAGTATGTACGTAAACTGTAAAACATACGGACTTTCATGAAACATTCATTTTTATCAGTCATCACAAGATATTTTCATAACAGATTTTTGGGATAGGAAAGTATATCTTGGACACACTGCCAACTTTGATGAACTATTGAGTGCGTAATGGCAGGAATGAACTGAAAGTGGAAATAATTGGACACCCATAAACTCTTGAAAAAGAGTTCCAACGACCGTTCACTAATCTTACCGAAGAAGAATCAGCACTCATACGAAACATACTCTCCACTTCTCTGATTGTGGCTTCCTTAAGATATTCAAAACGGTTCCTCAGAAAGTAATTTCTTGAAATAGATCGCTTACTCAGTGTAAGAGTTCCGATCGTATCATAATGAAACCAAACTGAATTGAGATGCAAGTATAAACTGCGCATTGAAAAATTAAAGTTTTATTCCGAAAAAGCTTTTTTTACATGTTTTCGTCACAAACGGAAAAAAGTTCGTACAATTTCATTTTCGTAATTCAAACCAACCAGTTATATTTATTGTTTATGGCATTACCAACATTACTTAGCTACCGCCGAATTTGGAACAAAAATTTTCGGTCTAGAATAAATTTCTCCAATTGCCATTTTATGCAAAATGAATATCTTGTTTACTTTTGATAGCCGTCGTTAAAATCAGTCGTCAGTTTTGGAATTTATTGAAATTTCAGTTCTGGTTGAGTATGACAACACTCCTAACGCGACGGTGGCTCCCTCACTAGCGGCCAAGTTAAATTGGTACATCTACAGTTAATGTACATACAAATCATGCTTAGTCTAAAAAAAAATTGTATCAATATAATCAATTAATACGAACATATTTTGTTTATTAATATTTCATACATTCAGATTCCATTAAGCTTTGCGTAAAATTTACGATATCGTCAAAAGGGGGGATCGATGAGGAGCCTTCAAAAATAATCAAAACTCAATGCTACAATGCCAGCGTAATGTGTTTCATTTCGATGGCATTGTATCAATTAAAGCAATTTTATTTATCTGCGTAGGTGTATTATGGGCGAGAATTTTTGCTTAACCATTTTCACCATTAATCTGTTAACGACCGGTCAATAATGGCTTTAGCGAACATTGCTTCGTACCATCCATCATATTGATTCAGGCAATAAAAACTTAATGACAGTTTAATTCAACACACGTGTTCGCTAAAGCCTTTGTCAATAAAAAAATCTCCCGCAAAATCCCGCGCCGTGTTCATCTGTTTGTTTCGTGAAAAGGGTGAACGAGAGAGGAGTGGGCGCCCTCCTGCCCACCCCGCTCGTACGTGTTGTGCTCGTAAATCGGGCGCCCTATGGCGTGCGATATTGAAACAAGATTTGCATATCCATTTATCACGCGGTACGTTCGTCTGGCTTATCGTAAAGGCTAGAAAGTGGGATGAGAAGAGTTGCGCCCGAGGGGGTACAAGGCGCAACGTCGCCCGTCCTGTCGTCAACTAAATTGCGCCCTGCGCCCGTTTAGTCCATTCACTAATTTCTTAACAATTTAAAATCTTTTGAACATTACTACCAAATATATTATATCTTCTGATAATATAGGGCTTTATATTCTTTACTGGGCGTATCCCGTAACACAGCAGCGTTAATCGATATCAAATGTCTGCCTGGGGTTTACACTTATTATATTATGTTCTGATAAAAAAGTTGATAGTAAGAAAGCATCTGTGCTCGCTATAATCGATATCCGTATGACGATCGTTCGGAATAATTTGGGTAATTGATAATTGGATAATTGTTATTACGCGACGAGTCAAAAATGATATTCATCGATACATTATCGTATGATACTATAAAATAAAATGTACTTGGTATCCTATGAAAAGCTGACAACGGTAAAAAAATGTGTTCTTGGCTTACTGTGAAAAACTGCGCATAGTTTCAGCGCCATAAAAATATATTGTGTCCATTCATGTTATCCTTTAAAATTTTATTATAGTACCAAGTGAGTATTTGAAAGCAGATAGTGCCCAGTGGGGATGAATCAACTTGTTCTTTTTTGCCTGTCACGGTTTCGACTGCTGCCCTCTTTTGCGTGACCTCGAATTTTCCCGAAGGTTTACAAAAGACAATTTGGTAATATTTATGCTGTCATCAAACGATTTATTTTACGATTATTTTATTAAACACCAACTTTCATCCTTTTTATTAAATGTGTCGTATTAATGCTCCTATCATATTAAAGCTGGATAATACAATTGCCTGATTACTCATCTGATTATATACATTATGAGTTTCTTCTATATTGACTGTGTTTTGGGCATTTGAGGTAACCCTCAAAAAATACGAAAATGAGTTAACGATCGGATCTCATTTTAAAGACGACAGATCTGCAAACATGAGAATTTACAGAAGTGCATTTCAAAGATTTATCACGCAACTCACTATATGATTAAAACCATTTTTACTCTCTCCTGAACACTTTCAATTTTGAGGGTTACATCAATTGGCCAAAACACCGTAGATATGATAGTCACTGTTTTCACTAAGTATTATATTTATGTACTTTTCTATACTTTTTTTAATAATCCCCTTTCACCCCGGTCAGTAAGTATTATTGCGTCGAAACGATTTGTAGAATACAATTTCCCCCTTTAATGGATTAATATGTTTTGAAATAAATTTATTGATGTAGCGCACTTGTTAGCGATTCTCGCTTTGGAGTGTGTTCATTCATTAATTCAGCCCCTATTTGTCAAGCATCAATCGAGATTTAATTTATATTGAATATGTTCATTTTTCATCGCACTGCCTTTTAAATGCGTTGTTATTAGAATTATTATATTAAGTTATACACATTTAAATACTTTCGTTTTGTGGGAGTAGGAATTGTAGTGGCATACTAAGGAAACGACTTACGATGAATACTTAAGTTGTATGTATGAAATTTTGGGTGCAGTTGTCCATTAGGCTCTACGTGAATTCAGTTTTTGTTAATTATTTATTGTGGTTTGAAAGATGACAATAACATTAACAGCCACCTAATTGTATCCACTGTGTCCTCAGTATGAACAGTTATCATTAGTTAAGTAAAAATATTTTTTTTAATATTAAGTTAATTTTTGGACAGAAAATGGTCACCTACCTTGTTTGTTTGAAGGTGCACCTAATATTATAGATAATATTTATTTCTATATTACATAAATTCGTTTTTACTATGAATTGCGATGCCTACTGTACTTTATTACTATTACGAAGATGAAAAGTCCCATAATTTGTAGGCGGCCCATAATAGTGCAAGAGGAAGCGAAATGGGACATCGCAAAGTGCCGACACTTACCCCACGGTCGTAAAGCTCAGCGGGCGCGTAAAACAAATCGCCCGCGAGCTTCATTCGGCCCCTGACCCACTTTTTTACTTTCTAAGGAAATTTTAAAGCGCTTTTATTTTTAAATGTGTAAGGGGGTTAGTGACTGTCTATCATCCATATCATCGAGGCTCATATTGTCCATAGATATCTAGTAAATAACCCTTCTTTAGTGAGTACATTTATAGAGCTTTATATTAATTTCCTTTTAAATCTACTGGGTTAATGGGTCTTGTAAACATTCCTTTATTTATGAAGCGTGCCTTCTAATGCTCTCAGTGCTTACAAACTCTCTTTTAATACGTAATAATTTAGAGGTTTGTGGTTATTACATACTGATACTGTATAAATAAATCATTTTTAAAGCTTTTCATACAACTCATAGCACTTTAATAAAATACCTATACTATTAGAAACTTAGTAGGAATTCGAAAACGTAAAACTATTAGATAAGAGCAAAAAGATTGATTACTTTGTTATTCCGCTGGTGGTAATATTATATGTAACGCATGTATCGCCTCTTTGAGAAGCAACTTTAGTCTGAGACTGAACTTGGCCATTGATTTAATAAATGAGCTTTATTTTTTTCTATTACTGGGTGCCTGTGTCTAAATCATAATTTAATGTTTACGTACAATAATAATTATGTCTTTCGGTGGGGGAATATATTGACCCAATTATTTACTTCCTAAGAACATTTTATACAAAATAAAATTCATCGATTGTCTGTTTTTGCTTGATATGGTATATATTTTATACGTAAAAAAGCCATTTTCACAGATTACAGATGATCTTCTATAAATTTTCATCAATGCCATTGTTACGTCTACGATTATGACAAACGGTCCGACAATATCGCGCCAACGGAACGGGCGTTTCAACACGAGCGTGGGCCAAATTATACTCCTAAATATGGCGCAACGAGCTCCGACTGTTCTCCATTGAATGGAAGCTCCCTGCAATACTGAGTCGTTTGTCATAAAAGCTGTCAAATATCAACGGGTAAAGCGTAGGATATGACTATTCTCGAGAGGGTCCTCGTCTATTATATGTATAAAATTGAAATTATTAGTATATCGTCGTTTCACTAGGCCCACTCGAAACTAGGGCATGCGATAAAGTTATTCAATTGAAAAATACGTTTGCGACATACATATTTGTTATACTGATAACCCATTGAAAAATTGAATTTAATATACCTTCATTTTAACTGTAAACTAGTATCTCCCCGTTCTAATAAATCTCGCCTTTTTACCAATAAGATATAGTGACATTATCTGAGATACAGCCTCTAAATATAAACAATAAAAAGTGTAATTGTTGATCGAATTGACATTTAATTTTACTCAATTTTTATAAGGTACAGCAAGGGTAAGGGTCTTTCTTGCAAAATCTTTTAATGAAGTATAAGAATTACGTTTATTTTTTCATGTTATTTTTTTTTAAAGAATTGTTTTCATAATGCTACCCATGAATGGGAGTGAAGTATTTGTCACTTCTGTTCTTACTCAAACATGTGGGAAATAATTAGTTTATACCTTCCAGGTTTTTTAAGTGGACGATGTATTACGAGTCAATCAGCACTTACATTGAAACGCATATAAATATTGTTTCTTAAGGCGAATAAGTAGGTTTTATTCTCATTTCGCGAAAAGCGTTAATCTTTTTTCGTCTCTTTCGAACTCTTTAGTACATTTCAAAAATCTTTATAGAATTGTTGTATTCAATAAATTTGCAAATTCCCTTCGCATCACTTTCTTAAAAACACTTTGTTCTACGATTTTGACTCAGACATCAAATCTCGATAACCTACAATAAACCCTAATCTAGTCACAGCGTAAAGCAAATATAAGCATTTCTGAAAAATGTCAACTGTTTGCTAGACAGGCTTGAAAACTTTACTATTGCCATATAAATAAATGTGCAATAGTGTAAACAAATACTTTGAGTGTGCCATTATTAAAATATGTTTTTTTTTATTTCGACGTTCAATATGTTTTAGGCGACGGAAACGATTAACGATTTTCGCGAAATGGGAGAATAACCTACTCTTTCCTCTTAAGGAATTAAAGAGGCGAAACCCGTCACGTTTGTGATAAACCAAGTGGAATAACTAAGTTATCAATTTTTAATTTAATTTTATATTAAAAATGAACTTCCACAAAGTTACCACCGAATCCATAGAAAATAGAATCGTAGAAAATTAAATTAATTAATATTTTTGTCGATCCAAGTATTTTTGAAAGAAGTTTCCTTATTCTCATGATTTTTTATTTACACTTGATGTTGACAGTGCAAAGATTGAAATATCGGTGATCTTTAGGAAAAAACAAATTAAATCTATATATGAATATATGATAAAAGTTACTACATGAAAATGAATAACGGCAGTATTTTATTGGTTCTATAATTTGTTTCAGGGTTATGTTACCTAATCCATAAATAACATCTTTCATAATCGCTGTATAAATATTGTAGCATGATTCAATTTTCTTTGATTTCTGTCTGTATGTTGAGTGTCTGATTCGGCTTTGTAAATATTCAAGCAATATATTATACGAGGACGACGGCCTTGGAGAAGTCTGATGCTATATAGCCAGGTTAAAGATTACATACAAAATTAAATTGCTAGAATATCGTATAGAAATATATGCCGGGAAAAGTTAGTGATCGATACGAGATCTTCATAATAAGTAAGGATTATATGTTTTTATAAACCAATCAAATGGAAATAGTTGAGGGATATCTTTATTCAACATTACTCATGGGAAAAAATCGATAGTACAGCACTCAATTGTATTGTACCGACATTATATCGACGTTGTTTTGGCCAATTCATGTAACCCTCAAAGTACGAAAATGAGTTAATGATTGGATCTCATTTTAAAGACAACAGAGCAGGTCTCGGCCAAATGATGAATAAATTGATCATTTTTTGGATAGGAAACATCATTTTACATTGGTTTTAAGTTTAAAAATTCTGGCCCGCCCACTTGATGTAAACCACTATTTGAGAAGACCCGGATCGAAGAGAGGCGAATGCTGGTTATCGAACGTCCTGGAAGGGCTGGTATCTCAAACAAACACCATTTCAAATCCGGTTCAACACTTATTTATTTTTAATCGAAGATACAGTGGTTTACAATGCACAAAAATACTATTCCTAACACATAAAATTGATTTTACATTTACTTAACAACTGAATTTACTTTGAACTGAAGTTATAATGCAAATGACACGACAAACGATTTTAAATTACGTCCAATTCAAAACAAACACAAACAATTCACATCGTCATCGGTGCGGGCCACGAGACCGGCGACTCTCCCGGCTCGACAGATCGTAATCGACTATCCACATATAAAATTAAAAGGACTCCTCCATCGGCGGACCCACCCCTTTCCGTGCCCGCCGGCTATTCAACGAGCGCCCTTCGCGACAAGAGTCGGCCGATTTCTGGGAATCATTGTCGTTAACACTGCGATTTCAGTTATGGACCCTAATAAAACTTAAACTTAACAAAAAAAACCAGGGTATGTCATATTATATCAAAACTCCCTACGTATAATCCCTAATCTGCTAACATGAGAATTTACAAGAGTGCATTTCAAAGATTCATAACGCAACTCACCATATTATGTTACCGATAAAAACAGTTTTTACTCTCTCCTGAACAATTTCAATTTTGAGGGTTACGCCATTTGACCAACACCGTTGATATTATTTAAGATATAATTTAAGACATCGACTGAGGGTGCTTGATGGAATTTCAATATTAAATTTGGATTATTGAGGTTTTGTACACTTCCATGTATTTTGTCACTAACGACCCGGGTTTCGCCTTTCGGCATCTTCAGGTATTCGAGCACACGAATGGACTCGAACTGAGAGACAGTAAACAGTGTCTAACGCTTATATAGAAGATACAAATGCGACAAATATCATTTACGAGGCAATTCATTATACGTCTGAGAGCCACACCGATACTTGAGTTAAAATTTCGGAAATCGTCCTAATCCTTATTTTGTAAACACCATATTACCAGAGTGGCGATTGCCGAAGGCGTTGCCGCTTTTCAACTTCTTTTAGAAATACCAGTGATTTTACAATTATAATAGTATTGTGGGTTTTGACGGGATGTAATTCGACGAATGGGTAAATATATACAATCATTCCACATTTAGTGAAATCTGTTAGGTGTTTCAACGTATCGGATATAATAGCGGAGAATTAGGAAGGTTCAGCTGCTCATTCAAGATTGGTAAGGAGTATAACTGGCCTCTATTACTCTATAATTTATGATCCCCCATGTTTTTATGCAACAGTTTAACCCCATCATCCGCATTAAACGTATGGTTCTCCATTAGCCAGTGATTTGCGAATGTCGAAGTTTCTTTTTTTAATCTAAAGGCAGCTAAATGTTCTGATACCCTTATATCTAATGTACGTGTGGTTTTACCCACATAGAAATGTTGGCAATCATTGCATTGTAATTTATAAATACCAGATTTGTTCTTAAAGTTTACTCTATCTTTACCGTTGATATTATTGAAAAAAAAAATGGAATTTACTGTGTGCAATAAGTATTCGTTGTAAATTGAAAAAATGTTGAAATGATTTTATTTGAGATACTTAGCAGCATATTGATATAAAAACTACGTCATATTAATACTATTATTTTGAGTGTATGATTTCAATATTATGTTTTTGATTTTTAGTGTACGCCTTAATCGCTTACACAAACTATTGAGAAAAAAACGTCGATATAGCAATTATTAAATACATTTCCTCATTAAAAACTCCGAAAAATGCTTTTGACTTAACGGTTGCCTGAATAACACTCGTTTTTGTCGCGATGTTTTATTTATGCTAATACAATGCTAATTTCATTCAAAGCATATATGATTAATGGATGTAGATTTTTGTATATCCGTATTTATGCTATAAAAAGAAGTTTGTTAAAAAACCGTTTGGACTATCCATTTGTAAAAAACAATTATGTATGTTGCGAATCAATTGTTTAAAAGTATTACTTTAATGCTTATTCAATTAATTATAATCATTCATATTGAGCAAAGTGTATCAACGATATCTGCCAGGAATCAGATATTAAAATAATCAACAGAATTAACCTTTTGCTAAAATGAACAAATTTTTTTATGGTTCAAGACGAATAAAAATAATTGTTTTAATCGAATGGAATAAATTAAAAACAAGCGAACGGATTTAAATCATCACATTGCATATAAATAATTTATTCGTATGTATGATAATTAATAATATACCTCTAGTATTAAGGGTCTACGGCGCTACGACGTAGTTCCAACGCATTTGTTTTTTTAAGTTTGCAGACCTATGATGCACAGCGTAAAGGGGTTGGCAACTAGTATTATAGATGGTAACAGTATACGATCTCCACTCCAAAGTATTCGGGTTTCTCTCAAGTATTGAAGTTTGAAGTGGGCCAGTTAGTTTTAGGATGCCGTAACTTACACCGCCTGATCGTTCCGTGCAGTAATGGCGTGGTTACAGACGGCATTATAATGTATGCCCCAATAAATTGGAGATTGCAAAATTTATACAAACATGCACATGGTCATTTTGATTTTTTATTTGACATCTCATTCTCTTAAAGACTGGCTGTTGTTTTCCTTAGTCGGAATATGATACGAAATATGATACGGAATATACTTTATGATAGTTAAGTTTTTCGACTAAAATGGCTTTTATCATTTATTCACTAAATATAATGATATAACCGTACCCGTCGTAGATGACGTTATTGAAATACTGAATGTCTTAAGTAGTTAGTACGCCGTACCACCACGACCGCTTAGGTCATGAGAAAATTTCATACTTACGTGTGATATGTGACAATAAAAAACGTCTACAGAGCGGTCTAGGCTATTATATATACATATAAAATAATGTAAAAATACTTAATGTTTAATAAATAGTCTATGACGATAAGAAAAACATTTATTTTAAAGAAAATAATTTTTGATATTAAATTTAATAAAGAAATTTTTTGAGTACAATGAAAATTTGGAAATTCGTATGCTTTATAAGAAAATTACGTATATGTTTTTCGATATATTTTCGAAATTAATCAAAAGACAATTCAGTTTATATCATTATTTGGGTTTTATATCTCAAATAAAGTTAAGTAGATTTCGCGTGGACTTCGTTTATTAAAATATGATTATTTTTAAAAAAATATGTCGCGAAGCCTTGCTACCCTTGCTACCAGAACTTCACTGGAACAAGTTTTCCACTGACCTCATCTCGCTGTGCTCCATCCACCGCTTCGTACATGATCGACTGCCGATACCAACTATACTCGAACTGAGTGAAAGCTCTCACGCGGAAACTTTGCAGGCTGTATAATTAAGACCAACGTGCCCAACTGTTCTCTGTGCTTTAAAAGCTTCGCGGTTTTCCATGAAAACTACACATCGTGTGTATTATTTAATGCTGGTATGGTTATCAATATTCCATGATACATTTTGACGGAATTCAATTGCAAAATGTGCGATTGGAACAACAAGGCCCTGCGAATAAAATTTGAATTGTTTGTCATCATTAGTCTCAATTAAACGACTATTTTTATTCCTATGGATTCGGTGGTAACTTTGTGGAAGTTCATTTTTATTATAAAATTGAAATTGATTACTTAATTTATTCCACTTGTTTTGTGACGCGTTTCACCTCTTTAAGAAGCATCGTCAGACTAACCATATCGCAAGGTTATTTGCAAGTGGAATAACTAAGTAATCAATTTTAATTTTATATTAACGACTATTTTACTTCATTTACTCTCTGTCTCAGAGATCGAATATGATATTTAAAATATGTGGTAAAAAATATGTATCATACATATTTATTTTATTATATACTGTATTTCCAACGAAGATTCATGCACACATCGTAAAAGCTAAAGATTGCTTTCCCGATTGATTTATCGGTTCGTTTTTTCTGCAATTGATTGAGTTTGAAAATTACTTGCACGAGGGTGAAACTAGTGAATTTTTACATAAATGGCCGGTGCATTCTTAGGTGGTGAAATTGTATTTATTTATTATCGGGGTATCACGTATCACTACGAGATAAAGTAAAATGATTTAAATGGTCATCGAGGTCTTCTTTTTGCGGTAGTTTCACATTTAAATGCCAATGTTTATTGACCATTAGATTTCACTAGGATGTGGTAGTGAAGCTCAAATTAAAACGGCAAACCCTATGCACGATAAGAGTCGCCGTAGCCGTTGCCCTCGTAAGTCACTCGTCGCCGGGTGACCGTCGACTTTACATTTACGTGCAACATGAACGTGAAAAGGGAAGCCGACGCCGGAAGAAAACTTCGAATATTTAGCACGGAGCGCCGCGGCGGCCGAGACAAAACGCTCTACGTAAATCTTCGTTATCTGAACAATTCTAAGAATGCACGGGTGCCATAAAACGCCTTCATACTTCTTCAGAATGAACCGAAAAACAAAGACAAGTTTTCATAAAACCTTGACTTTGCGAACGCTTGGTACGTCGACCGGGACCGAAGTCTTTGGAGGGTGACACGCCGCCGAAAATAAACATACTATCAACATTCTATTCAAACTTCATGCTTCGACTACTTATATTTACTACTATATTATATTTAAATTCCTGAATTCCTAGACCTAGGATACAAACGACATCATACAATATAATCACATGCTAAAGAGTATGTACGATCCATTTGCATATTTTCGAATTTGATTGGATTTGCAATTCCATGTTATTGTTCGTAAAACAATTTCAGAATTTTGTGGATCTGAGGGCAATATGCTTTGACATAAATTTTTCACAAGCACAACATTACATGGAATTCGAATTATTGAGATTTTGTACATTTACCCCCTCACCCCTCTGTTCAGTCGTAAGGTGGTCACTAGTCCAGATGTTAATTTCTTAGACACAAGATCTATCTTATTTTGTTTTGTATATAATCGTTATAAACTGTCTGTTTGAGTAATTTTGAGCCCACTCGTGTGCTCGAATACCTGAAGATGCCGAAAGGCGAATCCCAGATCGTTAGTGACAAAATACATGGAAATGTACTAAATCTCAATAATTCGAATTTAATATTGAAATTCCATCAAGCACCCTCAGTTAACCTTTCTGGGAGTATGGACGTACATGTAGGTCAGTATAGTAATATGTGTGTGTGAACGTTTCTCTTTCCATTACATTGATTTGATAAAAAAAAATGTTTTAAAAAATAAAACACAATTCATTTGAACTACTTTCACATGTTTATAATTATCTTCGCTCATCACGAGCAGTATCAACTGAGAAAAAAATATATTTAATTTTTATGTAAAAAAACTCACTCCTCCATAGCACAGCCATAATTAATTAGTTACTCCTCGAAAGGCTAAAATATTACATGGAATACGTCTGTTGCAAAATTTTAGAGAAACGAAGGGCAATAACTGTGTTCATAAATACTGCTAATATTTTGAGAGTATATTTTTGAAAGTATGATATCGATATTTATTGAGCAATTCTATTGTATTCAAGTCACTTTGTCCGTTTTTAGATTGATAGCTTGTTATATAATATGTATTTGTTGTATTGCATTTAATTTAATTATTGTATATTATTCCGACAGCAAAACAAACGGACCCACATAAACTGTCGCAAAGATATCGTCACGCCGGCAATTTCGAAGACGTATGTATCTCTGTGCGAGTGTCCACTCCGGGGGGATGACTGTCGACACCCCCTCCCGATTCGGGTCTGTGTAGCCGGCTAGGGGGTCGTGTCGGGCGGCAGGGGGTGGGCCGAAACTATGCGAAGAATGCGCAATTAGTGAGCGAGAGAGCGCGCGCGTACCCGCCCGACGAAACGTACAAGAAAATATAAAGAAGGGCGGGAGAAACTGTGCTCTGCGGCAACCGGCAACCGCCCTCCGCCGGCACACAGCGGACGGACAAGGGCGGGACTCGAGCCTATCCTGCTGGTTGGCATTTTATAACTGTCACTGACCTTAATTAGTCTATTTAAAAATGTAATAGTCTTCGTAACTGTAATAATAGCTATCATTATCACCATTTCGGCCCAGTGTCAACTCGGCGAAGAAGAAGAATTCCACAAACATTTTTTAACAAGCAATTCCACCGCTGTCAATATACCCAAAGCTGATGATAGATATCATCCAATGTCTTACTGGTCATGTTCTGAATACGGCATGTATTAGGTTAATTTTTGTGGCATTGGAGATTGCAGGCGTCGTCTTATACTGTCCAAAAACAGGATGTAATAATGGAAAGCGCCAGATTTCAGGATGCTATTCGAAGCAATTGTCGCATTGAATCTATGACAAACCGATTCCCCAATATTAGATTATTTAGTAACGAAACTAGTAATATTTACATTCAATAAAGTAAAGTTAACTAATAGCTCAAAATAACACACGGCAACTTAAAACAAAATTATCTATCTTGATCACAAAACTATCGTCAATCGCCTTTTAGTATTCATAACCTTTAATAATATCGTGTTTTTTTATTGCTTGTCTTATCAAAATTGATCTGTTTCGCCCCTGACGATGTTTCCTCCCCGTTTGGAACCCGGGTCCCGCCTCGTACCACCCCGTCCGCTGTTAGTGAGTCGAAATATTCGCCGATCCGCCCGCTCTAACCTTACCATGTGTACGGCTTTATCCGTAGTAAATACGTCACCGGTTTTGTTCGGGAAGTAAGTTTAAAGATAACAATGGCCCGACAATATCACGCTCTTAATCATACTCGTTCACTGGAAGAATTTACCCCGATCCACTCTGCTCCCCCTGTACGCCAGTCGAACGGTTGGCATTTCATGTGGCCGAATTATTTTTAAACTTCTTGTTTTATTCAATTTATTATTTGGTGAAGATCTTTTGGGTCCTAAGTATACGTAATATTTACACTAAGTATCCATAATGGATATATACTAAAATTAGAATATTTTGGATTTAAAAATGTTTGCATTTTATAGTTAGTATGTAGGTATGTTCGTAGTTATCTTTTATTTTAGTTCAGTGTCTTTGTCATGACTCAATCATATTGTATTACCCTATTAGTAATGAGTATTACCTAATTATTTAACCATTTGATTCAACCACGTCACATTCTTTATCAAATGTCAGGCAGATAATTTTCGAGGAGTAATATTAAATGTAATTTATTTTTTGCACTTCCGGGAAAATATTCAGTTATACCGTGCTTATTATATTAGAGGCCTTTAAGTATGAAGAAGTCAGTCTTCTGTATATCGACGGTGTTTTAAAAAATTGATGTAACCCTCAAAATTGAAATAATTCAGGAGAGAGTAAAAGCGGCTTTTATCGAAAACATTATATGGTGAGATGCGTTATGAATCTTTGAATTGAACTCCTGTAAATTCTCATGTTTGTAGATACGGGATTATACGTAGGGAATGTCGATATAATAGCGGCTTACATCAAGTGGCCGGGTCAGAATTTTTAAATCTTGAACCGATGTAAAATGATGTTTCGATTCCAAAGAGTGGTATATTTATTTTTCTAATTTACAGCATTTGGCCGAGACCTGCTCTGTCGTCTTTAAAATGAGATCCAATCATTAACTCATTTTCGTATTTTTTTAGGGTTACATCAATCATTTGGCCAAAACACCATCGATAATATGGTTGTTCTTTAAAAACCGTTAGCAACATGACGGATTGTCGATCTTTAGCAAGTATACCTTTTGTATTTGCTGCCGTACCTATATTATTAATTGCTATTATTTGATAACGTCTTGTCGGTTAGTGGGGTGAAGCCCGTTCAAAGTACGCGAAACAAATTGATTGCAAAACAAGATTTCCCAGCCAAAGTGGTTATAGGTAGTAATATTTCGAGTCATTTCAGTGACAAAAGTTCGAATCGCAAGATTTCAGCTTAACTATCGTTGTACATTTAATTATTTAAAATTAACGTATTTTTATATAAAAATATTACGGGTGTCAACTTAATTTGACTCGTTTTATTTTACAATTAGTTTTTTCAGATGCTCTTGTATTTCTTGAATATTGAAAATGCTTTGCTGTTAAATATTGCAATAGCTTTATGATGACTGAGATAACTATTATCATGTGTGTTATAATACATGATTCGCATCAGATGTATGGAGTTCCCGGAATAGTTTTCGGCCATCCGTAAACCGTGCATCGTATCGTATTTTGAATATTACGGTTGCCATATTGTTTGCGGGAAGTTTTAATATAGCTGGAGAATCCGCGAAGTCGGTCGGTATCGCGAGTCTCCGTTCTCCACTACGCCCGCGGTTGAAATAATGACTCAAGTTTGCAATACTCAGCCCGATGAAAAGTTTAAACTCTTCGTTTATGTTATACTTGAAACTTGCCAAGTTGTATGGAGCCCGCTTCATGTTTGTCTAACTTCGAGATTAAAATTTACAGAGCAACAAAATTAATTAGAATAATACCACTCGTGTTCCGAGGGATATCCACTTTAAGAAATTTAAGTCCACCGTTTTACGCCGACCCTATTTTATTCGGCATTTTATTTTACAGCAGAGCGGCGGCCAGTAATGATGTCAAATTATTGAACTTTTTTAATAACAGTAATTCATTAAGATATTTTAAATAAATACTTTATATGAGTAACTAAAGAAATCTTCTTTTCGAAATTTATCATTGAAACAACAAGAACATTTAGAAAAAATAACGAATAATTTTGTCATAAACGATCGACGTAGGTATAGGCATCAAGTTGAATTATTAATGATTCATAGATATTTTGAAGAGATCAAGTGCCTTGCTCTCGAGCATTTTGTTTTTATCACTCCGCTTGGAATTATAATATTTCGATATTATGTAGAATAAATGAAAGAGAAAATTTGAGAATGTTTAATATTAAGAATTCATTCATTGATTTAGAAAATATTGCTTAATATGTAATATCTTATATTAAATTTATGTAGATTTAATTGAATGAATAGTCAGTAACATGACGCTTATTTAAATTTCAGGAAGGAACGAACTTATTGCCAGATATATAAAGTTGAGAACGGGGAAGACGAGGACGAGAAAGCAGGTGTCGTCACATATACAAGTCCTTGCCAGACGAAAACTCAGAGAAATTCAGGCCAAACTTAAAGTGGTAAGTTTTAAAAGTTTTTTTTATTTATTTATTATATTTAAGTATTTTATTCTGGACATTTTATGAAATTATTAAAATGATATTTCATCAGAACCTTATTAATTGATATTAAATAATAGGGAAAATATAATTTGGTAATGTTTTTTACCAATATTAAAATCTATTTTAAAATTATGAGTATTATTTACGTTTTAACAAAATATGCTTGTGTGAAAGTAACAATAAAAAAAATATTGGTGGATTATGGTTGGGTTGTATAAATATTTGAAGAATCGAGTAGCATTTGAAATAAATGATGTATATTTAGGATGGAGGTATGCTAAAGGAGAAAGCAATGCAGAGCATGTCATCCTTGTCTAGTGCTCAGATAGTGGCTGGTCTCCCGGTACCATACCACCCGGCGGTAAGCCATAGCGTGTGTGTGGCCAGCTCAAAAAAACCAAAAATTACTATTTACAGACTATTTGCAAATTTTCCCTTTCTCAATATAATACTACTGATTGACATTTCTTTAGTCATGGCGGTATTTTTTGCAATGGAAAATATATGCAATTGATGAGTAACAATTTTCGCTTACTATTCTGCTTAATTATTTTATTCAAGTATTTACATAGGTTTACAATATTTTCCCTGTTAATCATATGCTTATTAACTTAATGTTGTCTTTTCCTCTAAAACTTAAATAAGGTAACTTAAATATTTGTTAGAATCCTGTAACTATTTTTGTGTTAGGCATAAAACATTAATTTAAAATTGAATGAAACCAATAACTCGCTATTAATGATTTGTAATAAAATTATGGAAAATCACTAACCATTTCTTATTTTTATAAATGTCATCTACATATTTCCATGCGAAATTACTGTGTAAAACACTCAGGATTGACCGTTCTGTCCGGTTGCTTTTTCAAAAGAGTAGCTTGACATCAATGACTTTAAACCTAATATGTATGATACATTTTTATAAAAGAGCTTCCCATGTTTTTGGTAACTTTCGATGACATGTAATATTATACTTATTATATTTATTTTAATTTCAGCAATTTTGGCAACCAGGCCTCCAGCCAGGAACATCACAAGAGTAAGCATTTAAAATATTATTAAAAGATAAAATAATCCATTTCTGAATCCAAACCATCAAAATTAAAGTTTCAAGTACTATCTTGAAACAATTTGTTTCTAAGTATGAATTATTAAAATTTATGTTTGAGTGTGTTAAATTAATACTATCTGATACAAAGAGTAATTATATATACTCCTTGTTAAAATCGTTGACATGTATCAATACGTTGCAGGGATCGTTGTCAAAAGTTTTGAATAGATTATATTACTACAAGCTTAAAACATTATCATCTAACCCTGTGCTCCGCAACTTTTTTTCACCCGTGGCACACCTAAGTATTCATTAATATTTTGCGGCACATCACAAGCCAACATATGTAAATTTCATTAACAAAACTTATATATTTGATGAATTTGAAGCAGTAGCTAATATATTTTTAATGGTCTTGATTTGATGTGTATTATTTTGATACATTCGTTCCTTGTTTGTAATAATTAATGAGATTTGTTTTGCCATTAATGCTTCCCAATACATGCAGCAAAGGATTTTTTTGTTTTACACACGAGACAAACCCCATTTTATTCCACATTATTGCATTTGCACTATCCGTGTAAACACTAATACAATTATTCCATATGTCAAAATGATACAACATTTGTTTCTAGGAGATAAATTTAAGCAGCCCCATAAATGGCTTCAATTTTTTTCTTATATAAAAATACTCGATTTTTTCTCGTTATGAACGCACTGCACTGCGGCACACTGGTTGCGGATCACTGATCTAACCTACCGCATTAATATCTGCAAATTACAAGGAAGTACGTATTTGTGTTATATTATAATACTGATTTCCTCGTTTCTTTTTTTACAGTGTGAAGCCTTTCCCTCAAGGAGCCTACGGTCCAGGAAAGGGTGTAGTCGGAGTCGGCGTGGGAGTAGGAGGTGCTTTAGGAGTCGGAGGAGCGGAAGTTTCGACGGCTCCCCCGTGGGAAGGAAGAGCCATAGCTACCCACAAATTACGGCTTGTTGAATTCTCCGCTTTTATGGAACAGCAAAGAGACCCCGAGACTGTGAG
Organism: Himalopsyche phryganea; assembly: GCA_022494535.1. Taxonomy (NCBI): domain Eukaryota; kingdom Metazoa; phylum Arthropoda; class Insecta; order Trichoptera; family Rhyacophilidae; genus Himalopsyche; species Himalopsyche phryganea. Next base: position 3,778,657 of record JAGVSL010000010.1, on the reverse strand, counting down.
TGCATCATCACATCGCGTCACATTTAAAAACTTAAATTACCGCTAATGATGATTGACTGCCATTTCTATAATGTCTTGTACATCTTCAAAATCATAATATGCTATTACACTAATATAAAAAATGATTATTGCTTCGTCTTCTTTAATTAGTTTATCCATTACGAACTGCCAATGTCAGTCACTACTTCTTAGACAGTCCAGATGTTTCTTCTGGCACACTTTTCTTCATATTTAACATATGGCTAATGTCAAAGTCTCAATGATTATTTTGACTTATCATAAACATTCAGTTGCTTGCTAATTCTTGGTAATACTTTATACAATATAAAATATTACGGTAATGAAAAGTCACGAAAAGAAAAGATAGTTTTAAGTGGTCAGGTGAATGAAATGTTGTAATATTTGTATATTTATAAATTATTTTTCAGTACCACAAACATCTCTTCGTACACATAGGAGGATCAGCGACATATGCAGACCCATTATTAGAAGTAAGTTTGGTCAAAATATAAACTATTTCTTTTTTTTTTTAGTTTATTACATCTTTTTTGACATGTGTGTCAACAATGGAATCATAAAATAGAGTGATACAGAGGCAATAACATTCCAAAAAAACACACATTACCTTAAAAATATTTTATTATCAGATTTATTGAAGAATTGCAAAACATTCTTGCTTGATACAGTCGTGAAAAATGCTGTATTTGATTGAAAAAAGATGTTAATAAGTCAATAGCTGTCTCAATATAACACTATCAGGACTATACTGCTCTGCTAAATAAAAACACAGTATTTGCATGTTCAACGATTCGTCAGAATCAGACTTTCTGTTAATTTTAGTTTACCTTTTTTTCTTTTTTTTGTTATATCTGGATAGTAATTTTCTGGGATAATGTACAAAGGTATTATGTATATAATTAATTGTCAGTAAAAACACATGTTATCATAAAAACTGTGTTTTTACTTACAAACATAATGAAGTCAAATTAATTTTTAATTAGTATAAAAACAATTTGACCTTTTTTTAGTACAAAATATAAATTTTACTGTGGTTTCTTACGTAAAATATTCCAAATTCTTCACTTCCCATCATACCCCATACTTCTTTAATTTCGTCACTTTTATAATTTAAGACATCGACTGAGGGTGCTTGATGGAATTTCAAAATCAAATTTGGATTATTGAGATTTTGAACACTTCCGTGTATTTTGTCACTAACGACCCGAGTTTCGCCTTCCGGCATCTCCAGGCATTAGAGCGCACGAATGGACTCGAACTGACCATGGACTGTCAGTTCGAGTCCATTCGTGTGCTCGAATACCTGAAGATGCCGAAAGGCGAAACCCGGGTTGTTAGTGACAAAATACATGGAAGTGTACAAAATCTCAATAATCCAAATTTGATATTGAAATTCCATCAAGCACCCTCAGTCGATGTCTTAAATTTTTTAAATACTGTGTTTTTACATAACTGGGCAGTGTACAAGACATATTCTGAGCAGTAATACAATATTTTTATTTGAAATTAGTTAGCTTTGATGAATGTTCTAAATCACAACATAATTTATGATCAAAATCACAGCTAGTTTGTCGTTAGTAGACATTTTTTCCTTATGATGGCAGTATAATGTTCTCTATACTGTTTCTGTGCTTAAAAGTATTTTTTTGCCTTTATCGAGATAGTTTGATTATCCTTTTTTATATTGATTATTCCAACAAATTTTTCGTGTGCTTTAATTTCAAAATATTTTTGTTTCAGTCCGTTGATGTAAGACAAATATATGATAAATTCCCTGAAAAGAAAGGTGGCCTCAAAGAACTCTATGATAAGGGACCCCAGAGTGCATTCTTCCTTGTCAAGTTCTGGGCAGACCTTAATACGAATATTCAAGATGAAGCGGGAGCTTTCTATGGAGTAACTAGCCAGTGAGTGATCTTCAGACATGCTTTCTTTATTTATTTTTTACTTTCCCTAATAGCAGTGTTTGAATTGGATAATAATCCTCCTTTTTACTTTACTTATTTTATAACACTTCATAGTGTAGAATAAATGGCCAGAGGCATATCGGTCTTTGTGGTTTAATGGTTAAAGCTGTACCCTTGCGATCAGATAGCTCTGAGATCCCGGTAAGGTCAATTATCAAATTTAGATATTTTCAATCTAAAATTTGAGATCTTGGGCATGAGTGTTTGCGGGTTTTTACTTAGAAAAAAGAAAAATTCTAAATATCTGTCGCCTTGGCTATTATGTCCATTATAGCTATATAGCTGTAATGGCAAACATTTATTTATTTTTCGTCGTACCGTGGTTGTATAACTGCCTCTATCACACAACCTCACTTGTGTGTAAGCATGCAGTATACAAGAGCATTTGCCAGCATTCCCTTGTATCCCACTCGCACCTTTCACTTTACATGTGATTGACCGAAAAAGAGAGAAATTTGCTGCACACACCTGATATATATGTATTATATATATATAAATGATAATGTTAATTAATTGAAACATAAAATGGACAAAAACTTTTCTTTGTTTGTCAAAAACATGAATAATGTTGAGATTAATATTTGTAGAGTACATTTTTCTTCTCTTTTAAATAAATACTATAGCATTTATAGGTGATTCGCTTAAAAATAACTATTTCTGTTCTCTTTTCAGATACGAGAGTAATGAAAACATGACAATAACGTGTAGCACGAAAGTGTGTTCGTTTGGTAAACAAGTGGTAGAAAAAGTGGAGACAGAGTACGCCAGATTTGAAGCCGGCCGCTTTGTTTACCGCATCCACAGATCACCCATGTGCGAATACATGATCAACTTTATACATAAGCTCAAACACCTGCCTGAAAAGTACATGATGAATAGTGTCCTTGAAAACTTCACGATATTACAGGTAAATTATTTCAATACAAATAATCTAGGCAGCGATTCAACCTATTGCATTAGAAGCTTACCCAAACTCTTATCTATAACCAATGCAAAAAGCTGACATAAAAAAGTCTGATCGGTTATTTGACTAAATCAAAAACCTCTTGCTATAATTATAATGGCGTTCAGATTTCTTCCAACATTATTTCTATATCATAACTACTGAGTGTGTGTGTACAGTATATATCAGTGAAGTAAATAAGTTCTCACCTCACAATCGACTGAATGTAGACAATGAACCTAAAAGTATACAAATTTTTTGCCCCAAAGATCCATAAATCTATTATACCTAAAGAAAATTACGTAAATATAATTGAAAACACAAATACATTCATGATTTTTCAGTGCATCAATTCTTTTTATCATAATGTTCTTATGGCTTCAATTTATGTCTTGAAGTACCAGAATAGATCAGATGATTCCTATTCATTTAACATGTAGTTATCAATATTAGTTGCTATTTATATATATATAATCGTGTTTATTTTGCTTCTTTTACAGGTTGTTTCAAATAGAGATACACAAGAGACCTTGATATGTGCAGCTTACGTATTCGAAGTTTCAAACAGTGAACACGGCGCTCAGCATCACATCTACAGACTCGTTAAAGACTAGAAGGTTCCCCTAGAAAAAAATACTCTATTGAAGGATGCTTCTATCAAAAACACACAGTGCCTCTAGCATTATGTTACATTAACATTTATTAGTTGACTAGCTTAGACTAGGACTGACTTGTTGGTACTATAATATAATTTCATAAGAATTGAACTCTCCGGAATGTTGACGATGTACTTATCCAGCTGCCTGGAATTCTGATCTTTTTTGAGATTCATCACATCTCAGTTGATGAGTTAGGGTTTACATTATAAATCACAAAACATATTGGACTCTTCTTACTACAACTCATGTGAAGTGTATGAAACTATTACACTAAATAAAAATAAGCAATAACCACTGGATTATATTTATTTACAATGGTCTCATGTCAATCATCTCTCTCTTAAATAATCATGGGATGACGCAACTATTGTTTATTATGAATTTTAAAAGTCATCATTGATAGATATCCTGGATATAATCCTCAGATTGTTTAAAACGGATAAATCAACTGTGGGCTGTAATTTCTTATATCTCTTTTTGTTAGTTATAATGTTGTATTCGAATAGAATAATGTCAAACGAAATGATTATTAGTTCTATATTCTTGCAAAAATAATGTGCATCATCACTTTCGCAGTAATCTGAGACTTTCACAAAAGGTGACTGGTGCACGTTCCATAAAAAAAAAACAACAAAATTGCTCAATTAGTTCCATAAAATATTTAGAGTAAACCTTCTGTATTGGTTTTCATATCTGTATGTGATCTAGAATTTCATGCAAAACCCATCTGTCTCAAGCCGTGTTTGGAATATGGAAAGGTTTTACCGTTAACTGACTCATGCATTGTCAGATACGATGAACTATTACCAGCGAATTCGCATGGAGATATTTTTTGTGATTTATATTAAACCTGGGCCATTCGACAAATATTGTGATTTAATTAGATAAACATTAAATACTAAGAAAGGTTTCTATTTTACTTGTTAACATATTTTGTCTTACTGATTGTACATTTTATAAGTAATTTTTAATACAAACTCTAGTGTTATTCTTGAATAAGCTAATGAATTTTTTTTAATGTAATTTATAAATTACTCATAAAATCATATTTATTTTTTATATAAACAAAACTCCATTGAAATTTATTTATGTTGGTAAATTTTTGCTTTCAAATTGAAACTGTACAAAATCAAAAAAATATTACAAAACATGTCAGAGTAATTATATAATGTACATACATAATTTTTATATTTATCGTGTCATTGTATTTCAGTGGAAATTATTTTATTTCATCGATCTCTTTTTGTCTATTTGTTTAAATATTATTTAATCCTATTTCCTAACGGTGGTCACGGTGGTCATCGATTCATGACAATTCATCAATAAATAATCAAACGAGGTTTGCAGAATTTTCGTACTTACATCGGATGTTGAATAGCGACCGGTCTTCTCTTTTTTCTGCTTGATGCCATTATGTTAATTTTGTATTGGAAATAACAAATGTACAGTTTCACGAAAATAATCTTCTAAATGGATGACACTTTCTATGTGGAAGAATGAATTTCAGGCAGGTTCCGAATGCAGAACGATGCTTTTGCCGGTTAGATAAAAGAATATTACTTAGTCTGTATGTGCCGCCGAGTACTACACCTTGTAAATAATTTTATGTCCAAATAGATACAGAATAAGTTGAATTTACAAATATTTCTCTGGGGTGACACGAGTGCTACATTTGCAATTCGGTTTAAATGCGTATTGATACTTTTGTATTTGATTTTCGCATTGCCAATATTTTTTATTGATATAATTAATTCTTTTCGACAGTTTCAATATTTGTCATTTTTATTTATGCAATGATATATAAATTTTATATTTTAGATCAATATGATTCTACATAGAGAAATATTATTTAAGACTTTGTTTTAGATCGTGCAGTATTGTAGGAACACAAAGCGTCGGTATTAAAAGTATTCCTGGAAAAAGGAAAGGAGCTACCCGTCGGCAGCGTTTGGCGTACAACTTTATTTGTATCTCCAGTACAAAAGCTCTTTTAAGTATGCTATTTTTTGTTAAGTGAAGTGGCAATGTTTTTGATCTCTCTTTTAGTCAAATATTTTTAGGTCTCCTTAAAATATCTTGATTGTGTTTTTTTATTTCATTAATGTTTGCAGTGGTAGCTTATTATTTCAATATTTTATATTATGTAATGATTAGTTTAGGATAAAAATGAAATTATTTTATTTGGATAAAAAAACTCATCATTTTAATTCATATATCGATGGAATCCAATGAAGACTTTAATTTCGCATCAAATTGTTACTGGCTCACTGTCGTATTTTATCATTTTAATGTAATGAAAATATTAAATCAGCATATTTTTGTCTTCTGTGAAGATTTTGTCATAAGATTTCAGGCCACTGTCAATTTAGTAAACTTATCTATTATATTTTTCTTTGCACAATAATTGCGAGAGAATTCGCATCGAAGATAAACCTTAAACAAATTAATTGATATATATACCTACCGACTTCGAATTTTTCTTAGATTATTCACAATAATGGGTTTTTAAGCTATTTTAAACTCTTCACATACTTGCAATATTGTAAAGTGACTTGATAACTGATTGTTTTTATTTTACGCCAAAATATTTTTTCTCCCAATAGTCATATCAAAACCGACAATCGTCAAATTAGAAATATTATTTACCCGTCTTGCCTTTGTTAACCATTATTCATGTACCAATAATTACTGTATTATTTTATATATCTACTTTTTTTTACTGCATTGCTTAGTAAAACATTGTTTTTTACTGAACTATAAAAGATTTGATGAATATATTTGTGCTCTGTTTTTAATAAAAAAGAATTAAACCCATTATTACAAGGTAAACATATTTGCAAATAATGAATCAAATGTTATTTTAACATCCAAATTATTATCAATAATAAAGAGTTCACACATATTCCTACAGTATGTTGTGGAATATTTCACACATCTGAAAATTTTCCCGGAAATAAATGGTATTAATTTCAACTATTATTAGGCACCTTGTGAAGATTATGTTCATTAACAATCAAATTTTAAATGCCTTCGGTTTGATTTTTAAATTTTGATTTTATTTTACACTCCGGTAGGTTTTCATTTTTTATCAGTTTTGCAAAGGATTTTTCATCACATCAAAATCAAGTTTGTTAGTTGAAAAAAGGGTGCCGAAAGTTTTCCAGGCCAATAATAGTTTGAATTAAATAGATACATTTGTTAAAATGCACGTTAACATGCGATGGTGATGGTTTTTTAAAACTATTTTTTAGAGTGAAAAAATCATTCAGATCCGAATTTAAAATAATACAGCCGTATTATTAGATATTTATTATCTACAGATTCTTTTATAGTTTTGTCCCAGTTTTACAAAAAATATTTACACTGTTTTATTATAGATTCCTTTTGTCGAAAAGTTTTTATTTGAAAATTCTGATTCATTTTGATGATTGTGATAAAGTTCAAATGAAATATTACAAACAATATAGAGACAAAGACGCTGTTATTCATAGATCATTAAATTTCATTGAAGTAATCTTGATTATAATAATTTGAATTACAATGAAGTATTTTTGAAATGTGAATGAATGGCCGATAAAACAAAGCATAACTATTATTGTAAATATATTTTCGTGAAAATGATGGCTGCTTTCTTGATAAAATAGACAGTTGTAATTCATAAATTCATATCGAGAAACTGCCATATCAGAAGAAATATTCATTTTTTATTTTAAAAATTATGTACAGTATTTGAGATCGTATATGTTCAAAATTTGTATGGAAATTGAAATTATAATTGATATTATTATACATTTGTTTTACTATTATATTCCATTCCCTCCCTACAAACCAATTTCATACAGAGGATAAGTAACAGCTCAATTAAACCAGTAGATGGATAAAAGGCAATTAAAGAAAAATATTTTAATATGTTCAAATAATTTGGTTATATTTGTCAAAATTACATTTGGCAAACAGTTTTGGTATGGTTTACTTTAGTAGAAGGAAAGACAACTTATGTAATTTTACGGCTCTACAGTAGTCTCAGTGTGTATTAATTTTTATTTAAACTTTTATATTGAAAAAAGCATTAATCACTTCAGACATTTTTGAAATTCTAACTTTCTAGATTATATCAATATTTGCAAGAAAATCATTTTAACATTTTATTTTATCAATAGACGTCACTGTTTCAAAATACATCTGAAGATTTTCATACCCACTTTATACCACCTCTTTGTGTGTCGGTGCTCCGATTTGGGCATCTATTGATATATTTTTAAAGTTCTGAGAGAGCCAAGCTATTTTATGAAGTAAAACTACTAACTTGTTAATTTCTTACTAGAGGTCACAAAAACACTATTTAAAATTTTAATAATTATTTATTTAATTTCAAGAAAATATAAACTCACATAACGTCTATCTGGCGTGTATTTCACAGTTGCCACGATGCACCTTTTATACCAGTTGTTAAATAGAAATATGATTTTTTATTCAAACATAAGCTTATGGAAAGGTGAAATAAATTGTTTTGAGACCAACAGACGATAGAGTAATATGATATAAAAAAAAATAAAAATGCTTCAAAAAGTCAAAAAAATGTCTTGTTACCATTTTTTCCAATCGATAAAATTTTCATGGATATGTTTGTAAAAGTACCAACTAATTTTGAATAAAATGTAATTTTGGTAGAAAATATATCTTAGATAATCAAATTGCTTTAGCTGAGCAGTAAACATTACAAAATTTATTTTCTGTGTCAAATCCTATGCGCTAAAGTCGCGGTTGTACTGCGTGCTAAAGTCCCGCGCGCTTAAGTCGTGCCTTTGGTACAGTTTCCATTAAGATATTTATGTTCAACATGACGACTCTTGTAAAGGAGCAAAGTGTGCACTGTACTCCCATTTACATATTCAACCAATAAGCGATATAAATACAAACATAACAATTCACCAATTTTAAATTCCCCGTGTGTTCCTCATAAAAAAATATTGCAGCTAGCGATGATTCTCTAAAATGCTTATCGAGCGTATTCTGCTCTAAAACAATAAAAATACGAAGTCTGCTTTTGTCCAGGAGGTGCGGATCTCGTACTGATCTCCCTTGGTTTTAGGTATATCGCAAACAAGTTTGTTTTTTGTGATGTCATGTGTGTCGCTTATTCGATTTGTATGGGACATTCTTACGCATATATAGGAACAGTGCACCTCTTGCCGAATTATGACAAGCGTTCCCGAATGTCCGAGCAAACGTGGTCTAATGCAGGGCCTTTTTTGCCATGTAACGCAGTGGGACAGCGTTACAGCATCTTTTTTCACGGTATTTTCAATGTATGAAATTAGACGAAACAATTTTCGTGCTTACTTAATAACTTATTTACTTACTCCATATTTATATAATATAATGCGTTATCAAAATTAACTTTAGATTTTTTTTTCATTCTGGGCGACACTTAAAGTTTGTTTGTCTATAAACAATGTCTGTAGATGAGTTCTAATGTAAATATTTTTGACTACTACAAATAAAGATTAGAATCACTTCTTATATACCTATAATAATCAATGCTCGTTCATTATTACAATTACATGAAGCAATAGACAATTTAAAATTCTACTTTCAGTACTTTAGATTTCTAAATGTAAAAAAATGACATTTTTTTTTATATTCTCCCTGGCATAGGAAAAGCTGATTTAAATTTTATTTAAATGATATTTGAATATAATTATCGTCAGTAAAATGCAGCTTTGGCTGTAGCTAATAGCAGTGGGCAAAAGGCGAACCTTCCGGCGCCTTAAAACCGGTCTTCTGGCTAAGGGAAGGAAATCCCTGACAGAAAAACCGGGTTGAGCCAACCTATAGAGCCCTTGTGACTCAGGCCTCGGAAGCGCAGGGCTAATCACCCGGTCTTCTTAAATGAATAGATTACGACACCATCAATGCGAAAGCCTCGGACGCTTAGGCCTGCTAATGGACGACCCAGCAACGAAAAGGACATGATACTCTCCAACAACTACTCTATGAACATAGGCGCATACAATGTGCGTACTATGCGTACCCCAGGAAAGGACCTACACGCCACTCGCATCATGCAAACCTATAAGCTTGATGTTTTAGGGCTGAGCGAGGTGCGTTGGAAAGGCGCCAGGAAAAAGTTGTTGGAGGGCGGATTCACAGTTTTATACTCAGGTCAGGAACAATACCATCGCCAAGGGGTGGCAGTATTGATGTCGGGGAGGGCAGCCCGCTGCCTTGTCAAATGGGAACCCATCTCAGAACGACTAATACGAGCCACCTTCAGGACGACTGATAGCTCGGTAACTGTCCTTCAGTGCTATGCGCCTACCGAGGAAGCCGACACACAGGCAAAGGATACTTTCTATGACTCTCTCCACGCGGCCATCTCCACAATCCCCCGTAGAGACCGCGTGATCGTAATGGGGGACCTCAATGCGAGAGTGGGAACGGATCCTTTGCTTGGCCCGACAGTGATGGGAAGGCATGGCCTCGGTGAAGCCAACGACAACGGTGAGAGACTCATCGAGTTTGCAACTATGAATGAGCTCGCCGTTGGCGGTACAATCTTCCCCCACAGAGACATCCACAAATACACGTGGACTTCTCCTGATGGTTGCACAAAAGCACAAATTGACCACTTTCTCTACAGCGCGACTCACCGAAGGGAACTTCTCGATGTTCGAACCTATAGGGGTGCCGACATATACAGCGATCATGAGCTGCTTGTCGGCAAAATCCGTCTCAGACTCAGACGTACAGTACGGCCCCCGACTCGAAAGAGGATCGACATCGAGAGACTGCAATTTCCTCGAACTCGGCTGAATTTCGACATCGCTGTGAGAAAGAACGTCACCAAATGTGTGCATGACGGGGAAAACCCCCGACGCGACACCATTGAATCGGAATGGTCCAGCATCAAAGATGCAGTTGCGACCCAGACCGGATCGAGGACCGCCGGATAGACTATCGGTACCAAGATAAGATAGTAAAAAAATCTGTGCGACTCGATAAACGCCGATTCATGGACAACCAGATTGAAGCAGCAGAGACGGCAGCGCGCAGAAATGATACAAGAAAACTATTTAGAATCACGCGCGAAATTTGCGGTAGACGACCACCGACCCCCGGGCCCATCCGTAGTCCCAGCGGGGCAATAGAGTCAAGCGCGGAGCGTGTTAGAAAGATTTGGAGAGATCATTTCTGCGGGTTGCTAAACCGTTCTCCTCCCTCGAACCCCTTTGACATACCCAGCGAAGCCACACTTGTAGATATCCCCCGAGCGCCAAACATTCCCGACCATGCACCGACGCACGCTGAGATCACCTCAGCTGTGCAGCGGTTAAAGAATGGGAAGGCGCCGGGCGTGGACGGTATACACCCAGAGTTTCTCAAGTACGGCCTGGAGGCACTCTTGCAACCCTTGCACCTACTTCTCAGTAAGGTGTGGGAGCAGGAGCGTTGTCCGAGGGACTGGGTAAACGGTGAGGTCATCACCATTCACAAAAAAGGTGACCCACTCTGCTGCGACAATTACCGGGGCATAACGCTGCTCAGCGTGCCTGGCAAGGTTTTGGCGCAGATAGTCTTGGCGAGAATAAGGATTCCAATAATGTGTATCCTCAGGAAAACCAGGCCGGTTTCTTACCTGGCCGATCCTGTGCGGACCAGATTCATAATCTCAGATGCCTTCTCCAGCAAAGCAACGAATTCAACAGCTCGCTGGCATGTTGCTTCGTTGATTACGAGAAGGCCTTTGATAGTCCGCACCGGCCTTCCCTATGGGACATATTAAAACTGTACGGAATCCCAACCAAGATTATCGCCATCATCAAATGCATGCACGAGGGCAGTGAATGCTGTGTCAGAATCGGCGACGTAACGACAGAATGGTTTGGGGTCTCAACCGGGGTCAGACAGGGCTGTGTTCTGGCGCCGTTCCTCTTTATAATAATCTTCGACTTCATCCTGAGGAAGTCAATTCCACCCGACCGAGGTTTAACCGTTGCCTCCAATCTGAGGCTATGCGACCTCGAGTATGCTGACGACGCTGTAATATTTGATAAATCTGTCGAGGGTATTCAGGAAACAATGGACAGGCTGCAGAGCAACTCGTATCGCATTGGTCTCAAAGTCAATGCGAGTAAAACCAATGTGCTCTGCAACAGTTTCTGTCCAGACCCAGACTACCCTCTGACGAGCGCGGGGCAAGACATCGAGAGAGTCGACGGCTTTAGGTACTTGGGGGTACACATCACGGGAGATGGCAATCCGCGTAAAGAGCTCGCAATCCGATTAGGGATAGCTGGAGCAACTTTTAACTCAATGCGGAAAGTCTGGGACTCACGGTTGTACTCGGTCAGAACTAAGTGCCACTTATTCAACGCATGCATCCTGACAGTGTTGCTTTACGGTTGCGAGTCATGGCACCTCACCAAGGCACAGGGTAACCGTATACTGTGCTTTGAAAACAGATGTTTGCGGCGAATACTAGGGGTACGGTGGTTTGATTTTGTCAGGAACTCGGAGGTAAGAGAGCGGACGGACCAGCCTCTTATTACGTCCAAAATAAAAAAGCGACGATGGACCTGGCTTGGACACGTGCTGCGGATGCCCCAGGGGAGCCTGAATCCTGCCTGTCTCTTCTACCAACCAGGTGGATTCCGTCGCCCTGGAAGGCCGCTGATGACCATCCATAGGATGTATTCGGCGGAGCTACGGGACGCTGGGATGACCTGGGAGGAGGCGAGGAGGCTGGCGGGAGACAGAGTAGCTTGGAGGAACCGCGTGATGGCCATATGCTCCGAATAGGGAGCGGATATGGTTAAAAAAAAAAAAAAAATCGTCAGTAAAAAACTTACCGAGAAGTGAGTTTCGGCACCTTTTTCGAATAAAGAGCCTGTGTATGTATATTGAGCATATCCACCAAGAAACGCATACCTACAAATTTATTTTCTTTCTAGTTACATACGTATAATATTTACGGGCTTCAATAATGAATACTGCACACATTAAAGAAAATCGTTGGGATTTTTCGAAAAGGCTGGAAATTAAAGCAGCAGGTCGTCATATGTCAAGTATTTTTCCTAAATAAATTATTATTCCAAAAATTTACCCTTTAGCCGTCTTTGGTATTGTAACATCAACATATGATTTAATTCACAAATTAAAGCTTCAAAATGAATTCACTGTCATATACAGTAGGAAAGATTTTTACGCCACTGATCGATCCATTGTCCATACTTCAACTTTTTACAAATAATTTTCTCGAAGTATTTAGTGGAAGATTATTTGTACAATACCGACTCAACTTTAAAGAGGATTTAGTAATTTTTGAGAAATACTATGACTCATGATAGACTAAATGTGTAGAGAAACAGTTGGGAACGTCAATATCGGACATTGATGTTCTTGTTATTGAAGTGTTCTCAAAATCGGATCATGCATTTCCTGCATAAAAGGTGAACATTTGTTTCCACTCCTTAATATTCTTGTCACCGGCCGCCACTGGTAGACAGTAAATAAAACCAGAAATAATAAATTAACAATACAGTAAGAATACGAGCCACCTTCAGGACGACTGATAGCTCGGTAACAGTCCTTTAGTGCTATGCGCCTACCGAGGAAGCTGACGCACAGGCAAAGGATGCTTTCTATGACTCTCCACAATCCCCCGTAGAGACCGCGTGATCGTAATGGGGGACCTCAATGCGAGAGTGAGAACGGATCCTTTGCTTGGCCCCACAGTGATGGGAAGGCATGGCCTCAGTGAAGCCAACGACAACGGTGAGAGACTCATCGAGTTTACAACTATAAATGAGCTCACCGTTGGCGGTACAATCTTCCCGCACAGAGACATCCAGAAATACACGTGGACTTCTCCTGATGGTTGCACTAAGGCACAAATTGACCACTTTCTCTACAGCACGACCCACCGAAGGGAATTTCTCGATGTTCGAACCTATAGGGGTGCCGACATATACACCGATCGTGAGCTGCTTGTCGGCAAAATCCGTCTCAAACTTAGACGTACAGTACGGCTCCGACTCGAAAGAGGATCGACGTCGAGAGACTGCAATTTCCTCGAATTCAGCTGAATTTCGACGTCGCTGTGAGAAAGAACGTCACCACATGTGTGCATGACCGGCAAAACCCCCGATGCGACACCATCGAATCAGAATGGTCCAGTATCAAAGATGCAGTTGCGTTAGCCGCTCATGAAGTGCTAGGACTCAGGAGTGTCCGACGACACGTGGGGGAAAATTGAAGAAAGAGCGAGGCTTAAAGCACTGAGGGACAGTGAGACAGACCCACACCGGATTGAGGATCGCCGGATAGACTATCGGTACCAAGATAAGATAGTAAAAAAATCTGTGCGACTCGATAAACGCCGATTCATGGACAACCAGATTGAAGCAGCAGAAGCGGCAGCGCGCAGAAATGATACAAGAAAACTATTTAGAATCACGCGCGAAATTTGCGGTAGACGACCACCGACCCCCGGGCCCACCCTAGTCCCAGCGAAGCAATTGAGTCAAGCGCGGAGCGTGTTAAAAAGATTTGGAGAGATTATTTCTGTGGATTGCTAAACCGTTCTCTACCCTCGAGCCCCTTTGACATACCCAGCGAAGCCAGACTTGTAGATATCTCCCGAGCGCCAAACATCCCCGACCATGCACCGACGCACTCTTAGATCACCTCAGCTGTGCAGCGGTTAAAGAATGGGAAGGCACCGGGCGTGGACGGTATACATCCAGAGTTTCTCAAGTACGGCCTGGAGGCGCTCTTGCAGCCCTTGCACCTACTTCTCAGCAAGGTGTGGGAACAGGAGCGCAGTCCGAGGGACTGGGACAACGGTGAGGTCATCACAATTCACAAAAAAGGTGACCCACTCTGCTGCGACAATTACCGGGGCATAACGCTGCTCAGCGTGCCTGGCAAGGTCTTGGCGTAGATAGTCTTGGCGAGAATAAGGAGTCCAGTAATGTGTATCCTCAGGGAAAACCAGGCCGGTTTCTTACCTGGCCGAGCCCGTGCGGACCAAATTCATAATCTCAGATGCCTTTTCCAGCAAAGCAACGAATTCAACAGCTCGCTGGCGTGTTGCTTCGTTGATTACGAGAAGGCCTTTGATAGTCCGCATCGGCCTTCCCATGGGACATATTAAAACTGTATGGAATCCCAACCAAGATTGTCGCCATCATCAAATGCATGTACGAGAGAAGTGAATGCTGTGTTAGAATCGGTGACGTAACGAACAGAATGGTTTGGGGTCTCAACCGGTGTCAGATAGGGCTGTGTTTTGGCTTCGTTCCTCTCCATAATAATCTTCGACTTCATCCTGAGGAAGTCAATTCCACCCGACCGAGGTGTAGCCGTTGCCCCCAATCTGAGTCTATGCGACCTTGAGTATGCTGACGACGCTGTCATTTTGACAAATCTGTTGAGGGTATTCAGGAAACAATGGATAGGCTGCAGAGCAGGTCGTATCGCATTGGTCTCAAAGTCAATGCGAGTAAAACTAATGTGCTCTGCAACAGTGTCTGTCCAGACCCAGAATACCCTCTGATGAGCGCGAGGCAAGACATCGAGGGAGTCGACGGCTTCAGGTACTTGGGGGTACACATCACGGGAGATGGCAATCCGCGCAAAGAGCTCGCAATCCGATTAGGGATAGCTGGAGCAACTTTTAACTCAATGCGGAAAGTCTGGGACTCACGGCTGTACTCGGTCAGAACCAAGTGCCACTTATTTAACGCATGCATCTTGACGGTGTTGCTTTACGGTTGCGAGTCATGGCACATCACCAAGGCACAGGGTAACCGTATGCTGTGCTTTGAAAACAGATGTTTGCGGCGAATACTAGGGGTACAGTGGTTGGATTTTGTCAGGAACTCGGAGGTAAGAGCGGATGAACCAGCCTCTTATTACGTCCAAAATAAAAAAAAGCGATGATGGACCTGGCTTGGACACGTGCTGCGGATGCCCCAGGGGAGTCTGAATCCTGCCTGTCTCTTCTACCTATCAGATGGATTCCGTCGCCCTGGAAGGCCGCTGATGACCATCCATAGGATGTATTCGACGGAGCTACGGGACGCTAGGATGACCTGGGAGGAAGCAAGGAGACTAGCGGGGGCCAGAAAAGCATGGAGGAACCGCGTGATGGCCATATGCTCCTAATAGTGAGCGGATATGGTTAAAAAAATAATATTTAGACGAAAGTAGTTATGCTTGTTGTAGAGGAAGGCTTATTCAAAATAAGGTGCTATAAATATTTAGCAGCAGTTTTTTTAGTAAACGAGAAAAGCCAAAATCATTAAATTAACTATTGTTTCATGATGTAACATTTTGCGTTAATAGCCATATAGTATTCTCACCTAGAATATTATAATTAAATTAAATGTGTAGGTAGTGGGTAGCAAATAAAGTATGGCCGTAAATGGTTACCTCAATACATGAGTCTTTCATTATTTCATTTTTCAATGATTTCAATTTGGATTCAATTTATTAAATCAATTATTTTAGTTTTTAAATAACTTCCGTTCAATTTTTAAGAAGATCAGATGTTTTATCATTATACAATAGCTTAGGTTGATTCATAATTTCTTATTAATAAACAATTCACTTTTAAGGTGTTAACTGTCAGTTCTTGGAGGAAAGGCATTATATTTTAAAAATGAAACACAATTTGTTTGTACTACTTCCACATGTTTGTCAGTTGGTAATGCTCGTGATGATAAACATGTGGAAGTAGTGCAAGCAAATTGTGTTTTATTTTTAAAAAATTTTATTCATATTTTATATTAGCGCAATTACATCGTTAATCTATAATTTAAGACTTTAATGCGGATGATGGGGTTAAACTGTTGCATTAAAACATGGGGGATCATAAATTATTTTATCAGGAAATTTTAGAAATTAATAGAGGCCAGTTAAACTCCTTACCAATCTTGAATGAGCAGCTGAACCTTCCTAATTCTCCGCTATTATATCCGATTCGTTGAAACACCTAACAGATGTCACTAAATGTGGAATGATTGTATATATTTACCCATTCGTTGAATTACATCCCGTCAAAACCCACAATACTATTATAATTGTAAAATCACTGGTATTTCTAAAAGAAGTTGAAAAGCGGCAATTCGCCACTCTGTTAATATGGTGTTTACAAAATAAGGATTAGGGCGATTTCCGAAATTTTAACTCAGGTATCGGTGTGGCTCTCAGACGTATAATGTATTGCCTCGTAAATGATATTTGTCGCATTTGTATCTTCTATATAAGCGTTAGACACTGTTTACTGTCTCTCAGTTCGAGTCCATTCGTGTGCTCGAATGCCTGAAGATGCCGAAAGGCGAAACCCGGGTCGTTAGTGACAAAATACATGGAAGTGTACAAAATCTCAATAATCCAAATTTAACATCGTTAATCGTTTAAGCCCTCCATATTCTTAAACGTTCTGGAAACCGGTTTCGGTAAACCTTGAAAAGGGATTGAAAATTTGTCTTCTAAGTAACCTAAGATGATTTTTGAATTAAATATCTTTAATTTCAACCGAGCAGCAAATCAAAAACGTCGATGCTTAAAACAGTAAACAAAATTAAAGAAGATTAGATTGAATTGATTAAAGCCGTAAATGATGCACGCTTATTTTAAAATAATAGATTATTGATTATTGGTGGGGTCAATGAATAACATCGCAATGCCACTTAAAAATATTTGTAGGAATGTAGGTAGGTGTTTTTAAAATATCAGTGTAAGCTATTGGATATCGAAATATATCGTACAGAAAATTAGTGAATACATTGTATCGAATAATTTACGATTATTCGCATTATGAAGTTAAAATGAACAAATTTTCACAGGGAACACGTACGTATCCATATAATTTGCTGACGATTGCTCATTTAAAGATACAATATCAAACAGTGAAAGTGAACCAATAACGAATCGCAGAAACGTTATATAAATGGCATGCCTGGGTTCTATTGTAATAAACTTCAATCAAAGATGAATTGGCTGCAATTTTGTGTATTGATTATTTTTCAATGGATGATAATTCTTTTAGCCACTATAAAAGCGCACATAATACTTTTCTTCTTTTCTCCAATAATTGATGAAACTATATGAATACAAAAGTATTGAATTTACAAAGTATTTTTGTTTTTCCAAATATAAAGTCACTTTGGTACTAAATGTAACATGAGTCATCACTCAGACATACAAAAAAATCATATTTCTATGAATATTTTTTGCACTCCTCTCTTGGAAAATATATTCTCCTTGTTTGCGTATGCTTTTACGTCTCAACCAGTACCTAGTTTATTTAACTGGTTTATCATCTGACGGGGTTTTACCGATTTCAGAGAAAAACTAACTAGCAGGATATGCTACGTCATAAAAACAAACATCAGGAATTTAAATCTAATTTGATGACGTACATATCATAAAATAAACCCCATTATTATAAGATTTATGAAAGCTTAAGAAATAATAAAATAAAAAAAAATCGTAAGTAATGAATTATTTCAGTCGCCTAAAAATAAAACCCGTGTATGAGTTTCTTTTGTAACTTATTGTAATTACCAATAATTTATTAATCATTTTTATTAATTAAAACGTATATTTCGATAATCGATAAAGTATTATTATAGTTTAATTTGGATCAAGAGAAAACCTCGGAAAATTTTTGACGTCTAACAATTATAGTTCAACACTTACCGACGTTACACCTTATATTCCAATAACAATGCGTTTTATCTTTTTATATTCATATAAAATATATTAACATTGTTAATTGGTTTATATTTTCAATTTAAATTTTAACATCAACTGTTGACAACAATTTAACTTGGCAGATATATCAGTTATTAAATTGATTTTGCAAAACATATATGAATGCCTTTCCAACTAGAAAGTGCATTGTTAGGTTGTGTAAGCAAATTATTTGGCGAAGCCATCTGGACATCCGAAAATAATAACTCTATTGACAATTAATCATTCCATTCTACAGATTAAGATTGGTATAAAAATAACTAAGTATGATGAACTGTTTAACGGTGTTATGTAATACATTTCTATAGCAGGGGTAGCCATATAATTTTTCAACATCGGTCTACTAAGCACTGGCATTTCTAACTGAATATTTTTTGTAAGAACTTTGAATATGTTGTGTGCTTTGAGATTTAAAATAGTAATTATCAAATTCAATGAAATTATGCATCAGTGGCAAATCTTTTCTGTATAAAAAATAATGATTAATCATATATTTAGATACGAATTCAATTTTCCTACTATTACCATCAACCACCAACATGTAGAAGTTTACCTATATACACTACACAGTTCAAAGTGTTCGATTTTCTATTCCGTAAGGAAAAAAACAGGGCTTTACAGGTTTCGCGGGCGACCGGTAGACCGCAGTCGGCGATCTAGACATCCCTGTTCTGTATGATTGCTTTAATTCTCTGATAGTAATAGTATTTCGTCATTGATATTAGTAAAAAGTCATTTGCATTAAAATAAATATATTATTCAATTGCACCACTCTTTAGTACGTGATGACAAAGAATCCAGTTTAGTGTTAAAATGTATAGAAAGTAGAGTAAAGCATACAATGTATCTTGATAAATTTTTCATAAATATTGTGACACACATTAAATATCTTATCATTATTCTTGCACGTTGCACGTTGAGTAATAACTTCTTTGTGCAATAAAAGTAAAAACTTATGCGAATGTTTATAATTTAAGACATCGACTAAGGGTGCTTGATGGAATTTCAATATCAAATTTGAGTTATTGAGATTTTGTACACTTCCATGTATTTTGTCACTAACGAACCGGGTTTCGCCTTTCAGCATCTTCAGGCATTCGAGCGCACGAATGAACTCAAACTCGACTGAGTGTGAAGTGTACAAAATCTGAATAACTCAAATTTTATGCGAATGTAATTATAGAGGGTTGAAACCAAAAAGGGCGTATGGAAAAATCTGTACCTTTTTATGACAGAGAAATGTAAAAAAACTTTTGTATTTTATAATCACTGAATGATTTTCATCGCGTCTTTTTGGATTAAGTATTCACTTTTATTAAAATGTCAGTAGTAGTGTATATGCCCTATAACTTTGTACTTTTTGCAACACACTACATTGGCGTGTCAGTGGATTAGTATTCATGGATTCCGTGATTCTAGAGCGGTGTATGGATCCCGTTATTCTAAATTCTAGAGCCGGACATTAAGCCGGAGTGCAAAGTTATACGGATTATACTCTAGTAAATATATTTTTTAATGGTATTTTCTGTTATGATTTGAGCAAGGTTAGTTATATAGTCACGCTCCTTTTCCTGTCGAAAATTATAAGTATTTGTATGAGAACGAAAAATATTGTTTTACGTTATGTTACGTATTGTTCTTGTCTTTACAGTCTAGTATTTTTGAGACATAATTTATTCTTCTGACATCATCTAATCTAAAGTTAAAACTCTTCGACTTGGTTATTATTTAGAATATTGTACTGTATTTGAATGGCAATTTGTCTGTCGTTTCTTCTAAGGTTAATCATATCAATATTTATGAAACATATAAATTTATAAAAAAACGTAATTAAAAGATTTTTTAAAGTTTCATTCAATATTTTCGTTTCCTGCATTCAATATATTCGAGGACATAAAAATTTCTGTAGTTCATAGGTGTAGAATTTAGATAACTGTTAACATTATCAATCTGTATTGAATCATAGCGTAAACGATGCAATCATCACAGTTTCTTACACTTACAGGTATAAGGTTACAGGTTAGGTATTACAACTATTATTAGGGAGTTTTATTGTTACAATGTACGTTCGTAATGATACCATATTAGTAACTTAACGATAAAGAAATCCTCACCGTTTCTGTTTCTGTTGTACAACCGCAATAATCTAAGCTTTCCATATCGTTGTCCGGTTTTATTAACTGTATAGTCCTCGATAAAAAAATCAAGAAACTATTTTGTGTACAAGGATATAGAGAACGTGTCAAAAAAACAGTAATGTTTATACTATTTTTCATAGGAGAATGGGCAATATATCTATGATGGGCGGAATTATGAGTATAATATATATATAAGTCCAAAGAGATGATTTTTCAAAAGAGCAAAAACAAATGTAAATTCTGAAGACACTTTTTCGACAACAATGGTTACCATTTTTACTATTTTAATCAGAAGTGTTTTGATATATATCAAAATTTCATTAAAACAAGAATTAATGGACCTGTACTTGTACGACCACAAAATATTTATTTAATGAGCAAACTTATACTATTGGGACCGGACAATAAAAATAATTACATCACATTTGTTTCAAGTATAATTAAGTCTAATAGACGCAAAAATTTATTTTCATTTTTGTAGGCATCAGCGACTTATATTTTTAGTCCCACTGAAGTGTTCTTATGATCGGAATGCTCTGAAGTAGTTATAGTAAAATGAACAAAAACGGAGCTATACTCGTAGATATTTTATGAGATTATTTAGACAGGATGCTGAAAAATATTGTGTGACGAATTGTGATAATGGAGAGGAGGAGAGTTTTCTTTGCATATATCATTCTTGTACGACTGTATTTATCAGAAACATTCTTGATTTGAGTAAAAACCAGCACCTAATTTTGTTTGGTAATTGTCACAAAAATTGGTTTCAGTAGAGATTAATATAAGTTTTTTTGAAATTCATTTCGACGAATATTGAAACATAACAATGAATTTTATATGTAGTACAAAATTCAAATTATTCTACTTGCGGCTAATGAATTAAATTGCTACTGACCCGGATTAGCGTCAATCTAAATTTGATGAAGATTTAATGAAACCGCTGTCGTTGTTGCCGAGTCAAAATATTGCAACAAAATTTGACTGTTATTTCTTAATCTTGGTTCATATATAATAAATCTTATAGTGTGATGACGATTTATTAATACTTTAAATTACCATAACACATTCTGTGGAACATTATTAGTTAAGTTTTGCACAGCAATCAATTAAAATATTAATCTTTGTCATAAAAATTTAATTTAAAACACTAAATGACTCACCTTAATTTGAAATAATTTATAATTACAACATATAAAAGACAAATATTTTCACTAAATTAGCGGCTAAATGCTAATGAAATTATTCTAAATAATTCTCGTTTGCTCAAAACGAATTTACTTTCATGATGGGTTATTTACTTTCATTTTTGATTTATTTTGCCAATCCTCAAAGCTAGAATAATAACACGATAAAAAAGCGTAGGCACAAGATCTGCAGACGCAAAAATATGATAATATATCGAACTATTTTTGAGCATTTTATTTGTGAGTGAATTACTTTGACACATTTGTATCTGACCATAGTACACTAACGATATATACCAAGTCAAAATCTGTTGAAATTATCAACACAAACCCGAAAAACGAAATTTTGTCTCGGAGGGTCGGGGATATCGCATCCAATCTCGGACCCTTTTAGCGATCCCGGGATTTCAGGATTCAGAATTTCTTAATCCCGGGATTGGTCAATAGTGTAATTTCACGTGTTAAATTGTACATTTAAAATTTAATTGGTATCCATTATTGCTTCAATTGGAATGTATATATGATTAAATATTTTTTTTGGGCATGGGAATGGTTTCTTTTCTGATTTAAAATCAGTCAATCATTTACAAAAAAAAAAAACATTTCCATTTCGGAGGACGACTCTATTTCAAATTGGTTAAGAGCGGCTGTTACGAAATATGAGAAGGAGGAAGACTACAATAAATTTATATTAATTTTATGGGTATTATTAAAATACCATGAACATTAACAAACCGAGGTACACTTATTAGTTAATTAGGAAGTTTTAATTTGATAAATGAATTTTTTTAGCATTTACAGTGAATCCCGAAATAATTTTTTATCGTGTGTTGCTTTCTTTTGTTCGTTGTATCTTAAAATTGAAATGCTATTTTCATTTTATGTGGGGTTTTCTATTTCGTAGGTAGATCACCTGAATAAAATAGTGGCCACCACTGTTTTAGTGCATAACACGGAATATTTTGTATTGTTGATCGTAAAACGGTAGTGGATGACGATAGATACAACGCTGTTATTCCTTGGAAAGAGGTAGAGATTAGGTAGTCAACACATAAATATTGAGTGCCAAGGAATTTCTCGGATCTCAGTATACACAGTAACTTCTCCAATCACTATTTTTTCAATATACAATAAAAGAATTTATTCCACTGGTTACCAAATCCATCGAAAACGCGCACAAATATATTTTTGTTTTAAAAATGTGTTTTAATAACGAATGACATGATGATTTATCATTCATTTTTACAAATTTCGAATATGTATCCGTCAACTTGTGAGTCAAAAAAATTGCTTCGTATTTAAACGTTTTCACATCACGAACATATATATACAATGATTCAGCATGTTATAGAGATATTGCAAGCTCGCGAGGTTGACCTGCTGTTCACCCGATCGATGCGTTAAATAAGTTCAGACAAAGGCCGAAGGAATCGGGCTTTCATCCAGATTTCAGTAAGTACTTGCATGGATAGCAACCTTGAAACATAAGTATGGTGACATCTATAATTTATTAAAATTAGCATACATATCGTTAAAATGCTGAAGAGCGTGTGCTGATGGAATGTTGACAGGCGGCAATGTCACATTGAGTATAATATGACTTGTTATTATTTATAATACTGTCTCTCTAGCCTCAATTTTTTTTTTCATGTCCACTCCCAATGTGGAGCATATGGTCTCATAATAGAGGTATCTTAACTGGATTTTTTTCTACGAGAACTGCTTGTTACTCAGTTGCTCAACCTCTCTTTTTTCGAAGAGAGTAGGGATAGAAGAATAGGGCTAGGACAGGACTAGTGGTTAGCTAATCGCTGTCGCTACGCCCCATTGGTAAATCCATAAATTGATTGAAAGATCAATCTATGAAAACCGTCCGCACCGGGAATTGAACCCGAGACATCCGTAACCGCAGCCAGCGACGCTACCAACTGCGCCACGGACGCCGACTATAACGCAGATAAAAACGCCACTGAAATGTATGATATTATTTGTACGAATTTAAATTACAATTTTTCTCACTAATAGATGCCGCTCTTTCTCTTGATTATTTTCTTAGTAATCACTCATAAATCTCTTTTTTAATGGCTTTTTAGTGAAGCTGCGGTCGATGCCGCCAATTGAGTAGGAACCAGGTATTTTAACCCCATTTTTCCATTCATATTCTTATATGGAGTATTAGTGACTGTCTTATTTATTAAATAATTTGAAATATATCCATGTAAAAATTTATGTTTGATACTATGTTAATTGAATTTACGCAATATTAGTTTATTCGTTTTCTTTATAAATTAATTGAATGCACTGAATGAATTAAATGTTTTATGAAATATTACTATTATACTCCTTATAACGCAGGAAAATCGTCCCCTTTCTTCATTTCTTTTGTGAAGAGAGTTTCCTAAAAATAAATAATTATATCGACAACTGACGTACGAATACTCGAGACTTGGTTACTTACGCGTCTATTTTTATACGGTGATTCTCAAAATTATTGTATTTTATATTTAGGTTTTTTTTTAAATAAACGATTTAAAGAAAAAACCAAATATCGAGACTAGCTAACATCATCAAAAACGATCAGATTTCGATAATATCAACACTATCAATACTAACTTACAATGGTAAGTATTATTAATAATTAATTATTTCTTCAGGAATTTGAAGACTGTTAGTATGTCTGAAGAAGTGAAACATGGGTAATACCTAGTTGCACAAGCAGTGTTATAACAAACGTATTAATTTAAATTTAATATGAGATTGATTTAATAAAAAAAAAATCTGATTGTTTTTATTGAAAATATTTTTTGACAGTTTTTTATATCCTATTATATTATTCTAAGCAGTCACAAAAAATGTTCAAATGGTTGCATGTACGTGAAATAAAATTATTTGTAGGTAGCACAAATTATATGATAGGTTTATAAAAAGAGAAATTCAAAGAAATTTAAAGCAAAATCTGTTTAAACTTGACACATTTTATGGTATCTTTGATTGCTAAAACTCTGTTTTATGTTGATATGTATTATGCAAGAGAACCAATGACATCATAATAAGTAGATGTAAAATGAATTAAGTACTTGTAAGATAAAATACAAGTATATTTATTAACCAATTCACAAAGAAATTTATGTCGCTTTTAATTAAATAGCTTTGATGACCTTTTTCGCTACAAAGTCGATTTCTTGATTTAAAAGATTTTTTTACAGTTTGAGCGCTAGCGCTGAAGGAATCAGGCTGTATTTTAATGCACCGAGGGTCTACAGCAAGTATCCATGTATTTTTGTGTGCAAGTTTTGGGTGGTGTGACGCAGCAGTGCTTGCGCGCGCCTCTGGGTCTCGTTACTTTCATATTTTCGTTATTTTGTTTTGCTAAGGCGGAAACCACAGTCGGCGCCGCCACTGTTCATCTGTTGTTCAAACCGTGAACATCTATTTCTCAGTCAGACAACAGAACTTGCTTTCTATTTTGTTTATTATTTTCAATTTTTCAAAATCACCGCGGGCCATTTTCATGTCGACATCATAAATGAGTGTTTCCTTAATCGAGTGACGATTTAGGTCTAGTTATAGAGGACCGCATCCAAACTGCAGGTGAGTTTCGCTTTATTATTTCGCAACCCTTAATTTCATTTAGGTTCCTTAACTTTCAATATTATTTAAAAGAGCTCTGTAACTGATTTGAATTATTATAAAAAATGATTGTGCTATACAGTGATAGCGTTAAGAATAAAGTTAAACTTTCCTAAAATAATGAAAAGCTTTCAGAGAAGAGCAAACATACACACAATGGTTTAAGAAAATATTCAGAATTAATGGACAATTGAATTTAAAAATGAATATCAATTACTTGTTAAGACATTTTTGTTTCTTATATCATGGTAAACGTCTTATATATTTTATAAATGTCTTATGTAGTAAATAGAAAACTCGTTAATGTAATAAAAATGTAATACTGAACAAAAAATACCAAGCTTATTTAAAGAGAGGAAGATTTTCCCTTGCAATATCATCCTTGATGATTTATGTTTGAGCAATTTATGGTTTTATATATATTATAAAATGTTGTGAACTACTATTTTTTTTGATAATTCGACGGTGCTTTGGCCAATTGACTTAACCCTCAAAATAGAAATTGTTCAGGAGAGAGTAAAAACGGTTTTTAACGAAAACATTATATGGTGAGTTGTGTAAAGATTCTTTCAAATGCACTCCTGAAAATTCTCATGTTTGCAGATACGGGATTATACGTAGGTAGTGTCGATATAATAGTGGCTTACATCAAGTTGCCGGGTCAGAATTTTTAAACCTAAAACCTATGTAAAATGATGTTTCTCTTCCAAACAGTGGCCAATTTATTTTTCTAATTTACATCATTTAGTCAAGACCTGCTCTATCGTCTTTAAAGTGAGATTTAATCATTAACCATTTTTGTATTTTTTGAGGGTTACATCAATTGGCCAAAACACCGTCGATATAAAAAGACGATATATCATTAAAAGTCAACGAATCTTTGTGTGTGTCACATCTTCCATCGCTTTGCAGCACTTGAAAAATATTCTCATTGGTGTGTGTAAAATTTGATTATTCCACTGCCGTTATTTTTGATAGGGGGCATGGATATCCAATTACAGAAGGTTGTAAAATTAATTAATAAATACTGGACACATAGCATGCCATAATGATTGAAATATTCACTTAGTAATGTCGCAAGTTGAACTTCTGTCAGAATTTCTAATCGATTTGTTTATGGAACATGGGCGACACAGCAATAAACATAATTTCGAATGAGCGGTAATTCATTATCAACTATTGATAATACATATATGTTAATATTTCACAACTTAATAAATTTTCTAATTCAAAACTGAATGATTAACATAAGTGACTATAATATTAAAAATAAAACTTGCTGCGTATTCATATAATTAATATCAAATTGCTTTTAAAATATTTATGAAAACCAATAAAAAAGTCGGGTCGGATATTCTTTGCAAAGTTTTAAAATAAGTAAAATGAGGTTAAAGTTTTTACTTGTTTTACGCTGGTAAAATGTAAACCAAAGACATAAGTATACCCATCTTATATATGATAATGAATTGAAAACGCTGTTCTTATTTGTATTATATTACTTATTTTTATTTCTTAATACTCATTCATTCGTGAAATTTGAAAGTTTTCGAAGCTTTTCGCATGAAACAAGTTACTGCGTGCTACTGGAAGTACATAAGTGTTAATGTTTTTTTTAAAGAGACAATGAATTTCGAATAAATTAATACACTTGCAACCTACATGTGTTTCATTTTCAGTATAAAGGTAATTAATCAAATCAATTTCCCGGTTAAAAAAAAGTTTTAAGTATTATTGTTCATGTCGATACTATGGTAATTAGCATTTTATGCATTTAAATACGTGAAGCAATTACTTTTAAAGATTATAATCGTTAAAATTATTTTTTTAGTCTTCTTAACGTATATTTGTCTACGTTAGTTAGTAGGAACATTATGCTTTCTAATGTAATAATTTAATCCGGTTGAAAAAATATTAAGAATGGAAGGCGTGATAAGTTTTGTTTTTTGTTTTTGAAAATAAATCTTTCGAAAAATGTAAGATTTATATGAAAATATCTCAAGCATAGCTGATGAAAATTTATGGTATCGAAATGTAAATTTTGTAACAAGATGTCGAATAACTCGAAAAACAGGTTGCAGGCCCTTCCGACTGCAGTGTATTCATTCACATATGCATGAATTTTATGATGACAAAGTATCGAGCTTATTTTCGGAAGTGTCTTCATGGATAAACTGCTATTCCTCTAAAATTCTTAAAGGTCAAAAAACTCATTCATTTCGACACGTATAAAGTTATTCAATACATTGTATTGTCATATGTCAATCTTTGGCTGAATATAACTAATTATGAAGATACAATTTTCCACTGTTAATCAGAAAAACACACATTCATTAATTTTGTTTAAGGGAACCTGATAGGAGCAATATACATTTCCTTTGCCTAATTAATAGAATGTTATTTGGTTATCAATAAGAGCATCATATCTTTTCTTTTCCACAAAGCATTAACAATAACATTTTTGATTTGTAATTCCAAAATTTATTATTGAAGATCAACGCCAGTTTTAAGCAATGCAATATTGGCAACTAATAAAAAATAAATTGTAATTCAGTGTTCATAAAACTGTGCAGTTCAAAAAAAAAACTATGTAAACTAAGAATAAATACTATGTTTATCCATCGTATTGTTATTGAACGTATTTAATACTCACTGATGAATACTATCTGTTATTTATTATATAATGACGGAACGAAAGAATTAAATCTCACTTATTTTAAAAAGCATCATTAATATAATAAGAAATAAGTGCTTCCAGATTTAGTGAGCACTGAATATAATTTATAAAGACGTTGTTTATTTCATTAAAATATAAAAATACACAAATCGGTGGTTAAATAAGCCATTAATTCATCAGATCTGAGCATTTGACATTTTCAATTTTAACTCCACTCCACTCCAAATCAATTTATATTTAACATTACAGATTACCTAAGTAGCATAAAAAATTGTATTCTGGTAACAAGATGAAGAAATTTAAATTGAAAACTGGGTGACATTTTTTGCTTAAATAAAAAATAAATATCATGCTGTCTGCCGCATGTGAATTTTCTTTCTTAAAAAGAAAATATTGTTCAACAAACATAACAATCAAAAAGTGCGATGGTTAATCATTCATTCGGCAGTCAAGTTTCATTGAGAATGTTCATAAATAAGTTGATAGAACATGTAAAATACTTTCATAAATAACAAGTAAGTAAGAAAGAGTTGAATAGCGGGGCCATTTCTGTATTATTTTTAGTTTAATAATAATGTAATTCTAATATAATACCGTTCTTAATATCAATAAAACTTTTACGATTATTCGTAAATGTGTACATATATAAATGCGTTGCATTTAACACAGCGGTGATTTCAACACGTGACAAAAATATTTTTAAAATGCACGCGTACCGGTGCATTCTAATAACCTGTATACAACAACAGTTCGGTGTTTTCACCGAACGCTAAATTTATTTAAGCTTACAAATTTTCAAACACAAAACTGATGATAAATTCTGGTTTCCTTACTCAAATTACCGTGTAATAATAATTAGTGCTTCATAAAATTATACAGATAAAACACTGTTTGCACGAAGTAGTTACATATCTGAATTAAAATTGTTAATTTTTCCAAAAACCAGCCAACAAATCTTAGAGTGAAATCACAGATCGCTGATAGCATTAGAATATAAATAAAGCGTGCTTGTGCGTTTTACGATTCGATACTTCTATAGTCAGAAGATTACAAAGAAAATTCTTTCATTGCAGAGTGCAGAAAAATCACCTGAGTCTTGAAGTGACTACAAACACTTAAAATTCATTAGAGTTCATTGAATAAAAATTTGTGAATAACATTGGTATGGATTATAAGTTTGTTAAAATACACAGCCAACTTTTTGATCGTGATCGCAAATTTGGTATCGTGATCGATATTTGCATTTTAAAGTATGGCGAGCTACTACTTCCATTTTTAAAAACTTTTTTCAACACAATATATTTATTGAACTGTCGTGCAGACAGTTGGAGTATTATTGTTTTTTAACGATGAATGAATTTTGATAAATATTTAATGTTTGAGTCTACATATTGTCCACAATATGTTCATTTTGCTGCACGCAGGATTGTAAAGTTTTAAAATTTAGTGGAAAATAAATAGTATCGACGGTGTTTTGATCAATTGATACCCTTAATTGTAGCCTTTAAGGAATATGGAATTGAGTTAATGATTAAATCTCATTTTAAAGATGACAGAGCAGATCTCGGCCAAATGATGTAACTAAGAAAAATAAATTGACCACTTTTTAGAAGGGAATCATTTTAGGTTAGTTTTAAGTTTAAAAGTTCTGACTCGGCCACTGTTATATCGACATTCCCTACGTATAATCCCGTATCTCCAAACACGAGAATTTACATGAGTTCATTTCAAAGATTCAAAACACAACTCACCATATAACGTTTTCGATAAAAACCACTTTTACTTTCTCCTGAACAATTTCTATTTTAAGGGTTACATCAATTGCCTAAAACACCGTCGTATGAAGTGTTTGACAGAACATAGCTCCATGATCGATCAGTCGATCGCGATCGGCCTGGTGCCCATCCCTCATATAAACAAATGAGAAGACCCGTATCAAAGTATTTTTAAGCGACGGTATATCAGGTTTTATTTATTAGCCGTAGGCCGGCGTTGATACTTGACCCCTGAGTTCACACGGCATATTTACTTATTCAAATATACGCGTAGAGAAAGTTTTTATATATAAATAAATATATGTGTTATCAATAACACTATACTTATATAATAGTTTATACTCTATCAACCTTTTTGATTGGCTTCATAGATATGATCAGGCTTTTTCGTACTGAAGTTTAATGACTTATTTATTGTTAGGGTGCGTACAGATGAATAATTGGTTACTGACTGTTCTAAATAATGTGTCCAGAAATGAGATCGTTGAAAACAAAAACGTCACTGCCCACAAAAAGTCGAAAATTACATATGAATAAACAAATATTATCCATATTATTGTGTATAAAAATTAACAGATCAATTGCAATATCTCTAGAAAACTGTGAAAAATGAATTTATAAAATGTGTTTACATCTAAAACATATGCAATGTAGTAATGCCGCAGTATCGGTTATTTGATTTCTCACGATATGACTTTGATGGACAGTGGCGATTTTGCTTTTTAATATCCTCAAATGTTCAAATATAATAATTTTCCGGGAAGTAATGATACATATTGTTTTGTGGTAATAAAGTTAAAAATATAAGACAAAATATATTATTATCTTTACAGAAAGTCCTGTCTAGCAAGTTTCTAAATTAGTTGAGTCATTGCAATGAAGACACTGTTTGCCTAGTTCGCACCAATAAACCATTGGAACAATATAGGAAATAGATATCTCATCAAGCTTAAAACGTAGCATTGTATTTAATTCCACAATAATTATTTCATATAGTTGATATAGTCACCAAAATACTTCCCAATTTCATAATTTATTACAATGGATTTCTACCAAGTAAACGCTAAATCAATCGATAATTTTACAACATAAGTGATAATGCCAACCAAAGTTGAGAATATAATTTCTCCCTTCTTACTCTAATTCAATCCAAATATGTATATATGATATAATATTGATAATATTTAATAAACGGCAGCAATTCCCCCTCTGGAAATTTTAAATTCACCCTTAGAGGGAATTCCTCACTGGTTAAGAATCCCTGCTTTAAATCATTGTTGAATAAAATATTCAAACACCACTGCACTTTTTTTATTATGGATTAATTATTCACATACCTAAAAATTATTATCGTTTCAGATTATGTAATACCATATTGTCTCTATGGTAAAAAAATACATTTATAATTTAACTGAGTATGTATTTTATTTGGAAATTTTAATAGCTTAGCGTAAAAAATTAATAAAAAACATTTAATATTTGTAGTATGTCAGTGTCAAGATCAAAAAGTTTATAAAGTCACATATTTCATAATAGAAATTTCCATTATAGATAGAATAAAATAATATGATAATTCTTCCGATTACAAGTTAAAATTCATAATATTATATAACATCATATGAAATACATTTACATAAGGAAATATTGAAAAACTAATCCGAAGTAATATTTATGTTTTCAAAAATCTAGCATCGATGACATTTATTGGATATATTTGCATAAAAAGCTAATAATTTTTGAGCTTGTAATTATAAATCCATACGTTTTGAAAACGATGGAAATGTATTCTTTATTGGCATTTTAAGTGTACTTATATAATTTTCGTCGAAATCACTCATAATGGTTTTAATAACAAGTAAATAATTCATATAGTTATTCTTCTCGTACATCAAAATAACTTTTAAAATCATAATGTACGATGGACATTGTACATGAATAGAGGAGCAAGATATCAAATTGCATGTTGTTCACCAATAATATTAATTAAATAAAATAAAATTAATATAATAAATTAATAATTTTTTCGAAGCTTCATTGATTCTATAAATGATATGCAACACAACGTTTTTTAAACCCTACAAAATAGTCTTCAAAATTGGGTAACCACATCAAACTAAGTTTTGTCCATGTAAGACGTAGAAAAGTTATTATCTACAAGGTTTGGAGACAGTTAAAGAGATTTGGATGGGTTGAAAGCTTATATGGAAGCACTTAATACTCCATTTAACAGTTGAATTAGAAGTAATGAAGAAGAAACACGATACAACTGCTTAGATAAACCTGGCCTTTTTACTTTTCTTTTAAATTGTTTTTTGTTATATTAGGTGTCGTTTTTGTGTTAGTTATATTATTCTGTTTAAAATATTTACAATAATAAAGCTTAATTCCAGTAAATATATATTTTTTTTAAAGTGCTTTCATCAAAATGCATTTTGTCCATTCGTTGTAAATCCCAAATGCATCAAAACAAGTTTTGTCTAAAATTATTTGATTAATATTTCTTGCATCAAAATATAATTCATATTTTTGTTTCATTATATTCTTTTTCAACACAATTTTGGATACGATAGAGTTGGAAACATTCTTTAACAGTGCTGAAGTAATAAGATATCAGTTTTTTCTCTATTTCGAAAAACTAATTAATGTTTTTTCGCACAACGAACAGCCATTTGGAACGAGAGTGTTCCAAAATTGGCAGATACTTGAATAAAGTGTATGGACTCATGTACAGTATTTTACGGTGGGCATTTATTATTTTTTCACTCTGTAGCTCCTTGATTTATAATAGGATATAATAATATTTATAATAGGATAAAATAACCAAGTATTTAGTTCTAAAAAATTGTATTAGGTAGTTGATAGCTATTTAGGTTTAACGCTATCATCAGAACTAGATTCTGTTCTAAGGATGAGAACTAAAACTAGTTCTGACAATGGCGTTAAGCCGAAATAGCTATCAACTACCTAATAAAATTTTGTAAAACTAATTACTTTGTTATTTTACCCTATTATAATGGAGTTCTACCAAGTAAATGTCAATTCAATCAATCCTTGATTTATTTGAGTAAGTCATTTAACGGGTTCAATTTTCATATTTTACCACAAAATCGAGTCATTATTTCTCTGCTAATGATAGTCCACATAAACCATACTTGCGTATTAATATTTTTGATGGATTCGGCGGTAACTGTGTGAAAATTCATTATTAATATAAAATTAAAATTGATGACTTAGTTATTCCACTGGATGTGTTACTAAACAGAATGTTTACATTTAATGTAAAGCGTTCCGCTTCCTTACGGAGCATCTTTAGACTGATTATATCTAGGGCTGCCAGATTTATTGACATTTAAATTGACCATCTATATATGTGCCATACAACACCCGAAATCGTATTTGATGATTTGCTTACTGGACTATATTGTTTTTATATTTCACAGATTATTTAAATTTTACAAATGACTTAGTCGCTGATTTTGTGATCAACTAAATAATAATAAATTAAGAGATATGGAACAAGAATTAAAATGTTATGAGAATGATACACAGCAAATTTACACGAAATAAATTTAAAGTCTTTCCTTATATAAATTAGTATTCCCGCCGTTTATTGCGTATTATAGTCGTTTGTAGGAAGTAAACGAAAATTGTTCCCGCGTTTTAAAGTGACCGTTGATGACTACGCTATTACACAAGTTTTGTTTTATTTTTGCATTGTTTGCAACCTTGTAACTGCAGGGACTCGGTATTTGTGACCAATGCGAGTTTATCTAAATCCGAGATTTTTGGCTGTCTCGAAAGCTCCCTTTGGGACGCCGGGACAAGAGGCTCGAAACTGGAACAAACCCGGAATACCGGGACACCTGGCAGGCCTAACTTTATCGCAAGGCTATTTATTTGTAATGAAATGCGTTCATGACAAATGTTATTCACGTGTATTTAATCAACATGAAAAAAACCCGTCGGTGTCCAAACATAAAATCGAAGAATTCTGTCTCATATATCTCTCAGTTAAAGAGTTCTCATATTTTTGGTTATATTGGCCGACTTTTATGGACGACCCAAAATGTATTTGATTTTTATATTTTCTTCTTTTACTTCTTGGACCACATCCGCTTCTTTTGTAGACCGCCTTCGTATGGTCACCACGCGCACCTCAAGGATTCCCTGTACCCTGGCATACCACCATCCTTCAGTTCCATCTAGCACATCCTATGTATAGTATTCAACGTAATAATTACACTACCACTTGGGTCCAAAAAATTCCGACCCAAACATGTTAGAGCAAATCAGTTTTAAGGATAAGAAATCAGATATTTTGTTGTGGTATAAGAAGTTAACTAGCCATTCTAAATTTATCGAAATAAACGGTGATTATATCGAAAAATATAAAACTGTTTTTATTACCTCTTTAATAAGAGCCTTAGGCTGGAAATTTTTGGACCTCACTATAAATAGTCTGCGAAAATCTCTCCGCAACTTTCGTCAGACCGCAGCGTCCCGGTGTAAAAAGGCTAAAAACCACTGCTTTATTAAACATCATATGAAATCTATTACTGTTGTAATAACACTTGTCATAATCGTACTTACATAAAATAATTTCTCTTAATTAATGAAGGTGAAAGTAGTTGGTGATTTCAATTATTACTGTAATTTTATAACCTTTCAAACTGCGCGTAACTCCAAGCAGTGAATTATGTTAACTTTCAATGACACGTGCTTGTTTTTGAATACCTATGTAATACGCGAATTTGTGTCAATGCGAATCTGTTTCTTGATAGAAACAAGTATCATAATAATGAACGAAAAAATATCACAGAGCACACCTTACAAACCTCTTACATTCTAAAAAAATAATTACTTTCCGGTTCCTGCCACATGGTTTTGTTTATTGCTATCCTAAAGCACAAGTGAAATCTCATTCACTGCAAAAGTGATAACATTATAATAGGGGGCCGCCCATATATGGAGGAGGTAGGGTCTAAAACAGAAGTGGGAAATCTGCGACATTCTACGTACCCAAGTGCGGACTTTTGATTGAATCCAAATTTTTCATTAATTTACAGAATAATGTACGTACATTTTTAAGTGTGTCTATCATATTTAAGTTTCTTGGATGTGGACTTTATAGATAACAGGTAGGTTACGGCCTCCCAACGTAAAAAGGTTCTCAACTCCTACAAAGGAATAAAATAAACAATAACCTCTTGTGATAATTGTAGGTATATTTGGCCTTTTTTCTCTTACTTTGTAAATTGCTATTTGATTCTCAATGAATTTAAAAAAAATTACAATTCTTAAAAAGAACTATAAAATCATTTTTTGACGAAAACAATGGCGATCAAAAAATACTTTTGTTATGAGGATAAACAAACTCTAGCAAGAATATACATACATACTTTTATTTCTATTTGAGTATTTTCTGGTACAAGTAATGTTAGTAGTGCAAAAATAACTGACGATAATTAAATACAAGATTGAGTTTTAAGTCAATAATGAATATAAGTATAAGGTTTTTTGTAGTTGAGAATTATAAAAAGTTAAAAGACCTTTTTATTTTTATTCCATAGACAGCAGCTGTTTTAAAATAAAATACTGCTCAAAATCTTTTGCTCGGCGAAGCGTTTCGAAAGCATAACTAAACTAAATTCTACATAGACTGAATGAGAGTAGGAAAATGCGAAAAAATCGACTCGAGATAATGTGTAAAACGTACTAGCCAAATTTCTTGCCCGAGGCGATTTTCTGTGATAACTTGACTGTGAAATTTATTTTGCAAAAAATGTTCACTAAATACACTAATAAAACACATTCTAAATAAATAGCAGAAATACGCAGCAATTTGGGTTGAGCTACATATAAAATAATAATTTTGCTTTGAGATAAATGTAGAGACCGATCATCGTCTTCATAACTTAATTAGAAATTTTCTTACTGCTGACCGCTTGTGAACTAAATATGTATCAAACAATTCTAATATTACATTGCAATTTTTTTAATTAAGAAGCAAGTATGTTTATATTTGATCAAAAGTTCTTTTTATAATTTAAGATATCGACTTAGAGCTTCATGGAATTCAACAACAAATTTGCGACTATTTTTGCAAATAAGACTAAACGTAGTTATTATCAAATCAATATTAAAATTTATTCAGATATCAATATACTTCCTAGACTTTTTCTTAATTATTCGTTTTATATGTAAACTATTTACTAACTGTCAGCTCGAATTCATCCATCTACTCGAATGCCTGAAGATGACGAAAAGCGAAACCCAGGTCGTTAGTGACAAAACGTATAGAAATATACAACATTTGAGCAATTCATATTTGTTTTTTTATATTTTTAAAATATTTTACGACATTTTAAACATTGATTTTTTTGTTGAAATCTAAGATGAATTCTTGATTTAGTTTTAACAATGAGATATTGATCTTATTTTGATAGTCTCGATGATCCTGTTGGTACACTGTAAAATTTTGAAATGAATGTTCTAATAATTCATAATACTAGTTGGAATCCACGCGGCAATTTCAGAGTTGTATTTTTATAAACGGAAACTTGCAATAAGAAAAACTGATGAATTGATGAGCAACATATTGTGAGGTAACATTATAAATTACCAAATTTGGATTATTGAGATTTTGTACACTTCCATGTATTCATAATTGGCAAGAACGAACAGCTGAACCTTCCAAACTCCCCGTTGCTGTATCCTATACGTTGAATCACCTAACAGATGTCACTAAATGTGGAATGATTGTATATATTTATCCTTTCGACGAATTGCATCCCGTCGAAACCCATAATGCTATTATAATTGTAAAATCACTGGTAATTCTAATAGTAGTTGGAAAGCGACAATTCGCCACTCTGTTAATGCGTTGTTTACAAAATAAAGATTAAGGCGATTCTCGAAATTTTAACTGGTATCAGTGTGGATCCTACACGTATAATATTTTATCTCGTAAATAATATTTGTCGTATTTGTATCTTCTATATAAACGTTAGACACTGTTTACTGTCTGTCAGTTCGAGTTCATTTGAATGCCTGAAGATGCCGAAAGGCGAAACCCGGGTCGTTGGTGACAAAATACATGGAAGTGTACAAAATCTCAATAATCCAAATTTGATATTGAAATTCCATCAAGCACCCTCAGTCGACGTCTTAAATTATAAATTACCGTAAAAGTGTCATTCAACGTTGTTATTTGATAGTTGGTAATGTAGCTAGTTGTGGTATTGTTTTGAAGAGCTTTCGTGAATCGGAAATTGGTTGCAGTAGAACTACTACAGCAAAACAGGAGAATCGCTAACTTTGTATTTAATCTATTCCCCAACAATCCTAGCATAGATAATAAGGCAGAACTATATGAAAATACTTTGTTTCATCATGAACTGAATATAATTTTTAACATTTATTCACAATAAAATATTTTCAGTTTCCCTTTTCAACTGAACATTATTTATTGGAAACATTGGTAGCATGATGGTCTAATTTCACACCGGGTCCCAATGGAATATCATTTTGGTGTATGGCCTTTTGTATATAACCGAGGCTATTTGTATATTTAAACATATCCGTCAATAAAAGAAAGTCTGGTATGTTGACAGCTGCATTTACATAAATAAAATAAATTGCATTCGTTTTATAGTTAGACAGTGTTTAATACATCAAAGTTTTTTAGAAAGCTGACTCAATAAATATAAAACATAGCATATTTTAAACGTAAAAAAAGCTCCATCAAAGAGCTTTCGGTTACATCGGCCCATTATGCAAAATAATTTTCCTTCAAAGAGTAAACCACTTTTGTCCAGTTGATCAGATATTTTATTTATGACGGTTGGTGTATTACTTTTTGGAAATATAATATAGTTTTTATTTCTAGACGAAAAATTTGCGAATGGGTCCTATGGTGCTTGCTTGATATTATTGTAACTGAGTATTTGTTTTTGAGGTTATGCTGTAACAAAAACGAAACAAAAGTATTGAATTTTCAACGTAGTTTTTCCAAAAACCACAAAATCATCAAATGCGTGATTTATGATGCTTTTTAGCAGAGCCCATCAAATATTTTGTTGAAGGTGCGGAAAACTGTTATGGCTTTTTAAATAATTCTTTCAACTAACTATGACTGGATTATAATTTAATTAAAATTAAAATCAGACTAGGTTTGTTAAGCATGTTAAAATTTTAAGCGAAAGTGATTTTAATTATATTAAAAAAAACATGGAATAAGTACTAGAGATTGTGTTTTATTTGTATAAATAAACAATCTCTTTTTACTAAGAATTAACTGTTCCCACTATTCAAGATGTGGACATTAATTTATGCTGTGGGTTTACATTATGTCATCTGCAATTCTTTAAGAGCACGTGAAGTCTATTCCAAGAAGTTGTCAACCACCTATAAATAGCTATGAAAGTTAATCATGCAATCAATATTCAGGTAGTTGGAAAACTTTTGATAACAAAATTATAAGCAATCCATCTTTTTATAAAATGATACTATAATGCCGAAATTGTCTGCATGCCATTCGAACACTGTCGTGATGCATTTGTCATTGTTTTCCCAAATATTATTTTCGAACGATAATGACACTCGTCTGATGTGGAGACCTTCACGGTATGGTGGCTCTGCCTTCCACTCTCACATCGGAGATTGCGGCCAAATCACAATTCACGAATCGCAGCCCACTGGTGGAACCGCACACCAAAATAATTCCGGTTGACGGAATTCTTGAGTTTCACTTTCTCCCATTTTTGGCTGGTACAGTATTCCTACAGTGAAGTGCTGTGAGGCATATTACAGTTCGATACAAGATATTTATTAAGTAACTAACTACTATTTATACATATAAAAGAATCACTATACTTAATAATTACAGATATGTGGAGTAATTGTTATAAGATATAATATATCAAGAAAATAGATTTTTGAGGCAAACTCAAAGACTTCTATACTTTAAACCCAAAATTTTCTTAACAGATTCTACAGAATCTTCTGTTTCCATTATTTTTTAAATTTTATTCTCTTATTTTCACAACTTCATATTTTAGGCCGTGTATATATGAAAATAATTTTAATACCTACGTTAATGTATATATTTTCATTTCTTTACGCATTATATGGATAATAATATTCAGGGGTTGTATTAAAATTTGAATGAGTGACTTATCAGTTATAGATTTTTTGGCTCTCACAGTGTGCATTTCTTTATAATTTATACATACCATGCTAAAATTATTTGAAATCACACAGCATTTCGAAACCATTACAGGTTTATTATCAAGACGACAAAAATATCAGAAAAAATATTTAATTTCTTCTTCGTCAATGATTGCATCATTTTTTCCTTATATTTATAAATACAATATGTAATTTATTCAATACAAAGGCATATTTTGTAAGTACTCGTACCTAAGTATTTTGTTAAAATATTTTTTGAAATTTCTTTCTAGTTAATGTATTTCAATATATTATTATTAGTCATTTGTTTTTTGTGGATCTTGTGGGTATCTAACTAAGTACCGTCACTGTTTTATGGTGTGAGGACGCCACTGCGCGTACACCGGGAGAGCGGCACTTGCTTTATAGCCGAATTATTATCGCTCGCCCCTCGAGCATTTTTACCGCGTGACACTGAATACCAACTGTTAACAGCACTGCCTTACTTACTTCCACAATGTCAATGTCCAAATTTATAAGAAAACTCTTCTAGAAATCTCCTTTTCCCTTTTTCCGTTGTGAAGGGTTCTAGAGACGTTGTTGATTATTTTTTCTGCATAAAAATCATTTGTCAAAAGTTTAACGATCATGTAACTAAAAACAAAAATTATTTTAAAAGGAAGACTAAAATAAGTACTTGGATATTAAATGATGGACTACCAAAAGAGCATTCATGTCTATAGACAATTGTACCATAAACATACACGTTCATCACCATGTGCCGACATGAACAATACAATACAGAATAAATTACGTGTGGTGTATTTCCTCTTACATGAAGATTGTAAATTAAAAAAAGAGTACATGAAACGTGAAATTAATTCAACATTTTTTTGCATGCAAAATTGGAAGAGTTTGACATAGTAACAAGTGTTAACTGACTATCGTAAAAATTGTTTTATTTTTGTGTCATTGTTTTACAAGCGATACATTTTACAATTATGGTAATTTTGATAATGTTGAATTCTTGTATTTTTACGATTATTTACCTACGCTATTTGTATTTAAAAAATACATAAATTATGCGAAATCAAGATAGTGAATTTATTATGTACATTTTAGTCTTCAAGCTAAACGTGCGCCTAATTAAAAAAAAGAGTTTTGAAAACATATTTATAAAACATATTCCAATTTTCACACCGATATCTATGTAAAATATAGGTACTTGTAAATTGTCAGGATCGTACTGCATCGGTCAATGTCGTTGGCTTCGACCACGGATCTCAAGGGTTGGAATACCATTTATATGAATAGGAACTTCAAAATTGACGATAGTTATTCCACATGCATGGTTTTTCGTATTTCGATACACCCCTTTGTCTATGATAATTTGGTGGCTCCCTTATTATTATCAAGTACCAAAATGTACACAATCTATTGTATATACAAATATTATTCTTACATAAAGAGTGTTTTTGTTTTATTTTACATTGTTATTAAACAAAATAAGCTTATTGAAATGTAATCGAAACAGATTTACAGTCTGTAATGGCAGCGATTTTTAAACCTAACCATTCATACTAAATAACCGATTTTAATCGGATTGGCATGCCGGGAAATGAAGTTGGTATGTTTATTTAGTCAATCCGGTGTTAATTTGTATTATTACCGCTTTTAATCTTGGTGTTGATCGATCATTTAGCCTTCTTTTTCCGAGCCCACTTAAACGAGGCTGAGCTTCATCTCTCTTTGTATCTATTCCATCTCTGTTATTCGTTTTGTGCCTTTCATTATTTATCGTTCATTCCACAAGATTAATGGTACCAGTTATCCGTATGGCGAGAGTTGTGTAGGCTCTAACACTAGACACATGGCGCGAAGAAAGTAACTTACGCATTTAAAAAAATGATAATCGCGATCAAATAATGATCAATTTCCTCAATTTGAATAATATGCATCGGAATTTCCAACAACTTCCTATAATACGAATGCTATCTGATATCTACTTAGGTATACTATGGTTAAGAAATAAATGAATACCTATCAATCTTAAGGTCATATAATATAACTTTATCATATTGATTCAACTCAAAATTAGTATTCAAAACTGAGTAAAATTTGTTTCCAAAATACTCCTAATTTGATCAGTGTAATTAGAATATTTTTAACATAATGACGAATCACGGGTATGTTCTATGAAAAAAATATTTTAAAAATTTATAAGGAAAGTATCAGCCGGAAAGTGTGGACACCATTTACTGATTAATTACTATTTTGCAGTTAGACTCATAAGTTGTGAAGCTACATTATATTTATCAAAAATATTGTGTATATAATTGTTGTAATGACACCTATTGTATGTAAAATAGAAAAAAAAACTACTATAATAATCGTTATAGAAAGTGTTTTCTCGATAGAAATAATAGCATTGTTCAGTGTACTATAATTATAGTAAGTACTTCTAATGCATGTCTCGGTGACCTTTACCTTTGGTATAAAACATAGAACGTTGATCTAATTTGCCATTTCTCCGTGTACAAAAGAGTACACAGTAAGTAAAATTGAGGTCGCACATAAAAAAAACTCTTTTACCTTTGGCGACACGAAGATTCAAGAGTACATAAGTTTGTTATTAAAGATTAGTTTTGGTGATTACTTATTCATACAAACTGTTATAGGTTTAATTTAACTACGTACCAATTGTATATTGTTGATTTGACAGTTCGATAATATTTTGAATTTCGAAAGAGATCTTTTCACATTTAAAGGTTGGTGATATAATTGTCACTATTTTTATTCCAAGTGCAACACTGTTACTTTGAATATAAAACTCTAAATTATGAATAAAAAGTAAAACAGTGACAATCAACATTTTAAAATTCGAATTTATGTTAAATTCTATTCAACTAATTTATTTATAAAAGTAGTTTCGCTATAAAAACGGAAATGTTATGATACTTTTCTCTCATTTCCTTATTTCATATATTGCATTGAGTTATACGGAAATGAAAAAACTGAATACGTATTATTATATTGTTGTCTAAATACTACCATGGTAATGCAATCAATTAAATGCATCCATTGTGAAAAAACAACTGTTTTCTAACATGTATATTATGTTGTACTTTTGTTGTTGCTACGAAAGCTGTTTTTTTATTAATAAGTAGTAAATGCATTAATCGTGATAATATTTTCAGCAGTTGTGTAATTTTTCAATTAATATACGAACTGGTTTACAATAGTAACCTGTGTCGCTCGAAGTGTGACAATTTTACTTTCAAAAACGACGTCGAGATCACGATAAACTTACTTCGACAGTTTCACTGCCATTCAATTTCAACACAGAAACACTGCCACCTACAAATATCACATTTTTTGACATATTATGTCCTGATAATTCTTAAATAAAATAACTTTTTCTTGTGATTGTGATGGATGCATATACCTAAATATCTATTTTGTGAATGTTTGAACATAATTTTTCAGCACCGTATTAAAGCCATTTTTTTTTGTTTTCGATTCTTTTTTTCCTAATTCAAATATTACAAAATGTGCACTTTTGTATTTCATTATCAAATAGATGATACTCACTTATACAAATGAATATTGAATTTTCGTTCCGTGTAGAAAAATACACATTTTATGCACAATTCTTAGCTTGGGATTTGAACACCTTGTTACAACACGGAATTGAAGAGTAAAAACAGCATAGCTACGTACTGCTAATTGCTAATAATTTTTTTTTAACACAATAACTAACAACTTCCAGGAAAAGGAATAAAAGTGTTTAACGAAACGCATGCATCAATCGATAACCTTACACTAATTATAATAATCGTAAGTTAACAACTATTAAGTGACAGAAATAGCAATGAAAATAATATTTATTAACAAAAAAATAACTATTGAGGACCATAAAATTGTCAGTAAATTTAAATTTAAATTTAGGTACAGTAAAATTTTTTTTCGACATTCGTCATCAAAATCATTGTCGCGTGGTCGAGTTTTTAACGTCGTTGGCTTCGGCCTACGGTACTCACGGGGTCGAATCACAATACGGACAGCTTTATAACTTGATTTTTCAATCGATTTATTTCTTTTCAAAGACATGGCTGTTTGTGATGCTTAAAATTCCCTCCCACCCCTCCGATCAAAAAAAAGTCCTGTTCTAGTCCAATCCTTCTATTCCTACTCTTTTCGAAAAAGAAAGGTTGAGCAACCGAGTAACAAGCCGTTCTTGTAGAAAAAAACTTATGTTGAGATATCTCCATTTACACTTCATATGCACCACATTTGGAAC
This sequence comes from Himalopsyche phryganea, assembly GCA_022494535.1. Lineage (NCBI taxonomy): Eukaryota > Metazoa > Arthropoda > Insecta > Trichoptera > Rhyacophilidae > Himalopsyche > Himalopsyche phryganea. The sequence continues at coordinate 3,735,435 of JAGVSL010000010.1, read as the reverse complement.
ACCATGGACATGGTTAAAAAAATGTTTTCGGATAAGTATGAAGTAAATATAGCGGTTTCTAGGTGTTATTGTATTGGTAAAATACATATTATAGAGAGTTATAATTCATGCTGCTCTCATACGTGTTTGACGAACACGTATTTTAGTACATCACGAATCTGGTGTTAATGACCGCTGGTTTAATTAATAATTATATATATGAAATTCATCTCCATATGTTTTATACTATAATATAAAAAATCTACGTCACGCTATAATGTGTATGACGTTTTGCACCGAAGATAGTTCTTAAACAGATTAAAATATTGCTTAAGATGAAAAAAATAATTGCATAAGTTTGTGTCACGTTGACATTGCTCCTTCTAGGAAAGATACGATAATGCGCGAAACTTTAATGCGGTTTAACGAGGAAAACCCATTTAAATAATACAGTTCCACAAATTAAGAACATACATATTTTATGATGACATACAATACATTTATCTTTATGCAAGGTTGTTAAGATTGCCAAAGACATAATATTAATTCGCATATAATTTAAATTAAACGTTTATGAAACGATAACTGTGTATGAAATAAATGATTACCTACAACTTAAGATGCTTCTTGATAAAAAAGAAATTGGTAAGACTAACGAAAAGTTTTTAAACGAATTACTTTTGTTTTTTTTAGTAAAGGCATTGTGTTCCTATTTTGAATATTAAAAATAAAATAAAAACTGTTAAAGTATGTATGTCGACTGTCGAATAACTTTATTCGTGCTTGATGTTTTTTAATTTTATTAGTGTTATTGAATATTATTCCACTATTTCTACACCACAAAACTTTTTGACAATGATAATTCTGTTATCCCAATATTAGTTTTTGCTTAAATCTTCACGTATTTTAGCCTCTTTTTTACATTCGTGTCAATAGCCAATGTCCCGCAGTTTTTGGTGGAAAACATAAAAAAATATTCGATGGAATATTATGCAACATCACCTTATACCGGCATATCATGTCAAGTTCAGATGGTTACTTGGACAACCGACGTGGGTGTCACCTTTGAAAAAGAATAATAATGAATTTACATTACTATTTGTGTGAATATATTATAAAGCAGCTGTCATTTTTTAACACCAAGAAATTTCCCCTGGAAGTAACGTACATAAATAATCGTGTATTTTACAAAGAGAATGAAAGTATATTATTATAGTACGTGAGGCATTAATTTCCTAAGTACACAGTATATACATACGACAGTGACATTCTAAGATTTTTAGTATCCAAACTAAAAAATTAAAACCATATTGAAAATGAATATGTATTACATTTTAATTTATAAAAAATACATTGTTAAATTAGAAACTTTATAATTTTGTATGCTTACAAAATATGTTATGTTATTTAAAACCGTATCGTCTTTTGGTATTTGCAAGTCTTCAAGCTCATGTGTAAATTCGTACCACCAGTCAGAAAACGATTTATAATGCTTGTATAACAAAGTCTAGGATGTAACTATTTCGATATCAATATATATTTCAGCTAAGAGAGAGTTCAAGGTTCAAACCCTGACTAGATGAATATGAAGTGTTTTTTTTCAATTTAATATTTGAGTGTGTGTGACTTTCTTTCTCTTTCGTGTTCTGTTCTCTTGTGATTTAAAAAGTTTAAGCTATCTGGCATCTTAGCAGTTGTCTGTCTTGTCCAAATGTTTGTACAAAAAATCTATTAACATTAATAAGTAGACGGTGTATAAATATTTCATTATAAATTAACAGTATATAAATGAAGTCAAACGATTATTGGTATTTTATAACCTCATCTTTCTCTAGTTATCAAATTTCGTCACAAAATATTTACACCCTTTTTATTTTTGAACCACTATTTAGTAACTATATAATTTGCACTTCTTTCAAATGTTACATCAAACAATACAATTTAAAACTTTGTCATAAAGTTGAGTCAAGTGTCACACCATGCGTGTACACCACTGCATACATTTAAATACATCGCAAGTTTACCTCTAAGAGTTTCTTAGAAACCAATTTAACAGTAACCGCACTTTAACGTTGCATTGGTTGGTTTCAGAGACTTTGTCATTACTCATTGAATTCATAATATTTACAAAAAAAAAAACACTTAACCGCTTATTGTGAGATTGATTGTTGATTATGCATTTTGTATACACAAAAGAATCAATTATGCTACATTATGCATTTATGATATAAGCGAAGCTTTCTACAAATATATTACTTTGACGAGTAAAACTAATAAGCGCTCTTTGTAACTGTGTCAATATTGGCAAAGCGGTTTCTTATTACTTTTCGACTAATTTGTGACTTGCCTCTACTTAAACAAATCAATTTCAGACATGCAATTTTAACTAACTATTAGCGTTTTTACGCACGAAATTGTCTTTGTTGGACTAAATTTTTATGTGATACTTAATAAAGCTAAAAGTAACGGTTTCCTTCAGTATATTTTTTAAACAATAAGAATATTCGTCAATCGATCAACTTTATTAAATTGTTAAACGAGGTCATACTAAGGTATTGGCTACCGGTTCACTACAGAGGCCGAAAATTAATTGAGTCTGAGTGTAAATGTACCAAGTTAAAAATATTTATTTGTATTTGTTTTATTATTAATTTAGTATCATAATATTTTAACATGTGGGCTAGTTATTTTTATTTGCTTTTATGGGTTGCATTAGGAACTAAGTATTGACGTATTCTACTTTGAAACGAGTTGTCGTCAAATTAGTTTCATGTTAACGTTTGTTGAATGAACCAATCTGTGAGTTGGTTATTTTTTGAACTCCGAAAGTTATCGAACCTAATATTACTTATAAAATAATACAACAGTTGTAATGTATTTTACATTCTATATCAAAATAAAAAAAACTATTTCAATTTCAGAAAACTTGAAGAAGGACTCCCACTAAGAGACAAGATGACAACAATACTAAATACGACCCATTCGGCGCTACAAACCACTTATGACTATTACCTTTGGACGCTTTCACTTTCAGGTAAGACATATGAGCTCAACTGTCATACTAATAAAATTGAACTAACCATAGACTTTAGAGCACCGATTAAATACATCATAACAATAGGCAATCCAAAGTACAGTCATATCTGTTTTCCTGTAAATTAGTATTCACTTGCATAATAACTCGAATTATAACTGACGTTTTTTTCCTCCATCATACATCTCAAAAGCTTTATTACCATAATTTGCCTAATTTTGAAACCTAAGCAGTTTCTATAATTCATCTGAGGCTTAGTTTGATAAGAGGACACTTACTTTTACACAAAGTTATTGCGGTGATTAATTTGTTTATCGATAAAAATATAAAACTGTGTGGTGTTCATTGAATATATTGCATATTTTGAAGTGCCAACATAGTTACTTAATGAATTTGTGGCTTTTTGATGGTACTCTTTATGAAATAAAACCAACGAAGCTGAAAAGATTATTCTTCTTATTAAGGTAATATGTACATTCTCTTTTTTCGCTATTACACAAAAATCTGCAATTAAAAGTGACAGTTAATGTTTTACTTAACTTTTCATTTTGTTTTATTGCGAGGGCGATTTATAATTAATGAAAGTATAAAGCTTTATTATACAATTCGAAATTAATCATTAAAATAAATATTTGATAAGGTAAATTAATTCATTCATCTTATTTAATTAAGCTTTACTCGTATTATAACGTTTCGTTAAAATTGTCCAATATATGACAACGACAAATAATTATGAAAATAGAGAACTCAAATAAAATATGGACTTGCACGTTCTTTATACAAATATTAACTAAAAGTAGTGACTATGTAACAAAAAATACCGTTGGCTGGTCACAATACCAATATTGGGTCGGCGGTCGGATTTGCATGAAAAATTCCCAAAAACTTGTTTAATTTCTTTATTTAAGTGTTTTCCTATTTGCAAAAAAATCTGTTACATAAACCGCATCATGTTGTACGAGGAATTAAACGTGTTCGTCCGTAAAGATTTAAAAAATTGGCAATGAATTGATCAATGATTCCATACAACACAATTATGCAAGCATTAAGAAGGATGTTTTTCTATAATTGGAGCTGTTATTTGATTGTAACATATTTTGTTTTAACTTTCGTTTCCATAGTCATAAAACATCTTTACGCAGCATTTTAAAACGAACATTATTTTCAACACCTCGTTGAACCTTGAATAAGGATTGGGATAAATCCAAACCACTTCTTCGTAGACTTGCTAATCTAAAGGCCAGAAATTAATCTAAATCCAGATAATTTTGTACATTACCAAATTGACAAATAATAATATTCTTGTAATTAGCCCCTGAAGAAAACGAAACCCAAGTTTTTATGTTACTAAGTACTACTTTACATGTATAATAATTATGAATTTATTTATTTCTTTATCCAATATTTCACATTTAAAGTATGCATCTATTTTCACACTAACCAAAGCTTAGTATCAATGAAATATTATAAAACGCCACAGATATTCTAAAAAATAATATTCTCAGTTAGGTTCTCGGGATTATATACGTAAATAATTATTCGTTTCATGAAAAATCCGAAAAATTCACAGTTTTTTTATGCTGTATGATTAAATTAATGCAACACTTTTTAACACAGCATGCAACACTTTTTCAGCCATTAAATTTGATGACAGTTAATACGCGACTTAGTGGTGCTGCCGTCTTGTTTGTATTCTTCCATTGATTTAGATCTATGTAACTTGAAGCAATATAAAAAATCCTTTTGAATGATTTGCACACCTTTGTGAAATACAAAAAAAAAACTGATGTGAGATCACTAAAAAGCACTCAGTTATCTTATGATTTTTTTGGCGGTGAATTTATTACGTTTTCTATTGGAGTCGATTCACTTTCACTTGGCAACATACCGTTGTGACTGCGATCTTTCTTATGACTTGTCATTATTTTAAAATGGGAGTTATTAATTTAACGTTATAAGTAATGCCCAAAGAACAGTTTTATGACGCCATGACATACCCAAGAAGCCCACGATAGAATGACGTGAAACCTGTCCATATAGATAATTCGTTTTTGAAGATGAGCGTGGTTTCAGAAAACACATACATTTAACAATATTTCATTACATGTTTATTAAAGTTTTACCACGAGTGACCCGGGTATGTGGTGTATACAATTTGAGCGATTCAAATTTAATATTGAAATTCTATCAAACGCACTCGATATCTTAAAAGATTACAATTTTCGGAAAATTACAATTATTGACAAAGTGCTATAAATGCTAAAAAATCAATAACAAACGTTTTCAAAAATCCAAAATAATAATCTTTTCAACCTCTGTTTCAAAATCACAATTTTTTTGGTCGGAACAAGGTATTTTTCCGTATTACTGAATATATTCTTTACCCTACGTACTCGAAAGGGCGCATTTGGGAGTAGCTGGTTTTAAGTTAGTCTCGCGACCGCTATTTTCAGAAACATAATAACGACGGGGCTAAGAGAGGACACTAGTATTTGACTAGTTGCTGTCTAGTGTATCATTTTCAGGATCGGATACAAATGAATTAAAAAATCAATAAATGGAAGTGTCCTTTTGGGGATCGGTGCCTTTTGAACACGTAAACGAGTAGTGGAAAAGCCAAAGAGCATTTCAACATTCGGTTACAGTGCCAATTTAAGACAAATATCGTCTATTTAGATGTTATCTCTAAACAAAATGAAATTTCGCTTGTAATTAAACATTAAAGATATATTAAAAAACCAATTATGGGTGTGTGCATATAGCTATGCTATGTACATTGTTATTAGACAAACTACGATTTCATTGAACTCCAACCTATTCTTTTCTAACTTAAATTCATAATACCATAACCAAAGTCCTATGTTATTAAGTAATTAACGACAAAAACTATTCGGTAATTATTGTTATTTTCGAAAAAAATATTTCATTATATGAAGCATTCTGTGTAATCAAGTACCTGTATTTTTTAGCCATGGCCGTTAGCAATATGGTTAAATGCACTCTAGCGATTGATTTGATTAAGTCATCGCTACAGTCATCTTCCTTATCAAAAAGTATCAGGTTATGACTTGTTATGAGGTATTAGATTATGTTACGAGAAGATTAGTTATTTATTTATTCGTTGTCGAGATATTATTGGGAGCGAAGGTATAATAATATTACATAGATCTATGTATTTGGACACAAATTTTAAAATTAGCTGTGAAGTCAATTTATGAAAATATCCTTTGTGCAAGTGGAGTCTTGATTTTAAAACGTATTAGGATGAAAACTAAAAAATAATGTTACATTTATTTTAATTAAAATATGTGGAAACTTATTTCACCGAATTTTTAAAAGGCTTACAATTAAATGCACTTTTGTTTAGATCATATTCACTTTCATAAATTTCACTTATAACAAATACATTCCACAAAAAACAAATTCTTTCACTAAAAAGTAAAGTGATTCCACATAATAAAATATATTTTAGCATTGAAGAAATATATTACACTTACTATTAAAAAATATTTTCACATATATAAAATAGTTTTCACTCATTATAAATACTCACACTTTGAAATCGATTTATGCAACGAAGTTGTAATGAAATGTAGCTTATTGTTTACTACTTGCCTATATTGTCTTTGCTCCACGCCTTAGAATACATTACACAATCCAAACTAGACCAACCCTAACATAACCTACCACAACTTAACTCACTTTGTTAAAAGAATCCGTGACTAAGTGGAAACTATTAAAATCAAATTTTTAGTGTACTAAGTTAATACTATCTAGTGCAAAGTACAAACATTGAAATAAAAGTTAAAGTGTACAAAGTGAATAAAACGGAGGGTTACAAAATATATATTTATTTAGTTGTGTCCAAAATTTCCACTGTAAAAAATTTTGAAGGTTATACATATCTATTATCTCTACTAAACTTTTCGGCTATTTTTACATGACTAAAAACAAATAATTTCTAATAAATCGAAATTGGAAGATGAATCGGAATAAACAATACTAATAGAAGTAGACTGGACTTCTGTTCGTAGTCTGAGTCCACCCTCCCTCCCACCCATCCCATCCTCACGGGGCGTAGCGAGAGCGATTAGCTAACCACTAGTTCTCTCATAGCCCTATCCTTCTATCCCTACTCTCTTTGAAAAAAAAGAGAGGTTGAGCAACTGAGTAACAAGTAGTTCTCGTAGTAAAAGTCTGTTAAGATACCTCCATTAGGAGACCATATGCTCCACATTGGGAGCGGACATGGAAAAAAAAATAGAAGTAGAAGGAAAACGTACTAAGCTCTATTATTACGTAGAAACATAGACACAAAGAATTTAACTGTAATTTATTACAATACTTTATTTTGAAAATGGAACATGATGGACAGTGGCTGCACACAACAATAACAAAGAATTTAAGACATCGAAAGTGTACAAAATCTCAATAATCCAAATTTAATAACAAAGAAGATTTAAGGTTCATTGGTGATACTTTAAATACTAAAGAACGGTCTCGTAAAAAGTGTTTTCTGTCATATTGGAAGGCAAACTCAACAAGTATATGCCTACGTAAAATGTGCGAATGAAATTGTTTTCATTAATGAATATATAAAATAATGAAGAAATTAAATAATAGTAGAAATTGTCTTCCTGGCTTTAAAGAAACTACATATTTTCTTTCAAAACAAATCGGTAAAAATAATCACATCCGTAAGATAAGAAAGATCATTGCCCGCAGTATTACTTTCACTAGCCGGCAAGTTTAAGGTTGAAGTAATAATGTTATAAATGGTTGTATTGGAATTTTGGTTTGGCGCCCGCTCTGGGAGACAGCCTCGCAGTCACGTTTCGTGAGAAGATGGCAGCTTGGATCATGATCTCAGATGACTCCTTTGGCTGTATTTGTCAGTGTATACTTTCGTATTTAAATTAAGAAATCAATATGTTAGTAATAAATCATTGATTGTATCATATTATGTATGACATGTTACTTACAAGTAGTGTCCGTAGATAGGTATGCTTTCATATCAACTAAATGTAAATAATATTAAATTGAATTATAATAAATCGATCACTCATATTAATTTCTTAAATTTATGAAAATAAAGCACTGTTCGTTGTCCACAATTTTCTAAATATTACTAGAATCAATTTCGCTCAGTATGAGAACATCTCTGAGAGAAAATTGGTTTTTGATAGTATAAATCTAATGAGCTGTTTCTTGCAAATCATTAATAGTAATTATATACGTGTTTTATAATCAATATTGTGAAAATAAATATTGAACACATGATTTCTTAACAAGATTTTTTTTAGGAACATTTACTTGGTCTTATTACAACAAAAAAAAATATTTTCCCATCCTAGTTTATTGCTACCCAATTTTTCAGGTTTTTTCCAAGCCTCGCATCACAAGTTATAACACCACATTGGTTGGCGTATTATTTTTTTATTAATAAATGTATTCTTAAATTACTCTATAATACTCGAACAGTTCTACTCAATTGTAAGAGCTTAAAGATAAAGCAATATCTATTACAAACGTGCATGAATAATAAATAACATAATTATACATATTTGTAGCTGTAATTGATTATAAAATTCCGACGTTGATTGTGGGTTAACTCACCTCACCCCTTACTTATCAAAACGATGATATTGTTTATCTATTTAAATCTAAAACCGGAAATATAAGCAGAAAAATTAGTATTCTCATCATACGCGTCATTATTTTTTAGTATCAGCATTATTACAAAATCATGCACACAAAAACTACGTGATATATTTTATAGCTACTTATCTTAACATTATCCAATCAATGTAACATAATTGTAACAACATGAGTAGATAAAAAAACATACTGCCGTGCCAAATGCCCACTAGTGTCTGTAGAATATGGAAAGTGATACAGGTCTTTTTTATTCGTTCTTTAAAAACGAAACCAGTTCCACGGTCAGACGTTGGTCAAAAGAAAGAGCCAAAGATTAAGAATGTAAAATACTTTTACTGGCCAACTTGAGTCCGCGCTCTAATAATTACAAGTTAATTGTCGGTCGACATAGTATGTGCGTGTATTTAACTAATATAAACTAAATATGAATAGATCTATTCTTTCTGGTCTTTTGTTAGGTTGTTTATTATCCGAATAAGGCAAAATAATAAGCCACCATGTTTACAAATACTAAAATGTTTCGGAAACGGCATCGGTTTGTGAGAAAATTGATAATGTTTTACGTGCGTAATATGACGCGTCGACTCGAAGTATAGTTAATGGTCCATAAACGTCTTTCGGACTGCATAAAAACAAACGGCTTAGTTATTTTTAAACAGTGAAATCTAATTATCTCAAAATATTCATCAGCTTTGGATTGAGCGACCGGTGAATCATGGATTCACAATCAATGCAATTTTTTATTAATATATCTAACGATGTGGAAACGATGACAGTCTTGTGTGACCACTTTGAGATTATATTGATGCAACTTTGATGTCGACGATTATGATAATATTAATCACATTAACAAACAAGGTGATACATTTTATGACCATGTTTTTTTTGGATGTATACAAATCATCTTTGACAAGCATTCAAATTTCAATTAAAACGTACGATTAATTCAATTAGAGCATGCGTTTTGTTATTATTGCGATTTTTGTGAATGTTGGTCATGCTGAACACGTTTCTCTCGAAGGGCTGACACAGTCTTTGCTGTTTTGACACCTCCTTACGGCTTGACCTCGATGAAAACTCATACATATCGTAATCTTGTGTGCCGTAGTACTTTCACCTTGATTTTGGAGAAGCCATTTCCTGACCGGACAAGATGCTGCAAAAATACTGCGAATTTATCCAATCTCTGAATCCAAACAAGACTCCGTATACCTAATTAGAATGTTGGAAAGCTATCGTGTGAAACCATTGTATCTGGGAATCAGTTATTCCATTATCTCCATTGAGACTATTAATCTTGTGATTTTTATTAAATTCTCACAGGGGCTGAAATCAAATACCCATAGGGTATTTTCTCGATAATTAAAGAGGATGATTTAATTTCCATTCCCACTATTATTCTCTTCATTATGTTTTACATGATCTATAAAGTTTTACCCTGCTTTCAAGCACACTTATATTTGGTTCAGCATGAGAATTATTTAAAATATCATCACCGTATATGGTTAAAAATTTGAGCTATTTATACAAAAATTAGCTGCTTTTAGTCTTAAAAGCTTCGAGAAAGTTTCGTGAAAAACTTTTGATTACAAATATATGTAAATTATAAGATATTATAATTTGAATAGTGTGCCCTGATTTGAAAAAGTTTGGTAGCACTACCGAGCACGGATTTAATTTCGTAATTAACAATCACATCCAATTTTCTATTTTCCCTCTCACCTCTTATCTGATACTGTTAACTAGGCTTAGAAAGAGCGACTAGCTAAAGACTTGTTCTTCCTTAATCCCATCTTTTTATCTTTACCTATATTAAAAATATAGTTTGATCAACTGACTTACAAGAAGTTCTCGTTCAACAAACTCTGTTGAGATGCAACATGCATCGATCTGCTCCAAAAAGAACCATCATATATTATGAAAACTATATTATATGTGAGACCTCAAACTAAAAAAGAACGCGTACAGCTCATTTCTGTAGCTTCGTCTTCATCCACACTTTTAATTGACAAATATGTGTTTTTGTACGTTTTGGGATGAGCACATATATTTTATACTTCTTAACTGTTTTTTTCTTGTCTGTTGTGTGCAAATGGTATTTTTGTCATTTCCTCCTTTTCAAAGCATTTTCATTTCAGCCTACGATATCCACGCCATCCGAAAATGCATATGTTTAGCGGTGCGTTTTTTAAATTCATTCATTCATAATGTTCACTTTAATTTTTAGTTGAACAATAGTGTTACAGCTGGTGGGATCCTTGTCCGTGACACGTTTGCGCTTAAAATGTTGATGATGAAAGATGTGACACTACACTTTTCAATTGGTATGAAGTTAATTAAATAAAATATGATATTTTAACGATGGTTATCAAAAGTAGACGTGAATTTTTGTAAGATATTTATTTTGTATAAAATGGCAATAGGGGAAATTTATCCTAGGGTATTTGAAAAATTTATTTTTAAATTCTGCAGCGGCCAAGTAATGTTAGTAATACTATAATGTATGTGTGTGTATTTTCTAGGAGATTGAAATTGACTGCTTTCTGGAAATCTGAGCTCTTTCTTCGTTTTCCACGGCATCAGTGCTTGAATTAGTATGTCAATAATATTATATCTACCAAATTGATAACATATTTTCATATTTTAGCTTAACATAAATTCATGTCATAATACATCGGAAAAATTGAACAAAATTAGGTAATTTTGATACTATAATACATATATAGGGTATGTGATTGTATTGATTTTTAAATATTTCGTGTAAAATTGAATTCGACTAGTATTGGACCGGAGCACAACGCCGCAGCTCGTTCGTTAGTGAAATCCGCGGAGAGTAGTGCACCGTCTCGTAAAATAGTGCATTTTATCTTTAAAATAAAATAGGTCGACTACATTGTATGTTTTATTTTCTTAAGCAAAGGTCAATGAAATTTCCAGTCATTTGTTTTTTTATAATTCTGAACTAAACTGTCTTCAATAACTGTAATTTAGTTTTATTGAGGTCATGGTTCCATTTTCTTTGTACAGTATTTGTCCTGTTTTTTGGTGACAATTTGACATCAACCGACACTTAACGTACAAAGCGTCATAACACCTCACGTAATACCGCAACCGCAAATTAAATATTTTATTATATGTGTATAACCTCACAAAACGTGCTCTTTAATTTTAAACATTTTTTCCGCTACATTAAACTTAGGCGACGAAAATTGTCTTAGGGTATTTGTTTTCTTCAATACGTATCTAGTATCCACCCACAGCATGTGTTGCATTTCCATCTATCTTAATAATAATTACGTACGATTTAATTTTCAATAGCAAAATTTAGACAATGTACATAAATACATTGTTCTACATATCGCTTGAAAATATTTTTCTCTCAATTTGCTAACAGAAAATTATATGGAATAATTATACAGCTCAACGTAACAATTTACTGTACAAGATTTTTTTAAGTCCAGTATTATAATTGCATTGTACATAAATAAATAATTAAACAACCTGCAATTCTGAATTTGAATCAAGTTTCATTGAAAAAAAACTACCCCACCTCCAATGTGCCAATGCTAAAAATATTTTTATGGCTTCCTTCTGTTTGAAACTCCATTGATCTTTAATTTTGTTATGATTGGAGTTAAAGCAATTTTCGTTGGTAAATGAATAATGTGGCTAATAGTTTTGGATCCAATATTAATTGTTTATTTATTAAATATGCACAGATAATTCAAATAAAATCTTAATAATATGGAGGATGCTTCTTAAAGAGGCGAAACGCGTCACGTTAGTGATAAACCAAGTGGAATAACTAAGTTATCAATTTTTAATTTAATTTTATATTAAAAATGAACTTTCACAAAGTTACGAATCCATAGAAAATATCAAATAAAATGATTTAATTTTGTGCTGAAACATTGTTCTTTTCCAGGTACACTTAGCAGATTTACGAGGTCAGTGAATCGTATTCAATTGGAATATGACTATTGAATGGTTTATTTTGAAAAACTAAAAATATTTTATAAAAATGCCTCTACTTTAGGTGTTAATAGGGTCTGGTTCTCTCATTTGGTCAACTGCTTGACTTCCATTTTCAGAGAAGATTTAGATTTAAGATATAAGCATGGTTTGGAGTTTTCTAGTTGTTAAATTGTCCAATTAAGTCGTGAACCCGTGGGTAGGAAGTTTTGAAAATGTCATAGATATCATTGATTACAATATATTTGAAATGATTGAGTATTCAATATTTAAAGTGGCAAAATTAACTACAATTTATCAGTTTATCATAATTATTCTTCCTGTCTCTCAAACCACTACGTTTCAACGTCTTAACATTGAAAATCTTTGTTATTTTTAGGATCGGTATTCCTCCTTCAGCAGTATCCTCTTTATCTTTTAAGCGTCATTATTTAGAAGGCTCTACGCGAGGGCTGAACCGCGATGCTATCGACGCTGCGTCCGTCAAAACCTAACAATTCAACGAACAACGCACAATACATTATCTATACGAGCGCTTTCAGTGCTTGTCATGTCAATGCTGTCGACGCTACTGGAGGCATTGACAGGCTGGCGTATCTCTATACAGAGCGCTTTCTTGAAGTTGACGCGCGACTGCTCGGATCGGTATTAATTTTAAAATTGCTCTTGTGCGCTTGTCAATCAAATGGTAAATTAGCGGGATAATTATTATACTAATAATTGAGATGTTTGACACGGATAGGCTTTTTTATACGAGATTAAGCAGCGGTCGAATGTAGAGCGAATTTTGACAAATTCATTTTATAAAAAGCTATATTTAAAAATACTGGCGTTGACAGAACGGCGTATAAATAATTTTCCTCACGTCAGACTCTCTATTAATTCGTCATTATTAAAAATTTATAATTCAGGATTGTTACCATTGTAATTCATACGCCTCTTAATGCCTTTCATGAAATAAGGAGATCTTCAGAGTTCAGACAATTATTAGTTAACTGTATAACATTAAATATTTTCAAAATAAAAAAAACGATCCCATCCCCATATTTATTTGCATTTGTTTTTTAACCATTAATAGCATGACATGCTTTCTTTTCGAAAATAATAAATCGTTTCGTATTATTTAAAATAAATAAATATGTTAATCACAACTTTGGTTATGCTATACAATCCGGATAATCGAGACTAGTATAGACCAAGGTTTCTCAATCGTTTTATGCAATGGAACACTTCACAAACTTCTCAATCACTTGCATATCTTCCTGATATCAGGCATACTATAGGTAAGCTGCCTTCTAATATCTGCTAATAATACTTTGCATAAATAGGTTGTCGAAAGAAAACAATGGTAGCTTGTTTTGAAAAAAATCGTGTGATTAACAAAACATTTCAGTTCAAAGTCGATCAAATTTTAATGTTAAAAAAATAACACGGACTTACTTTTAACTTCTCGCAAGCTTTTCGATCCAGAATTTATACACTGATGTGCTGAATATTTAACACGTATTTTAAAGCGTTTTTTTTATCAAATTTTTGAACAATATTTATTAGCACGGGACACCGCTAGGTTGTAACCTTTCTGTCAATTTTGACAACTACTGTTGTTGAACTGACAAGAATTCTCAGCCGGTCAGGTAAAAACAATACACCCATAGATAATTTTAGAATATACCCCATCTCTTTCATACGCATGGTGTGAGACAAGATGGTCCTCCACCTGTATACTTGACGTCATAAATATCACTCGCCTTTCAATATGAAGTAGAAGATTTTTAAATGTATTGCAGGGTATAAAACCTTTCCAAATTGTCGCGGAGCACCTATTCAGGTTTGGTGGAACATTGGTGTTCCGCGAAACATAGTTTGTGAAACCCTGGTATAGAAAATAGTATTGTATTCAAATAAAAATATAATTATAACGACATCTATGTTATTTATTCAAAGCTTTTCACAGAAAATTATTATCAAAATCAGCTGAAAAAATTAATGAATATAAACGTTTAGGTGCTGGTTTTACATTAAAAAATATTTTTCCGATTTACCTGCCAATAAGTGTAGTTTTTTGGCAGTACTTGTTGCTGAAATCATTTTGGTCCAATGAAAAAATGGTACACCATTAAATTTTTTGTTTCAGATAATCGAACAAAAGGATGGCCTTTGGTAGACTCACCTGTTCCTACATTTTTGTACACGATACTGTACTTAGCAATAGTATGGGCAGGCCCACGATTGATGAAGAACAGAAGCGCCTTCAAACTGACATGGCTTCTCGTGCCATACAACCTGGCGATGGCTGCACTGAATGCTTATATCGCTGTTCAACTCCTTACCGCATCGTGGAGATTACGTTATAGTTACATCTGTGAACCTTGTCGTCAGCGTTTTGATCCAGATGAAATGCAAGTGAGTACAAAAAACTAGCCTTTTATTTTTTCTATGCAAAAAATATGATACTAATAATCTGTGCACAATCTATTTACAGAAGATTTGGACATGTGTATTATAACTAGAATTATGATATAAGTCAGTGGTTCTTAGCCTATAGTTCGCGACATACAGTTAGGTCAATTAGCATATTGAGTGGGTCGTGAAATATTCTCAGCAAAACAATGTTCTTGAGATAATTAAACACTCCACATATTTTATCTAATAAAGTAACAAATAAGACTTCCAAAAGTCTGCACTATATTATTTTCTTTCACAAGATCTGGCAACACTGTTTGGTGGATTACTGTCCGTCATAAAGAATATTGATATCATTTAATGTTATTTGCAAAACTGCATTTCGTCTGAATAAAATAAAATAAATTTTTATTTGTATGTGTTATTTTATTCATAAGTTGTCTTGGGTCGCGAAACCAGAAATTTTGTCTGAATTTGGGTCACGACTCAAAAGAGTTAAGAAGCGCTGATATAAGTAATGGTCAACATCATTCATCACACCACAAAGGTTGTCGACTGCTGTTCTATGGTATAGGCAAGCAAATTGTCATTGTGATATATTATATTAGTAGATTAAACAAAGGCAATTCAAATGGGACATATTTGGTACATTCGTAATTTTCAGATAGCTAATGCAGTTTGGTGGTATTACTTCTCGAAATTGCTGGAGTTCTGTGACACTTTCTTCTTTATTCTTCGCAAGAAAGAGGAACAGTTGACTTTCTTGCACGTATATCACCATTCAACTATGTTCTCATTCTGGTGGATCGGAATTAAATGGGTGCCCAGTGGTTCAAGTAAGTAAATAAAAATATTTATCCTGGTATCAAGACTTACCCTTCTTCTACACCATCTGGAGTAATATCTTTTATAATTCAAGGTATAAAAAATAAATTATTTCTAAATTAAATAATAAATTAAAATTTTGAAAAAGATAATATTTGATGGAGAATTCTATACAGATTTAGTACGAAATTTTTAGGCAATGGAGTCTTCTTGAAAAGATGTCAGTGATTATAGGTTGTAGGGGTAGCTTATGATGCATGTAAGAATATTTTACACTTCATGATGTATCAAATTTTTGCCACTGCTTAGTAAAAGATATCTTTATAAAATCTGTGAAAACTATTTAACATGTATAGCCTGAAATCAACCATCAATGAATGTGGATTTTTAAATCAGAGAGAGAATGAACGCATTAGATGAATTATGTACTTATAATGTAATGGTGTAAATAAATTCTAATAATTTTTTTCATTATTATTCTAGCATTCCTTCCAGCAATGGTTAACAGCGGTATTCATGTATTGATGTACACATATTATGGACTGTCTGTATTCGGTCCTAACGTAACCAAGTTCTTATGGTGGAAGAAATATCTCACTATTCTGCAATTGGTAAGATTTGAATTCTTGATTTCTCAGATTCAGTTCAGTGATTTATGACTGCACAACAAAACCTGTCAGATTGATAAAGTACCCTATTACACTTTCACGAAAGATGTAAAATTATGTTTTTTCAAATAGTGAACTATGCACACTCATTTAGGAACATATTCAAATCAGTTTCAAATCTGTTAGAGAGTTATGAGTTATAGGGGATGTATACGTTTTCAAACAAGAATGATGAATGCTTATTATATATAACATGATTTAGTGAGAAGGATTTTAATGCTATTTTTTTACCTCAAAATGTGCATTTATAATGTACTGTAATTTAAGTTTACCACCACTTGCTTTGATATCACTAGTTGGTTTTGCTGCATATAGCTGCGTAATATATTAAAGTCAAAGACTGGCTAAAATTAATATTATTCAATGTAATTTTTCCATTTTAGATCCAGTTCACTTGCGCTTTGATTTTGGGAGTTAATGGACTACGTACCGGATGCGAGTTCCCGTTGTGGATGCACTACACACTCATCATCTACATGATTTCCTTCATTGTCTTGTTTGGAAAGTTCTACTTTAGAGCATACATGGAACAGGTAAGATTGACTTTAAATATATCTCGACTCATTGTGCTTTGCATAGATGACATCTCAGTGCCATGGCGTTACTACTCACATCAGACTTCCGCCCAATGACAATAAAGTCTATAGCTCTAATTATGAAATTGACATATATGTCCATATGATGATTGTAGTGTAGTAAATCTGAAAATAAAAATATTATT
The DNA here is from genome assembly GCA_022494535.1 of Himalopsyche phryganea. Classification (NCBI taxonomy): domain Eukaryota; kingdom Metazoa; phylum Arthropoda; class Insecta; order Trichoptera; family Rhyacophilidae; genus Himalopsyche; species Himalopsyche phryganea. The sequence continues at coordinate 3,718,175 of JAGVSL010000010.1, read as the reverse complement.
TAACTTAGTATGCTATAAATGGTGTGTAGGTAATTCTCAACCTTAATTAACCTGTTTTGATTTAATTGTGAAATCGAACTCCTTCCGGAATCTTATAAATTGGTTTGTTTCTTAAATCACATAATTCTATTGAAGATTAATTGTGTGACTCTTTTATTTGTTCATTTAGTTTCCTTTTCAACTGTGAGGACAGAAAATCTATAATAAAAGTAATTTTCCTAATGTTTGCTACTACTACTACTATATTCTTACAATAAACTGTGTCCTCTGTGAAAGCATTTGGCCACTACACATTACTTTTCTCACTAAAATCATTATCCTTCCTGTCAAGTCTTGTCAAGTCTTGCCAAGAAGTGTTAGTTTTTCCAAAAACATCCGATGGATAATATTTGTCGGTCATCTGGGATATTAAAATCCGCCAGTCGGAAGGAAAGGCAGGCAGGGTTTAATATCTCCCAGAGCGTCAGCAGTATGTGTTCTAGCTATTTCCATTTGGATGAATGTTATTGTAATAATGTTGCAAATTTTATTTTTCAGGGAGGAAAAGCACTGGAAGTAAGGTATGGACAAACAACAATGAAGCCAAAACTGGCAGAAGACTATCCTTATAACAAAGAAAAGTTGCTCTAAAGACTTATACAAATCTGTATTCAAGGTTTAAATTAATTGTTAACTATTGTTTAATAAAAGTAACAATTTTTTGTCCTTTATCAGTAAGGTAATAATAAAATGGCCCACGCTCACATTCAGAATAAGCATGAAGTATCAGTCAGCTTATTCGACTGCCATTAAATTAATTCTGCTTGATCCCACTCCCCAATTTGCCATCTCTCACAAATGATTGGAACTAATTTGTTTCTCTCTGTTTTGTTAATCTCTGTTTTAAGAACGTTATCAAATTCAAAATGTAGCTTATTTCAGATTACTTACAGTTTGGTTAATTGAATAAAAAAATGAAACGAAAAAATAAGTAGGCTATGATGCGTATCTTTATTGGATACTTTCAATTTGTTTTTGCATTTTTTCATCATCATAAGTCAGAACTGCTTTTACAAATGACATAAGTTAAATTATGGCAGTAAAATGAAACAAAGAAAAGATTTTTGAAGTAACATAATATAATTGGAATTTGTGAAACCTTCAATCGGTGACATAACCATCATCTGGGAATCCACTAGTGGGTTTGATATCTTGGGAACTTTTTACTGGATAACATTTCTTGCAATAATTGTTTAAAAGTAGATTCATTCCTGGATATGAATGTAAGGTAAGGCATAGAGAATAGTACGGAAATGAAAATTCTGTTTTTGAATATCAAATATTTTGTTTCGAGAAATAGATTATCACAAATGAGGCTAAAATAAAATATAGTTAGTTATGTAATAGTTTTGAATTCTTATTTTTTTTTGTGTTTGCACAAACAATAAATAGCTAGTGGCACACTTACTGATATATAATGTAGAACATTGTGGGGAATAATAGATAATATTAGAATTTTATTTAGATGAATATTATGACAGTAATATAAAAAATAGAATGTATTAATGTAATAGGTAACTATTTTAGAAAAGAATTGTATGCTAACGCAAAACATTTAGACATAAGTGTTGTTTTATATGATTATTAAATATTTGTTATGTAATTAAATATAATATATACTTTTTTATAAAATTTTTGTAAATAAAATCAAAATGTTGAAACACTTACATCACATGAGTTTTAATGAAAAAATGAAAAAACTATCTTTAGAAGACTACTTTAATACGAGTGTAATGTATTTATGAGCTCTTACAGATTATAAGAAATTCAAATGTAAAATCTTAATGTCAGTTTATTATTTCATATCCAGGTAAACATAAAAGAAATCAACGAAGTAGCACTTTTACACACAGAAATACAGGCTACTAAGTAATATTATAATAAGTTAAAATCAAATAATGGGATATGTTACAATAACTATCAATACATAAAAATGTATGCAATTCTACAAGGTCTGTGAAGTTGTCGAGAAATCTATCGACTATAGCTCTAATATTACATTACACTCAGACTTTGATTTTAACAATAATAATATCAATTGATTAATTTGTAAATAGACTGTGGTAATTTCACCAATCCCTGCATTGCATGCATTGCAGATCGATGACTTACATAATAAGTATTTTTGTTACTAGTGTTTATTAATTAATTGAAATAGAAAATCCACCTCCAATTCCACCGAAATATTAAAAAAACACGACGTTACAGACCTGATTTCTGCGAACAGAACTTGATACAACTGCCATACAGTTTTATCGATTGAAAATAATCATTTGAACGAAGAATATCCACATACTCAGTGAAAAGCTCCATTCCATTCAATAGTATAAAGGTAATGTTGGAATCAATGATATTGTAAAATATTCATGAATATCCCAGAATTTTTATTTGAATGAAGAGTTCCTTTAATATACTATTTGTCTATAATAAGGTTGTCTGAAATGATTTACCTAAATTATAATGGCTGACACTGGGCTCTTGCCATGTAAGCCACTTTTTGTGCTCTCTGCACTATTTCCGGACAACGTTTTTTTCTCATCAGCCTACAGTCTTGGAAAAATCCTTCATTGCGTGGAAATCCATTGCTGCCATCACTAAATGTTACCATACCTGATAAAAGAATCGTCTTTTAAATAATTTCATACCGTGTACGACAGATTTTTTAGACTTAATATTTGAAGCATTGTCTAATTGTAATGATCGTAATCACTTAAAATGTTTTATGATGATGTATATTGGTTTGGTTTACAATATAATTTTGTACAAGCAAATTTTAAGTCAAATACCAACAATATATTCTGCTTAATTGGGCCACCAGTCAATTGGGGCAGCCGCTTATTTGAGCCAAATGTCAAGGAACCGAAACCAAACCAAAGTACTAATAGCAATTTGTATCGCTTAATTGAGGCAGTACATTTAATGTCACAATAAAATGTTAGAAAGTGAAGATGTTGAAATCATTAAATAGAAACACCAAAAACTTAGATGACAAAGATGATGATTGATGATCATCAACCTGTGCCTGTGTTACAATTTTCTGGACACTTCGTATACACATTTTAATAACACATCTTATATGTAATTCAAGATTATATTTGTACAAAATTTCAAAATATTTTTACATACCTAATCCCCAAATTCTGCCACCGCGGAATTCGCCTTCATATTTCATTCCATCGGCTCTCCAGAAAACACCATGTCCATGAAACCATCCTTGCATAAACTCTCCTTCAAACCTGATGGTGTTAGTGATACATTAAATTAAATAAGGACAACCTTGCATAATTGATGTTTTGATTAGATGGTGTTTTTTTTTTGCCAAGGAGTTAAAATACTCCATTGGAATATTTTAAAAGAATGCCGGAATACAAGTCATCAAAGACAACAAAGTAAATACTACAGAAGATACCTGCTAGAGGCAGACGAAGGAAGTTAAATTTTTTTTCTTCTATGGATTCGGTGGTAACTTTGTGGAAGTTCAATTTTATTCCACTTGGTTAAGTGGAATAACAATAATCCAAATTCAAGTTATCAATTTTAATTTCATATTAAGAGTTGGATTGCTTACAATCTATCGTGGAAAGCTTTTAAACATCATGATATGAAAAACAACAACATAGGCATGATTGTGATGTTTGCTACGTAATTGATTTTTATTATAAATAAAAGTTTTGGCTGACGGATCAGCTTTGTCAGGTTTATGAGCACAGTTTGGTTCACTGATACATAGGTCCTCTGGGGATAATTGGTTTTTATAAGTATATCATAAATTGTGGATTCCTTAAAAATTATTAGTAAATACCTACGCAAAAATAGAATTTAAACTAACTTTGCACTATCAGGAAAAGACATGACACCGAGTCCAGAACACAATCCATTTGTAAATGCGCCATCGTATCGTACTCCATCAGCTAAAACCAAATGACCCATCCCGTGTTTTTGGCCTCTTGAATTCCACTCACCAATATATCGTGTGGAATCTTCATATTTATATGCTCCAGTCTTCACAACGCCCGGATCCACAACTAAGGATATTGATATATTGAATCATTTAAATGTGGTAGAAATCAACAATTTAATACTGTTAGAGTCAACAAGATTGTTTGTGTGGCAAATTGATAAATTTAAAATGAAAACGCAAAGAAGCTATAGAGATAATGTGGGTGGTAATGATGAAAGATATAATATAAATCAAATGAAATCAAATCAAATGAAGAGATTTATTTACAAAGATTATATTCCCTGAAACCTTTAAGCTCCATGAAAAGGTGTGTAACAACATAATTAATTAAAGAATGAGATTTTTTATTGGTGTGTAATTACTAGGCCGTTATAAGATCCTATATTTTTATATAAGAAATAATTGAAGTGTTCTAGGGTGCCTGTTCCTAAAGTTGGCCTTTTGAGCTTAAAACTTAAATAACATTGGATATATTTAAAAAACAGATTTTTTAAATTCGTGTAGGTAGTCTTGCCACTTGCCAATGTATATCTGCACTATACTGACCTATATGATGCAATATGCAATTAAAAAGAGCACATTTTTACTTCGCAAGTTTTGACAAATTCATGTTGTATGGGGATCGCTAACAAAATATAATTTATATTGTCATGCTTCGCATTATTATGTTTTTTATTGTTCTGTCTACTATCAATAAATTATTTCGCGATATTCATGAAGTTTCATAGTGATGGCCGAACACTGGGAAACGAAAGGCCGACCATTGGATTTTGGGGGGCGACCACTGGGACAATTGGCATTTTTTTTGTAAACTTCTATTATTTTATGCTTGGTACAATATTAACTATTTTATTTTAAGTTGGTTACATTGCTTAATCTATGTTTTATGGAATAACAGCGAAAAAATATGTATTTGTCATTCATTGACTCAAAATTCCTTTTGCAAGTACACCTGTCGCTTAACTGGCTGAGCACTGGCGAAACGGCCCTACATATAAAAACAAACAAACTTTAATCTTGTTTTTTTAGCAACAAGATTTAAAGGGTCTTAGAATGCCATTTTCTGTATTTTGGGATTTGGGCCATAACACTTTTTCAATACAAATTTGATTTTTCTTTTTTTTTATGCGATGAACTTGTTTGTGTCACACCGGAGATCATGTCTCCCCAATGATAATTGATACAAATTTGAAAAATGTTCAAATGAGTAAATGTTTCCTTTTCTCAGGGAGGTTCATCAGACTAAACACATCATAAAAATTGATCATTGATTCTATTTGCCTAATTAATGCTGATAATTAGACAGGAAGAATAATCTAGATATTTCTTTCAGAATAATACAAACCTTTTAATAGATTTTAATAATATCTTTTAGTCAATATTTCTGATAACAAAATTGTTAATTAAAATTATCTATGATAATATTAAGTCTGATTAAAGTGATAAGAAAGGGAAATAATACACAATTCATACCTTCAACCATCTCCCTTGCAAGTAGGTTAACAGCTTGAACAACAGAAACAGTGTGTGCTGTATGCACGCGAGTTATGTAGCATTTGTGTGGATTCATCTACCAATCATAATCCAATTAAGGAGAGGGTTTGTTAATATAACATCATACTGAGGTACCATTACAAAATTCATGTTTGTTTTAATAAATATTTTATGAGTTCAAAAGAACATGGATTGAAAATCCATGAAACAAAAAATTGAGCTTCAAAAAAATTTCAATATATTTCTGTATGTAAATTTATCTGGCATGTTGAAGTTAAATATGGAAAATGCGTTTAATCATGAATTAAATAAAAATGCCTTTAAGTGGCTATCTGTACCTACGGTGAAAATTCAGCAATCCTCAATTTGATTTTGAAAAACCGAGCTTAAAGAGAGCAATTAGCTATCATATAGACCTCTCTTAAACCTCTGAAGAGCGCCAGCAACTGATTTATAACCAGTTATCCTTACGCAATTTCTGCTGCGATGCTCCATTGGCGTGGTTCTTAAGAAGATATATGTTCAATTAGTTTTTGAATAAATTGTTTGCCAAATTTAAACTTTTTTCTGGTTTCAACGAGTTAAAACCATGACAATACTACAGAAATATATATATGTAGTTTGATTAATGAAAAGTTGTTGTTCTGGTTTTCTACATTTCTCTGTAAAAGTGTATTTTCAAAGCTTCTTCTTAACAAAAATGAAATCAAGAATATACTGAATGTTGAGAATGGCTTTGATTAAAACTTGTCCATTAAATATTGAAGCTTGAAATTAAATGTTGCCCAGATGCAATTAAAAGCTTAACAATAAATATGTGGTTGGTGATAGTTTTACTGTGAAAAATGTATGTTGTAGTCACTGTATCAAAAATGTCCTTTTAATGAAAATGTTACAGGGGTTTGCAGGTTACAAAACTATTAATATTATTAACAAAAGGGCGTTGTGTTTCGAAAAAAGTTTTCCATCCATCTCCATTACTCGTATTTTTATCTAACAAATATATAAAAAGCTAGTTTTATTTACCAATAATATATTTTCGAAAATAAAAGTTTTATTTGTACAAATAGTCAGATTAATAAAACACGTCCCCTAAGAATATTATGAAGATTCATCATCATCTTCTTGATCAGAAGAATCTGCTGTTCCTCTTCCACTGGAGTCGCTTTCTGACTTTTCCTGATCCTCATCTACTTCCATCTTCAGATCCTCTTCTTCAGCTCGTTTTCCTAAATCTTTGATGTATCTCAATGTGTACTTGTTGAAATCACAACTGAAATTTAACAATGACGCATCAACATCGATGAATACATTTCGGTTTCTTAGAAACAAAGAAGCTTATCATTTTTCTACTAGAAGCATCCAAAAACAGGCTTCTGAAAAAACCAAACCTTGACAAGAACTAAAAATAAATAAATGTCGTTTTGACAATTGGATATCAATAATTAACTGCCTTTGAATTCCATATTTTCAAAGGAAAAATAATATTTCAAAAACAAAACCAATGCTTACATGTCGGCAAGCTGTTGATATTTCCTCGAAAGAGTCTTCTCTAGAGCTAGCAGCGTAGGCATAGGAAACATGCCTTGGGATCTAGATCCGTGCACAGTGACGGAACAACTGATCCATCTTAAATATAGTTCAATATGGCAGCTTCCTTCCACCAGATCGGCAACTGATTTTAACATGCGCCGTAGGTATTCATCAGGAAGGCTTGCTACTGTTAATTGAACTGAAAAATAATTATCATTATGTCAAAAACACATTATAATACGGTGAATTAATATTATTTTATGAGTAATCATTTTATTTGCACAACTTAATTCGATAGTTTAGTTTACATAGCTAAACGAAAATGAACCTGAAACAAGCTGAGTGATACAACTGATTATAGAATTGAAGAGAAATATATCAACGGATTACGAATGTGGAAATATTACTAATTTTTTCAGTATTTATATAACAACAGGATGGGATATCAAATTGAAACTAGTTCATGAATATGTATAAATCAAACAAAAATATAAAATAGCATGGCCCCCGCAAGCAAATAAAAATCATTTTAAATAACAATACCAATTTATTTTTCATTTTTAGGATGAAAAAACGGGACCATGGCATTACTTTTTAGAAGTGATAAATGAATTTAATAAAAAACACTTCTATTATAAGTCCATCATCTTTCATATTAAATACAAACTTTGTTTCTGGAATCTAATATTAAAAATTCAATAAATAACTTGACCACTTTGTATCATTAAAATCAATATGTAATTTCAACGAACGCTAGTTTAATCCCTTTAGATTAAGCAAAATCCTTCAAGTGAAATTCATTCAGAGAATTAATACAATAAGTTCAAGAAAATCAACGGCACATTTATGAATATCTTACATACGATCATTTATTATATTCTCAATTACGAGTTAATCGAAGTTTACCATCTTTAACAGGAACTCTCTCTATTGCTTCTTGCACTATTTTCATTTCATTCAACTGTAAAGCGGCCATTAGCGCGGCACTCCATTCTTGATTTTCTATATACTGTCGGACCATCTGAGGGGTAGCGTTTAATTTAAGTTCAAACGGTTGGAAAATTCCGCCAGTATTTAAAGAATACTGCATGAGACCTTCAGTAGTTGCTACAGAAAAACTTTGGCCGGTCGGAGAGAATTGTACACAAAACACTCGGACCTGCAATCGAAAACAAAGATTAGTGTTAACTTTAAAGTGTTAAATAATAAATTAGGCAAATATTTTAGTGTACTCCGAAAAAGTAGAAAATATATAATGCAATATAAATTAAGTTAAGTTAATTCTAAGCTAGCGTTGGAGACTGCAGTTCTATAGCAGTTAGCTTGGGAGGCCAATATGGTTTTGAAATCATAAGATAAAAATCACCACCCTAGTAGAAAAACTCAAATACTCAAAACGGAAAAATAAGTGTATAACCATTTGGGTGGTAAATTATTTTCTAGGAAATAAGTTTATTTAATATTGAGTAAAACTGTTGGCAAGTGGTTATCAATTCACATTTGCTACAAGGAAGTGATCGAATAGAATTCTTACAATAAATATTACGTGACTAAATAATCGTTTCTAAAAACATTCAGTTCATTTGTTTCAAATACTAAAACTAATGTGACTGTCAATAATCACTGATTGATATGTGTATTAGATATATCCGAAGAGAAAATGATAATTCAATAATACTTATGGGAATTGCAATAAGTAATAGACACTGTAACATTCCACCGCAACTGTAAGGCGATACCACCCAACCGGTTAAATATTAGAGGATTCGTTCAAAATTTTAAGCATATTTCATTTTAAACATGCAGTTTCAATACTAAATCGTTATAGGGACAAAAAAATTATTTCTTCAGTAATAATACATACCTCTGGTTTTAGGTTTCGATCTGCCATGTCTCCTTGTTTGACACCGGGTAATCTTAATGCTATATCACCGCCTTCGATTTGTGAACGTTTTTCAACGAGCATTAGATTTCCAAATTCAGTCATATTCCGCCGGCTCACAAAATTCTAAAATAAAACAATATTTTAAAATTAATCAATGGTATATGAAGTAAGTACAGAATATGAAACAGTAATATATTGTGTAATGCTTACTTCCATTCCATCTAGCGATTTGTTCAATGTGATTTCAAATTTCTTTAAGAGAAGCGATTCTTTCACACTGTAAATGCAAATATTTTTCGACTGTCCTCCAGCTAAAACACATTTTCCATCTGCTGAATAACACAAGGATGTGAAAGCCCTAAAATAAAACAAAAATAAAATTTCAGTTATTTAATAATGAAAAATGAATCAACTTATAATATTTAAGAATAGTCATAAATATTTTAAATACACTAAAGCCTAGATACAGTGCCACCATCATAACAAGACATACAAGTCATCACGGTCGTTCCTGGAAGTAACGCCCACCCCTCTCATTTACTCGCCCCGCTACTACATTCCCCGCGCCGTGTCAGTCATTTCCTGCTCATTATCGGTGCGGTTTCTTATACGTTAAAATGCCTAAGCCTTTACGGAAGCAGACGAAAGGCATTATTTCTAATGTATCGAAGTATTGTGAGGTTGAGGAACAGAAAGGAAAGCTTTTAATTCCACTCAATAGTGCCAGAGACAAAGTATTTGCTATGAAAAGTAAGACACAAAGGAATTTATCAGTGTGGCCAGAGTTGCAAAATTTCCCCAGTTTTAGGGGAACTATTGTCGCATGCCACTCAACCGAAAATAGTGTATTCAATTAGTAGTTCTTAAGTTAATTATCTTTTGTAAATTATTTTCAAAATCTTTCTTTTTTATGTTATTTATATCCAATACTATTTTTTTGAATTTTGCCCGTTTTCTTGTTTATTACTATATATCGTCACTGTTCTGGAAGAAAACACTTAATCGAAAAAATGACATATTGAGTTAGTTATTCCAAAATCTTTCTTATTTCAAACTCTACCATATGCAAGAACATGCTTTTATAAATTAAGCTTTTTCTAAAAAACAGTTTTGTACAAACAAACAAAATGAAAAAGGTAAAACATTTCAGACATTTGACAAACTTCAAAGTCCAATTACTCAAAACTAGTATTTTTCAGTTAGTGTCTTCTTGCAGAACAACGAAGATATGTACTCACGACATTTACGGTAAGGTTGGACAGTGTTCATCAATGAAAAATGAGAAAAAATGAGTTTAAAAAAAACTTATTTGGGGATCAATAATATTTAACATTCTATTAGTCCTTGGTTTTTATTTATTTTTGGATACAGGTGTATCACTTAGCACCATTCAACGTATTTGTGTAGAAATAAGTACTGGTGATGGGAAGGTTCAAATCGAAAACAAAAAACAGGCCAAAAATAAAATATTAGATTCTTTTGATCTGTGTGTCTGTGTCCAGAAAGTTTTTACGAAACGAAGAAAGAAATCCCGACACTCAATACCATTTTACTGACCTTAAAAGCCGGTATGGATTATCAAGGGGGGAGGGAGCATTTGAGAAAAGTCGTACATACGATAGACTGAGTTTAAAAAATCACGCTCAAAGAGGACTTATTTAATGGCAAGGTATGATATCATAGCATGGTGAAAAAGATTCCTTAACGTAATCAAAAATAGCAGACACACTGCCCCCTTAAAATAAAAAATTCAAACACAACAACAGACGGATGCTGGTCATCAAAGAAAGCAAACCAATTGACAGGTCATGGGGAATCGTGGAGACACTGCGTGGTAGCCATATACTTCACATAGTGAGCGAATATGGTTAAGAAGTACAATCCTTTTTAAGACATATTTTTTAAATAATATTTTATTTAGAAGTATTATTTATAATATATAGCTATAATTATTTTATAGTATATTTTTATAATATATTGCTTTAATTATTACAATTATTTTCAAGTATTATTTATAATGTATTACTATAATTACATATTTTTTAAGTATTATTTAATATATATTATTTTTGGGATTGAATACTGGCAACACAGGTGGAGCAAAAAAAGCATTTGACGTAATAATCTCGGCGTTTGTAGCCGCTATGACGTATAAGTCTAGATAGAGCGGTTGGACACTACAACCAATTTAGTCAATTGTGAAAATTGATAAAAGCAACAAGTTCAGGTTATATAAATGTCTAAATCCAAGATTTCTCGATTGTAAACAATTTTCTAAATATGACGAGTACAATATTTTCATGCATACCGGCTTATTATTTGAAGTGCACTAAACCACACCAAACTCATCCAAACCTCATACATCACATATCATTTTTGTATATAACCTAATATGTTAAAATTTTATATAAATTTGTGCCACTAATATTCTCAGTAAAATGCGTTCGGAAAACCTACATTATTATATTATATAAGAGACTTTTGGCTTTATCACACTCGCTCAACTACATTAAATCTGTTGTTCTCCATAACACAGAATACTATTATTTCAATGAAGTAATTGCGATTTCTAAAGAGATTTTAGAAAATAAATTATTAATCGTGTAAACACATAACAGTGTGATTTGTTAAAGTTTTGAAACAAGTGAAAAAACCAAATGTGAGAAAAACTTAATGTTTTTTCAACATAAAATGAAAATATTTTTTGACCAATCAATACAGGAAAAGGATTATCAACAATGGTTAATATGGATTCCAGTACATAATTGCAAATATCGATTTCTGTTCCGAGTTATAGCAGTTATATCTAGCGTAGTGTGAATACTAAAAATAAAGCTTACTTTGATCGTAAAGTTTTTTCAGCAGTAATTAAATCTGTGTCAGTTCTTCCGCTACCCAAATCATTTCTACCTTCAATAGTACGAGACTGTTCACACGTCTGCACATCAAAGACACATATCTGCCCATCCAAAGTACAAGCTGATACCTAAAAAAGGACAACATCTCAGATTAATAGATGAAGTGAGAGAAATTAATTTGTGAATCTAAATGAAATAGTCTATGTACTTCTTTGCCGTCAGGTCGATATGCAACTTGAAGTCCGTCCGAGGACAATGATATAGTTTCGTGATCACTTCCAGTTTCAATGCAGTTCCATAATCTCAAAGTCTTGTCCCAACTGACGGATGCCAGGGCCGAGCTGGATAGCGCAGGGCTGAATGCTAAACTGACTACAGGACCTTCGTGCCCACCCAATACCTGTAATACATAAAGAAATTGATGAACTTTCTGGGAAGAGTGGATTGATGATGAGTCAAATATTGATTTCTTAGCAGAATACAATATGTAGATGTTAGAAATAATTTCAACGGGTGATTTAATTGTCACCTCTACAACTTATTATTATAGCAAAATGGTATTTTCTTCCATATCCTCTCTAAAATGGATCAAGTTTTCTTTATAAAGCCCTCCAACCATTAAAGATTCGTAATACGTGAGATAATTATCCTTGTTTTTTAGATATTTTAAGGATAGAATAATAAGAGCAAGAGGGTATAGTGTGACTTCTATAATGTGGCCGATGATTCATAGTGTCTAGAGACAATATTTTTCGCCTGAATGACTCTTTTTTTAAACCATGTCTGCTCCCAATGTAGAGTATATGGCCTCCTGGTGGAGGTATCTTGAGAGAAGTTTTTCTGCAAGAACTGCTTGTTACTCAGTTGCACCACCTCTCTTTTTTGAAGAGAGTAGGGATATAAGTATAGGTCTAGGACAGGACTAGTGGTTAACTAATCGCTCAAGTTAGACCCCATTTTCTATTCTAGCTGCTTATTTGTATTCATTTACCGTGTGTAATCTATAACAGCATAATTACATTCATGGAATTATAGAAGATGACGGTTGACCAAAGGTATAAATAGAAAATAAAAAGAAAAGTTTTTTAGATCAATCCCATTTACATTATATAAATAAATAGTCTTAATTAGATACTGAAGAAAGTTTTATCTTAAATGCGATGAAATATTATTTAAATTATTTAATTGATTAGTCATACCTCCAACAGTCTTCCTAGTTTGACAGACCAAACAAATATTTCAAAAACATCTTGACCCCCAGCTGCGCATAGTTCTCCACTCGAATCTAAAGCTGCACAGCTGAACTGAACGGGTGCAGGAGATGTTAGTGTCCGGAAATTACGATATCTACAAAAGAACATTTATTACATAGGTAAAATAATTCACAGCTTCAATGCATTTTTTGGTCACAACCCCATTTTATAAAAGCCAAGTGATCTGTGACTCATTTGATTGTGATACATTTGAAAAAGGATTTTTTAATAGAGCAAAAAACTGTATTCATGTCTTCACATAGTTCTTTAAACATACAAGTTGTAGATTTAGTAATTTAATATAATTCACATTTTTGATCCGTTAATACTGCAATAATTATTTTACTTTATTTTGAGCTGCTGCACAATCTTTGCACAAATGAATTTTGGTTATATTAGACAGGAAAAAATTATGATTTATTCAAATATTAAGATGCAAACAGAAAAAATGCATTACAGTGAATATATTTTTAAATTTACTTTTTCATCTGGCAAGCCAAATTATTACTCAAAATGGGTTTGTGACATTTACGTTGGGAGCCCGTGCCGTGAATGAATGGTTTTATTAATAAAAGTTTGTTTATTGAATAGTGTAATATGGAATAATGCAAGTCTGTAATTTTACCAGACAGTTAACAAGTAATTATCATTCATGTTCTAAATTTGCAATCTGTGAAGCAACATTACTATTAGGTACATACAGTATTAATGAATTAAAAAGATTTTACCTTGATATTCGATAGAAATGTATTAAGAATTGAAAAAAATAAATCAATGATGTATAACATGATAAACCAATGAATACTGATGAATTTGAAAACTATATATGACAAGAACAATAATCAGAGTAATATAGTACAGATGAATTTCAAAATTCATGTCACAATTTTTTACACCAGAAAGAGATATGTCACAAAACAAATTTCAGAAACATAGTTTGGCAGCACTCAGCAGAAAATAAAATTCACCTCACCTTACGATGTCATAACACCTCACGGTTCCATCGAGTGACGATGAAATGAAGAACTTTTTATTGGAACTAAACTGCACACTGGTTATGGAACTTGTGTGTTCGCTAAATGTGACAAAACAAAATCCGGTGCTCGTATTCCAGAGTTTCACTTTTCCATCATGGCCACCGGTAGCGATGTATTGTCCATCAGGGGAGTAGCACAGGCATGTCATATTTGATGAATGTCCTTGTTGTTTCATAACGTACTGTTCACCTGTCGAATAAATTCATAAAAACGTTTGCACATGTCAAACTGATTTATTAATAAATACTAATATAAGCCTTGACCTTGCAATTGAAATGGATATAGATTTGCATACATTCGCTGCACTCTTTTTGACAGTTGTAACTTATCTTTAAAAACCACCATTACACTCTTATTTATGTATTTAATTTGAATTATTGAGATTTTGTACACTTCCATGTATTTTGTCACGAACGACCCGGGTTTCGCCTTTCGGCATCTTCAGGCATTCGAGCGCACGAACGGACTCGAATTGACAGACAGTAAACAGTGTCTAACGTTTATATACAAGATACAAACACGACAAATATTATTTACGAGATAAAATTTAGTCTAGGATCCACACTGATATCTGAGTTAAAATTTCGAGAATCGCATTAATCCTTGTTGTGTAAACAATTGCATTAACAGAGTGGCGAATTGCCGCTTTCCAACTAATATTAGAATTACCAGTGATTTTACAATTATAATAGCATTGTGGGTTTCGACGGGATATTTTTTTTTTTTTTTTAAATATATATTGATATTCCCATATTAATAAAATTCATCTCATGGTCACTTAACAAAACCCACTAAATTTGGAATGATTGTATATATTTATCCTTTCGTCGAATTGCATCCCGTCTCAGCAAGAAGGATACAAGAGCATGCGGCGCATGCCCTTGCATCTCGCTTGCACCTTCAGTTTTCATGTGATTGAGTGAGAAAGAGACAAAGCCACCGCACGCGCCTGATATATATATATATATATAATAAATGTGCTTAGCTGCAGCCAAAGATTATTTGTGTACAAGTTACAATAGGGTTAAAGAAATGAAGATAATATAAATATACAGTTTATTTTATTATATATTGAAGACTGTGTTGATGACATAGTCACTTACTTTGCCATTCCCAGACTAGTAGCTGTCCGATACCAGAACATCCCAACGCGATCCAGTCTCCAGGTTTGGAAATGGCTATAGAGCTAACTTGGTATTCCGATATACTTAATGAGTGAATTAAATTTACTTCAGGAAGTTCATGTAGGAAAAATGATCCGTTGGAAAAACCTGAAACGTTTATAAGCTGATATAGAGGTTCGTTATTGATATGTTGCTAGAAATGGAGATAATGTTTACATTTTTTTTTAAACATGTGGAAGTAGTACAAATGGATTGTGTTTTATTTTTTAAAATATATTGTCTTTCCACCAAGAATTGACAGTTAACACCTTAAAAGTGAATAGGATGGAGAGAAGCGCAGGTGCTAGGTAATTTATTGACTACTAAATATGAGAATAAAATACACTACCAACATGCAAAGTATGTACTGTAAATAAATAAAAACATTCTTATAAAGCTGGGATTCCTAGCCATGTGCCTGCAGACTCATTTGTGTCAAAATTAACTATTAAACAAGATTTAGCCCCGGCCAAACATGATTCATCACAATACCCAACATTCATCGTTTTCTGGCAATCGTCATTTTTTTAAGAGGCCCTTAAAAATCGATGAGCCGGCATTCCACTTCACATATTGAATTAAGTTTCATTGTAAATAAAATGCGCCCGCCACAGTCGCAGCTAAAAATGTCTTCTTGATCACAAATCTAGTGAGGTTCTCTGTTCTAACATAATGTGCAAAAATTGAAATGAGCACCTGTGACTAATATCTTGGTATCTTTATGATACGCCGCTGTCGTTAGTTGCGCATCGATATTGTTTTTCTTGACTAGGTCTCCTAAATAATGTCTAGCATTTCTTGTATATTTAAATTTCACCAATTCATCATTTTGTGACTTTATTAGTTTTCCTTGATCATCTCTTTTTTCAGACGGTTCTTCAGTATGCGTATATGAAGAAACATTGTCTTCGGCAGTCTGCAATATTAAACATCAATCGTGATATTTTATGAATACTTAACATGTTTATATCTCTAGTAAATACATAATTTGATAATATCAATAGCATTTGAAAAGGCGTAGAATAAAGATGTAGTATGCATTTTCACTTTCAGCTTGGAATTAAGCGGAGGAGAGCATGGTTTATCCCCCTGAATTAGGATGTTTTGGATATTTTAAAATGTTAGTCGGTCCAAAGAGCTTTGATAAGAAAAAATAATTATTTAAAAAATAGTCCCTGAAATAAACGACGAACAAATGTGTTAATTGAAAATGATACTGAGATTCTCAGAAACAATGCTAGGAGAAATTTAAATAATATTTAATGTTTTACTACACTCAATAATGAAAAATGAAGCATCATTTAAACTACATTTTTTATGAAAACTTACAAGATTAAAGTTTATTATTTAGTATGCTAAAATTGGTTCTGAAGGAAATCATGGTGGATGCAGACACATACTTGTTACATTGCGACTTTATTGCATCATCAAAAAAAAACATGAGAAATCTAAAGTGACGTTTAATAATTACCTGCTTTGCGTTTTCTGCTACCTCAATTATCTTCTCCACATTGACATCGTCATCTATATTTTCTTCATTCACAGATTCAACCCGCTTTTTTTTATTTGGTATTTGCAACACCATTTCGTCAGGCTCAATACTGCATTGCCAAACGCAAACCTGTCCGTTGCGACTGACTGTTGTTATGTCATACGAATCCTTTTCAAAGAAACAACCCACAATTAATTGCGAGTGACCGCCCAAAAGGTATGAACGGAAATTTTCAAATCTGTCCAAAGCATAGATCCTTGTGCACATATCTTTAGATCCTATGGCCAGAAGTCGGGAACACGAAGACCATTCTAAGCATGTAGTGTCATCGACAGCGCCTCGAAAGACTAGCTCCATAATAAATGAATTGTACTCTCCAGTATAAGGACCGGGAGATTTCATTATAAAAACTGAAAAAAAAACACAATCTCACAACATTACTAATTTAGAATGCAACATTCAATGAGGGTTTATAAACCTTCAGAAACATTTCCATAATATGTGATTAGCATGCTATGGTATACTGGCACATTTATAAAATGGTGTATCTATCACTCAATCGGCCAAGCTGAAAGAACTTAGCAACAAAACCGTATTCATATTCAAAAATATCTTGGACATTGCAGACAATGAGTAGAAATAAATGATTTACCATTGCTCTCTTTGCAAACAGCAAAATGTTTTCCATCTGGACTGAATTTGATTGCACTAACAGGTTTATGGAATCTGTAGCGATGCACTACGGTGCAGGATACCATACTTATTAAATATGCTTCTCCCTCTGGAAAAAAAAACAGTTATTTTAAGTCAATCACAATTTTGAAAGAAAGGAATGATTTCTAAAATTCTAATAATTCTGTCTGCGAAAAGAAAAGAGAGTGTTTTAAAAATTGAAAAATGAGTTGATGCTAAAATACCTACAATGTATATATAAGATAGAAGGGATGAGTCGAATAAATGCTGCTGAATTAGTAAAATTCACGTTTAAACATCACATTTTTCATTAAATTTTAAACAAACGCAAATCTTGTTTCGGCTCTCCTGAAAAATACCAATTTTAGACTTAAAGCCCTTTTCTTTTCATACACAGAATTCGTATAATTGGCATTTACAAGATAGAATTCTATAGCAAATGGAAAAAATGCCAATAATTTATATCTACAACGGACAATCACACCATCGTCAGAATTTAATTTTACTTAATACATTGCTGTTTTATTTGATATATTTGAGTTTATTATTGGATGCCACAACTGTATGAGGAATTTATTTAGGAAACAGTTCTAATGACATTATAGAGATTAGAAAAAGATGACAGGAAATATTGTAGTTAAAATAATATTTATATGATAACATAGGAAGAACTGACTTACCCTCATTGATGGCTATCAATGTACATCCATTTGGTGATAAGTCCATAGCACTAAAGTTGTAATCACTTTCAATTGCAAGCGTATTTGATTTATTACTGAAACAGATAATATAGATGGTTAATTAGGGAGAATGATTTCTTATTATTATCAATTATAAGTCTATACTCTAAAAATAAACCTATTGCTATAAGAATAGACAAAAATGATATAGAAGATTACAGATAATAAATATATGTAGCTCTTATTATACCGTAGACTTACTTTTTTAAATCATAAATTGTGATTCTATTCCCAACTGGACTGATCACTGAGTTTCCATCAGGAGTAAAAATTAGATCTCCTTTTCGGTACACAGTACCTAAGAGGTTGTTAAACTGAAACATATAAAAGAAACAATGTTATATTAGACAACAGCTAATAATTATGTAAATTTTGAAGTTGATCATCACTAATTGTGATTATTAATAGGAAAATACCATATTTTCATACGTGGGAACAAGGGAAACCAAAAATTTAAGCGAAATATGAATATAATATCATTATGAAAAAGTTGTCATAACATGTCAAATGGTTGTTCTTTTAGGTACTTTCCTATTAGCAATTAAATTTTCTAGATAATTACACTATTGTTTGCGGTATTTAGTAAATTTTAGGGTAGACAAAGAGTACCATTATGAGTCATATTTACCAAAATCATAACAGAATTCTTTCATAGATATTAATTAATTAATTAAAAAAACATTTAATTTGGCTATACTAAAGAACGTTGACATTGTTTAATTGTGGCACGAAATGACTAGAGGCCTAATAATACCCAATGATAGAGAATTTGTTTTAGAGAACACTCAGGCATTACATAGTAACCAGTGTAACGTATTTCTGGTTGAAGCATGCCTTAAATTACAATATTGAAGAAATCACTGCTTCGTTCTTAATAAAAAGTGTTTCTACGTATGCCAGCGACACGTTCGACACTATTTATGAAAATGTGTTAGGTTATATTTTTTTAAACGTGACAGAAAAGATTTCATTTAAATAAATTTCAAAAATCAGGTACCAATTTTACCTTAAATGCAAATTTCATCTTGCAGTTACTGATAAAAATCGACTTGACACTTGATAGTATTCACTGCGAATTAGTTTACCGCCGCAACACACTTGATTTGACAATAGTATATTGCTTTATGATTTGACACTTGAAGTAAACACGTGAAATGCACCCATAGACTATGAGTGCCTGCGATTTGGTGGTAGGTAGAATAAGTACCTACCTACGTGAATATTATATTAAATTATTATTAGCTGTTCCACGACGAATTTAAAAAAAATGGTCTATGCTTAGAACGTAGCAACACTGCATGTGCCATGCTTTCATTTTCGCATTTGTCAGTTTCTTGAGTTGTCTCGTAGTGAGTTGGGTATGTGATATTCAGTTTTATTTAAATTGTTTATCTCTATATACTTCTTTAAAATGACTGACAGTCGAGATTTAATCCAGGAGAAAATCAAACTGCAAGGAGAAGTTGTGAGAAAGTTAAAATCTGAAAAGGCATCCAAGGATAAGGTAAATGAGTATATATTTTGAATCTGATGCAATATGGAATTTCCTTTCTCGCTAATTATGCAAATAGTTATTCATTTGATATTTAGAATGCATTGTGTTAAGCTAATCTTATATCATGGGTTAATTTAATTCATAAATATATAATTATCTTCCATTAAATATCCTGGTATGGTGAAAAAACTCAAGGTGAATCGACGTCATGAAATAGTTCAATGATAAATTCAATTTACTTTCACGACATTTCTGCGACTGCCTTTGTACTGTTTTTTTTCTAATTGCTGTAATTATTTGTAGGCAAAGCCGACATGTAACGAAATATCCACTCACCAATTTGATTCGCTAGATAAATATCTATCTCGAGAAAGTTATCTTTATGGATACTCTCCTACCAACATCGATTGCGATGTTTGTAATTTGTTGAGAAATGTGGAAATAAGATTTCAAAGTAAAATTAACATTGTTCGTTGGTATAGTCACATACAAAGTTTTACTGAAGATGAACAGTCCAAGTTTCCACATGTTACTTGTGAATTACCAAGTGAAATCGAATGTCTGTTCAAATCTAAGTCTGTTGATGAACAGGTGAGGTGTTATCTTATAATATTGTATTGCACAATGCTAATTAAGGGTTGTTTGTGGTCTTTTTCGGTTCTAACTATCATTTAATGGGAATGGCAGTGCTGAGTGGTTTCTTCTCCATATTTACCAAAATCATTGACTTTGGTGTACAGTGCTTACTAGTAGAATGATGTATTTGCCGACACTCTGTCTATCGAACAACGTGAAAATGATACGAATGATAAAATTTACTCATATTTATAAATATAGTCAAATGTCAACATCATCAGGTGGCAATCAGGTTATATGATTTTTTTAACTATTAAATTATTGAAGTCATTTAATTCTGCTGTTTTCGAAACTTTGTTACTCAGGGTTCGAATCCCTATTTTTACACTCACTTGTATTCATTAAAATTTTTAATCTTTTGAATCAAATATAGCAATCAGCTAACACCCATTCTTACTCTCAGAGATACTGTCATTGTGAGTCGATCTGTTATATTTTAGAAAAATTGGTTGAATATAATTATTTATCATTCAGATCAGCCTTGCTAATTCTTTGTATTAATATTGCGGCCCAATTAAAATATCTTTGTAGAGTTTGCAATTATTTTATAAAGTTGTATTCTTGCCATGTACTAGTGTAGGTGTAATGTTGTGTTGTATCTAAATATTTCTAGTTTTGTAGTAAGGTTTTTAAAATTCCCACCAACTAGGATTCTTCAATTTTCTCTATATGTTACAATGAAATGTCATTCATTTTTTGCATAAATTTACCTGTAAATTATTGAGTCTCGTGACTTGATGAAGTATACTATTAATATTTTCATGAATTATTGATTTAGGGTTCTAAATTTATGTGAAGTTGCAGAAATGTGACATTAGTATCTGCTTTGCATGTAGTTCCTATTCATACAAAAGAAATTAAACGATTTGTAGAATAATCATAATCTTGATTTAATTTTTGTAGTATTTATGTTGAAGGTGTGTATGAGTGTGATACATGTACAAATAATCATTCATGTTGTATTATTTTGTTTCTTAGATTGCAGAAGAAGTAGCTAAACTCCTCGAGTTGAAATCGTCCCTTGGAAGTGATGATGTGGCTAATCAAAAGTTTACTCTTAAAACTCCCAAAGGGACTAGGGACTATTCTCCACAGCAGATGGCCCTCAGAATGGGCGTTTTAGAAAAGATAGTCACTGTTTTTAAACGGCACGGAGCTGAGACGATCGATACTCCAGTTTTTGAATTAAGGGTAATTTTTTTTACATTTATCAATATCGAAGAATGGATGGATAATTTTTCTAAAATGTCTTCCATTTGAAATAATAATTTGATATATCTACCCAATTTTTATACTATGGTTATACAGAGAAACAAATTGTTTTTCTGGTATAGTTATTTTTCCTTTGTTCAATAAGAAGTTTCATGAATGATGTGAGAATATAAATAGAATTTAAACTGCCTCTTAGTGATCTCAATTTCTGCATTATCTGGCTTTGAATGTATGTTTAAATTGATGGTGATTTTACATATAGTAGATGAGTAATGTTATATCATGAATGTAAGGAGCTGACATGAAAAAAAAACAATATGAATTTCTCTCTAATGGTTCTGTTAATTGTTTGAAAATCTGCCGAAAATTACTATTATTTGCCGGCAAAGTTTTGCGAACAAAAGTTACTAAGCTATTTTATGTGCCAATTTACATTACATCACAGCACGCTTCATTGATTTTTGCTTTACTTTCACCTCTTACAACACCATCCTAAAAATAATTCTATTTGAATGTTATAGGAAGTTCTGACTGGGAAATATGGCGAAGATTCAAAGTTGATATATGATCTTAAGGACCAAGGAGGGGAGATATTGTCCCTGAGATATGATTTAACAGTGCCATTAGCTAGATACCTCGCCATGAATAAAGTGAGCTCGATCAAAAGATACCACATTGCTAAGGTTTACAGAAGAGACAATCCTGCTATGACCAAAGGAAGATACCGAGAATTTTACCAATGTGTAAGTGCACTTATATCTTATATTAATCATTTGGAATGATGCAATAATGCTTGTTGCATTACATGATTTTAATGTAATTGCATCATTTAAAACTGATTAACTTTGTATTCTGAATGAATAAATAATTTCAACAGTTTTTTATTTTCGATAGCAGAAATAACTGCAATGGCATTAATTTTTATCATTTTATTGAAAGCATTCAGTTTATATTATTTATAACCAACAATTATTTAAGTAGAATATCATATTTATTTTAGGATTTTGACATTGCTGGCACATACGATCCAATGATACCTGATGCTGAATGCGTGAGAGTGGTTGCTGAAATTTTAGAAACACTTAACATTGGATCTTTCGTAATCAAACTGAATCACCGACGGTTACTGGATGGAATTTTTGAGTCATGTGGTGTTTCTGCTGACAGTTTCAGAACGGCCTGCTCATCTATAGATAAGCTGGATAAAGTAAGTTGCTGACGGCTTTTTCTATTACAATTATATATATTGAAATAATTTATCTGTACATATTGTAATTCTTCCAACATAATGTTAAATGTACTAATGTATGGTTGTTTTTGTAATATATTGTGATCTTACCCTGAACTGTTAGATACTTACTTGATAAAACAGATCAAGATATAAAGTGTTTAAAAGCAAAATCCTCCCTTATGGGCACATTTTGTCAAAATCGAACAAAAAATACAAAAACATGTTTACACCTTACATTGAAAAGTGAACATAGTGGTTTTTGCTTTTCAATGCCTCTTATAAAACCTTGCCTGCTTAATTCTCTATATATTTGGTGTCGAACGATATGAAAACATTGCACTGTAGATTGTTTTTCCAGCTGTACTAACATTAAATTACGATATAAATTTCTGCCGAGTCTTCATTCAGGTTTTTTTTACAATAAGTGTCATGAACTCAAAAAATTTGTTTACTTGATTTACTTTTTTAGTTTTTTATTTTAGATGAATTGGTTTAGTGAAACTCGATCTTTTTTCATTGTTGGTTCCGTTACTTGTAAAATATTAAATTGCGAAAGCATGGATGTCTGTGATGTCTAAAATTCCCTTTAAAGTAGCTCCATCATTGTATCTTTACTCTCTTCAGAAACTAGAGGTTGAGTGAATATCGAGCATTTCTTGTAGAGCGACTTCTTTTGATATACCTCCAATTGGAGTATGGTAAATAATAAAATGACTGTATGTCGTGTATTTTGCTCAGTTGCTTAATTCAGACATTTTATTTCAGTCTCCATGGGATGATGTGCGCAAAGAAATGATTGATGAAAAAGGATTATCACCCGAGGCGACTGACGCCATCGGTGAATATGTCAGACTCAATGGTAAATCAGAACTCGTAGATAAGCTTCTCACTGATGCCAAACTGTCAAAATCTAAAGCCGCCGTCGAAGGACTCGAAGCCTTGAAATTACTTTTGCACTACTGCGAACTGTTCGGAATCACTGACAAAATTTTATTCGATCTCAGCCTGGCCCGAGGATTGGATTATTACACCGGAGTTATATATGAAGCAGTTTTGAAAGGTGGGTATTTTGAGTTTCTTAGTAATACAGACTTCCTTATAGTGAAAATCAGTTGAAAAATACCAGTTCTTGTGTGATTATTGAAGATAAAATAATATATATTGTAGGGATTTAAAAAATATTAATGCCCTGCAATTTGAGGGTTTACAATAAGCTAAAGAATGTCCTACCATAAGTACCTACAATATTCACTTTTATATAATCTGAATATTTTTTTTACTTGTTATTGCAAATATTGGGACACAGATGAAGAAGGTATGCATATTATTAAAATTCATGTATTGTTCGTTATATTAACATACAAAATGATTCCGTAAGCAGTCGGTGTGTTAAAATATTGCACCACTATTTTAATTATAGCCAATATTTTCTTATTATTAACCATTGTAAATTATTTGTTTTTTTTCTATCTACAGCTACAGAATCTGTTTTGAGATTTTACAATGTAGTCTTTATTCATTTTAAAATGTTAATTGTCTCATAGATTTTTTAGAGTCTATCCAAAATGTAATTTTTCCAAATAGAATTAGCATGCATCTTTAAATCGCTTTTATGTCATATTTTTTAATTCTACTTTATTTGTTTAAATAATTTGTTTAACTTAATTTTGGTTAAAAAAAGTTTACCTACATAGGTCAAAAAACAATTTTATTAATGTCAGCAAAATCATTTAAATGAACAATCTCTTTTCTTGTAATATTTTATTAGAAAATCACGAGATAAGAGATTTCATGGAATCACATGCTGGCATGGCTATAAAAACATGTTTTATATGATATTTTTCTGTCAAAGTATAAAAAAATTCAATATTTTAGGAACATGATCTATTAATTCTTTGAATTTCTTTATTTTGTTAACAGGAGATACTCATGGGAAAGGTGAAGAAGTTAGTGTGGGATCAGTTGCAGGCGGTGGAAGATATGACAATTTAGTAGGAATGTTTGACTCCAAGAATAAACAGGTATTATTATTGTCAAATCATATTATGTAGATTTTTACCATTACTGTTGTCAGGAATTTTTTTAATAATATCTTCTTGAAAATTGTCAACGCTGTTGGCTGAAATTGTGATTAATTTTCCATGGTAATTGAATTGGAGAGTTGCTCGAATCCTACCGAGCATATTTCTCTTCAGTTTTTCTTTAACAGCATCTATATTACAATTTCAACAATGTAGAACATATTGATTGAATTGACATTTCCTTGGTGGAACTCTATTATAATAGGATAAAATGTCAAAGTATTCAGTTCTACAAAATTTTATTAGTTAGTTGATAGCTATTTCGGCTTTGATACAATTTTGTAGAAAGCATTGGTAATAACTGCACGCTCAGTGTTATCTTCCAATTGATATCTGTAAATGAGCTTGTCCTTTGCCCTCTTCATACTTATTGATGATCTAATAAGTTTCACATGAAAAGAAATGAGATGTTTTCTACTCGGATGATTTTTATAAAATTGGCTTATAAGGTGTGTTTGAATTGATAGTTTTTCCTCCGTTCTTTATTTATATTCTATGCATCATATTATATTCGCGGGGTCTGCAGTCAAGTGGTCGATGTCACTGGCTCGAATCCCAGTTTCACAAATATTTTTTTCAATCGATTTGTAGATTTGTGTCCGAAGGCATGGATGTTTGTAATGTCAGCAATCCCTCCCACCCATCTGGTCGTAAAAGAAGGTTTCTGTTGAGAAAAGCTCTATTAGGAGTCCATACATCTCACATTTGAAGTGGACTTGTTACATTCAAAAAAATAAACATCGAAATAGCTATGAAACTGGATAGTTTGTATAAAAATGTGATGGAAATCCGAACTCCCCTTTCTTTTACAACTGATTATTATACGTCTTTTCAGGTTCCATGTGTGGGTGTCAGCATTGGAGTTGAGAGAATTTTCTCAGTAATTGAGGCAAAGTTGGCGAATAAGGAAATGGTCATACGCACAACCGAGGTTGAAGTTTATGTTGCATCAGCACAGAAGAACTTTTTGGAACACAGAATGAAAATTTGTAAACAACTCTGGGATGCCGGAATTAAAGTGAGTATGCAATATATAATTATGTACTGCACGTTTAAAATTTGAGGTGTTTCGAAGCTTTTTAGTTTTTTTGTTTAGTACTTACGGAATTTTCTGCTCAAGAATGCTACCTCCAAGAGTATATTTTGTCAATGAGTAAAATAAATATTTATTCACTGAATTTTACTGTTATGTTACGAAATGAAATTTTATTTATTTATAGATATGGTATGAAAATTGTTTTTTAATTACAAAAATTTTGGCGCCTCCCCGTATGGAAACCACTGATATAAGGCAAACAAATCATAGTGACATACCATGTATTTTTCACTATTACTGTGAATATTAGCTATTTTAACTCTCATTAGTTATTTTAAATATTAGGTTGCTCAAAGAATCACGTTACCTCTTACCTACCGTGTTTCCTGTTACTCTTTAACAGTTTTGGTTTTTTTTATTATTATTATTGTTTACACCTGTTATCATGATCCATTTGAAAACATTTTCTTTTAAAAGGTTATAAATGGAACCAAACAAAATATTTGTGTGCATATTTGTCACTATTACATGAATTTAAAATGAGCTGAAATACAATCATTGCAACAAAAATAACTTGTGAAGTGTTAGCGGATGTAGTGAATAAAGGAAAATGCCAAAGATTGTATTGCTTGGCAACTTTAACCTCACTGATTAACCTTTGTGGAAGTGATTTGAAAAAAATATAATCTTTGTTGAATCAAATTGAAATCCACATTTAACATGTTTTAAATTGCATAATAATTAAATATATAGCGCTTGAACATTTGAATCAGATGGGGGAATCAAATTATGCTGGTGGGTCGACTATTAAAATGAAACCTTCCACGTAGTTAATGATGTTCCATTAAAAATGTTTTTTTTTTAGTAAAGATAATCTATGTCAGATGTGCTCCATTATACTTTAATATGTTTCACATGCAGGAAAGACTGAAAAAATGATTTAATATGTGTTTTTTTTGTTAAGACGGAACAATCATACAAAAAGAATCCAAAAATGCTAACTCAATTACAACACTGCGAAGATAATGGCATTCCCATTGCAATAGTTTTGGGTGAATCGGAAATGCAACGCGGAGTCGTGAAAGTACGAGTGGTTCCCACTCGGGAAGAGACGGAAGTCACTCTCGATGAAATGATTCAAGTGGTGCAAAAGAAACTTCAAACGTTAGCTGTAGGAAAACCTGTTCAGCTCAATGGAGAAATATGAGACTATACTTAAAACAGGAGCAATTTTGGATATACTGACTTATATGTGGAATGGCACAAACACTATTAACTACACATTTGTGTAAACATTCTGACAATTTGATTTACAATCGCTGATGCTATTATATTCATAATTGCGACAAATTGTATTATACATGTGTGCGAAATGTCAATGAAATAGCTCAGATTTGTAAATAAATTGCCATCACAACGATTCACCAATACTCATGTTAACGTACGAACTTGACCTAATAGTCTTATCACGAATTGCTGGTTTATTCGTATTGAATAATTTTTATGTAATAGTCAGTGGGTCAAGTAAACAAAACAAATATTTTTGTTTATTTAAACTACGACACTTATCATCTATGTAATTTTTTAAAGTGAAAAAATTGTTACATAATTTCGTGTTTATAAACGTGTTAGATTTATTTTTATTTTGCAGTGAACATTTGTTGACAACTCGGTGGTAAGAAGCACGCTTGTCGTAGTAAAAGTGGAAGTAAATATGGCTTGATCTCTCGAATATTAATACTTTTTGTGCATTCCAAATTGATTCGATACAATTTTGTGACACCACTCCAGTTTTCCTAATATCACCATTTTTTATTTCTTATGATTTCTTTTGACCAATCTTATACCTAATAACATGAGTTAAGGATTTGAATTGTTCTTTTTTTCGATATACCTATGCTAAAATTTGTTTAACCAATGTGAAGTTTGAGGGTAAAATAAAGGCCCTTCTATTAAATCAGTAAATATGTAAATACATTTTGTTATGTTTCATAATATTTTTGATGCCAGCAAGTTTATATTTAAAGTAAGCAATGATCAATATTCCATAAAAAATTTGCATGTATGTTTATCATGATTGAAACATAAACCAGTATGTATGTTAATATCCATTTTGTTGACTTGTTTTGTTGTATTTCTAATACAGTATAGAGATCTAATTTATATTAATTTATTTGCAATCATACCATCACTCTTTTATATTTTAATCTTAAAATATTCATATCACACGTTTATTTTTTTAAAATGCACAATATACATTATAAATGTAACGATTTTCTTTTTAATTACACCAGAAATCATTGCTTCAACAATAGTTGTAATGAAATAATGAAACAACATTTCACAATTGAAGTCGTTTAATATGTATTCCGATTTCAATTTAAATATTGAGAAATTCAGGGTTGTGTTTTTGCATTTTGTGTGTTATAGAAAAGACTATTGAACCGATCCATAAATTTATGATTATTCATAGGTATTTTTATGCTAAACCATGTTTCAATTTTATCTATATTAAATAATTGGTTTGTTTTACATTTTGTAGAATCTTCGTAGAAACCATAAAAACAAGTATTAAAAAGCCAAAGAGGGTTGGGATTAAAATGAAGGTAGTACGCAACACGATCAATTATTATTAAAGTTTTTTTCTATGAAATTTTTGATGCTAATGAATGCATATGAACATTTTAGATAGCGAGTTGATCCTGATTGGTTTTTATTAACCCTCACTGTTTGGTTTCTGTCGAGTGCCTAAGGTTCATTTCTTATTATTATATATTATAGGCTATCGCTTTCATTTGTATTTTATTTTGTCAACAGGGAAATGAAATTAAAATATATTATTTTCTGTCATTTTTTAAATTCTAAATTGTAATATGTGATAATAAATTATTCATTTCATCACATGTGACTTTTTATTACGATAACTATAAGACTGACTCATTTTAATCACTGACAGCTGTGACCTTGCGAAATACCTGACGCATGAATACCTCTACCTGAAAAAAATAAAGCACTAAGTTCCAAAAAAGTTAATCAGGGTACCTATATAGGCGTTGGAATAAATAAACACTATTTGAAAACGAATATCTTCATTGAATTATTGAAAATGTATATATTATGTATGTAGTATATTATACAGTCAATTTGGCTTGACTGGGACACCGCTTAATTGGCACAGCTGGCTATTAGCGACAAATCCCAAGGAACAAAAACCAAATGAAGAGACTGATAGTTATTTACTTCAATTTTTTTTTCAAAATAAATATGCACTTCAACAAGCGAGATTGTTAATTATCTTGAATTGTCTACATAATATAAAAATTAAGCATATTACAGCAAAGATAAAGACTGCTTAGAATCAAGTTTCCCTAAGTGGTCCATATAGGTTTGCAGGGGATCCATGTCAGGGAGAAAAAAATGGGGTTCAATGGATCTCAGTCCATTTGGACTGTAGGCATATTAATGCAGCATAGTAATTGGATGTCATATTACAAAAAGACGTGATTGGATTCAGCACAAACGAAGAACTTAGGGTGCAGCTTAGAAAGGGTTTCTAGCAGTTCTGGCTTCAGAAAGATATTCCTGTTGTGTATCCTGCGTTATGGCAAGAAAGTTTTTGATAGCTTTTCCATTTTCATACCTCATGGAAAGGCGTTTTAGCGCGGTTACCAGTCTTCTTTCGAAACAAAAGAAATGGGTTGCAAATCACTGAACGTGGAGAATTACGACTATACCTCACTTATTTGAAGCCGAATATCAGGTTTTCCCTCTAATTAACAGCATTTATTTGTGTATTCATGTTATGTAAGAATTTTACTAACTTCTGATTTGTGTCGTTCCAAATTACAAATGTTGAGTTACATTTTGTTTTCAATAAACAAAATTATCTTTTCAATAAAGGTAAGAATACATAATAATTATATATGATTTACCTTTTTTACAATTGTCCACATTATAAAAAAAAACCATCACAGTGAGCAGCATTTTATCCACATTTGATGTTAATAAGTTTAAAAAAATTCAATAATAGCTAAGCTGGGGGGGGGGGGGGGGGGGCTCACGAAAAATAAAAAGAATGGCAAGGGGCCCACGAAGAAAATAAGTTTGGGAACCTACTCTTTATATGCAATTGTTGAAGTCATTAAACAAAAGTGATGATCCGTACTGAATACCTGTGCTGATTTCGAACAATCAAAATCCTAAAAAAACAAGAAACAGACTACCCTTAACTTGATGAATTCTTAAAGAAATAAATTATTTTGGTACTCAAGAATTTATATTTTTAGTATCATTGATTATTTCATTTGACATATTCCTATGTACTCTCACTAATTACTTGTTATTTTGAATACTTTTTCAATATTAAAAACTTACGTAAAGTATAAAAAATTATTTCTGTAATTTTTCTTCAAACTTCGCTTGAAAGAGCCACCCACTTATTTGGGACAAAATTTTTGGGCCCGAGGTGTCCCAAAAGCGGAATACAACTGACTGAACAGCATAAATGTCGAACAATTTACATATACATACATACAAATCAAACAACATAATATGTCGCTGTCAGCTGTTTTGTTATTGAATAGAGAGACTTGCAAGGCTGTAAATTGTGATTTTCATATCGTTAAACACAATTTAAATTAAAATTTTGTTTGATATTGAATTTCTTAGCATTTATGCCTTATTTTAGGCTTACATTTCATCACAGTGGCTATAGCCTCACCGTATCTATCTCTTACACCATTACACCACTTATAAGATGGATTAGTTGTTACATTGCTGATTTTTTGGCAAGTCTAGACAAATTTTGAATTTTGGAAAAATATTAATTAAAAAATATTAACTGAATTGCAAAAAAAATATATGTAATGTAATTTACTTGAACAAAAAGTAAATAGCTGAATGCACAGTGAAACACAATAGTAAAAATTATCACTTGAGATGTTTTCCGTGTTCGCGTCAGTTACTTTGATGAAATCCTTTTTTAATACAGTATTCAAATTAATAACCTTGCTTTTTCACTTATTTAATAACTTAATAGCTGTGACGCATTTTAGGTTCTATGAGAAGCTTAACTCAGAATAGTTTTTATTCTAAGAACATATTAATTTAAATACATATTTTAAAAAGATTAAATATAAATTGTTGTCTTTGGTGTAAAACAATTTATTGATGTTGAATATTTATGTCGCTACAATATAATGAGGATGAAAAATATATCCAAGATATTCCTAAAAATCAGCTGGAACACAGATACAACTATAAGATATGGGGATATTTTCTATTAATTAGGTTGTAGTGAGTGGTATTATTAATTCTGAGAGAAGATTTCAGCGATGGTCCATAATTAGCATACTAACTGTATTATGGAAAAGAAGTCACTTACACTGCATTGTTTTTGAAATGAAGTTTTCAATTGGTTTCGACTTAAAAGTAAGATATTAAGATGTGTCACAAACATGTGATTAAGAAAAATGGAAAATTACTTAAAAGGGCGATCAGCCTACATATACTAATAATGAATTGATAAAGCATGACCGATAGGTGAAACTTTTAATAATGCCGCTGCTTCAATATCATCAATTATATTACTAGGTACGTTTAATTCATAAACCAAGTAAGATTATATTATCTATATTACTATTAATTATTTCTTTCATTTCAATAATAACCACAAATAAAATATATTTGGATATCTATAAATACTTTAGAAGACGAGATATTAAAACCTAAAATTATATACTGGGTAGTTAAGCCAGAATCCGAATAATTAATCGTATGTCATGAGAATTTACTAAATAATTAGGATTGGTGATAAGTTTATATTTTATGTCTTGATATATGAGAAATAAATAATGGATTCAAATTTCTATCAAATTTATGAAATCAGAACAATAATATGGTGTTTATTATGCAAGACAACACATTATATTTATTCATTTTATTTTGTTGTCAAAAGTTTTATTATTTTGACCTTGTGAAATACAAACTCTTGAAATCGGACAACGAAGTCGCAAGCGAAAATTTGGCTGTGAATTCTCCAAAAAATCTCTGCCTCTTATTTTTCAATTTAATATGAATAAGTTAAAGAGCTACTACGTGTTTAATCGAAATAATACCCTTTATTGAGACTCGTATCCTCTTGAGAATACGACATTATTATATCACATTGGACATCTTAAAATGTTCCGCGAGTAATATATTAAGCGAATGGCAATCTAAAACGAAAAGCGGCATGTCATGATGTTTTTCTTACGGAAATACATACTGAGCCAATAAACTTAAACAGCTGAATTCATTACGTGATTTTATTTTCAAAATTACTAGCACAACTTGGCGACTGTATTAACAACGCTCGTGGCGAAAAGAGCTTCGCATAACGGATGTGGAATTCCTGTGCTCCGAGCGCTCCATTCAACCGTGAAGGTTTCCATCGACGAGTACGGTTCAGTGGACCCCTCCCAAGGTTAGGCTGTTATCCGTTTGCGCCGCTGACTCAGTCGACGCCGAATTCGTGTCCAGGTTATTTGTTCACCCCGCGCTCTGCGCCAAACTGACCTCCAAGTCTATCTAAGAAGTACGAGGCGATTATCTCCGGTGGCCACAATAGAAGTTTTGGTCACGCTACTTTTGATTATTGGAAATTTTGCAATCATGCTGTCTATTATTCTCCAAGATGTAGTGTGAATCCCATCATTGTGAGGGTAATGTGGTGTGAAATTAATCGAGACATTTGACTTGCTATATAATCCTGTGACTTCTTATGACCACGTTTATTTGTCAAGTTGTCATGACGGGTTTACGGCGAACATAACAGTTGGTGATCAATAGTATATTTAAGTGAAACGATTTAAGTGAAATAAAGTTATTTGTTTAAGCATGGCTCGTGTCGTTAAGGGTTTATCGAAAGACGTTCTGTTTTTATTGTGCGCCGTACTGTGGCACGGAGTCACACCGTCGGCTATTATACACGGAGGCGAGCGAGAGAGGCAGCAGCAAAAAGATTTAGCCAATTCTGTGAATGCTCAATCATATGGCCAAGAGCTTCATCACGGTGACAAAGTAAAAGAGAGTCAAAATTCTCTCTCAGACAATAAAAGCAATCAGTTTGTCGGTGCCAAAGACAGGGGCCAATATTCTAACCAGGATTCAAACAAAAAGATCTTTGATGATACTAAAACTTATGGAGGGCAAGCTTACAATCAAGATTCGGGAGATAGAGAACGTGGAGTTGCTTTGAAGAAAGGTCACAAAAAAGGACATCATAATGCAGGATTTCACAATTCTTATCACAAAGACGAGTCTTCCAATAATAGCAGTTACTTCGACGACTTATCCGATGAAGCGGATCAAACCGATTTCCAAAACAATCGCGGCAGGTATGGAAACGAAGGAGGAAAGCGATACAATGTCAGAAAGGAAGACGGAATCCAACAAATAAACGATAATGTGAGAAATGGTGAATTCGACAGACGTGGGGGTACTGACAACCGAAATGCAGATCGTCACGATTATGACAGACATCGTTATCAAGATGATCGCCGAGACATCTCTAAGCAGCAGCAGGCCAACAATTTTAATGGAAGAGATCGCGAATTTGCCCATGCCCACGCCCATGAAGCTCCTCATTATCCTGGACCGGTGCATTACGATCGTCCAGTGCCCTATCACCCACGACCGGCTCAAGGATATCACGGGGGCTATTACGACGAACCCAGGCCATTGCACCATCCCCACGTTCCTGAATACAGGCGTAATGATCATCTCGTAGAGCCCAGGCACCAGACGATCACCATTTACGAAGATCCAAGAATAATGGAACCGTTCAGAGGGAACGACGTGCCGAGGGAAGATTCTGAGTACGTACATTTGGATGTGAGGCCAGGCGGTCAGCGATATCAGCGATTTGATAGTTACCATGATCCTCGTCGAGATTGGGGTGTTAATCGCAGAAGCGAGATCAATCCTTTAGTTTTTAACTACAATCGGTATTGATTATAAACTGATCATTATTTTAAATGAATACGACATGTAAACAGTTACAACTATTTATTTATTTATTACATTTTCTACCCATTTTATAATATTTTACTAGTGCTCATACATCGCTGTATTATTTGTAAATCATAAACGATTAATATTATCTACCAAATAAAATTTTGTACGATGATTGTGCATTTCATCATTTATCAAATTTATTTAATATTTCCAGAATGAACAAAATAAATCATCATGTCATGATGAATCGTCATAAAATTATCCTCGAGTCAAACTCGAGTGACATAAAAAATTGTCATGGAGCTTAAATCAGTGTTTAAAAATTTAAAAAATATTTGACCCACTGAAAATCGTAAGCTGTAACGCCAAATATTTTTTTCTTATATTCAGATTTAAAAAAGAAAATCAATTAAGTATGCAAAACTGAGAAAATAATATAAAAAAACTTTCAAACTATCGGCTATTACAAGAAGCACATATTAATGTGTAGTATTACCAACATTATTTACCCTCCGTCAAATTTGGAACTAGAATAATCAGTCAATTGCCATTTTATGCAAAATAATCTTGTATGCTTTTAATAATTGTCTCTAAAATATCAGTTTTCGAATTTATTGAAATTTCAGTTCTGGTTGAGTATGGCAACATTCCTAACATGACTGTTGCACCCTCACTAGCGGCCAAGTTAAATTGGTACATCTATAGTACAGTAAAATAGTGATTGTTAAATTGTCATAATTTTGTTTTTTTTTTTTGCTTTGACGTCACTTGATTTAAATAACGCATTTGGTTTTGTTGAAAGTACGAATCTAATTTTTTACTTTTAAGGTGTTAACTGTCAATTCTTGGTGGAAAGACATTATATTTTAAAAAATAAAACACAGTTCGTTTGTACTACTTCCACATATTTATAATGATCAGGACCGGTTTCGCTCATCACGAGCATTATCGGTTACATCAGTTGATAATGCTCGTGATGAGCGAAACCGGTCCTGATCATTATAAATATGTGGAAGTAGTACAAACGAATTGTGTTTTATTTTTTAAAATCTAATTTTTGTTTGAAACATATTTTCATTCATTGTACAGTCAGTGTCCGACAAAAATTGTGAACGAATTCGTTCCGAAATAGCCCGTAATGAATCGATATAATGAAAAATGTGAGTCGATATACAAAAAGGGTAAGTGGGAAAATATCGATCCAATGGACCGTCAACCGAATCGGGAGCGTCGATTCGTGACGTCACGGCGGGCGTCTTATTCACGTCGCTAGAGTGCGTCGGCATGCATAACCCCATATTCAATACCATTTATTTCATTTGACCAATCAAATGTGGGTAAGTTTAATACAAGAAATAGTATTTATATATTTCTTATTCTATATATTTCATTATATTAACTTCGAACAAACACATGAAAATATTTATTATCTCAGGAGAGCTAAAAAAATCACCGGGTGAGAATTTATTGACCTTTTTCAACTGTTTTCAAATACAAATTTCTATTAAGTACGCCAAATGATAATAAGTATCAAATAACAGAATGCAGCTTGAATTTTGATTTTGAAATTTCCACATTTTATTTTGGGTGTTTTTTAATCTGATTACAGGTACAAAGCATGTAGTTGTTAACTGCGTCTTGTGTAGTGTGAATCTTAAAAAAATTAAATTATTTCTTATTTTCGTTGATACTGCCCACTTAATTATAGATCTGAGGAAACGCAGTAGCGATAAATGTTAATTTAGCCAAAACAGCATGCTTCGATTTAATTAAAAAAATGCTCCTTAAATAAGGAAAGAAAAACATTTTTCACTACCAAATCTATCCCTCGATTGTTATCAAAAATTAGTGTATTTAGGATGAACAATTTGCTTCCTAATCCTGTTATCCAAGCATAAATAGCTATTCTAGTAGATTAAAAAATGAACTATACCAACTGTTTTCCCGAATACAATTTACACTATTATATCGATACTGTTAAAGATCTTTTTATAAATGCGAAATGAATATTATGATTCTTAAAAAATGGCCTATGTTTTATGGTTTATTAAAGACATTTTCGCATTGATTTTAAAGAGTTAACAGAAATCATAAGAAGCTTACGAAAATGAATTTTGTTTTTGTCTAGTCTTCGTTATATCTTATTAATATTATATGTGTTGTATTCTGCCTTATATATAATCGTTGTGATTATTTTAACACAAATGGTGACAATGATTGAAAAACGTATTCACGTCAACGGCGATTTTTTTCAAATACCATTGTTTTGACACAGAAACGTTTTTATATTATACTAGGAAGTACACTTCGAAGTCGACATCAAATTATTTTTTTCATTTCAATTAAGTATTTGAAATTGATATTATCTATTTATCAGATGCAAATTTATATGTTGGATAAAAATAATCACGAGCTTAAAAAATATATCTGACAATAATAAATAGAATGCTACAATTTTTAATGACCCAACAATTTTAAACATATTATTATATCAGTCGTTGTCAAAATACTGCCACATGAAATAAAATGTCTTTCTCTCTGACTGCTTTGGATTAAAATTTTGACGTCATACCCTTTATTTTTCTGGGCAAACTTAACATTCGTTTAATTTAAGACATCGACTGAGGGTGCTTGATGGAATTTCAATATCAAATTTGGATTATTGAGATTTTGTACACTTCCATGTATTTTGTCACTAACGACCCGGGTTTCGCCTTTCGGCATCTTCAGGCATTCGAGCACACGAATGGACTCGAACTGACAGACAGTCAACAGTGTCTAACGTTTATATAGAAGATACACATACGACAAATATTATTTACGAGGTAAAATATTATACGTCTGAGAGCCACACTGATACCTGAGTTAAAATTTCGAGAATCGCCTTAATCCTTATTTTGTAAACACCACATTTACAGAGTGGCGAATTGTCGCTTTCCAACTTCTTATGGAATTACCAGTGATTTTACAATTATAATAGCATTGTGGGTTTCGACGGGATGCAATTCGACGAAAGGGTAAATATATACAATCATTCTACGTTTAGTGACATCTGTTAGGTGTTTCGACGTATAGGATATAATAACGGAGAATTAGGAAGGTTCAGCTGCTCATTCAGAATTGGCAAGGAATTTAACTGGGCTCTATTGATTTCCAAAATTTCTTGATAAAATAATTTATGATCCCCCATGTTTTTATGCAACAGTTTAACCCCATCATCCACATTAAACGTATGGTTCTCCATTAGCAAGTGATTTGCGAATGTCGAAGTTTCTTTTTTTAATCTAAAGGCAGCTAAATGTTCTGATACCCTTATATCTAATGTACGTGTGGTTTTACCCACATAGAAATGTTGGCAATCACTGCATTGTAATTTATAAATACCAGATTTGTTCTTAAAATGGACTCTATCTTTATACTTTACTCTATCCTTTATACTTAACTCTATACTGACTCTATCTTTATATTTTTATACTTTACTTATTAACAATAAAGATAAGACAAGATAAGATAAAGACTCTCAGACGTCAGAACTATTAGTTCTGACGATGGAGAGACGCCAAATTAGCTATTAATTTCATTAGACAGATCTTATTTGAAATATAATTCCATAGAATCGATGTGAAAATACGCTGTTTGTCAAAATAAAAGATAAGAAATTTGGGCGAACGTCTTCTAAGGCAATGTTTCTTAAACTTTTTGTAGGCATAAATATTCTAGATTTTTGAAATCCACAGTTTACAATTAATATAATGTAATTTAGACATATATATTTTAAGAATTTCGATGACATACTACTTAACAGAGGTAGTATCATAAAAATTCTCACTGAAAATAGAGAATAAGACTGCAGCCGAGTGCCTTCATGTTTCCATAATTTTCTGTTATTAAAATTGCCATTCGGAATATTTCATCGAAATATTTGTTTCAATTTTAAAGGAATCATTCAATTAAATCATGTATTTTACCTACACATAGGTGGTGGGGAGAAACATGTGTTATCAACATTAACACTAGTCAGACGCAGAGTAATAAATAGCTACATCTCAAGAATATAAATATAAAAAATATTTTGAAGCTCGCCGGTTAACAATCATCATAAAAAGGTTTTTAAACCACGGGCAATAATAATGACGTACTTAAATAAAAAACATAAAATTATTTTTAGTGGCTGAGGTAAATTAAAATTATAGTATTAAAATCAGAATTATTCAAAACAAAAATTTATTAACGCATATATCCGGTTAATTATGTCAATGGTCTATAATAACTTTTAAATACACAAAGCTTTATATATATATATATATATATATATAACAAATGTTTTAATTAGAGAAGGCCATGTGTTTTTTTGCGTAATCGTCGTAATAGCAGGTGTTTATTTTTTTGTTCGCTTAAAAATATAAATACAAATTAAATGGTTTCATAAAAAAATAAAAATAAAAGTGTGTGCTGCTTAACCGCAATAAACTCGTCCTTCATCAACTTTTAGCCTCCTATCCATATACTAAAGTATACAACAGTGTTACCCAACAGGTGGTCCGCGGCCCAGTGCCAGGCCGCAGAGACTTTCCGCCGGGCCGCAAACAGTATGCCAAATTTCAAGAAACTCACCGTGCAAAAATGTTGGTGAACGGAAAAAAGCGACCTTTTTACACCAGTTGTCACACCAATCCGTTATGGTATTGGCGACTGATTGGACTTGTGTGACAGCACTTTGCCGGTTACGGGATTTCGCTAAAATAGCCGTATCATCTGCGTACTGAGCTATGATCGTATCGTTTCCCCCAACGGACGAACTTAAGGAGGTAATGTTGGTTGATGTGGATGAATGGTGAGGAGCAATGTTGTTAAATTAATTTAGGATCATGATTCTTAATGTGGATCTCGGGTGCCCGACTTTCCGTTTTCACAGTGGGGCATTTATTGTTGAATATTTAAAATCCGACGCAAAACGCGTTAAAAAGTTATGGAACAATACATTATGCGAATTATTAAATCAGCCACCCACCCAAAATCCCCTTGGCGTAACTCCAAAGTTTAAATTTATAATTTACCCCTGAGTAACTTGCAGATCGTACGACTTCAATGCTGAGACCACCTTCGCAGTAAACCAGCAGATGGAAGCGGAAGTATAGCCTCGACAGCTATCCTGGACCCTCTGTATCGCCTGGTGACGAGTGTTGTAATACGGTCTGTTTGGATAGTGGGATGATGGCACTACAGAAAAAGGTGACGCTCTTGGGTTTAACAACTATCAAGTCAGGGTCGCGATCAGTCGATTTGCCACCTCAGCCAAGAGTATATTAATACTTATAAAATTTAAAAATTGATTTATGGGAATTATTTGTATACATCGCACTATAACCGCACTTTGTTGTCGCCTGCTATGCCTATACGTAACGCCGGTACTGCACTGACGTATAAATATTCTCAGCATACCTGGGAAGGTAATCTTACATGTTCTCTTAGGAGGAATAAGGGAACATAAAGTCCAAATTCTGAGTAAAAATTAAGAAAGTTTCCTTCCTGGAACACTATTTCCAGACCAAACACACAACGTTCAATGTGTCCTTCAGTAGAGCTACACGCTTAGCTGCGGCCTCGCTTGCTGTTTCGTTGACTGTGATAAGGTATTTGACAGTCAAGAGAATACTGAAAGCATATATATATATATATATATATATATATATACATAATAAAAATCTGCATAAAAAGAGAGCATATTGTGTAAGAATTGGTGACTAAACCATCGAATAACTGTAGTCACAAGGGAATGTGTTTTTGCTCCGCTCCGGCTGGTGACAGGGATGGTATTCTACACTTATGAACTAGACATGGTAAAACAAGAAGTTGTTCATAAAACAAACAGTCGTTAAAAATATGCTTGCGATGAGCGAAATTAGCCGTGATAATAATTATATAAATACGGAAGAAGTACGAAATATTTGTGTTTTATGTTTTGATTTAAACTTCATATTTGAAATTTATATTACTTTTTTGATAACATAAATATGAAATTAAATAATTAACATAAACCACATTTGTATATTATTGAATAGAAATAATAAACATTGTAAACAAATAGGTTTTACAGAGATAAAAATCTATTATTTGAGTAATGATAAGCACAACAATAATTATCACAGGCTGCCAATGTTCTGACCACCGAAGACCGCTTCTGTTCCTCTGCTAATGTTCTGGTATAAACTTTTGTCGATGTATCTATCATCGGCGTGCGATAGACTTATCACTATCGCTCAACCTAATTTGGGTATGAGCAAGAAGGGTGCAAGAGCATGCGCCGCATGCCCTTGCATCTCGTTTGCACCTTCACTTTTCATGTGATTGAGCGAGAAAGAGATAAAGCCACAGCACGCGCCTGAATTATCTATATATCTGAACATTACACAGCAGAAATGACACAACTATGAAATTAAACTTATAAGAAACTAGAAATATATGGAAAGAATTACATTCACAAATTTGATTTCAAAAATTTAATAAAATATAAATTTATTTTTTTATTTACAATCATATTCTATCACCGAAAGAATATATTTTATTTGCGTTACATAAAATCAAGGAAAATTAAAAAATATTTTTCAAAATTTAATCATCGACATTCACAACAGATCTAACTTTTGATGAGTCTGGTTCAATCGACAAAAAAGCATAATTGTAAGTGTAATGAGTGATTTACGGGCAATCCAAATACCCGAAGTCAGTTCCTGAAGCAAGTATTTTTTTTCCGTGTTAATTTATGTCGTACTGTTTTTACTTGAATGGGAGGTTGAACAGAATTTTTATGGTTCTTAAACGGATTATAATTAATTCATTCACAATTAACATCTTCTCAATATTTTGTTGTTAAATGATGTCGGGACCGCGGTACAGTGGTCAACGTCGTTGTCTTCGGTTAAGGATTTTTCGGGTTCAAATCCCGGTACGGAGAGTTTAATAATCTTCTAATTGATTCTTCAATCGATTTCTGTTCGTAGGCACGGATGTTCATGATATTTAGAATTCCCTCCCACCCTTCTGATCTTAAAAAAGGGAATGTAGCGAGAGCGATTAGTTAACCACTACTCCTGTCCTAGCCCTATCTTTCTATCTCTACTCTCTCCGAAAAAGAGAAGTTGAAAAATTGAGTAACTAGCAGTTCTTGTATGTATGTTCTTGCTGTTGAGATACCTTCATTAAGAGTCCATACGCTCCACATTGAGAGGGGACATGGTAAAAAACAGCTGACGGTGATGGGTCTGTAAAATTCTGATTGTTTGATATATTTTACGAACGAGTTCGAGAATTTTTGGTATTCTTAAATATGTATGCAGAACACAATCGGACTCAAAAAAATTTCAAAAACTGCGCTATTCAAAAATATAGTCATCATTGTGAAAATAGAAATGAGTGTAAAAATTCCTTAAACCAACTCAATAATTGTTCATACAGAGATTTAAGCCCATAGACACTGTAACCAAATAGGATGAACGCTCAAGGGTTTTAGCCACTCGGATATGGGTCCGGCCTTAATAATATTTTTTAATGAAAATAAATTCAGTAATATTTGTATTTTTACGCAGAGACTTGTTGTTTAGAAGCTTAAGTAGATTAAAATTTCATCTGATTCACAATGAGAATTACTCGTGCATATTTAAAATATGAATTACAGCCAATTTGTACAAATTTCCGGTCATTTTGTTTCCGATTATTTTTGATGCACTACACGAATTCTCTAAAGGCAGTATTTATCAAAAACTGTTAGAATGGCAAGTGTAGTCCATGTGTTTTTTGGTGTGCTGGTCGTCATAACAGGCGCCAAATATTGCTATACAATGGAAAAACAGCTCTTAAAGAAATATGTAGGTAATTTTTTTAACCATATCTTTTTAAAATGCTTAACTCAAGTAATCCTCCTCTACCACAATTGAGAATATCTCCAATTAAATAAAATAATAATAAGGTTCTCTCGTTTTTCATTTCAGTAAATTGTTTTGTATTTTACATGAATCGTGTGTTCTGCAGTATCTTCAATATGATAATATATATTATTCAACCAAACCAAAAATAAAATATTTATAGTCAATCGTGATTTATTTACATTTATAGAGACCGTCGAGTTATTTTTTTGAATTTCTTAATTTTAAAAATGTTCAGAGATTATTCAGGTGCTCGAATAAATTTTTCCTTCTGTACAACTGTGATTTTCTTTGAGAAACGTATTTAGTATAAGAAGGTTTTGATTGAATAGAAATTAAGTAACTTATTATTAAATTATGATATTTACGTAGAAATCTGCCTCAAAAAATCTTGAGTACTTGTGTCAAATACCAAGATAAATATTATTTTATAATGTTAGGAGATCCAGTGTAGTTGTTCCTTTATAACTATGACAACAATATTACTAACTATAAGATAATATAATAAATAGATAAGCTGATTGGATCTCAAAGGAGTGAAAGCATGTTGTGTTGCTTGTTAAACTTTTCAGATCTCTACGAAGAATATTTTAAAGAAATCGTCAATAAGCATTTCGTTTCTTAAAATGTTTTCATAATTTGATGGCAAGATTTACGACGTCACAAGACATGTTTCAAGACATATTTTAACTTTATATGTTTTAGATACGATTTATATCTGGTATATCATGTTTCGGCAAAAGGTAAACGAGTGAGATTCCAAGATTACAATCCTTATTACAACAAACGTATTTTTTTTCGATTGCGACTGAAATAAATCGTATATAGAATATTATTTTGAGATTCCTTATATAATTGTAAATATATTGCATTGATTTGAAACATTCTGCATGTATTCTGTTATAAAACTGGGAATTAAGAAACTTTAATAAATGATAGATTACATACAGGTCGATTGATATTTGTGGACCAGTGGCTAAATTACCCAGAACGTTTTATGATTGTAATCTGTTTTTAGTTGCATTACGTATCTCAGATAATTATAGTAGACAATTTAAAGCGTCGATGAAAGAATACGATAGTAGGGTGGGCGCGCGTTTATTTTTGAACTTGTTATAATAGTATAAACAAATTTAAGAATTAGAATCATTGTTTACCTTAGAAATAAATAATATTGTGATATAGTTAGTCTGAAGATGCCATGTAAATAAGTGAATCGCGTTACATTTAGTAACACAGCCAGTGAAATAACTAGGTTATTAACTTTAAATTTACATTAAAAATGAATTTCCACAAAGTTAGCACCGAATCCATCGAAAATATGAAAGTAAATAAATTTATTTTTATTTTCAGGGTCCTATCAGATCTATTTTTTCACACTTTGATGTATGCAAAGGGCCTAAGAAAATTAACTTGACTGACCTCCATTTGGAAATGATATTAGAGAAAAATAATCACTCGGTAGTTGTTGGAAACTACACGCTGCTTGCGGATGCTAGTAATGTGTTGGTACAGTATGATTTATTTGTTACCTCGCGATATCGTCGAGTGGAACGGGGTTATTGATGAAAATGTGTTGAATTATAAATTTTACCCGAACGTACTATCGGTTAAGGGTTAAAAAGTGGTTTCCGTCATCCTTTTCAGTTGTTGTGTCCACAAATTAAAGTCACAGTGCGACGACTATCATAAATTGTGTTAAATAAACGGCGTGTAGCGAAAGCGACTAGATAACTACTAATCTTGTTCGTGGCCTTATCCTTCGTTTCTACTAAAGAATGTGGTTGAGCGAATGGATAACAAGCAGTTATCTTAGAGCAGCTTCTGCTGAGGTAAGCTCAAATGGGATTCCATATGCTCTGCACCGGAGGTGAACAAAATGAAAATATAAAATATTTCACATACCCGTCAATACACTACTATAATAATAGGACTAAAAACTCGATGAAAATCTTTAAATGCTTTATTTTACGTCATTTCTATGGCATTAGGCATATAATAAAATAATGTATACATGTCTGTCTCTTCGTACATCACAACGTTTATTAAAAATATATAAGGAACTTTATTACATATTTACGATAAACAGTTAATTAATCATAATTTGAAAAGAAAATTATTTCGCATGAGAACAAGACGATCCAACAACTTGATTAAATTTCTATTTTGTTTAACAATCTTAATATCTTACTTTTTGGAATAATGTATATTTATTTATTTTGGATGTGACGTGATTCGTGGCAGTTCATCAACGAGACATTTGTGAAATTTTCATTTGGAATATTTCAATTTATTTTATCACGGGTGATGCACACAACATATCCGCCCTGATAAGTTCGCTAGCGGCGTGATAGCTCGAGGAAGGCAGTAGAGGATGCCAAAACACGATTTTGACAATAGAGCCTTTAAAGAAGAAGATAATCTGTTTTGAATAGTCTCTCCAGTTAGGAAATGATAGACTGCCGATGGAAATATTTATACTTAAAGACTTGCGTTATGAAGAGTATTTTAAAATGTTAACTTTTTTTTCATCTTTAATAGTTTTCCATAAACGTATATTTTGAAAGCAAGAAGATTTATACAATGCGAGATGCTAATATTTGCACACCTATATTTGACTATGTGCTACGTATTATGAAAGCAGTGGCTGACGTGGATACTGCAAAATGTACCATGAAAAAGGTAAGATATACGTATAAATTATTAAACAAATTTGTATGATTCGACATTATTATTCATTTTATTCTCAATCACACTGATAGTATTACAAGGATATAATATTGAACAGTAAGTTTTGGCAGTAGATTTGATTCTGTTTATTTAGGACACGTTTAGACTTAGTCATTTTGGCCCATTTAAGTGCGCTCCTAATGAAACTATTTTCAATTATAAAATTAAACAATGATTACTTACTGAAAAAAATAGTTTTAAACAATTTTTCTGATCTACAGTTGTACTTTCCGGGCATGTAACCGAGTGGTCAAAGTCGTTGGCTTTGGTTGAGATATTCAGGAGCTC
The DNA here is from genome assembly GCA_022494535.1 of Himalopsyche phryganea. Classification (NCBI taxonomy): domain Eukaryota; kingdom Metazoa; phylum Arthropoda; class Insecta; order Trichoptera; family Rhyacophilidae; genus Himalopsyche; species Himalopsyche phryganea. The sequence goes on along the minus strand of JAGVSL010000010.1, from coordinate 3,673,401 downwards.
GAATCCGAGTATGTTTCATAAATCGATTTTTCAATCGATTAATGATAGATTTTTGTTCGATAGCATGGATGTTTGAATTCCCACCCTTCCGTCCAAACTTAAAACAGGGTGAAGCGACAACGATTAAATAATACATGTCCTAAGCTTATCCTTATCATACTCTTTTCAAAAAAAACGTTGAGCAAGTGAGTAAGTAGCAGTTCTCGTAGAACGATTTCTGTTGAGCAAGGCTCCATTACGATTCCATATTATCCACAAAAAATATATGAGTTAGAATAATAAATCCCGAAAAATATAATAAGTAATGATTGGTATTTATTTTATTTGTGACTAATACGATTTATCATTTCAGGTTACGAATAAAATTATCCACTTCGATATGCACACCCTTTTCGATAGCATATACAGTGGGAGAGGGTTTTACGGATTACATAAATATGCGATAAAGACATATACGGCAAAAGGAAATGCGTTTTGTATTACGTTCAATGCGAACAATATAAAACCATAATCGTAAGACATATGATATAATTCAATTATAATGATGGTATCGTTTAATTTATTGGTTCATCCTATCACACACTTATCCATTGGTGGGTCTAATCGTAATAAATGTTTAAACTTGACGGTATTACTTTTAATGAAATGCTGGAATTGTATTTTTAATTCTGTGACACTAAACAATATAAAAATAAATTGAGATTTATTGTTAAAAATACAAATGAGATGAAATATTAAATAAAAAATGATACCTTTGTTATTCTACTGGTGGTGTTACGTGTTTTGCCTCTTTGAGAATCATTTTCAGATTAACTCTATTATAAGACATTTAATTATAACATAGACATAGATTCTAATTGTTGAAGAGTGTGATTTTTTCTTTCTATTGGACGCAGGTAGGGAATTAGACGCAAACAATAACAGAATTAATTACAATAATTATTTCTTGTGCCTGGAGAGAAAATCCCATGGGAAATAAATTTGATAATGTTAAGCTATCCGCTGAATTTAAAACATTTTTTACTAATAATTGTTTGCTGTTAAGGTTCATATTAATTTCCAAGAACTATTGAATCTTAATCCTTTATTATTTACTCGAGTATTTCCCACTTCGTTGATTTTATTACATCGTGATGGTTTTCGATTAGATGATATAATTATTGCCTGTGATAAAAAACACACATATTACACCCATTTTCCAATTGACGGCGATGTTATGCGACTTTTCATATTTTATGTTATAAATTATGGCAGAATCCTATAAATACGCAAGTGCAATAGCGTGTTTGTGAGATTCTGAAGTGTTAATATATTACATCGACTGTAAACGGAAGTATCACTCGACAATCTTCAAATTGGGAAAATCAACGAATTGATGTCAAATTGAATTTTACCTAATGTACTAAATATTATGCTGCTGAAGAATTAAAGAAGCCTTTGCAATGGTGATGATGTTTCTCGTGTGAGCAGGTTTATAGTTTTGCCTCCAATAATCTGACAGTAATAATCACTTTGATTAAGAATATGTGCTTGCGAATTTTGTGCGCACACATCAGCAATATCGGGCACCTAAACGTATATTTTAAAATCTTTATGGATGTAATGTCTCACCCTTTTTCAGTTTTTTTTAGTGATGTTGAGCTCTTTTTTCATTTGAAAATCACTGTTTATAGATAAAAATAGTTGTCATCATTTTTTACGACACAGCAAGACGTTTTCAATACATTTATGGCAGAAAAAGTGCCTTTCAAGACTAACAGAAATTTGTGTACTCATTATAATTAGTCAAAATGGTTTGAATCTGCAACCCTTAGGCAGCCACACATTAAAAACATAGCAAAATCATAATTTTCAAGTGACATAGTTACTACTAAAAAAAGGGAAAAGCCTCTATGAAAGGGGCGTCTGTGTCCATATAATACATAAATATTTCATTCCTCGAACCTTCTTCGTTAAATCTTGGTACTCCCAATAAAAAGACAGCATGACCAATAAAATGGCTTACTATCTAAGACGAACAGTAAACGTTATTAAATTTGGTGAAAATAAAATGTCAAAAAAAGGTGTTTTGTGCTAGCTGGATTTCATACACTGAATTCATCTATTTTGTTGTATTCAGTCGTCATGCCAGTCACATTGGTTTTCTATTTGCAGAATGACGGTAAATTATTTTGTTGAGTAGATACTTGAATATTTACAAGTAACCTGTTTTCGCGAGTCTGTTTTCGAGCACTTTGCAAATAAAATCATCCCATCCGTGATTGTCACAGTTGTCTTGATTTGTGTATAGAGGGCACCAGTGACGTAGTTTTTAGTATATGAACGTGGCTGAATATCGTAATTATATAAATCTCTAAATTGCACTAAACATGCTATTCGGTTGTTATTGAGAATTATTTATATTCTTAGAATTTCTGATTTCTCAACATTTTGTGTTTCTGGAAAAGTAAAAATTCCCGTACATTTATTGAAAAATCCAGTAAAGTCAAGCTAATATTTTATAATGAACCATTCATAGATAACCGGATGAGTCATATCCGCAAGCAGATTGGGTTAGTCGAGTATTTCATGGGCAATATTAGATAATATTATGTAAGATATTCAGGACAAAAAGACTCATATAGACAAGGAATGTTGCTAGATACAAGAAATCTAGAGCTCTCTACAACGTTTATGAGGTAGCCACTAGGTACTAGACCCATGGGAAGTCTTCGGAGGATATAGGCGGACAAAATCAAAAGGGGTGTAATAAGTTGGCTGAGAAGGATTGGAGTGAGGGTGGCCTAGGCAGAAACACCTACAAGACGGTTGTGAATTTGGTCATCGAACTTAAATTGACCCTTGGGCCAACCAAACAACAGACTGGCATAATATATCGTAATGGAAAGTTACCTTTCAAATAATAATTTTCAGCCGGGGTCAATCCACTGCTGGATGAAGGCCTACCCCAGCTCCCTCCACTCTTCTCAGTTCGTAGCTTTACGCTGCCACGTACTTACACCGAACCTGACAAGTTCGTCAATCCAGCGGGTTTTGGGACGGTACCCCTGAGGTCGCTTAGTGCCGCTTAGGGCGGCAAACGGTCGAGTTCTGGTCACAATGAAGTATGCTGATACCAATAAACTTACTTTTATAATATTTTGAGTTGCTACCCAATCACGAACCGACAAATCCTATCTCTGGCATCCCTGCCGCGTCACCCGGGCGATGTGGAAGATTTGCAGTCTTAGACAACGCAGTCAATCCATAGCTGATAGAGATGGGTGAAAAGCGAATCTCTGGCGCCTAAAAACGAGAGACCTTTGGCCATGGGACGGAAACCCAGAGAGAAAACCGCTCAACAACCAGTCTGGACAGCGTGGTGTGCTATATCCGAATACCCTTCGATGAAAACCAACAATAAATTACCTTTCAAATACATATATTTATTATTTCACCAGCGTATACCTAATTGACGGAATACCTTCTCGGTTGTGTTCATATAAGCGACAAAAGAAAAGATATGTGTTAAGCTTCAGTTAAAGTGCATTTATTTATATTCTGGATAAATTTACTATTTGTGTCCGAATGTAGGGGTTAAAAAAGCCCATTTGGATACCACATGATTCATATTGACAACGGGCACAACAAACGAAAATCTTATCATTAATCTTGTCAAAGTACATTTGAAGGATACTTTTGGGTAGGTAATTTAAATAAATGCGACTTAAGATGTCTCCGATGAGCAGGCTAGTCAAATAGACAAGAAGTCTTATCGCGACCATCGAACGCAATAAAGTTTCAGAGTTCGGTTACGGTTTTCGTAAAAGTATCAATATTTTGGAATGTTGTAACGCCGTTGGATAACAGGGTGGTACTAAGGATAGGGCACAACTCGTCTGGAGCTTCTGTTGCGGCTTTATGCCTTTATTGTATGCAAATGTAGCGTCGCCGAATTCGCGTGGCCAATTAAAGCCAATGTGTAATTTATGCAAACGAATTTGTGATTCGCTTCGTTACAAATTTAAACTTTGGTTCGGGAATATTTTAACGCACGCCACAGAGCAACGACTCGCGGGGTGAGGGAGAAGTTACCTATTAAATTATAGAACTATGAAAATACAAGAACCGTTACATAAAAAATCAACAAAATACTTCAAAACTATAACTCTTCCAAATTAGAATTGTTGAGATTTTGTACATTTCCATGTATTTCGTCACTAACGACCCGGGTTTTACCTTTCGACATCTTCAGGCATTCGAGTACACGAATGAATTCGAAATGAACTGACGAAAAACATGGAAATGTACAAAATCTCAACAATTCAAATTTGATATTGAAATTCCATCAAGCACCCTCAGTCATGTCTTAAATTATATAACTCTTCCATTTTTTCCAATTATGTCCTCTCTCAATATGTAGTATATGACATCGCAACGAAACATTTTAACAGAAGTTTTTTAAAAGAACTGGTTGTTATTCAATCGCTTAACTTCTCTTTTCAGACAGGATAAAAGAATAATAAGACAGGGGTTTCGAAAGGCTAGTAAATAGGTGATCGTTCTTAATTTTCCTCCGTTTTTCAGAATGGATTGGTGGTAGGAGGTGTAAGCATCACATACATTCATAAAGTTTTTTTGAACAGATATCCGCAATAGTAAAAACAATAAATTATGGAGTTAGCCATATAGGAACTCAAACCCGTGGACACTGCAACCGTATAGCATGAGCATTGATGACCGTTCACCATTCGGTTACAAGATAGTCGCATTTACTGCAAAATAGTTTTATTCGTATAATTGATTCATTATAGTTAATTTATTTCAATAAATTACAATATGGTATAATTATAATATTTTCGAACTGTATTTGTTTTGAAAAGTTTCTCTTGTATTAATAATTAAATCGGCTGATATTTTTTTCGAAAAGTCTGGTCAAAACAGTTTTAGGTGTCATCTTATTATTATTTTACTAAATATGCTACAAGATGCCAGCGATAATGTTCGCAATAGTATCTTCGTTAGTTGCCATCCTGAGTGGTTTCAGTTGTATTGAGGTATAAAATTCTCTCAGATTTATCAACCGTTCTTCTTCTTTCACCTGAGCCTTACAATCACTCCTTCTACGTGCTGTTTTCATGCTCAGATAAGTGATAAAAGTAGCATAAAATAAATATTTTTTTGAATTTAATGAACGAAAGTTTCCATGACAGGATTTAAACCGTAACCGGCTAAGGCAAAAGCCCGTTATTCACTCAGCTACAGGTTTTGTAAAGTTTACAAATGTTTACAAATTTTCACACATCTTGCAATAAGTTTGTATTACGATTTTTTTGTGTAAATCCTAGATATTACCACTTTAGTCGTTGGCAACCAGCGGTTGTAAAGCTTCGAAGTAATCGTGTTTCGCTACAGACTCAAGGGTTGACGATGATTTTAATTGAGTTTTCTGAATTAAGAAACCTTATTACCCCTTTGGTTGCAGCTTTAATTAAAAGACATCGCTATTTTTTGTGATGCAAATTTCCACCCTAACTCTTTTGCATACAGCACTTATCAGTGGTGTACCGCATGGGTTGAACTAATGTACCCTCGGAAAACATCGTGTTTTTTGAAATTATGTTCATTTGTTTAATCATTTTTTTTTTGTTCATTTGGAAATACTATGAATATTTTTGTGTCGCTGTTGTTTTCCATACTAGCGCATACTTATTCGGCAAATGAATTAATAAAGACCATATCAGCTCCGTATTTACGGCTAGTTGTAAGTTGGTCACCATCTTCTCTTTTCGGAAGAACGCGGTTTGGAAAAAATGAAGTTTACGACCAGTGATTTTATGAATGGACAGAGGGGGAAAAAGGTAAGAAAATACCATAGACATTCAAACCAATTGACAGAAATACATAAATTGATTGAGAAATAAATTTATGAAACTGTTTAATCGGGGATTTGAACCCTTGAAAGATATTGAGCATTGACCATAAAAAAATATTAAGGATACTTTGTACGTGTGTACATATTGTTTTAATTCACACAACTTTTCCGTTTCATTTTTACACGCCACTGCCAAACAACAGGAAAACAAAATATACTCACTTGCCGGGAAATGATTGTATTTAATGTATATAAAGAAAAGCTTTGAACTCCAGAATTCTTTTTTGTGAAAAATACATAGCATAGAAGATGGAAATAAAAATTGTCGCCCACTCGCTTCAATTGAGTAACCACAAAGTCTTGGTTAATTTCATTATTTGATTTCAAATAGATATTAGAGATTCGTATTATTAGTTTTCTTGAGTACAGTTATATAGAACACGATTGATCAGCGTATCACACTCTGGGATTTAGTGCTTTTATTCTGGGCCCAAAAGCTTAGTTACTCATTTGGAAATATTGATTTTTCAAGGAGTGGTGGTTTTTATTCTTCCTCTACTAACCACTCTTGAAAAAGGAGATTAAATCGATTGGAAAGCGACCAGTCTACACAGCTGATGTTTGATCAAAAAACGATTCAGTAATGCAGTGACATAATGCACCGGGAAACCGCTGTCAGTAAAGTTTCCTTGTCAAACCAATATTCAGTTAAAATGAGAGAATAAGGGTTACTAAAGTGTTATTTTGGAAGTGGCTTATGCTTGATAATGAAACTGACAATTTATTTAAAAACATTGTGTGAATATTATTTACTCATAAACATATTGCTTGCTTTGTATGTGGTTCAGAATCGTCATGGTGCTTTTATATGATCATTCGGTTATGAACGTCTCTTTTCAGAAGTTAAGAGATAGTTTTTACCTGCAAAGCGAATCACTGTTTTGTTTAACTTCCTTCATACCGTTGGTTCATAAAAAATTCAAATAATATGTGAAGCAATAATACCAAAGGTACTTTTCAATAAATGAATTGAATTATCAAAATTATTTCATTTGAAGTCTTTCAAAAAATGGAGCAAATCAATTTTATTTGAAACTTGATTAAAATTAAAGACATATTTGTATTATTTTTAAGTTTTCTTTATACCAATGATGATTGAGACACTTTCCTCTGCTTTATTTAAATCTAGAAATTTGTCTCTCCTAACTTTGTCAAATGACAGTTTATTTATTGTTTCACATTAAAAACGAAATCTTCGTCCATTAATGCCCTCGGTAATGGCTGCGTCAGCAATATAACAGGTACGAATTAAGGCAAATAATGAACAAGGACAATTGACTTATACTAGAAAATAAATAACATACATGAAGTTTAGTTATAACCGTAAAAGAAAAGGGTTTGATTTCGATTTTTATGTGTTTAATCGCACTTTAAAATAATTAAATAGGATTAAATAAAAGACAATTTTTTGTAATAATTATGCAATTTTATTAATAATTGCAAGAATTTCTAACTGATTTTTCTCAGAATTGATCAAAAAAATGCTTTATTAAAAGTATATACATTACTTTCTTTTAAGGTTGGTGTTGACTGTCAATTCATGGTGGAAAGGCATTATATTTAAAAAAATCATTATATATTTAAAAAAATCATAAAAAAAATCATGATCATTATAAACATGCGGAAGTAGTACAAATGAATTGTGTTTTATTTTTTAAAATATTACTTACTGTCGATTTATAAAGACAGTTTTTTGCGATTTTATTGAATTTAAATCAAAAAACTTCTATTTCCTCAGAATTTAATTGGGTTTATATCAAGGGTAGTGTAATAAATCCCTGCTTTCGTCACTGGTGAAAATAATCATGAAAGAAAGAACAACCACCTCCTTCACTCCAAACTGAACGCAGTTAACTTCATTCCTGAGACACAAAATGAATGAGATGAATCTAAAGAAGAGATGGAGGGAGAGAAAATCCGAATAACAAGGTAATAATCGTTCGAGACGATTGGAAAACAAAAGTGTGATTAGCCGCTACTCTTGTAAAGGGGACTTTGCAGTGGCTCACTCGAAATATCCACCCAAGAGGGTAAAATAGTATTTAATAGAAAATTATATGTATTAATTTAAATAGCCCAAATAATGTTGATCTCATATCCAAGCTGTTAATGCTATTTGATTTTTGATTTTTGTTTATGCGAAGACAGTGGCTTGAATTTTGGAATGACGACTTTCATTAATTATTTTTTCAATTAATCTACTTATTTGTATCCAAAGGCACAGCTGCCTATGATGTTTTTATACCTCCTCATCTACTGATTGAAAAGGGTATGTAGTGAGAGCGATTAGCCTAACTACATTTATTTTCACAACCCTCTCTAAGGAGAGTGGTTGAGCGACTGTCATACTCCAGTTATAGTCAAATATTGCTCCTATTGAGTCTACATCCTCCACATTAGGAACGAACATGGTTAAAAAGGTCAAAATTACATTATTTGATTTTGAAAATCTTTTTACAACCATAGTAGGAACGTATAGACTTCTTACCGAGTATTTTAATATTTTAAAGAAAATGGTTGTAGGATTCTCAACCTTTATTCTTAATGACAAACATGAAAAGCTTAAAAGGAAAGAAAAAATATTACCGATAGAAAGAGTTTAAGCGGTATGAAAATATTATTTCATGTGTTTTCACCATATTTTTTACCGATCAAATGGTTAAATAATTTTATAACCGATAGACCCGCCACTGGTATTCCGAATTGTAAGAAAAGGGGAGAGAGTAGAACGCTGAAAAGCAGAAGAAAGAGAAGAGAAAAAACAAAAGAACCGCGACATTAGTTTGCCAACTTCGATAATCAATGTAATCGTAGTTGTAAGAAAACAGTTAAAATCTTTTGTGAGATTTTATCTGGAAACATCTCTTATACATTATATTTAATTCCTATTGTTTGTTGTATTGTAAAGTTGTAAAGAAACGTTTAGTTTTTTACTATATGAAACGTTTTTGCTTTATTACAAAGAGTAAATAAGTTGAATTGGAGAAGTAGCAACAAAAATGACTAGGGAAATTCAATGAATAATGAGTCTGGGACTCACTATTAAAATAAATATTTTTAAATACAAATGTACTGTAGCTAAAATTACTATTTACGCGAACGCTGACTTGATATATAAGTCAATGGCTACCATCTATATTACATATTTGTTGTGAAACTGAGCACTTACCTTACTAACTTAAACGAGTTATGCTTTTCGGCAGTGCTGTTGGGTAGGGCATACGGTTTAAGCTTTATACCCTTGCCTATATTCGTACAAAACTTATACCCACTGGTTAAATCAAAATATTCTACCATCAGACAGAAAGCACATAATAAATCAGTTATATTGGACATAACCTGACAACTACATTTTTGACATTGTGTGATAAAAGTAAAAATTGGGTCACTAGAGTACTATAATTATTTCATTTGGTAATAGCCTGACATCTGCATTTCATTTGAAAATGCTCAAAACGCAATGGTTTTATGATATATCGACAAAGGAGCATTTCAAAGCTTAAAATGACTCACCTGTAAATTCAGTATTTTGCAGTTTAGAGGTTATGCCCAAACAACACCGAAATAATACGTCATTCTGCTTCGGCGCAGGAATTCAGCATTCAAATGCCATTGTTTCAGTTGCATCTTGGTAGTCACCGACTGAGAGTACTTTTAAAAACAAATGCATTTTTGATCGTTATTTTTAGACAAATAATCCACGGTAGCGTAATGCTTAATACGGTATAAAATATTACACAAAGTGTGTTATCGTATACCCTCTATGTATAACTATGATTATAAGGACGAAGCCAAACAGCAATCTTGCTAATCAGATTAAACACGTATGTTATGATATTTCTTTACAATACTAGTAAAAGTAACGGTACTGATTTTTCGTGTTTTCGTTTTGTATTAACAAATGGTTAATATATTTACAATTATTCTTGATACGAATTCTTTTTCATCGTAAATTAATGTCATTACTCGATTGTTCCGAAGTTAAACAAAATACTTTTCGAATTAAAGGATGTAATAAAACTCCATGAAAACTAATTTTGTACAAGTAAAACTGCTCAATGCACATTATTTAACTTGATTCGTTATCACCGATCGTAACGGATCGTAAGAATTCCTCTGACTGCAGTTAATAAATACGTCGAAAGGAAGTTTTCCCCTATCCGAGAGGAAACTTTGGCTGTTAGAGAGACTCAATGAGTGAATAAAACACAGATTTCCCCGCTCATATTGTAAACATTACACCAGATAAGAGGATGTCGCAGACTGCATTAGATAAGCGAATATTATCTAACCGAAGGCAGTGGAATGAATTCATATTATGCGTTATTAGTCTATAAAATCCGCTGCTCTACATACAAAGATTAAATATGTGGATAGCTTAATCTGTAGAATTTGTTATGTTTTATTACACATAATTTAAAAAAAAATGTACGACCGGTTTTACTCTGCTAGTGAACATTTTTAATTGATATTGTATATTCTATCACATGTCCAACTAGTTCTGTTTTTATTTAAAAAAATCTAAAATATGTGTTTATCATTATATCTTATAATTTATTTAGTATTACACCAAGGATTAAAAGTTAAAGATATTACATTTATTACATGTGATGTGTCTTATTTTAGCTGTCCGAAAATTGCTTTGTATTAAGGGCGCTTCGGCAAGACCTTGCAACAGATTTTTACTCAACGCAAATTATGTACAGATTATATGGTTTCAAACACAATTTTGTTTTGTACTATCAAAAAAGGATTTGGCATCCTGTGTGTAAAAGCGAAACTTTCATTAATCAATATTGACTGTCGTGCGACAATATTCATGTTCATTTTATTAATTGTAATTATAATTTACATTAATTAAAGACTTAAAAGACTTGAAGTAAGCTAGGAAAGCGGAAGAAAATTAGTTTGATTAGTAATGCCAACTTACAACTATTTTTTTTACTTATACAACGAAGTTGTGTATATATAAATATATATAAATGACCCATTGCAGCACGCTTAAAAGCCTATTTGATTTTCTTTTTTGAGAAGTTTTGTGAAACCATTTCGCACTTTATATATTCTAGATAATTGTATAAATGAGAATGAACATTCTTATATTTAGTATAATTGAAATATATAGGTAAGATACGCTGCCAAAAAAAAAAAAACGGAAATTTCTTTCCAAATGGGCTATAAACAGCGTAATAAAATTCCTTCAAAGAGAATGTGGGTGTACAATTATTTGTATAGGCAAACCATATAAACGCAAAATGAGTGTGTCTCAGTGTTCTGCAGAGAACATTAGCGTCCATTTTGCGACTCAGATTACGACTAACGATTCCCTGGGACATTTACATTTTCGCGCTATTTTTCGCCGATCTCCCGCCACTTTTTGTCATTCCCAACCGGCCATAAACAAACAAAAATTAAATACTAAATAGGCAGAGAGAGCTACGCATTTTCGTTGCGAAAAAATGATATTTGAAGTAAAGAAATATTTACCAACTGGTAAAATATATTGCGACTATTTCTCAAAAAAATCATATTATTCAATTAATTAACAATATATTTGTATGCATCAAACGAAAATCTGTGGTTTTTGGTAATAGAAGAATATTGGCTCTAAAACAAATATGATATTAGGGCATAAAACAGTTTCACAAGAATATTGCTTTATGTCGAAATATAAGGACACTTTTTTAGGCAAGGTACGATAGTTCACGAATACAATTCTCGTAAAATAATACATTTCATAAAATTGAACATCTCGACATTCAAAAAAGTGTGCAGGACAGCACTCTTTGTTATAATAGCAATACAATAATATATGAAAGAAAATATTTGAAGCTTGCTATTTATGTTGTTGGACAGGCGTGATCTTTTGATCATTGATCCTAAGAGTGTGTGATAAATAAATGTTAGATAAGTGAAAAAAAAACCGAATAAAAATAGACAATTATATTCCGTATAAATTGACGAACATCTCCTGGAAATTTCTCCCGCTAGTAACTCTCTATTCTCTCACACGATCGGAAAATGATTCCCAATATTATAACGTATGTAATTAAAGTGTTAAAGTATATATATACAAAAAAACATATAATTACCTAAGAATGTATAAGATACAATAATATACAGAGCATAGCACAGAACGAAAAATATACATATAAACGTACACCGCTTTACATACAACACACGTATTGTCAAGTGATAATCTTCTACCAGAACGATAATTAATAATTAAGTTTTCTCTACTTGTTATTCTACACCACTGGATAAATATTGTGCAGACGGAAAAATAGAATTTAGTATTATTGAATGTAAATGATTTCTGATAATTCCGCCATTCGTTGAAATTGAATACAATATGAATCCATAGGATCGCAGCTCGCTGCTCGGAGTTCAATAAAAATTTACGCTCTTTTAAAAACATATTACCAAAACACAATACCTCAAAAGAAATCCTATAAAATTGACGTTTTGAGAAAAATAAATTTATTTAGAAGGAGGCGATTCATCCAAAAAAAAACTTCGAAAGAGAAATATTAATTTACGCTTCTAGGAGAATTTACTTTTAATGTTTCAACTGAAAAGGCTTCCGAAATCGTATAACCGCATTTTTATATTTCCTGATTATTTTTTTTTTATTTTGTTTTATCTAAAGTTGCTGATTTTTTCAATTTATCCTAATGATGCAATCTGAGGAACGCAATTAATGACACAAAGAGGAACTTTCTTCGGACGCTCTTAATGGAATTCTACTACTCAATTTAGATGAATTTTGCAAATTACGAAACAAATTAATGAACCCAACATAACATTTTTTATGACAAAAAAATATTATTCAATTGCTATGTTATGCAAGCTAAAAGAAATTTTATTGGGATAAAACTAGTTAAAATAATTATTGTTTTGAAATTGTTTAACAGAAAGTCGGAGGAAAACATTGGTTATGTAAGCAAATCAGATGTTTATGGAGTAACTTTTATGCTCAGTACCTTTTATACTTACACCTGTAAAATAAAAATTAATTCCAAGTCCAAATATTTTATATTAATTTGTTAACCGTTACCTCTTGTGTAGGAATATTTTTTTCAGCTGCAGTGTTTTTAATGTTATTTGTGTTAAAGGCTCAAAACATATGTTAAGCAACACTCAAGTCAAATATATTTTTACAACGTTTTCCTATTATATTTGCTACTTCTGCAAAGTTGATTTATTTATTTTGTATACAATTATGAACAGCGGTGATGACTGCATGAACCATGAAATCCTTTTGTTTGCTTCAATATAATTATGCGACTCATAGTGAATAGATAACACACAATAATAGTCTTGTTCTAAGCTAGTCTCTGCAACCTAGCAAGAGTTCTGCTGAGCAATGTTCCGTATCAAAGTCCTGGCAAGGTCAATATCAAACGTTGCTATTTTGAGATATTGGGTGTTTGTGATGTCTATAATTCTCGATTTTGTATTTAAGTTCTCCAGTTGATCTCGAGTAATTGCAAAAAAAATAAATATCGTAAAAACAATTTACCCGCTTCTACTAACAAAAACTTTTATTCGTTTCCAGATAATGAATTATTACCGTTTTATTCACGTAACTAATTATTAATAGAAAATAGTAACGTTTGATGCAATCTAAGCAGATAAAAAATTAAAAATAATACACGTGTTAAATTATTTAGAATGTGAACAAATTATAAATAATATTTTTAAAAGTTCTCACAGAAAAATTCTATCGTAAAATAGGATATTCAACGCATGCATCCTGACAGTGTTGCTTTACGGTTGCGAGTCATGGCACCTCACCAAGGCACAGGGTAACCGTATACTGTGCTTTGAAAACAGATGTTTGCGGCGAATACTAGGGGTACGGTGGTTTGATTTTGTCAGGAACTCGGAGGTAAGAGAGCGGACGGACCAGCCTCTTATTACGTCCAAAATAAAAAAGCGACGTTGGACCTGGCTTGGACACGTGCTGCGGATGCCCCAGGGGAGCCTGAATCCTGCCTGTCTCTTCTACCAACCAGGTGGATTCCGTCGCCCTGGAAGGCCGCTGATGACCATCCATAGGATGTATTCGGCGGAGCTACGGGACGCTGGGATGACCTGGGAGGAGGCGAGGAGGCTGGCGGGAGACAGAGTAGCTTGGAGGAACCGCGTGATGGCCATATGCTCCGAATAGGGAGCGGATATGGTTAAAAAAAAAAAAATAGGTTAGCTTTATATTTTAGTGGTGCGCCATAAAACATTACTGTATAGCATTTTCGAGGTAGTCTGGCATTTTCTAAGCAAAAGATTGGCAGTTCAAAACGTCTGCTATGTAATTATAGCGATGGGAAAAATGTATAATGATAAAATGTTTGAATATCTCAATTCACTGAATGTAAACACACATAATATACATACGCGATACAAGAAGATTTGCACAATGATGTTTCCCTTCAGCCGTCGGTCGTTAGGTTGTTCCCAACGGCGTCTTAATGAGCAGTTTTCCCGCAATCTTTACAACGGCAAGTAGGCGGTAATGCGGTATCAGTGTTTTGGGTGAAAAAGCGCAAAGGGCCCCGCCTGGCTAAATTACCCGCAGCACCTGTCGGTTCTCATCACTGGCTCTCCTCATCAGGATATATTTTTCTTTGAAACGACGTGAAAAAGTTCCCATCATTAGGCGGAAAACCAACACAGCTGGCTCGGTTCCTGGAATATTATATCAGATATGTTCATTTTTCATTTTTACAGTCCCCATATTATTTGCGCGCATGCACAGCACAATTACCACTACAGACATTGGTAGAAAAGCTGATTAATTCGAGGAAAGCATTCAACGAATTTGTTTAATTCGGCTACCATTATTGATATTTGTGCATTATTTTATGTTCAATATAAATTACTATCTGAATAGTTCAGATTATATTTAAGTATCACCCTGGTTTATCTTGATTTATCGTGATTAAACGTCTAGAAATTAACCATATATTTCAAGTTTATCCAAACGTATATCTGTATTAAAAAAATAACTAAACGTGGAATACATTCAATTCGAAAAGTCTTTCTAATGTGAGAATCATCATTATAAGCCCTTTTTTGGTATTTTGTTTGGAAATAATGAAAAATACATCTATAGTATAATAATATTTTTTCATAGCTTAGTGGGCTAAGCAGGTTTAAAAAAAATGACAACGCTTAGGTTATTTATTCCTTAAAAGAAATGAACGTCGTACGATATGTAGTATAGAATATGTTTGATTCTAATATTAGCGATTTAATGTTACTGATGCAAAGTGGAAACCAAAATATTTAATTTAATGTTTTAGATGTTTATATAAAATATGGACATAACGAATGTGGCGCATTCTACAGTTGCCATAGATATCTCACCAAGATGTAACTAAGATAAATTTCTGAGGAGGTAAGTTAAAGCAAACTCTGAAGGGAGGCTTACTTTGCGGACATCGTGGAAATCCCAAATTCAAACATAAGACAGACGTAAGCCTTCGCGGGGCAAGTATCCAAATAGCGAGCATCTTGTGTACCAATATTTAAAGGGCGGTGGAATATGGCATTTTGTTAATTTTGTAGTCAAAGTTTATACAATAATAAAGTAACTTTCATAATAACGCTGGAGTAAGTTTTTGTCGCCTGGTCGAATTCAATATGTTATTGTTCACATCCTGCTCTGTTAATCAAAGTTACGTTTTCTGACAGTAATTTAAGGTATTCTAAGTTTTTGATCGATTAGAATTCTTTAAATTCATTAAAAATGGCTTTTTAATCTGCGGAACCTTACTCATGGAACAAAAATAATTTACATCATGAATATTTTTAAATATTGTAATTTTCAATCTAAAAGTAGGACAAACTTAATAATTTTTGTCGTTTATGCAGTAGCTGGGATACAAAGGTAAATGGTATACAAAATTCACATCGGATTCACTACTCTCTGTAAATATTAATGTATTTTTGATGATAAAAAATCACAGTGTCTTCTATTCATGTTAAAATTAATAATCTTACCGTATCCTTTCACAACGAGATGCTCTCGGTATATAATCACGTCTTGGCTAAACCAACAGAGAGCCAAAGGTGTTTGGGAGGCAGCAGTTAGCGGGTGCGGTTGTTGATAACAATTTGCGCGAGTGGCAACACTGGAAGCCGTGCCCCGCGGCCTTTCTCGGGTATTTCCCCTGTTCCGTCTGCGATAGCTGGAGCTTAAGTTGTTGGGTCCCCGAAGAGATCGTCTTAAGACTTTGAAGACAGATCGAAGGTGTGAGGAAGCAGTGCACGTATATTACGTATAAACATAGCAAGCTTAATACCGAACTATATTTGAAGCTCAAATCATACTAAGATACATGATACGGCCGACGAATAACAGGAATATTAATATATTATCATCGAAATTGAATAACAAAATATGTGTGAACATCAAACGTTAACAAAAAAAGGGCGTAACTATTAATTTATGCGATTATTATGTAAATATCGGCTATACCGGAACATATTATCAAGTTTCGTGGTGTTTTCAACCATCCATATCCTCCCAATATTTCCAATAAAAGTTAATAGTCAAAAGTTATGAGTAATATAATAAGAGAAGCAAGTCGTCTTATAATCGACTTTTCCCATTATATTTAATTGATGGATTGAAACCTTTGAGAATGACACTAGTGTTTCCAAACCCAGGATGCGGGATCCCAAAATCCCGGGATCCCAAGCAATTAGTCAATTCTGTAATCCCGGTATTGACGCAATATCAATACCGGGATTCGCCTTAAAATAGTAAAAAATAATTTATATTAAAATGTAAATTATTATCCGATAAACTATTTATACGTTTCTAGCGGCTGGGTAACTATTTTCGATTCACATATTATATTGTAATAGTAAATGTAGTGTGTTCTCTCTTTAACTCTCTTGCTGTAGACAGGGACCGACAATTTATTGTTAGATACGCACGCGTGAAGCTTAAGTCGTGTAACTGTAAAATGTCTTCAACTACTTATAAAAATACGAAAAACATGAAAGAAAATAAACGCGCAATTAAATATTCTGCTTGGAAGTACTTTTTGCATAATTATGAAGATACCTAGATAGTAGAGGTGTGTACGGCCAAAATTTTCTAAAATTACCCGGTCCGAGCCCGACAACTTCAGGCCCGGCCCGAGTCTCAATATGACACTTGTTACCCGAACCCGACACGAAATTTTTTTTTCTGAAAATTGGATTCCTTACACAGGCCGCGCTGTTTTTACCCGGCCTGCAGTGTTCATAACCAAAAATAATTATCTATACTCCACATTTCTTTTTTTTTGAAAATTGAACCCCTTACCTGGCCCGCCGTGTTCATAAATAATCAAAAATATTATCTATTCTCTACAAAACATTTTTTTTAGACAATTTCAAACGTGAATACTTGACTTTTGTTCAATCCTGAAAACCCGAGATCAGAAAAGGGGTCAGGGATTGGATGCCCTAAATGAAACCTGCAAGGGTCACCAAATGTCGGATGATTACTAACAAAAGTAACAAGATATTACGTATCCTGGATTAGTTTATTAAAAAAGCATCAAGTACCTATAAACATATAAGCAATATTGAACTCCATCGGCTATCTGTTGTTCAAGTCCATCGTATGATTATATTTTTTTCAGATCTCCAATTGAAGGAAATAAAAAGAACACCTTATACACAAACATTTCCAGCCTAGATCAAATTACAAAATTATATTTTAAATAATGTTAGTTTAAACTACTGTGTGTAATCGATGTTTCGTTTGTGCCATCATTGTTATTTATACATTATGTATTTATTTGTAAATACGAATATCAGTGTCAATTAAACATATAATGAATACGGCTCAAGGTCTCGGCGTTGAGAGTTTCAGCTAGGGATTCCAACTGTTCGTCATTATCAACTATTCGGATATCGAATAGTAAAACTGAAACAATTCGAATAGTTGAATAATTTCTGAAGTATGAATATAATATTAAAAATCCGATTTGAATAGTTGATAACAAATAACACTATATATTTATATACTAAAATAATAAGTCAATAAAAAATTTAAATTTGTAAGAAAACTTCTCAAAAATTTTCCCAAGAATGGGATACCTACATCTTATTTACGACTAATCTTTTTCCACTTCTGTCAACTTTCAGATAAAGACAATATAAATAAACATTCCAATACCGCTCCATTATATTACAATATTTTTAAATTGCAATTACGTCGGATTAATCCAACAGTATTTTGTCGATTTTTTAGCCCCAAGTCATTTCTCAAAATCAAGTAATATGATTTATAAAAAGATACTCAAAGCCCCCGAGTTGGGTAATGAAAAAAAACCACTACCTGGGGTGGGGTATTCTTTGTTGTTTTTGAAATCTGGAGAAATTTGATTGTGTTTCGTCGATTTTGTAAAATATTTCATTAACAATTTGTATTCGAATAGCCCAAATATCGAATAGTTAAATAAGAGTCAATTATATTCGAATATCGAATATTCCAATATTCGAGTTGGAATCCCTACCCTAATTACAGCTAAGTGAAACAAAGAGTGATTTTATACAATATTATTTTACGTTCATTTTATCAATCCAAGTAAATTTTGATTTTATAGGAATATTACATTATACTATTAAGGTAACGGCTTTTTGTCCCACTTTTGTGATTTAGTGACATTAATTTGTACTTTATTTATAACTAAAAACTTGTCTTGATACCTTAAAAAGAAAAATCAATGTCTTTTCAATTGAAAAATCGAACATGTAAGCTCAAGTAATAGCATGGCACCCGACATTGTAAATCCAAATTATTTTGAATAAAAAGGTACAACTTTTGTGCCATCACTAAACTAAATTTATCTAAATGCATTTGGAAGTATACATCATCACGCTGCTTTAACCTTAGCGGTAGGTAGGGAGCTACCTAAAGATAATAGAATGGGGGTCGGCTTCAGAATGTGGCGACCGTTGATCGTTTTCAGATTTTTTCTACGACTAAATTGATCAAAAGAACGATCCTTCCGAATGACGAAACAAAAAAATGTATATCATAAACATCAATAAAAAAACAAAATACCATTTATTATTAGGTATTCATATCTTTATAGGTACTCGTATTTATTATGAGATAAGTAGTGAATATTTAAAATTCCTCTGTATGCCAGAGTACCTTGCAAACTATAAGTTTAGTATATGTACACAAATTATTCCAACGCACCTGGTATTCTGTTGTATTATGTGAGTGTTTAAATTTTCGGCAACCTCAACATTCCCAGCTTATGTGCATTATCATCATTCCACCCGAGGGTCTGTTTGTTGTTTTCCTTACAGAATGTTAGAAGTTTCTGAAAGGCCTTAGAAAATAGTTGTTTATCGTAAAATAAATTTAGCATTTTAGAGTTGATACTGAATACAACGTGTTACAGATAGGTAAATATTTCATATCAAGAATATTTATCGTTTCTTGTATTTATTTTACTATAAATAATGTCAGTGAATTTGAGTATTTATCAAATATTAAACAAATCGAATGTCAAGGAGAATTTTGTTTTCACTACTTGGATTCTTTTGTTTCACAATAGAGAAAATTTTGAATATCGAACACGTCAATTAGAAAAATGAATAGGGTTCCTTTTATATGTGACATTGATAAGCTTGTTAATTAAAATAAACAGCATTTGCCGAATACATCATTTATATTTGTAAATGAAAACGGAAGAGGCTATTTATGAATCAATTGGATTTAAAATTAACTTTGTTGTGGCCAACTGTCAATTTTCGGTGTAAAGATATTAAATTTTAAACACATTTCCCTGACAGTGCTGAGCTTGGTATAGAATCACTCCATCATTACTTCAATCAGTATCATACACTATCGATCCGAATGTTATTCTTGAACAAGATTGTCAATCCGATTGATCGTATAAGGTTCGCTTTAAAAGATAATGTGGTGTGTCAAGGTATATTTCGCTGAATTTAAATGGGTGCAAAAGTTAACCTTTATTAGGCGTTTGGTGTTTATTATATTACAATATGACAGAATATAAATTAAGTGCAAAAAAATTATATAAAAAATAAGGATGATAAATTGACTTTTTGATCGAATTTTTATTTTATGTTGGAGGCTTTTTTTAGTTACTAAAAAAACAATGCTGGTAATTTATTGGGGAATGTATAAAATATAGTCATAAAAATGCGTGACTTTTCTCACTAACTTACTTTTTCAACTGGCAACGTTATGGTAATTATGTACAAAGTATTTTTTTCTTCTTTATAGGGGTAGTTTAAATTTGTGATTTATATTAAATGGCTAGTGTTTCAAATGAAATGAAAATTGATATGATATTACAGTTATAAGTATAATTATTTCGAAACGCTATTTAAAGGAATGATTTATATGCGTTACATTAAACACATTATTATTTCTAAGACCGTGTCCGGTTTCGCTTCTCACGAAGAGAATACTAAATTTATTCAACAAATCAAACCATCAAGACGTTTTTCATCATTCGATCGATTACATAATTTCATGATTTTGATGCAATACAAAATTCGTATAATGTACACAAAACTATACCATAAATGACATTAACTTGATGTTTCGGTACCCACTAATGATTTTTATATATATATACTCAATATCTGTGTATTAACTACAAATTTACATTTAAAAACATACCTATGTGTTTTCATGTAATTTTAATTTTTAAATATATTTGTTTGTTGGTTTCAAGAAACATGTAAGACAAGAAATCTGTGGGATTTATATAGTTACGATATTAATAGAAGCTTCAATATTTAGGGGCGATTTCATTCAAATATCAATTTTAAAACTCCTCACTGCGTCTCTGGTAAAAGTTAATATTAAAATAAATTTGATATTTTTGAAGAGAAGATAAGCAAAGCTAAGGGTACATAAGCAAGCTGGGAGAATGGTTTGACAAAAGGATTGTGGTGTAAAATAATGATTAATTGTGTTTCTTAGCTACCCTGTAGGGTGTTTAAGTTGAAGATGGGGCGGCACTTGTGGTATACAAGGGTGTCAAGCAGGGGCGCACTATTTCACGAACGTATTTTAACCAATTCTAACAAATTTTTATTTCAGGCTATCCTATTTTTTTATTAAACATACACTGGAGTTCAATAATGCAAGTGTTAATTATTTGATATTTTGGATTATCCGATTATTTACTGAATGCTGTTATATATAATAATATTTTAATAATTATTTGCTTCATTTTCAAAAGAAAGTGTTCACAATATTCAAGTCACTGTTATTTGTATCATTCAAACGGAATACAGTAATAAACAATTTTTTTTCAGATTCAGTGGTTCCAGATTATCCGATATTTTTCGTTATCCGACCACGCCAAAATCCCGCTTAGATCGGATAATCAGGAGTCGGTATTTCTACAAAAATATACGTATTTGTTATGTGGCCATGATAGAATTTTATAACGAGAACTGTATTTTGAGATTCGGTTGTAAGAACACTTTTGCCGATTAGTAGAATTAAGTTTATTTAAATATTTTGATTGATTGGAAAAATAGTATTGAATCATTTATTTACTCATTAAATGATTTTTTCATATTATTCGATTCAAAGGAAAATTCCGCTAGCCTGTGATTAAAAATAATATGTAGTTGGAGGAAACGTGTAGTAAGTTTGAATATACCGCACATTCCGCATTTCACGGATATGCGAGCACGCCAATGGGGTGACAGGGAAGATTAGGGGATAAATTCAGTCATTTCCACCATCTCGTGTAATGTTAATAAAGCGTTAGAGATTTGTCCTAAGACCTTTATCGCACATCAATTTATTTGTCTTTGGTGTTTGTTATCTTTCGCCTGCCAACTTGCGAATGGCTACAATAATGTCTTGTATAAATGTATGTCTTAAGTTATTGCCTAAGGGATTCCGTAATTGTAATTTAAATAATTATTTTAAATTTTAAAAGTATGACTAACCTTAATTTTGAATATAACTGCCATTGATATATATTATGGTAATTAATTGTACTTGCTGAATTTATTATACATCACCATTCTGTACCACTCCTGTAACTCTTAACCAATTTTTAATATGTTACTAGTCTATACATATAAAAATTAAGATTTGTTTGATTGTTTGTCCTATATGCATTCCTTTACCATTCATCCGATTTCGATAAAACTTTGGTGAGTTGTTGTGCGCACACCCTTGAAGGTTTCTGAGGAAAAAAAAATTAAAATCTAAAACCTAAAAAAACCTAAAAAAATACATAAAATATGTACAACTAGGCACATCTCTGAACCAGACATAAAATCAAAAAATATTGTATATCCGAAATAGAGGTCTGGACGGGGCCGGGCTCGGGTGGGTAAAGACAATTCAGATTCGGGCTCGGGTCGGGCCCGGGAAAGGAATTCTAAATAAAATATTTTTTACTATGTTCTGGTCATGAGTCAGCCATAAGGCAATAGTTTTCATAACTTAAATAATTTGTTTAACATTTACTATGAATATCGTTGGAAATATGGAAACAATAACATATATTTTTTGAAAAGTATAAATCAATATATTAAAAAATAAATCAGGCTTTTTTCAGGTTGAAAAAATAAATCTGCGGTTTGGGTCGGGTTCGGGTAACAAGTGTATTGAGACTCGGGCTCTGGCCAGGCCGGGCCTGAAGATGACGGGCTCGGACCAGATAATTTTATGAAATTTCTGCCCGTGTAGACTTCTAATCCAAAAGCACTTCAATAAACAGAATAATCAAACACAAACCCTTTCTTTCTTTTAGTGGCATTGTAACGCATGCCGGGTACTCACTAGTTTTATGTATTTTTGAGTAGTAATGTTGGGTCTTTGATGCAGTGGTAAATTTCGTTGGCATCACTTAAGGATCTCACGGGTTCAAATACCGGTGTGGACAGTTTCATAAATTGATTTTTGAAAGGATTTATGAATTTCTGTCCTCAGGTATGTATTTTTATGATGTCTAAAATTCAATTCATAAATAACAAAGGGGCGTTGCGAGAGCGATCGGCTCACTACTAGCCCTGTCCTTCTATCCCTACTATTTTCGAAAAAGAGAGGTTAAGCAGCCGAGTAACAAGCAGTTCGTGAAGATACATCTATTGAGATGTCTCCATTTGTAGGCCATAAGTTCCATATTGGGAGCGAACATTGTTTTAAAAAAATGTTACCATACAATGGGACTCGAATGGCTTTTTAAAAAATATTACTTATAAAGTTTTAATTTGACTTCAAAAAGACGATAGAAAAGTGTGAAAGCAACGTGCTGCTCATGGTGCCATATAGGTTTTTTATATAGTTAATTACACTATTATTGGGTTGATTAAATAATGATATTGATCAAATGCAAAACACAATCTGTATCGTATAGTATTCGAAATATTTTTAATACCTAAGGAAAAAACTATAAAAACGATTTAATAATTGTTTTTCATTTTGGCAAATACTGTTTGGGAACAGTAATGCAATAGAACTAAGGCCGAGCATTAATTATCTTTTGGTACGCTAGACCAATTATTATATAATTATTATCATGATATGAAGCTGATATATGTATATAGAGGTAGATTGTGAATGTATGAAAGATTAATAATTGAATCTGTTGTAGTGTGTGGATTTATAAAATACACTTAATCACTGTCTGCATTATCGACGTATGCAAAATAATAAATAGCAGTGTCGTCAAAAGAGAATTATTTTTATGAACTAATCCAGAATCTTCTGATGATCAAATTCAATTTAATTTAATGAAATAATCCGTTTTTTGAGTCATTTTGGTGCTGTTATGAACGAATCATCACATTTTCTTTATCAAATAATATGTTCTTCAAGAATTTAACACTAACGTAACATTTTCGATATATTGGAAATAATGACGATTTTTTTGTGGTAACCAAAAGAGTTTTCCTGCTTTATTACATGTTGTAAAAGTATTTTTTTTAGCGTGTTGTATTAAAAATAAAAATATGAACTCCAACACATTTTTTTTTCATATCTGTTTCTAATGTGAAACATATAGACTCCTGATAGAGCTTATAGCAATAGTTGTTCTACGACAACTGTTTGTTATCCAGTCACTCAACCTCTGTTTCAGAGAGAGTAGAAATAGAATAATACTGCTAGGAAAAGACTTGGGGACAAATAAGTGGGAGGGAATTTATGCAATGCTTAAATTATTATAAAATTACTATGACAATATAACGGATTCAAGCTTAATTACAAAATCATGCCGCTGTCATGGATATCGAGGTGTTAAAATTAATTCATGCATGCCAACATAGAAAATCAGAATACTGTGAATTAGTAAAGGTGGTTGTTAATTATGTACTCACTTTTTACAATTTTAATGTTGAAGTTTGCAAATTTCTTTCTATTGTAATCACGTTGTTTCAGTGCAGTAGCCATTAAAGAAAAAATACAACGGACATTGCAATAATTGTTTCAAAAAACAAAGTGAATTATATCAATTAAAAGATATCATACAGCAACGAGGCATGTAAAACATTTATTTTTGTTTTTAATCGGTTCCGCTGTTTCTTAGTGAAAATTCATTTCCAATGTTAAATGAATTGATAATATATTTTTTATTTGTTAAATATAAGAATAAAGAATCGTAAAATGTTACGCATGGTTTCAATTTGTTGTTACCTTTATAAATATTGTGTATAATAACAAATTTCATGTAAAATTTAATATGTGTAAAATATATTTATCTATATATATAAAAATGAATGTCTGTTTGTTGGTTTGCTGGTTTGTTGGTATGTCCGGATCTTATAGGCTAATAAACTACTCAACCGATCGCGACGAAACTTTCAGGAAGGACTTATTGTGATCATACCGGGAAATATTATATAAAATAAATGTTTGTTTGTCCTTTACGCGTTCCTTTACCATCCATACGATTTCGATGAAACTTCGGTGAGTTGTAGTGCACACACCCGTGAAGGGTTCTGAAGAAAAAAAAAGAAAATCTAAAATTGAAAAAAAGAATCAAATACGTACATACAGCGACATCTAGGAAAAACCTTCTGATTTATTCGTGTACGCACCAGACGAAAAACAAAAATATTGTGTTATTACAAGTGTGATATTGAAACTCGGGTTCGGGTCGGGCCAGACCTGAAGATGATGGGCTCGAACCGGGTAAGTCTATGAAATTTCGGCCTGTGCAGACCTCTAATCCAAAAGCAATTCAATAAACAGAATTAAAACACAAAGCCTTTCTTTCTTTGAGTGGCATTGCAACGCATGTCGGGTACTCACTAGTTATATATAAAAACAAAATCAACATTATGTAGAATACAAAATTTATTTATTATGTCACAATGTTTGTAGGGTTTTAGTACAAACTAATATTTAACAACTAATTTCAAAAGCGTCAGATAACTTTAAATCACTAACGATACATTCCAAATGAATTTTAACAATTCACTCGAGACGTTGAGAAGAAATCGTCACAAAACCCGTGTCCAAGATCTCAAACATTTAAATGGAAGCATCAACATTTGATATTTAAGTTATGGAGGTAATAAAGCCCATAAAGGTATTCAAGTAGGCGAAAACGTTTTATAATGTAGTTCTATGAAAATGAATACACATCTATGGATGTTCCTACAAGAAAGAAAATAATTTCATTGTGCCCATAGCCAAACGTATTTATGATTAATTTTTTACTCAATTTAAGAATAAAAAGACCAAAATGTTGTTCATTAACCACTGACCGCAACAGATGTTTTAATAGAATAAAAGATACATGTAGCAATACATGACGCTGCAGTTTTACGAAACAATATACTTGTCATTATATGTCAGCGATATAGATAGACAAGGCTAATTGGTAAATAATATTTTATTTCTTAACGTACTTGAAAATGCAATCAGCGAAATCAAGCGGCGACATACTACACGGATTCTGCATAAATTGCGATAAAGACGAATGCTCTGAAAAGACAAGTCATGATGATTAAAGTAGGACACAGACAATCGATGACAAAGAAGGAAGGACCGGATTCATTTTGTAATTGCTCGCCGAGCGAGATTCTGTGGCCACTCGTCGAACTGTAAACATCTCCTCTGAACTGCATAATCGTCATCATCATCATCCGTACCTACTGTTTAATCGCTTCTCGCATTCAAAATTGGAAATGGATTCCCAAATATAGGTTGCGTAGTTAGGGTTCTGATCCCCAAATAAGAATTGTTATACACTGACTTCTCAATCGATTTGCAGATAACGTATACAAAGGAATTGATGTATATATTCCTCTCACTCATCTTCTTTATCAGTGCTCCGCAATCGGTGTGCCACGGCGTAATGCGTCGATAATGAGAAAACATCGACAATTTTAATACAAGAAAAAAGCCATTTGGTTGCTATATGGTATCCAAAACATGCTAGAACTCCATCAAAACTTTCAAAATAATCATTTCGAGGCCAAAAACGCGTCAAAATACCTGACATCTTCGATTATCTGAATGAACTAAACAAAAAAAAAATTAAAATTTGTTGGCATGTCATCTGAAAAATTGTTCTGCAACACCAATCTACAAGTTATGAACGTAGAAATAAGCCATGTTACATATTAGAACTGAGATTACTTAAATTAGTAAATTCTCAGATGACGAATAAAAATTGCTTATGTAGCTTGTCTCTTGAAATTTTATTAAATGTGTTTTTTTATAATTTGTAATTTTCAAAAAGTAATATATATTTTTTTGGCTAACTTTTTTAACTTTCGAAAACCAAATCAAAAGAGTTCTATCAATTCAGTGGTTAAGAACCCATTTAGCCAAAGCTAAAGGGTTTAATTGGATAGTATTTAAAAGACATGTTGACTGCTATTTTTAATTCATCAAATAAATATACATGTAAATTTTGTTTTTATTATGCCGTGTGCCGTGAAATTTTAAGTAGTTCTTAGATGTGCCGTGGGTGGGAAAATGTTGCGTAGCACTGTCCTTTATGATCATATAAATGGAGTGTAGAGAGATTAAGTAACTGCAAGGTGTTTCGGAACACCATCCATCTTTCTTTTCCTTCAGATTAGTTTGAGCGACTGATTATTTCTTGATAAACAACTTCTATTGTCAACTTTAATAAAATTTTAAGTGTTGTGTATGACAACTTGTAAATGCTTGCATTATTATAACACCGTTTACAACAGTTCTGATGATCAAATAAAAATATTATTAAGCAAAAATTGAATATGTTTCGACGCCACTGCTACAAGATAGATAAAGCAGTTAATTTTCTTCGTTTAGCAGGTAGAAACGTTGTAATAAACGACTACTGTTCGTTCGCCACTCGAAAGACTTATGTTCTGCCGATAAAACACAATGTTACCTCACAAGACAAAGAAGATGAAGAAATACAGAAGAAATAATATGTCTAGATTATTTCCACGAGTTCGTGTGATCATGCAATAAGAAAAATGTTGCCAGATTACTGCGCGAATAATAACACACATTATTTCAAGTGCTGCCATTTCATTACAAACGATACAAGGAACGCAATAATTAATCACGGCGAGTAAGTTATTAGTAACATAATAAAATGAAGTTACTTTTCTTTTTGATGTACGAGATCGCTTTTAAACGTATTTTACTTACTTTCGAAGCATATTTAGACCATGCGTATCATTAAAACCATTTATGTCCTCTAGTAAAAATCAATGGTAGGAAAATTTTTATGTTGATCAGTGGGAGAAAAGAATTAGCAGGTTTCAAAAATCATTTCCACTCCCAATATGGAGCATTGGGCTTCCTAATAAAGAATCTGAACAGTACTAACAGAGCTATTTGTAAATCAGTCGCTAAACCTCACTCTTCGGTAATGTATGGAAAAACTATGGCTTAACCACATGACTTGTAATTAGCTGACCGCTGTCTCTACAATCCGTTTTCAGGTTCTGATGCGCAGCATCATATACATCCATGCCTTTGGATATTTGCCTGTCAATGTTTGACAATTTCCATTACATAATTTGAAGTCATGATCTAGCAACCGAATTGAAAGCCCGATGGCGGTAACTAATCGACTACAGGATCGACGTCACCGTTTGCATTATTAATAAATATGTATTGAGTAATTGCAACAAGCTTATTGTCTTTTCAACATCCCAGTTTTTTCGATCAAAGAATAGGGTGGGCTTAAGAAATGAGAAAATCACATCTTTCGACACAAATCCATAAATTGATAAAAATCAATAAATGAAAGAGTCCATTCCGGGATTTGAAACCATCAATTGAGTGTGACGATACACGATACTGACTAACACATTAAGTTAGTTTATGATGATTTTAAATTTTGAAATGCAATTTAACGCTCTATGTCTGATAGAACGTATAAAGCCATCTTATTATGTAATAGTCCAAAACTCCCTGCGTTTTATTATTATCACATATCACATGTAGGAATGAAGTTTTCTCATGACCTAAGCGTTTGCGGTGTGTATATAAAATAAAATGTTATGCAATGCACACACAGTTCCGACATACTAGATACTTTAGAAATTCAGTATTTCAATTTCAATACCGTCATCTATGAAGGGTACAGTTATACTAGTAAGATATAATGGCTTTGAAAAAAACAGTATTAATTCATATCGTTATTTTTTTACTATAAATAAAGCATGATATAGCTATAACTCATCGATACCAAATCTTATGATTTGTATGTCAAAAAGATTAGCCTTTATTATATAAAAAGATCTTTTTAAAAAACCAACAATCGTTGTAGTAGGAAGAAAGTATTTTGAAAAAAGCCATTTAAATGCGATCATCTCAGAACTTGTTTTTATGCGTTCTGTCCGAATATCCTCAATATGTTTGAGACTTAACTAAGTGCTACCATGAGTCACGTGAAATTTAATGAATCTAATAATACTTTAAAACAATAGAAAAATTAAATAAATTCATTATAAAGTATTGAAATACTTAAGTTGTAGTTTCACTATAGTATAAATTGGCTTTTGTTATAAAAAGATATTCGCAGATAAGTCACAGTTCCGTTAGTAAGACTCGAATACATAAAAAATCTTTACAGATAAAAGAGACAAGACCAAAATGTTATATTTGGTTGTAACTTGTTAAACCGACACGCTTGAATTGCGTTATATCACACACAATGGATATGTAATATCAGAAAAATCACGTATCAAATCAAATTTGCCTTTTCGATACAGCGGATATAACGCAACTTAAAGTATATCTATGGTTGCGTTGCTCATATTTTATTCCACAGGGCGTTTATAAATGACGCTGAATACATATTTATGTATTATATTTATGTTGGCATCTGTAGCCTCGCGGTAGTGATCAAATGGTTTCGAGTTCAATTTAAGTTGATTTAAATATATTTTTTTCAATAAAACGTTGAGACCTTTAGTGCGACTGTGGGATTGTGTTTTGATATGAAAGTTACATTTTTAAATCCTGCTTAGCTTAAGCGATTTGAAATTGAAAATACCTGGCGCATTGCCTACACGCTTGTATGCCATATCTATTTTTATAAATATTGTTAAAAATGTAACTCAATTTGAAATCAAAATGGAAATTTTATACAAAATAAGAGGTAGCATTCAGTCAATATAGTTTTTTATTTAAATATTATTTTTTGCGTTATAAATGGTAACATAAAACTATTATTAATGATACAATTATGTCATTTGGTATTAGGATAATCATGTTTTTGATACTAAAATATTATATTGCAACGCTCCGTGGTCATCAATAGTTCATTTGTTGTATCAATAGTTTATCAAAATCATCGTCTAACTAACTCCTTCATAATTGATGATTTAATGACGGAATTTTTCAAATATTGACTTTCCTCTCTTATGAATATTAAATTAGTTACTCCGTCCGACCCCAGTAACGCATTTTATAAGACATACGGTTCATTTTGCATGTAAATAGAATTTGTTATTTAAAAAAATATGTAGTATTGCGTATCGTATGAATCATCATTTTTAGAATTGTATACAAGTCTTCAAAGATCTTTCGTGTACTCTTTGTTGTATGTTTATAATGCCTAACATGTCATTTTGGTAATATTGTTGGTGGTAAGTTAGAATCAGTTCTTTCTTTTGTTGGCTGGGAATATTGAAATTAAAATTGTTATCTATCGGTTTTAAGTTATGTATTTTTAATCAAAATTAACCTTTCTTTAGATTTAACAAAATATAATTAACATATTGCATTACATACATAGAGAATTATTGTATACGTAAATCAATAAATAACAAAGAATTCATTCCAATCTAAGCTTAGAAAAAAATAACATCTCTACTCTCAGACCCCCCTACCGTATTGTGCGTGAATATACCAATTACTGTAGCACTGAAGTATAAATCTATCATCTTACTATGTGGTGATTAATTATCTTTCCAAAACTACTGAAATACTGATCTTTTTTCTTAATTATAGTTTCTTTTTGCAGCTCAGTGTCATTTCAATATTTGAAACATAATAAAATCACTAATTATAATGTTTTACATGCGGTATGTAGGTATATTAAGGAAGAAGATTGAAAACTACTTCAGTACACAAATAATTGATAAAATAAATCATTTTTTTCAAGCAACAATACTTATTTTAAGACCAAAAAATCGGTTTTTTACGATATTACTACCAATAATTTCAAATTTGGCGGGAATAAAAAAGGAACAACGGAATCGCCGTTTCATATACACAGTTGGATTTTTTCCAAATTCGAATATATTAAATAGCGTATTAATATTAAAGGTTCCTCAGCAGCCCTTCGTCGAGAGCAGGCCGTAGTTCCTACTCAAGCCGCCATGTCACGTGTGGCGCTACTCCCACGCGAGATTACATTCTTTTTTATTCCGCAATCGAATGCGTTCGAATTTTATATGTATTTCTTATTTTACATATTCTTTCCGCGGGAGGTAAGAAATGGATACAAGAAAGCTTAATTTCACGCCTGAAAAACTAAACTACATTGAATTTCATAAAACAAATATTATAAATGTAAAGTTTGTGAATTTATACAAACACGTACAGAAAAATAATGTAACTATCAATCTTTCCTCGACTGTCATACAGAGAAGTGGTCTCCAAAGTTTTGTTTAATCATCATCTCAATATAAGCCGTATTACTAGAAATCATTGTTAATCATCCGCTCAATTTCTATTTAAAGAAAGGGTAATGTTGGAAGTATGAAGCAAGGTAAGAAATAGTTGTTAGATAATTGCACTCCATTAGGATTTAAAAAGTCGTAATTTTTGTAAAAAAAAATTACTCACGAAATGTGATGGTTACGGAATTCGAGCCCTTGACTCCCCAACCGAATTAGAAGAGACGTTATTTGTCAGTCACTTATTATGATTAGTATAATTATCCTTAATTTTAAATTTGTATTCAAAATTAACAATAATCTTTTTTCCCACCATAAAGTCCATTTGCTTCTATCAAAATCGGAGATGGTTAAAAAAAATACGATCTGGATACTTAAATAATTGTTATCGAATAATGATGAAGCCATTTTATCTGCTGCCATTTCGCGTCAAGTGATGAGAATTTATAATCACTCTCTTGTAATCCTCATAGCGAGTCTAATTACCATACAACAATGGACGGCTTAGGTGTTGGAAACTTTTCCTAACACCGGGGATTTTCAATATAAATGATTCGCATCTTAACGAATTTATAAACTGTAAGTATTTGAATATCTTCCATTATTCAGCAATTGTAAGCAGTGATAAAATAAACAAAAAGTGTACTCTGTTACGAAGCTCTTGAAATCGAAGATATTTAAGAACAATAAAATAGTGATTCGAACATTGGTTTCCATAGATTCGGCGGAAAATTTGTAGTTATTCATTTGAAATATTTATTAAAAATATACAATAGTAAAAGATTAGGTACTATATTTGTCAATATAAGCGAATTTAAATATAAAATTCGAAATACATAATAATCATATTAAGTAACGGTAACCAAAATTTTTGATGCAGTAAAATTTTTGCTTTTACTGTTTGCGAAAACTTCTACAACCATTCTATTCGTTACGTCATAAATATTATATTAGAACTCATCGTCAATTAAGCCCTGAGTGTCCTGAAGTCATATAAATGATGATGGAAGGCCCCTAATAAATACTATTGGTTATGAATATAATTAAAAATAATGTAACCAAGAGGCTAAGGGTCATGGTCATTCGTCTTATTTGGTTGACATGGTCACTGGTTAGAATTTTTGAATAAACACACACACTATCATATAATCTACGTCACTTTATCTGAAACTTCTCTATGTCAATAATAAATCAAATAAAAATTAACGAAATGCTAAATAGTCGCATGACCAAATAAGCAAATTCGTCTATGGTCATGAAATATGTACAGTAATTTTAATGAAGTTGTGTGGAATACAAATCATTCAAAATGGAAAAATAAAGTTTTTTTTCGGAGATAATTGAAAGATACTAATTTCGGAGAATGAAACAAGCAAAACAATGTGAAATTTTAGATAAAACAGTACACATTTAAATAAATCTTTATGACTTTTCCATATTTCACTGTGTAACTACATAATTATACTCCTATATGGAGTATAATTATTGAGTAAATTCCTTCACAACGACTTGGTTGACATCAAGATCTCTTCTGTAATTTAAGATAATTTAAGACATCGACTGAGGGTGCTTGATGGAATTTCAATACCAAATTTGGATTATTGAGATTTTGTACACTTCCATGTATTTTGTCACTAACGACCCGGGTTTTCTCCTTTCGGCATTCGAGCACACAAATGGACTCGAACTGAGTCTTCTGTAATTGTTTTACTATTTCTTTGGGTTATTTAATCTTAATTCAAAAGAATATCTCAAATGACAAAATTTTTTGTTATGTTCCGTCAAAAAAAAGTGAACAATTAAGTTATGTCAATAATATTATCTACGATAGGCAGAAAAAAAAATATTCAATGATCATAAAATACCCACATATTGTATGATAATATTATAGGTATATTATGAAATTAAGCATTCATTTGACATACGAATGTATTTTAAACAAGAAATCTAAAGATGCATATAATAAACAGGCTTGATTTATACAGCTTAGATGTGACTGTGTATTTAACAGACCAGTGCATAGTTTCAACTTGCCAGTCATTATTTTATCAGTGCATTCTACCGAGAGATAAGAAGTTTCCCTTGGAATTGTGTGGAGTAGAAGAGGCGACGAGGAAGTTAAAGTTAACAATGGGGAAGGAATTAAGAAAGGGGTAGGTTTAGAATGTAAAATAATATTTTGGAAAATGTTCAATCACGAGACTTAAGGGATGATAACCGTGCTTATAAAAGTACGGATTGATTGGAGGAAGGAATATTATTCATGATTTTTTGGCAAGTTTAATATATGACGATTGCTAATTTCGTACACATATCAGTAAAAAAACAATTGTCTGTTAATAAAAATGGTGGATAAATGACTAGAGTAAAAAAATGAAAAACATTCTCAGAAATGCTAGAAATTAGTCGTGGAAGGTAGTTAGATAATAATTTTCATAATATCACACTTGTGTGTGGTTTAGATGTGAGGGATAGAAAAAACGGTGACAATATAGTAAAAAAGTATTACTCTTTTTTAAAAATAAAAAAAATTCCTACTCGTGTTACATACATCTATATCATAGCCAGCTATTTTTACAATAAGGTATAGTTTGGTTCTATATATGCAGGAAAGAAACAATTTATTAATTTTTTTTTAGTTTTTTAATTTTGCTCGATTAATAAATTTTTAATGTAGCTTTATTTTTGATTTCTGATTAGTATTTATTGATTTGTAAGAGGTCCCTAACATTTTAATTGTAGACTATTTAATTTCGTTTTATTATATATTTTGTTTGATTACCTGTAAGTTCATGAACCAACTGTTTCATATACCTTGTAATTGTTAACATTCAATTTCATATAAATAACCGTAATTATAATTTTATCAGTTGATAATGCTCGTGATGAGCGAAGCAGCTCCCGATCATTATAAACATTTGTAAGTAGGAGAAAAAAATTGTGTTTTATTATTAAAATATAATGTCTTTCCACCAAGAATGGACAGTTGACAACTTAAAAGTATTCATTGAATAATAACATAACTGCTTTACGTGAATTGAATGGTGTATACAATTATATTATTTTACCTTTTAGTTTGTTCAAAACAGCAACAGCCACATGATAAACTTTCTCATGATATTGATATCCGTCCCTTGACACTATCAGCTAAACTGGGAGATAGTTATTATTGTGTATTAAAACAAAGTTTCCAGCTTTGTACGCTAGCTAAGTAATACGCTGAACTATTTGCAACTGTGTTCGTATTTCTCCCCCTTTAACCTTCTATGGCACAATTTTACTCGAACAAAATATACCGATATTGTTACACAATAGTATATAACGTCAATTACTCTTAATATTATTTATGTTTCTTTAATTTTTGTGGCAATAAGCACATCGTAAGTACATTATTTCAGTATCTATATGATTTACATATAAATAACACCAACAAAACTGTCTATATAATGTAATACAGATTCCACAATCCATCCTATCACCGTAAAGTTAATTATACGAAATTCTATGTCATTATTTTTTGAGTATGAACTTCGAAAATAAACGATCCTACATGAATGTTTGACAAACTTGATTTGAATGCGTTTCATTTGAGATATCGACTAAGGGTGCTTGATGGAATTTCAATATCAAAGTTAGAGTTCATTCGTGTGCTCGAGTGCCTGAAGATGCCGAATGGCGAATCCCGGGTCGTTAGTGACGAAATACATGGAGATGTACAAAATCTCAAAAATTCAATTTTGAATTTGCTTCGCTTAAATGAGTGTGCTTAATTTAACCATAGCTTTAATTTCCCTCATCCAACAAAATTACGATGACGTGCCTTTTGTCACAAAGAAGTCAGTTGAAATTCCCGTATTAGTTAAAAAAGGAATGAAGTACTTTACCCGTCATAGATGACGGTATTGAAATTGAAATATTGATTGTCTAAAGTAGCTAGTACGTCGGAATTGTATGTGTATTTTAGAACATTTTATTTTATATATACACCGTGAACACTTAGGTCATGAGAAAATTTCATGCCTACATGTGATAATAATAAAACTTCCAGCGGTCTGGGCTATTATATATAAGATTTGAATTGTTATTTTTTTCCAAAACAATGGCACAGATAATTTACAAAGCTTATTAATTGGCGTACGTTTATATCTTCTAACGATTGGTTATTTATTTAAATTACAAACTTGAAGGTGACACTCAATTTAAAGCTTTGCCCAATTAACTCTGATACCTATTTGTACCCTTTGAAACAAAACTACGGTTAACCAGGCGTTGTATTTATTTTCTTGAGTAGAGCGTGCTGTCCGACATTATTTCCATGCTACTTCATTAACTTGCAAGCGGTGCTTATCTGGGCGTATTAATCAGCGAGAAGTCTTAACAAGCAACACTGGCGCTAATTTCCATTCCCTCGGCGGGGACCTAGCGTCGGTTTTCTGTGAAAATTTTCCGGGCACTTGGGTTCTTGTAGAATATGACTCTTAGTTGGGATTCGCGTGCTATTGTCGCATGGTTTGCTACGTCAAGAGGCCGCGCCGTGACATTAAAAGGACAGAATATACTTTGTATATTTTTTATTCTTATGTATCGCGGTTATATTTGCATTTAAATTCTGTCTCGAAATTTTTCGCTTTATGTGAAATCTGATTTTGGTTTTTCTGTAAAAGTGATTAACGTAAATATGTAGCTTATACAATGTATGATTTAAACATTAAAATTTGTTGCGACGTTAATTATTGTAAACAATCTATTTTTATGCATTGTGCCTCGTAAATTATAATTGAAAATTTATATATATGTGTAAGTATGTTATTATGTATGCCATTTTTCAAATTTATCCAAAGGTCACTACTGTATTTAATTGTAATTTTCAGAATTTGAAAATCGTATTATAGAAATTAATCATATGTTTAATGAACACTTCGTCTCGAATTTCTGGAAAATAGTCTCACAATCAATTTAATGGGTGTCTTCTCTTCTTACATACATTTCTTTTGAAATATCCATTCCTCGTTGTTTATTATTAATGCAAGTGATGTGTCTACACCCTCTCTTTACATGACCAGCGATAAACTTCAGGTATATATTAAACTATATATAAAAAATAATAGAGGGATATTAATCAATGCAAACGATAAAAATAAATTTATTCTGATAGTAAATTTTCACTACGCAACTAATGGAATTATAAAAAAACTACATGTATTTTGAAAGAAAAGATTTTTCAATACGAAGCGCCATTAAAATATTTTTAACGCCAACTTATTTCATAGCCAACTCTCGCTAAACAATAGACAAGATTGCGAAGCTTACGGTTTGAAGGCATTCCCCGATTCCACGACCCGCTGTTGACGGAAGTCTCGGCTGGCGCTGTCGAGGCTTATCCGGAAACGGATGTTTCTACTATGGAATTATGTTCCTAGAAACGTCCATAAATAGAAACTCGACAAAATTATTTCAATCTACATGGTAGAATCTTCATTGTACGCGGTAGAATTTTCATAGTTACGACGTTTACAAAATAAACATATTTATAGACATCCACTTATAAACTGTTCATTTAGCATAATGAATGCTACGTTTAAATTGGCACAGATAAGTAAACAATATAGATTGTAGTTTTTTTAACGTATACGGATAGTTAGTTGATAAATAAGCATGGCAGAGATGAAATTACGGAAACAAACAAACTTAAAACGGCTCGAAATTAAATTAATATTATGTTATGTATTGGTTGTGATACTACAAAAATAAGTGTACTATTGTCTGAGAGATTGTTTTTATAAAATTAAAGTACAATTTGAAGTACGTATACTAAATTTTAATTACTGATGAAGGTCAATTTCTCTCAGCAAGTTATAAGTTCAAAATAAAACTGGTGTTTACCATATTAAAAAAAATTGCGGAATAGATTCAACGAATTGTGTTTATTTTTAATAAACAAAAAACATTACTTAGAAACGATTCTTACAAATTTAGAGTGCACTTCTGAAAATTCACAATTTTTTTTAGATAAATCTAGCCTTCCAGCTTTGATTCATTCATCAAAATAATGTAAAAAGCACATGTACAAACGGTTAATTAATAAGATCTCTCCCACAAAATATATTCAAATAACAACAATATAATTTAAAATTACATTCATGTTGATTTTACTGAATATATTTTTTATATTGTAGCAACTACATTTTTGTAAAATAGCATACAACAGTAAGTTTTTATAATTTTGATATAAAATGAAAATTTTTTACTTTTAGTGACCATAACTGATTTCATAATTTCAATAAACAATGGAAAATGATAGGCTAAAAATAATTATTTAAACTTATAGTCGATTATAAATTATATTATCCATTTGCAGCTTTATATGTATATTCTTTTGAATATACGAAATTAAGTTTTGTTGAAAAACGAATTCCATCAAAAATACCCTTGGGGTAACGGGATTTATTATTTAATATTTAACCATCATTTGTTCGTTAAAATAATCGTCTAACCGCATATCATAATAACCATCATTACGTCTAATCGGCAATATAATTGCTTCGTGAATAAATTGGTCGGGTAAGCTTTACCCTGAGCTGCTGTGATCACTTCTGTGTGGTTATTAAAACCCCACAAACCCTTAATGAACGCAGCACCATACAACAAAGGATCTTTTTGACTTGTTTACATTTATGTAAAAGATACATATCAAACATCACCTGCTGAATGTAAGTTTGTTTCATTTTTTTAATTGATATGTTATATAATCAAATATTGTATTCTTTTCACCACAAGTTATTGAGGATACACTGTTCACCATTTGATATTGCATATATATCAAAAGCCTAGCTAATGATAACCTATGTTTTAGTATATTTTCCAACGTGTTATCACAATCAGCTAAAAATTACTCACTAGCTGAGCAAAACAACCTCAAAATGGAAATTTGGAATATATACTAAACATTTTGGAATGTTGTTTATTGGCCTTGTTGTAATTACAGATACTTTAAATTTGAAGTTTGGAAGATTCAACTGGAACGAACAGCTGATTATTCCAAACTCCCCGTTGCTGTATCATATACGTGAATGATTTCGTGAAAAAATAAATTTATATATATATATTCCCATATTAATAAATTCATCTCATGGTCACCTCACAGAACCCACTAAATTTGGAATGATTCTTTCGTCGAATTGCATCCCGTCGAAACTCACAATGCTATTATAATTGTAAAATCACTGGTAATTCTAATATTAGTTGGAAAGCGGCAATGATATTGAAATTCCATCAAGCATCCTCAGTCGATGTCTTAAAAGATATTTAAACATTTCGGAATAGATATGCCACCAACTTTGCAGTCGACGGCGTCGAGAAGTTATTGTTGTCTCTTTCAGAAGAGTTAGCTTGTGCGGCTTTTATGACGTTCGATCGCGTTCTTTCTATCACCCGTATCTGTGTATAGTATCCGCGTTGTGTAAGTTTCTTAGGTTTTGTTAAGTGTTGTTAGTTCCTCGGTGTTGTTCACCGTATTTATGCTGTTTCCCCACAAACATATCGTCACCGTACTGGAAAAAGTTGGTAGGAAAATAGGTAAGTGCACAGTGAGATTCTTGGCTATCAATTCTTTGTCTGGAATAACTCAGTAGGTGCATTAATAATACCAGTTTGAAAAAAATACAGCAATTTATTTTATTAGTATGTATATTAATGCAGATTTATAAGCAAGCAACTGTCCCTGTTTATTTATCCTATGATTAGTCTTAGATTTTCGTACATCCATCTATATCTGTTATATCTATACTCAGAACTCTTAATATATTATATACAATTATTCTAGTTTGAGATTAATGGTTTGTTTCTTCATCAGTCCAACTACTTCATTCAATCCTACGGTGTATGTAACGTTAATACATGGTTAAAACACACTTCATAGCATCGAGGCTTCGCAGCCAAATAAAGCGTAAAGTTCTTTGTAGAATTAGACCCCAAATGACTGAGTGACTGTTAAAGTAAAAGGGTTCAGCGGAAATGATTTCACACCACTGGAACGTTATCGGTGTGGAAATGATGCAGAAATACCTGAGTATATTTTGTAACGCGGTTTAACAAATTATATTAAATACAACGTGTCAATATTGTTAAATATAATTACATAAAACGTTTCATAAAGAAATAAGGTAAGATGTTTTTTTAAGGAATAGTTTTTAAATAGTTATTGATTAAAAATAGATGCTTTTTCCCAATTTTTATATTGCTAAGTACCAGAAGTGTTTTATTTTTTATTAACTGATTTGAAATAAAACTCTAAGAGGTCTCCAAAAAGTCACTTGAGTTCACGTTGAGGAGAAAAGACGTTACAAAAATTCATTCCTAAATGTTAAATTGAGAAAATAAACGTTAGATATTGACCTTAATGGCACTTCAATCCATAATCTTTTCATCCTGAAACAGAACTATTATTATTGAGAACTGTATAAGTTCATAAATTAACGATTCAGTTCTTGAAATCTGTATACCAATCGTAAGAGATTACTTTGCATGTTATTCGTGTGGTTTTGGTGAACAGATTTTCTATATTTTTTTCCACTGTGGACCTAGCCTTTTCTAAAATAGCAACAGGGAAAAATGTAATCATAGAATATTTAGTACTAAGGGCTTCTTTTAAAATGAATTAAATCCCATAAAGAAGTTTTTAAATTAAATATTATTCGTATTTTTTCACGAAAATAAAAGCAATTCATCAAACAAATTACAATAATTATTTTTATTTCTATCAAATGAAAATATTAAAAACACAACTCATTCGAAATAATAATTCAATATTCTTATGTGTTAAATATTTAAATTGAAAAACGTGTGCGATAATCTCGGCAAGAATGAATTAGCGCCACCTAATATTAAATGACTGGATAGATTAACCGCGAATTCATAGATATTAATGTTGAAATGAATTTTGCCGTGGTTGAAATTTCCCAGTAGAAACTATTCCAGATACAGATGTATCTGACCTGTTCAAAAGTTAGCCCATTCTAATAAAGATGAACTTCTGCAGTACGTGATCTATATATTTTTTCTCTTCTCACTTTCAATATTCAGGTATGTTGGTTTGAAATTTTAACACAATAATTGATACTGTAAAAAATAATCATTATGCAATACAGCTTAATTGAAACATTTAAACACGATACCAAATTAAATAGCGTTCACTTGAAACCAGCAGTGTCTATCACCCTCGAAACTAAAGTACCTTCCGACCATTGTCGGTGTAAAATCTCGCTTGAATAAGCTTTATGAATGACTTTGATATTTTGAAAGCTTTTAATTAAAAATTAAGCTCCCCTGCACGAAGGTTACGTCCGCGTAGATGACAGTGAAGCTCCGTGGCTATCACTCGAAGCTTACGGACAAAGGGTTTCCATACACCAGCTCGAAGAAGTGTCACATAATAACAATTTTGATAATTATGATGGAGTGGAAACCGAGTTCAGAGGTAATGGAAAATTTTAGACATCCCCACTGTTAATTAATAACAGTAATGTAAGGTTTAACGATGTTTATTTAAATTAATTATTATAGTACAATGATGGCAATAAAACATATTTTATAATGTTAATACTGTAATTTAATTATTTAAATAAAAAGTGACAACATAGTAATATTACATTTTCGATCTCTAGTTTGTTCGATTTTTATAAACATCGACTTTGTAAAAGAAAAAGAGATAACCCACACTCAAAAAATACTCTGTGTGGCCCACAAAAAACGTGTATTAAATTATGTACATTGTGATAATCAAAAAAAAAAATATTTTGAAAAGACGGAATGATACGTCCTTATGCCTTTATACAATCGATGTATTCGTCGAATTACATTCCGTCAAAACCCACAATACTATTATAATTGTAAAATCACTGGTATTTCTAAAAGAAGTTGAAAAGCGGCAATTCGCCACTCTGTTAATATGGTGTTTACAAAATAAGGATTAGGGCGATTTCCGAAATTTTAACTCAGGTATCGGTGTGGCTCTCAGACGTATAATGTATTGCCTCGTAAATGATATTTGTCGCATTTGTATCTTCTATATAAGCGTTAGACACTGTTTACTGTCTCTCAGTTCGAGTCCATTTGTGTGCTCGAATGCCTGAAGATGCCGAAAGGCGAAACCCGGGTCGTTAGTGACAAAATACATGGAAGTGTACAAAATCTCAATAATCCAAATTTAATATATATATACATATAAATATAGTGTGTTAACACGTTTTGTGTAAGTTATACACAATGTTTTTTGGTGTGGGTTACGTCCTTTTTCCTTTCCACAGTCGATATGATTTTTAGATTCGGGATCTCGGCAACATTGCAATATTGCCTTTTGAGTTTTTCTCAAATCAGTTATGGAACTTTTTTCTCAAAACAGTTATGGAACGATCTTTCTCTTTTGATATTGGCTTTCTATTACTGGCCTAATTTCAAATTTTAATGTCATTTCTTATATATTTTAATCAAATTATAATCAAACCAAAAACAGTATTCCTGTTTTTTACCATATTTTATAAATCTATTGTTTATTAGTATTATTTATTTATTTGTCTAAATTTAGACCATATAAGAAGATAAACTACAAATTATCATTCACAAATATATCAAAACGTTTAAGGATTTAATTAATAAGTTAAATATTAATTTATTTTTGCATTTTACTATTGTCGAAATCGAACAATAACATCAACTTTGATCTCTTTGTGCTATCATAGATTTACATTAGATACATATGATAATTACTTGATTCAGCAATATGTATTGCAACCCTGGTTCATTTTTTTGACTCGTGGTTTTAAAAATTCAACAATCTTTCAATCTTTGGGATCCAATTTGTAAATTCATAAAACAGAGCAGATAAAATAACTGTTTACGTACATTCAAACTTGATCATTTCTATTCACAGTATTATATTCGTCTTAGTCCTTTCTCATTGTAGGTATATCCAAAGCGTGTGTATTAATTTATTAAAACTATAAAACCCTTTCCGTAAGAAGCTTAAAGTCAACACCTGATAAATATTACTTTCATGTAATTAAAGAATGATTAAGCTCCCGATAAGGGTCGTAAAAATAAATTATTGGCTAGCGCAACGTTTTTACAAGCCGAAATATTATTTTCATCAATCATTTTATAACATTTATAAATTATTTAATCGCTCGTTAATTTAATACTAGCCGTAATTAAAGTTTTTAGTTGCGTAACCAATGGCTGATACGTAAATATGCCATGTAATGTTTTAACAGCAAATCAATAAGTTATTTACGTAGAAATTGTCAACGCAGTTTTATTCCTTTACTTTTTTATTCACTCAAAACCTATAATTGTATTTCACGTAAATTTGACAGTATATACGTAGTTTTAAACAACTGATGGTCTCAGTATCAAGATAATATTATATTATTGTTGATTTCAAAGAAAACAAAATTCGCCACTAATCAATTTCACTATATTATGGTATAATATTAATTTGTGTGTAATGGGACGTGTATAAAAATAGACAAATGCAATTATTCATTTTAAACCAATGGCACTTAGTTCGAGATAGCTTAAGGTTTTGACGTTTGTATTATATGGTAATTTTGCTTGATATTATTTGATTACGGATTGTAGTAACGAACTTTTATATTAATATCCGCATTGTAAATATTAATAGCGGTATTAGAAACAAATAAAATATCCAAAAAGTATACATTTGATAAATGAGAATTTCTATACGGACGAATCGATTTGGTTAGTTTTCAATATCGACATTCTAACATTTAGCATTTTCAAAACCGGTGGTTATTGATTAACTAACCGTTTTACAAGATGAACATATTAAGTTTGTAATTATACTTTTTGTCCGAAAGGTATGGGTACGAATCTACAATTAGAATAAAAGGAAGCTATAATAGAATGCACATCCGGAGAAAAAACGGTATAGAAATAAGCTGTTAAGAACAGAATTAGATTTACTAATAAATATATGTGAATAATTTCAATTTGATACATTTAAAAAACATTGCTTTAAGATAAATCTTTTGCGGCGAATAAATAATATTTTATAGTTCATACTAGAATTGTTTTACCTGTTATTATTATAAATAGATGGTGGCATTTACAACAATGCTCTTTTGTCTTGTGTAAAATGTATTGCCCTTTACAACCAAATGCGAGGATTGCCTTTGTCGTGAAAATTCCTTCAAGAGCTTAGCTAGAAATGGCATCAAAAGCATTCCAGACAATTCACCTCTGAAATACATATGAAATTATACACTCAAACGGCAATGTTCTTTTACCCGTGTCCGTTTATGATATAGGATCTTAATTTAAATAAGTTTATGTGTATAGAGTCTTGAGAAATTGATTAACAAAAGTATTAATTCTAATAGCGTATTTTTGACCAAACGCGATAACATGGTGGACGGGTATCTCCTGTAAACTAGACTTGAAGGGGGAAACACTACTATCGTTATTCGGAGTATTTTCTGGAGGAAAAAAATGCTTAATGTAAAATACATATAAAAGAGGGAACTACCCGTTTTTTCAAACGGAAACTTATTTCAAATTAACTACATACTGTTTATGCTTATATTGATTTACAAGAATACATTATTAATTTTTTACTATTTATCCGATAAATGATTTCTAAGTTATTATTTTAATTGAAATCATGCAATATTATCAAATTAAAACGTCTAGCTATCTGGTAAATGCACATGGATACACAGTTTTTACAGAAAAATTACACATGTCAAAATATAAAGAAACTTTTTTATAAATAATCTGTAAACATAGAACCCCTAGTTCATCAGTATATATTATTTAATACAAAAGTAAGAAATAAAGAAATAAAAACAAGTAAGACTTACAATTTATTATTTCTTGGGCGACGAGCGTTTTTCCGTTGAATAATTTTCAAGCACATAACAATACCGTCGGTTGATCCGACAAAATTTATCATTTTGACAATTTAATTTTACTTTGAGCTCTCGGCAACAAACAATGACGAGGCTGTTTCATCATTGCCACATAAATATTCACACCAATTTCATTTTGTGACATTTAAAAAACGCTTCATGTTATTAAAAAACATTTGTAAATTTAATATCACTTACCGTTATGCAATCCGTCGGGAAATGACGGAAAATTCAATGAAAAGTCATGTGTAGTTCATGTTTAACATCATTTTTTATGATGGGCTTAATTTAACTTTATAGGTTTATTGTTTGCACTAAAACACGAGAAAATTGGACGTGGAGAATTAATTGCCCACGACTTAATATCAATTTATTTAATTTAAATATAGATATTAGTAAAATTATAAATACAACGCAAGTAAATAACTATACGATTTTTATCAAAACGTCACTAAGAAAAACTACAACTTTCACCTTTTTGAGCAAAAAATCAGATGATTTCGTATTACGGCATTAAAATGTGTTACTGTCATCACATTTTAATAAAACAGCGGTCAGA
The DNA here is from genome assembly GCA_022494535.1 of Himalopsyche phryganea. NCBI lineage: Eukaryota > Metazoa > Arthropoda > Insecta > Trichoptera > Rhyacophilidae > Himalopsyche > Himalopsyche phryganea. The sequence continues at coordinate 3,628,889 of JAGVSL010000010.1, read as the reverse complement.
GGTCTTTCAAAATTTTAAGAAAAAATCAGGCGTTGTATTTACCTTTCATAAATTTGTACTTTATATATTCATAAGACGGCTTTATATTTTCTACACGATAGGCAAATTTTTTTTTCTCCTTCGAAAGATAGAATCTTGTGTGTTTTTTATGTAACAGTGATGATATACGTGGTACCTTTTGAAGGATTAACCTACATAATTTATAACATGCATAAACAAGTTAGTAATAAATATAGGAAGACAAAACGTTTTTAAATAAACAAGAATAAATCTATACACCGCTGTAAAATGTGCTTGATAATTTTCCCACCCTCTGGGATAATTTTCCACTCTGGCATTCTTTTGTTTATGTCTCTATAACATTTTAAATTCAAGCGTCGAGGGCGCCATTTATAATCGCCATCTTAGTCGCAACGTTTCCGGTGTCCCCAGCGACCGGTCGCCTCTACAGCCACTTCCGGCCCCGGCTCAAAACAACGGCCCCTAGTCACGGAAAACTCGATTTCATAGACATTTTATTAACTTGAAAATGTTTTCAAGACTTTTTAGCAATTCAGAGTATATACCAGCCAAATTTACGATTACGCTAATTTTGTTTTAATGTCTATTATTTCAAGCACTTGTAGTCAAGTATTTGAATTAATTGTTCGTATTATATTATTTTATGAACAACTCATTTTGAGTAGAGCTTGTTCAATGTTGACCATCTATATATCACCATATCATGCAGTTTTTATTGAATGTGTTTATTGAAAATGTGTTATCCGATACTTATATAATTATAACGTCTTAGCTCGCTGTTTTAAATCATATCCACTAGTTTCCCAATTATTTTTGGCTAATTGTATTGCATACATTAGCCGTTCTAAGAACTTTTTCTTTGTCAACATAAAGTGACAAAAGGTGGTAAATATTACATTGTTTGATATTAAGGTTTTATTAATTTGTATATCTTTTTCTTAACATGTACTTAATTTGGAAAAATCCATTGCTTAAATAACTAAGTAATGATTGCAAAATGCATTTAAGAATTTTTTAAGAATGATTTGAAAGTAAATGAAATTAAGCCGTACTATTGCACTTGATTGAAATCTACATCGTACAATATGTTTTTAAAACCATATTCACTCCCAATGTGGAGCATACTATATGGCACCTTGATGGAAGTATCTTAACAGAAGTTTTTCTAAAAGAACTGCTTGTTACTCAGTTGCTCAACCTCTTTATTTTTCGTAGAGAGTAGGGATATAAAAACAGGGTTATAAAAATTGGTTTCCTAAGCGCTCTCGGTACGCTTCATTTTTAGGATCAGATGGGTGGCAGGGAATTTTAGAAATCACTAACATAAATCGATTGAAAAATTAATTAACGAATTTGTGCTTACCGGGATTCCAGCTCGAAACCAACAACATTGACTACTGTACTACAGACCTGGCATTTAATTTGGTAATACTGTCCCTTGTAAAAGTCAATTAAACGCCAATTTCAGTTAGACAATTACTATATGTTCCATTCCCACTCTTTATTTTTTTTCAGATGTAGACACTATTTTCCCATGACTTTGATATTGCCTACGATATATTTTACATGTAAAAACCAACAACCACACAACGTATTGAAAATAAAATGTCTACTTCTTTTGAGTTTTTAACTGACACAAAAAAACCATACCCAGGATTAATCCACTCAGTAATTCACTTTTTTGATCACTTAATAGTTCACCCTTAAGCTTAGACATATTATGTGACACACCCTGGTTTTTGTTAAGTATAAGTTTCATTAGTGTCCAGAACTGAAATCACCCAGCGGCAACGGCAATAATTCGCAGAATCGGCCCACTCTTGTTACCAAGCCGTTCAATAGTCGCCGGGCACGCCCGCTGGACGAGTCCATTTTTGACGGAAAGAGGTAGCTCCGACGATGCAGGCAGTTTTTTGAATGGTATGTGTACACAGTCGATTACGATCTGTCGAGCCGGGCGAGTTGCGGCCTCGTCGCGGCGGAGGTGACGATGTGAATTGTTTGTGTTTAATTTGCGTTGAACTTAATTCGTTTGTCGTGTCATTTGTATTATAACTTAAAGTAAATTCAGTTGCTAAGTAAATGTAAATGTAGAATCAATTTTATGTCATACGAATTATATTGTTGTGTAATGGAAACCACTGCATCTTCGATGGAAAATAAATAAGTTGTGAACCGGATTTGAAATGGTGTTTGTCTGAGGTCACAGCCCTTCCAGGACTCTGGATAACCAGCCGGTCGCCTCTCTTCGATCCGGGGTCTTCTCACGGGCTTATATTAAGAAACTCCAATAGGAATCGATATGCTCCGTATTGAGAGCGCAAAGGGTAAAAAAATCATCTTAAGCGTACGATAGAAAATATTTTCCCAATGATTAATAATTTGAATTGTCTATTGTTTTATAAATTGATTCGATAATTCAAAACTATGAATTATCAAAGCGTACAACAGCGTGACATACTTGAGCATCGAAATAATTCATCATATCTGACGGCAAAGTTCGCAGCCTTCTGAAATTAAGTTATTGTATTAAAATTTAACAGTTGGATAGGTAAAATGACATGAACGTGGCACGTACGCACACTATAAGCGATCGCTGAATAAGCGTCGTCGACGGTGTTAACTCGGGGCTTATGTCTCTCACGACAGCAAGTATTATTTCAGTGCCAACCCCTTGTGCGAATATGATTGTGCAATGGAAACTTTTCGCCAACTATTATTTACCTGCGATATACCAGAGAGCGGGCGGATCTCAAATTTTATCACATTTTTTGTTTCTTTTTAACGCAACAAACTATGTTTTAATATTCATTTGTTTTATGTTCATATAATATATCGAGAGTATACTGATAAAACGCATTATGCTAGTGTTTGATGATTTTCTGTCTTAAATGATAACATTTATGTAGTTTTCCTTTCGTTAACGTAGAACGCATGCAGTCATAGAATAAACTGACTTTAAATCTAATGATTTGTATGCCAAAACTAATATTCTTTATATGTAATGTACAAAACATTCGTACGGTGTACTCTGAAAAAAAAAATAATACTCCAAAATCGATAACCTCCGAACTTTTTTTTATGACTTAATGCCTTCTCTCAGTATACTCTCGATATAATACTGAAATACCAGTTTTGAATATGTAAAAAATCGGTATTTTGTAATTGAAAATTAAGTAAAATCGATTTTTGATTCAGCGTTAGAAGTTTAAGTAGCACACTATTATTTATGTTACGTGTGAAATCCCTTGTAAGCTCTTGCAAAAGTTGCACCTAATATCGAATTAGCGACTACAGCCTTAATACGGTCACTGTTAAAATATTTTAATTATTTATCATTGTTCCGCTCGTCGTGAACATTTTGAAGCAATTGTATTTATTTTTATAAATGTAATACTTTTCACGAAGAATTGACAGTCAACACCATAAATGTAAGTTGTTATTAATTATCAAAGTATTTTTAATCGTTAATTTGCGATACTTTGCTTTTTTCTCCTTATATCAAACAATGCTACTACGTATTAGTTATTAATTGTCGAATAGGTCGAAAATATGGAGCGATTAAAATAAACATATCCTCAGTGATTGTCTGATGCGGCACTGCCTCGCGACGTTCGTGCATATAGTCGTAACTTTGGTTCAAATATTCAATTAATATGCTAATTTAATTCCACATTCGCTACCTTTGCCGTGGCGTGTACACGTTGTCGTTATAAAAGCAGAAATCCCACTATTTAGTTAGTGGTTAACGCATACCTTACAAATAATACGTCCCACTTTACGTCAACTCTCCGTACACTACCTGTTTGTACACGAATACTACTCGTCATATCATATTCATATTTAAGACCTACGTGTTAATTGCTTAAAAAAAATGTACACATATTTAACAGCGTTATTGAAATATCTTCATCGAAATAAATTTTGATGTTTTTTTATTATTATTAAAATGAAGCATTTTGCAATAATATTTATGCAAATCAATCAAATTTGTTTGGTGAAGGAAGTATAATATAACCCTATTATTAATGATCTTTTTTTTTTTTTTTAATGCGATGAACTTGTTTGTATCATACCGGAAATCATGTCTCCTGAATGATACGTTTACTCCACAATAAATATTTATAATATAAGTAACAATAAGAAATAATAATAATGTAACATTTGAAGGAATATGATGAGTACACAATAATTATATTAAAGTCGTCAACTAACAATTAATTTAAATACACAGAACTTTCTATGGTGAGGCAACAATTAAGGATTAAATGGTGAGGGGCAGGGAAGGTAAACTTTTTCTCCAAAGGAGGCCGCAAATTTTTTGAACTGATAAAAGTTCTCTGGGGAAGAAACCAGATCCGGATGTCCAATAGGACCATCGCGACTATTTCTGCAGGACAAATGCAGAATATCTCTTTCAATGGACATAATTGGGCAATCCCAAAGAATATGTTCAGAATCTTGATTTTTATCACCACAAGGACAATATGGGTTTGGTTTAATTTTAAACTTATATAATTTGGCATTAAACGCACCATGACCAGTGATAAATTGGGAATTCCAGTGATCTGGAGAAAACCATGTTGCATTCTGACGAAAGAGAATATCTGAGAAGAATAGATGGGTAGTTCTACCCCGAGGAGATATTAACCACCGTTTTTGCCAAGTCGTTAGAACAGTTAGTGAGCAGAGTTTTTTCACTTTAGCTTTGAGAAACTGTTGAGAATCTAATGGCTGAAGAATTGTGCTGCCAATTTGAGCTGGTTTCCTGAGCAATAAAAGATGAATTGCAGCTCTTATTTGGACTTCTAAATCTAGAGGAATAAGTCCTAACATAACAGGAAGACATTCGGTCGAGCAGGTTCGATGGGCTTTGGACATGGCAAGAAGTGGAAACCTTTGCCCCCGAAGAAGTATTTGACCTATTTTCTGTCGTTGGGAACATCTATATGCCCAGAAAATTGCAACATGACACGCAATACCAAGGAATTATTAATGATCTACAATTGATCGCATAATCTTCTTAGAATGCAAAGATTTGGTATCGACAAAGTTATAGTCTATTTATTATGTAAATAATGCTTTCTGCCAGAATAAAAAAAATAACAATATCGAGTGTATACTGACAGAAAGCTTAAGTCATATTTTTACTTTCAAAGTACTCTCTCTCTCAAGTACAATAATTGTTTGTTTTTTAAAAAGATTTTTATACCAAATAAAGAATAATCTTTTTACCATGAAAAGATTTGGTATCGATGAGTTAAATTCATATCATGCTTTTTGCCAGAGTAAAAAAATAACAATATGAATTAACACTGTTTCTCTTTCAATGCAATTATATCCTATGATTTTATGCGTTTTACCAGTACGTAGAAAGTTCAATTGCATACATTTAAGTCACAGAAAACCATTATAAACTGATTTAATACGTTCTGTCAGTATATCCTCGTTGTATTATTATAGAAACAATAACGAATATTCCCATCAAGTAAACTTTTTTGAAATCATAAACTAATCTATATTAATTCTAATACTTGTATTAGCATCTGCCTACTGAGATTCAAAATACTTGAGTAGTTTTTTTGAATTGAATGTTGCGACTTCTCCGACAGCTTAAACATGATCTGTTATTATCAGCCAACTAATACATAATGCTCTCAACTTTTTTACTCAACACTTCCTCTCTATCAACAAAATCTTAACAATTCAAAGTTGATATTGAAATTCCATCAAGCACACTCAGTCAATATCTCAATACTTCCAGACTGAGTTGATCGACTAGCGACGTCTTCTATTTGAGTATTGTCGAGTCTTACTCTTCATTTAGAATCTTCGGATAGTCTAACATTTATTATGACTGCAGTATCCAAATTCATGCAGAATTCTTTCACTTAGATTTGTGATATAACTTAATCATCAGGAGATTTCTTTTATTATAATCAAGCCAAGAACAGTTCTATTCAATATTTTAATATTAAATGTGCAGCTAACATTACACTATTTCAAATAAAATATTCATGCGCTTCATTTCAAATGTTTGCTCTTGATATCGATCATAATATATGGGCTCTCAAATGAATATTTTAAATAATAAACGTAATGATTTATTTAAATACGTTAAATATATTCATTTTTTGAACGAAATCTCTCTTAATCAAAGTCAAATTTGGATTATTGACATTTTGTACACTTCCATGTATTTTGTCACTAACAACCCGGGTTTCGCCTTTCGGCATCTTCAGGCATTCTTGCGCTCGAGTGTATAAAATCTCAATAATCCAAATTTGATATTGAAATTCCATCAAGCACCCTCAGTCGATGTCTTAAATTATAGTTAATCAAAGTGTTAAATTGTGGAATAATACTAAAAATAAAAGGTTTATTTTTGAAAATATAATTACTTTCTGTCAAAAATTGAAAATTTAAGTAATTGGCATCTTAGCTTCATTGAACTAAGTAATTTGGGATAAGAAATGACGTAGACTTTATAATTGAACGTATTTCATTTATATTATACGATATCTTCATATCGTTTGACGATAATTTTCAAAAACTGTTGTGGATATTTTGTTCTACAATAAACACTGACGACATGTGTGTACTCACCTCATCAAAGTGAATACATGAACCTTTAACATAGATAGAATGATTCTTATATGGCGACGATCATTAGGAAGAAACTTGTGTAAATAATGTGAAACCGAGATTTTTATAATGTGTAGTTTTAAACATTTGTATTTTTAGTGTTTCTACTACTAAATCATAAAAAAATAAAAATTCAGTGGTACTTAGAGATATTATGACATAACACGGTTTGTCTAAGCTTTGTTGGATGTATGAAACAAAAAGAGCTGTGGAAAGAGCATGGCAACACGTAGTACAGAATTGAATATTTTGGTAAGAGACTTTATTTCCCTTATACGGCCGATAAGACTTAAAAACAGATGAATCACTATCACTGAAACACAAAAACTTTTATCTAAATAAAATTTACTTATTTCTCTAGTAGTAGCAAAATAGTAATCAAAAATTCTTTCTATTCAGTGAAACTTATTTTATCCTGCCACAACAAAAGTTTCCACAACCACCTATATAGCATTTAAAAGCAATTGCCTCTACCTCTGTAAAAGGTTTAATTATTTTTATACCTTTTCAGTTGTTGTAAACATGTCAAGGGGGGTGGAATGTGAGTTTCCGGCGCGAGGGGGTAACTCTGCCACCCCCTCTTGTTTTACAATGTCGCCGCTTTTGCTTCAACTCGTCGACTAACTATGAGACGTTAGATTTGTCGATATGTAAAATAAAAAAGCGAGTGGTTTCGTTTTAATGAAACTTTTATGAAAATTTTTAATTACGTATGCAAAAATTAATGGAGGCAAACGTTTCAAATTTACATTTTTACCTTGGGAATGTAACGTATCCAAAAAAAACTAGGCTGTATTTGATATTTGAATTTTTGTAATGTTTCCTGTCGAGTTTTCTTCCAAAACATGTATTTATTTTTTCAATGAATACCATATACATTTTGACCCATATCAAACCAAGGAGAATAATATAAAAATCCAAGATATTGCTTTTAATAAAAAAATAATTTTCGATCGCGTAAAATGAAAATTCAATTTTTCAATTACACTTTTGATACAAAAGCTGGTTTTCGCCGAAGATTTGGTAAATCAAGTTCTTTTCGAAATGTCATCGTAGCCGAATAGGTCTTTCATCCTACTTGTCTACTTAATCAAATTCTTGAATGGTATACTATACATGCGTTTTTATTTTAACCGAATCATTGATTTATATCTAAAGGTTTACTGATAAAATGATTCTGAAAACATAAAAATGCTCTACCAGACTCCAAACTATTCTCTTTATCTGTTATGTTAACATGAGATATTGATCGAGTGACTAAAAAGCAGTTCTACTTGAATACTTTATGGTTCAATACTTGGAGCCAAGGCAGCTTAAAAAAATCTCTGAGTGGCATCGTTTTTCAAAACCGTGACATCATGTTGAAAGTACACAATGAGTTGAAATTCAGATCTATTTATATATAAATTAGAAAATAGCTTACTGTTAATAATGATATCATATATTGCCATCGTGAATAAAAGCAACAAAATACACTTGTCTTTTGAACAATAGGTTGTCATTATTGGTATGAAAGATGAAGGTGATGTGCTTGCGGGTTGTGTTTTGTACGAGGCAGCAAGTACTTGATAGAGGCGTCGCGACGTCATTCACGAGGCGTCTACCCATTGTTTGCTTTCCGGGCGCCTTCATCTTGAGGTAAGTAAATCGCTTGGCAGTGGTCCTTTGGGAGGTCGAAGCTCAGAACAGACCCTGTCTAGTTAAGTGAGCGGGTTTAATTCAAATACAACACACAACAAGTACATCGGATACGCTATACCGAGGAACCGTCAATTGAAACGTGTTTTGAATTAAATTTTGACTGCTTTAGTGAGCATGTTGTATCTTTATCGTACTTATAGTGTCAAATATAACTTGGAAAGCAGATTTACAATTTTTATTACGAAAAATAAAATACACACAAATTGGGTCAAATGAAAGCTGTTGTTTTTTTTATGAAAAAATTACTGAATAACAGAAAATTGCATTACATTTAAATCGTCCAAAACATACACTCTTCCAAATTATTTGTCAATATCAGTACGGGATTTTTCTCTTGGCGTCTTCAGGTTTTAAGTACATCGATGAATTAGAGTTGAGGATGCTGAGAGGATAGATTCAGGTAAATTGAGTACTCCCAGTCGATATTATTATTTGGATTGATATTTACTTGCTATAAATGCATTATAATAATCTACAAACAACAAAGTATATACTTTCACATGAATTTTAAAATTTAGTTGACAAAATATTTTTACTTTTTGATGGTATTCATGTCTGTAGTACATTTGTGTTAATTGATTTATATAGCTATTTTTTCATGCATGTAGTAATTGTTCTTTCAATAGATGATAATATGATATCTAAACGAGTAAAATTATTTATATCTTAAGATATACGGGTTTTTTTAGGTTATGTTGGTTTTTTAATCGAAAAATGAGTTTGTATTTAATGTGTTTTGTCGCAATTACATAATGTTATATGAAAACTATAACAAATATTGAATTTCTTTAAAGTAAACTAACTTGCTCTGACGTTTTTTGAAACGATGTCCACTTCGTAATATACATATTATCATAATTAGTTCAAAAACCAATGTATCAAAATATACATTAGAAAATTCAATCAGTTTTGCAAAAACGTAAGCCAAAGAGCATTTATCAATCGCTACTACTTTTCGAAACATAATTAGGACGTTTCGTAATTAAGGATTTTTTTTGTGTTGTGTAATTATAAAATGAACTTACTGTGATTGACGAATCATGTCATTTTTTAGTGATACGAGTACATTTACGTTTCAAGTTTTCCCGATATCTGGATAGTATTATTTATCGGTTTCATATCGAGATACGAAATATTTTATTGGCACTGGGGTGGATAAATGAGTTATGATAAAACTCTCGTGTTATTGTTCGGCAGTTCCTTGTTATAGCGTTACGGTAAATTGCGCCGCTTTATACGCTAACTGATTGCGTATTCAATGCGACGTCAAGAACCCATCACTCGACAAAGTGGAGAAATATTAAAATCTAGTCAGGTATGTTCGGTATGAGTTTATGGGGTTCCTCATTTTAGATATGATAAGCCGCAGACAGAGAAGAACAAATGTTCATGATTCTACAACAGATATTAATATTTTTTTCTGTTTAGCCATTACGGTTACGTCGATTTGGCTAATATTTATAACATTATACAACATTTCAGCATTAATACCAGATTGTTTTTGAACGAGTAAAAATTACTTGGTTCAAACCAATTATTGTATGAAATTGCGAATTCATCAAATATTTTTAATGATTAAAATTAACAAAGTCACTCAAGATCAACGACTAGTTTGTATTTTTAATTGAATATAACCGATATAAAATAAAAATTGACAACTTTGTTATTCCACTGGTTGTGTTACTAACTGTGACGTGTGTATCATCTCTTGAATCACCAAATAAAAAATGAATAATTTATAGTATATAAGTAAATATAAGTAAAAATTAGAATCTTTGTTTGCCTTAAACTAAAGATACAGTTAATCTGAAGATACTTCTCAAAGAGACAAAACACTTGTCGCAGTTGGCAACACAATCAATGGAATAACAAGGTTATATAGCAATTAATTATTACAAATGAATTTTCACAAAAGTCACCGTTGAATCTATAGAGAATACAACCGATTTAAAACATATTTAGTCGAAAGTAAGGATGCCAAATGCTCCACTTTCAGAGTGGTCATGGTTTAAGAAGTACGTTTGTATTCAGTTAACAAAGAACAGTTTTTTTAATACAAAAACGCATAAATACTGCCAAGAAATACCAACAGATACATCGATAGCCCAGTTCCATACTAAAACTTGAAATAAATAGTTATAGACGAGATATGCTTAACTCGTCCTTTTTCTTGGATAAGACTGTGGAATAAGTCGAAAAATAGTTTTGTTAATTTCACCAAGAATCGAAAGTTAGCATCATTCAGGTAATAAGTACTAAAATTGACTACTTCTGACATTATAATTGTTAATTTAATATAGACACATGCAGTTTTATCATAAAAAATACGTCACACATCATATGATACAATAATATGATATATTTCTTCTGCAAATAAAGAAATACCAGTTTTACTTTCTACGAAATAAAAAAATATGAACGCGAATTTTAAAACTACATATCTATTTCCCAACAAAACATTAAGGGGGTGTTAGGAGGAGGTTGCTTGAACGGCAACACTGTCATTTAGTATTCACCCAAGAGGTTCATTCATATTTTTCAAAATATTATATCACTGCACGGCACCAGTGCATTGGTGTGTCAAAATGGAAGCAATTTAAGTTGTTTTATTTCTTTGCTATACATACATCGATAACATTAAAACGAGCAAGACAAAAGAAACCTTTTTTATTTTTCAATTCATCATTTCATATTTTAAGTTTTGACCCAGTTCCTATCTGATTTTTGTGACTCGAAGGCGACAAAATGTATTCTATATGTATATGTTTTTCTTTTTTTAGGGAATTTACCGATATTACAATTTTTATTGCAGAAATTGTTCAGTATTTTTATTTTTTGGCAGAGTTAATTTTACTAATATAAGAATATAATAACATTGAGTAGTTCTTATTAATTTAACATTTTGGTTTTTATTCAATTAACATTCAATTCTATAAGTAAATATGTATTTAGGCCTTCAGTATTTGTCAAACAGTTTGACTGCTATTTTGAAAAATTTTGACGATTGCGTGACAAACCTTATCATTTTCTTAAAAAATAACAATTCTAAAACTGAAAAGTTTCTTAGCCACTTTATGTTCTCGATCTTGTAAGTTAAATTTGTTTATCAGCGATGTTATGCTTTTAATCATATTTTAAATAATATTGTAAAGAATAAAGAAATTTTATCAGTGGATTTATTCCGCTACTGATAAAATTGTCGTATGTACAGGGGTGGGGGGTGACCGGCCAAGTAGGGTCTGTTTAAAATTACATTTTTATTTCGGGCGATGGCTGTCATCCCCGTGACAAAATGCCGTCCGTTCTCATGAATGACAATCGTGGAATCACACTGATGCAATAAAAAATCGTGAACGCCATTCATTTTTTTTTGCGTCGGTGAGTTAAATGTTGGAAAATGCGAACGTGATAAATGTTATAAATTAAGCTAGGTACCTATTTTATAAGTCAAATATTTTTTTTTCGATTAGTGTATAACTGTATCATATTCTTTAACACTATTTTGTGATGATTTCAACTTAAATAATACTTTTGAATATATTGAACCTCGTGGTAGTTTTTTTCTAAAATAATGACATTACGATTTTTTTTAAACGCTCCGTACAATTGATTCCTTTGTAAGACAATAATTAAAATAAGATTATAGAAGTATAGGTATCTATTGTATTCGACATGAATCTATAGTTCTATTGAAAGGTCAATATATAACATATGAATTGTGTCATTTGGGGATTCGAACCTTTGTCACCGCAACCAAATAGAACGAACGTTCAAGAGCGTCGTTGTCGTTACTATCTGGGAGAACGACTAGTTAACTTTTATTCTTTTGTCAGAATAGTAAGTATTTTCTTACACTATCCATCAAGAGCGATTGAGAGACTGATTAAAAAATAGTTTTTTTTTCGGAACCAAATCATATTTTATTAAAAAATACTTTTCCGCAAAATGTAATATGATGTATCGCTTTAATTTAACTACCTTCACATTGTAAAAGAAAAATTTAGTTGTTAATTTGGTTAAATATTAACAAAAACGAGACATAGGTTTTACTCAATATTTATATTACATCGATATTACAATAGAACTTTGAGAATATCCGTTGTAAATTTTGTTCAGATTTCGATTCTTTCATTCTTTTATGGAAATAAACTGCTTTTTTAATTTTACGTCATAAAAAATATGATACACGTAATACTGGTTTTTCTAGATTCGTAGACCACAGAGTTCCTGTAGAAGACACTGCTACATCCGTCGTAGCATTTCCCGTAGCCACGTATCGTAGAGACAAACATGACGAAAAACGGCATAACGTGGATAGCTTTACATAAAGCGACATAACGCACCATTTTATTTCCATCATTACATTCTGCTTTACATTATTATGACCGCAGCATAAACCGTACATATCTTTAAGGAACCTGATCCGGGGTCCTGATTTGTTTTTGTAAAATATTATAAGTTGAGACAGCAGCTTATATAGACTAAGTATGTTGACTAAGTGTTTTAACTATGTACTGTCTTACTTCAGATTTTTCCGTTTCACATCAGAAACCGCTTACAAATAATAAGCGTGAACGTTCCATAAACAAGAGTATTCAATTCTTTTCAGAAGTAAAGCTTTTCGGAATCAAACAAAATCTATCAATCCAGATGTCCCAATACTACCCGTTGTCGTTACACATATATTGATATTACAGCCGCTTTTCGTAATACTATATCGATAACAGTTAGCAAATTAAATTATAACTTATATTCTTGAGGTAATGCTAGGTTGCACGGTGCCATCATAAGTATTTTAACTGTCGTCGAAAGTAGTTGAATTCATTATAAATATTAATGTGGCGACTCATCAATATAGACGACGCCAATCCTGCATTGTCAGCGTCCGTGGCGCAGTTGGTAGCATCGTGGGGCTACGGCTACGGATGTCTCAGGTTCAATTCCCGGTGCGGACAGTTTTCATAAATTTATATTTCAATCGATTTATGGATTTCTGTTCGTAGTCTGAGGGTTTGTGTTGTCTAAAACTACCTCCTCACCCACTCATCCAACCTTACAGGGCGCAGCGAGAGCGATTAGCTAACCACTAGTCTTTTCCTAGCCCTATACTTCTATCCCTACTCTCTGCGATAAAGAGAGGTTGAGCAACTGAGTAACAAACGGTTCTCATAGAAAAATTCCGTTGAGATACCTCCATTAGGAGTCCATATGCTTCACATTGGGAGCGGACAAAAAACAAAAACCTGCATACGTAATGATAAAGGTGAACGCCACGAGAAATCAAATCATCAATACAAGGGATGACTAAGGCAGAACACGTACGGCCAACGATCGTATAAATGGACTACCATAGGAAATGACCAAAAATCCAGTCGTCGCGCCCCGAACTGAAAACATCTCTCCAAATGCATATAACCGTCACTTTATACCATCCTACAAGTAAAGTTAAATTCCCTTAATTATAAAACATTTGGAATCCAATTCCTAAACTAATTATGACAAGTAATTGTAACTTAGAATTATAATTCCTCTAAGAAACAAAATGTGATAATATCTTCCATCATGTTTTAAGATATAAAAGTATGATCATTTAAAGCCCACAATTGCCCACAAGGTGCTGCAGTGTACACGTTACACAAAATGTATGTTATATTTGCCACACATATTTAATATGATAGTAAAACTGCAAAAATAAAATCCTGTATATCCGCGTAAAGGTTTTCTAGTGTCTGGTTTTAAACTCTCGGTATGGTAGCGAAGTACAAACGTGATGTGGATGATAAATCGGATGGTGTATGGGTGTTTGTCTTTTTTATTTTATTTAAAAGCCGCGTTGAGGATATTATGCGGTGTACACACATGGGGAGTGTTTGATGGAAGTGTTTGCGTTTTGAATAATTTCAAAGATTGTTTAACATTTAATGAGCGATTTTTTGCGCGATATTCCTTCAAATTTAAAAATGGCGCAAAGTTAAAACCAATAATCGTGTGTCGCAGTGACTTTTATATTCATAATTTCATACTTACATGTGATATGTGATAGTAATAAAACGTCTACAGAGCGATCTGTGCTATTGTTTAGATAATTGAATTAATTATGAATCTATTATAGTGTGATAATTGTCGTTTTCCCGTAACTTATGTGCGATTTTGCAGTCCTGTCTCATTTTAGCACACTTTTATTTTCATACGATTAACGTCTGAAAAGTTGAAAATATTTCAATAAAGATATTATTTTTTCGATTCTCTTCCTTTCCTGTGTTTTCTCTAATTCGGAAAATGTTATAGAAGAGTACAATTTCGTGCCATTTCCTTCAATCTACGTCTCATTATAAGAGACTCCTACAACAACTGCAAAATCGTTAGTGTAGCGAAGCTCGATAGTGAGTAAGGGAGACCACGACAGCGGCATCCAAAGGGTTGGGAAAAAAAGATCAAAGTGTCGCACTCCCAGCGGCTATACTCAAGAAGTGCTCAAGTAATTCGTCTTTTTATCCTTTCGTGTTGGTCAATAGTGATGACAGCTTTTTGATGTAGGAAAAATGTAAACATGCAAGTAATACTCTTATACGCTGTCATTCTGCGTTTAAGCTCACGTCTTTCATGTTTTGGCTAACAGTTTAAATATGTTTATATATATTTGACTAAAAAATAATTTTAATATCATGTTTGACAAATGAAACATCAAATATTGTATTATTTGTTATTCCAAAGTTAATTATTATGAACCCTTAGAAAACGTAATTTCCAGGATTCACTGCAGTTAATTTAATTTTAAAGAAGAGTTTATTTGTACATTGTTGAATCATCATAAAGAGGTACGATTAAACTAACAAACATATAAATCCAATCAGGTTTTACAAAGAGCTACACCAAAAGTTAGACGGAGATAAAATTGAGTCCTCTAGCGCGGTGGAGAGCACTTGCGGCTCCATTGTTTTCTGATTGACATCGCAACAAATTGTTAAGTCAACCCGTTCGAGTCTGTTTTGTCTTTGCCTCTTAACAAAATGACATTAAACCGATCTTAAGGCGTTCAATTAAATTTATAATGCAGACACCGCTCAACTTTCTTTTACAGTGTCTTATTGCGTTAGTGTCAAAACAAAACGGAAAGTTTGGCAACATTTATGCTTCAGTGGCGTAGTTCATCAGTTCACATGAAATGTATTGATGGAAAGAAGAATATCTTTCGAGGCAAAACTTATTGTTGAAAATATGATTTTCATAGTTTATATAATTCCATAAATAAAATTAATTGCATTATGCAAGGAGAGGTTGAGTTACTGACTGACAAAAAACATTTTTCGTTTAATATTTTTAAACAAAATACTCCATTTCTCATTACTATTTCTCAATACTAATACTTCTCATTCGGAGTGGATGGTTATAAGAATAAATTTACTATTAAAATAAGAAGAAACATAGTCTGACGCTTATTGATAATTTTACTGTTGGGCAGGAAAAATGTCTATGGGATAAGTAACTGTTCACTAATATCGTTGGTCCTCAAAGTATTAACGACGATTTCAGGAAAGCTGTTACGCCATATAACAAAACGGAGCCCTACAGTTTACTTATCAAGCTTTACAGTAATAACTGAAATATTTATATATTTGCAAACCATGTAATCGAAAATCAACAAGAATGTTACAAAAATAATGTCGTAGTAATACTCCATCGAGTAAAAATAAATGATTTAAAATGAATCACCTGTAATTTTTAGAAATTGATAAAACCCTTAATAACGAATAACATTCTAAGAAAGGCGGTATGAATTCCACTATTATTTATTTCCTATGAGATTCAATATACAAGACATTAATATTAAAATATGTAGTAATATTTTGTGTGTTTTCCCGCTTTAAATGCCCAGTAAAAGAAAAAATCTCACTGTTAGTTTCTTATTGTTTGTTATAGTAAAAAGTAATGAATAAGAATTAATATTTAAGTAATATTCAACAATATAACGATAGAGTTACACTGAAGATACTTTAATATTTAATAAATATCAATTTTGATTCAATATTAAAAATGAACTGCCACAAGGTTACCGGAAAATCCAAGGAACGAATTAAATATAATTCAGAGTGCCACTGGTGAAATATTCTGTTACGAGGGTGTACGCGTCGAATATTTTCGGTAAAATTATAATCTAATTTTACCCACGTCGATGAAAAATTAATCTTGTTAAGATAGCTGAATTTAATGAGACCAGGTTTCATAATTACTTCAAGAACATCTTTTTAAATTTTAGCTAAGCTCTACCATTGTAAGGATATTTCATTTGATAGGGAAAATTTTGCCTCAAATATTTATCATGAGTATATCGACAGTTAACAGTTGATGACAATCGAAAAAGGATTATGTAAAGAAGGTGGTATTGGAATTGTGATGGATGCAATTAGGTGTTGATTTGCTTGGACAAATATTGGACGCGCGTGCCGTTGCATATGACTGGACGGCCAATCCTCAAATATTTGAACGAGCTGTGATAGATATAACGACGCAACCAGCCGAGTGTGCAGTATTGGATTTATAATACATGTGTTTGTCAATTATTCATGTTTGGAAAGTGACTACGCATTTTAATGTTGACAAATAATGAGTTGTTGCAAGTCAATAAAATAGTTCACTGAGAGAGTTATAACAAGATCATAAATGTATATGAGTAATAAATTGATATACGACATATTTCGTTTGTCAAATTTGTTACGGTGTCACACAAAGTTGTCAGTTTGAAAATGGACGGTAAAAAATAAAAAGTGTCCGTAGATGTACTTTAAAAAATGAATGATGTAAAGAAAGAAAGAAATTTATTTTATAATACGTATAGCGCTTTACAGTGAAATATTTGTTTTAGAGTGAATCCATGGAAATTTGGTTTGAGCGTTACATTGCGAATAGTGTCGAATGAAAAAAGTGAGATGAAGATTTATTTAAATCTAGATATATTGTTTAATACATATAACACTGAGAAATTTATATGCGTAATTTACGACAGGCATTTCAACAATGTTATTTACAAATTTTTTTGACAATAAACCGAGCTTCGTCAATGTTACGAAGATAAATTTCAAGGGTTCTTGGAATATAACACTGAAATAAAAACGGTACTACTATAATTTTATATCCAATTTATAAATTTCTACTATATGGCACAAAACACATGTAGAAATATGTATTTTTGTATGTCTGTCGGTCACAAAAACTCCTCCTAAACGGCGCACATTGGTGACGTGAAATTTTCCCACGTCATTCTGGCTGAAATTGTTAGTTGTTATTTTCAACTCTCAACTCTCACCATTTAACATTTAACCTAAAACTGAAAATGCGATATTTTTGACGTTTCAATGTTTTAATAATAGTCGCCTAGCAACAGCTCAATACTAATATATTCTGCTAGTGACAGTTGATATAGTAACGCGAACGTATATATTTGTGTTAAATATAGAGTTTCACATTTGTGATTTGGTAGAAAGTTAGTGGTAAATTCGTACAACTTGGTGTGCATCTGGAATCGTCATCGAGAATTAACGTATGAATCTGATCGTATGTTTAAATTGTGGCCCTGCAGGGGCCATTATTAAATGCAGATCAATAAGCTGCCTATCGGGAAGTTCTGCGGCAACGTAACAAGAGTGCAGGTGGCAAAATTGTCATCTTTTATTATAGCTGGTTTCAACTTTTAACATTATTATTAATTGATGGAATATAATTTGTGGATGTGAAAAAATAGGTACGGTTGACGGTGATATTTTCAAATTTCGGCATTAGCTAGCCAACGTCTAAATTGAATAACCTCATATAAGTGTTCACCATTTTGGGCGAAGCCAGGTAAAAATACTAGTAAAATAATAGATTGATGAAAGGGAACTTTTATAAGTAATAGATGTAGTGCCTGCTGAGTAACTATTATCAAGTGTTATTAGCACACATTCCAATCGTTGAACACCTTCATTCTGCATATTGTTTAGGAATAATTCATTGGTCGAAGTATAACCATTAATTCTATCGGTATTAATAAATACACTATCTCGCTCACTAAAATGTATCATGGGAATTCCAAAACGAGGCGAACGATTATCCAGGAAGGTAATTTATGTTTATGGATTGAATTTTAACCGTTGTTGTCGTTGAATAAGAGAATGGGATGTATAATATAATGCATCGTAACAGTATCAATGCATTAAAGCTTACATATTTTGTCATACTCGAGAGCGCCACTTAGCCCCATCGAAGTTATTTGAAGCGGCATTTAAATGAAAGCTTCAAATATGAAATAAAAGTCAATAAACTTATTTGATTTTTTCAAAAGACATGCTAGTAATCTTCTGCCAGGCTTTCATGGTCCATTACCAACAGACTGGAATTGGTGCTCTTTTTATTTTTCCTGTAGGTCAAAAGAATGATTTTCGGCTATGCCTTTGTTGTTGTACTAATTCTTTAAGTTTTATCAAGTATCATACAATAAATTGAGCTTATATGCGGAAAAACAGCGATGGCATAAAAACATTTGTGGTTGATTGTTGTGGAGATGCTGTTTATCGAAAATATTTATTATTGTTGAATGAAGATGGTTTGAGTAATTTCATTGAGAACACGGTTTATTGGTCGAAAAATCTTTTAGTGGATAAATGTGTTTACAAAAATAAACCAAATAAAGACTAACGCTGTTTTTCCGCACATGGGCTCAATTGTGTTTTATTTTTAAATAAAAAAATCGATTTCAAAACAGAATCATTCAGAAAATTTCTTTAAATATAATCAATATGATGAGCGAAACCGGTCCTGATCATTATAAATATGTGGAAGTAGTACAGATGAATTGTGTTTTATTTTTTAAAATATAATGTCTTTTCACCAAGAATTGACAGTTAACACCTTAAAAGCAATATGAACAGGTTTATATGACTGTCTAAGTTAACTAAGGAAGCTAAGGAAACTACAAACTGCATTGATACCTTGTAGAAAACAACAATTTTAAATATCCTATAATACTTAAAAGTAAAAATATTGAAATTTACGAATATAATTTCTTTTAATATAAGTAGATTTAAAAACAAATTTTAGATTTTACAATTCATTAGACTGCTTTTTATTTTAAGTAAAACATCAATGATAATAAGATGTATTGGTAGCATATAAGAAAGTCTCAGGCAAAAACATATATTCGAAACTTTTTGGTGCGCTGGTCAAACTGTCAAGAAAACCTTTTTACTCTGAATTAAGTGAACATAATATATCACGAGTTGTTTTATCATAAGTTTAAGACTGGACATCGCAACTGTTGAAGATAGTTGGTGCGTGACGTCACGAGCCAGGGATCACCAACAAAGCTGACCGACAGAAAGGGGATGGGGGCTAGCTTTATCCGGATCTAAGTAAAAAGTTTGTTTAGGGGAGGAGCTTTTAAATAGGTCCGGCTATCTCAAATGAAACGCGAATGATATCTCTAAGAGCATTTGATATAGAAATTGTAATGAAAATATTTATAGCTATTTGTAGTAAATTTGACTAGAAAATTTCAATAAAAATCATACTTTTTTTATATCGCGTAATAAGAAAATACTGCTTTTATGACTGCCTTGTCGTTCCGTATATTCTTCTTTGTTCAAAAGTTGTTATCGAGAAAACTTAAGCAGTAGCTACCAGTATCGGTTTATGGTTTTGGATAAGCTGCAATTTCATAATGAGATGACCATTATAAAATTGCTTAAAAATGTTGTGCTTGCATGGATATCTTAGCTTGTATCAATACAAGTAAAAAAATCATTTGCAAATAGTTATGAAAGCATGAAAACAATTAATTTTATTTGTATAACTGGCTATTTTTTGAAACTGACTTTCTGAATAGCTGTTACTATTTTCAAAATAACTTTTAGCCAGCGTTTTAGTGAACCCTGCTCGACTTTATTTCATTGAGCTTGCAACTCTGAAAGGATATTTTCAAACATTATTTTTTTAAATACAGATTCAAAAAAATAATATCACCAAAGGTTTGTTTTTCACCTTTTGGTGTATTCGTGCATTAATGTACACTGATGAACTCAAACTGACACTTGACAGAGATCATCTGTGCATTTGAATGCGTGATGATGCCGAAAGACGAAATCCCAGCCATTCGTGACAACACTTATGGAAGCGTACAAAATTTATAAGACTCAAAGATATTGAAATTTCAGTCGATAGTTTAAATCTATATTTTTTCTATCGTTTTACGAATTCATTTTCAAAGGCATGCTGGAGATGTCTACGTGTATACATTACATTTCATAGACGGTTCGATCGGTAACCGTATTATTTCGTGTTTACTTAATGAGCCACGCGTGTCCTTTGGCATTGGCGTATAAATACTTGGGCTAATGAAGTGAAACACAATAAGGCTTTTACGGCATCCGATAATGGCATCGCGGCGCGGACGGCGTTGACTCAAACACGGACCAAATAATTGATAAATTACCGCCGTGGGTATCGAATTACGGAGGCAGCTTTGGGACACCCGCCAGCGCCGCGACGCTCCTGCAAAGCCAAACTTGCAAACCAAATAGAGAAAAAGTTTCCCGTAGCCACGGTTGTATGTATTTTTCTATTTTTGGGAACACTGAGAATTCCCATTCAAATATTTTTCTAATATCTGAGAATTTTACAATGCATTAGTTCTTTTATAAATTACACCAAATACGCGTTAATTTCTGTACTATTTCAATAAGAACACACACTTGGAGTCGATTGTTTCGTATTAGAAATTTTACGATAATATTTTCTCAATCAAAAAGGACCAGTTACACCTTTGCACACTTAATAAAACAAATCACTGCTATGGGATTGATTTATCTTCTGGTTTCTAAAAAAAGGTAGAAATCGTTTTGAAAAATTTATATTCATTTTGACAAAATCATCCTTTTGCTTGTCTGCCTGCATTTTGTTTATAAATCAATCATCTTTTCGCAAAACTTTTCAATATATTTTAAATATTTTTTGTGTCAATCCGTATTTTTTAAATTCATTAGATAATTAAATCCAGTAAATATTTTTTTATAGATAGTCATTGTTTGACACAATTTATAAAATTTTAAGATGGAATTAAAGCGCGCACGTGGTGTATATATATTCGAAAATAAATGTTTGCTTTGGGAATCAAAGCATTATTAAGAATCGATTTTATGGGTAGATCAGGAATTAGATTCAATTCTATTCAGTCATATCAACGTCATGGGACTGTAAAACTAATTCATGCATTTGCAGGCGTGCATCATTGTTTGAAAACACGTGTAAAAACGGATCGTGTAAATTCAGGGGTTACTGTTTACTGTATTGTATAAGGCATGGTAAGCTTCTTACATGAAAATCTCATCCGTATTCACGGGAGAAAATGAAACTGTTCGGCTGTTGGACTGCGGTGGTAGTTGCCTGCAACTAATTGGAAATATGAAATGGCCGTTGTTGCGAACTAAGAACAACTAACAACTAATCACATTAATAATATCCTACCGCTAAATGCAAGAAGCAGGAGTTATTATTCTCACACGCTAGCCCATAATTCAATTTGCCGCAATATAACAGTCGTACACACTGACTGCAATTTTATGCTCACAGCCTGATGAGAAGATGAGAAAAATAAATTATTGAATGATTTTTTTATAAACATTCATTTGATTGATACAACATAACAAGCTAGAATTTTAAAACGTTTCAATTGATATAAATTTTACTTATCATACTATGTTCCTAAATGTCTAGAACAGATGGGGCGAGGCGCCAGTAGCACCATTTTATTATCAATAAATAAGTTCATCTCAATGAAAATGCCATATTTCATTTTGGAAATTACATAGAACATTAAAGAAAATGTACACATTAGGGCGACCACCTCTTTTTGCTTTTATAGTTAATTGTCGAAATGTCGCCGAACTGTGTTAGAGCGGTTAATGTATTTAGATTCCATTGGGGTGCTCACGGGTTCGAGTCCCAGTACCGAAAGTTTCGTAAATTAATTGTTTAATCGATTAATGAATTTCTGTGATGACTACAACTCCCGATCCTAAAAACGGAAAATAGCGAGAGCGGTTACCCAACTATTGATTCTGTCTTAGCGCAATCCTTCTATCCTTACCTTTTCCAAAAAATAGAGATTGAGCATCTGAGAAACTAGCACTTCTCGTAGAAAAAATCTGTTGGGATAATCTCGATTAGAAGTCTACAAGCTACACATTGGCAGGGGACATTGTTAAAAAGTTAATTTAGAACTGACAACAAATTTTTTTTTAAATCCTCAGATATGTTGTTTGTTGTTGATTAGATAGCTTACATTATATTAGACTAAAATTTATTGAAATCCAAAAATAATACTGAAGTTGTTTGTACAATTATTTGACTAATTTCACCAATATTATAAATTCCATCCCGTCCTTGGCGCAGTCGGTTTCGTCGCTGGCTTCGGTTACGGATGTATCGGGTTCAATTCCCGGTGCGGACGGTTTTCATAGATTGATCTTTCAATCGATTTATGGATTTCTGTTCGTAGTCTGAGTCCTCCCTCCCACCAATCCCATCCTCACGGGGCGTAACGAGAGCGATTAGCTAACCACTAGTCCTGTCATAGCCCTATCCTTCTATCCCTACTCTCTTCGAAAAAGAAAAGAGAGGTTGAGCAACTGATTGACAAGCAGTTCTCGTAGAAAAAATTCTGTCAAGATACCTCCATTAGGAGACCATATGCTCCACATTGGGAGCGGACATGGAAAAAAAATTCCATCCGAATAATTTGAATTGAAGTGCATCAAATGTTTAAAACATCGTTTATACGATACGAAATATTTTCATGAATTAATAATAACGATTTACATTACTGGTGGATTTATGTTCTTCAAGAAGCTATAATATATAATATTATATTTAATCATTGGCCGGTCTTTTACAAAAGTCCATTTGATATATTGAAGATTTTCTTGTAGATTATTCAAGACCTCCATGGTTAGGGTCCTATAAAATCCGTCAACACTTCATCGACTGAACAACCTCAAGTGAATGTTCATTGCTTTTTCAAATTACGTGGTCGCATGTATGCTGCGTCATTTTCGATAAGTCATCCGTTTGATATTGGCGAAGAGTTTCTTGAATAAAAATTATTCCAACCATCAGATGTGGCTGGCCCATACGTGTAGTACTTTCATTTTAACGCAAAAGAGGAATTACCGTATAATGTAAATGCAAATATACTATCTATCATGCAATTGCTAACATAGGAATAAATATGATAGAAAAGAAAGGAGGCACGTCATATTTACACAGACAGCCAAAAGACTCCAAGTATAGAACCAAGCGGTAGAGGAAACGATATGACCTAGAAATACAATACATTTGGGAAGATGACACTATGAAAATACCCTTAAAATAATTACAGGCTATGAAATTATACACGCAATAAATTTCACAATGCAGTAAAAACAAATTATCTAGAATCATGTATCAAAGCGGAAATAAAGATGTGTTTTTATTCATAAACATATTCGATTGCTATGTGATTTAAAACAAAGCATTTACAGTACTATACTTTGGTATAGTTCACTTTCATATTAACATTAAAAAACTCTTGACAATACAAAAAAGTACAAGAGAGTTTGAAATAAAAGTTAAAAGAGCTAAACATGTTACTGGAGAATATGAAATTTGTTGTGTGCTGTTTTTCGTTGTATAATAATTCTTTCCGTGTGTAATTTCTTGTTTTTCCAATGTTTGCTGTGTAATTTCATCGTGTTATCAGATAGGAATGCTGCTTTTGAGTGATTTGAATTATATTCTAGCAATATTTCGCGTCATGCGGATGGATGTATACGAGCTTTGAATGCACCGATACCGTTCATTTAATTGAAACTGTAGTCTCACTAAGTGGAGTAATGAAGGCAAAGCTCGTCGGCACGCGACTCAATATGACTTATTAAACCGCGACTCGACGCTGTTGACTTTTAGAGGCTCAATTAACCGTCGAGCATTATTTAATTGCTTTTGTGAAACGAGCTTTACGACCGAATGAAAGCTCTACTACTTCAAAAAGCGAATAAAAACAAAGTCAGCGAAAATTCAATTGCTTTATCAAAGCATTCTAATCATTTTTCAATATAAAATTCGCTTTAAATCAGTTCATTAAAGTGGTTTGATGAATGATTTTAATCTGAAAAAAATATGTTTGAATCGAAATCATTTTTAAAACTGCAATTAAAAAGTTTTAAGGAGAATTTACAAACCTTTCGACGCAATGAATTTAACTGAAAAGCTTTAATCAAAACAAAAGTCAGATAAACCATAATCTAGAATGTATTTTTGATTTATTGTAGCTTTAAACTGTTCTGTTGTACTTCTACTATAATTGATAATTTTATTGTGACTATAGTTGGTGTTATATTATTTAGATACTTTAGGAATCATCATACGTCACTCATAGTTACACAAAACGTTGAACACCAACATTGCCTTTCTTAATTTTAATCCATATTGTAAGTAATTATTATTTATGCGTATTCAATTCATTTAATACTTCTTCAAGTCAACCAACAGTTAATAATATGAAGTAAAGGAAAAGCAAATGACTATATTTATAATTTATTTAGAAACTATGAAAGTAA
Organism: Himalopsyche phryganea; assembly: GCA_022494535.1. Lineage (NCBI taxonomy): Eukaryota > Metazoa > Arthropoda > Insecta > Trichoptera > Rhyacophilidae > Himalopsyche > Himalopsyche phryganea. The sequence continues at coordinate 3,603,897 of JAGVSL010000010.1, read as the reverse complement.
TCAACTGTTATGAACAAGTGAATTTTATTGACTTTTATAACGTGTTTATATTTGTGTTATATATCGATGGCCCAATTTCATATGACGATAAGTCAAAAATTTGATGTTTTGAGGTAAGTTAGCCATTATATTTGAACATCGCTCTTCTACAGGTTTTCTCTCAAAAGGCAGATACGGAAATCAGCAAAATTAAATAATTTTTCAGTTCCGTATACATTGATATCGAAATATTGTATTGTGGAAATATATTTTTGTGTATTGTGGCGTTCCATAAAGAAACAACCTTTAATCCTAAAACTATTAACTATTGACCACATATTTTAATAAACAAGTAATACAAATAATAAGGCATCACTTTTTAAGAGTTTGTTTGTTTTGAGTTTGTCAAAACTTTGATCGGTCATATCTCAAAACTACCAATTTTTAGCTGTATCACTATGGAGGTAGGGCAACTAGACCATCGATATGTAAGTTTTTTCAGCTTATTTTTTCGTCATGTTTGCTTTATAATATGTTTTGCAATATATATTAAATATAATGCGTATTTGAATAAACGACTACCGAAATATAATTTACAACATTTAAACTAAAATGTGATTAATGGAATGGAATTGTTTATGTACCGATGTTACTCGGTCGAGTGTCGTATACTAACATTTTTAAACATTTCGTATTGATTCTGTTCGGAAAATTAACGAGAGAGCTTTGAACTGAAAGCAAACGTATTCACGCATCGGCTAATTCAGCTGACCGAGCTATTAATTTCACTACCCCTTCGTCTTATCAGTGGCGTACTAAGTACATAAATTTAGATTAAAAAACATGATGAAATTTACCGGATTCTATTTTCGTGTTGATTTTTTAAATAAGATTTCAAGTAAATAAGGTAAATGATTTTATTTTTAGAATATTAATAAAAAACTTAAAATGTTTGCCTTGACAAAATTTTACGTATCGGAAAATAATTGTTAAGATCCATTTAGTTAATTTTGAATATTTATCAATTCAGAAAGGTGTTTGGAAAGTATACTCTTGTATATTGACTTTTTAAATTTTCTTTATTTTATTTCTATTTGTATAAAGACACGTTCATGGGCTTGTTCCTCCACCCTTGGTCCACGTTTTACCAGACAAATGGCCATTCGGTGGACATGCTAGCCTCCCCTTCCGAAATGGATTACGCGCGCTCTGGGCGACACGATTACGCGGGCGAGTTGCAACACTCCGAAAAGAGACATCTGTGATTTGGGGTGGAAGGGAATTTTGGCTTTTTAATGTTAATGTCCGGACGTCCGAGATTCGAATTTCGAAGTCAAGGAATGCGGAAAGTTAATTTGTAAATATTTATACAGTCTTCTTTCCCGATGATTAATGTTTATATGAGAGTTTATCCGCCGTTTAAATTGATTGTTTTAAGCCTGAATAGATATTTGTTTACGAAGGTTTCACAATACGGTTGATACAAATAAATAAATATAAAAACATGGCAATATTTTATTATTTTAAGAAAGTTATCCTGATAATGGTCAGGCATTTAAATATCAGAAGTACTTATACGGAGAGGTAAATTTATCTATTGATAAGGATTTGAAATAAGATAGTGAAGAAATCTGCTTGGTCTTGTATTTATTTTTATTTATTTGTACTAAATAACATATGTTTATAATTTGGTGAATTTCTTATATATATTATGTAACTGGGAATTATTACCAGGCGATAGTTCCACCTATCAGCATTCACTCAATGTGATAAATGCGAAGATGCTTAGACACTGATGGATAGTGAGTATGCGTGTGTTTAAGTTAATCGTTTTAAAAAGGTTGGTTTTCAATAACTGCTTGTGATTCTTTTGCTCTCTTTTAGTAGAAACTAATGTTTTAAGAGTGGGGTTTAGTTTTGACTATGGTGTGAAACCGAAATAGCTATCAACTAACTAATAGTTTTTTAGATCTGAATACTTTGATACTATATCCTAATATTATGAGAGTGGTTTTAGGAAAGGGCTGATAGTTGAGAAATCGTTTTACGCTCCTTTTTTGGATCGGATAGGGGGTGGGTTCGACGGAATTTAAACATCATGGATGTCCATTCCATCTGCGCAAGTGCACAAAACTATTGAAAAAATAATGTAAGAATGTTTCGGCTTAGGTATTTGAGCTCTTGTTATATTTCATATATTATGTTGATATTTTTTTTGTAGAAAACACAATCATTAAAAATGGTTTCGTTCCTTATCTGAATTCGTTAGTAGGTATATTTATTCAAATATCACCTAATAAATTGATTTTTAAAATACTATAAGCTCTTTTTTCTTTTTCTTTTGGTGGGTGTTTTATTTTATAGTTTTTCTGCTATAAGTTAATGGTGCTGTACATATTGAAAAATAAAAAAAAACGTAGCTTTGCAAAAAGCTTTCTGCTACACTACGGATTATTTGTGTGGAAATTTCAGCCCCAGACGAGTCACCATCTGTTAGATCAATTAATTAATAAAACTTTGTGACGAAATTAAAAGGCCAACAGCGTCGCTGCCGAACTAACTGGACATCACCGTGGACACTGTGCCAAACTAATTTAGCAAGCACAGTTTTTTTGTTTGATAAATAATTTGTTGAATATCCCTTTTATGGTAATATTTTTTGATAGAAAAATAAAACCATATGAAAATCCTTAGTATTAAAATCATTAACCAATGCGTCAGATATATTTTTAACATCAAATTGTTATGTAATGAAAATTCAGCAATATCATCAAATATTTTTATTACGTATTTTATTTTGATCAAATATTAAGAGCTTACTTTTAGAAAGGTTATTTTGTTGTGATTTCAGTATACATATAAATATAAACGACGATGGACCTGGCTTGGACATGAGCTGCGGATACCCCAAGGGAGCCTGAATTCTGCCGTTCTCTTCTACCAACCTTGGATTCTGTCGATCTTGAAGGCCGCTGATGACCATCTATAGGATGTACTCTGTGGCGCTACAGGACGCTAGGATGACCTGGGACCTGGGAGGAAGCAAGAAGACTGGCAAAACTTTGGAGCCTTTATGGCCATGTGCTCGTAGTAGGGAGTATAAAATATATAATTATGTCCAATTGAAGTTTTGCTGAACCGTATTTTTTACGATTATTTTGCTTCCTATGTTAACTGACACGTTTCTTTGGATATAATATTTAATGTTTTTCATCCTGCGTCATCTCCACATCACAGAATACACAAAACCTGCTGGTGGTCGTTTTGGAAGTTACTGTGTTATTATTAGTTGTAATTAGTCAACTGTCTAAAATAAAACAAAGAAAAATGAAACCTTTAGCTTAGTCAGTAACATCGAGTGGTTACCACCAGTCATAATATGGCGTTTTACCAAAATAATAACATTATACATGCAAGCTGGCTGATGTTTTTTTGTGTAGATTTTGTGAATATCGTAACTAAACCGGGTCTTCAAAATAGGTTTTAAGATTTTTCGGTTTTTTATTACGGGTTTCAAGGAAGATCGGGAAAGTTATAAAATGATATCATATATACGTAATCCGAATCATAATGTTTAAATAGACAATTTAATCACCAAATCGAAAAAAATAACCAGTAAATTGCGTTAAATATTCTGAATGGGAGATTTTTTAGTTTAAATGTAATCTCAATATCTTGATTACTTTGATTCGTTTTTAATAGTTACAAATTTTTGCATGACATTTTAACGATTTAAAAATACCACAATCTGTAGTCTGGATTTTTTATAACGACACATTCAAGCTGTAGATACCAAATATTAATTAAATGAAATGTAAAAATATTCATCCATGTTAAATAAAACATACATTCGAAACTCTCAACATACGATTTAAATTTAGTATTTACATCGAGAAGAATAAACTAAAGGTAGTGTAGATATAAGTTATAAATAAATAAATTATACAATCATTATTTATTTCATGTAGCAGAAAATACGCAGCAGCAGAGTAAAATTGGATTATACATTTGGAATAATTATCCGAACAAATCAAACCTGATGTAGCAGACGTAATAAGAAATGACCGCCATTCTATTTTAATACCCCAAACAATTAATTCAACCAGTCACGGAAAATCTGTCCGGATATTTCCCTCCGAGTGACGCTGTTGCCAGAACTCCAATTTGATGCATGTTTAAGTAATAGAGGCCTGCATCATTAGGTGCAGATGTCGCGGGCAGTTCTGTCCGACGGACGGTGACCTATCCTTAATGACCAATCAGCCCCACGCTGCCGGGACGTGATTTTACCCCCTGGCCACATATATCCTAAAGCAGGGGTTGATAACTGGTATAATCATGAGAATTTTGGATTTATTTATTTTGAGTAGACGTCTTAAAAAAATGTAAAACCAGAATTATATAATAAATAAAGGCTTAGTTTGTATCCACCCTAATGAGACCCCACCTTGCAACAAATACGAGGCAAGAAAGAAGAAATAAAAATAATAATACTAATTGATACTAATTTCTCAATAAGATTGCTTTGATGTTTGCAAAAATTGTTTTGTACCATATCGTATCTGCGTATTTAAAGTTTTGTGTTGTTGAATGCAACAGTGCTAAGTAAGGCTCTCCGTATCATTTATGAATAAATCTGAAAAAAAATGTTTTGTTAATAATTATATCTTTGCTATGTGTTGAATATTTGTTTATAAAACTATTGCTTGACCTACAATTATTGTTAGTGACTCATGATAGATTTCATTAAAAAAGCTTTTATGAATTAAGTATCTTCCGATTATTTAAATTGAACATATAAATGTTACTGACCACTGAAATAGCTAGTCATTTGCAGACACGATTTCGGAGAGCAATGCTACGATGAATCTGTTAACATGCACAAATCATTTTTTTATGTATTATTTAATATGAATTTATAATAAGATATGCGAGGATCGAATACTTCAACTAAGTGTAGAATGATTAATGAATTTTTATTTTTTCTTTTAAGACAATATAACAAAACATAAAAAAAAATGTTTTTAATTCTGACTACTGCAAATGTGTCAATTTATAATACTGTAAGCTTTTGTCGGCTGCGTGTCGCAGTTGTTAACGTCGTTGGCTACGGTTACGGATGTCTCGGGTTCAAGTCCCAAGAGCTTTCAATAGATTTGTGGATACTGTTCGTAGCCATGAATATTTGTGACTTGTAAAACTCCCTCCCACCCATCTGATCCTCAAAAACGGGCCGTAGGAAGTGGTTAAGCGATTAGCTTAACCACTTGTCCTAGCCTAGCCCTATCCCCCTATCTCTAATCTTTTCAAAAAAAGAGAAGTTGAGCAACAGAGTAACAAGCAGTTTTCATAGAAAACTTCTCATGAAGTATCTCCATTATGAGTCTATATGTTCCACGTTGGGAGGGGAAATGGTAAAAAAAATCTTTTTAAAATGGTTGTGATGAATAAAATACAGAAAATGATCAGATGGAATCAATTTTATATCATGTACTTGACCGTATATATGTTTTAATTGTGATAGCAGCTATGAAATACAAAGTCCGCAAACTCTCTATATAATAATGTACATACGATAGTTTCATGTTGAAACGTAGTCTTGATGAGTTTAATAAAAGATAGTATTACGGTGTACGAACTAAAATGTCCGTAATTCATTTTATAATTCACAATTTGATAATAATACAATTTGATAAAATTATCAATTAATTATAATTTTATCAAATTATTTACAATTTGATAAATGTAAATTAAATTGGCTGTCTTTTGACATTTTATTTTGCATTTATGGACTCCTTAATAGAAACGATGATAAAGTTTTTTCCCAAAATCACTATTGTAGATTTAACATCGATTTAGACGTTTGCCGAAAACCCCTAACGACTTTCCTAAAACATCTAAAGCCAACAAAGGAAAAATCTGCAACAATAAAAGCACATTTCACAAAACTCTGGCCATATCCAAGCGGAAGTCATAAATACTGGTCCATACATAAACATACGGGGGAGGCTGGGGTATATGGGGCCTTAAACGCCGTTTCATATGTGAATTTTATACGGTACGGTGACTATTATCAGCCACGACCGCTCGCGTTACTCTTATCTCCCACCTGTACCGACTGGCCCGTAAAATTCTTGCGTTTTATGAGTTGTTTAATGTAAAACGGTTCGTGATGGCATTTCTCATTGTTTACGATTGTCTGTTTCATCTATATTTTAATCTTTATGGTAAAGGTGGGGATTTTTTAAAATGAAGCATATGAAATCTTCGGTGACCATTAATTCGGTCTCTGTGGTCAAGCGGTAAGAGCGATACCCTAGCGATCGAGTGGTTCTGAAATCAAATCCTGGCAACGTCAAACACCAAATTAAATTTACAATTAATTGTATTATTAAATGTTATACGTGTTGCGCTTTTTTGAGAACCATCTTCTTCATTTCTACAAAACGTTAAATGGTACAAAGAGAGAACGGTTATGTCGGATTAGTTAGCCACCAGTTGATAGCGCTGTTTCTAATGAGAATACAGGTAACTCCCTCGTTGATAGCGGTAGATACGTTTTGAACATGGACATGGAAAATAAACGAAATTTCGTGATTGACGAGGGATTTAAAATAAATCTTATATAATAGAAAACAAAATCTGATCAATATAAACAACATATTCATAATATAAGAAACTTCATACACAAAATAAAATGAATGTAAAGAGGCAAAATAACTGGAAATTAATGTTCATTTTTTTCGCGTTGCAACAAGGAATCTAAAACATGTAATGCGCTTATAATGTAAAATTTGAAAATAACCGTCAAATTAACCTACACAACCACGCTTTATACCACTCCCTCTAAGTCGTTCTCTTCTAACCACTCGCTTGGATTGTTTTGTGAAGAGAAGTATTTTCAATTTTTGTGTTTTTTGTATGTATGTAAGTGATATACCGACTTACTTTTAGTTTATTAGCACTCGTAGTTTTTTTACATTACTCATTATGACGATTCTTGCAACGTATCAAGTGACAAATACAAGCAAATTTCGGGAATTTTTTTTTATTAAAAATGTTAAATTAAATAAAACGAATCCGCACTCACCGGCGTCACGATGAACGAGGGTTACATACCGACACTCCCCATATATACTTCATACTTCACCATATGAAATTTTACAAGAGAGCGTTTCAAAGATTCAAAACGCAGATGCAAAGTAACGACTACATCAATCTTCTTCAAAATTGGGACAGTGCTATTATTTTAAATCTAGTTTCTTATTTTATAATTGTATGCTGAAAAATTTACAGTTTCTGAAATAATACAAATACGACTTTCGTATAAATGGCTAGTTACGTGTTTATACTTTACGAAAAACGGCGAAGTAGGTACTAATGTTTTTTGATGCCTGCCTATAGAACTGAGTGCGTAGATAACAAAAATGCAAAAGACGTATAATCACGTATGTGGCACTTACGTGATTATACGTGGGAGTGTCAATAAAACAATAAAAATGTAATTTCAACGTAGTAAAGTTCGGAAGCTTCAAGCATTAGTTAGAACACGTAAGTTTTGATAAAAAACTTAAGATTGTTTTATGAGTACTGTAGAACATATAATCAGCTGTTCTTAAAAATTCATCGAAATCAACAGTAATTAAATCGGCTTAAATTATTCTATCCGCTGTAATTTAAACAATTAGACTTCGGTAACGTTGTCTGTTTATTTTTTATTTTCTTAATTTCATAAAGCATTTTGAATTACCCAATCGTAAATTCGAATATTTTCCAAGCCCACCCAGTTTCTGCGAATACGGTTCGCCCACCTGTGATGCGGCGGATTCGGTTATGGTAGAAGGTAAATGAAAAACGATAGGAATTATTTTCTATTAGTGGTCTGGATTACCCATATCGCGTAGATTACTTACTGGCATTCCGGACTTGCTAACCGTGGTAATTGGAGAATACATTTTGAGGCAAACAGGTGGAGATTATACAAGATTTGCATATACGGAGAACTTAATTGTTATACAATATAATCATTTTATGATGATTGATTATACAGCGCCGTTAACATTATTAATTTTATTTAATAACAGTAAAGAGCAAATTTATATTACGTTTTACTAATATTTTAATATTTTAACTGTTTCAATTTTCAATTAACATTGAAGCCGCTATTTTTACTTCTACTGTTGTTAACCACGTTTGCTCCATATGTGTGGAGCATCTCAGCGTAAGTTATCTTGAGAGAATCGGTTATAGTTCAGTCGCTTAACCTCTCTTTGAGTCGCTTAACCTCTCCCCGACCAATTTTACAGGAATACAGGAAGAGTGCAATGTAAAAATTACCATATTTATACATTTGGACAAAAAACTATAATCAAATTGTGAAAATGTTCGATTGAGATTAGACAGCTTGACCCAGTAACTGAGTAGATCGAACGCACAAGATTAGCGCTGCCCAATCAGTTACAGAACCAGTGTTGCTTGATGGCAATATTATATAGATGCGAGTTTCTATAGACACATCTATTGGAAATCATCATGTGGGATAATCATTACGAAAAATGTTGATAGAATACTTCGCTATTCTTTCATAAAATTTATTTTTCGTTGAGAACAGTTAGAATTATACTAAATGCTCCAAATAAGTTAGTCCAGCATAAAACGTGTAATATTTTATGTCGACAGTAGATTTAAAATCTTATAATGGACCTCGTATATGAGATGTCAACGGCTCCGAAAATAAATCAAAATGACTTAGAAATAAAATCAGTTTCCGTCGACATGGACTCATGGTGTGTTGTATTAAAACAATGTTTTTTTATTAGTTTTCCGTTTGTGTCAGCGTCCGTGGCGCAGTTGGTAGCGTCACTGGCTACGGTTACGGATGTCTCGGGTTCAATTCCCAGTGTGGACGGTTTTCATAGATTGATCATTCAATCGATTTATGGATTTCTATTCGTAGTCTGAGTCCTGCCTCCCACCCATCCAATCCTCACGGGGCGTAGCGAGAGCGATTAGTTAACCACTAGTCCTGTCCTAGCCCTATCCTTCTATCCCTACTCTCTTCGAAAAAAAAGAGAAGTTGAACAACTGAGTAACAAGCAGTTCTCATAGAAAAATTCTGGTAAGATTCCTTCATTAGGAGACCATATGCTCCACATTGGAAGCGGACATAGAAAAAAATCCGTATACTCGGGTATAATTTGTCGCGATGCATACTTGATGATCGCTACAATTAAAAGAACTGATGGAGAGCTTTGATTTGAATATTTTGATGAAGGATGTCTGTCGCCTTAAAAATGAAGAGCTATTATACAACGAGTTACGTTAATTAAAATATATGAATTTCCCTTCAATTCATTCCAATAAGTCTTTTATGAATTAGATTAACATCTTATGCTGATGGCATGCTACCAGTCTTCGTATTTCTTTATTGTTAATTCATTACAAAAAAATAATAAAATCGTTAAATTGTTGCTACTAGTACTCTTTGTGGAAATAAGAATAATAAAGCAATAATTAAAAAAATGATTCTATTGTAACACTGTGTCAGGGTTGTTTTTGTGAACATTGTGAGTCTCAAAAAAGCTGTTATACAAAAATTGATACCAAAAGAATTGATTGTGTAAAATATATTATGTTTTCAAAAAGCATACGCATTAATTTCGACCATTCTGTTAGACTGACTGTCTAGAATTCAATGGAACCCACAACAAAAATACATTCAGAACTCGAATCATGCCTGAATACTATTACAATATAGAAAAAGATGTGCGAGGGATAACGGGGAGGCAGGAAGGGAGGGATGAAAGAGGATTGTGAAAGGGAGAAGGGTGGTTTCACATTCACCGGTGGTCATCAATCATACGGATAAAACTTGTGGCTTGGACCTGAAGAAGCACAACACTTCAACACGAACTGGCTGAGTGAATTTTTTGCGCAGTTTTCTCTTTTGTAGACTATTAAGTGAAGAGTTTCGGAGTTTTTTGTATTTGTAGTGTTAATGGGTTATAGGTTAAAGTTTATACTTAATTTTCAACGTTATATTTTATACTAACAAAAACATTTTTAAAGAAAACTACGACAAAAAATAACCGAGACGCCATATATTTTTATTTTAAAAATCATATGAGATATGTATGATAAAAATTTTGAACCTTAATAAAAATGAATTTGAGGAGAAAATACAGCACATATCACACCCATGCTCAACATTTCAAGTTTTATATTGGAAAAATCTCAATTTGTTATTGACCTTGCCGAGACATGAATCAAGACCCATCTGATCGCTGAGATACTCTTACCACTAGATCACAGAGGTATATATAATATTTTATTTTCGCTTAAAATTTTTTTGACTTACTTTTATGAAATTTACAACATCGTCCACTGATATAAGACTGATATTTTTAGTATTAAACTTCAATCGAAAGTTTCCCGGATGACTTCTGACCGTCCAACGGGCTGATCCGGTTGCCTTGCAGTGGATATTGCCACTGTGTGACTGTTATACTTTTCTGCGATATGTGTGTTGTAAAAAATATCTCAATGGCAAAGTATTTATTTAATAAAAAAGAAAAATATGTAGATGACTTAGATTTCACCGATTTGATCTTAAAATAAACATATGAATAACTATTATATGACACACTCTGGTTTTTTTGTTTAGTTTAAGTTTTATTAGGGTCCATAACTGAAATCGCACAGTGGTAACGACAATGATTCGGAGAAATCGACCCAACTGTCGTGAAGGGTGATCGGTTAATAGCCGGTGGGCACGTTCGCTGGGTGAGTCTATTTTTGATGGAAACGGGTGGCTCCGACGATACGGGAGTCCTTTTGATTTTATGTGTGGGGAGTCGATTGCGATCTTTCGAGTGGATGTGAGCTGCCAGCCAGCGTGGTCGGTACCGTTGACATTGTGGATTGTTTGTGTTTGTTTTGAAATTGGACGTAATTTAAAATCGTTAGTCATGTCATTTGCATTATAACTTAGAGTGAATTCAGTTGTTAAGTAAATGTAAATGTAGATTCAATTTTATGTGTTAAGAATATTTTTGTGTATTGTAAACCACTGCATCTTCGATTAAAAATAAATAAGTGTTGAACCGGATTTGAAATGGTGTTTGTTTGAAATCCCTGACCTTCCAGGACATTCGATAACCAGCCACTCGCCTCTCTTCAATTTGGGTTTTCTCATATAATATAATACATAACATTTTATTATTAATTAAAATATATTAATTTTAAAACTCCGCCAATTATGCAAACATAAATTATAAATTGTCGATGTACTTTTTAATATAGACGATGTCTAGACACTTATTTTTTTTGTCTATTTTCATACTACCTGTTATAATACAAAAGAAGATATCTTTGCTGCCCATTCATTGAATAAAACTGATAAACTGATTTCAGTAGTGAAAAGCACCCAAGGCGTTTATTTTCCCACTGAGGTTTGCAGACGGCGACGTATTCAATTGAAATATTTTTGTTGTATATATGAATGAGTTTCGGCATTACTCACACCTAATCTCATATAAGTATTTGTTTCATTCTATTTTATCTAAGTATGGACTTTTTATTACTCAACATAATATCGAGAGATAAACGATGTAAAATGGTGTGGAAAAATAACCTTTTAAACATACATTTGATTAAAGTAATCTTTTGTAACACCTATGCAATCCGTATGATGATTTTTTAACAATATTCGCTTGAAATGTAGAACATATGGACTCATAATTGACGTATGGAAGTACGAAAACTACTCGTCATTCAGTTTTTATATCTTTCTTTTTCAAAGACAGTAGGATAGGACTAGCACAGGACTAGTGGCTAGTTAGTCGTTCTCGCTATGCCCAGTTTTAAGAATCGAATGTGTGGAAAGGAATTTTAGATATCTTAGAAATCATACATCCATGCCTTCGAACATAAATTAATAAATTGATCCATAACGGCCCGTAATTAAATTATAACCAGTAACCGATGCCAATCGATATATTTTTTTAAATTTAGTATAGATATATAAACATTCTCTTGAATATCCACTATATGAGTTAGATGAACGTTTTCATGTCGGGAGGCAGCATTAATTTATTTGTAATGAAATAAGGCCGCATTCAAGAATATTCAAATATATACCAACATGTATCTGCATTATTTTGTAAATGAAGTGACACAAATTGGATTCAGTCAAAAGGCCATACTTGAGGAAATATATTGCCCATTTCTGATCTATGTATACAATTGTGAGAAACAAGGAGTAAATCGTAATCTTCGTAAGTAGAAAGTACAAACAAGAAAAACAATCATTATAATTACTATTGTATTTGAAAACAGGACCGGTTACACTCACCTACTGATCATTTCAATTCAAGTCCTGTTTTTTTCAAATCAAACACTATGGAATGTGTGCCAAACAAGATATTTTCATTATTTCCCGCACAAAGATATTAAAAAATATATATAAGCAATAATATTTGATGTTACAATATACATAAATAACAAATGCACGTAAAATCTGTGAGATTTCCCAGTGGGAGTCAGAGGGAGGGGGACAGAGACGCCACCCACAGCACGCTCCCCCCTCTTTACATCTGATCTGACATTTACCGATGAAATTTCCGTCTAAAAATTGCGAGCACGTTTCTAATATAGTGAAAACAATATCAAGTGACCTAAAAATGGTATGGGGGAACGATAGGGGTAGTTTACTGACTTCTGATACCTTATGAAGAATATATATTACCTACCGGCTGCCGAGATATGAGAGGGGCCAGATTTTCATCACGATTTTATTTATTATTTATAAAACAGCATCATGCAAGTCATAAAAATTTTATTATTGATCGAAAGTTGATATAAATGCGATAGCATAAAACTTAAATAAAAATAATAATGTTTATACGTAAAATTTATAGTAATGGATAACGCTATTGTTTTTTTTTCTTAATAATATCTATAGCTTTACAATCTCCTTTTCATGCTATGTCCTAGCCCCAATGTGAAAAAAATGTAGTACGAATTTAATCATTCCTAATTTATCTCACATACTTTCCTCCAGAAATGAATAATGTTGATTACTGATATTCATATGAAAGGCTGTTTTTTGAAACGGGTTGAATAGAAACAGCTGATAAGATCAAATTAATCTTATACCTATCAATGTATATGTTTTAGTACATGAAATTCTGTAAACAGCAAAATATTAAAATGTGTCGTTTTTAGCGTGATATCACACAACACAAAAAAGCCGACATTAGTGTCGTTGAATACTTATTGTTTTTTAAGTTTTAAATCAGAATTGAACGCTGATTGTCCTATATTTACGACTGCAGTCGGTAATGCAATAATACTAAGAAAACAAATGATTTTACGCATCGCGATCTTGACGCGATGCAGAGTTGCACGGGATCGATTTTTAACCAAGCACTATTTAATTAATTGTGCTTAAAAAATAGTAAAAGTTAAATGGAAAATTTTATGGCTTGCATACTCGTTTTGGCAGTAAGAATATTGTATATCCTTATACTTAAGAATCTACCGTTGAGATAAAGTTTAATATACCCTTTGTTGAACTTTTAGATGCATCAAGGATACCCAGTTTCATGTAAGAGGTTACAAATTTATTGTATTTAAAAAAAAATTCAAATCATTTTAAGCAATTTATATTCTGGTAAAGGAAGTTTCCCGTTGTAGACCACAGAACGCATCGGGTATATTTTATAAAAGTTTTTCTGATTCCAGAGTTATTTACGTTTGTTTTATTTTTTTCGCGAATACAGTTTCGAATTGCCAACCAATGTCGTAAAAGCAATAATTCATTCGTTGACCGTTTTATTGTGATAGTAGCATATTAATGCAAAGTTCCAAGTTATTGGTCCGGGGTTCGCATCTCTAGTTTAGAAATTACGGTATTTCACGAGCTAATAAAATGAAAGGTAATAATTGAATAATTATGAAATGTAGAGCAATTTAAAACAAAGAATTTATTTTACATCATACGTTTATCGATGATAATTATATTCTACAATGAGATTTCAAAGTGGTGTCTACTTTAGAAGCAGAAATGTTTTAACAAAAGTCTTTCCATTGGGATATGTTTCATTCATTGTACTTTACTAGAATTTGTACATTGTGTTCTTTTACTGGAAAACAAGCATGTAAGACTAATAACGCACAGATAACTTACAATGATATTTCTTGATCAGTTTGATATGGTTATGCATAAATGCAAAATTATTTAGTGTGGTATATATTTTTAAAAATATTTGTGAGAACAAAACTAAAGGCACGAGTAGCCATGTCAATTTTAATAATTTGATCGATTACATCGTGAGGATTTTAGCGTACCATCATTTAGAAGGAAATATCATTACTCATTGTCAAATACATAACAAAACAATGGTGTTGTTAGGACATTTTTTTGGTCACATTGAAATATTGGTTTGCTCACAATAATTATGAGCAGAAAATATAAATTATGGTTTATTAAAACGTTGTTAATTTAGGTACAAAGAAATCACTAGATATGATACTCAATGAAATAGATAGAAAAATCTAAAATAAAATATTATGATAATGACAAAATTAATCACATTATATGACTTGAAAGATTGTAATTTTATTTTTATTTCTAGCATACAAAAACATAAAGTAAATTTACATACCATGCATTATGATTGCTCCTTAACTTATTTGTTGCTGTCCTCTAGCCTGCCATCAGTATGACATCATTAGAAATAAAATTTAATTTTCCCACTCAATATCATTCCTGCTTTTAAGTATTAATAATAATTATGGTAGTTTTAGTTATATTTTGGGATATCTTCATTTTGTCACTATGGGTTTCGTTAATAAAAGATTTCGTTAATAAAAGGTTTCGTTTATACAAGATTTTCAAGATTTTTGAGACACGTTTTCTATTTTACCACAAAATATTTTACTTGCTGTGCTAATTACGTCACATTTTAATTCCTAGTTGCAAAAAGTTAGACACCATTACAGGTATTCCTGGAAAGTTTTCGGTGTTATTTAGTCTCATAAAATATGTATCCTAAAAATATATTTCATATTGTGACGTCATATTTAAATTTCTACACCTGACTTTTCCCTCTGTCTTAATCACCATATGAATGAAGTTACGATATAAGTAGGAATAAGATGAGAATATTACTTAACCGCTGAAATATCATGAAGCAGATATGAATATGATTTATTTTTAACTGATAATAGGTTTGTATTAATTTGTTTCTAGTTGCTGTATGAAGTACGTGTTGAAAAACGTGCAATGGCGAGTGCGCCTGCCATACTGGTGATGCGGCAAACAGCAGTGCTTTATGTAGAGTCGACGAAAAATAATAACCCTTCACCACATGGATGGATGGAGGCGATAAGCGAATCTCGCTGACACCATTTTAAGCATGAACCGTGGCGGTTTTGACTGGCCATTTGCATATTGTGAGGTATCAGGCAAACATGTCCAGGCGTCGGTCGGCGTCGCGGAGTCAGCATCTCGTAACTGCTTCCGGATCATAAACCGTCAAATGTTCATAGCCTCTTCTAGATACAGATAAGATATAAACACATATTATTTATTAGATTGCATAAATTAAAAACGGTATGATTATCTTACTTAATATTAGCTTTCTGTTTAAAATACGCTTTTTAATGATGTTAGAACACAATAAGAAAAATATAAAACTCTTAATAAAATTTTAAATATAAGATATTGTGTGATAACCATTAGAAATGGTTCCTTACAGATAAATTTAGAATAGAAATATGAGCTTAGCCTCTCTTTCTTTTAAGTAAGACCTTGCTTAAAACAGGTAAAGGCTATAATTATAATTAATGTTTCACTTCACTTATTAATGTGAAATTAATGAATTAATGAAATTAATAAATTAAAACTGAATTAATGTGAAAAAAATTAGTCAAAATATAAATTTCTCTGAAATTATACTAAGCCAGTTATCAATCCCATACTAGAATCAGATTGCTAGGTTGGCTAAGTACTAACTTCTGTTGTTTATATAAACATTAATAATTACATAGCGATGGATATTTAATATTGACCCTTTAAAAAATATCCTTTTATGAAAATTTATTTTATTTATTTCAATTCTCTGAATCACGTTTAGTTAGATATAAATTTTAGATTCAAACTTCCTGTGAGAAAGGTATTGTGGAAATGAATAATTTCAAAACTTAACGTTTACCTCCATTCGGTGAAACAAAGCCATCATCCAAGAAACAATAAGAACTAAGTCCGTTCAAACGAAGTACTTGCTCAGGCGTTTTGGCCGCAACCCGCAAGTGACTTGTTCCGAGTGGAGTGATTTGTTGTCGGGTCTAACTTGAAACAACCCCATCCCCCGTAGCCCTTGCCGGACGGAGACGGCCGCAAGGGTTCGCTTACTGCTTACTTACATGTTTATATTTACTTTGGATGCACGCTTATTTAACATAACGGTCCAATGGACCGGTGAATAAAGCCCGCCGATGCTGTCGCTGAAACTTTTAGACCGGTGTAATTGAGTGTTATCAATTCCCTTGTTTATCTCCTGTCAAATTTTATTAATAGCTTTGCATCTTTCAAGCGTACGTTTCAATAAAAATATTATAGTGGGATTCAATAATAAATAATACGCTCATACCACATAAAACTATAAAATAGATAATTCTTGATGATTTTTCAAATTGAATAGAAGAAAACCGTTAGCAAAAATTTCTAATATTAAAACATGCATAATTTTATAACGATCATCAGTAAAGAATACATATAAATTTATTTACATATCTTCACAGAAGTGGGCGTCAAAGATCACGTTGATCATTTGGCTATAGGACCAGCAATATATTTATATAGATATCTTTCTTACATTATACAATTTTTTTTAAAAAATTAATTGCTGAGATGACTAATATTATTTATCTATAATATTTAAAACGAGGTTCCTTGAAAATTTGTTTATAAAAATATAAAATTAATATGTACCTTAATTTTTTAATAAGCCAACTCTTTTAGAAAGTGTAGAGTAATACAATAAAATATCAATATTTTGAATCGTTCATCATTCTAGTCCATTCAACACATCTCAATGGAGCTTACATACACCTAATATACAATTAAAATTGAGAACTTAATTATTCCACTTTGTTTGGAATAACTAATTTATCAATTTTCATTTTATATTAAAAATGAACATCCATAAAGTTACCGCCAAATCTATAGAAAATATTAAATACACCAAAATGTTCCTTATATGTAACAAATTAACTTGGGTGATTTGGTTTGGATAATTTTCATAAATAGATTTATCATAAAATTAATACAAAAGTAAATATAATGGCAAACAGCTTTGAATACAGTGTTTGTGCTGATATAATAATAACACTGCATGGCGGTCTTTTGCATCGTCAAACCTCAGCAACTTTGCGCATAATTTACATATTACTCTCCATTAAATATGATAACAATATCCCTAAACAAACACGACCACTATTGTCCCAATCTTATAGTTTTCAAACTACCTAAAACCGGGGTGACCACGTAAACAGAACGATCCAACATCCATGGAATTTATTTGTTATATATTAATCTTTATTATATGAAGTTAATATTAAAAAAAAATTGCATTATCGATCATATATTTGAAAAAATGTTTTCTATAATTTGATGTATTCATTTTAAAATACATACCTGATCGATTTTACGAAGTTTTATTACGGAACGTCTGTGAAATGGATCTAAAAGCTTTTTTGTATTGGGTAAATTGTATTATATAACTTCTTGTATCCATAATAATACATCTATCACTGATTTCGTTAAAGAAAATTTAAACTTGAAGTATCTAGAAGCTTTTGACAAAAGGGTTTTTGCTACTTGAGTTTTCAGTTCTACCAAAATTCTCTATATCTGGATGAACTATGAGAAGCTGCAGAAGAAATTTAGCCATTTCTAAAATACAGTAATTGAAATGTTTTTTTTCGTAATTATTGAACAGAACCTTTTACGTTGAACTATATTTAATACATATGGCCAAATAATTGATATTGATAAATATCGTGTGTTAATCATAATTTAATCGCTATGAATAGTAGATGTAATTTTTTGATATGGTCAGCTTTAAGTTACAAAGACACGTGCATGAGAGTAAACACTTTGAGATGTTCATTTTATGATGCATTATATGGCTTTTAATCATCTGTACAGGGAGCTGGAGAATATAGATTTGTACTTAGGTGAATGAACCATAGCTATTCATGGGAGACAATCATCTTAGATAATTTATGAATTCGTTGTTCAGATAAGATTTTATTGTAGATGTTGACGACAATATTGAAAAGTGTTTAGTAAAGAATTTTTCTGAGCACCCATATTATTCTGGTCGGATATATACATAGTCGGTAGATTTTTAATATTATATTATATAAATATCAAATGCAACTGGACTGAGGTAATCTTTTTATTTAATTAAAATAAACAGTCTGTTGGACACCTCAGCAATGAAAAATGCTGTTGTATAGGGGTTGAGTTTGCTTAACGCAAGTAAGGTGGGTTGTTTAATCCAAAGTTTGCGTCCGTCTGCGGGTAGGAGGAGGGCCAAGAGTGGTCAGCGTAACCACTGGACCGGTGCGGTCATTACTTACCTGTCCGCCAGGGGTGCTACCGACTACTTGTTTCCGGAAGGATGCAGGCTCTCCGGAGTAACCGTTTTAAAACTTTCAGAATCCTCTCAGAAAGTTTAGTAAAAGCGATTACGATGGTCAACTTTGGACAGGGGACATTTTTTCATATTTGCACATAAAGATACTCCACGGAATTTGTTTCAACAAATTTAACCAGTCGTAACTACAATTAATTCTTAGTTGCGTTATGTTATACCATTATAAAATAAAAAAAATATACGTGAATAGGCTTATATTTGAATATTTTCAACAAGTGACAGAGTAAATATAGATATGGAATAAGACTTTTATTATACTGTCAACTGTATCATTTACGAAAAAATAATAATTTTAAATCCAATTATTTTTCCATTTGAAGTTTTTTCGATTAATGGTTCAAATTTAGAAAAATATTGCAATTTTTCTAAATCAATATTTTAAAAATAAGTATTTTTACGACGACTGCTGCTAAAAATGATGTCTTCTTTTTGCCTTAACCAATTTTTGATATTTTGTGACGGTCACCAATGAAAGAAAAAACAGCGACCTTGGAAAATTATATCAGACAATAAACCCAACTATGGAGTAGGTGACGACAACGCGTTAATTTTTTAAGAGATAACACTATTACATTAATGTTAGTTTAAAACTCATGAGTATTTGAATTTGATAGATCAAAATATGAATTAAGTCTGAAAAATATTTGATATATTGTGGATAGATAACGAAACGATCATTAATTTACTTTAATCAGAAAAAAACCCAACGGTTTTTTGTGGGACGGTGCCTCCGCGGCAGTTTATCTCCGAAGTCTCCCCATCGTTTATTTGAAGCTTAGCGTGAAGCAACAAGGAGACTGAGAGGGTGGGTCAACCAGACCCGCATGAGATATAGCAGGGTTAAGGAATGTTCACCGACAATTCGTTGTCCCTGTAATCTAGAAAGTATTTTTTATACGTTTTGAGCATTGATTGAAAAATGTGAATATCTTTAATAAGTTGCCAAATTTTCATTATAAAAATCAGAGTATCTGACATTAGAGGAACGTAATCTTCATTTCAGTTTTAAGTGCCGCACCCGCCCCGCCGTTGCGCATTGACTCTGGCCGAACACTTATTATTATCCCATATCACATGTAGGTATGAAATTTTCTCATTACCTTAACGTCGATGTTTGCGGTTTATTTCAATTTCACCGTCATCTATCACTGGTACGGTTATACTAGTTAAAATATAATCGTATGGAAATATTTGTTATAATCGTATGGAAACAGTCGAAGTGAAATAAATGATTTATCATAATGACATCAGTGACACATGCAATGTGAAAGCTTTTGGTTTTATTCTGTAAGAGTTTATTTTTAATACAATAAATACTATCAAAGTGCGTGTTGTCGACGAGCAAGAAACACTGATATATTTAATTTGGATTATTGAGATTTTGTACACTTCCATGTATTTTGTCTAGGCAATACGAATGAACTCGAACTGACCTGACAGTTCGAGTTCGAGTCAGTTCGAGTCAATTCGTGTGCTCGAATGCCTGAAGATGCCGAAAGGCGAAACCCGGGTCGTTAGCAGAATAATGGAAGTGTACAAAATCTCTTAATAATCCAAATTTGATATTGAAATTCCATCAAGCACCCTCAGTCGATGTCTTAAATTATACTGATATATGTATTTTTTATTGTCATATTAATTCAAACTTTTGGCAAATCGGTCAACATGAATTCCAAGTCACGTACATGTAAATCAAATCAATAATAAATATTCATATTTCCGTCAAAAATCCATCAATAAACAAATGGAAATGGGTTGATTGACTGAATTTACATTTACTTGGTAGAATCAATAGAAACAAGACTTTCTAAAAATATTATAGTATACCACAACGTAAATTACACCTAATTCTTTGCTATTGTTTTATTTGGAATGATACAACTAAAATATAATTGACACTATAATTTGTGAATTCAAATTAATGTACTAGAAATTCAAATATAAATTTCCTGTTAGCAATATTATCATAGCCCTCGTAGTAAATTTTATTTCAGCCAACACAGTGGCAGTGTAAAACTGAAAGTTCTCAAATATTATATTTCCTACGCATTCCAAAAACATACATAATTATTAGAGACTCTTATTTTAAGCATCAATTTTAATCAATTTAAACATTTTCATTTTTCATTTTAGCGTTATGTAGCATGTAAAATATATAAATTTATTACCTATTTGGCATCTTTTTCTATCAGACATAAATTTCGAAATAACGATAAATATCAATGCTTTTAAAGTCAATTTATAATATAAAAATGATTTTTAAGCTAGCATCACAATTGAAAATATAATAAAATCATAGCAATTACGCATAAAAACTCGTGGAAAACGCCGATATGTAAAGCAGTGATATATCGGTAAATATCACCATTGAATTACAATATAATAAATTTAAGTATGGGATATGTTTTCTCCAATGACAGTTGCTACAGCGATCAGTTACGGTTACGAGCATACCGTATTAGCTAAAAAATCTTTCAGCATCCGCAATATTCGCAAGACTTTAAATTGATTGTATTACAGCACAACCAAACTCATTATATTTAATCTCTGTGGATTGTAATAATTGCATTGTATCAAGTTTGCTAAGAATCAACGACAAACGTTATAATATTTAAAGTTGAGTGCTTAAGGTAAGCAATGATTTTTCTTTAGAAAAAATAACTGATTGTATCGTTTATTCTCATCAATTATCATATATTGTGAATTGTTTGGATGTATTTAGAATTAATCGCAAAATTCTCAAAATACTGGTCTCTAATAATTATGTTTATTTACCTTAAAACGCTATTGGTAAACTGCGAAACATAATATTTTCAACTATTTTCTAGAATTTATTACTACTAATAATCATTACATAAGTTCAATATTTTGAAGCTCGATTTAGCAAATATATTAATGAATATGTTCAACAAGAAATACTTATCATATAAATATTTTTTTGTTTTTTTCGGGTGATTTTAATAATACGTATCTTATTTCACGGACGCGATTTGTTGTGAGTAGGGATAAAGCAAGCCCCGCATGAGCTATCGTTGTGGACGGGTTAAGGGGTTTATTGCGATCCCTTTAACTGCCCTAATGTTTCTAGAAGAACTTAGTGTCCAGAGAGGTTATACAAATTTTCTTTATCGCAATAGTGTGGTGCACTTGTGTGTTTTTCATGAGATAAAACTATCCTATTCTATCGTATATTATGATACTCAATGATGGAGTAGAAATTTATGGAGAATCAATGTTTAGTTAGAGCTTAGACGGAGTTTAACAGCTTTTTGAAATTCAATATCATCATTAGCTTGATGTGAAATTTTATGTTGTATTATTAACATTTTATAATATATTGTTTGTCAGATTCAGAACAGTAAAAAATCTATTAAAATTTGTTTTTCCTGATTATCTCAGTGTACAAGATACTTTATGTGACATCTGCAATGTCATCATAACTACATGATTATCTTGGATATGTCGTATTGTCGTTAGTTATTGAAATAAGAGCTCGAAATAAACAACAATGTAAGTTTCAAAAATAATAAAATATCATACAACGATTGTAAATTTCTTAATAATTTTTGCAGTCATAAAAAAGTGTTACTACTCAAAAGATAAAGCAGTAAATTATCTATCATTTTAAATTGAACACTTAAAACGGTCAAAATATCACAAAATAACAGATAATATGCGTGACGTTACATATACCACGAAATCCCCCTTACGATTTTAACATACATTATTTACATGATATTTAATTTATTTGGATTTCCGAGTCCATAAATCGGAAAAACAAATATAATTAATGTTCATTATGTAATCGAAATTCTGACAAAAGAGCAAATAGTATAGATATGTATTTTATATAATAATACAAAGCTAAACTGTTATATTAATAGCAATGAAAAATAAACTTTATTGTAATTCATGTTTTTCAAAATGTTATCGATTCATGACGGATAATCAATGCATTCAATAGTTCATCAAATAAAGTTGACATCACATGTTATGTTTCATCGTTCGTAATATGTCATTTGTTTCTAAACTTATAACGTTAATAAAGGTATGTCGCTTACGGTCAGTCTCATAATCATAGTGGTATAATTTATTTAAAGACAAAAGAAAAGCAGAGTCATTAAAAATTAGTTATAAAAACATTAGAATTAGTTAGTTCTTTTTTCGAATATATGTATACAAGTAGTTAGGCATATTCATTTTTTGTAGCTAAAAGCTAATGTGTTTTAAAATGTTTCGCAAACGAAATCATCCCCTTAGGTATTAAAAAGCACACTAAATACCGTTTACATAATACGAATAAAAAAAGCTTCATATCGTTAGTGTAGTCAAGTGGTAAACTACCAGCGGTTTTGGGGCCAAACATTTTTTCTCCATTTTGATGAAATTATGGTTTCTATTATAACTTACTCCAAAACGTGATATATCTCATGAGAACAAATGTATTTATGGCGTATTAAAATAGCATTTAGAGTTGAATAGGAATTATCATCATTACTAATGGGATTCGTGTTCATGACATAAAATGAAAAACATAAATTAAGTATTTTATGACGTCTTATGTTTAAAAAATGAAATATAAAACAACACGTATAATATTAATTCTTTAATATTTCTTTAGTTTATAGTGATTAAAGTGAAAGCAACACCATTGAAGAAGTAGTATATTTGAAATCGTTTTTTTTTAAATTTATTACCATTTGAGTCTATTCGATGTTCATAGAATGAGAAGGTCAGCGTTTCATCAATGTTGTACCGTACCACAAAATACTTACAACAAAATTAACTACTTGTACATAAAACATAATATTTTTCAAAAGTAAAATACATCTGACTTAATTTGGTATCCTTGATTATCACTGATTGAGTGATTGAGATTATTATTAATTGATACACACTTGTTTCCTAATTATAGATATAATATATGTTAATATGTCGCACTTTTCTACGTAAAAAGTTGACATGTTTAATTTTGTAGAAAATGTCTTTGACATTACTTGAACATAGACTCATATAATATCTGGGGTACAGTTTTAACAGATACCGATATATAATATATTATTTAACCCTTGATTCTGGAAAGAACCATATTTTTTTGCATATCTCAAGAAATACAAGTCTGAAACTCAAATCAAAAATGATTTTCGAGACCTGGCGTAGTCAGTACATACATAAAGTTCGCCGACATCTATACACGCCAACTTAAAGCTGCGAAATATTAGCGGAGCGCGCGTTAATTCAAATTACGGTCAACTGTGTCCAGTGGCGGGTAATTTTATTATCGTGCTGCGTCCAGCGCCACAGCGCCCCGGGCGCACAACTGGGATATTAAAATTATTATATCACGGGCAGGGAGGTGGATGGTCGCCGCAAATTGATAACGATTAGGAGAGATTACAGCGGGCGACAGGTGTGTTTCTGACACCACTCTCTGACTACATAACTATCTAATTATATAATAATGTTGGCTGTCGTTATAATAATGCATTTAAGGAACGATAGTTGGGATAACTTTGCTGAAGATTTGATTATCATATCTTTAGTAGAATTTTTTGAATATATTATTACAATAAACGATTATTTATTGAATGTAATATACTTTATGGATATATTCATGCGATTAGTCAATAATAAAAAAGGTGGGATAATTACTAAATGATAATGCCTCGTATTTAATCTGGTGCTTAAATTTTAACTACCGACTTAAACTTTACGTTTTTTTAACTATGTCTGATTACAATGTGGAGCATATGGACTACTAATGGAACTTATCTCAAGAGAAGTTTTTCTACGATAACTGTTTATACTCAAACCCTCAATACTTAAGAGTAAGGATATAAGAATACGGTTAGGGCAAGACTAAAAATAAGCTTATCTTTGTTATTTTTAATATCGGATGGGAAAGAATCATTCCACAACTACAGTAATTTGAGTAATCATTGTAAACTTTTAATGAAAACAATAAATTCCCTTTTAAAACTTGTTTTTGTTTTGTATGTCACAATCGACGATAAACGTCTCCATGGTAACCAGTACATGGCAAACGAAGTTCTGACCAGCCGTGATTTAACTGTCAAGTTTACATGCGATATCCAGTGAATAACTGAAAACAAAACTCAACTTGTACACAAGTAAATGATAGGCAATTGTACTTTGCAGACGATCCATTGCTATGCATAGGCGTTTAATAAGACAATAGGAGGCATGCTCAGGAAACCCATGAGATATGATTGTCTTCCGTGACACGTAATGTAGAAACTCTTCCTTATGTTGTTTTAAGCCTACGGTTATTCAGTCATATATGAAGGGGATCGTGACATGGGTAGAGCGTGAATACAGAAATGGCAGTATAGCTTTATTTTAAAACACAGATCGTTTGAAAGCTCGATTTGGAGATGTCTGTATCGTTGAATAAATAAAAGGTTTACGACACTCGTGAATATATTGCGAGAATAGTAATAACATTTTGTATTTTGTTTCACAGTTTAATGATTTAAAGTAAAAAATCGCGCTTTGATTTTGTTAAATTATTCATAGTAGACAATAAATATATTCATCAGCAGGAATAAGTGAAACACCAAATAGATAGCAACAATACACAATTAAAATTGATAACTAACGCAAAGTTTTTTTTTATTTCTAAAGTAAACAATGATTTTAGTTCTTAACCTAGAAATTAAGGTTAAGTTAAAAAAAGTTCTGTTTCTGTGGTCTTTGTGGTCTATTGTTAAGAGCTTTGCCCTAGCGATCACATGGGTCGTGGTTCAAGTCCTAGCAAAGTCAATAACATGTTTAGATTCTTTGATTTTAAATTTGTAATCTTAGACACGAGTGACTTATAAAAATTCTCATCAAGTTTATCTCTTACGATTTTCCAATTTTCAATATATTTGGAGCATTGGCTGTCTGCTGTAATGCAAGATATTTCTTTAAAAATTAAGTTTTTAATTATGAATCACAATTAATTGATTAATTTTATTGAAAAAACTATTCTGATAACTTTAAAAATTATATGATAAAAGCCAGCTGTTAATTGTATGATATTTATATTAAGTAAATGTTTTCACATTATTATTAATCGATACAGTAAACTTATCTACTTGAAAAAAATCATATATATCTACGTTTACGGATCCAATAAGACGTTAATAAAAAAGCCATACTGGGAAATAAATAAATATATTAATTGTAAGTAAAATACATTATAAGTGACGAAATGACTACAATTTCAAGAATACATCGCATTTCAATTAACTAAATATGAAATATAATTGACGTAGACAATAGACTTTAATTTTACCCTACTCAATTTTTTTTAATGAAGACAAGTATTAATTTTCATTCCCTTCATTTCTGAGTAAATTATGATGAAATCAGCTGTAACGAATGACACCCTCACACCAGATTCGTCTCCACTTGTATCTACGTCTGTCTTTCCTGAAAGTCATCGTAGGTTATATCTAGTCTACGATTGCTACGAACATGAGTGTTTCTCGCTTAATTCTGTCACTAAATTGATTACCAGTGGAAGAAATATGTTTAAAAAACTTGTATTACATCAAGATAGAGTGAATTGCTTTATTATTCTCCAAATTGTGTGATGCGATTGAAATATTTGGAGTTTATTATAAAAAAATTATGTTACTATAAATATCGTGTTTTTTGTTTCTTTTCACACTCAAATATTCAATGTGCTTTTATATATAGACATCCTTTCACATCATTTCCCTTCTTCTATCACGAAAAATGTGCGCCTGTCCCTTTTAAACACTCTTTTATGTCCCGTTTGCTATTTTTCAACTTTACCGAGAACACCCCTCATTCTTTTTTTCCATGTTAAAAACCACTGATAAAAATATGCCAGGTTTTCACGGGAAATTAATGACGTTTACATTCATTATTCATTAGGACTAGTCTGTAAGCACAGTGGGGACAATAAGTACACGATGTCGTCAATGACAATTTTAATAACTTTATAGCAGAAGTAATTTCAACCAAAATTGTTTTCACTTAACACAGTTACAAAAATAATTCACGTAGCTCTTTGTTGATAAATGAAGAATTGTGATTATACATATATTTAGAGAAACAATTAAATTCTATTTGTGAATATTTTTATTTAAAGCATCAAAGTAATTACAGTTTTTTAAATTATATTTCGCAATTCACCATTTTTTTGTCTAATTTAGTTTTATGTTTATGTAGTAAAATTTCGTTTTCCATGAGCAAGTAGCTTTATATTCTAAGCTTATTATAGTTGACGATATGAAAAATAGATTGAAGACTCAAAATACCACAATTATGTCACAGTGAACTAACTCCATATAACTACTATCAACACATGTTTATATGTAATTTTCTGCGAAGCATAAATTCGTACAATCTATTTACATCTCTGTGTGCTTATTCTATATTTTTCTTTAAAACAATTGTATTAAGCTTCAATTAATATTTTTGCTAAATTGATGACGCTGTTACTTTATGATACATCTTGGTTAAAAAGCTTTTGGTCAAAATACTTACTTTTACTTGATAACTGTCAATTTTTGGTGGGCTAAATTATCATTTTGATGACTGTTTAAAAAACTTACTTTTGTCAATATAAAAATTGTTGGTGGTATAAATCTTGATTAACTTTGCTTAGTCTATACATTTTTAGTAGATGAGTCATCATAAATAACGTATCGTCGCAATGCAATGAAAAGGCCATTAGAATCATGTAAAATTTCTATCAAAAAATAATTACTGTTTCACTCAGTAATAGTATTGTGTCGACTATTAAAAAAATAAGTACTCGTTGAATGTCATTTTAATTTAAACAGGCAAGTTTGTTTTCGCGGAGAAAGGTCATTAGGCTGGCGTTCTGCCTCCATTAAACTCGACAGACCTTTCACGGTCGAGAGCGTCTGACATTTTCATAAATAGCTTCAAAATAATATTATCTTTAATAAAAATTTGATAGCAATAATTTATGCACGTCATTAAGTCTATTATTTTGATAATTTTACGGTGTTTTTATGTAGAATTCTTACTTCGTTACAATTTTCAATGCGTTTTTGATGACATTGATACTATGATTTAAATTTGTTGAATAATATATATTTTTCGCAATCGAAGTAGATTTATTAAAGACAGATGTTTATAAAAAGTTATTTGCATATACTGTTCCAAAATGAATGAATTGGCATATAAAGGGTTGTGTTTATTAGTCTGTTGTGCTTTATTTATGTCAAATAAACATATACAATAAATTTTTGGAGTATACCAAAACATGTAATATACATTTTTTTGTATAAATGTCGATTGAAAAATAGATCGAATTAATATTTTTTTTCAAAACAATAATTTCGAATAACGATTAAAGATATAGGTACTTTTAATTCTGAATTTCGTAATTTAGAATTGAAATTGTCGGGCATGAATGCTTTTTTACAATAAAGGATATAACTTGATGATATGAATACATAAATATAACAGAACATCGTCAGGATTTTAACAGTTTATTTTACGGATATTTCGTTACAACTGGTTTTTTCTGTCTGAATTATCACAACTCAATTATATTCTTAATGATGCATTAGTCATCCACCATATTAAATATTTATAAACTACATTTCAATTTGATAATCATTTATTTGTTGTTTAATAATTGGTATGCTGTGTGATATTTTAGGTGGTGAAGAGGGTCACAAGAATTCAGCTTCACATAAATGACAAAATTCCTTTGAATTATATGTGAAAAATAATTAGCGATACCTTTGGGTAACGTATCTTAACCCTTTCTCCGGAAAGGTCGTCTAGGTTGTTTAAGGGACATGAATTTAGTAAGGTGAATTGCATTATTAATGACCTCAAGAACGCCCTCAAGTTTACAAGCATATGAATAAGGTAGGATTATTTAAACGCCTTGGCAATAACGTGTCGTTATCTACTGGGTGGACAGAACGAGTTATTTCAGAGATTAATTTTCATTTCTTTAAGTGTTAAGTTAAAAATTTACCGTAATTCTGTATAAATGAAAGAAAAATACTACATCGATAAGCGAAAAATGTTGTAAAAGTATGGTTAATGAAATACGCCCGATTGTCCTTTTGCAAGGCTTTTTTATTCTGATTTTTTTGTTTCTACACGGTTACAAAAAAACGAAAAGTATTATTAAATACAGTCCTTGTATATAAAACACTTCGACCCTTCGTGATTGTTGGAATTGTAATTTCTGCCATTTGTGCGAATTTTAAGATGCAGGTGTTCATTATCTTTTTTTACACGGCTTATTTTGCGCGGTAGTTTATGGAACATATCCCCCGTGTGAAAAGAGAATCGTGTGCATCAGAAATAATTTAAACTTTTATCAACGAAAATGGTCAATAAAATTAGTTGAAATAAAATGAAATCAAAGTTTGTTTAATTTCTGAATCAGTGATAAGAAGGTTTGAATAAAGTGAAACATTAAATAACGAAATTAAACTATGTCTGTGAAAAATAAACAATCATTGTCAAGAAAGCAGTAAATTTCTGTTTACATTAAAAACAATGGGATTTCTTTTATACCTGAATATAGTACAATGCAAAATTTTGGTATCGAATTTCAAAGAAGTATAAAATCAGTTTTTTTATAATTCTGAAAAAAAGTGTTATCGAATAATATTTCAAATAAATATTAAATTTATAAAGAAGTGAAAAAGATTATTTATCATTTTTGAGATATATAAAAATTTTAAATAAATGTAATAAAGGTTATCTATTAAATCGAATTAAGACGTAACTAATTTTTTCTTTTCAGCAGTGACCTAAAGATAGTTTTTATACATCAAAAGAGTTCCTAAAAAGTCAATTAATTTTAAGTTACTTTAACTTACTAACTTTTATTGCATACTGTTTTGAAATCAGCCATAGATAGTTCTGTTTTAGATATAATATTTATATTCATGAATATTGAAACGTCAAAGGCGGACTTAATTTGCATGTTGTTCTTACGGATAAAGTATTATAACTCGATAACTAATCGCAGCTTCCAGTTTACACAGTTCTATATTATGATCGAATATATCTATGTATTCACTGTATCAGATGGAAGTATGGTCGAGTCACAATATTCTTCTATTGATACGCTCATGTGGCAGGTATGCGCCATATTTATGTACATATTACTTGAGAGAGTAGGAAACGAAACAACAACATCTGTCTCGCCGCTCGGTGGAGGAAGGTGGAGAGCGGGGAGAAGCGGGGTGCGGGCTTCAACACACTTCAAGGCCCGCGATCCTGGGACAAGGACAAACAAAGGACAAACCAACGGCTCCTTCGTCTTCCATTAAAACCCCGGTCGTTTATCCGTATACTCTTCTCGTTTATTTGCAATTAGTTTCAGTTAGTTAAGACAGTTACACAACAGAATTACACACTTTTAATTTAAACTCTGTAAGTGGTTTTACTAGTAAGCGATGGACTAAAATCGCCGCTTCGCCGGCCGACAACTTTCCCCGGGAAAGGTCGGAACCCGACTGACGCTGGCAGGATCGCAGGCCCTTCGCCCACCTCTCACTGTAAACCAACAACAGCAACCAAACAAATATGACACTACTCTTTAACGCCTCAGGAGGGGTATTACATTTTAAAATTTTCATTAATAGGAAGAGTCTGCAGATTGGTTTTGAAGACCCTGTCCGTCCCATAAGTACGGGGCGGTGTCATACTATGTATGTTATATTTAATTTAGCCGCGATTGAATTGAGAATTCTTGAGAAGAAGCAAAGTTGACGTGTTGAATTTTAGTATTCCTGTATGCCGAAGCTAGAAGACCCAAGTTTAAATGTTAAATAGCCGAGCCAATTGTACGCAAAGATTTGGGTCAGACGCCAAACATCAAAATTAAACTGTTAATGTTTAATAAGTCATGAATATTACCAATGTAAATCCATAAATTATTCTTATGAATGCATTATGCTAGTATACTTATAAAATTATTATTTAAATATTAGTAACACAATTATAAAATATTTTATAATTGTGTTACACTTAAATAGTAAAGATATTTTCCAAAATAAAATACGTTCAATAGGAAAAAATCACAAAGTATTTAGTTCTCCAATTTTTTAGAACTAAATACTAATAGAACGTTTTTTATCCTAGTATAATGAAGTTCTACCAAGTAAATGCCATTCGAATCAAAATAATCTTTCGCACACCTTAATACTATTATGCGTCTACATTCTAAATAATTTTGTAATCACCAACTTCTGTACTGAACCGATTTATCAAATGACTAAGTCCCTTTTTATTTCACATGCAAATATTTGGTTCCGTCGGAGATTTGAAAATCAAGATATAATTAAAACTTAAAATATAATTTTACACTGCATTTTTACTACAAAATGTTTGAAAGAATGTATTTTTAAATGGTGACGATTACGAGATTTGCATTGAAATCAAAAAATGATAAACATTTATAATATTTTTTACTGAAAAAAATTATAAATGTGTATTTTTTATTAAAAAAATTGTTAAATGTAGTATCTTGAAAAGAGCAAAACTACATTTCATTTCGTATAATCATTTTTATATGAAGACTTAGGCAGAGAAAAAGCTTAAAACTTAAACGATTCAGTTGAAAATATCACTTATGTAACAAAATTACGAAATAAGTAATAACCGCTGTGTTTTGTTTTTGTAAATAAATTTTATTTTCCACCAATAATCTACAGTTCACAAAACTAATTATTTTTACTATAAAATTTTGCTTATTCTTGAAGGTTTTACTGTTGACGTGTGTAATGTCTAAATTATGTAAATATTTTTAACTTTAGGCAAGTCTGTGTATTACACCTAGAAGAAACTTAAAATATACTTCACGTAACTAATAAACACGGTTTTGCCATTACTTGAAAGGAGTTTATAATGCATATTTAATACCATTACTTACCTTTAGTCGTAGTAATTAAGTATTCTTAGGAACTCATTGGATATTCTTTAAGTTTAACACGACCTGAGTTTTCATATATGGTTTGACGTGCAGACTTGTTGACTGGATGTGGATATTTTAAATGTACTCTATTATTTTAACTTTCATTAGAAAATATTGAGAAGTTGGGTTGATCGAAAAAATTTATCCGAAGCCAAAAATTTAAATAAATATTATATTACTCAATGGTGAAGTACAAACAATCACATGCTTACGGGTTCCGATTTAAGGATTTTTGCTCTAAGGAAAGGATGTCTAATTTCCCTACACTAGTATAGCTAACCATTAATCCTGTCCTAGTCTTATCCTTATTCTCTTTAAATAAGAAAGGTTAAGTGACTGAGTAACCAGCACTTCTTGTAGCACAACTTATATTGAGATAAGCTCCATTGGGAGTCCATATGATCCATACTGGGTGCGGATATGGTTACAAAAAAAGTAAATACAATGGTAATGTGATAAAAAGGATTTTTTAAATTTGAAATAATCTTACAAAACAATCAATTTATTCATAATATCTGATGCGGGTATGAAAATATTATTATTGAGTAAATGCGCCTTGTCTCTCGAAAGATGAGCGATACATATTAAAAATTTTTTCGTGAAAGGTGAGCAACGGTTTTGGAAACCTTAAGCACTTAAGGTTTACCTGACAAGATTGGACTGTGTTATATTTTATAGTGTAAAACTAATTCTGAGAACCTCAAAAGGATTGTTAGAATTATGGCGTTAAAGTTTAAAGCCCAAAAATAGTTATAAGCAAACGGATAAAGTTTTTTTAGAATCAAATACTTTGTTATTTGTAACCTATTATAATGGAGTTCTACAAGTCAGTGCCAAGTATTAAGTACAAGAATTTCATGCTCCTTTAAATAATTATTATGATCGTGGTTGATATTAAAATATACTTTTACTTCTTCTACAAGATATACATATTATTATGATCGTAATGTACAAAAGTATACTGTATAAATTAATATAATTATGACTAGTGATGCACTACTTTAGTGATGTTTCTTTGTATTTGTATAATATATTACATTCTAAACCTTTGCAGTAGTTTCCCGGTTGAGATTAATGGCGGCTGTTCTAAGTAAGGTTAGGCAAGTGGGTAGCCTTGGGTAAGTTATAAAATTTTCATGAGTATTCGGCTTCAAAGTGAGCCGTAAGTTTCGACTGTTTAGGCATTCAACATTACCCCCTACTCCCACCTCTTCTGACTTCTCCACAACTCACCTGACTCATCGGAGAGAAACTTAACCGACGATTATTTACAGCTCAACGGAAATTTAAAGAGTCTATCATTGTGCAGTTTGTTATTATTATGTCGAAAGTAGCCGGTTTATAGTAAAGTACAACACCAACCAACATATCAATTATCGAAATACTAGATTATATATAGTTAAATTCGACGTATGAACATTTTTACAATGAATAAGCTGTATTAGATATTAATTTTCTCTTAACGGATTACAAAAAAACCAATATTATATACTGACAACATGTGAAATTGCAGTAGAGATAACCTTTTATTGAATGTATAGTATTTACATTCAATATGAATTATTAAAAGTAGTTTCTATGGCTTTATCTACCAGTGCATATGTCAAATATATCAAATTTGAAAAACCCCATCATCCGCATTTAATGCGGATGATGGGGTTAAACTGTTGCATAAAAACATGGGGGATCATAAATTATTTTATCAGGAAATTTTAGAAATTAATAGAGGCCAGTTATACTCCTTACCAATCTTGAATGAGCAGCTGAACCTTCCTAATTCTCCGCTATTATATCCGATACGTTGAAACACCTAACAGATTTCACTAAATGTGGAATGATTGTATGTATTTACCCATTCGTCGAATTACATCCCGTCAAAACCCACAATACTATTATAATTGTAAAATCACTGGTATTTCTAAAAGAAGTTGAAAAGCGGCAATTCGCCTTCGGCAATTCGCCACTCTGGTAATATGGTGTTTACAAAATAAGGATTAGGACGATTTCCGAAATTTTAACTCAGGTATCGGTGTGGCTCTCAGACGTATAATGTATTGCCTCGTAAATGATATTTGTCGCATTTGTATCTTCTATATAAGCGTTAGACACTGTTTCCTGTCTCTCAGTTCGAGTCCATTCGTGTGCTCGAATGCCTGAAGATGCCGAAAGGCGAAACCCGGGTCGTTAGTGACAAAATACATGGAAGTGTACAAAATCTCAATAATCCAAATTTAATATTGAAATTCCATCAAGCACCCTCAGTCGATGTCTTAAATTATATCAAATATATCAATTGTTCAAGAAGATTGTGTATTTCTGAATAACAATATAATTATGTCATTATATTTCACGTTTCTGTTGCTAAATACTGTGGTAATTTTTGGTGCCAGAGCTGCCTAAGCGAACATAGAAACTTCTTGTACGATATGATATTTAACCCTTTATATATATACAATATGAATTTATTTTCAGTCAATTGATCTGTTAAAACGCTTACTATGGCTAAAAATAGATCAATTTAAAAATGAAGAATTATGTTAAATATATATTAATTATTCCAAATACATCAAGAAGTAAACTAAACTCGTCGCAGTCTCGCTAAAATAAATCTAAGAAAATAAAGATGCTGAGAAATATTTCATCTTCGACTTTGCAAGCAAAATGGCTGCGGTCAGTCTTCATATACACCGCCAACACACACAAGCAAGCGCGTAACAGCATAAGTATTTGTCACACATAGGACTGACGATTCATGCTGCGTTTTGGCAGTTCAAAGCTGAAAATCGAGAGCGCTTTTCAAAAATATATTTTCTTCTATTTCACATGACATTTTCACGATCTGTTGCCTAGTTTCTCTACTTAAAGGTTCAAACCATACATCCTCAAGTGTTTCCTTCTAGCTTGGCCGGAAATACGAGATGAATTTTTAGACATGTAAATATGTCCAACGCGTTCATCGGATTAAAAAGTTAGTATGCGTTCATTATTAATTTAACTGTTTCTCTCTTTCATTCTCTCTTATGAATACAATTTCAAACTACATTGAGTAGAGTGCCTTTAGTGTGATAATGATATGTGTATTGAAAATCCCGGCAAACCTTGTCCGATTCCCGCTTTAGCCTCTCCTTACCTGACATCCGAGAAGACCTCTTACTGTTCTGTGCAACCTTTGATCCCGTTTCACTTCAAAATCTAGTTTTGGATTACTAGTAGACAAGGGCTTTTAATTATGTAATTAATGAATTATATACCAGCGCTTAAATTACAAAATTAATGTATTGTTATTTACATTATAGAAATAGTATATTTATTATATGGTGGAACTCCAAAATTATGTGTTTCAAGAAACCGAATAAAAACGTTAAAACAATGTACAGCATGTTTTACATTATAATTACTTAGGTAAAGATACTAGTTGTTCAACTGTTAAGAGAAAAATCAATAAAAATAACGATTAACGTTTAGCATTAGACCGAATGATGACAAAACAAGTACATGCATAATGGATAAAATATCTTAATTAATAAAAGACAAAAATTAGGAAAGGGTCTTTACAAAAAAATTGTGTTAAATTTTTAAAAACTATGTTAATGTCTCAGTAGTTGACCATCTAAAAATTGAAAATTCCAGTAGTTGGTTTTTAAATCTTACACATAATTGATATAATAATGATAACTAATTTTTTAATATATCACTTTTAATGTGTTAACTGTCAATTCTTGGTGGAAAGACATTGTATTTTAAAAAATAAAACACAATTCATTTGTACTACTTCCACATATTTATAATGGTCAGGACCGGTTTCGCTCATCACGAGCATTATCAACTGATGGATTTTTGATTAATTTTTAATATATGTTAAGACTAGTTTCTCTCAGCTAATTTTCCAAATTGTTTTCAACTGATCAGTTGACTGACTCATTCACTAAGCGAAACTGTTACTGAAAATCATATGAAATTGTAGAATAAGTATGTAATATGAACTGTTTTCTATTTCTTTAAATATTTTTTTCTTGCATTCACTATGAACTCTAAATAATGGTTTAATATTCGATGGATCAAATATCTAAAATTATTACAGGGTTAATAAATATTCATCACCCCGTAAAATGATAAACAAAGGTATTTTGACAAAGAGATAACTCATCTCGAATCCCAGCTATAATATCATAGCAAACTATTATATATCTGAGATTTGAAAACGCCCTTCTCAGAAATTAACATTACAAGTATATCCACTTTGGCTAATCCTTGGCCGACGTGGAGGCGAATTAAAAGGGGTAAGACAGGTGAAGCCTCAGAGCAGTATCCTACAATACAGCTTTGCAACTTACCCTAACACATTCAGACTCAAATCATTTATAAATTGAAAGAAATAAATTATGTGTTTCAAAATAGCAAAATAGCATTCAGCTGTTTTATTTCTCTGTCTTTTTGAATTCCTGACATTCATTTTGTAAAGCTTTTGTCCGCTATTTTGCAACCTTGATATTTCATGTCATACGTAAGTTATGCATAGTAATATTAACTTAATTAGAATTTTAAAAACACGCTGTAAGCCGAGTTGACTAAGGTGGTCAGATCAAGATTCAGGATAAGCCGATATAGTAAGATGAGTAATACTTATCATTCTTTTAAGCCTAGTAATTTGTGATTAAAAGATCGTTCCCGTACTGCTTTGCACAGAATCAAGAGCGAGACTTGCAAATCGATTTATTTTTTTGATCGTTATTGCATTATAGAATAATCATGGCTGGACAATCAACTTATACGTAGCTCAGTCGTTTGTAGTACTGTTTATTATTTCGTGAGAACTCAAAACCTTTGAGAAATTTTTCATCAGACATTAAAGAGGAAAATCTAGAACGTGACTAACGTTACTATGTTGTGGAATACGCCTTGTAAAAAGTCCTAGGGAATACTGAGATTAATCAAGTATTAAACAATTTTTTTTAATGTATAAACCATAGTTTGATTTTTATGATTCTTACTTTGGCTGATGACCTGAATGATTCTAATATCACTTTTATGTTTCTGAATATTTCTGTGAATTTCTTATATTACAGATGGCCACATATTTACAACCTTATAACACGATAATTTTCTTAAAATAAATATTATTACTTAAGTAAACAATATGTATGAGTATGTTAATAATAGCTATAACCAGAATATGTGGTTGTTAATATGGATATAAAAGGCCTCAAATAATTTTCTAATATCCAAAACATTACACAATAATGTTCTTTAGTTCTAATCTGTTAAGGGTTTTAGCCCTTATACCTAGAAACTTATTGTAGTCTCAACCTACCCAGATCCTTACAAGCTTTACAAGGAGGCTTTATATATAGAAATTCGCATGTTTTATTGGAATATACTGGAACAACCTAATACTAAGATTTTTACTTAGGAATTAGAAGAAAGAGGTTGCGATAGATCAATTAGTACATATGGGTATTAAAGATATTGTTTTTTTTTCATGATTATTCAGATATTTTTCTGGTTTTAAACTGCTCATATATAAACTATTTTCGGTGCCATGCAATAATTTAGGTTAGTGAATAAGTTAAATCTGTCGTAAATAGATAAACTTTTTATTCTAAAAAAATACATAATAATGTTTCTCGTAAATAATATTTTCTTGTTGCTGGCTTACTTGTCGTGATAGCTGTATATCTTTTTTTTTTGATATAAATTTAATTTATTCATCAAAGTAACTTATTTTTTTTTTGACCAGTTTAACACGCTGTGTGAAACCAATCTTACATTTAAAAAAAGTGGAATGAGTAATCTTATTATAAGTATCATGTTTTTCCGTTGTAAATTGACAGACAGCAAGTGTAAAGCGTGTTTTGTGTTAAAATACTAATGCGTATTTTTTAAATGGTGCTTAAAGTGAGTGATTGATATCCTTTCTTATTACTACTTTCTTTACAGGAGAAATTAACATCACATTATTTAAAAGATAGCAATAAGTTATAGAATCACGTCATCGCCAAAACCATTACGTTGGTACAATTCCCGCATAGCTATTTTACTAGTGCGAAACTTACGTTATTTGCTATTTTTAATTACACCTCTAAAAACAACGAAATAGTCATGTAAAAGAATATATTATATGGTAAAAGAGTGATGTGAAAAAATATAATACTTATTTAGATATTTTGAATAAGTAGTTTCGTCACAAATTCTAATGAATATTTGATGATAATCTCGTCAATAGACGCTCGTCCATATGTAAATGTGATCCATGGCTTACCTACATTAAGTTATACATGAGACGGGAAGCGAAGCTATTGCTCGCTTCTGTATTATATCGTATACTAAACTACTAAGAAGCGAACAAACACATTCACTAATCAGGAGTCTAGTCTACACTTAACCTAGCAATAGGGATGTGCTTTTGTTTAGATTTTTTTGCTAGATATTTACAAACCAATACATTTTCATTACACGTTTAATGAATCTTGATCGCTGCTCCTGTAGCTAATACGACAATATAAGTAACCTGTGACTATGGTTTTTTTTGCAGTATAAATTGTCTTTGATGTCAAGGCCAATACAGTTTTTTCGAAAATTCCTTTGTTTATCCTAAGAATTGTAGATTTTTTCGTTAATAAGCTATAGTCAAGTAATTGTCAACAGTTATATATATACGTATACTTAATAATTTGCAAATTGCGTGGTATCGAGTACATGTATATAATATCACTATTTATTCCTGTAGACAATAATAATAGGTGACGTCTGATATCAATGTGAGGCACATCAACTCCTAATGGAAGCTTTTCAATAGAAAGTTTTTCTATGACAAATTTAAGATATCGACTAAGGGTGCTTGATGGAATTTCAATATCAAATTTGAATTGTTAAAATTTTGTACACTTACATGTATTCCCTCACTAACGATCCAGGTTATGCCTTTCGGCGTCTTTGGGCATTCGAGCACACGAATAGTGACGAAATACATAGAAATGTACAAAATCTTAACAATTCAAATTCAAAATTTCCATGAGAAACGTTTGTTTTTCGGTCGTTTAGCAACTCTTTTTCGAAAGGAGTAAGGGTAGGAGAATGAGACTAAAGCAAGGCATCGGATGGGTGAAAAATAAAATTAGAAATCGTAGGTATCGTTACCTTCTAAAAAATCAATTGGAAAATCAATTAAAATGTCCGCAATGGGGTTCGAACCCGTGTGAACCACAATCGAAGAGTTTGGCGTTGTAATATCGGCTGCAACAACTAGATGTGAATACTAGAAGTAAACACTGAACATATATTTTAGTGAAAGGTTACTTAATCAAACATTAATTATTTCAAGATTTTTCCTGCAGTACGTGCTTAACCCTAATTTTATCACCCTGCAAAGTAGCTCTCGTCGATCTCAACAAAGCGGGAAAGATTGTTCGATGGGAGAACGTTTCTTACTCGTTCGTCTTCTCTCCGTAAGTGCTCAGGATTAGGAACTGAAGGGTTAAATATTTTAGAAGGTATTTCATGAATCTCACTCAAAGCTGGTTGTTGCATTGAAATAACTGCGCAATTTAAATGCAAACAGCGTTGATTTCTATTTTTTCTTTTAGTAGTAAGTATGCATATACTAAATCTGTTTATTCATCGGCAAACTATAATATTATCACAAGGTTCCCAAATTGAATTGTAATGTTTGGAAAATTAAAATCTCACAACTGATTGCTAACGCGCCGAATATTTCTTATTTTTAAATGACATAGAAATAATAGAACAAAAACAAATAATATGCGCAATAAAAAAATAATATTGATAAATTTGTTATTTCAATGTTTGTGTTACTAAATGTGACACGTTGTGTGAAGCATCTTCAGGCTAAACATTGATTCTTATTCTTAATTTATAAAATTAAAAATGAAGGGTGGTGTGGGATAGAACTAGTTAATACGGAAATTAGTATTATTATCGTTTGTCTCAAACCACGCCACCCTTAGTATCCTATTTATAAGTATAGAATGAATGTCCACGTTTTATATAAACATCCTATGACAGAATTATTCTAAAAATGCTTCTCGAAGAGGTGAAACATGCTTATTACTTAGTTGTTAAAAGTTAAATCAATTTTAATTTTATATTAATAAAGCGGAGAAATATTTTTTAATTAAAGAAAGATCCTAATATACTCAATAAATTATATTACGAAAAAGCGCGATATTTTCTTAAACGCACTAGTCTTCAAAAAGCACTAAAAGCTCTAAGACATTACTTTGGTGGGGGGTAATTACGTTTGGATCAATTATGCCATCCGTATACCTTGATTAGACTTTCATTTTTATTAAATTATTCTCGTTTTCAATCGTGAATAATATTTTGATAAACATACAAAAAAATCTAGGTCAGAAAGAGTTTATGAATACCTGTCTTCACTTTTCAACATCATTCATTTCTTTGTTAGTCGAAATAAGGCATTTAGTAAATGTATTATTTCATAACGTACATACAAAATGGGAGCGATCACTAGTTAACAATATAGCTTTAAACTACCTGTCTTCTGCTTCTTAAGAGGATATAGTAGGTTTTTCTGTTATCGCGAAAATCGTCAATCGTTTTCCGTCGCCTTAAAAATGTGAGACATCGAAATATTTTTTTTTCTCTTAATCTCTCTTTTTCTCTTAAGCACTCTCAAAGTATTTATTTACACTATTGCGCTTTTATTTAAATGAAAATAGTTAAGTATTCAAGCCTGTCTAGCAATGAGTTGACATCTGTTTTCAGAAATGCTTTCATTTGCTTTCCATCATGACTATATTAGGGTTTATTGTAGCTTATCGAGATTTGATGTCTGAGGAAAAATCTTACAACAAAGTATTTTTAAGAAAGCGGTTGTGGCGGAATCTGCAATTTATTGAATATAACGATTCTACATTTTTTTTTGAATTGTACCAGCAATTTTGTGTTTCTCGCATTTTTTCTCACTGACATTTAAAGTAGATATTGAATATATATTTTTTTTTTTAAAAATAAGGCAACAAATTTTTTTTTATTATATACTTTAAGACATCGACTGAGGGTGCTTGATGGAATTTCAATATCAAATTTGAGTTACTGAGATTTTGTACACTTCCACGTATTTTATCACTAACGACCCGGGCTTCGTGCGCTCGAATGCCTGAAGATGCCGAAAGGCGAAACCCAGGTCATTAGTAACAAAATACATGGAAGTGTACAAAATCTCAATAACTCAATTTTTTTATTATATACGTTTCTTAGCGAAAAAAATTCCAAAAAAATTAATAAGAGTAATAGAAAGTAATCATTTTTCGGGGATATGTTTTTATTACATTTCATTGTGATTAAGTTGGTGTCGGTCGTCTGTCACTACGCCAGATATTTATTTAAATTATATGTAAATAGTGAATAGGCGTAAATAGTTTTATAAAACATTACTTTTTGACATGTAACATTTTTTTTCACACGTCAAAAAATAATATGTTATAAAATTATTTACCCATTATAATTGCGCCTATTTATTTTTAAATATTATCTTAAGAAATAACTAGTCTGGTGTCGAGGTAGACGACAGACTCTGACTTAATCACAATGGAATGCAATAAAAACATATCCCAGAAAAATGATTATTATTTATTACTCTCATTATTTTTTTGGTATTATTTTGTTAAAAAACGTATATAATAGAATTTCCTGTTGTTCTATTTCTTTCAAAATATATTCTATACTTTGCTAGACAGGCTTGAAAACTTCACTATTTTAATTGAAGTAAAAGTGAAAAAGTAAAGAAATGTAAATTCTTATATCTCAAAAACGTGTCACTGAAGTAATTGAGACAATTGATGACCGGTGGAGCATCGCACCATCTTGAATTATTGTTGAATACTGAATTGATGGCTAAACATCATATTGCATTAACATGTGGTTGGATCTTTCTCCACTCGTTATTATTACGCGAATAACAAGTTGTTTACATTCTCATCACCTGTGTATGTATCCGCTTTCTATAAAGTAATAACGACAAAGAAACCAAATGAATGTATCCCTCACATTCTTGGCCCTATAGATAACTGCACTTGTCATATCTTTGAACGATGCACTTTTGTGCTTAACAAAGAAACAAAATGAAGCTTTTGTGACTTGCTCAGCTACTCATAAGTCTTTAGACTTCTACGTAATGTTTTTAGTATCCTGTGTATCCGTATAAAGAGAATCTAGAAGAGTTTAATCTACTCCGCGTTGATGTATACGCGACTATCAGATTCAGATTCGATTCAATTTGATTGAGGACACTTAATTACGACATCTCACTATCGAGGCCAAGTCGCGTGCGGCGTTAACAGCGTCGGCTGGCATCGCGTCGCTCGCTGGAAAGGCGAGCGCGGTGGATGTATCGCGCAATCAATCAGTGGGGCGCAATCGTGACGTCACAATAGGCGGGAAACGAACCCGGGCTTCCGGTCGGGGCGAATGGATCGCAGACGCACGCGCCGCAACACTCTTCCGCCCGATTTGAAAGCGGAATTCTTTTTTGCGGATTATTTTTGTTGGCGGTTTATGGAGCGCTATTTTGTAATGCATTGTTGTCCGCTTTGTACTCTTCTCACGAATTTGAATTCTGTTTGTTGATTTTATTTGAGGCAGATGTAATAAAGCATTTCATACATACATTAAACTTTTTTCGATACGACATCCTCTTATTCATTGTATATATATCATTTTTAATATGATTATTGGAATACTTACTGCAATATTACATCTCATATTTTTTGAAAAGAAAATCAAACTGCGATATGAACTTCGTATTGTGTTTTTAGTAAAAAAAAATAATATTTAGATTCATAATGATATCGCTAAAACTAGATATATTTTTTTACTATGTCCGTTCCCAATGTGGAGCATATGGCCTCCTAATGGAGGTATCTCAACAAAAAATTTCTGCGAAAACTGCTTGATACTCAGTTGCTCAATCTGTCTTTCAAGAGAGTAGGAATAGAAGGATAGGGTTAACTAATCACTCTCGCTACGCCCGGTTTTTAGGATCGGGTGGGTGGCAGGAAAGTTTTTTACTTTGCAATATTTTCAAATATTACTGTGTCTAACAAGCAATACTTATTTATTAATTGTATCAATATAATCATATTTTTATAGCTGATTTATTAAACATGAAACTATTGAATCAAATTGACGGGTGGATTAAATAATTCATTGCTTAGTAAAACTGGTATTTATACTTATAATTAAAAACTGAAAAATGATATGATGACAAATCATTTTATGTAATAAAATGCCAAATACTTTTTTTTAATGAGGCATAGAAATAATTATTTAAAATGTCAGGGTATTCCTGTTGAAACAAAAGTGCATTTTTGTATCCCGCTGCGCTTGCGCATGGGATGCCGCAAACATGTCATAAATCAAGTTGCATTCGTATGCACTGAATAAAAAATCAAACAATGCAATGAGACCCATTCATAATGCAATGCGATTTTTCCTCCCTCGTTGTGATCTATCGTGTATTCATATATTATACCCCACTGACAAATGCAGTTCCTCTGCATCCGGTATGTTATTTCTTTTCTGGACATTCTCAGAACATTATCTGCAAAGCTTGCGAAAATAATATCATCTGACAAAATTCACAATTTTTTGCAGCTTTTATTGTACTTCACGATGTTAAAAAAACATTTACATTTTTCAATCAATTTTTTATTTATATTTTATTCTAAATGCTTTATTAAATAATAATTAAGATGCAGCTTGTTACTTATAGTAGCAGTGTATATCACAACATCACCATTTTATGAAAATGTGATATTATTGTGTATGAGTAAATATTACGGATTGTATACGACAAAATTGTGAATAGCATGAGAACCATAAATCTATATAAATATTAAACGTAGAATAGTATCAAAAAAAAACATAATGATTGTGTAAGCATTTATACAATTCAATTAAAACTACGGAACATTTAAAAGGATTTATTTATTTTTACATCCCGTTAGTAATTTTACCAGAATAGAATAGTGACGTTTTGTGATATGCAGTGATTTACAGATATATTGTTCTTTTGTTTTAATATCCATATTTTTTTGATATTATTTTAAAACTAGTAACCGTACCCGTCATAGATGACGGTATTGAAATTGAAATACTGAATGTCTAAAGTAGCTAGTACGTCGGAACTGTGTGTGCATTGCAAAACATTTTATTTTATATGTACACCGCGAACGCTTAGCTCATGAGAAAATTTCATTCCTATATGATAATAATAAAACC
Organism: Himalopsyche phryganea; assembly: GCA_022494535.1. NCBI lineage: Eukaryota > Metazoa > Arthropoda > Insecta > Trichoptera > Rhyacophilidae > Himalopsyche > Himalopsyche phryganea. The sequence continues at coordinate 3,559,968 of JAGVSL010000010.1, read as the reverse complement.
TCTACAGAGTGGTACGGGGTATACATTATACATGTCGTTAAATAAATTCACAAAAAAACTAATATATAACATATTATATTTCGAACTAAAAGATAAAAAATGTACGAAAAAATAGATTTTAAAGAATTGCTTGACTACACCTACTGATTTTGATTAAAATAAAATTAATATTGATTCAAATTTTTTTTAAATTATTTTACACCATTTTGTATTTATTTGGAGTCCAATACAGTAGCAAGAGTCACAATTTCTTGACAGCGAAGAAACGTCGTAATGCAAATTGGTTGCAGCTCGCAACGAAACACGTTTTATGCCGTGGTCGGTATATATGATTAACGCTGTGAACAGTTCTCCGTTGAATTTAGATGAATTAACTGTTTACTATCATTCATTCTAAATTTAGTCAGGGCTTGAAATGTAGGAATTAATGAAACCGGAACGCACGACAATTTAATAAAATTATCGAATATTTTTTTACATGACGTCGCGCTACTCTTCGTAGTTTTTACAAACCGAATAGCCGCTACGCTACTCTACATTTGAATTCGAGGCCTGAACATATTTAAATTTTGCCAGTTTTACTTATTATGCTCACTGTCGATATCAGTATGATCATAATTTTGTAGTATATTTTGGGTTTTCATGTTTCCAAGTGATTAAGACAAAAAATCTTAATATGGAAAAAATTACGAAATTTAACGTGGTCCTACAAGTTAGTAAATGGTAGTTTTATAATAATATTGATAACTTTGTAAAGAAGTTTGTAAAATCATTCTAATTATGTTTATAAGTTATTTGATATAACAATTTAAATAATGTTCATATAGAGAAGCAGAGCAGAGGCTTTAAAAATATGTTTACAAGTAAAATTTGACATGCTTTGGACAGATTTGACTTATGACTTACACTGAGACTGGCTTCACACAGTGACAGGAGACATGATGTTTATCAGTTGATTATGTTCGTGATGAGCGACATCAGTCCTGATCATTATAAACATGTGGAAGTAGCAAAAACAAATTGTGTTTTATTTTTAAAATATAATGCTTTTTCACCAAGAATTAACAGTTAACACCTTGAAAGTAATTTTAAATAAATGTTTCTGAAATGTAAATTGAAAACAAAAACGATTTTTGAGGGATGAGTGTCGAAATTTTGCAACTGCCGAAATGTCAAAAATGAGTAGAGAAGACTGTTGAATGTATAATGTCCAGTTAAAATGTATATTAAATGGCTAAAGTATCACATTTACTAATAAAAAAATACACTTGCAGAAAAACCAAGATATTTCAGCAAAAATTTTCGTTTTGTTCATGAAAACATTTAATAATTTGAATAGTCTGTATTTTTTATCATTCACCAATAATTGCTGTGCATAACTTCTGGTTGGTCATTTATAATATTATATAAGTAATGATTGAAAATGATAGCGATGGGCATAACACCAAAATAAAATACTTTTCCACCAAATGATAGAAAACATTTAAAAAAAGACCAATCAAATTTTTGCACTTATCTTTTGAATTAACGTGAGACTCGTTGACCAACTTTAGCATAAAATTACCTCTTATCAACCCACCAAAAAATTAAATAGGAAAATTTCGTGATGTTAGGAGTTAACAGCTGACCGTAAAGATCATGAAAGCGATCTGTAATCTACGTTAGCGAATCGGTTGAGTGGACAGTGTGGGTCGAGTAGTTAGCGCCCAGCCGCGGTTTCGTAACGTATGCACGTAGGCGGCCAAAAGTGACAAATGCAGGGAGGAAGCGGCCGCTGCGTCGGGCCGAAGGGTGGTTTCGGGGCGGGAATGCAGGAAAGCAATGTGTGCAGCCCCCTCGCGTGCGACAGTGCTCTGAGGAAGTTTTCAGAACTGAAAAACATTAAAAATTCGCAACATTTTATAACATGGAAAGTGTGTCTATTGTATGTTTTAATTTTTTTTTTAATTTCAACTGTGTTTGCATGCCAATGTGGAGCATATAGGCTCTTATGAACCATCTAAGATATCCACACATTTGGGCAAAAATTTGTAAATTGATTGAAAAATCTAAGTATGAAAGTGTTTGTTATGGGATTTAAGATTATTTACTGGTGCAGAATTATTATCATTCGAACGATATTACATGAACAGATTTACATTGAGAGTTTATAAATTCATTTGTCTAGTCACTATGTTACTATTTTGTAAATTTCTAAGAAATATATACATAGTATATTATTTTATCACTTGTGGAACTAAATAATTATAAACAGTTTTTTAACGAAGTTTTACCAACTATACGTCATTTTTTACAGTGTCATAAATGCCACCAAAAAAACAATCAAAACTTTACTTTGAAGTTCAGTTCAGTTCAGCAAAGTGCAATAATTTGTAAAATAGTTCAATACATAGTTTTTTTTCGTTATAATATGTTATTTTAATGGAATGCTAAGTGTTATTATCATCATTTTTTTATTTAAAATTTGATGCTTAAAACAACGTTTTCCTATAGATGCATCTTAAATTTTTCACATTGTTTTTTTATTAAGTTATTTACAACCAACTGAAAAGTTCCATTCCGTAATCAACAAACTTGTAACTAGCTTTCACTAGGAGCATTTATTGAGTACCTAAAAAATATTTTATGAATATTAAAGAATTGATTAAATTAAACCTGCACAGCTGCTTAATTATTGATATCCATATAAACAAAGTGCTACTGAACAAACGTTTGCAAAATGGCAATTTTGCTCAATATTTCTCTTTTTTAATAAACCAACAGTGTGTGTATGAAAAAATTTATTAATAGGCATGAAATATTGTCCCCATAAATGCACACAAAGCCGATGCGTGTGCCTGCATCCAGATTCGACCGGCTGGTTGCACCATTATGCAATTTAGATTGCGGCCAGTTCACCGACACGAAACCTGGCATCTATACACCTCCAGTGTCTACGAAACTCGTTTACGAACAGTTTGGCTTTGAAACTAATAGCATTATTATTCTGTTTTTCTGCTACTATCTTTCAAAGGTTTCCATGCATCGTATGATTGGGAATATTTCTGTGTGCGAACGAAATATGGCGTTTAGTTTTATTAGAATACAAATTCGTCATACAACTGTTGGTTTATATAAGTTTGCCGTTATCTGAATTCGAAAGATAAATTCAGTGCGTGAGAGGAAAGGCGTTGAGCGAAAATGGAGAAAAGTTTTAAGTATTGAAAACTGAAAAGACGCTGAATTAAATTTTTCAATATAGCATAGAATTTTTTTAGAATATTCGTAGATTAACTAATTGATATTTCCTTAGATGTAAATTAATTCTTTTTTTTAAATATTAATAGAAGAACTTTAAAATAAATACAAACAATATTTCATGGCGGAGAATATTACTGAAGGGTTTTTTCTGTCACACAGTAAGTGTTCTTTATAAGAAAAAAAGCTATGTAAAAGTGTCACGAAAAATCATAACTTCTTTGCGATGTATTTTTAGCAATTTTCTGACTCAACAATACATTAGATACAAAGGACATCTTTAATGAATACAAGTATTTAATAAAAATAATGTCATGTTATTGCATATAAAAATAAAACTTTTAATGCGACAAGGATCGGTTTCGTTCATATTAAACAAAAGTGTGGAATAAGGATTACATTGTGCTTTTTCAATACATACTATCTCAAAGTTGACGGTAAACACTTTTATCGTTTTTCACATTCCATTTTCAAAAATCTTTATTTTAGAAAATAAAAGTCGGTTTATTTTCAGCCACGGCACAAGGTAATTTAATGAAATTGTGGCTGACTACAATGCTTTTTCAAGACCCTCAAAAATATTAGATGAATGGAATATGTTCAGAAATATGTAACATATTAAATATTCATCGATCAAGTGACTGTAAAATATCAAATCAACATCGATCATATGATTTAAATATGTCTATTCGATCGAATGTATAGACAGATGAGTAAATTAAATAATTAATTTATTGAGTTTTTATTGCAAATACCGAACTTCAAGCAAAGCTACCAAAAGTCTAAGAAACAGATTATTAAAACGGAATTTAGTTCGTTATATTATAATCAGGGCTCAAATTCAACCAGTGTGCACTGGTGCCGGTTCGTGAAATTCATGGTGAGTAGCGAGATACCATTTTAAAAAATTTAAAAAAATATTTCAATTCATAGATGATGAAAAAATACTTATTATGTTCAATAATTGTGACGAAAAATTATGGGCAATGTTGAAAGCGTGACGTTTTTTTATTGGGTGTTCCGGTTCGTGAACTTTTTCATTTTGAACCTTGATTATAAAAAAAATTTTAACTGTTACCGAGCTTGATGTACTTTATTTTATTACAAATATAAACCACGATTCTTCTATTCTTGCTGTATTGTAAAAATTCATATAATATTTCAATAATACTGATGTAAACATCTACACCACTATCTCCCTTCACAGATTTTCTTTTTAGCTATTATTTATAGTTTTTGCGATATTGATATGAGCACCGTGTATGATAACGTTATCACATCAGAATAAATTGCTCCAACATATATTTTCGTATCATTTTTAAATTAATAAAACCTATTTCTATTCACGAAAGATTTTTTTGTTTGTAGTAACGTTGATATAAATAGTTTAACCTTTGTACTTAGAAAGTATACATAAGAAAAAGACACAATACTTAAGAGTAAGGGAAAATCTGAACATCCTAAGATAGTGATAAAAAAATGTTCAATAATTTTTATAAACATTAAAATCTATAAAGTTGAGTCGCGTTTTGGTGTGGTCAACGTTGTTGGCTTCAGCTACGGATGTCTTGGATTCAATTCTCGGTGCGAACAGTTTCATAAATTGATTTTTGGATTTCCGTTCGTAGGCATGAATGTCTGTGATGTCTAAAATTTCCTCCCACCCATGCGAACCTAAAAATGCTAGTCCTGTCCTGGCCCTGGTCTTCAATCGCCGCTCTCTTCCAAAAAGAGAGATTGAACAACTGAGTAACAGGCAGTTATGGTAGAATAACTTCTGTTGAGACGCCTCCATTAGGAGTCTATATGCATAACATTGGGAGCGGACATAGAAAAAAAAGTGAATTATGAATACGTCACAGTTGAAGGAATTACTTGCAATACTACTGCAATAACCGTCTACTGTAAATAACATATACAGGGCGCTTTAAGTAGTTCATTTTTATTAAATAAATTATTTTGTCTCAACCAAAACTATATTGAACATTAAAGAAAACAAAAAGCTTGAAATCACTATCACTTTCTTCGAAATTAAGCTAAGTTTCATTGAACAGTTGTAATTTTGACTCTTAATTACTTATGAAGTTCAAATGAAATCTTAAAAAAAAAGAGTGACATTATAGTATTTCTTTTCTCTTATGGTTCAAAATTTTGAAAATTTTTGAGTATTCAAAACCATATATTTTGGTTTTCCCTCTATAAATTTCGTTGGATTATTTTAAGATTTATTTCATTTATAAATCTTTAAAATACTGGAATAAAAAATTGTTGAAATTTTTATCTTTCGTTAAAAACTGTGTTTGTTATTTTCACGTGTCTTAAGAATTAAAAGCTATTTATTTATTTATTGTATACCTTTACTACAGTATCTATCAGAATTAGGTCATCTCCTCAAAATGGTCGCGATGAGCGCTCGCGTCCTGAAAATTTCATAAATTATGGAATAAGTACAAACAAATTGCGTTTTTTTTCCATATCCGCTCCCAATGTGGAGCATATGGTCTCCTAATCGAGGTATCTTAATAGAATTTTTCGACGAGAACTGTTTGTTACTCAGTTGCTCAACCTCTCTTTTTTCGAAGAGAGTAGGGATAGAAGGATAGGACTATGGCGCTCTCGCTACGCCCCGTGAAAATGGGATAGGTGGGAGGGAGGACTCAGACTACGAACAGAAATTCATAAATCGATTGAAAGATAAATCTATGGAAACCGTATACACCGGGAATTGACCCCGAGACATCCGTAACCGTAGCCAGCGACGCTACCAACTGCGCCATGGACACCGACAACAAATATAAAAAAACAGATGATAATGATAATTTTCATACTTAATTAAAAAAAAATACTGTTAACTCAAATTCAGTATTGATATAAAAATTATTAAACTTGAAAAAATATTCTACTAAGAAGTATTTTTAGAACACTATCGTTTTGACATGAAGAAACACCATTAAACCACCCTAAGTCGTCCTTTGGCAGCAGATATCTTACTTGTTTTTTTGTACAATATATATTATATTCATATTGCGGTTTTCGCAGTCACAATCTCTCACATCTCACATGATCGTCATTTCACATGTGAAACTTATTTCCGGTTTAATATTTATGAGCTTCGTGGGGGGACTATTTTAATGTTATTGTCTATGAATGAAGATTTTTATTATTATTTAGGAATCATAGTGAGTTAACCATTAAATAGCCAGATTCGGAAAATACTAAGAAGATTTATAGACAAAAATGGATTAAAAATATGTAGAACAAGGAGTGAAGAACATTTGAATTACAGTTATTTAAAACGATTGAAAACACTAATCATTTCACTAACACTTTCTATAACTTGAATTAAGTTATACGACTCTTTTTTTTTAATTTCTCTTAAAAAATAGAGCGCTTAGTGATTTTTTAAATTTAATTGCAACATTGCATTTTTTCTGAACGATATATATTATTATCTAGAAAAATTACCATTATTAAGTGACGAAAAATACGAATATTTCTATATTTTCTTTTTACCAAAACAATAAGGAGATCATTATTGTCGAATAATAAAACTTTAAGTTTTGATTACACGCGTAAATATATATATATATTTTTATGGCCTGTCTTCACATACACATTTTTATTAAAACAAAACTAAACTCTCTTAGCATAGATAGTCCGACAGAACAATGATCATTTTATATATATGGGACTTTAAAATATGTGTGCGGCATTATTTCAAAAATCATTCATACGTATTGGCGGAAGAAATATGGTAGAAAACACATAAATTCGTTGAAATTTGGTTTGAAATACGGCCATCTGTTAGTTTTTGTGATATTACCAATTTAAAAAGATAGTGCTAAAATTCTTTTCTCTTATCATTTCGTTATCCAGATAAAAAAAAATAGTCCTATATTATTACATAACTATTTAAAAAAAATTCCATGAATGAATTGTAAAATTATGATTTATAATTATATAATATATATAAATATATGTCCACACACATTGAAAAATTAATAGTACTCGTCTGAAATCACTCACGATGTTGACATCCGAAGTAATACCAGCAAGAAGCTTTCTAGTGGCATCACCATTGAAAGACATACACTTTTTACGAAGAAACAATCAATTTCTACGATTATTCAGACAATAATCAGAAACATAAAGTCTGGCACTGTCAAAAAAATCAGAATTATCATTTTGGTGTTGTATATGAAAAAATATGTGGATAGAGATATTTAATTCTGTACAATCATTTCAATTTAACAATTATGCAAAAGAGATAAAATAAATTCTTACAAACAAGCCAAACAATATCTGCAACGCAAACATGCCGCGAAAGTATTCCGTGGTTTTCCTTTTATTGTACGTGCCATGGGGAGAGAGGGAAGAGGGACGATCGTAATTTATTTTCAACTTAAATCTTTTGTGGAAATAATATGACGTTTCCATTTGAAGTTTACGTGATTTATTGGCGTGAGATTTATACTGTTTGACTTTCAAAAAGAAAAGAAACATTCCCTTTTTATCAATGTATGCAATAAGTTATGTTTCTTTTAGATTGTTTTTATCTGGTATTGTTTTTATTCAATCAATAGAAAAAGCAAGTTTGATAAAATTATATATTTTATATTAGCTATAAAATGATAGCAATACTTCATTAGGTAGTAAGATTTCAAAGAAATAAATGGTAAAATCTATTTGTTTTGAGAAATTTCAAACATATGCTGATCAATATTTTTACCAAACATGATTAAAATAATTCAATATTATTCCTTAGTCAAATACAGTTGGTTGTTTTCATTTTTTTTTTCAGTAGCTGTTGTATTAAGATGAATTTTATATAAAGAGCATACCGAAAGACGATACTTTACCGAAAACTGGTTTATAGTATGTCGGATTGACTCCTAAATTACCAGAAGTAAGCTAATAACTTAGTCATACCAAGACATGAACGATTTGGAAACGAATCTACGCATAATTAAAAAATCATTGAGGGAAAGTCTACTATATAGGGGATTCAAACCCTTTTCTAACAGCGTATGAGGACATACATATTTATTTAATCGTACAAAAATACAAGGATAAAGCTCTGTTGAATATTTCGTATTGAATTGTCAGCGAAAGGCAAACTACAGTTAAAGCGAAAACAGTTGACAATTGATTAAATAAAATTTGCAAAATCGAGCGCAAAATTGAACGGAATTGAAGCTCGATATAAGCGACTGACTGAAAATTAGTTCAACAAAGTTGATAGCGCCAGCCAGAGCGGGCGCAACAAACAAACGCGGAATTTGTTTCGAACAAAGCGAGAAACGAAACATAAAAAAAAAACAGATGGAATCGTGTAGTGAGGGTTTGGAAAAATTTGAATGCCATAATCCGAGTTTTCAGAATATTTTACCTGCCCGCCAGGCGCATAGTGTATAACACACCCTTCGTTTATCTACCCCCTTTTTAATGTAAAACGATTTTCATTTAAATAATTTTTATACAGATAGCTCGGACCATTTGTTTAAATGCATGTTTATTAAATGATTTCATTGTCATATTTATATGAATATAAAATATATTTGTGCAATAAAAGTCAGTATTAGTAAAAAACAAAACAATTTTAAATTATGATTATTTTTAAAGTGTGAAACATAATCTTCTTTTCATATAATAAAATATTATGTGTTACTAATGATAAAAAAACATTTTTTTTAATAGAATACCTTTTCATCAAGAATTAACAGCTAACATTTTTAAAGAGATCGCTATTATATATGTACCAATTTAACTTGGCCGCTAGTGAGGGTGCCACTGTCACGTTAGGAATGTTGCCATACTCAACCAGAACTAAAATTTCAATAAATTTAAAAAATGATATTTTAGCGACTGTTATTAAAAGTAGACAAAATATTTATTTTGCATAAAATGGCAATTGGAGCAATTTATTCTAGACTGATAATTACAGTTCCAAATTCGGCCGTGGCCAAGTAATGTTGTTAATATTATAGTAAATTAGGTCTGTTACTGTTACTGAAGCTAAATTTTTGGATTCATTTTATTCTAAATAAACACGAATGAATCACATGAGAAATAAAAATTTTCAACCTTTTAGAAGATAGGGCATAGGCACCTATTTGTTTTAAATTTTCTCTCATTTTAAGTTGTATTCTAATACCAATATATTTATAATTTAAGACATCGACTGAGGGTACTTGATGGAATTTCAATAGGAAGTGTACAAAATCTCAATAATTCAAACCAATATATTTACATTACTTTTCCGAGCTCTGTATCTAAGCATTGCATGGATTTACAGAAATAGGTGTTTCTCACCAGTTTGCAAGTCTCTTCCTTGGACAGGCCAGGATTGCGTAGATTCACGGAATACAGTCTATTACAAGCTATTTTTTTACCGTATTTAAGAATTCGAAAACACACACGAATCACAATATAAAGATTACTAATTATTTTGCCTTCAGTCAATACAACGTTGCTGTAGGACAAGTTCAACAAACATTCATTTGAAGAAAATTTATTTACATTATTAAATACAGTAGAAATTTATTGTTTCCCCACCCATTAGATATGAATTATCTTTAATTAAAAGTAGCTAACATTTACAAACGAAAATATATATTTACAAAACCTCCAGTTGTAAATTATAATTTCAGTTTATTATTTTTTTTATCATTTCTAATACATATTTTTTAAAACTGAGCTTTGATCCAGAAACCATTCTAAAAGTAACGATAAATAAATATGTATCTTAAATGCAAATCAGAAATACATATGCCACGTATGTTGTGACGTTTTATTGGTCAAATGAAATTGTATTTTTTTGTGTAGCTTTTGAAACAACCACTTACACCATGTTACTGCTGAGAATTTTTAACCCGTTGTAAAATTTAAACGCACCCTCAAGCCTTACAGAATTTAAAAAAAACTGTGTGCATTAAAATCTACGTCTGCTGGGAATTTTCCTAATAAAAGTTTTAAAGCTAAAGGATTTTGGGCATTTAGAAAAAAGGTCGAGTGAGATTCCAAAAATTCCCCCCTACATAAAGGATCAAAACAGGAAAAAATTTAACCGCAATGAGGATATGGGATTATGAATGCTTTTTTATTTTCACAAAACCCATTTGAATTAAAAAAAAACATTTGTGCTAAAACATTTAAATATGTATGTAGAAGTGTGGCATTCGCTTCAGACGTGAAATGGGTATGATAATTTCAGTAATTAAGGCTGTCTTTATTGGTCCGTAAATCTACTTTTTTTCATTCTCTAAATTAATAGAAGAAACAAAATACTCTATTCAAAATTTAGGGAAAAAGATACGTTATCAAAGAAAATATACGAACACTTCGAAAAAACATCAGTTTAATATTTGCGATGTTGATTTATTACTTTCGCTATAAAATATTACAAAATGTTCATTTCGCATCAATAATTAGCTGTGTTGTAAACTATCAAATATTATAATATACTTTTAAAAATTAAATACATTTGATTGACAATTTTACGATATAGAACCAATTTCGCAAAGCAAACTGTATTAAATTTAAAAAAAAACATCGATAGAATCTGACTTGCTTCACGAAACCGGTCCTGATCATGTCATAAAACTGTGAAGCAAAGACTAAAATTCACATTTATTTAAATGGCAATTACTTATCATATATTTCTAATAAAATTTTGCAGTATTTCATTATGGCAGTTTACTATCATTATTGCTTACTTTTTTTTGAATAAAAAATTGTGCGTTATTTAAAAAAATATAATGCCTTTTCACCAAGAATTGACAGTTAACACCTTAAAAGTGATTATTGCTTACCATTTTTAATGAGATGAATTTATGTGAATATGTTAATAAATGAAACAAAAAACCAATAATACAAAATACAGACAAAACAGAAAAAAGATAACAATTTTTGATATACCAATGGACTATTCTAAACTGATTTTTAATATTATTTCCCTGCAAAACCTCCCAAGTCAATCAAACAAAGCGATCAGATGGCATTAAGTTGAAAATTACATAAACGCTTTGGTCGATTTACACTGAAATTGGCGGCAGAAGTAATATAAGCGATAGGGGATGTTCGGCGTATAATCACGACACTGTATCTGCCGCGAAGACCTCTGGGGAACCGCAGCTCGAAACTCGTACGATTTCTATGAATAAAATAACAATTATTGCTGATCTGTGGGGGAACGAATACATCAAAATATTTGCGGGATTAACGTGAAATGTTTACGAAAAGCTTTGTAAATCATTTAGTTCGGGATATGACTACTGGGAATGGCTTGTTTGCTTTTAAAATTGCCATATATACATATTATTTATACGAATTGTAATGAAAGCATGTGTTAAAAACATATTTCGCAATTATTTTAACGATATTTAAGAGAGGAATGTGTTATATAGGCACTTGTTTTTATTTCACATTAAAATACGTCGTCACTCTTTGGTAAAAAATAATATCAAAATGAAAGTACTTGACTCTTTTTATTTTAAAACCTCTTTGAACATTACTTTTTTATCACATCATACTTCAAATTATTAATCTATAATTTACGTTTTCGATTTAAACTGAAGGTTGTTTGCTATATAAATATAATTAAAATTGAGTTCATACCACTTGTCCAATAACAAAGTTTATTTGTTATAATTTTTTTTAATACTAGTGAGTACCTGGCATGCGTTGCAATGCCACTCAAAGAAAGAAAGGGGTTGAGTTTTAATTCTGTTTATTGAAGAGCTTTTGAATTAGAGGTCTGCACGGGCTTAAATGTCATAAAATTACCCGGTCCGAGCCCGTCATCTTTAACACATTTTAGTCGGTCATTTGTCGATTATCGATATTGGATTAGATAAATAAGGGCACACATTAATAGCTTTCTCTATGCGGCCTACTTCCTTAAGAGATATGCACATCTTAGTTATTAAAGTATAGTTTCAATAGATATATATTTGAATATTTTCATTCACCATTCATCAATGCTTAGTTAACAAATTTTCTTTACTCAGCTAAGTACTTGATATCTAGCGGTTCTATTATTGCTGAAAATTTTCTATGCATCTTTCTGGCAATTACTTGATATTTTGGTATATAGATATACTAGTGTTGGTGAAAAAACCGTTTGAAAAATATCGGATAAAAGTAATTTATTGACCAATGTAGTTTTACTTCCACTTTCATTATGGTAGTAAAGCATCAGAAAAGTATGTAACCAGACTGGATTCAAAATATGGTTGAACAAAATATATGATGTGAATTTAAAATTAATTGCCATCCACACAAAAGAGAAAATTAAAAGACAATAAAAATATCAAGCGAAATATTCAAACATACATTTATTTATTGATTTCAAAATTTGATGAATATCATATGTGAGAAGGATCGTGTTAGAGATAAAAGCTTTCAAAATAGTTGTTTCTATTAGATTTTGTTTCATTCATCAATATTTTAAGCTAACCCACTACATACGTTTATCTCACTTTATTTTATTGAAAAAGTGTCGGGTCGCTATAGCAACGATGCTCTCAGAAATGACGAACATCAGTGAGAAAAAAATGTCTTATCTCCTCAGAAATGCCAGCCGTAAAACGAAACAGAATATAAAAATTCACAATGGGCATTGTCCGCCTGGTTGAGCGCAACTCTATCTGATGGAAATTCTTTTGAGAAGGCTTCTTTAAGCATTCTCATATCCTGTAGAAAACTATTCGACCGTTTCGTCTTAGCGGGGAATCGTGAGTTTTCTCATCAAAAGTGAGTGCAGGTTTTCTTATCTTTCTTTGAATCGGAATGTGAATGCGTAATATTTCATAACTGTACTGAATATTTAAGATATTTTCTCGGAAGATACTTTTGCAATATAACGGAGAACTGGACACTATCATGAGAGTATATTTATTTGAAGTAAAAACCAAATAAACTGAAATGTATTACCGCATAATATTCCTGCTGATTTTTTAACCAAATAATATTATTAATTCTCGTAAAACTCGTAAAAACTTGATACCCACTTTCAATTTTTGATGAAAAGGTATTTTATTTATAAAAACGAGCAATGAGCTAAAGCGGTTCTGATCATTGTGTAAAATTGTAGAATGAGGACAAAAAAATGTATGTTTTATTTTTAAATTTAGCTAGGCATATTCCTGTCCGTTGTTTTATTTTTTTGAATTTACGCGAAACTACGAAATAAATTTAACACGCTATCTAGACATACACCTAGATTCGTAACTTGAAGTGTTTCAACACTTTTTGAATCAGAGACATTTTGTTTTTCAAAAGAAACAAACTTTCAAAACGCGTAATTAAATAAATTCCATTATTACTTTTTTTAGTTCCGAACCAAAAAGTAAAACACAAAAATAACTCATATTTAACGGGAATAATTGGCACTCTGTAATATATCATTTGCTACATTGACACTGTGTACAATGTAATTATTTCTGTGTTTTTTGACTACAATAGATAAATAAATCAAAATAACAACAATTACATAACGATCTTATTATATTATGTGTACAATTGAAGCATTCAATCGATTATATTACCAATACAATGTTTTTCATTTTGAATTGAAATTTTTTACAATATGTTTTACATATTTAAAAAAAAATGTCGGAGACGTGTAAGTTTATAATGATTGATAAAGTTTAAATATTAAATTTCAAAAACAAATTAAACCTGCTGCTTCTCATGCCAGAGTAGAAATGTAGTTCTACATTGTCTTGAAAAATGAGATTTATTTTTATTTCTTCTGTGGTGTAAAGTGTCGTCATTTCTTACCCCTTGGGGAGCATTTCATGATGTTGTTTTATTTTCTCGCCTGTCAAAAACACTTGCTTTGACAATCTGAATGCTCATAGTGAAAAAAGAGGAAATTATCAGGTCAAAAGAAATATATTATCGTGATGCCTGTTTTTCTGAGATATATAACCTAAAAGTCTTTTAATATAGTCTAGATATATAACTAAATTAAGTTTGCCTAAAAATCAATTAGAAATAGGTAAATAAGAGAAATTTATTTTGTTTTCAAATTATTGAAAAAAATTCTGGTATTTTGGGATCACGCCATTAATTATATTATTATTAATAAGTATATGTACAAACACCAAATTACATATGTCACTTACTTCTACAGTTCAATTTATATGTACTATATCTATGATAATAACTCTAGAGCAACTTGTACGTATAAATATTGAATAACTGTTTAGATATATAATATAATATGAAAGGACTATTTAACTTATATAACAATATAGCTTATAACTTTATTTGATACACACATTTGCTATCATTTCAAATGTAAGATTAGCGATATAAGTTTTTGTTTTAATGCTTCTATTGTACAGGTGTCATTTTATTGAGGATCACAAAAATAGCGAAGACATGTTCTATGAAAGAAAGAAGATACAAGTTTTTTAAAATAATAAATCATAGATTCCTACTTTTAAATGAAAATAGTAAAGAAGACATTGTTTTGTTTTCTATTCATTAAATAATAATATTATGTAGAAATTAAAACGCATTTCTTTTCTATTATGCTGGTAACATTTCAGATTAAGTATTATATTTTCTAATTTTTTTAATATAAAATATGTGGAATAAAGTATAACAGTTTGTGTATCAAAAAATGGTAAGTACTAATGGACTCTTTCACTCAAATAACTACATAGGAAGATAATCGTGATGGCTCAATTTTTCTCCCGCAAATAGACGCGGCGCTGTCTGAGATCCCGCAGTGATAACCGACGCCCGACGCCAACGACGCGTCTTTCGGCTATACGTCGTAGCGTCGTTACTTGACGTCATGTATCGTTAAGCGTTCTTGCAGCCCGTTAAACGACTATCACGCCGTTACTAGTAGCTTATTTTTACGAGAAGGGTTTACCTACCTGCCTTATGCTTGGTATGGTTAAGTGGAGTGCTTTAAAAAGTTTTTTCCTGTTAACATTTTTCCCTTGCTACAACTGAATATGTCAAAAAATTGAAGGTTAAAACCATACATTTTACAATCATTAGTAAATCAACTTAAGTCAATTTTTTGAACTTTTTGAGTACATCATAAATTCACTATGTCAATGTATTTAAGATATTGAAAATAGACTTTAATTTGTCGACGTCTAGTTCAAAATTATACCGATTGTCGGTGATATTGATTAAAAAATTCACTTACAACATGGCAGTTGGAACATTTGTTTTATAAAATCCATTTTGTAATAATTAGGTTGATGTAATTTTTAAAAATTATACTTTATTTTAATTTAAAAATATCATATGCCTTTTTTGGTTAAGATGATAAACAAATCCATATTTAAAATATCACATATCGATATTCCCTATGTATAATGTTGTATCTGCAAACATGAGATATCACAGGAGAGCATTTCAAAGATTCCTAACGCAATTGCAAAGTATTGACTCTACGTATCTTCTTCATATTGCAACATTGCTACTATTCTAAATCTAATTTTCCGTTGTCTGGCAACGAAAATGCAAAATACATAATATTGTCGCATTTCCGGGGGGAAACGCTAAATCGAAAAAATTACATTGAATTGGTTATACCAAAATGTTCATTAGTTCAAACTCTACCGTATGAAAGAACACAATTATTTTTATAGTTTATACTTTTACTTAAAAAAAGTTTTGTACAAAAATTTCCAACATTAAATTTGACATACTTCAAAGTTCACTCATTTACTCACGTGTCTTCTTCCAGAGCAACGACGATATAATCATATATTTTGCACGTAATTTAAACGCAGGGTTGTCGATATTATTAATAAAGCATAATTTACTTCTTTTGTTACACTCAAGCCTTTTATTTCTCTTAAACCTATGGAGCATTTCACAATAAGCGATCTTTTCGACCAACTTACTTTTTACGGATATTTCGATTCCTGTATACAAGACTGGATTCTTCTAGATAATAAATATTCACATGAAATAAAATTTCTTTAATTTCGAAGAACGTTTATTAATGAACGAATATTAACGCAAACCTATTTTTATTTCAATTGTAATTAAATAAAGGTATTTTTTTCATTTTATCGTTTACTTCAGTAGGTTGAAGCATATTTCTTTGTATCAAATATCAAATGAAAAATGATGATCATTGCACGATCAAATTATTCAAATTTTCTCAGCCGCGCTGCCATACGCCGTCATTTAGATTTACTCGGGTTTACTTAAGAGCCAGCAAAGAAAATGACGTTGATTTTTCGTCATCTCCTCCAGTTTGTTGAAAAATTGTTTGGTTATGTAATTGCTCTTGCTACGCCTCATTTTTAGGATCAGATTGGTCAAAAGAAATTCAGACATCAGACATATCTGTTTCTTCGATCACAAATCCATAAAGTGGTTGAAAAATCAATTTATGAAACTGCTCTAACTGGCATGGATGCCGTGAGCTCCAAAACCGACGTCAACGACATTTAAAATCAAAATTGATAACTAAGTTATTCCACTGGCTGTATTCCAAAATGTGACACGTGCTTCATTTCTTTAAGAAGCATAATCAGACTAAATATATCTCAAGGCTATTTATTTCCAATGATTCTAATTCTCAACTAATACACGAAGGTTGGGGATGGGCTTATTTGCGTTTACTGAACGTGGGGAGGGGATAAGACACAAACAATAATAGTACTAATTACCATAACACTACTAATTACAGAAATAATTAAAAGTGTTTGTTGGTGAAAATCCTAGGGAAATAAATTTAACAGTGGTGAGCTATCAGCCAGTGAAATAATTATCAAGTTTATATTATAAGCGAATTTCCACAAAGTTACCGCAAAATCCATCGAAAAAAGTTGAGAACTTTTATCTCTCGGTTGCATTGGTTGCATTCGAGTTTATTTAAATATACGATTGAATTTTCGTAGATCTGTTGATGTATAGGCGTATTTTTTTGGTTGGTAATTTTTCGGGCCATTGTTATATCCCGTTAGCGAGATATCGCGGTCTCGTTCGCGCTATCTTTATGTTTGCCATTTACAGGCGAGATCGCCAAAGTAAATTCTCACATTAGATGCACGTTATGGTAGATTAAAAACACATTTGTACGCGCTCCAACGTTGCGCCGTTACAACCGTTAAAGTGTAAGTACAAACAAGTAACAGCGTTACCGTAGAAGGAGACCAGGGTGTAAAGTGATCGATAAATCTTCCGAAGTGATACGACTGCGACAGTTAAATTGAAAATGGAAACATTCGAATAGGTGTCATTTTGTTGACAGTAAGCGATAAAGTTTAACCGTGTATTGAAAAATGCGGTATACTCATACAAAATTTGCTTATTGATAGGGCTTCCGATGCCGGTATAAAGGTCAATTAGTCAATCCCGGGATTAAGGGATTCACTGTAAATGTTTAAAAATAATTCATATATTTAAATTTAATACTTTCTGATTATTTACACCGTGTACCTCGGACTGTTTTTTTTATTATACCTGCATAAATAATGCATGTACGATGTGTGTATTTTGGTCTACATCCTTCTCATATTTCGTAATATCTCATAATTCAGGAACAGATAATTTTGAGAACTTTTTATTTTATTGTTTTTTTGTATCTTACAAAAAAATCAATTGGACTATTTTACATAAATAAAACCTTCTCAATAAAAAAAAAATAATTTCCCATGCACAAAAAATATATAAAACCAATCATTCCATTTGAAGAAATAATGGACACAAATTTAATTTGAAATACTTACACGTTGTAAAACATGAAATTTTACATAATGAACTATCCCGGGATCAAAAAAGTTCCGGGATTGGATGCCCTGCTTACTGCTTCAGCAGAATATTTATGACTGACTGAGTGAAGCTTGAGAGATGACCCACTGATCAGTTTTAAACGCCCACATGTTGCTATTTTTACTTCATTGTAATAGTGTTCTACCATTTAAAAAATAAATCAATATGTAATATATTTTTTTTAAAACCAGATCCACTCCCAACTCGGAGCATATATGGCCACCACACGGTGCCTGCAAGATTCTTTGTCTTCTTGTTTAATCCCAGATCATCCCAGCGTCCCGTAGCTTCACTGAGTACATCCTATAAATGGTTTACATTGGCCTTTCAGGACGACGCAATCCATCCTTTGCGGTCGCTATGTCCTCCAGAAAGGGAGCATATTTATTTATTTATTTATTGTAAATTTAAAAAAATTGAAATGCATGGCATTACAGCTGACGCCAATGCGCCATGCATTCCACAAACATAATAACAGTAACAACAATAATAATAATTATTAAAAACAGTACTACTAATAAAAACAATAATGAAAATAAAAACATTTTTTTAAATTACTAAATAATAAAAAAGACATTATTAATTTAAAAGGAAAAAATATTTAGTGAACAATACCCATAGTTTAGTGTTGAAAATATCCAGCTCTCTAGGCAGTGCATTAATCATCCGAACGGCTATGGCAACTGGTGACTCGAATGACAGACGCGAAGAACAAGTTTTAAGAATAAAAATTGTCTGGATATGGTTTCGGCCACGTAGATAACAATTAGGACAACAATATGTGACAACAAAGAAATTAAACCCATTTATTGAAAGGTATACTTACAATGATTAATCTAAATAATAAAAGCACCCAAAAGTCAGTTGACTTTTAATGTTTTTTTTTCAAATTAAAGAATTTTATCGATTGTTATGTACTGCCAATTTAGATGACGCGCGGGTGCTTATGAAATTATATCTCAATAATACCACCGTTCCCAATGGTCTTTTATATTCTGCGGTATATTATATTGACTAAGATATTTGGCAAAGTTTTGGTTTAAGGCACATCGAGCGCATTCATCCTAGAACCATTCATTACCGTCACCATCATCAAGCCGTCAGCTGTCAGAGATAAAGCAGCTGACTGCTCAATCATAGTTTCACACCGCGCCTCATTGCCTTATCAGCCGTTAGGGGGAAGTTAGCACTTTATCTCATGTTAGCTTCATGCATTTACTGACGCAACGTTCACTTGAAAAGTTTACGTCTTGGAATATATTATACTCGAGTACTAACGATTTATTATGGATTTTGAAAACATCAACTTCAATCTAATTTATTTTGAAACAAATTTTAATGATATAAAGAGAACTAATAATAAATCTGTATTTTATTATGGGTATATTTTCATTCTTTTTAAGACGGTAAAGATCCATTAAGTCAATAATTTTGACTTATGATATGAGGCTAATTTTTGTAATTCATGTTTTCATTTTAAATAATGTCTAATTTATTTTCAATTTCATTAAAAAACTACAGTGCAAACATTAATTTTATCAAAAAATTTAGTATCATCATTTTTAGTATACGATATTTTTAAAAAGATAAAATCTACTATGTACAAAACAATATTTTTTTATTTTCGATGTATTCAGCGGTTACTTTTTGGGAAAGGAATTTTTTGATATAAAATTAAAATTGGTAACCTAGTTATCCCACTGGATGTGTTACTAATGTTACACGTTTCACTTCTTTAAGAAGTATCTTCAGACAGACTATATTAGAATCTAAGGTTTAGAACCTTAGAAATAAATGAACTGGCGATATAGTCGGAAGATGCTTCTTAAAGAAGCGAAACGCGCCTGCTATTTTTTATTTACAATTAAATGCTCTTTGGTTTAGATCATATTCACTTTCATAAAAATAGTTTTCACTATATAACAAATACATTCACCAAAAACAAAGTGATCCCACATTATAATATATATTTTTAAATTGAAGAAATAATATATTACAATTACGAAAAAATATTTTTACATAGATAAAATAGTTTTCACTCAATATAAATACTCACACTTTGAAATCGTAATGAAATGTCACTTATTCTTCTACTCTTATTGCTTTTGCTCCACCCATTAGAATACATTACACAAACCAAACCAAACCAACCCTAACATGATCTACTACAACTGAACTCACTTTGTCAAAAGAATCCGTGACTAAGTGAAAACTATTAAAATCAAAGTTTGAGTGAAAAATCAATAACATGTGAATAGCACAATATTAATTGCAATTCCTATCATCATTCCTGCAGTGGTGAGAAAAGTTTAAAGTGGAATAATTTATTTACAATCCTGTAGAATAGTGTTTAACGCTATTAGCCGTTCTTGTTATTTAGTTTATTGAGCTTCACGCATTTAATTAAACATCGGTTTCCAATCTATTTATGGATTTTTAACCAAAAGCATGGATACTTATAATATTAGAATCACCTCTCATCTATCCGATCTTAAAAATTGAGTGCAAGTAGAGTGATTAGCTATCTACTTTTTCTCTCTTAATCGTTCTAATTCTCATTCTATACTTACTGTTTATAAAAGAAATGTTAGAACAACTGAATGGTTGAGAAAAATATTAAAATCTTCTCGTATCAACATTTGCTGAATTTAATGGAGGTTAACTTACTAGAACAGGATGAAAATTGAGACCACAGAATTTGATGGTTAGCGATATAGCATGAACATCGTTATTCCGAGTTACTGACACTTTGTAAAATCATTTATCACAGTGATGGCTTTTCCGGATCTCGTTGCGGCGTTTAACGGGCGTGTGACGTCACTTCCTCCTCACTGAACACCTCTCAGGCGTCGTTAACCGTCACGGCGCTGGGCTGTGCCATAGACAGCAGAGGTTTGCGGTCAACCGATGTGTGCTTACCTAATAGTGTTGCGGGGATTTAATTTAAGCTACAGTCTGTGTAGATGTCTCGTATCGGATTAATTTATTACTGCCACCATGAAACCTTCTAGTGATAGATTTCGGTTATTAATAATATGAAGTTTTATATATAAGTACTAATAATCTTTTTGTTAACCCATATTCAGGTGTTGGAAAATTTATCCTCGATTTGTGGTGACCTATATAATTTTTATAACTGTTCACAGAAAGAGTATTAATTGCCCGGGAAGCCACGTCAACTACATTGTTGTCTGAATTGCCGTTAGAAATTATTATAATTAATTTTTGATTTATTAAACTTTGTAATGTTATATATAATATACTATGTATAAGATAATTACAATTTAATAAATTAAAAACTATTTTGACACCATATCGCATAGATAAATATAAAAAATAGAAAATAGTTGAACGAAAAATAATTTAGAATTTTTATTTTTTTGGTGTTTCCAGTCTGTTCTGGTATGTATGCAGTTCGAAAGCTTCTCTTTAGCTACAACACTCAATTTCATTACATCTTACTCGACAATATCGATCCATCTTGTACTTTGCCCATAAGGTATTCAAAAAATATGTTTTTACTTTTTAGTTAATTTTAACATTAGTCTCGTTTTACGAAAATTTGTTGCCATTCAGGTTCATATTATTCTCTCTGTTTTCATAATCATTGAGCTAGTCGTATAAGATATGATGTTTACATCACAGAAGTAATTACAGAGAACAAAAATCCATAAAACAATTGAAATAACACTTTATGAAATCGTCGGTGTGTATATTTAAGATCGTGGACATAGCCGATTATTTTTCATAATTCCAATTCAAATTACACTAGTTTTAAATTTTTAAAATACATTTATAAACAAATTGATTGTACTAAAAAGCATTTTTTTCGATTTAAGCTTTAAAATTGAATATTGTCCTATCGTAACTTTGTGCTATCAATAACTGTACGATTTGTATGCACGCGTTATGTTGAGCCTTATCTCTTAGATTCTGCTTCATTAAACATCAGCCCTAGCCTATGAAACCGTCACTGACTGTTACCATTCGCGATACGATGTACTACCCTGCTCACGTGTGGAAACACTATTTATGCAAGCGGGTATATTGAAATAAAAATAAAATAAATTCCAATCAAAAGTTATTGTAGTGCATACTGCAATGATTGTTCATTAAATATGGAGATATTTATTTTATACAAAATTAAAAATGAGTTTAAAAATATCACAGCGCATAAACTACACCATAATACAAAGCGAAGTATATGGTGTATGGTAGCAAAAGACGTGATGAATAATTCGTCAAAATTTATTCTAAAAAAATGTTATACAGACACAAATATCGTTGTGAGAGCTTTAATTCCTTCATAATATCTCAGAAACACGATTATGAACAGTAAAAACTACTTACTATAATTATATTATGTTAAGATTATTGAAATTCAAAAAACACTAATTTGTGGCTTAGTTCGATCTGCAGGAACCATGTTAAGAAAACGCTATTCCTGGATTGATTAAAATATAATGTAGAACCAAAATTTTTTTCAAATTAATATTCAAAACGTATTTAACGAAATAACATTATATTATGTAACTTCATTGATGGTGTTAATTGTATGCTATCATGCGGGGGTAATGGATTTTAAAATACCAAGTACAATAAAAAAAAAAAAAGTTTCTATGCGTGTTCGGGGCGGACAGGGGTCTTCAAAACCTATCTGCAGATTCTTCCTATTCATGCAAATTTAATATGTAATATCTCTCCTAAGGCGTTCAAAAATAATTTGTCATATTTGTTTGTTTACCGTTAGCAGTAAACAAAAAGCGGGCGACGCTTAGGGAAACGGTCACTTGGCACTCGGCGGATCCGAGGAGCTGGTCGCCAACAAAGCCACAGCAGCTTAGTCAAAGTGCTACCCTATTGTAAAACCACTTGCTGCGTTTTTAAATTTAAATTATGTATTTTGAACTCTGTTTTTGTATCTGTTACTGCCTTCGATGAATTTATTAGTATAAAGTAACTGCAATTAAAGAGAAAGTAAACTGACGGGCGGGTTTTAATAGAAGACGAAGGAACCTGTGAATTATTCTTGTCACCACGCCGGACCTGGGGTAGTCAAAGTGTGTTGACGCTCCACCTCCCCGTCGAGTAGCCGACCTCTCACATATTTGTAACGTATTCTTGTATTTATATAAATCTTAAAAAAAACTTAAATCTCATTTTTTCGTATTATTGAAAGAAAATTTAATGATACCCTGGGTACGCAACCTTTTTGAGGTCGGGAGCTACTTTTAATCTTAATTTTAATTGCGATCGACTTCCAACAAGAATCGTTTGTTAAAATTAAAAATATGTATTTTAAAAAGATAAAACATCGTTCAATATCAGTAAAATAACATAGTGTTACTATAATTGGTATCGACCAAATTTTGCTTCACGATCAACCGGTGTCACGCCCTTTCAACAATTTACACGTTGCTGTTTAAATAAAATATATTTTTGCTTACAAAACTCTTGTGAATCATAAAATAAAAAGTATGTGCCTCTGTAATAATAATTATTCATGTTCAAGATAGCTCTCATATTACAAGAAGCTTCTTCATGACAAAACAATGATGTTTTGTATGCACTCAGGGAACAGTTTTTTCGTGCTCAGAGATGCTGTATTTATCCCGTAAAGTGAAAATGATCACCGCCTACCCTACAGAGAGGGGGTGCTTTCTTAGAGGCGGTCCCGCCCTCGAGTGGCCGCCCACAACCGCCTACACTCTGGCATTCCCGCCCTAGCGACCTTATTACGCACTAGAATAATTATTATAATGGAATGAAGATAAAAGCATCTAAATGTGAGTGATAAATATCTATATGTCTATAAATCTATAATCAAAAAAAATCTAACATAGATTTTATACAATTAGAGTAATAATAATTGTCAAAGCGAGTTTTTATAATAATTTCAAAAAAACATCTATCCAAATATCTTAAAAAATGACTTAAATATAATATTTTGGTTACAACATGTTGAATTTGTCATTATTTGTATAAAAACTAATCGTTGGTATTCTTGCTATAAGATTTATTTAAAAATATACATGTATAAATATTTCTGTGTTTTTGTGTTTCTCATACAAAAATCTTATTTCTACTAAATCAGAAGTTTACTGCAATAAGATTATTTTAGAAATCTTCTGCCCACAACCATTCTTCACATTTTCTGGTTTCATAGCTGCTATCGGTTTATGGGATATATAATCACATTCATTTAAGAAAAATCGATCGTAACGAACAAATGAACAAAATTTATATTAAATTTAGCAATTTTTACTTAACATTCAACCCATGGTCAAATTGGATTCGAATCGATTTTTGTGTGCTAAAACAATGAAAAGATCATAACGGTTGACAATTCTTATTCTAAAGTTTTAATTAAAATGTTTTTTAAAACCTTAATTTTTTTTCCGAAATCAGCTATTACTATTTCGAATTATTTATAGTGTATTGAAGAATAATTTTGCAATAAAAATACTTTAATTTGTCATGGTTCGACCATTGCCCATTGAGCGCAATATTTTTTTGATTTTTTAATTTTTTTTTAATAGAACAAGAAAATATAGATTGTCGTTAATATTTATCAAAATATGGGAAACATCACAATTGGTTTATTTTTTATCCCCATTTACGTGATAATTTCAAAGCGTAAAAGGCAAAGTGGTGCATTTTGCATTACTTACAAAAATAAGATTTCGGCTCTTTGATCATTATACCTACGGCAGTATTATATATATATCCTAAAAAAAACATTTATTTACAAAATAATAGTTCCCACAAGATGAAAAATTGATTTCGCATTTTTATTTTGTCAATCTATTATATGTTTCGTTTATATAATAATCTAACTTGGTTGGCCCTACCATTTCTACACCTACATAAGTAAAATCGTCTCTTATAAGTTACTCTATATCGATAATTTGGCAATATTTATCCATGCAGTAATGTTTATATCTACAGTTAAATGTAATATTAAACAATTTAATTCTATACAGTATCATGAAAATAAACATACTGATTACTTTTAAGGTGTTAACTGTCAATTCTTGGTGGAAAGACATTATATTTTAAAAAATAAAACACAATTTGTTTGTACTACTTCCACATATTTATAATGATCAGGACCGGTTTCGCTCATCACGAGCATTATCAACTGATGGATTTTTGATGAATTTTTAATATATGTTAAGACTAGTTTCTCTCAGATAATTTTCCAAATTGTTTTCAACTGATCAGTTGACTGACTCATTCACTAAGCGAAACTGTTATCGAGTATTTTACTGTCCGATTGCTACCAAAATTAACAAAAAAATACCGTTTCCTTGCCAATATTTTGAAAAATTATCCGATTCCAAATATTTTGAGTAAAAATAAAATATAATTTAGACATAATAATATATTTACAACGGAATACGCTACATTTACAGCGAACGCGCAATGGTCGGTTTATCGACTTTACGTGTGATAATTGTTTGCGAGTGATTGGTGCACACTTCAAGTTAAATTGTCGATAAATAAACTAAAGAACTTTTTTGATATCGTCTTTAGGTATCAAAGATGACATTTCTAGCTCACCGTATGAATTATAGCCCTTAGAGGAGGTGGTCGATATATCGACCGTTTTCGCGTTATGATAGAGGGTTGATAGCTTCAGTGTTTTGCGTAATTTAGTTGGCCAAGAGTACATACAAATTAATAAAATCAATTTTCAATAAAAATCATTCTCCAAATATTTCGGGTGCGAAAATAATCATAAAAATGTGACCAAGTTATTAATAAAAAGAAAACGCTAAATCTGTCACAGTTTCTTATAAAGTGTAAGGCAGGCCAAATAACAGGATCTATTCAAGGATTCATCAAAACTGACGATTTCAGAAAATCATCACAATGATTTATTTGTGCATTGTGACGTGCATACACTATTTGCAAACACCCTGTATTGCAAATGGCGGTCGGGGTAACATGTTTGCAACTCCAAGTTTCATAGTGGCACTGCTAAATGGAGCGGACGAGCTGATAAGCGCTCCAGCTATTCATGTTTTGTCGCCAGAACGCCACTTTGTGTCATACGTCAGCCCACTGCTAAACTGCCATGCTTTGTGTACCCAATAACAAATTGCATAGATATGCTTACGCTAGCTTACTCAAAATAACACACACTAAAGTTGTGCGTAGGGATTGCAATCCCGATTCGTTTTCTTTGAGCACGGCTATTCGGGATTTTACAAAATTTATGTCGAAATCTTAAAACGAATCACTTCACCAGAATTACCAAACTTTTTTAAACTGCTCGACTTTGAAAAAATGAATACTTTTTTGCAGACCGTTGATATCAGAAGTATTATTCATATAAGAATTAATATTTGATATCATAACAGAAAAACAACAGAATTATCAACTGCATGTTGCTTACAACTGGTTTATGATCAAACACACAAATTCACTCAATATCCAGCTACAAAGGCCAGATAAAAATAATAATAGTTTAATATTTAATTTTTTAAATAAAAATTTACTGCAGATATTTAAAATGTACGAAAACTATTTGTGGATCGGTGGTTGGACAACACTGTCCTAAATGACATTTCAATAATAATAAAATGCAAATTATTGAATTATAGTGAACTACGCGTTGTTTAAGGATTGACTTATTAGTTATTACTTTACCCTACTCGAATAAAACTAGATTATCGATCTGATCATAGAGTAAACAGTTTGCTTTTATAAAAGGATAAAATGGGTCTTGACTGATCGATCGTGTAAAATTTCTGTATCAAAAAGAATACCGAAAAAATTTGTTTTGTTTTTATCTGGATCAATGAAAATTCTGTCATCCTCATCATAAGATTTACATTGCAACAAGAAGTTTCCAGATTTTATATGGTCACATTAGAGCAGGCCCGGGTAGATATTTTACCTGATATACATTATTTAGCGTCATGAAAAAGGAAACATGATTCTTTAGTGACAAACAATTTTATGAGACCTATTGTCCCCACAAAAATACACGTCTAATGTTATGTCGTCGGTTTAACATATAAAATAACATTTGAAACAAAAAAGGCTTTGTAAAGAAATAAAGTTTTAAACAAAACTATAATGCATTTGCTTGAATGTTGCACTACAGAGGTTTGGATTTATTTAGTGAGCCTATTACGCATTTACACTATGTTAGTAAAAATAAAATGCTTTTTTGTACTCAGTCAACCATTTCATGAAATTATCAGGACCGGTTGACGTTTAAAAATACCCGCAATGAACGAAATCCAAATCCAATTTGGTTATTGAATCATTAGTAGTTAAAAATTCTTATTGTTAAATTTCAGATCAAAATGAGCAGCAACGTACACAAATATTGCATATTACGGAGTTTTGAACAAATCGTTCATGATTTTCTAAAAGGTTTTCCCAATTTCCAAGATGGTCAGTGAAGAAAGAGTCGAATACACAACGGATATCCAAGTATTTGCATATAAATTAATGATATCGATTGAAAAAAAAAAATCGTTCATAAGGGGTTCGAATTTCGGCTCAAAGTACGCTTGCCATTGCCATCAAACTTCGGTGACTGTTTGTTTTTTCAAAAATAAAAAATATGTTTCTTTTAAGCATACTATACTAAACTAAAAAAATAATTTGAAAATGCGGAAATAACAGTCGCTAATGCGTAATCCTGTAATGGCGGGTTCTCCTTTGCCAGCAAGGTCTTCTTCCGGTTTCTGTGTTTGCCGGGAAACGCTCTCGTCTAAGCGGCGGTGTCTTTTTTTATTCGTCTCAATTTAATAATAATAAAAAAAATATAGATGTTACTTCATAGAAGTATTGCGATTGAGTTTATTTTGATTACGTTTATTTACAAACTTTTCTAATAAAATGATGTCAAATATAATAGTAATATTTAGTGATTATATTTTGAAAACAAATAAAGACAAAGAGCATTTAAATAAAAACAAGGTTTTATCATCGTCATTCTGACAAAGTCAGAAATACTAACTTTGAGTTATAGATTTACATAATACTAGATAAGATTTTAAATTTTGGTTTGCTGTCGTAAAATATTACAATAGTATTGCTTAAAAATCATAAACATGCACGCGAATCTAGTAAGTTTACACACGTGTGGACAATGCATAATATCAAGGGTATACTGAAAGAAGGCATTACGACATAAAAACAAGTTCCGAGATAATCGCATTCGAAGCATTATTTTTTTCTCGAAGTACTCTCTCTGCCAAATACTCTTTTGCTTGTGATTTAAAAACATTTTTTGTAGATTATAAAGAATAATCTTTTTCGCATACAACTCATAAGATTTGTTGTCGATTAGTTATTGTGATATCATGCATTCTGCCAGAATAAAAAAATAGCCAAATGACTTTAATACTGCATATTTCAAAGCCATTATATCTTATGAATTAATGCGTTGTACGTTATATCAGTACGTAGGTCGTAGAACGATAAATTCCACACATTTTGACATTTAAAACAGAAAATCATGAAAAACTGACTTAATGCGTTTTGTCAGTTTATCATCGATAAATCTACGGTGAATTTTATTGAATTTGTGTGTATTTTGCCAGATGATATAACAGGAAAAAGAATATTTTTGTATGTACATCCTAAACACGTCAAATGAAGTAATTTTTTTATGTTTAGAAAGATAGTCATATTAGTGCTACAATTCGACAACTCCGAGTTTATAATTATCTAACTTTTTTATTTTTCTATCTATTGACATATTTTTTCTAATACAGTAAGTATATGTTACTAATATACATACTAATGTAACTTTATATGTATTTTAATAATTTCGTATGGTTTATTTTTATCATATTCATAATCGAATGAAATTGGTTTTGATTTAAGAATTTTTCACGTTTTTAATGTTCAAATGGAGAGTTGTAAAGTTTATTGTATTCTAAATTTAAGGTTGAATAATTGATGTCATGATTGAGAAGAAAGTGTGAAATTTACAATGATAATAATTATCTGTTTATCAAATACTTGACTTTGTCTTTAAAGGTTGTTTTATTCTAAATATATTGAATAATTAAAACCAATTTGATATTTATTTGTGGGACTTCATCTTATAATGAAACCATCATTCAATTAAAAATATCATATTCACTACGCACTATGAAAATTAATACGTGAAAACCGAAGTAAATTTCGCTAAAGCCGTACAACTTTACCCGTATCCCAAAAGCGTTCAGAGTATTTTTTCATTATTTTTCTCGCAATGCCATTTGCGCTCAGCGTTCTAATTGCCCAAAGAGCCGGTCGTGTGTTTTTCATGCGCTCCGGCACAAATGGGTTAATTTTCTCGACGATTTTGTTTTCTCCCGCGGGGGCTTCAGCCGTTTTTAAATCCCTTTGCTCGGCTCGTTCATAATTAATGGTAATTTCCGGCCTCTGCAAGTCATGTCTCTGTAAATAAACTGAGTGGCTCTTTCATTTTTTTCTAGTGCTCTGTTTACCCTGCTTACCATTTTCTCCTAAATTCTCCATTCTGTGTCTATTATACATGATATGTATACCAAGTGTGTACACTTTATATTTTTGTTATACAGTTACTTTAATATTCATAGATATTCTATCATAATAAATACCCAGACAATAGTCAAATTGTAATTATTTTCAATGATTGTCATATAATATAATGAATTCATTTAAGCATTTCTATGAAAGCTTCCAAAAATTAAAATAATTCCATTCGTATTTT
The DNA here is from genome assembly GCA_022494535.1 of Himalopsyche phryganea. Lineage (NCBI taxonomy): Eukaryota > Metazoa > Arthropoda > Insecta > Trichoptera > Rhyacophilidae > Himalopsyche > Himalopsyche phryganea. Next base: position 3,530,258 of record JAGVSL010000010.1, on the reverse strand, counting down.
CACTTAAAATGACGAGGTTGAAGTGAAATGTATTTTTTGTACGTAGTGTTACATAATATCAAAAAAACTATTGAATTAGTATATTCAAACTTTTACTTTTATAAGTTCTAGGATGGAAAAACATTTTTATTTTTTTATTATTACATAATATTTATCAATACAGTAAACTTCAATGTGGTAGTTACGAAATTTGCTCCTCTTGGCTGGCGAGTTCTTCTCATGTATTTAGAATATAAAAAGTATTTAGTTTCATAAATCATATAAACATTTCTTACAAATGGCACGTTGCTTAAATTTGTTATTGATAAATATTGAGAATATCATCGTTAAATAGCTTACACAGATGGTACCTTACATTCTTGGAAGCAGATAAATAAAACAAATTGACCATTTCTAACTCGAAATACTTCAAATACACGTTCTTTTCTTTGTAAACGAAAAACAGCCGTAAGCAAGAAAAAGCTCTCCATCATTCGGTAGTTATTTGGCGGAGAGCATTATAGGCTATTTATCCATAGACCTCTCATTGACCTCATGGGACGCATTTACCTGTGACGGGCAGTAAATCCACTACGCAGTGTTGGTCACCGCGTGATTTGTGTGTGCAACTAAGGATTGTTTGGGATTTTCCCTTTGTGGGTGAACCTTCGAGTGATAGTTTGCTCTTACCGACATCATTGAAGGGCATGATTGTTTTACTATCGCTATTTTTTATATACATTTTTCCTGTGCATACAGTACTCTTAAATTAAATTCATATTCGTAGGCCAAACTGAAACTATCCTTTGTAACAAACTCGCTAGAGGCTCAGCAACTATGCAATATGGGATGATCGGAGATTTTTTTTTTCTTAATCGTGTTTATTCTTCCCTTTCTTAATTCATAATGTATATTATGCGTTAATTGTTTTGAGGCTGAACTTTTTACAGCCAACTTATATATTTGTATGTAGGTTTTTTCTGCATTGATAGTGGTTATTCTTCTTCTTTGTCGTATTCTTCACGTGTGAGGGTCATGACCTCCGCATACCGCAACAACTCCATTTCCTTTGAAGATCCTTCGTCACTTGCTGCTGCACTCTGCTGCACTGAGGGCCATCGGTAAGGAGTGACCTGTGGCTTTATTCACTTGTTCGATTCAGTGAGTTAGGGCTCTTCTGCGTTCCCTTTTCCTTTTTGGTGACGACGAGCTTCTCAAGATTGTCAGTAGGCTTGCGGTTGATGTGGCAAAAAAACCGAGTAGGCGTCTTGTACAGATGGGCGAGAGTTTAACCTGCATTTGGAGCTCTTTCAGGATATAGGCGTTTGTGCGCTTGGCTGTCCATGGTATATTGAGCATCCTTTTCCAGCACCGCATTTCAATTTGTCTTTCCATGTTTCCACGTCGTATAACCATATGAAGTGGATCGTTTACTTGGCGCATTTTTGTATGTTTGATTATATAATGGTTCTTAGACGATGTTAAAATTAAAGCAAAGGTAAATATAAGAAATAGTGTTTTAAAAAAATATATTTAACTTTAAATTAAAAGAGTTTGAACTATGGTGGCATAAAGTCGCATCTTCTGTCTTGTCATCCCTGGTCAAAACAAAATTCAATTATAGATAATAATTCTAACCGAGATCGCGTTCTCCCCCCAAAAGGCGTTATCAGTGGCGCTTAATTGAAAAACCAACCTTGATTCGAATATAAATACACAGGCACGCGTATGAGAGCAATTTCATAAGTCCATTTTGCGTTATCTGATGTCACATTTGAAACTCGAGTGTGCCCAGATTTCCCCAGGCCAGTGGAAAAATTGTAATAGATGACCACCCTCATAATCCAGCGGCGTTAATAACGATCCGTTATCCGCCTCATACGCCATAGTTAAATACATACAGACACAGGGTGATTGCGTTTCAACAGTAATAGAAAAAAAAATTGTGAATTTAATTATTTATCCCATTAAAATCTTTTTTAACATTTATTGTGTTCTTATTTTTGATTTCATATCAGAATTTCAGTTTATATTGTTCATGCAATATTGTTTTTATTAATCTGTATGCAATTGAACAAGTAAAATAAATAATACAGTGATTCATTTCGTTTGGTTTTCCGTGAGTCCTTTTTTTCTCACTTTATCTGCTATTGACAAAGCAGCGTTAGAGTTTGAGAGTAAGAAAGCATGTGCCTCACAACAATTTTTCGTATCCATTGAATCGATCGAGTAAAATTCGATTAGTACGAAGATTGTTCGGGGTGGATTAGTTTTTTCTCGAGCGCTACATTTCTAGTTTATATATATGAATTCGTTTATGGTGAATTTATAATTCGTATAGTGCCACCCTACCTGTATTTAGATTATACTTCCATATGTAGTCTACATTGTGTTCTCAACAGATTTACGACACCACGGTATTCGTCATTGTCAAATGATTGACAAGAATGTCTCAGGAGCAATCACTCACTCGAGCAAACTTGGTGTCTATACACAAAAATGTAATCGTGAAAAAATATGGAATAAAAAGTTCTTTGTGTGGCCGTATAAATTTTTCAAATACAATACAATGTGTCTTATCTAATTTGTGTAATAATTTATCAATCACTTTTAATGTGTTAACTGTCAATTATTGGTGGAAAGGCATTATATTCATAAAAATAATTTAAATATAATATTGTCTGATTATTACAGCTAAACATAGAATGTTATGTTAAATCAAAGAGGATTTTTGATTTGATAGTTTCCCGTAACATCGTCGATGTCGATAGTTGTTTGAAATATGCTGCCGCGAAAAATAATGCCGAGAGTGTAAGATTGAAGTGCGCAAAGTTCTGTTTTAAAGCAGTTTTACATTTAATTTCTACCATAACAAAGTATCAGTTAATGATAAGCCGTTTCATATATATAATACATATTGCGTAAATATGTAAGTAAATCTGAATATATTATTGATAGCTGGGATTTGAGCACATTCATAATTAAAAAAATACATATCTTTAATAACCATGACCATTTCAAAAAGACTACAAATTTGGATACCAATCCATATATCGATTTGAAAATAGATGTATGGAAGTGTAAATATTGGTATTCGAGGCTGTGACCCCAAAAATGACCAGACAGACTACAGGTTCGATTTTCAATAATATTATCACATTATGTATAAGAATTATTACGTTATATACGTTGCAGCATCCTGTGTGATGAAAAATGGAAGTCTAACAATGTTAACTGCGAGTACATAGCATCGTCATTTATCCGGATGCCTCACGGGCTTTCCCGATAAGTAGCACCATACAAGATATCCTACACGGGGATAAGAAAATACGAGGAGGTATATTATGCGTTATATCAACACTCGCTCGTTATCTTGGGGTAGAAACAAGTGAAAAGTCATGAAAGAATAAAACCTAAGTACGTTCTTCTTGCCTCCTGATAACTTACTTGACCTATGGAGTGCCTTTATGTGAAAGCGAAGGAAAATAAGACTATTTGTTTTAATAATATCATTTTTTTTATAACACTATTAAAAAAACATACATTCACTGGATTTAAGCCCAAAGATAAATGCCTAGTAATAACTTACATATTGCCTAGATATAAATCGATGGAGCCCTCTTTTGAGAAATTGTGAAAGCTCTTGTAATTAACGAAATCATATTTTTCTTCTTTCTTAAGACGAGATAATCTATACTTAAATTAAACTGATAATAAAAGATTTAGTATGTAGATATATTTTCAATATCTTTCACTAACGACCCAGGTTTCGCCTTTCCAAAATTTGATATCCATCAAGATTCCATTCCGTCTTAAATTAAATTATAAAAAAGATTTAGTATGTAGATATATTTTCAATGTCTTTCAAGATATCATAATTATAATCATAAGACAAATAATGTTAATTGTAATTTATTTTAATGACCAAAGTATCACAATTTAATCAAGATGAAGAATTAATTTGATTAGTTATACATAATGGTCATGGCCAGCCGTGGAAGATATCTGGATAAAATCAGTCACATTTCAATAATATTATCGTAATAAGAGTTCAAGCAAAAATACGTCTATTCTCTATTTATCATTGTTCTCAACAAATGAAATGGTAAAATCAATTCCATTATTTTCATTAATAAAAACAATTGAATGTATATTTCAAAATTTTCAAATTATTTTTGCATATATGTACATTTAACTATGTTTTCTCGCGTTATGAACTCTTCGTGAACATAGAAATTTCACAGCTTACAGCTTTTTTAATGGGTTCATTCATAGTTATGTTCTGTTCAACTTCCTATACCACCTAATGTATTTGTTGAAATTTTCATGAAGTAAAAATCTAAATCGAGACTAATTTATCAGAAAAAATGATGCGTTAGTTACTTGTAGCGGATATTAATGAATCATTCCAATAATTTGATAGTCATACATAAAATTTTATAATTTTACAAATGTTTTTATTTTCATTATTGTTTTTATTATTGTACTGCTGTTATGCTTGTGTAAATGCATGGCGCATTGGCGTCAGCAGTAATGCCATGCATTTTAATTTTTTTAATTTACAAATAAATAAATAAAATATCTTTCCGATTGTTCACCGATTGAGGTCAATCGAACCGCCTCTAATGTGATTAAAATTGAGATAAATGCTTGTTTATTTTAAGGTATACCACTGATTATTGAGAAGTTGGTACTGGTGAATGTAATGTACCAGGATACACGAGTATAATACCCATTCGACTTAAAAAATGTTTAAATTACGAAAGGTCTATTATTTCATGAAGTACCAATAGAGATAGAGCGTAAAAATGTGCGATTGTGTAAGTATGAGGGTAGTAATAGAGGCCTATCTGTAACAGGCCATTTATAACAAACGAAATCTCCCCGGCGGCCACTTCCCGCTCAGACCAGCCAACCTGATAAACGGACGCTGTTTTTGCCGCCAAATTTATTTATTGGAGGGCATTAACGATAATGGTCGATTGCTGCATATGCCGGTTTTCTATAAATATATTTTTATCCACGTTAATTTGGCAAAAATGTAGTGGGTGCATTTTAAAAACCGAACAGCTGTAAATATAATAGTTTCAAGTTGTAACAGCTTTACAGTTGGCTTTTTACTTTGCGATGTACATTGTGATTTAATTGCGCAAAAAGAATTTAATTTTTTGATTATACAAACAGGTAAATGAAAGTTGTGAGAGAATATGATGAAAAAATCACATTGCATTATTATTTAATAATCGAAAACTTTGTTATTCCAGTTGAAGTATAATTAGGTATGATGCGTGAGAAGACCCTTCATACTAAATATATCCCTTTTTAATCTATTATAATTTGGTTTATTCTTATCGTTATATTAATTAACATGTAAAAATTAAGAGAAGGAGATTGGTGATTCAACGGTTGACTAGACACGAAGAGGGAGAGATATTAACACCACAAATTATTTGTACTTATGTGGAGGGTAAGTCTTAAGGGAAATAAATTTAAAAGATGGGAGCTATTCGTTATATTTAAAACGATTTTTACTCAGAATTGAATGGTACTAAGGCTCTCTAAAAGCTTTATAACAACATTATTAATTTTATATTGAATGAATTTTGACAAAAAAAATCGCCGATTTCATCGTAATTTGTTTTAGTGATAAATTTTAATATCAAAGATTCTATGAAATAATGGAGGAAAAAGCGGTTCTGCAGTACTATGGTAGAACAGATCAATGAAAAAGAGTGACTAGCTATCTAGTTGTCTTTTCATCCATCCTGCTTTAATTATCTTATCCAAAAAAAAGAGGTGGTGGCACTGATTTACAACCTGTTGTATTATAGAAAAAGGTCTCTAATATAAGTATCCAAATCCCGAAAGGAAAGATGATAATTTTTTGTCGTTCTAGATTGTGATATACAAGATATTTAAAAGTGAAAAAGCTATGTAAAACCCATATATTACCTAAAACAGAAAATTTATAATTTAACGGCTACAGTGAAATCTAAGGGAATTAAAATTTTATTTTCAGCATTGTTTGTTATATTATCAGCAAATGATGAATATACTAGATTAAAGTCGCAAATTAATACTAATAAAACTTAACTCTTCATTTCGATGGTTCTTTCCATTTCATTGTACCAAACCCCGTTTTTTAATGGACAAGCAAAGTGCGATAATAGGCCTTCAGATATACCTTGCAATCAATTAATTCATTCCATTTATCATTTACCTTAGTGCCGCCATTACAGAGTCCCCTCAAAGTAAAGTCCAAATCGGAATTTCGCCATCCAATTTAGTATTTAAGCCACGAGCTATCGAATGTCGCAGTAAACCAGTTAGGGCAATTATTTACCTTTTAGCTGAAACGCAGTCGATTTAATAAGCAATCGATATTATTACCACATGGCTCTGTGTTCATAATACAGCGATGATAAAAGTTGTAGCTCTACCATTAATGAATATAATAATATTTGTAGAAAGCAGTTCCCGTCGAATGTCATTCTGTTTCAAATTAACACTGAAGTTGTTGAAGAATCCTCCTACGATTTTTTGTTAAAATTTTTTTAAAGGTTAAAGACTACGTATTCTATACAACATTTTGAATACCAATGATCTTGGTTATAAAAGTTGTGAAAAAATGGTGTATATGTAAAAAATTACACTACACTAATTTATATAAAACAGACGACAAAAAAAATATATTTGTGTTATTCGTTTAAATTTTCTCTTAAACGGTATTCAAGTAACATGAGTTGAAATAGTCTGTCCATCACTCCATCGCTTTTTCAATATTCGATGTGACGAGTTCTCTTGAGATAAATTGTCACTACGAGAAGTCATCTGCTTGATGGGTTTTCTCCGCGTTCAGTATTCTACATGTGTAATCGTCCGAAGCCAATTTAATACAATTAGCTTTCCATCTACTGATAATCGATAGTCTTTGGCAGGAAAGTGATACAATATTATAATGAGCAAGGCTGATTTTACTTGATTTGTGCGTTTGATTTTTTAAAAGTAAAAATCAAAATTCAATATAATAATATTAATCGTATTAATAATTGACTTTTGATCTCACCTGTACCTTAGGCAAACGATATCGTCCGTCCGCACAAATATCACTAATTACACTTGGCCACCCCATTCCACAGCATATCCCATTCAACCCTCGCAGTAAACCCCGATAATCCGATACCGTCCCTTTTCATTTGCAATGTCGTTAAAGGTCGAGTGAAAGAGACGTAATCGAATGTCAGGCTATCGTTACCCAGAACCCATACGACTCTACAATTGTAGAGCAAACACGGTTTAAGCTTAACTGGCCCTAATGAATCGTAATGGCCTCTATAATTCGTGCCGTAACTAACTGCTACGCCAACCGATAGGTTATGCTACGAGTGTCTACGCTGGCTACTGCTACGAGTTTTTTTCTAATCAAAGGATGTATTTTGATATAAAAGCAAACAATTTGTTAGTGTTCTCCAAAACATATTCGAAACAGTCTTACTTATTTACTTGAGTTAATATGATTCATAATAAATCGGTTAATTTTATTATCTCTCCATGATTAACTTTATATCAAATTACATCAAATACGTTGATATAAATTAGTATTCAAAGATACATGATTTGTTCTTTTTCTATTTCTTAAAATAAATTTCTTTTTTATGTTGGAAGTAAAAATAGAATAATCGTGAAGTTTTGTTTTCAAGATCTTACATTTACAATTTTTAAGTGTGTAAGTACTGATTCCGTCGATTGAGTCGGCGTCCGTGGCGCAGTTGGTAGCGTCGCTGGCTACGGTTACAGATGTCTCGGGTTCAATTCCCGGTGCGAACGGTTTTCATAGATTGATCTTTCAATCGATTTATGGATTTCTGTTCGTAGTCCTCCCTGCCACCAATCCCATCCTCACGGGGCGTAACGATAGTGATTAGCTAACCACTAGTCCTGTCATAGCCCTATCCTTCTATCCCTACTATCTTCGAAAAAAAGAGAGGTTGAGCAACTGAGTAACAAGCAGTTCTCATAGAAAAATTCTGTTAAGATTCCTTCATTAGGAGACCATATGCTCCACATTTGGGAGCGGACATGGAAAAAAAAGTACTGATTCCAATTTTTTATAATGGAAAGATGAAGATTTTTGCCAGGAATTTCGATGTAAAAAAATAATATATGGATAATAAAATATGACTGACAGATGGGCACCTTTGAATAGTTAACAAAAAATCTTGTCTACTTGATATAAAAACATTTCTTTTGTTTAGCAACCGCTTAAACATATTTTCATAAACAATATTAGAATATGTAACCTTTTAATACGAGAATAGAAGTGTTAATTTTTTGGTTTTGATAATTTAAATTGAGACAAGTGTTCTTAATTAATGTCATCCGGAGATAAAACAATTAAATTGGCAATGCAATGTTTTGAAAGCAGATAGTGTATTTGATAGTAATAAATTGCAAAACGGGCAACATGTGGACTGAAGAGCCCCAGGATATCAGACCCTGGTGTTGCAGTCCCGTTCCGAGCCGCAAGAGCCCCCGATCCACCCCCAGTGTCCCATTAAATATTAGTCTTGACGCATGAGTAATGAGGCAAAGTTTGGACATTAATATTCGTTCTGGCGGTACCAACAGTTATACCTATAAATAATTGCTCCTTAAATTACAGATATAACTGTTTTGCGTCCGTTTGTTCTTCTCGAGAATAATTTGTGCGTCGTTATAGCTATTATTCAACAATATATTCATGATATTAAACATATTATGATAGTGGAGCATTAATTAATTATGACTATTTAAATCATTTAAATAAAATCTTGTTACCCAACTTTACTACAGAATACAATATTCAGTAAATATCATTTTTTCCTGTCTAGTACCCATTTTTGTTTTTAGAAAAAACATGTCTTTTCTATTTCCTTTATAGAAAGAAGCATGAGAAATAACCTTACGTAGTATTATTATAACTTACTTACCATTTTTTCTCATGTTCATAGAACAGAGTGCTAGAAATGTAAGGTTTAAGAACAGTCCAGCTTCTAACTAATCCATTTTTTTAAAATAATAAATAAATATGAAATATGCTTATAAATTTAATGAAGACTTTCATTAGAATCAACTTTAAAAAACTGTGTCTTTGGTTGTTTTAAGCGCAAATATACAATATTATACTTATTTTTTAATTCTCAAAAAAATGTTTGCAACAACTCACTCGAGTAGAAATACCCATGCCTCAAATCTCAAATATTGTAATATATAGCTAGTTATGTAGTTGATAGCTATTTCAGCTTTACGTCATCGTCGGAACTAACGTAGAATAGTTTACGTTTTAGATATTTTTCCCTATTATAATCAATCACTCAAATATTGTATTGTAAAAATCTTAATTTGTTACTGACATTACCGGGACTTGAATCAAAGTCTATTAAAATATATATTTTATGCCCAAAATACATATTACAGTTTAAATTTTAATAACATTCACAGATATCTGTCTTTAAAAAATATTATCAATTTATCAGTCAAATATAACTATTATAAACAAATTATACTATCAAATGTTCAAAGTAAAATTACAAAAGAAATGAGAGGCATTGTTAAAAATAAGCGTTTGTAAATATTTTATGTCACATGTGAAATACGTGGTATTCGACACCCTGTTACACCCATTAAACATGGTAATTTAGCTAAACAATCCGCGTTCATAAATAATTTTAATGCTCTTGCAAATAGAAATGGGACCATAAATTTCCACAAAACGCCAGTACTGTTGCTGAATCATCAATTTAATAGGCATACATGTGTAGATAAATATAAACATTACGATAAATTGAAAATATTCATCTTGCGGAACTTGTTTGGTGATGCAATCGACTTAACTATTGAACAATAAATAATGAGTAGCGAGTATGGTTTAAAATCCCGAAATTTTGGGATTCACTGTAAATGCTAAAAAATAGTTAATTTTAAAAATTAAGTACTTCTTGATTAACTACAACGTGTAACTCAGTTTGCTTACGTCAATAGTGTTCTATAATAGTTATATAATAAATATAAATTTATTGTGGTCTTCTTCCTTGTCATATTTCGTTACAGCCGTTTTCACAGAAAATTTTAAATGAAGGACAATATTTTTATGTGAAATTGAACATGTCCTGTGTTTGAACATCTGGTTAAATCGACCTTAATAATGCAATAAATAAAATAAAATGTAAAACCATTTTATTATGTTTTCTAATTTTTCTTTCAGTATTTTATTGTAGATGATTCCCATGCTCAAAATAAAATTTAAATCAAATACACATTCCAATCGAAGCAATAATGGACAAAAATTAAATTTTAAATGTACAAAGTAACACATGAAATTTCACTTAATGACTAATCCCGGGATTGAGAAATTCTGAAACCCAAAATCCTGGGATCGTAAAAAGGGTCTGGGAATGGATACCTTAGTAGCGAGTTTATTTAATATAAAAATTGGACAGATATTTCTTAAATTAAACTCACACTACGTATTTGAATATCGTTATAAATTGAATACACCTGTATCCTTTTTATATGGTCAAAATTTTATTTTATTTAAAGCTATAATCGTCCACTAGTAGTCAAAATGGTTCAGGTTACCTACCACTATTTTAGGTACTCACAAAAAATTTTAAAAATATATTAAATGCCTAAAAACGAAATTACCAACTGTGCATATAACATATTGAGTGAATCGCAAACATTTACCCGAGCGACCAATGTCAATGAATATTAAATACAGTCCTTTGTTATATTAATGCATTAAGCCCGAAGAGTTATATCTTGAACTGATAAGGCGTTAACCGCAGTTAATTTGTATCGACTATTAAGAGTCTCCTAAGACTTCTTATCTATACAAATCTCTCTATATTTGTGCTAACTTTGGTAATACTATACAAGTAGTGTCTACGCAATACATCGCTACGTTGTACGACTTGTCTACGCAATCGTGACAAATCGTTGAAGTATAATCGATTATTTTAAATTTTAAAATTAATTCGAAAATATAAAATAATTCTGTATAGTTTATTAAAATTTGCAAATTTTTTTTATCATGATACAAAAAAGTAGGAAAACATAATTTTCAATCATTATCACTTTAACATTTAAAAAATAAAACACAACTTCTTTTGTACTATTTCCACATTTGTATAATTATCAAGACAGGTTTCACTTATCACGAGCGTTATCAACTGATAAAATACAATTCTTAACTAGGCTATTTATATGAAATTGAGTGTTAACAATTAAAAGGTATATGAAATAATTCTTTGAAGAACTATGCCAAGAATTTGTACAGATAGTAAAACAAATTATATGTAAATGAAATTAAAAAGTAGTGTACAATTAAAATGTTAGGTAATTATTTTAAGAGATGCAGCAATTAAAATTATTTTCTAAACTGGCAACTTGTAGATGTAAATTTGAAAAAAAATGTAGTATCTTATATATAATATCCCACACCGGTTTCTAGGCGCAAACGTAGACGTTTTATTATTATCACATATCACATGTAGGTATGATATTTTCTCATGAACTAAACGTCCGCGGTGTGTATAAATAATACACACGGTTCCGACGTGACGCAAACCCGAAGCAAACAAACAACAATCAGTCCGTCAGTATGGAAACTAAAGAACAGCTACTTTAGATATTCAGTATTCCAGTTTCAATACAGTCATCTATGACGAGCGTTCCCACTAGTTTGTAATAAAGACTTCCCAAATATTTCTTTGTTAACTTCAAAGTATTCCCGAAAATATTTTTTTCTTTAATTAATGCGTCGCATACAATATTCACTAATCTATTTTGTTCCAAGATTTAAATACATATACTGAAGACAGTAATGAAGACATAGTGATTTAATAATACTAGGAGAAATGCGGTAAATTTCATTGTATTGATTATAAGCCTTTTTTCGCGAAGACGAATTGTATATCAGTCGTGATTGTATTGGACTACTCCTTGCTACGGCGTAGCAGAAATATGAGGAAGTAAATGTATTGCCTTGCTTACAACGGATTCACATACACACTAATGTGAATGGGTGAGCAAACAATGGACCCGGAAGTAAGAGTCCGTGAATAAACTCATATGTGTTGAAATAATTGATATACATGAGTATAAGTAGATTTATTTAAATTGAAAAACATTTTTTCATTATTAAATTATCTATTTAATTTGACAATGCTTTTTTGTCAATTTTCTTCTGTAATATATTTACATTGTTTTTGTTTTCGCTTGTAAATACATTCAAATATAATACCACTATACCTAGTTGCTGAATGAGAGGTATTTACTATAATTTGATCAAATATATAATATATTACATAATAAAATATAACTTGTTCAAGTATATTTAGGAATCGTTTATTATGTAACTGTGTTAATACAGAGATTGACTTTAAGGATAGATCTTCCACCAACCTAACGCGGTCGACGATAAGATATACATTTTAATTTGGATTATTGAGATTTTGTACACTTCCATGTATTTATTATTGAAATTCCATCAAGCACCCTCAGTCGATGTCTTAAATTATATACATTTGATTCTGAAAGATAATCAATGTATATATACTTTACAAATAAATAACCTCACTATTGAGTTAGGTGAAGATATTTCTCAAAGAGACGATACACGTGTCACAATTAGTAACAAAAACAATGAAATAACAAAGTGGTCAATTTTAATTGTTATATTAAGTTAAGTTCATAATTTTCTTGAGCAAACATATTGAAAATGTAAAATAGGTTAAATAAATTTGATAGTCTGTTGACACGAGATACAATTTTACTTATTTCGTTTATTGAAGCGTGAATAAAATACTACTTGTGACACACATACTGTTACATTATTAAATTAAATTTACAGTTTTGTAAAAAATTAGTGATCGAATTGACATTTTAAATTAGCTATTACTTTTAAAAGAAATATAATGTAACAATAATCTATTTCGGGTCATATAGTGATGGGCCAAGTTAACGTACTCGGTGCTATTCAAGAGATATCTGTAAATCAGTATTCGAATTGAGTTTAAGCGATTCGATAAGCCGTGTTAGTAAGAACATGTACTATCTAGCATTCAGTGGTGGACGTCGTTTTAATACATTAATTATATAGCGGTGATGTTTTTGCTGCGATTCATTATCAATTTTTAATGAACGTTTTTCTTGACAAACTAATAAAATTGTATCTACATTTCTAATGTATGTTTAAAAAAATTATGATAAAAATAATGCTTACACACAACAATCAAGATGTCAATTGTAATAGTTAATAAACTAGGCAATTCTTGTCAAGTTAGTATTACTTTATTTATTTACACACATATTAACCACTTCTAACAATGTAAACCATTTCAATAGTGTTTCAATATCATCCTTTGATTACAAAGTAATTCTTGTTGTAATTTCTTAAAAATTCAAATCATTGTTCATTGAACAAAACCCTCAAATACTTGTTTTGGATATTGTCAAAATATCATTTATTCATCACATAGTTTAACCACAGGAGCACGTGCGTAAAAGAAGTTCCCGATATCTTGACATTGGAATCCAGTGCCATTGGAAATCAAACATAACATTTATATGATATAGATTAAAAAGTCATTTTATAATTCAAATTACAAGTTTAAATGGGAACGGATTTCCAAATATCTTCTTTGTAGGTTATTCAATGTTATACTGCCCTTACCAAGCGTGTCTAGAAACACAACAGCGCTTATCGCTTGAAAATGATCGCCATAATTATCTCAGTAGGCATTACCCAATTGTGATGAAGCGCTGACAGTTGACATCGACTCACTCTTCGTATAACAACACAATGTTATTACAACTAATCAAAGGTTTAATATACATGCATATTTTATTATTACAATGATTTAAATTGAAGCATTGAAAGAGTTATGCGAACTGTACCAATGGCTGAAGAATGATCAGGAAATCATTAGAACGAGAAGACAATCCAACAATTCAAATTGTTTATGTTCGGAATTAGTTATTGATTGTCGAGGAACGTGAATCCTGGTGACTTCCACTTAAAGAGATCAAAACCCGTCTTTTATTTTGGAGATGAAATACAACTGGGTAAGTCTTTCAAAAGAATACAAACATTTAATACTATGCAGATTTGGATTAAAATTATACACTGTTTATTGCCTAGTTATCACCATATTCGATAAGAAAAGCTACTCATGAAAACACACATGTAGAGTTCACAATAACATTATTTTTTAGCTAGGCTGGTTAGCGAAACTAATTTTAAAATTTTATGAAGTTTAATAAAAGTATCAATCATAGTGATAATTCGAATTTCTTTTACAAAAACTATAATATGTTCCTCCCATCGATTATAGAAACATCGCACGCTATCGAGTAGAGAGGTGTCGGTGTATGTGCAGACATCGTCATCGACATGAATGTAGGGTGGTAGATTAATTAGTGCAGAGCATAGCTAAGGATTTAAACTTGGCAAACTGTGGGGTAGTAACTGTGCTCGGTTGATCATAGGGGTTGAAGAGGAAGGAGAGAATCGGAAGGGGGTAAATTCACAGTATAGGATGAGTTCGATGAATGACCTCAGTATTAATAATCTGATATACTATTACCCGTCTACCATACATGCGATATTATGTCTGAGTCTAAAATATTATTGAGGGCATTTTTTTAAGTTGCTGTTAGAGCAATGAAAAATGGTATAGAAATAGCTTTGTAATTAAATTCACAGACGTTTTTAGATAAAAATATAGTTCATTTAACTCACCACGCGTACAAGTTATAAAGTTACTTAAAATATCATTTACGGAATACTATAGGTGCTTTTATCATGCTTGAACATACATGGTGATTTTATTATATGGAATATATGGGCTCATATTGAAGCAAATAACAAAAGTTGGCTATTCAGTCAGTCACACAACGTTTTAGAGCGCGTGGACACCGCAACCGGATAGAATGAACGTCCAATAGCGTAGACCACTTGACTCCCGGCCCAAAACTTTGGTATTTAGACTTTTGTAGTTTACGACTGAACATTGTTTTTCTACTTTCCATTCCATGCCAGTATCATTTTTTCGGCCATATACATCTTACAATCAGTGGGTACTCCACGGTTTTCTAAGACACCGGGATCTCGCCTTTCAGAAGAAAAGGCAGGCAAGAAGAGCAGCCACACGTCCACACGCCTCTAACGTACGTTACTTATGTTTCACTGTACACCTAGCTATATATATAGAAATGAATGTTTGTTTGTTTGTCCTCTATGAGTTCCTTTACCATTCATCTGATTTCGATGAAACTTTGATGAGTTGTTGTGCGCACACCTGTGAAGGTTTCTAAAGAAAAAATCTAAAATCTAAAAAAAATCAAATACGTACAAACAGAGACAACTCGGAAAAACTTTCTGATTTAGTCGTGTACGCACCTGACGGAAACAAAAAATATTTTGTATTCAAAATCACTTTAATAAACAGAATTAAAACACTAACCGTTTCTTTCTTTGAGTGGTATTGCAACGCATACCGAGTACTCACTAGTTTAATGCAAATATGTTGTATTGCCTAATTGCACAGTGGACAATAATAATGGTATCTTCCATTTACAAAACATGCATGTCTATATAAAGGTCTATTACGTGAAATGTTGGAACAAAAGAAATATTGACAGGAGCTTCATTCATATCAAATTAGTTACACAACATCAGTTCCAGTAGAGAAATGAAAGCCCTCGAGGTAAAATATTTTGTATTCAATTTGTCATGTTAAAATACTCATGTATTCATTTGAGTGGAATAATAGAAGGAAGAAAAAACGTTCTTATACAACAAATGTAAAAATATTAAGATTTTTTAAATAAATGATTTCAATAGCAATAACTTTTTTCGCAAATACTTAAAGAATTATATCAGAAATGAAACACAAAATACGGTTTATATCATAACGTTATTTTTTTAAATATAATGTCTTTCCACCAAGAATTGACAGTTAACACCTTAAAAGTGATAATGTTATTTATCTTAAATCGAAGCTATCAGTGTAATTTTGTATTGCATAAACTATTATTAAAATCACAGAATATATTTCTTTGCTCAGAATATATCTTTTGCAGCCTTTTGATTATAAAGTCAGTGACATTTTAAAGCTATAATTTTTACGATGGTGTGATGCTAAAAAGTCTTGCAACTTTAATTTAAATCTTATATATAATATTCCAGACTGGTCGGTAGATGTTTGATTATAATCACATTCACATATTGGTATGAAATTTTCTCATTACCTAAGCGTCCGCGGTGTACATAAACAATACACACGGTTCTAGCATGACGCAAATTCCGTGGCAAACAAACAACAATGCCAGTATGCAAACTAAAGATCACCTACTTTATAAATTCAGTATTTCGATTTCAATACCGTCATCTATGAGGGCGTTACCACTAGTATGTAATAGTTTCTGTGACAGTGACATTTGCTACTACTTAAAAAAAACATTTGTGTAATTGATACAAGTATCTTTGCTGAGAAAAAAATAGCACACATTCTTAAGATATGAACATGGAATATATAAATTATTATTCAAAGTACTTTCGGAATTACTCGCCATACACCATATTTAACGTTAATGTGATATATTGATTTACCCTGGGAAGGTTTTCTATTAGTATAGAATTATTAAGAATAATAAGTAAATCGATAATCATTCAGACAAATTGTTATACAATATTTAAGGACGTGTTGGATATACTGCGGTGTGTCTCGTTTCGTTTATTGACCAATATAGACTTAAAAATAAAGAAAAGCTGAAAAAACATCCAAATTAATGAGAGATTCTTTCAATTTATTACTTTTCATTTTTTAAATATTTGCAATTATAGTTTTTCGCCATCCTGATGTGCTGTTTTAGAACATGAATATTACATAAATACTTGCTAATTACCATCATAAGCCGTCACTCTTCATCAAATAGTCTCTAAATCATTTTTAAGGTGTTAACTGTTAATTCTTGGTGGAAAGACATTATATTTTAAAAATTAAAACATAATTCATTTGTACTACTTCCACATATTTATAATGATCAGGACCGGTTTCGCTCATCACGAGCATTATCAACTGATGAGTTGCTAATGCTCGTTGATAATGCTCGTGATGAGCGAAACCGGTCCTGATCATTATAAATATGTGGAAGTAGTACAAATGAATTGTGTTTTATTTTTTTTTAATCTAAGTCATTTGTATTGACACACGCACATCTTGAATCGATGTTTGTTGCGTTTGGTTTTGTCCAGTTTTTTGAATAGCCCAGTTTTATTTTTTGATTCAGCATTGATATTCTCGATGTACATACTTGAGGAACTATCATTTCAATATTTTTTTTATCTACAATTATATTTTAGTAGATATCGGGAATATCACCACAAGAAACGTTTTGAAAGTAGTTAATATTTGAGTGAGAAAGTAGTTTTTTCGCGTCTCTTTTACTGAACAACTTGGAACTGTCTAAAATATCTAGATGGGGGAAACAAGATCGTCTAGTAGAGGATATAATAATTTATTGCCCAACAAAGTTAACTTTATCGAAGAATAAAAATAACTTTATTACTATGTACACAGTCGCTCTTTGGAATGGTTCAATAAAGATTAACGCTGCAAATTTTTATTTAAGAATAATTCCTTTATTTATCTATCCATAGGTTATTGATAATCTTATATTTAATTTAATGTATTAAAATAGCATTAACTTATGAATATTTTTAAATTAAACATACTCTTATTTAATTTTTTCTACTTTAAAAACATGTGTCGTTTCTATTTGAAATCTAGAAAACGTTACATATCATTTTTAATATTCTTATATTTATTTAAAAAGATGTATTGTCACAGAAAATTTAAATAAAAGCATTATGTTATTAACTACATCAATATTTTAAAAAGTCACTAAGTTGATATTCATTTCTACCAATTACATTATCGAATAATATTATTTTATATATTCTCATTGGGAAAATAATCACAACATTACTAATCAATGATTTATCAAACTTATTAAACTTTACATTTTTATTTCCATAACTAAAAAACCATATGAAATAAAAAATATTTTGCACTTTTCGTATCATGACAATTCAATAAGATATTTCTCTTAGATTCAAATATAAACCTAAAAATGGCCTTCAGCTTTTCAGATTCACCAAAAAATATTTGACGTATATTATATTTTCCGGTTGGCAATAGATTTTCAGCGCTGGTCAAGCAGAACAACCAGTTGTAAATATACATTCAATATAACGTTTTATATACATATATTTGCAATACAGTTATAATACACAACATGTTTATTGCAATATCAAAACCAGTAAGTCTGTGAAACTATTTAAATCAGTATCTAGCGATATGTTTAACAATTGATGATATAGTATTTCATGGTCAGATATCCAGTGGTTTTTAACGACCGCTAGTATTGATAATATGTGTAAAAATTGAATTACAAATAAACCGTTGACCGAATAACCATTGGAAGGAAACTTGAAGGAAACCATTAGAAGGCTTTCAGACAGCATTGAATTACGTGCACAGTATGACATTCGTTCAGCTTTTAAATAGAATTGAATGATATGTTTCATTCTTTAACTTGATATGTGATGAAATAACGTTGCCTAGCTTCTTTAAAATAAAAAAATATAAAATTCACATTGAAGTCAATTGTATTCATAAAAGTTAAACACTCTGATTAAGCTTTAGGAATACGATTCCAATACTGAATGCGTGACGCGATTAAAAAGTACGGATGATGATGGTGATGGTGATGATGACGATTATGCAGTTCAGAGATCGTTTGGCGAGTGGTGACAGGATTCACGTTCAGAAGGCGGTTACAGAATGACGTTCGGCGGTCGATACAGAATGAATCCGGTTCTTCCTTGTTTGTTTAATTATACTTTCGCGTCAACTGTCTGTGACCTGCTTATTGTCATAACTTGCTTTGATGAGTGTTGACGGTATCGAATATCGGTAAAATAAAATATTATTGGACCGATAATTATGCTTAGTCAATAATACTGATTAAAATGACAAGTATAATCTTTCGCTTCAGGCGAGTGTAACGTTTCGTTATCTGCAACGTCACGTATAATACAAAAACATTTCTACAGTTTTATCACACTGGTTTCGCTGATCGTGATCATGTTCAGTTAGTTGTTAATTGCAAAGAATTATTTGGAAAAACAAATTTTTGAATCCATTTATTTATCGCCATATTGAATATTAAACTAGAATATAAATATCAATTGTACAGATATAATAAAATTTATATGCTTTCTTCGTTTGAGAAGTCGCAGCCCTAAGGCGTTTTACCAAGGAAAAGGCTAACCTAATAGAGAACGGATGGTTGATTTTTGAAAGGAAGATTGCTCATATTATTTTCTTTTCGGACGATGGAACGACGACAGGCTTTGTCTTTAGTTCGATAGCCTGTCAAATTACTTCAAACGGTTCGTGCTCACTTTGCGACAGGTAAGTGATATGTGCATTCGATACTACAAGGCAGAAACCTTTTATCAGACAAAACTACGGTGGCAATTGAATTGGAAAATGTTTACTGCAATCTTAGTTGAACATGAGTTATATGACATAATTTATACAACAAAAATATTACATAGTAAATACACATTTAAATCATAAATCAATCCAAATGCGAAACATAAATGGACGTCTCAGCAAAAATCGAGTTTTTACGCGTTTTTTTATTATTTTAAAATATCTCAGTTAAATAAATACAGATGTATGGCGCAAATTAAGGATGAAGACAAATATATTAATGACACAAAATTAAATTAAAATGAGTATTTTTAGTGACCATTTTTTTGATAAAAAGAAATGGGTTATTACACATTCATTATAAAATCATATCCGTCCAAAATTGTATTCTATTACCGTATGATGCTATGTTTAAGTAATCAGAGTATATTAATCCACCACAATTACTTTTGTTATATTTGTATTTATATTACACATGTTTATAGAACATCAATTGTTTGATGTTAACTGTCTATAATAATTCTCGGTTGAAAGTCGTTATTTATTAGATGTCGAGAATTAATTTGTGTATACAATGTAATCCTGATGTGTCGTTTTTCAGTGACCTTTAAAGATAACGATTAATGCTGCATTATTCAACATTGTTATTATTTTCTATGAATATAAAAAATAACGATAAATACGGGAAACTATTAATGTGAGAATAAAGATAAGATTGGGGTTTCTCTATAGTATGGCCAAGATTTTATGAGTGAAATACAAATGCTAACGCGATATGTTTAATCGATCATGGGTTATATAAAAAAATTTAAATACAAGCAATAAAATTTTTTGTAAATATTTTTACTTAGCTAAATCAAATATGCGCAATGTAATAAATGCCTTTTTTAAACGCGTAAGTGTCCTGTTTACATGCATAACATTTGAATCTGTTTTGGGATTAATAAATTCGTTTTTTTCCTGCATTATTTATCGTTGCAAATAAACTGTGCTTAGCAAACATCCCAATTACACACAACAATTCACCTAAAGCGGACAATTTGTACGGAAATAAATCATCACCCGAACGCTGTAAGGCAGAAAAAGCGGCCAAAAAAGCAGCACCTATGGCTACCTGAAAACGGCGGCGATTCCCCGTTCCCCCACAGCGTCGCCTGTCCGTAAATAAAAAAAAACGGAGGCATCCTTTTTAACGAGCGCCATCTGTTATCTGGCGGAAACGTGCGGTTGTGAACAATTTTTTACCGTTCAGGTAATCTCGGCGCATTCCTTTTGACACAGCACGGCAATTTCGAACGCTGGATTGCCGCAGCAATCTGTTACAATGAACCGACTGATGATGAAACATTGCCAGATTTTGGACGACACCCCCGCCAGCCGCCCCGCGACGCCCGGCACTTGTGCATGGACGTCTTTTTTGCGGCGACGGAAACGGATGTAGGATTTTATTTAGTTTGAGTTACAGCGTCTTTATTTATGATATGAGATATTGCATCTGCAGGCGCAGCAGGCGCCCATTTTTTTTAAGTCAAAATATTTTTATATTGCCAAAACACATTTTGTCTACATTTAAATGTACTAACTAGGGATCGGAATACTGAACAGAAATATCGAAACCAGCAAAATGAGAAAAAATAATAATAAAAATTATGGCTGATAGACATCACATTACCGGTCAAAAAATAGTAACATTATTTAATATTAAATAATATTAATAAAATAAAATATAAAGTATTTTTATAATTTAAGACATCGACTGAGGGTGCTTGATGGAATTTCAATATCAAATTTGGATTATTGATATTTTGTACACTTCCATGTATTTTGTCACTAACGACCCGGGTTTCGCCTTTCGGCATCTTCAGGCATTCGAGCTCACGAATGGACTCAAGCCAGTTCGAGTCCATTCGTGAGCTCTCAAAATCTCAATAATCCAAATTTGATAAAGTATTTAGTTTTTCAAAATTTTATTAGGTAGTTGATAGCTATTTCGGTGTAACACCATCGTCAGAACTATACTTAAACTTATTTTAGCTAAGCTATATATACTGTTTAGAAGAAATATACAATATTATGTCATATCACGTATTACAATTATGTATAACATTTGTTTAAGCTAAAATAAGCTTAATTATAGTTCTGAATTAGTCATGAATAAAATTTACTTAGACTTTTAAAACTAAATACTTGGAGTTCTACCAAATAAATGCCAATTCAATCAATTAAATAATATTGTTTTCAAAATGACAATACGGGAGTGTATGCATATGAATATATATTTAAGAATAATAATTAACAGAGTTTTGTATACGACTGCTTAGGCTATTTTTTAATAATAGTAGTCAAATAGCTTACCGTCAATTATATGAACCGTTTTTTTAATAAAAAAAATCGTAATTACTTATTCTTTATATCCACTTACTTAATCAGTATTTGGTAATGAAAATGAAATCTTCCAGTATTTACACTGTAAGGAAAAATACAAGTGTTTTTCTCGAGGCGCTTCCGATCTTCAAAACAGGCATTCGCCGCTACCTCAGTATATTACTTAGCGACTACCCCTAATAAATATTTTTTATGTCTTATTCGCAGCAATAAAACATAAACACACCCGACAGACAAAGGGCTGTAATTGTTGACACAAGCGAATAAAGTTTTCTCCACCTGAGGGCATTTGTACTGGCTCAACACAATTATTTCATAGCCGAATTAAAACACCGAAATCTACTTTAGTAATAACGTTCAGATAGATTGGGACAGATGATTTATTATGTCAATATTTCATCTGAGAGATGCACAAGCCTTATTTCAGCTTTCGGTATCTTATTTTAACACAAATCTTTCTAAGAGAACTGCTTGTTACTCAGTTGCTAAACCTCTTTCAAAGAGTAATGATATAAAGAAAGGACCAGAACAGTACTGCTAGTCGGCAAGTCGCTCATGCTAAACCTAATTTTTAAGATTGAATAGGTGGGATGTAACTTTGACATCATAGACATTCATTAATATCTTCAAACTTCGAATACAAATCTATTAATCGATTTAAATATCAATTTATGAATCACTTTTAAGGTGTTAATTGTCAATTCTTGGTATAAAGGCATTATATTTTAAAAATAAAACACTATTTGCTTGTACTACTTCCAATGTATATAATGATCAGGATAAGTTTTGCTCATTGTTTCAGTCGTGATGTGCAAAACTGGTCCTGAATATTATAAACATGTGAAAGTACAAATTGTGTTTTATTAAAAAAAAACAATTTATGAAACTGCCCGCAGTGGTATTTAAAAACATTAACGCAAAGTAAAGATAACGACGTTGAACCCTCGGGTACATGCCTGGGTGCTTGATGGGATTTCAATATCAAATTCTAATTGTTAAAATTGTGTGCATTTCCATGTACGATACAAGTCCAATACGAGTTGAGTTCAAGTTCATTCGTGCAATCGAAAAATATGTCGAAAGGCGAATCCCTGATCGCTAGTGACGAAATACATGAAAATGTACGCAATTTAAACAATTTTATTTTAATCTCTACATCAATTGATTTTGAATACGAATAATAATTCTTTTTAGTCGTTTTTCTCACTGGTGAAGGTCGTGACCTCCGCCTAACACGACAACACTGTTTCCCTTGACCATCCTTAGCCACTCGCTCTTGTACTACGCTGCTCTGAGGACTATTGATAAGGAAAAGTCCAAATAATAATAAAGGATAAATATTCAAGAGCTTTTTTATGAACAGAATCGATTCTAGATGTAACTTCATTTGTCATTAATTTGAAAACACTTTTATGATACGTAATAAATATAGTGCGTAAAAATATGTATCTACAAAATTCCGATGCATAAAAATGCACATACTTTGTACGAAATTTTCCTCTGTAATTCGTCGATAAAGATTATTTTCGAAAGTAGAAGATATATTTAACTGTACAATAAAATTTTAACAACTACATTAAACAGTAAAAATGGAAAAATAGTGCGTCGTTGTTACACGGTACAGAGCATAAATGCCGACAAAAATCGAACTAGTATTAGCAAAACTGCGCTAATAAAGGTTTATGGGAAAAGTAAACATGTTTGTTATCGCACACAGGTATGGGGGAATGTGCCTCGTTGTCATTCTCAGCAGTCAATGTGTATTTTATAAGTTCTATAAATTTTTATGAGAATTATGCGACGCATCTTGACATAATATTTTATCTACTTGCAACATTATGGAATGTTTCAGTTATAAAAAGATCAAAGCTTTCCATCACTCACTATGCCATTTTCTGTTGTTGCAGTTAATCATAATTAAATTTGTATTGTTAATAATTATTATGCCATTTTTAAGGTGTTAACTGTCAATTCTTTGTAGAAAGACATTATATTTTAAAAATAAAATACAATTTGTTTGCACTACTTCTACATGCAGTTGATAATGCTCGTGATGATCAAAACTGGTCATGATAATTTTAAGCTTGTAGAAGTAGTAGAAAAAAAATGTGTTTTATTTTTAAAATACTATTCCATTTATTTATTATTTAAATTTAACAAAGGAAAAACAAAATATACTACCTTTTTTGTTATATTTAAACATTTAACAATTTACTTTAATATTTAAATTATTTGAATAATCAACATTTCAAAAGCTAAATTATCTTCCTCATGACTTGAAGAAAACTGGCGAACCTTAATTGTAGGTATAATCATTATTATTAAAGCAATATCCAGTTACTTAATAAATAAAACGTAGTGACTTTGAGAAACAATTTTTTTAATTAATTTTGGGCTATAGTTAAAATTAAAATTTAACCACCACCTACTCATATAAAACCAATTATTTATCTTGAATGCTTGCGTTGGGCATGTTGTTGAAATATAATTAAACAACTTTCAATTTTCGATCTATCTTTCTTAATCTATAAATTTGTTAATCATATTTTTATTTTTGTAATAGCTGCTACAACACAATTTAGATTTAAAATAATCTGTTACAAAAATCTAGTGGCTAGTGTTTAACAATTTATAAAATAAGTATTCACAATAAAAACATATTCAAAAACGGTTGGTAAATTTCACACTCTCATAAAAGTATGTGTAAATTCTGTTCACTTAAGCATTACTTTCTTTTTGTATCAGAAAAAGGGGTCTTAAAACAGTACGAGCTGTGAACTTTTATGCTGTCAATAAATAATGGGGAATATAGAGTAACGTTTCTTTCCGTGTAAGTAGCAAAACTTTTCCTTGAACATTTTCCAGCTTTCCCTGGTGTGGCTACTGCTTGCGCTTTCCCAATAACTTTTTGACACATGTTCCCGTTGTAAAGGACCTTTTTGTTGTAATAATCGTTTCGCGTAGGTGCGACTGTGAGTAATGCGAGGGAAAAGAGTCATTCAGCTGTTTTATTAACAGCTTAAAGCTCTAATATTGAGAAAACACCCATAAATCAAAACTACATACAAATAACAAACATCGGTCAGCAGTTTTTCACTCCCGATTTTTATAGTATTTCATATTTTGTGTCCAAAGGAAAAAAAATAATCTGTTTAGGATTATTATGAATTGCGTTTAAGAACAAATTTTAAAACGTATAATTAATTGTATAATATACATCTCATTCTTTTGACACAATCCAATGTAGCCCATCATTTATTTGTCTATGTTCATTGTAGATTTTTTAACATGGCACGTATCCACTACATACGTAGAAGATCTATTTAATCTTCTACATTAATAACGGCTAGATTTTTTTCAAATGAATGACTTCGTTATTCAAATTATTTTGTAACTCTAATCATCTAATGTCTACGATACTCCTCGACTAAATATCTGAAGACACTTCTCTTATACGTGAAACATAATTAACATAATAAATTGCCAATAATATATTATCAATGGTTTCCATAATTTAGCCAACGAATTCATTGGACATATGAAAAATTATAATGTTGAAAGATGGTGAATTTCAACAATCGGTTAAGAGGTTGAGAGGCTAACCTTTAATAATTGCAATTTTGAAAACAAATCATTTTGAGATGCTCTATTATGAGTGCAAATGCACCATGTAAGTTTACAAAGATATGAAAAAATTGATGTTAAAAAAATATTAATTTTAATTAGATTCAACATTAGCAAGGAAGAAACCGCAAAAGTGACAAATATACCAGGCGCAGGAATCAGGTAAATAAAATCACTGGAATTTGGATTGTATCCAACTCAAAACTCACAGAGAATATTATTGAAATAGCCCGTCATAAAAAATCCTGATGCCAAAATGCTAAATGGTTAATAATTTGAAAAGTCTCATACAATGACACAAGAGCTATTTTTAAAAGAAGTGAATTTTAAAAATGCAAAATCAATCAACAACTAATATCAAATTTGGATTATTGCGATTTTGTACACTTCCATGTATTTTGTCACTAACGACCCGGGTTTCGCCTTTCGGCATCTTCAGGCATTCGAGCACACGAATGGACTCTCAGTTCGAGTCCATTTGTGTGCTCGAATGCCTGAAGATGCTAAAAGGCGAAACCCGGGTCGTTAGTGACAAAATACATGGAAGTGTACAAAATCTCAATAATCTAAATTTGATATTGAAATTCCATCAAGCACCCTCAGTCGATGTCTTAAATTAAATTACAACAACTAATAATTATGTCTAGTAACTTACTTGTAATATTATTGATCACTTTAACTCCAACAAAAAAAGACAGCTTATACGTTTTTTCCAAGAATTACTCTGAAGTTAGTTAAATTGGTTAAAATTATAGGGACATTTTTCTTCTAGGAGTAATCTTTATTTTATGAAAATTTATTCAGTTCCAAGATAAACGCCTCTTCTTTGGGGTAAAAGTTGAAATCGGGTAATTTATTTGATAAATCGCATAAAGGGTAATTTATGTGGAGTAAAAGTTGTGAATGTCTTGTATTTCTTGGACACGTAATAAACTGCAAAAAGTTTTACAGTTAACGCATGGAGTTTGGCAGAAAAAATAAATGTACGTGTGTTAGCCAAAAATCTCACTTTTTATCAGAACAAAATAAAATAAACGGAACAATTGACAGATTTTTGTTTTTTCTACTTTGTAGTAAAAATATTATTACAAACAATTTTATTTATACTGTTTACAATCACATATGTATGAATTATAAAAATAGGAAATTATTTTTAGTGTATTTAAGGAACGAATTATATTTGTAATATATTTTGACACACTTTAAGCAGAGTGATAATCGTCGTACCCTTAGGTTGTGGTTGCCACGTGTTTGAGTCCCAATACTGACACTTTCTTGGGCGTAATTTTCACTTGATTTGTAGATTTGTGTTCAGTTTATTATTTAATATCTACTTTACTATACTATTATTTCCACCAATGCGATCTTAAAGATGGGGGATAGCGATAACAATTAGCTTACTACTATTACTCGTGTCATTACTACTATCCCATCCAAATTCTCTCCAACGAAGAGAGGTTTAGCAACTGAATTGCTATAATTTCTCAAGAACAACACCTGTTGAAATGATTGTTTCATATAGGGAAAGGACATGATTGAATGAAATACTAAATATTTAATTTAATATAGTTGATGGAGTTATGAGGATTGCGCTCTAATTTGACGATGTAAAAGAACTTTGGGATAATATTTCATTATATCGTAAATGTGATATTTTATAACGATTTTGTAAATATTACTTCCCTTATAATATATTTTTATGATGTATTTTTAATGTGCGTACAATCTGATATAATCGAATAAAACATACTGTCACGTATGACAACGTTGACAACGTATTTACGCAAAGTAAACGTTGGCTTTTCATTGCTAAGCGAATTTGACAAGCGAGTTTAACTTCACCTTTAGTTAAGTTAGTTTGAAGCACCTCTTCGCGCTGTAGAAAGCTTGTCGTGCGAACAGCCTCAACTTTCAAAACTTAATGCACATATTAACATAAGGTATGTTGTCAACTCAACTTAATATGCAATGCAGCATGTAAACTAAACAATTATTATGGTAAAGCGGGGATTTATAATGCACCGTAGCTAATTTTAATACTGTCAATCTTAGTAAGTAAGTACCCTAATATCTGTACTTTTTTACATATCATAATTTGATTGTGTAAATAACATTTTATTTTTTAAGTCTACTCAAATACACCATAATTAATAGTATTAATTTAATAAAACATTTCTTGAAACACGTCTTAACCTTAAGGCGTACAAAATGCAAGCTTCCATTTAGTGGGACTCGATATTCGCATATAGTTTTTCTTCTGGTAGAGATACGTGTCGTACATATTCTGTTTTTCAGCTAGTCAACTTGTTCAAATAATGGAGAGACATTCTTTGTTCTTCTGAATACCTGTCAAGATGATATAAGAATAAAATTGAATAGCCATTGCCACTGACATAGTTCACTTTAATGTTGTATATACATATAATTAAGAAACATAAACACAATGAGTAGTACTTATTCGACATCTTTGTAATGATTAAATACATTTTTACTTAGCTTGCAAGCATTTTTGGCTAACCAGTAATTATATTAATATGTCATAAAAATTTCATTTCATGTAATGAACGACTGTTTTCAGCTTCTAATAAAAGTATTTACAATATTTACGTTGGTTTCAAATAATAATTATAAAATTATGCAATACATACTTATATTTTCTATCTATGAAGATAAATAAATGAATCTGAGGTGGTAAATTGGCGTCTAGATAAAGTTTGTAGATACCGACGGCTACAAAGTTAATTCTAGTCGGCGCCGCAACGCTGCTGCCTTCCTGTCGCTCTGAGAGGAGCTTTTACAAGACTTGAAGCTTTCAAATTTCCGCTTGCCCTACCGCAATAAAATCATAAACAGACTTCAGCATTCAGATTATGGGGTAAACGTGGAATTTATTTTTTTATATACACTATTTGCAACTCTACTACAATATTTACGATTTATGTTTTATGTTGGTATAACTGATATAATAATGTGTACAATAAATTTGACGACTACCTTGTGTTACTATATGTCACCATTATATGGGTAATAATAATGTTATGATAATATTTAAAAAAAATGTTTTAGAGCAAGTTCGTCATTATAACTACCATGCACGTGATATCGCTATAACGATTTGATTTTAAGTTTATTTCAAAAACTGAACAACTACAGACAATAATTCTAAGTGTTTTGCTGATGTATGAACGATGTTTGTAATATTTTCACTATTTCTCTTATTTGCAGATCAGTTAAGGAACTAACAGGCTAAAATAAACATTAAAATACATCACTTTTGTTAACTGTCACAGGTTTTAACTGTCAATTCTTGGTGGAAAGACATTATATTTTAAAAAATAAAACACAATTCATTTGTACTTCTGCCACATATTTATAATGAACGAAACCGGTTATGATCATTATAAATATGTGGAAGTAGTACAAATGAATTGTGTTTTATTTTTAAAAATTAAAGTACATATTCACGTAATTAAGAATTCCATAAGAATCTAAAGTTTTTGTTTAATGAAATTCAATTTCAGTATTGTTAAAAGGGTTTGTCATATTTTTTCATAAAAAAATGATATAATATTTAGGTGGACATAAATAAGCTATAAAACATACGAAAACTGTTAAAAATACTTATACCGAACTTATCAATTAATGAACCGGTAAAATGAGAGCTCACTTTGGAGTGTCTTCTATATAATTTCAGGAATAAATTTTTGACAGGAAATGAAAAGACTATTTATAAATTTAGATAGTTCTTTTTCCCATATATTTTTTCTTTAATTAACAGCTTATTGAACATTTTAATATAATTTAAAGTACCGTAATTCCTGCCGAGTTGATAAAGCGTATCAGCAAATAAAAAAAACTTTTTATTTAGTAAAAATACACACAATGTAAAGTATTATTTGGTAAATGAAGCTCCAATCTAGAACTGAAAGTACCCACAACCATTGTTCATATTTCGTTTGTTCAAATCAATAAAAAATTTCCCGATATTTGAAGTAATTAATTTCACAAAATTTGGGAAGTTTGTGTATAGGAGTATGATTTTATACAAATCATTAGTGATTAGTTAATCATTTTTTATTCAGTTAGCAGACAAAATTGGTCATTCATGTGATTTTTATTTAATTTATAATCCTTTTCGCATTTGAATATAATTATGATTGACAATAGAGTTGCAATATAATAAATAAGGTGAATAATTGAACTTATTTTGTACTTATTTAATTTCATCGCAACACTTTGACAAAATTTCAGAAATACAATTTATTTTGTGATGCAGGAAGAATGCAATACACAACATAAATTTCAAATGAAACCCGTGTTTATTTCAGCGGTTAAAAAAAATGAAAAAAACATTCCACATTCCAAACCAAATTACGGAGTAAATTAACGTAAAGGGTTTTTTGTTATTGAAAATTGCATTCCAGATTCTTAATTAAAATTTTCACTTTATTATTACCACATACGAAAATAGTTTTAAACTAGTATGTTGCTATATGCTTTATGCAGGTACTTTACATACGCAACCCAAAACGCGATCACATAGCATCATTATTTCAAATATTTGAAAACTATAATTGAATTAGATATAATATATTGTCTTTTTACTGCCAAAAAAACTTTGAAAATACTAGTTTTGAGTAAATAAATGAATATTTTTCAGTCACTAAAAATAGCGAATAATAAAATAAAGGTTTTTGAGCACTTGTGTTTTAAATGCATGAAAATTATATTGGGAAGACACTGTGTGTTGATTGATGGTATCGTAGTGTCCTGGAACCTGTGAATCCTCTAACGGTTTTAAAATGTTAGATCATTACAACCAACATAAACACGACGTATTCCAAATATTATATACATGCTTTAAAAGAACTCAACAAAAACCGTTTTTCAAACTTCTATAAATTATAGTTTTTGATCAATAAATTACCGAACTATTTTTTTATAAGACTGTGACACGACTTTAGTTGGGATTCTACTTTTGTATGCATATATTATTCGTACTATTTATTTTTAATATATTATTCAATGCATCGGATTAGATTTATAATGTCATATATTATCACCAATTTAAATACATTTTTATGAAAAACGCAATAACTTATTTATAAAATAAATAAGGCTAAAAAATAAAAATCTTTAGGGATTAATGTTGCTTTCAGGGTTTGTATGTTTCTTCCAAATGTTGACGACGGATGATGAAGACGAATGAATAGGTGCTTCCCGATCGGAGGTTGGCAAGGGACTAATAATTGTATTTTTGTCTCGCTGTATCGCGTTTACCGATAATCGTATATGACGATTTTCACGGTCACAGAAGGTTTTCGATAATAGTCACGTATTTATCACATACAATTATATTTTCGCTGACTTCGGTCGGCGAAACATTTCTCACGTTTGGCAACTGTTACTGTGTTAAAATGATGACTCGCCGTCTACACTTGCCAAGCACTAGAACTGACACATTTGACGATACGGCGCGTCGTGTATTCCCACAAATCCTATGACAATATTCACGTAAATTTATTGGTCAACAGTTTTTTGTGACCTTTGAACAATATTTTAATATCCAACTCCAATGTTTAAAACACCTAAATTTATCGACGATCCCGTTGCCGAGCGGTCAAAACTATTGAGATGTCGTCTTGCTTCGTTGAGCACTCAAGGATTCTAATTCCGTAATGAAGGTATCAATACATTAATTTGATTACAACTCACTCTATACCCATACCTGATCCTGAAACGAGGAGCAGAAAGTAACAAATATTATTTCTTACTAAAGCATCCTTCATAGTATCCTTCTTATTATACCTGATATCGGTTTTGATTAATGGTTTGCGCTCTATTTATTTTTACCAAAACGACAACGAAATGTACTTGAGTTATTTACTGTTGGTATATTATGCGAACTTCATTAACATATCGTGTTGTAATATAATATAACGATACGTGAAAATGCACATCTATATGCATATTTGCAATAATTGTGTGTAGTCTTGAAGTGCTGTAATGCAGGTGTACTGGCATTCATACCGCAGGTCAGAAATTCGGATTAATTAATTAATAGTGTTGCAGGAATTTGCCGCCGCAAATATCATCTAGCCGCGAAATTCTCGCGTAACAAAGTAACAAATTGTGTAGGATTCAATTTTGATTTTACGAATCCACATTTGCGGTATGAGTTACATACGATTTAACATATTTAAAATTTGCTCTTTTAGTAATTATACAAACTAAAGTAATCAAGTATTATTTACCCTTTTGCAGTCGCAGCCTACTAAATATAATAGAATATTTTAAGGACTTACTTTATGCAGTAAAATCATAAGAATTAATTAATATTGAATGTTCCAAATCCACAATTTTTCTGTTTGTCAATTGGAATATATCTATCGAATTTTTTTATCTAAATTTATAGATTTGTAGTTTTACCGTAATGACTATCAGTTCTTTTTTAAAAGGCATTATAATCGTTTGAAAGTCAAACATTTTTTGTATTCATTCCACAATTTCAGTAAGTGTTCATGACCGGTTTCGCTCATCGATATAATTTTAAATGATTAGTCAGTTTAAAATGCTTGCGCTAAGTGAAAACAGTGGTAATCATCTGACAAAATTATGGTAACAGTATTTTTTATTTATATAAATTTTATTACAATTTATTTTAAGTGATAACTGTCAATTCATGGTAGAATGCCAAGAATTGACAGTTACCACTATACGTCTATAATTAATAACAATGTTTCAATACATGTATCAATACATCGGTAATATGCGAATTATTTCTAGTGGATTTTAGACTCTGCGAATAGATGCTGGAAATTGTGTGCAATGTTATGATGAATACAATAATCTTTTAGATAAATTTTTACAGTACTTTATTTCACTATTGGTGAATTTTATCTTATCGGGAATATATTTGCGACGTGCTCGCGTCGGGGTGTTTTCTGGCAAACGGAGACAGTGGTGTCGCCATCTAACCAAGATAAGAAGAAACATATATGACAGGGTTATGGGGTTACGACCATAAAGTGAATTTCAATGAAATTTATTCGCATTTGGCGTCGTTAGTGGGTACGCTGTATTACTACCAAAACGTTTTCTTTGCGAGCTTCGCCAAATGTAAAACAAAAAAGGTTCAAGTGAATGGGTAGTAGATATTCGTATTGTAAATAAATATTCTGATCGCAGCCGAAATGAATAAATATTATTTCGTTATAGTTGATCCATTTTATATATCAGCAAAGACATTGAAATTGTCTCAGCTGTAACTTTATAAGATTCATTTTTAATCTAAAAAAGCAATATCTTTGTAATTCTACTGGCTGTATTAATAAGTGTGACACGTATGTCGTATCAGTCTAAAGACGCTTATCAAACCACCAGTGCAATAATAAATCTTTATAAATAATATGTAGCTTTGTAATTATGAACAAAAGACTTTTTTTCAGTTTAAACTGCGATAGCTATTATCGATTTTACTGTTTATCCAGTGCTTACCTTGCAGTATGCTAGAGACGGATAGACTCAAAAAAATGCGAAAATGATTGTTTAATTAATGTTTACTTATGAATAACATCTAGCGATAGCTAAGCGTCTTAAATCCAAGACAATTTTCCAAAAAAGCTCTATTAACACAGTTCAGTTTCAAATTTGGATTATTGAGATGTATTTTGTCACTAACGACCCAGGTTTTGCCTTTCGGCATCATCAGGCATTCGAGCACACGAATAGACTCGAACTGACAAATCTGATATTGAAATTCCATTAAGCACCCTCAGTCGATGTCTTAAATTATACAGTTCAGTTTGTTGATGATATTAAATGTTATTTTTCTAATAATAACTCAACTAAAAACACTAATACATTAAAATTTCTTTACATCGATTTAAGGAGATTTTTATAGCGCAGTTTTTGATCGTTGCACAGAGAAATGATTTGCTTGTTATTTTGTATAACTCTGAAAAAATAAAGATATGCTTATTTGAATGTATTCAAATTTATATTCTTCTGTCTGATATGCCAAGTCCTAAGTTCAACTGAAATGAATTTGTAAAGTATAATTAATGAAGGAATTTTTTATGCATGAATAACCTTGCTTTGAATTAATGTTCAAATTATTGAATTACTTTTCTGCTTATCAAGATATACGCTTACCTAATCTATTATTCCTATGGAATTCTATTGTCGCATGGTGATCTATTTAAGCCCAATACGTATTTACGATCATAATCCTAAGCCAATTAATCAATTATCTCAAGTAGCAATTGTGTTTGTAGTATAAATTATCAACAAACAGCCTCCCTACTGATCAATTCCAAGTAATATGGCCTGGCTTTTAATTATATGTTATGCGAGAAATCCATATTTAAATTAATTACAAATTGAACATGATTTACCGCAACAGTTTAGATCTGAAATGGGGTTGATATGGGGGAGTAAGGTGGACAGGGTAATCAAATATTTTAATATTGAATTATCTATGAATGAAGAGACAGGAAAGAGTATTAAAATTAGAAAAAAATCACCATAAAATTCTCACTTAATTTCATAAATTTAGCTTCCCTTCTCTCTCTTGCCAGCTTATTTAACAGATGAGAGGACGGGTATGTTTGAATACTAAAACTGTTTTTAGTATTCGAAGATACGCGTCCTTCATTATAAGAACATTCAATAACTAGGCATTAAAAGTCAATATGTAACATAAAATTATATTATTACGATACGTTTAAACCTAATGAAAACGTGTCATGTTGAATTACACATACACACATAAATAACGAAGCTTAAAAAAATGACATTGAAAAATATTGTTGCTAAAAAATTGGGAATCACGAGAGATGGCAATCCACGTAAAAGCTCGCGATCCGATTAGAGATAGCTAAAGAAACTTCAATTTGGAAAGTCTTAGAATCATTATTGTACTCAGTCAGAATCAAGAGCCACCTATTCAACACATGCATTCTAACAGTGCTGCTTTACGGTTGCGAACCTTAATACATCACTAAAGCGCATGGTTACCGCATATTGTGCTTCGAGATGTTTGCGGTGAATAATACGGGTAAGGTGGTTTGACTTTGTCAGGAACTCGGAGGTAAGGGAGCGGTTAGTAGTAAAAGAATGAGATATTACATTAAAAAATCCATGTGGCATGTCACCTTATGCATTAGTGCCACACACGGGATAATACTAAATTGAAAGATATTACAGAAATACATAAAACTAGAGGAAAATAGAAATAGTGTGACATAGTAAATAATAAACGTTTTCCTAATGGGGTTCTAAAAAAATTGAAAAATCATACACATTTTAAACTAAATATATTGCAAAATATAGGTGCGATCACATCTCAAAGCGAATAAAATATGATTTCGAAGAAGGTATTGAGGAGGATTTGCTCTTATGCAAATTTTTAAAAACATATAATTATTTAAAATGATGATATACAAGATATTATATAAAAAATGCTAAACATGTGGTACTTTTTGCAGTGATGGCGCCAAAATACACAAAAAAATATATGTTAAGCTACTTAAATATAATAGAAAACCGTTGGTTTAGACTATTAAGAGTATATTTATATGAATATCATTAAAACCGTTACTCGATAAACAGCATGTATCACTAAATCATTTTTGCTATACGAAATGTTGAAGAGGACACGATCGACATTTCAGATGCACTTATTATTTTTAATAAAAAAATTCAAATGAATTCAAAATTCAGTGATCGACAACCCTGAATATGTCCAGTTGTATGTCGGTTTTAGCTATTTGCTCCCACCCACACTCAGCCATGGATTTAATCGTAAATTGCCCGACTAATTACTGGAATAATTACCAATCAAATATTAATTCTCGGGTCCCGCGGGTCCGTTTCATGCGAATACCTGGACCGCGATTAGTAAACACTAATACAGAAGAATTCAATTAAACAACACTATGGTGGATTTTCGAAAAGTCAATGTAAATACAAAATTATAGACGCATGTAGACTGAAATATTTCTTTATTGAGACCAAACGATTTTAAGATGAATCTGTTTATTTTCAATCAAACGAAACTTTCGTAAAGAGAAAGGAAAGAATACAATAGTTAATTTAATCATTCAGTTTTGATTACATGCCTACCCAAATTTTTATTTGTTATAAAGTGTTTAAGCCCTTGTTTTATAATGCTGAAAATAATTTGACATGTTTTAAAGCACTACAGATGTATTACTGACAACTTATAGTAATGTTAACCATTGAATAAAATAAATATTTTTATTTTATTTTATATCAGGACAAGTTTGACGAAATATAATATCTGAATTCATGTTGCGAGCTTACTTTTCTGAAGCCATTTCTTGAAAATTAAACTAATAACAAGGTTCTGCATAAATAACTACCTTTATATGCCCCATTCTATCTTATTCTATCATTCATAACCACAATTGAGCTTGTTTTTTTTTTGTAAATAACCCCGCTTAAAAATCTACAAATGCACTATTATTATTTGTAAAAAATAATGATGAAAAATTAAAGTATTTTATTGTACATTAAGAAACTCTAATAAATACTTACTTTGCAATATAATAAGCAATTTATTCGATTTCTGGACTCGCTGTTTCGGTCGTTTCTACGGAAAAAACAATATTATAAATTATTTTTTAAATCGATTTATTGATTTTTGTTTAAAAGCATAGATGTCAGTGATGTTAACATTCCCTCCAAGCCATCCGATGCATTAAACTAGCGATTAGCAAACTAGTATCTTTCAAGCCCCATCCTTCAATCTTTTCTCTCTCAGAAAAGGAGATGTTGAGTGACTAAATAAAAACCAGTTCCAGGAAATGTTTATCAAAACTTAAATAAAGAAACACACAATATATTTTCAATATTCCATTATTAATATCAATTTGCATTGTAGTAAAAACAATTAAATATGTTTCAATTGTATTTTTCAGTTATTGCAAAGCTTATTTCGATGCGTTGTTCTGACAGGTGTATTGTTTGGTTGGCAATTCTATATTACACGGAATAGTAGAATCGTTCCTGCGCGATGCCGCCATTGAAAACGAGCCCTTGTATCGCGAAACGAAGCGATATTATCTGCGCCAATAATTAATCAACACTAATAATGCACGCTAAATCTAATTATAACTGATAATTAACATATTGCTGCGCTATGTATGGGATTTCGACGGATTGACATCAATACAATTCGGGTGATTTTGGTGTGCGAACAAAACATATTGTATTATTGATGACAAAAGATTTTTTCCGGGAAATATTTGACAAAGTTGAAACGGGAAATTAACACTGGTATCGGTTTAGTTTTAATATATTCTTTAATGTCATTAAATCACGGATTGGTAGCTAAACAGTCAGCGTTATATTATTAATGAAAAAAGTTCATATAGAACAAGGCCAAAAATTGCATATTTATATACAATTTTTGGCCTTGTCATATAGGTAATAGACATTATTTAAAGCTTTTTACGGTAACAATAACTATGAACATGTATCTTAATATATAACGGTTGTTTGTATCAATTACATATAACGGCCTAACTCTTCCTTTTTATCATATTTTCATAATCAACCGATATTAAGTTACATCGAATGAATGATAATGAAGAAGCGTCGTTGGATTAAGAGAAAAACAGCCCCAAAGTCGAAAGGCTAAATAAAAATACTACAACATGAGATCCATTTTCTAATTGTACATATTTAAAAATTATTTTAATTTATAAAGCAGCTTTGAGTTTTTTAATCAGAGCTGTTTATATGCCAGGATAGAGTATAAGGTTAGTAAAGTTAACTTCTGACGTTCACCTATATTTAAGAAGATTTTTAGAGGATTTTCTTTTGAAATTCAATAGTTTAAATGCTCCATATTAAAAAATATGCACGTGGGCATATAAAAATCCTTTTTTAATTTTCAGCAATATTTTTTTACGTTTTTTTGTTAAAGACATCATAAAATGTTGATTAATTTAAACTGCTTTCATATTGTCATAGTCACACGCAATTATAAAACTCAAACGTAAGAATCAAATTGCCAATACAGTTTTTAATCATGATTAACTGTCAGGTAAATGTTCTATACATACTATGCGTTTGCCGTTTAATTAAAAAAATTAATAACAGTACATATGCAACCCTTATGCCCCCTTCTCGTTTTTCCTCGGCCCTTCACTGGCACTCATGAACATATCCGCGCGCTTAATTGCCTTTTCTGTTTTTGAACGTTGCTGATTGTATCAGTAGAATTGCAGGGTGGGGGGCGATGGGTCGAGGGATGGACACTCCAGTGGCTGATACTTGTATTTTACTCCGTTACTGTGTTGATAAACTAGTTTCCAACCGATACATATTTAACGATCCACAATACATCTGCGGCATTTAAAAATATGTGGTCGATCAACGCATGAATCGAAGAAACGTTATTCCTTCTTCATTTGTATGATAACTCACACCTTTTTTCCAAAATATTATTTCTAATGCAAAGCCATTTGAGTTTAACTTACACTATTGATTGAATTAAGGTTTGCTTGGTAAAAATCCATTGTAATTCAGTAAAAATACCAAATCATTTAGTTCTTCAAGAATTTTAATATACATGGTTGATAGCTATTACATTTCAACTTTACACTATCGTCAAAAATTTTAAAGCATTTTAATTTATCTTTATATACATATAATTAGTTTTATCTTGTAAGTTTTCCTGTCTAGAACAACTCAAACCAAAATTATCGCATTCAATATTTTATGTTTAAGTAAAATTTAAGATGTAGTAAGCTAGATAATATTATATTGTCAATCTTTTCTAAGTTAGCGTACATAGATAAATTAAAATCTGCTTAAACATAGTTCTGACGATAGCGTGAATTTGAAACAATTGTCAACTATAACCTATAATTCTTGTAGAACTAAAATAATTTGATAATTTTATCCTACTATATTAATTTATACTGTAATAAAGAGTTATATCCAAAATAAAAGCTGAATAACATCACAAGCCGTCAATGAGTATATAGAAATAAATAATCTGAATCGTAAACGTAAACGAAAATAATTAAATAACTCTACTTTGGAAAAACATTTTTGTTAATATTCACATGTCGTATGACAACACCTTACTGGAGAATTTTAATTTTGATATTCTCAAATGCCATCATTCTTACCCTAGCACTCAAATCATTATGAATTTACATGTTCGTATAATATGAAAAGAATAAAAGCACTGATATCTTCAATGGATTCGGCGGTAGTTTTGTAAAAATACATTTTTAGTAATAAATTTAAATTGGTCAATCTATTGTGAAACATAAGTTAAATACAAAATAAGATTACTTTCTACGTTATAGTTTCCACAAGTAGTCCACAACGATAGTCGGAATATACTTTTCAAAGATGTGAAACGCGTGTTACAACCAGTAGACCAACAATGTTAAAAATTATAACAAAAAACATATTTTATAATACATTTTATTTATATGTTACGCTTACGCAATAAAAAAATAAAATTCATTTATTGTTTGTTATTCAGTCTAGAAAATATTTAGGTACGTCAATGAATTTCAAATACGTTATGGGAGCAATGTGAAGGGGAAGAATGATAGTGGGAATAGGTGGGATTGGCAGGAAAATATGCGAATAGGGGTAGTGTGTAATGGAAAACTGCTTCAAGTCTTCATATATTGACGAATTAATTTACTGAATCTACTGAGCAGATATATGTAAAAAGATATAAACAAAAACAAGTATAGACAGATAAAAATGTGGCTAAGTTAATTAGCGGAGATTTAGTAGATGAATATATATGCGTAAAAAAATGTCTGAAGACAAAGTTTTTTAATTTCTCTATGATGTAACAATATTATTCTGAGCACGTGGTGTTTTAGACATCATGGTGATAAGAAAAAAAACATCACAATTTTTAGTGGTGCTAATGGCGACTAAATCTGTTTAAAGATAACGAGGTCAGCTTATTGGATATATGTTGTCTTCTAGGGAAATCAAATATTTTGCACAACT
Organism: Himalopsyche phryganea; assembly: GCA_022494535.1. Classification (NCBI taxonomy): domain Eukaryota; kingdom Metazoa; phylum Arthropoda; class Insecta; order Trichoptera; family Rhyacophilidae; genus Himalopsyche; species Himalopsyche phryganea. The sequence goes on along the minus strand of JAGVSL010000010.1, from coordinate 3,490,704 downwards.
GATTAAGAAGATAATATGGACCGACGTTTGTAATAACGGTAATAACGGATAGTAAATCAATAACTGCTACTATTATAGTGTTTCTAAAGCAACACTTGAGTCTGTTTCCTGCAAATATAACGAAAAAAAAGAGTTAGCCCCATAATAAATGTTCAAATTTAAATACGATTGTCTTATGGGGTAGTTTCTTTGCAAATTTTTATAAAAGTTTTCTTTGTTTTTTTTTTCAATTTGAATAAGATACTAAAAATTGCTAAGAATTACGCAGTATTCGTGAAATTTACCGTTAATTATTTCAATTATTCTCGTTCTTTCAAAAGATTAACAGTTCTTTCAACAATTGATTAGCTATTTATGTCCAATGAAACCGTATAGAGAGATCGCCATTTCAACGATTATTTTTTCTTTAATATTCGATATAGGTTTCTATTTAAAATAAAGCGTTATTGTAAAAAAAAAACATTACTGAAAGACGTCACTAACGCTCTTTCCACTTTATAGAGTAAACGGTTAGTGGCATCTTATATATAATAGCCCAGACCGCTCTGTAGACGTTTTTATTATTATCACATATCACATGTAGGTGTAAAATTTTCTCATGACGTAAGCGTTCGAAGTGTACATATAACATAAAACGTTATCCAATGCACACACAATTCCGACGTACTAGCTACTTTAGACATTCAGTATTACAATTTCAATACCGTCATTTATGACGGGTAAGGTGATAATAGTTATAAAGAAAAGTTTTATCATGTGAGACGTAGCTGAATTTTATCAAGTACAGAAACCCGGGTGGTTAGTGACAAAATACATGGAAGTGTACAAAATCTCAATAATCCAAATTTGATATTGAAATTCCATCAAGCACCCTCAGTCGATGTCTTAAATTATAAAATTACATAATTTTTTATACAAATAACTATTTATCAAGTGTAAAAAAACTGTAGTTTTATTCTCACACTTAGCGATTGAAATACACTTTCGGTTTTACGTTTTCATAGCAACATTTCTTTGACTAAGCATGTACAGAGAAACCGAATTCTACTTACGATAATTTTATTGCTAGTATTTTCACAATAAAATTGACTAAACTGGTGGCAGAAAGAACAACCTTGGCACCCGTTTCGCATGCGAGTTAGCGGCGCGGCGCCTGCAGTACCACATAGTGATAAAAATCAGTAATTAGCAAGGGCAATTACACGGCCACCACTAACGAGCTGACTAGAATGCGAGCATCGGATTATAAACGCGCACTGTTCACTCTACCCTCATTTGGATGCTATTAACTTTCGTAAAGGCGACCCCTTGTGCATGTAATAAGAGGGCGTGGGTCCTGTGTTGCTATATGATTAACATTAGCATCAAATGTGGACTTCCGAGCCGTTGGCACTGAGACTGGCAAAACAATGTTTAGTTCGACAAAGTTTGGTTTTAAACGACGATGATTTACACATGTTGATTGCGTTTATAAGACATAACTGTATTATTTGAACAATTGATATCCTGCACGCATAAACATAAACCACCACGAAAGATATGAACTTAAAACAAAGATTTTAACTTTTGTTTAAAAGACATACTTAGTATATTCTTTTACAATACATCAGAAACTATTTCAGTCGTTGTGCTGTCGTTTTCAAGGTTTCAACTCAAGTTTATGTAGGAAAAGATAAACTTGTTAACCAGTTACCCAACCTCTTTTTTTCGAAGGGAGAAAGGATAGAAAGATAAAGATAGGACATGATTAGTAGTCAGCTAATCGCTCTCGCTACGCCACGTATTTCGGATCGGATGGGTGGGAAGGAACTTTTGAATAATAATCAATAAATCAACTAAAAATTAATTTATGAAACCGTCCGCACTGTAATTTGAATCCGTGAGCGCCGCAGTCGAAGCCAACGGCGTTAGCCACTCAACCACAGTCTCGGACCACAGACTTTAAACTATACTCGATCCATAAGCAACAGTTGAAGTTGACAAATTATTGATTGATCTTGTTATCACCCCATTATAATAAAGTAAAAATTAGCTAGAAAAAATATTTGTAGACTCCGAGGTCAACAAATTTAATATATTGAAAGTCTCACATATATAAGTCCCTGGGTTAGCGATAATCAATTTATATGCTTATATGCTCACTTATGATGAGTTTCGATATTAGTATAACATATTTCCGTTACAAATAAAGCGTTGACGGGACAAACGTACTTTCACTCCCTTACGACTGTGAAATGCATCAGTATTAATATGCACAAATCTGTGTCAGATTCACAAGTTGAAGCAATACATGTGGATAATTGCGATGTATGAGTATATGGTAGAAGAAAAAAAGTTTTTTCTCACCATTATTTACCTATTGCAGTTGAATGTTGTCTGCGAACGGGCTCTCAGCTTCCTGACTATTTTTTATTTATAGGGTGAGCTCATTATAAGTCTTTATATCGCTTTCACTATATTACTAAATATTCTGCCAGCTGAACGCTTTGGATTGACAAAATGATAAAGAAAAACTCCTACGAATACTGATTGTAAGCAAAAGTGTTTACTAAATTTTCGAGAACAGATCCGAAGGCGACCGCACAGACCTTTTTACCAGAAGATCGCGTGCACGATCTATTATTTATTTTTTTATAAGGTATTACTTGAAGCATTGATTTACTTGTCAATATTGTAACCAACCACCTGCAACATGGGGAAAATACCTGGAATGGAAGAGAAGGGAGTATATAAGGGGCTTGACATCGCCTTAGCAATCCCTTTGGAAGCTTTTTCTGATACATACAGTTTTAACAACTAACTATTATAAAAAAAACTATACATTCTTTAAAAAAACAAATTATAAAAAAATCTTTATTTCGTTTTAATAATTACTTTGAACTGCAGTGAATTTACATTTATGATAGATTTTTTTGTTTGAGATAAATGTATTATACGTTTAATGAAGAGTCTTCATTTAATTCCTGTGAACTTTGAAATTTTGAATTAAGTGAAACAAATTAGTGTAATTTTAAACTATAAAAATGTTTTAAATTCAAAAAGAAATACGGTTTAAAAAATATTGAATTAAATTACCAAAAAGGATTTCTGCTTCGTAACAAATGGGTATTTTATCTTAACAAAGCACGATGCAAAAATAGTTGCTTAAATTAAGTAAATATAAGTGAATTAGAATTGCTAATTTTTAAAACGACTTATTACGCCCTTGTTTATGTGCGGCATTCGTTCAAGGACGGATCGTAAATTGTTGCGAAATTTATAAAGAAAATAATTACCGTTTTAAATTTCTGTACAATAAATTGATGGAATAAAAATATAATCATTTGAATAACATTAAAACGAAAAATCCATAAATTATTGTCTGTGTTTATACATATCATATAATACGAACGGGACGAGAAACACAGGGTCTTTCGAGGGGCAAAGACACTTCAATGCCTCACGTTGTGGTGCCACTTAATACGAGGTGGACAAAAGACACAAGTTTTAGAGACAAAGACACTTCAATGAAACTCACTCTCGTTCACTCGCATTTGTTTTATTGTCGTAGTTTAGGCTTGGTACAAATTTCACAGTTGAAACAGTTGATATCTTCTACGACGATTACTTCCTTAATACGAAGAGAAATAATAAGCCCAGGAGGTTTCGAGAGACAAGCAACATTTCACTTGCTTCTCGGAAAACACCACGGTTGCCTCCTGTCGAAACCGTCGACAGGAGTCACTCCACAAAGGACAATTCCTCTCTCTTTAATAACGAGCACCCGACTCGCACCGGGCAATGGCCAACCTCTCCCGTCGTTCAAGAAGACACAACTCCCCGTCGGAAAACGTTGACTTAACTACATCCAGAAAAGGTCCAGAAACAAATACATTCTATTATGTATTCTTTGGTATTGCGAAATAAAAGCGTCAAATTGACGGACCTATGAAATCTGCTATCATAAATAAAAGTTGTTCGTTTTCTTTTATATTATTATTTTGAGATTAACTCAGTGATAATTTTTAAAGTCACACGAGATTAATTTAATAAGAAAAGACATCACAAGCACCCATGCCCAATATTTCAGATATTAGATTGAAAAAAATTAAATTTTATATTGACCTTACCAAGACTTCAATCCAGACCCATCTAATCGTTAGGGAATAGCTATTACCAATATAACACAGACACCGAATATGTAAAAATCTCCAAACATGAATATCTAAATATACATTTTAAAAATACGAGAACTTTTATAAGAATATCATAATTTGTGATTTGAATGGGAAATCGACATAAGTATATTGTTTTATTATTATATATTTTTTAAACTTAATTAAGATTCAGTAGGTTTATACATAATTAATATATCGACTGTGGAAAGTTAAAAAAAGTCTCCGTCTTTTCAAAACATTGTTTTTTCGATAAACACAATTTATACTTCCCACAATATTTTTTGCATGTGGGTTACGTCCTTTTTCCTTTACACAGTTGGTATGTTTCGAACTGAAAAATAATTGGCAGGTAAGAAACAACTTTACGTCACTGGAAATTTCAGGTCTAGTCAAACCGCGTAGAGTAGACCATAAATCAGTAACGGAAGGTTTTAATTACTCTTTTCTACGTGCTATTACTGCGCTATGAATATATATGAACTGGGTGGCTGGCTAGCTGCTTGCAACTCTGTTCGCAGAATGTGAATAAGCACTTTAGGTATAATTGAGAAGAAATATTTGCCTGCATAAAGCACAGGCTGAAACAAAGCTGAGAGGATATATTATATTTTAATGCTGCTCAGAAGAAATGAATCTTGTGAGCGGAATGGTTTATGGCCGTAGAAAAACGGGGAAAGTCGCAAAAAGCATTGCAAGACTGCTAAATGATTCATAAAATTGTTCACAATGGAAGTAATTTGGTATGGAAATAATTTGTGGTGGAAAAATGCGTCATTTAATCTCGGTTTAAAAGTGAACGAAGAAATAAAACCTCTCGAAAGCGAACACATTATTTTTTAAATAATTTATTGTATTAAATAATATTTAAATCCTACTTTTAGTTTATCCATTACCTTTTATTGTCATTTAAAATGTATTCAAAGTTATTCATATTTTTCAAAACTCACGATGGTCTTTTTAATCGGATTAGTCTAATTTCACAAATATTTTTTAAATATTATGTCGCTTGAAGAAAACAGGTAGTGGTAAATTGTTGAACACCGTTATGTATAATATATTGAATATATCCCAGTTCCATGGGACGATTTTATAAAAAATTTGATGTTTTGAGTTAAGTTAGCCATTATATTCAAAAACCGCTCTTCTACAGTTCCACAAAAGTACAGCTTGTAAAATATAGAGGTTTTTTCTCAAAAAGCAGATATTTGCATATGGAAATCAGCAAAATTAAATAATCTCTCAGTTCCGTATACAAACATAACGAAATATCGAATTGTGGAAATATATTTTTGTGAATCGTGGCGTTCCATAAAGAAACAACCTTTAATCCTAAAACTATGAACTATTGGCCACCTATTTGAATAAAAAAGTAACACAAACCATAAGCCATCAATCTTTTCGAGTCAGTTTAGATGAGTCAAAACTTTGATCGGTCATACCTCAAAACTACCAATTTTTAGTTGTATCACTATAGAACTATGCCATCAATGTGTTTATAATGTGTGTGTGATCGAACACTAAGGTAATAAAAAAACTGCATACAAATGGAAAATGACTTTTAAACATCCATTAATCGCGTGTTTTGAAATAATTTGAATCAATTTAATTTGTTACAAATCCTTATGAATATTTTCAGTATAACTAAAATTGATCGTCCATTTTTAAGTGAATGGTAATTTGTTAAAGAAATAATTTGGATTCATCCAGTACGTAATATTTTTACGATTAATTCAAATTTCTCAGGAATGTTATATTCTGCATTGATGATATTTTTTATTCTTCTTTCTAGTTCAATTAGATATTTAACATTTGAAAAATACATTTCTTTTATATAGGTTGTTCAATCCTAGTGATTTATAGTGATCTGATACTGCAATCTAATGTACTACATTTGAATGATTCGTTTTATATTAAAAAATGAATTTCCACAAAATTATCGACGAAAAATGAATGATTCATTGTCTCATATATTGCATGTTCATCATCACTGATTTTTATAATGAGCATAGTATCCTATTCGATAAATTTAATATTTCATGAACGTGTTTTTCTCGAGCAATTAAGTTTATATCATCGTTGTTCCTTTAAGAAGACACGTATTGAAAAATACTAATTTTGAGTAATTGGACTTAAATTTTTTGAAATGGTTGAAATGCTTTTATACCTTTTCCATTTTGTTTGTTTGTATAAAACTGTTTTTAAGTAAAAGTATAATTTATAAAAATATGTGTGTTCTTCAATACGGTTTGAAATAAAGAACATTTTGATTAAGCAAACTCAATATGTCACTTTTTCGATTTAGTATTCTCTTCCAGAACAGCGACAATATAACTGTATCGCGGATTATAAATGATATTTATTGTTATACACAAAATGCTTTTCCACCATGAAATGACAGTCGATGGCGTTTTACTGATTCTAATGGTGTATTTCAACTGATAAACTTTTCAAGGAGTTTTGTAGTTTTACAGTGGTTTTATTTCCTAATAAAAACAAATGTGTTATTCTCCTTCATCATTTGAAATACCCTCAGAATGTCTTCACTAAATAAGCCATTTTATATTTAACCACTTATTAAGGTTGTACTTTCTCTCATTCCCTTTTCTTCCCCTGTTTATCCACTTACCGTCAGAGCCCTTCGGCTTGCCACACGATAGAGATCCTTACTTTGTTTTGTAATAAGGGTTTCCTCAATAAAGAAACCAGTCTTGTATAAAGTAAAATTTACTACGCTGAAAGCAAGAGGATAGGTATTAAGACATTTAAAACGTAATTAATTGTGATTTGTCACGAATATAAATCATTATAAAGCATTCAGTGGGAATGGAATATAATTTAGGCAGAACAAAGAGAGTGTTATAACGGAACATTTTTTGCGAAAATAATGAATAATTAAACTAGCCCGCAATTTTTCTTGCCGACCTTCTAATTTTTCTTATGAATAATGTGTGTTAATACACTTGCAACACAAAAAGCCTTCATTTTTTAAATTATTACACTTCTCAGCCTTATCACAAGTGCTTTCCTAACTCTATGCTTCTTTCCTTAATCTCTTCAAGTGACTGGCTACTTAAGACTAGTTCTCGTCATATCATATTATAAAGAGATTCTCTATAATAATAGTCCAAAGCGGAAGCGGATAGCTCGATTGAAACCTTCAATTTGAACGTCACAAACATGACAAAGTAATGGGACAAGGTTTTAGTACGAAGTGACGCCCTTCCGTTTCTAAACAGCCGAAAGTTTGAGAAATATTATTATAATTCACACTTTAAACAGCAGAGATGTTTTCAAAGTTCTAGCAAGCTGTATTTGAAATAAGACGAATAAAAGTTTAATATTAAACTACTTGCTTTTATCGTAAATAAAATATATATAACTGTTAAAAAATCTTCAACTTATCATTCCCTTTAGGAGTTGAGTTATTGAATGTGTCTTAGAGTAAAAATAAAAAAAAAAACAAGACAATACAAAAGAGTTGTCTTTAAAAGCGTCACCACTATAATATTCTTGCTTCCATTAAAAATAATGACGTTTCTGAATGAATTTTGAAACAATATAATCTCGTGAAGATATCTTGTCTACCGCGCCTTGTTTTCATATCTCAACGCCATTATACTTCCTTCGAGAGCTTTTATTAGGTATCTTTGTTACTTCTTTATCTTCTTTCTTTTATAAAATACCGGTATTACACCGCTGAGGCTCCAATTACGAGAGAGACAATGGTAGCCAAGTAGACACTTAGAGCTACGTCGTAACCATATAAAATTTCGTAGAGCTTCGCGTACCATCACTAAAGTAAAAGACAGATAGAATAGAAAATAAATTAATAAATATTTATATATTTTCACATTTGGATTAATGAAATAAATCTTCCAAAAAACATTATGTATCTGGTATTGATTTTTTAAATTTGATGTATAAGTATATTAAGAAATATATATTCAAATGAATTGACATTTACTAGGTAGAGTATTAAAATATTAACAAGAAAAGTATTAAGTTCCACAAGGACAATCGAATATAGTCGATAGCTATTTCTGCATCATGCCATCGTTATAACTTATTGATCTAGTTGGAATTGGTTATATCTGACGATGACGTGCTGAAGAAATAGTAATCAACTATGTTTAATAATAATTTTGAATTATTGTATTGTTTACTTGAATTATTTTTAATATATATTTATTTAAAAGCACACTGTGAAACATTACGAAATTAAATGTTTGCAAATGACAAAAAATGCATACTTAAAAAACAATTAAGTAAACTTTTACTAAGAAGTCTACGGAACAAAGTCGGACAAATCGACTTTAAGTTATTGACTACAATACTCGTATATGCTCCTTCGAGCTCGCGCGAAATAAATCGATCTCCTCTTAATAAATGTTCAAGCTCTTTCTAGTGGCATCACTCTTGTCAGGCTGGTTCTACATTTTGAAAGAAAAAACAATTATAATCCATGTTTCATCCAATGCAATAGTTATTAACAACAATTCTGGCAGTCACTTTCAAGAATGTGTGTAACAATAGAGAAGTTATTTCAATTCTTGGTGGAAAGCAATCCCACACTATCGTTTTTTTTTATTTTCTATTATTTTTTTCTTCTGTTTAACATTAGAAATTAGAATGAAACAAATTCGTTGACCTTTTTGGTAAAAAATACATTAATTATTAATACTGTAATTAATAAAACTTACATATCTTTAGTTTTGTATTTTAAGTAAAGATGGCAGTGTAAACTATTACATTATTATAATATGTCCTATAATATACGGCGAAGAAAATCTCTACTGTCTTGTTTCTGTCCTCCCACCGTTCTCAGTTGCTATGGATCGCAAGTTTTCATAGACACGCCCCTCATAAATAAATTATTTTACAGCTGTTAGATGAAATGTTTGCGACAAATCTTTACTCTGAGTTGATATATAAAATTTACAAGAAAGTATCTACCACACTATATGTATTTTTTCGGATAATATTTTAGTCGGTTTTTATTTTCATTTTATTTGTGAATTTAGTCTCTATATGAAAATTGATAACTGGTTGTATTACTCGCTACCATATGTATTTCGCCTCTTTGAGAAGCTTCTCCAGAATATAAATTCTTTGCTAAGATTTTTATTAATAATGTTTATGTATATTTTTTAATTAATTTCCACAACCACCGAATCCATCGAAAATATCGCAAAAATTCACTTTTATATCGTAATATTTCAATTTTAATTTAATTAATCAAAAAATATTTTTAATCAGTGTCAACGAATAAATAAAAATCTTACTACACACGTATCACACACATTAACGCAACCAGTGGATAAACAAAGCTATCAATAACATAAATAGGAAGATATCATTAGTACCTGTCCGTTATTAACACATTTACAAACCGCTATATCGGTAGTCAACTCGCCATGATGACAAAGTTTGACACTGTAACCACAATATACATTTATGAATTGGCTGATGTGAAAATTTGGTGTCATAGCTATAATCTTTACTCACTTTGGTAATCCGGTCAAAAAGAAAATTTGGCTGCTTCTTGTACATTATGGCTAGGAATTGCAATACTCGTATAAAAAAAACCGGCAACCTAGTATTAAATGTATTCGTTTAAAGACCCTACATATGGACTAGTCTTTTTATGGTCATACTTTAATTCAAAGAAACAATATACATATTCTAAGTTTTAATGAAAAATCAGCTTTATATGCGTATATTTGTTTAGTACCGGCAATATTGATTTATCTGTATGGTATTTGGGCATTGAAAATTTTTGTCCCTATCTGCGAGTAGGGCGTTTGTTGACGTCGACACAATCATGAGCTTAATTAAATAACTTCTACGGTGAGCGAGATATTGTCAAATTTATCAAAACACAGTGCCTACGCTGGGTCAGATGTATATCACACATGAATGAGTGGAAACCCACTAATCGCCTCACATTGTCAACTCCTTAGAGGAACGGAACGAAGCGTTGGTAGAACACTAGACGAGGTATCACAAGACATAAGAGCGTTGGATGTCAGCGACTGACGTAGGAAGGTGAAGGACCGAGCGGAGTGGAGGAGAATGATTAAGGTTTACCCTGGACGGCAGCACCAGGAAAGAAAAGGAATAACGTATTTGATATTTTAAATACCAGTATTTAATAAGTAATGCTATTGACATATTCGTTCGGTATTGCAATCTCTAAGTAATCCCATATTGACTCAATAAAGAGTAATTTTGTGTCAGTTTTTTGGATAAAAATTGAAATAAAATAGGAAATATGGTTTACATTTACTAATAACTACCTATGACTACTCCGCTCAGTGGTGCAGTAATTAACGACGTTGGCTACGATCACGGATGTCTCGGGTTCAAGTCCCGGAGCGGACAGTTTCATAAATTGACTTTTCAATCGATCCATCCAATCCTCACGGGGCGTAGTGAGAGCACTAGTCTTGTCCTAACCTTATCTTGCTGTCAATACTTTCGTCGAAAAAGTGAGGTTGAGCTACTGAGTAACAAGCAGTTCTCGTAGAACAATTCTGCTGAGATGTCTCCATTAGGAGGCCATATGCTCCACACTGGGAGCGGACATGGTAAAAAAACTTTTTATATTTCGAATCGTACATTGTCATGAAATGTATGTCCTGATGAATTAATTATTTTTAAGTAAAAAATGTATGCTCTAACAAAGCGTTTGTTAAATGGGACATTAATAAACAACTCAACTTGTTAATACAAAGCTATTCAAAAGAATTTATAATATGTGATAAACTTAAATCAATAAAGCTGTTCAAATACGTTATCTCCGAAGCTTCGTACTGTCTTCAGTACCAATGTAAATTCTGTAAGCTTTTACATAAAAGCTTTCGTATATTCAGATTCTCTAGAAAGTTATTCCATGCCATTAAAATAATGTTACGTAATAAGTTCGAAGGCTTTGTTTAGCCACGCCCAGTCAGAAAAGTTTTTTGCTCATTTTGTCAGCTTTTAGAGCCGGTGGGCGGGAACTGTAGGCGTTGCTCCGGCTTTGGGCACCGCCTACCGGAGCTTACAGAGACTCGCCCACTCAAAACACTTTGTAAAGTCTAATGTTTGGCTTACGACAGTTTTAATGCCTGTAAATTCTGTGAAATCTATAACTCGAAGCTCCCAGTAGTGCCTGCGTAATTAAGTATTCATAAATTGTATTTCGCATTGTTTTCATAATCTTGAAAACAAAATGATTGGTGTCTGCATGATATTTTAGCAACCATGTAATTTTTAAACTGAATAGAAAACTATAAAATTAAAAAACGGTTTTCTTTTATGATGTACTTTTGTTTATGATAACATAGTAACTTAGTAATCCTTTGTCAAGCAATGGACCATCAATGATTTGAAAATCAATATATATTTCTTATTGGCAATAATTTATTCAAAGTTTAGCTTCTTCTTTTAGCAACTAAGCATTTGCAACAAAATTTCTTATTACTTAGGCAATACTAGAATCCTTAAATTAATTTTCAAGAAAAAAACCACTTGTTTATTATAAATTTCATTTCTCGAATGATAAGATATTGAATTCATATTTATTTATAATCGACGGGTTCAAGACTTCTTCATTATAATTTGGTAAATATATAACTAGAATATTGTTAGACCTAGCTACCTATCTTTGTCACTTTCTCTTTAAACTTTTAATAGAAAATACGGAATCAAAAAATCATTGAAATAATAAAATTCTTCATCATTAATTTTAAAATTAATTGAATTCTAATCAAGCATGTAGTAAAAATATTTAAATTTTGATACCTGTGTGAATACTTTTTAACCAAGTTTTCAGCGTTGCTTCAGTTACGATGGTCACGAACTCGAATTCCAGTAAGGGCAGTTTCATAAATTGAATTGTAAATCGATTTATGGATTTGTCTTTAAACGCATGACTGTCTGTGATATCTAAAATTTCCTACCACACAATCCAATTCTAGAACCACCCTTCTTTTTTTACTTTTTTCGGAAAAGGAGTGGTTGGAAAACTGAGTAACAAGCAGTTCAAGAAGAAAATATTTGTTGACAAAAGTCTATATGCTCTACATTGGGAGAGGGCATGGTTAAAACAAATGACTATTATGATCATTTGGAATTTAGATTATTGTTTTATCTTCTTCGGTACAAAACTTGGGAATGAACTGAAGATTTATCAAATGCATTTGAGAGATTTTATTTGATATAAGTATTTGATATTTCTTAGTAAAGGTTCATTTATTTAATACCCAAGAATTAATAGTTAAGACTAGCCTGCTTCGCCCGAAATAGATTCTGAAATTATCTGATTTGACTCATAGTTGTAAGGAGAAAAACGTACCAGACTAAAAATAGTCATAATGTGGTTTCTGAGATAAAAACATGCTTTTTTAATTTCATGACAATTTGAGTATTTTTTTTTTTGACAGGCAGACATGATTTTTTATATACGATAGTTAAGATTCATTTATTCAAAACAATGAAAAGCTTTATGCTTTGGAATATGAGCACAAAGAGCAGCTTTAAATTGCTCATAAAACATCATCAATATTCCCACAACAGCAGCAGCCAAGTATTCAGATTTCAAACATTCTGAGATAACTTTACAGAACGTAGATACTGAACGTAAGTGCATCGTAGACCGTCGTAGAGGCCCGCCATAGTTACTACATGGAATATTTCAAATTATTGTCATAACTCAGGTGAGGCAAGACGATGAATAATATTATAAAGCTAGCTTTACACTGCAATTCACAATAAAAAAAATGAAAGCAATTAAAATCCAATTAGTTCCTACCTAGTATTTTATTTAATGAAAGTAATATCGAAAATAATTTACTGTCAATTTAAAATGGAATAAAATATAAAAATGATATTTGTTTTATCTGCTTTCTATGATATGCAGAAAAAAATGTTAAACGAGGTTTAAACACTGTTTACTTTTTCTTATACCATGCCTGTTCCCAATGTGGAGCAAATAAACTCCCAATAAAGGTATCTCAAGAGAAGTTTTTCTACGAAAAATGCTTGTTACTAGGTTACTCAACCTCTCTTTTTCGAAGAGAGTAGGGTTAGAAGGATAGGACTAGGAAATGACTAGTGGTTAGCTAACCATTCTCGCTACGCCCCATTTTTAGGATCGGATGGGCGGAAGGGGATTTTATACATCACAAACATCCATGCCTATGGAGCATAAATCCATAAATCGACTGAAAAATCAATTTATGAAACTGTTCAATTTATGACTTGAACCCGAGACATCCGTAGACGAATCCAACGATGTTGACCACTGCACCACGGACCCTGCACGTCTTCCTTACAGACCGTTCTTAATCAGTGATCAATTTTTTCTATAACTTAATTCATTTCAACTAAAACGCCATATTTAATTTTTAAAACCAATATCAAACATTTAAAATAGAAATATGCAACAAATGATAATTTTATCGAATGCGAAGTTGTACCTTGACAACTGAAAAGACACAACTAAAGTGCTAAAGTGCGTGTTCGAATAATACAGGACCTACTACCCGTGTTATTGGGAAGACAATAAAAACCATTTCAATATTTATTCTGAATATTCAAATAATATATACAATAAATATAATCCTTTTTAAGGTCAAAACTGTCAATTTTTTATGGAAAGGTGTTATATTTTTAAAGTAAAACACATTTTGTTTGCACTACTTTTACATGTATATAATGATCGTTTAAATTTTATTATTCATATAAGACAATTAAGTTTAGCTTTGCACTCTTCATTAATCACTTTTAACGTATTAACTTTCAATTTTTGGTTGAATGATCAGTTGATAATGCTCGTGATGAGTGAAAGTCGTCCTGATCATTATAAACATGTGGAAGTAGTACAAAAAATTGAGTTTTATTTTTATAATACAACAGATTAATCTAAATTTTTATCTTTTACATCTCGTGTATTCCAAGTCTTATATGAAAACAGATTGAACTCTTCAACAATGAATGCATCATACGTGGCATATTTGAAAACTCAAATTCAGAACACGCTTATCGTTTGACAGACTACATATTTTAGGATAGACTATTGGTATGCTTTGCGTTTGAGATATTTACAGTATGTTGTGTTTACATTTTGTTTTTAGATAACTATTACATAAATAAATTACAAAACCACAAAATTTCACCGCTGTGGTGCACTTGAAATACAACAATACACAGAGGCGATTTTTTACCTTTAGCTTACTTATTTTTGGAAAATGTACAGTCGTTTAAATATAATATATAAGGCCCCCAATCATAGGTGTATATTATGGAGCACAACTCCTAGCGATATATTTGTTAAAATAAAAATACATCCTGAATTTAATTGCATTTTAGAATTAGTGTCTAGAATAAATAAATAAATTCTATTTGTTCCCTAAATTACGTTTTATGCATGGTTCGTTCACAATCATCAGCAGAGTGAGCATCCATTAAAACATAGCGTTTCTTTAACATTTAATACGCGCTTTGTAACTGGAAGGCCAGGCATGTGCCACTCGTGACAAAGGGTAGTTAGGAAAGGGGTACACACTCAATAGACATACTATTCTATAATTCTACAAACATAAGACGACCGATGATCTGTCATATTTATTTCACGGAGCAGGGATGGCAAATAGTATCTGATCAATGTGCCAAAATAAGGTAAAATATAATGCTAATTTTCTAACGTGTCAATATAATATATGCGTAGAATAAAGCAATGATCGTTGAAAATGCTCGCAATGAGCGAAACCAGTCCCAATCATTATATAAAATACCTATACAAAACCCACCAATTTAAAATCAGTTGGTATTTCCATACTATATTTTTCCAAATTACAATTGGTTTCTACGAGTTTGCAATTATTTATGCGACTATTTTCCAAATAAGGTTTAAATTCAATATAATCAAATCAGTTTTAAAATTAATTCAAATATCAATGTATTGTTCCTTAGTATGTAATATTTTTTATTAATTTGTCTTATACATAAACGATATAAACTATTCACTCACTGTCAGATTGAGATCATTCGTGTACTCGAATGCCTGAAGATACCGAAATGCAAAACCGGGCTATTACTGATGAAAAACATGTAGAAAGTTTTAAAAATTCAAATTTGATATTAAAATTCCTTCAATCACCCTCAATCAATATTTGAAATTACAACATACAGTATTTAAGTTATTATTTGTTATGCAAAAAAGAATGGTTAAAAATGTAAGTATAATAATAAATGATCTGGATCGATTGTCAAAAATCTTTCGCTTCAAGTTTTTATGACAAGCAGGCATTTTCTTGATTGCATGTTAATAAAATGCAATGATAATTTTTCTTCTGTTAACGTGTTTCTAGTTTTTGAATGTAAATGATTTTCCAATAATTGTAAGTGAAAGGGGAATCTTCAACAACGAGACTGCTAATCTGTTGATGTAAATAATGGTATGTGGCATACTCTTTATCAATTATTTGATAATCGATTACATTCCAATTCATATTATCGATAGGTACATAGAATTCTTTGCAATGACGTCGATAATCTCTGACTAACATAGTATTCTCCATCCCGATCACATTGGTAAAAATAACAAACACACAACTTCAACATTAACTTATAATTTATAAATAATAAAGCGTATACCGTACAACGTTTTCTAGAATGTTAATCTCGTAACTCCAATGTTTCCTTTGTCGTTTTATTATGATAGTTCATTTTTAATCACCGATCAAAATATTTTGATTAGCCGACTCTTAGTCAAGGCAAGTGTGTTAGGTTTCACTTTTATTGATGTTAGCTAAACCCATATTCAATTTAAAATACACCCAATCCTTTAGTAATGCATCTATCCGCTTTTTTCGTTGGTCTTCACCATTTAAATCCAATATTATTCAAATTTTTTTTAAAAAATAGTACGCCATAAGAAAAGTACATTGTAAAAAAAACTATTTTTATTTGAACATAATTTTCCACTTTATTTTTGATTATAATATTGATAAATACACATCAAATAATTATGAAGCAATGCTTCTCGTTAATCTATGATTTAAAAAATCGCTTTAATCAAATATGTTCGAGATGATTTTAAATAATTTTCGAATAGAATATAAATTTCCTTTTGTGGATTGATGTACAGTTTAGTTCAACTCGAGAATATGATATGGGGGCGACACAAGACTTCAAAGGGTTAATTCTGTCACTTGAAATGTAACCTAAGCGAAATGTGAACACCCTGTGTACATGCTTACATTAGAATGCCCGCAGCAAAAATATTAATTTAATTTATAATCAAGCTCGTAAGGTATGTTTGATAAAAGGATTCTTTTAAATTAAATTGACAGCTGAATAATTTAAAAATATAATTTAGAATGCTCAAAATTAATCATTTAAATAAATCACGACTAAAATAAAATGCGTGTGTATACAGGATTTAATTATACTGTTATATTAAAATAACTAATCAATAACTACTCAATTTATCTTATACAGCGTTTACTGATAATCCTATGTGGAATGATATAACATCATTAATTACTCTATAAAAATTGAGAGCAACAGTAATTTCTTAAATCCTTTTTTCAATCATTTTAATAAATGATGATATTTTTTTATATTGTTTTCATTTAGCAAATATGCATTTTTAACTGACTGAATACCATGACTGGATACTATTTAATTTCATTTATATATCGACTGTGGAAAGGAAAAAGGACGTAACCCACACACAAAAAATATTATGTGTAACCCAAACAAAGCGTGTATTAAATTGTATACATTGTGTTTATCGAAAAAACAATATTTTGAAAAGACTTAAGGATAAGACCTTTTGCCGTTCAACATTCGATAAATAATATGTGTATACATCAATAAAGTGTATCAGGACGATTTGTGTGAGTTATAAACAATATTTTTCGGTGTGGTTTACGTCCATTTTCTTTTCCACAGTCGATATATTGTGTTTGATTACCTGTAAATTGTTGTCTTAGTTCATGAAACAACTGTTTCATATACCTACCGTGTAATTGTAAATATTCAATTTTATATAAATAGCCCTGTGAAAATTGTATTTTTATCGGTTGATAATGTTCATAATGAGCAAACCGGTTTTAATCATTATAAACATGAGGGGGAAAAGTACAAACAAATTGTGTTTTATTTACAAAATAATTTTGTCACCAAGAATTGACAGTTAACACCTTAAAAGTGACTGAATACCATTCAAAAAAGCTTTTAAATTATGATCGAATGAATCAGTTGAAAGTTATAACTAAACGGGAACGGTCTCGATATTAATAAAAATGCTAAATAAAATGGTAAAATGCGTAGTAAACCAATAACCATTTTACTAAAGTGTCTTGCTTTCCATATCTTCTCTTAGAAGGAAGATTGAGCAGTTGATTTACGACACTGCATCTAAATATAAGTTTTATTGAAATACTCTGGTTGGCGTCTATATCTGTAATGAACTTGGCATGTTATATTTTAATAGTAAGTCAAAGATTACATAACTTTATAATTTGTTAATTTATAAGGGTTTCTGTACACAAGAAGGACATTTCCGTCCTAAAGTGAAACATTCTATGTGTTCTAAATGTTCCCAAATATAGTAGTTTAACTACGTCTGATGCATGTGTCGATTAATATCATGTTCATTGAAGTTATTGTTTCCGTTTTATGTTCAGCGTATGAATTGAGTGTAACATATTAAAGCTAGCCGCGTCTGCACTTGATCTCTAGCCAACTCTCAGTTCATAACTTTCAAACACTATAAACCGAGGCGAAAGTTTTGAGGCGATGTTAGCTTTTGGCTGTTGGACGAAGTAAGATTATATTTCCCACGTCAGTACCAGCTATTTCAGACACAAGATACTGAATTTAACAAACTTTAGAAAGGTACACATCACAGGCCAGCATGTTTTAGGCGGCTTACCTGTAAATTTGAAATTTAATAATCATAATTTAGTGCGGCAACGGTGGTGCAAAATGCAAGACTGCGTCACGATAAGTTATTATTGCTTTATTACATCGGATGGCATTGATCTTTGAGTTGATCTCGGGTGACTAAAAAATTGTCATGTGGTTTTTTAAAAACTTCAGACCAGAAAATCTTCAACTTGATCGTAACACTTTATCTTGAATATTATTCAGAAAATTATTGAATTTATTTTTATATATTACAACAATGATTTATTTCAAATAAATATCTGATACTAAAGCAATAAAGTTTTGGGAAAATACTTAAAATTAATCATGAATTAGATGAATGAACAGTATTGTCTCAATTTTAAGAAATTGTTAAATACAGAAAACTTAAATTAAAACTTTTAAAATCATCAAAGTAAAAGATTATTTCAAAAGAATTTAAGCTATTTCTTTAAATTCATTTTTCAAAGGGTTCTTAATCTTTTTTTAGTTATTTCTGTGTTAAAATTCTTTGAAAGAAAACTTTGAAATTCCTCTTTCATAAATCATTATAGTATCACCATTGCTTACCTACATATTACACGCATACTGAGCTGCCATACTTATTCAAAAAGTGACCCTTACTCATTATTTACAAAATAGTAATTCATTTAAGACTTTTAATTATTTTAATCGGAATTTTCCGAAACATACAGATTCACGTTGAAGATGAAAATATCATCCGACGTGTAAACTAGTGAACGTATAATTTAATTTAAGACATCGACTGAGGGTGCTTGATGGAATTTCAATATTAAATTTGGATTATTGAGATTTTGTACACTTCCATGTATTTTGTCACTAACGACCCGGGTTTGACGTAACGGCATCTTCAGGCATTCGAGCACACGAATGGACTCGAACTGAGAGACAGTAAACAGTGTCTAACGCTTATATAGAAGATACAAATGCGACAAATATCATTTAC
This sequence comes from Himalopsyche phryganea, assembly GCA_022494535.1. NCBI lineage: Eukaryota > Metazoa > Arthropoda > Insecta > Trichoptera > Rhyacophilidae > Himalopsyche > Himalopsyche phryganea. The sequence goes on along the minus strand of JAGVSL010000010.1, from coordinate 3,471,660 downwards.
GAGGCAATACATTATACGTCTGAGAGCCACACCGATACCTGAGTTAAAATTTCGGAAATCGCCCTAATCCTTATTTTGTAAACACCATATTAACAGAGTGGCGATTGCCGAAGGCGAATTGCCGCTTTTCAACTTCTTTTAGAAATACCAGTGATTTTACAATTATAATAGTATTGTGGGTTTTGACGGGATGTAATTCGACGAATGGGTAAATATATACAATCATTCCACATTTAGTGACATCTGATAGGTGTTTCAACGTATCGGATATAATAGCGGAGAATTAGGAAGGTTCAGCTGCTCATTCAAGATTGGTAAGGAGTTTAACTGCGCTCTATTAATTTCTAAAATTTCCTGATAAAATAATTTATGATCCCCCATGTTTTTATGCAAACAGTTTAACCCCATCATCCGCATTAAACGTATGGTTCTCCATTAGCAAGTGATTTGCGAATGTCGAAGTTTCTTTTTTTAATCTAAAGGCAGCTAAATGTTCTGATACCCTTATATCTAATGTACGTGTGGTTTTACCCACATAGAAATGTTGGCAATCATTGCATTGTAATTTATAAATACCAGATTTGTTCTTAAAGTTTACTCTATCTTTATTGTTAATAAGTAATTTATTAGACGATATTAGACGTTTGCGTTGACCAGAACTATTTTCAATTTGATAATAGATTCTATGAACAAACCGAAGGCCTTGCAATGGGAAGTTGTTTGTCACCACTATTAGCAGAATTTTACATGAACCATTTAGAAAACCTTATTTTTAGCAATAAAACAGAAGTTAGAAACGTAGTTTATTGGTTCCGTTACGTAGATGACATCCTTTGTCTATTCAATGGAACGGAGAGACAAGTTTCTAACCTTCATAATAGTTTGGATGAAAATGAAAATCAAATAAATTAATGCTTATTCATACATTTCATAACATTTAAGTTTTAACAAAAACTGTTCGACTGATTTTATAATGAAGCGTAAACTAAATTTGATTTTATCAATGTTTATTTCAGTCCTTAACATCTCAAAATTTTTCAAATGAAGATACGTATTTTGTAAGATATCCTATATTCTAGATTATGCACTTTAATAATTTACTTCAATTTATTATATTTCTGTAACAACAAGTTAAAGCTGTAACTGAAAGTCAGAAAAAGAAAATTATCTTGTTATAGTATATTATACAATACATTTATCTAGTATATGCCAGAAGGGCTTATTACTAACACAAATTAAACAACGTCGTAAAATAACATAAATATAAAAGGACTATTTCCAAATGTTTGAATTAGCCCAGCAAACCGTGTATGATTTATTTGGACAGGATAATCTTCCTGTCCAGCCAAAGGACTCCCACTTGCTGCGAAGTAAATCCCTGATTCAATTCTGTATTACCAGATATTCTAGGCACATAAAATAATTAACTCTGCGAGAATTCGCACACCCACATTTGCTGAATATTATCTAGCGTGTGAAGTTACAATACAATTTCTATTTATTTAGGAAAACCTTATTTTTCGAAGATAACGTTTTGTTTTATGTAATGTATTGCATAGATTACCTACCGTCGTATTTTATAAAACTTAAAATTAGGAAAACATATTTTGTTACAAATGAGTAATTAAGAGACACAATTAAAATAATGCTAACGTCATTTTTATACAAGTAGCCAAAATAAAAATGAAATCTCTATCTATTTGTAAGTGTAGAAAAAAAAGATTTTTGCCATGTCCTCTCTCATTATTGAGTGTTAATGGAGCATTTATACAGAAGATGTCTAACAATAACTGGTCTTTTATTAGTCAACCAAATTCTTTCTTTATAAATTGTGCGAAAAAGAAAAGAAAATAAAATACATAGCCGGCATATCTATCTAGTCGCCCTAGTCCCGTTTTTAAGATCAGATAGGGGGTGAGTGGGAGGTATCAAAACATCACAGATTGCCATTCTTTGAATACAAATATATAAGTACATTCTGTGATTCAAACAGTTGACTATTTCCAATGGAGTGGACAAAATTACTGATCACTTGTAATTATACGGTTTTATATTGCTGAGTCGTATTATTTAATATTTACTATTATAATTACATGATTGAAATAAGCCTCGGTGTTTTAATTTCAAGCGATTCATCATCCTAAAACTACAACAAAAACATTATGTGCTGATAATGATCTCGTTATTTGAAATATCTACAGATTAAACCTTTACACTTCAGTGTCTAAGAGACAATAGCCCCGCGTGAGGAATTATCTCATTTCGATTGTACAAATATGGCAGTGACTGAGAAGGGATTGTATACCATTATATAGCTAACAAAATGATACGCGATCGATTATTAAATGCAATGATTGTAAATAATTATTGATAATAGTTTCACTGCGATGAAGCTTGTATAATCGAGGGTTGCTTCATCCGTGTTGTTGAAGATGCAACAACTCTAAAATCTCTTAAGAATTAACAATTTACGTACATATTTCTTTAATCATCTTGTCAGCTTAGTTCGAATAATCAGCCTTTTCAGTTGATTAAACATTAAATATTGAAATGGAACGATAAATTAATTAACAAGAAATGTTACAATTATAAGAGAGAGAGAGAGCGCACAAAATGAAAATAATACACGACATGTATAGATGTACCAATTTAACTTGGCTGCTATTGAGAGTGCCACCGTCGCATTATAAATGTTGCCATGCTCAACCAGAACTAATTTTTTTTTAAAATCCAATACTGATATTTTAGCAACGTTTATTAAAAGGAGACAAGTTATTTATTTTGCATAAAATTGCAATTTGAGCAATTTATTCTAGACTGACAATTCTTGTTCCGGATTCGGCGGCGGCCAAGTAATGTTGGTATTACTATAGTAGCTTATATTACGTCAATATCATTTTTGTAAACGGAGTTTAGTTTTGATCTTCGGTCAGAAGCTTGTTACGATCTAATTGAATACTTTATTGAGAGTGGTTAAGTTGTTGTAAACACAGAAATTGCAGTCAAAATGTAGAGGAGTAAAGATTTGAGTAGTAATTTCCTTACGAAAGCATCCGTTTAATGAATGTATGACAATTTTAATTGCGGCACCAATTGTCATAAATAATTATTGGCTCTAAGCCGGGTGCTACAACACTGAATATTATGTTTCTTTATTGCATTAAAATATCCCATATATGTGCAGTAATAAGTGCTGAATACGTAGGTCGGATTCTGAAATATAATTAATCGGTCACTCTATGCTGTCAAATTATCTTATGAAGAAGAGTCAGAGCTGTAGAAATTATTACTATTGAAGTTAGGACCCATATGAGAGCGAGGACAAGTCGAGCGATGTGATAGGGGCGTCAAATAAATACAGCTACGAGGAAGCGACGGACGAGTCTTTAATCTGGTACACCCCAAGCATTCGCTAAGATAATTTATTAGTATATTTTATTCAATCAATGAATTCTTCTTACTTTAATTTTTATTGGATAATAAGTATTGCGGGCTTACGTTTGAGAAAAATGTTAAGTTAGGAGGCAAAAAAGAGTCGTTGAAACAGTCTCTCTTTCTTAATACATGTTCTAATTCCATCACTAAAAAGAAAGCAAGTACTAGATTAAATTATTTATTTACCCATTTCTCTCAACAGCAAAAAAAATCACAAGAGACGAAACATATTTTGCAACAATTACGCTAGACAATATTATTTTTAATGCTTCAGAAAAGTTATACGGATTTTCATGAATCTTTATTGAATGTAGATTAGTTTGAATCAAATATTAAAACAAAAAGCAATGTTTAGGTTCTAATACTTTTACCATGTGGAGCTGTAAATGTGTAACAAACGGAATCCTCATGAAGCATGTTTTTAAAACTAGTTTTACACGAATTGTTTGTAATTAAGTAATTAAAAATTACGTAATTCTTTTCGTAGAAGGCGATCAAAGAAATGTGAGGCTAAGAAAGATTAGTAGTTAGCTAATTATTCTCACTGCCGTCTTTATGCTTATATTTTATGGTCTGATAAAGCGTGGGATTTTGGTACAAAAAATAAAATCAATGTATGAAATTACCCACCCTGGAATTTGGGCACACAACTTCCGCAACCGATTAAACAAAAGGTTGAAATATTTAACTTTAAAAAATTGTAATATTTACGAGCTTACTTTCTACTCAATCATTTCTATCAATCTATTAATTTTTCAGTATTTTCATGGACTTGTATCCAAAGGCATACTACTCATTCATACTAAAACTATCCAATCCTGAAAACGAGGCCTAGGGACAACATTTACCTAACCATTATTCATTCCCTAGCCCATCGTCGTATCCTTAGAAAATTGGTTATAGACAAACATTTTTTACCGAGATGTTGTACATACAAATGACTAGACAAATAATAGATTAGAAATATTTTTACAAATATATCTAAGGATTGTGATAAATGAATATTTGACAGTTCAATATTTCAAACGAAATTTTGCCAGAGTGAGTCTGAATTGAGATCGGTAGCGTATAACTGCGTTGGGTGTACAAGAGAAGGTACGTAGGCTTAAAATTTAACCCTTATAGGCCATCCGTTAGAAATTAACTGGTGAAATTAGGCTCGCCGCACTGCCATTGCAATCAGTGGCGATGTGTGCAAACGTTATCATTAAGTAATGGTGATAAATTTCCTCATTAAATCTTTTCAACGAAATTAAACGGTTTACACAGTTATTGATTCATTTGACATCTACTTGTGAAACTCCATCGGGTAAAAATATGGAAATGTTTTTATTTCTACAAGGACAATTCCAGTTCAAGTGTTTATGGAAAAATAAAGTTAATTCTTTTTATACTAATTGCGCATATACAAATAAGCTGACATAAGCTGAATAATATCGTTATTAACAACAATAATAAATTACGTTTAAATTAAATAAAATTTTATATAGTACGTACGTAAGAAAATATGCCGATTAGGAAAGAATCGATATATTTAGTATGGTTCCGACACAGCTATTGATAATATTTCAAATCTAAAAAAAAATGTATACCGTTGTTCTATTCAGATGCACATTAAGACCTGTCTGGTGTGCTTGGGTTAAGTGACGGTCAACATTTGCTTTCTTATGGTTATTGGAATTTACTGTTTTTCTGTACCTCGCTCGTGGTTATAGTGAAATGAGTAACAAACATAAAACATAGAATTTGGTTATGTGGAAAAGAATGAATAAAATTATATTTAAATCAATGAAGCTGTTCGAGAAGATACGATAGCTAAATCAAAGTGATGCTAAAACAACAACTTTTATCGTGTATTTCAATTATTTTTTCGTTCCTACTCTTCGAATTATTCGGGGTAACACAGTGTGTCATTTATATTATAGGACGAGTCATTTATTTCCTTGCCTCATATAGAAACTTGTTATAAATCATTTTCAAAGTGTTAACTGTGTTTAATTGCTTGATGGAAAAGCATTATATTAATAAAAAAAATTTGCAATAAGCACAAAAAAAAACTGTTTTTATAAATAATTTTAATTGAATTTTTAAATCAAAACATATCCAAAATTGCATACCACCTGTCCGCCCGCTATGATATGTCTTTTTGTCAAGTAGCGATATCCAGTACTGTTGGATTAGGTAAGGCAGCCTCTGCCGTTCTGCGAGTACTGACTGTCACTGTGAGATAACCAAATACCGACTCAATTAGTCTCCAAGTGGAAACCGTAGCAAGCCAACTTCGCCCACCATTGAATGAAAGCTCTATCAAAGTCGTATAGAGCTTTTGTCGTAGATGATTTTTTTCAGTAGATTAATTTTGATTCTATGAATAAAGGGCATGATTTTTTTTCGTAATTCACATTGACAATCACTTTTAAGTTTTTAACTGTCAATTCGAGGAGAAAAGACATTAAATTTTTAAAAATAAAACAGAATTTTATGTGTACTACTTCCACAATTTTTTATAACGATCAAGACATTTTGTAAAATGACATACAAAGTAAATTTTTTTTTTGAACGAATCGTGTTTGCAAATTATACCTTTAATTATCGATTTATCAAACCAATGTTTTGAAGTCAGTCGATCAATCTCTCTCTTCGAGTGGGTAAAGAAAGAAATATTGAACTAAGAAAAGTCTAATATTATAGATCAATTATTATAGTACTCATTATTACTAATTTTCATTATCGGAGAGTGAGGACAGTTGAAAAGGAGGAGTGATTTCTTTATTTCTGTGACAATTTTGAAAAAAAAAACGATTTAAATCTGATGACGTTCTTTTTCATATTGATTTTATAATATTATGCTCATTTATTATGTTATTATTTCGGTTAAGAGAAATGCTTCTTCTGTACGCTTTTAATGGAAATTCAGAGAAAAACGGTGCTTCAGTGTTCATTCAGGCTAAGAGTAGTTATTGTAAAACGATGAAAAATTCAACATTCTTGGTGCACTGATTTTTTTTGTTAAAATTGCGGTTGGGTTATGAAAATTCTCAAATAAAAATAACATTCTGGTTCGATTTTAAAATCATTTTTAGTAGTTCTGTGAAATATGTGCTCTGTCATGGTTTATAATATACTATTACTAACATATTGGAGTATAAAGTCCATAACAAATTTAGAACAATATTTAAAGATGTTTGAAATAGTGTGACTCGCAAGTTACATGCGCAGCCACAGGTGCCGTTAGTGTCTGCACAGTCACGTGACACGGTACTGCAATATCACACTTTACGCGGCCCTTGATACTTTTCATGTTTATGTGAAACCGTGTCGCTGAATTGTCAGCATTTACCATAAATAACGAGATTTAAATACATAAACCATTGAAGCAATGTCGGGAACGATGCGCACTTATCTGTTTATATAAAACATTGTGTACCGAAAACATGGAACGATAAAAATGTTTATCGTTTTGTAAGTTACCTTTTTTATATCTGTATTTTACAAAGCGTTTCTAGTGTGTATGAAAATTTTTTGACATTAGCAATGTCAAAAAAATAATAAGATTTTCGTTCACGTCAAATTTACAAAACATTTTTACTTTTTATGCATATCCAATATTTTTCTTCAAAATCGTTCGTTACCAATGTCCTGCGTATGGAATCTATATGAAACATCTCAACAGATTTTGATTAGCGAGAACTGTTTGTTATTCAGTCAGTCAAAAAATGACACAAGGATTAGCGCAGTAGCTAGTAATTAATTAAACGCTTTCGCTACGCCTTATTTTTAAGATCGGTTGGGTGGGACTGGATGTAAATATTGATATCGATCCCTTTAAATAAAAATTCATAAAACTAATGAAAATCAATTAATATTTTTTTCGTTTGTCGCCCAAGAGCGTTGAACATTCCAGGACCGTGTACTAAATACGTTTATTAAATAAACATGGAATTGTTCCGAAAATATTCCCATCATTAATATTGCTGACGCTCAAAGGACTAAGATTATAAAGTAATGATAGAAATAAGATATTAAACCTATCAGTTATTTGAAAGTATTGCTTTATTGAATACTACTATTTCATCATCGACACGGAGAAAAATATGATTTTTTTCTGGTATATTATTTATTATTTGTACAAATTATCCCTATACATATTCAATCTACTTTTTAAGATAAATTTTATTCATAATATTGTATATATATTGAAAGATACTGTTTGAAAAACACTTAAAATGAAATTTAAATGAAAATACTGTTAATATTATTGACTTTTCTATTACGTGACAAAATACTATAATACAATGATTTCATTTATCACCGGAAACAATATGTTCGCATGATTTAAATGGTTGTATGAAAATTTGTAATTTGAATATGGGTAAGGCGGGAGAAGTAGGCGGGAAAAGCGAATGATGGAGTAATATTTAAGTGAAAACACATTTGGGATTCAAAGAGGATGTTGTACGACCATCTGTCGCCGGGGACTGGGGCCAGATGGGGATGGTCAGTTTGATTACAGAGGCGGTGCGTCATATATAAAAAATGATTATTTATTAATCACATGTCATTGTCAAAACAACGAAATGTTACATATTCCTTTGATAATCATAATAGCGGTCACATAAATGTACTTCTTCTTTGGGGGCTCTATTAAAAACCGATTGCGTGATAAATCTTCGTTCATCCTTATGAGACAGGCGTTTTCATTTCTTTGCGTTGGTTTATCGGTGGTCTTCTGTATTAAAACCATTAAAATATGAATTGGCCCTTTAAACACGTTGCTGGTTTTTTAACCTTATTATAATTGAATTGTAAAAAGTAAATGTAAATTTAATAATCTCATTTTCCGTATGCCATTTGATTTTCATGCTGATATACTCGGGATGACATAAGATACAACGTGATAATTTTCATAAAGTTCTAACTTTTTAATATGCTCCATTATTTCAAATACGTTTTTGACATAATATAAGAACGCACACACTTTACTTTTTAAATTTATATTGACTTTACGAGTCATCTAATCTTGGAGCGAATATGGTTCTGGTTAAGCTGTGCCTTTACTCAAGGAAACTAACCAAAGGATTTCCATCAAATCACAGTGCAAATTATTGGGATTATTTGTATATAGATTGTCTACTAGATTCTTCCTTTAACGATCGTATTGCATTGTATCATTTTTACATCCTACGCTGGACCTGTGGCCCTGTTTACCATGCATCTCGACTAGATAGCTGCGCCATTAATACCATCTTGAGGTTGAATTTAAATAATACCGGCAGTGGTCAGACTTCAGACTATTTGGCATCAACAAAAATGCAGTATTTCAATGACAAATGGTAATGGGAAATCATTAACATAAACATACATATATTTTACTGTTATTAACTAATTCATTAACCGTAGATAAAAGATCAAATTTATGATTAAGTGTATTTAAATTATTTGATAACGTTCTAGTACGAGACCAAGCAATTTTCGAAAATGTTTTTGATTATTTAAGACTTGTTGACATATTTTTATGTTCATTTATTGATAGGGGATATTGTTCAATTTAACTCGTTCATTGCTGTGCTAATTACTTAGATTTGAATGCCCTATCGATTGCTATACAGTTTTTAACGACCGTCAACGCGTTTCACGTTGTGTTAGCAATGAATGAGTTAACATAATATTTACATGAATTCGGGATTGTTGTATTTTGACGAATAAGAATTATGTAAAATGGTTTATTGCGTAGTAGTAAGTCTTGATATATATATAATATAATATCATTGGATAAAATAATAATTATTACATTAGGTAATTATAGCATTCAATAATAATAAGTAATAATCATATGCTCTAATAACAAATGAATTTTGGCCGGCACTGATTTTTGATAAAATGCGAATGGACGAAGTTGAAAATTATTATTTGAAACACATCAGGCGTGATAATATAAACGTTTGTGTAAAATGATTCCTACGTTTCTGATTTAAACAGACTCTTTTGCATATTATGCAAATATTTCTTACCTAAAATAACCACTTTATAATACAGCGATAGATTTGTTTTCTTTCGTTTAAATATATTCAGTATTCATGTACAGTTATAGAATGAAATATTTTAATACTCATCGAGATTTTGAATTTTATTTGATGATTATAATACATGTCAAACTGAAGTCTGTAAAATCAACCATACTTTAATTTATAAGGTTAAAGAAATTTGTTGAGTCTTTTATTACTTATAATTAAAACCGACCCAGCTTACAGATTTCGATTATCGTAATAATTATATACGATAAACTCTCTTCAAATATATTCTATATAATTAAATGTAGGTATATTGCCAATTATTTTGTAAATATAATTAAATAATAGCTAACTGAAACACAACTGTATCTAATATCTATGAATTAACGATTTATTTTCTATTCATTATTTCACTGATCTGACGTCATAGAGCAGTGTCTGCCAAACTTTTTTACCTCGCAGCAGACTGTGATGCACACAAATTCCCAAAAAATATGACGATCCTAATGGTAACATAGGCTTAATTACTTTAATAGTCGATTGAGGTTATTGACTCAAAAATAAAATCCAAAATGCTGTCAACTCCAGCATACAAAATTAAACTTTGTACAAAAGATCGTTTTTTTATATTTATGAAAATTTTCTCCCTTATTATAATAAAATCAGGTGTGTGAATCTTGTAAAAAAATTGACGACCCATTGGTACATTTGATAGTCAATTAGTGTAATTAAAAAATACTTACAAAATGATGTTGAAAGAATTTATAATATCCCGTGCACTTCTGGCAAAACTTCAATTTTGTTTTAGGAAGCGTCTACGCCTGGGTAGCTATTTCGCTTTGAGTCTGATCCACAGTTATAATTTGTCTTTTTCTTTAGCGGCACACCTGAAACTTCTTACGACACACAGCTTGGCAGTCACTGTAAAAGACTATTCTAGCGACGTAGTTAGACTTTTCACACTCTTTCTCTCTGTTAATTTGCATTATAGCTATTTTTTGCTTTATTTTAAGTGCAAAATATTTTTAAAAATAAAACCACAATTCTTTTGTACTACTTTCACATGTTTACAATGATCAGAACCGGTTTAACTCATCACGAGCATTATCAACTGATAAAAATATAAACAAAACAGGGCTATTTATATAAAATTAAATGCTAAAAACTAAGGTATATAAAACAGTTAGTTCATGAACTAAGACAAGAATTTACTAATCATCAAACAAATTATACATAAACCAAATAAAATAGTCTACAATTAAAATGTTTAGGACCTATTACAAATCAATAAATACTTAACTAAAATCAGAAATATAACTAAATTAAAAGTCCATTAATTGAGCAAAAAATTTTAGTGACATTACTGATGCTTAAATATTCATTAAACAAATAGCATATTGGTCAATTTTAAGAAGAAATTAATCAATCATTTAAAAACAATGAAATATTAAATATATAATTAATACTACTTGTCTTAGTTCATGAACCAACTGTTTTATGTACCTTAATTTTTAACATTCAATTATATATAAATAGGCCCTATTATGTTTGTATCTTTATCAGTTGATAATGCTCGTGATTAGCGAAACCGGCCCTGATCATTATAAACATGTGAAATTATTACAAACGAATTGTTTTATTTTAAAAATATAATGCCTTTCCACCATGAATTGACAGTTAACACCAAATATGTTACGCCTGACATATATTTTATTAATAGAACATTAATATAAAACTTTTTGATACAAGTGTTTTCTGTAACTGTTGTAATAATATATAGTCGTTTTATGCCTTGAATGCTTGTTTATTTGGTATACCATCTGGCCATTGAAGATATGAATCAAAAATTTACATAACTTAATTGAAATCTAAAATCAACACAATAATAATGTTAAGCATAATTAGTAGAATATTAATTTGGCTATTCACATAAATTTTAAACGCTCTCTTAATTTGTAACCGTATACAATGCAAAATTTGCAATAATTACGCTGGGAGGCTGGCCACCCCATCGACTCCAAGCCCACCCCCACACCCGGTCACCGCAACAACAGTATCGTATTAAACGTCATTAAATCAATATCGAATGCGAACTGTTTGCATGAACAATGCTTGCACACCGATTAATTAACGGAGAGCCGAGCCATTAATTGATGTTAATACAGGTGCGCAGGTAAATCAGTACAGGTGCATTCCGGAGTCTGCATGTAAATTTAGATACCGAATATGAAAAGCGGTTCAAAACAATACATGACATAAAAAGCTTGTAACAAAATTATTGCACATACATATTTGTTATTATTTTGTTTAATTATTTTAGTTAACTATCGTTTAAATGTAAATATAAATATGATAAAGAACGTTTTACAGTGCAATTATTTATCGACCTATCACCTTGACTTACGACCATTTGCATTTAGAAGAAAAAAACAAGCACCGCCAATGTACTTACTGATAAGTCCTAAAACTAAAGTGTGCCCAACCAAGTGTTGGCGAATTTTCCTGGGAAAATTTGAAACGCTAATAACATTGTTCCACTGCAGAATACACCCTTTAAGAATGGTGTGATGTTTTACAATAGTTAAGATTTTTATTTGCGGTATTTTTATATTACGATATAAATATAACTGAGACACTGTACGTCAAGAAAATTTCAAACCTATTGAATTTCAATTGTATAATTACATCCGTCAATATATTTTACCGAATCAATGTTGATGTTGACACACTTGTGACATTTCAAATGCCGGATTTTTCAATCGATTTTTTAAACTTCATGTCAGAATTTTTCTATTTTTATAAATTAAAAATAAACAAAGGGTACATATTTGATTAATAGCATCAAAAATATTAGTTCGTTTTCATTTTTTGAACGTAAGATTAGTTCTGCATCAACCCTAATATCAATATTTACTATTTAATGAATGAAATAAATGGTTGTACAGTATTTATCTATATCTCCAATCATATAATATTTTTAAAACATTTGTTTTCATCATTTCATTCAACAATTACTTGTATATATACCTTGATGTATCTGTTTATCTGTCTGTAATGCACCGCACACCACATCGCTTTCGCACAATCCACAATGCGTATACAGTGTGTGTTTGTGAATATGAGTGTTGAGCGACTGTTGACAGACACTACCATAACTTAACGTATAGTATTACAAGTATATCAATATGCTGCGTAACATTTATTTTAACAAAAGGTAGATATTATTTTTTATTCTCGAAATTTTGATTGACAGAAAGACAGCGTACAGAAAAAACATAATCATAATCCTTAACAATTTAGGTCAGTCAGTTTGAAAAATTGGAATAGAGTAGGCGGCCGTTATAGTAATTATATTTTGTAATCTTGAAATTTCTCGTTACATCTGGTGAAATAAATTTAGACGTATCAGTATCGACGGCAAAGCGGCGCCATTTGTTTTTCAAAATAATTAAAATCTTCCCCTTGACGCTTTACCAAATTACACGGGGTGAGATTTGTGTAATTGAACGCAAGCACAGTGAGCTATTGTAGTTTAAATATGGTATACAGTTTAATTTTAGAATATTTTTTTAAAATAAGACGTGGTAATAGAAATATGGCAACCGGGAAAATCTGCTCAGTGATAAAGCAATACAGTGTCAAATAGAAAAAGAGAAAAATAAAACACACAATATTTTTGTCGTATCTATTATATTTTTGAATTAAATGCATAAACAACACATTTTTAAATAAACATTTAATAGAATTTCATTTATTTTTTCACTTTATTGATCTATCACCGAACGATAAATATAGTTATATTATTTTTTTTTTAGAAAATGTTATACACAATAATGTTTCAATATCTTTTTAAGAAAAGCTGCAGTCACAGTATTAAGGAGAAAATAAAAAACATCGTCTGTGGTGATTTTTTATGTATAAGAATTTTTGTGAGTTTTTAATACATATTTTTTTTACCATTTCCGCTCCCAATGGCATATATCCTCATAATGGAGGTATTTCAACAGAAGTTTTCTACGAGAAGTGCCTGTTACTCAGTTGCTCAACCTCACTTTTTGGAAGAAAGTAGATATATAAGGATAGAGCTAGTAGAGGAATGGTGGTCAGCTAATCGCTTTCACCCCGTTTTTAGAATTAGATGGGTGGGAGGAAGTTTTATTGCTATAATAGAGTTAGTTACTCACATTTTGTCAATGTTTTGTAAGTATAATGAAGATTAGCAGTGGTATTCATTAAATTTCGAGGCTGAAAGAAAACATTCGAGCCGGCCTTTATTTTGTAAATGACCCTCATTGAGTATATTAATATAATGCAATTCTTAATAATCATTCTCTATAATATTATTCATCACACCCCTATTTTGTATTTCGTTCTTTATGAGTGATTAGAAGTAAAACCTATAACATTTAAAAAGTAGAAACCTTTTCAAAATGTTCAATTACACTTAAACAATACAATGGTTGCGAAAGTGTTTTCGTTTTTTTTAATCCGTGAAACTGGTTCAAATAAGCATGACGTCGTTCCTATTATACCTGCACAATTTCAAATTTTCAGTGAAGCATAAAAACAATTAAAAAATATCTTTATAGAATTAAATCAAAAATATCAAACACGTAATTTATATATTTTTAAATATGTATACTTAACTAAACATTTGTTTAAGGGCAATTGTTACAGTATTGATAATTCAAAAAGTCGATATACAATTTCGCAATGGAAACGACGATGAGTGTTTCTATATCTTTATAGAAAATCTCTTAATTTAAAAATTGGTAAAATTACTTTTTGACAAAAAGTTTCGTGCTTACCTTGCCGTCGCTCACCTACGATGCATCATGTTACATTCTAACACAAACAAATAACCCTTTATCGGTTCTGCCATCCTTATGCCAATTATGCAACTCATGTATGTTTGCTCACAAGCACATGGGACAATATAGACACACATTTGTGAACACAATACATACAACAATGTGCGTGCTGGGGATAATAATTATTAGTCTTATGGTGCACCAAACAATTTATTAAAGTAATCTCTTATAAGCTGCAGTACATCTGATGTATATATAGCTTTAATTACCGAATACCATTTTTTTTATATCCCACCGATTTGCAAAAAAAAATGTTTTTTATAATAATTAAACCGTTGATGCACTGATGAATTTAATGCAATAGATTAAGGAACACTCGATCGAATATAATATTGAAGTCCATCAAGCACCCTCAGTCGATTTGTTAAATTATATCAATATTGCTAGTACAGCAAGATTGACTGAACTCTACTGTGAATTTGTGTTAAAATATCGTGTTGTTAATATAAAGTATTTACTGTCGATTAGTTGGTGTTCATTCGTGTGCTCGAATACCATAAGATGCTGCAAGGCGAAACCCTGGTCGTTAGTGGCAAAATACACGGAAATGTACATAATTCTATTCGATAATGTTGTATAAATTTCAAAATAAATACGGCGATTTAGTTGAAATTAATTCTATTCTTTACTATGAACAACTTTTAATTTTATATTAAAATTGAACTTCCACAAATTTACCACAGAATTACTTTGCCGAACTGTCAATTCTTGGTGAAAAGCCATTATATATTTAAAATAAAACACTATTTGTTAATATATAATTTGTTTGGATTACCTGTAAATTCTTATCTTAGTTCATGAAGCAACTTTTTCATGTACTTTGTAATTGTGAACATTCAATTTTATATAAACAGCCCTGTTATGATTATATTTTTATCAGTCGATAATGCTCGTGATGACCGAAACTGGTCCAGATCATAAAGTGTGAAAGTAGTACAAACAAATTGTGTTTTATCTTTACAATTGAGGTTAGTGGAATAGTCTTATAATTAATACTTAAATCAAATGTGAATTTATCAAGTAAATAATGACAATAGCATCAATGCTGGTACAAAAATTATAGCTTTTCACTCACTTTTTAAAAAGAAATAAAATGGGAGATATGTAGAAACGGCATACGCATCAAGTTTATCAAAAAAGAAAATCTGATGACAATGTCTCCGAGCACACATATCAAACAATAAAATTAATACAACGCGCTGTTACAAACAACCGCGGTTCGTTCGCAAGGAGAGAACAGATCGTAAAATGGATTATTATTTTTATTGCCCACCATCTTTGTCATTGTCTCCGCAATTATTATTATTGCAGACTATAACGTTTATAATACACTTTGTCAAATCATGGCAATGTAGAGGTTTTCTCTCAGATTTTGGCTTCAAATGATAACATTTTGCGCATTAAAAGTTATATGTTTTCACGGTATGAGGAAGGGAATGGGTTTCTACCCCATCTATACGGAACACGATTTTGGAAGAGTTGAACGATGATAATTTAATAACTTAAATGTAATTATGTAATTTCAGTGTCTAATTTTTAAGACACGTCATCTCCCAATCTAGATAGATTAAATCGTCGCTGTTCTGGAAAAAAACACTAAATCGAAAAAATTACACATTGAGTTAGTTATATCAAAATGTTCCTTATTTTAAACTCTACCGTATGAAAGAACTCACATATTTTTATAAATTATGCCTTTACTTCAAAATAGCATTTCAAACATTTGGCAAACTTCAAAATCTTATTACTCAAAACTAGTATTTTTTTAGTTAGTGTCTTCTTCCAGAACAACGGCGATATCACTTTCATGAAACTATTTCAAAAGAAATTATTTTTAAGAGTTAATTCAGTCACTCTAAAATCTCTAGATCCAATAAATGACAGTAGGTAGTTACACCATCTACTCAATGTTTTCAGGGTATTAATTATAAAACAATATGTGTTTTTATAAATATTTTACATTATAGCTAATAATTGGTAATGCACCTAATATTTTTGATTAAAAACAAAACACTCAAATCGGTAAGAAATGACATCACAAACAACCACATTCAAGGTCTCAAATTTAATATAAAATTAAATTAAAAATTGATAAGTGGATACCAAGTGGAATAACTAAGTTATCAATTTTTAATTTAATTTAATTTTAAAAATGAGCTTCCACAAAGTTACCGCCGAATCCATAGAAAATATGTCTCAAATTTAAATTGAAACTTGCCGGAAACCCTGACCAATCAGTTGGCTATGGTGAAATTAAACCAGATACGCCGACAGATATAATGGAATATGATAGAGGGTGGATGAGGAGGTATGAATTCGTCATAATCATTGAAAATACAACAAAACTATTAAAAATACATTTATTGAGTACTTGAAAACGAATACTAAGACTATCTATATCGAAAATATAAAGCTAGAAAAGATATGTTAACAATATTAAGTCTCAGTTAATCTATAGCCTGATTAAAGTTATAAAAGACAAATCCTAGCATCGAAAGCTTTTTTACTAATGACAACTCTTTAGAAGCTGAAATACATGGACTAATGTGAAATTTGGTTTATATTTGAAAAAAATCTTGACAATCAAATAAGCTATTTATGGATATCGTACATAGTGCAGTCATGGTGAGTTGGCTTGTATCAGTGAAATGTGAAGTCGAATAGGTGGCGCGATGTTTTATGGGCCGAAACTTCCGCGCAAAATGCTATTTTAACAGTCTTTGTGAATTTAAACTTTTGCAAAGGTTTCCCCGTAAGAAATAGTATGATATCGCTTCGAATGAATGATACGCGCGCAGTATAATGCTAATTTAGTTAGGCTCCATAAAGCAATCGTTTTCCGCTCTTATGTAAGATGAACTAACTTACTTACTGAATGGAAAAGACATTTAACAAAGTTTAACCCGGTAATAAATTTGAAGATAAGGTAAATATGCTTTACAGCATGCCACTCTTTTTATAATCAAAAACTTACTAAATGGTGCTAATAACAATGGAGTTATGAATAACATTTAATTACAAGTAAGAAAATGCCAATTATCATACAAAGGAATCAGAAAACTCATCATAGAATTTCACATTATTTTTTATTTTCCTTGATTTGAATGTTTAATTTTTTGCCAATATCCTATCAGTAATTAAATTACGTAGAAAATGGTATTTCTATTAGCAGCATTTTATACTTTTTCAGGCAGAAAAATAGTAGCATGTTGTAGAGCATATTTACCGAAGATAATACCAATTTTGTATATGTACGTTATAAAACATTGAACACAAAGCAATATACAAAATCTTCATGCTTTTTAATGAAATGCAGCAGTATCTCACATAGTCCGCATTTACAATTTTATATAATAGCTAATCTGTTTTATTACATCATTTTTTTTATTCCATTTGTAAAACTGGCAACGTGTTTTGCTTCATTGAAAGTCATCTTCTCACTTTATGTATCTAATCCCGTAATTTTTAAATGTATTGAAAAATTAAGATTTTTAAGATCGCCTTAGTTCCCAATCAAGTATCTTAACAGAGTTGTTTATTTCAGAATATGGTTAAGTCAGGCAGTTAACTTCTATCTTCGGTGAGAGTTAAGAAGAAAGGATTCAGTTAAAAAAAGAATTAGTTAGCTAATC
Organism: Himalopsyche phryganea; assembly: GCA_022494535.1. Classification (NCBI taxonomy): domain Eukaryota; kingdom Metazoa; phylum Arthropoda; class Insecta; order Trichoptera; family Rhyacophilidae; genus Himalopsyche; species Himalopsyche phryganea. The sequence continues at coordinate 3,453,711 of JAGVSL010000010.1, read as the reverse complement.
ATTGTTCCTGCGACCCATTTAAAGGATCTGGCACGTGGAAGATGAGACAAAAATCTATAAAATGACAGACTAATCAATTTATGAAAGATTACAATAGATGTTTCGGATAGTTTACCGAGTGGACAAAAGCCCTACATCATTGATTACTCAGCTACGAGACCGGATAAGAATTTGTTGAAAGAAAAATTTATTACCATCACTTCAGGAAAATATTTTCAATTGTAAATATTTTTAAAACTGTTTCATTAGATACATCAATTACTTAAAAATGATAAAATGTGCACGATGCATATCATTGATTTCATTTAAACAAATATTTAATATGATGGTCGTATATAAAGTTTTTAATATACAAATTGTAGGCAATGAATAATATTTCTACACGGAGATCCATCGGTATAATAAATTCAAATTTGATTTAATCCCGAAGCTGAATGTAATAAAACAAAACACGTAGAAGTGTTCTATAGACGCGGATGTAAGCACGCGTGAGCCTAGACTTATTCTTGTACAGAAATTGGCTTAGAGAAAAGTGAGCAAAGATAATTTGGAAAATACATTAATATTCACATCACCTTTCGAAGCCTTGAGCTCTCGAAACTTTTCACACAAGCTGCGTAAGTGTCTGAGCTATGGCTTACGAAAAATGGGGGTGTCGAATAGATATCTTTTGAATTCCCGAAAAACACTTATTTTTGAATGCCAAAGAGTTTATTTTGTCTTTTCGTGTTTAGTATTTAACTTGCACATGTGACTAACCACGAATATCTTATCGTAAACAAGTCGTAAAACTAGTGGGTATTTTTTTAAACTTTAATCACTTGTTTTGTTGTTAAATGTTTACTATTCAGTTTTTGTTTAAACAAAAATAATCATTACATATTCCACAATTTTCATTCAACAGTCAGTTTCGTAATAATCTTTAGAAATTTAGAATGTTGTGTTGATTTATATATCATTAGTAATAATTACTTATTTCACTACACATACAAATAATTTGTCGATTGATTATATTTAATTAAACCGGAGACGTTTTATAATTATTAAATTCTACACTTTCTTGTAAATTTGGGATGTGTTTATATTGTACAGAGAAATCAAATATAAGACAGCTTAGTTTCTTAGATATTTATTACATTATTACAGGTGATCCAAAAAATAAATATGTAAATGAATTAAAGACTTAATTAAAGTCATATAAAACTGTTTTTACATAAAATAAAATCTTTCCGTTTAATTCGCTTAGTAAAAATGCTTTTACTTTGCGCCTTTTTATTTACCCTTTTGGGACGCACCTACACTGCTATCAGGGATAGAACTGGTGCATGTGTAAGGGTGGCTTTTTGGGAGGGCAGACGTAGGCTAAGAGAGTTTTGTGACAATAAGCCAGCTTATGAAACTTGATCGAGGAAATTAGTACGTTGCTAAGTTTACTCTCGCAAGTTGTCTTCTATGCCGACGGAATAAATTTGCAATAAAGTCCAAAATATGTGAATGTTTCAAAGTATTTCCTTTCATACAATAGTATTTCAATACGATAACCACTTATAGATTTTTAAATTATTACAATGTACAATATACCTATTATATTTATCTTGATTTATCTATCTGTCAGCTGTACTACACAACACAACTCTGCGCTGGTCCACAGTGTGTGAAAAACAATATTTGTAAAAGCGCAGGTGTTAAGCGATTGATCACAGGTGACACTGCCACCTCTCTGTATAATATTACAAGTTATATATTGTCAATATCGAAAACATATCATATGGAGTGTTTCAATGATGCAAATTGAAATACACTTTTTAAAAAATATCTGTAATTTTAATATATTATTACATGTACACTTGATAGCTATTTTGGCATAACGCAATCGTATCTTAAATATTTTGTAATGTTGGCATTTTTCCACACACAGTGCATTGATTTTGTATTGAGTTTTTCATGCTAACAACATTTAATTACGGACTATTTACCGTTACAGTATTTATTTGTTTTATCGTTATATACATTTTTAATGTCTTTTCACGAAAAATTTAAAGTTAAATCCATTCAAGTGAAGTTTTATTTTCATAATTATTCACAAATTTCAGTATATTTTCGATTATTTAACACAAGAAATTGGTATGAAATCGCGAAGAAATTCACCTCCACAGCAACACCGCGTAGACTAGTTACTCCCCGGTGCACAGAGGGTGGAAGGTAGACGGTTAGATTCACCCGCGAGTGTATAATACAACTCTCCACTTATTCTGTGCGATTATAAAAGGTAAATTTGGTTTCCCTCCAAGTTTAATTGCTGTCGCATTGTTTCCCTTGATTTGATTTTGTATCTCTATAGAGCTCAACATAATAATAAGGGATAATAAGATTTTGGATAGTTCGAAGCGCAAGGCAGAACGCTGTAACTCGGACATTTTTTGCTAATAGGGAAATGGGTTATATTTTTACTTTCGCACGCTAGCAAAATAATACAAGTCAACCATATTGTGTAGAGGAAATAGTCTAAAGGAAAACAGAAAATAATTTAACGAAAATCAATCTCAAGTAGACATCTGACTTTATTTTATATTCCCACCGTTTTAAAGCGGTATTATTAAAAAAATACATAATTTCTTTCAATAAAACTATGTTAATAATATCTACTGGTAAAAATACATATTCGATTTTGTCATCTTCCACTAGTAAGTGAAGTTGAACCTTGAAAATTTCATTCCTTGTTTTATATGCCATTGTTTATATAACCCAAAAAAAAACATCCCAGAAACCCTTCTCCGTTTCCATCGTGATCACTTCATGGAGAGACTAGACAGAGAGCCCCAACTTGTGCCAGCTCAGACACCGACAAAATACATAAATTGGATGATGCAGACAAGGCTTTCAAGATATTTTTTTCTGTGATGAAGGTGGCCGACTACAATATCAATGCTTCAAGAAATACCCGTTGATAAAAGCAAACCATAGCTTTTGCACGCAAACGTCTGACAAAAAGTCTACACGTTCACTTTCGAGACATTTTTGAAAGTAACTTATGGACTGGAAAAGTTATTAATTTCTGATTATAATTGAATAAGGTCGTGAACTGTACGCCTACCGTCAGTATTTGCAAGAGTCTTGATTGGTTTCCCATTAAAAGTTATTATCTAACAGAATCGTCAATCTTATGTAAGACAGTAATAAGCTAGAATACACGCGGGAAAGAGATATTGTAAAACTGAGTTTAAACCCATATTACAAATACAAATTGCCAGGAAACTAAGAGGACTCCACATAAAAAAATTCAGGGTTTAAAAAAGGTAGGGTAAAAAAATAAGAAATAGTAATTGAAAGTTTATTGGTGACTTTTAACATCGCAATTAATTTCAGTTGATATATCAAAACAAAAAATTTCGAAATATGTTTTTAAAACAGAAGAAGAATTTCATTTAAATCAACAAATGGAAATATTTATTTTACAACGTTGTTGACAGTATTTATTATAATCCCTGTTGCCATTATGTTGGCTTAACAAAACTTGTGAAAGAGCTCCGTCTATTCATTCGGCAAATTCTAAAAGCCAACAACTTTCTGCCTAATTGTGTTTCTCTCCAGTTATTGTACGGTTTGCGTTGTTAGTTGCACAGAAAGCGTATTCATTTGCATCAAGTATTTTGTTATAACCGCTAATTTGCAGCTCCAAGACTCTCTTTAACCCTGAGAGTGCACTTCGGGTAAAATTAAATCGAATTCAAAAACAATGTATTAAGGTTCATTAGCTAAACTTAACATTAGATAGAGTAATGATTAACCTTCTATGAGAAATTAATTCGTATTAATGTTAAAATTATTACCAACAAATTCAATTATTAATACGTATTTTTATAAAATATTTTTTAATCGATTAAATATAATGAGAGTGTGAGAAACTGAATAAGAAGCAGTTCTCTTAAGCAGCAAAACTTATGTTGAATTACCTCCGTTAGGAGTCCATATGCTTCACATTTTGAGCGGCCATAGTAAAAAAAAGCTATTATATAATATATAAACTTATTTTTAATATTATGTTTACATTAAATTTATCTTTGTTCAAATGTGCTTAAAACAACTTGTTGCTAAATCATATACGAGTGATTACATTTATTGGTATTATTTTATTATTATTATGTATATGAATATATCGTTTTTATTGAAAACTAAAAGACTTTTGCCTAATTATTTGTTGAAATAAAGGCGATATTACGCGTTATAAAAAAATAGTTCCACTTTAGGACTTCATTTACGATGAAAGATGAAACGGTGTACAGTATATTTTAAATGCATTTCAAAATCTATAGTTATCAAATTTACATCTCATGAATGATTGGTTTTTGAATGGTTTAAGAATACTATTGCACTATTGCAGTATATTTACAAAACATCTGAAAATAGTGTTTACGTATTTAATTATATTTTGTGACTATGTTGCCGGTACTTTGGTACTACGATTTTTACAACCTCTGTCAGCTTCTATAATTCAGCATAATATATAGGATCATTGCGAAATATCTCAAAAGAAATTGTTTCAAATGAGAAATGATTATAAGTTAATCGCTCACTGTTTATTTAAGTGTCCATACGACTCTTTGAATCGTTAGTACAAAGCAGAGTAGGATAAAATTCCAAGTACATTTACCACTTGTCTACGTGACCTGTAATGTGACACTACGGTTAAGAACACTATGGTTATTTGTTGATTTCAAAGAATGTCGTTTGGAACATATGTTGACTTATTGTACAGAGAATCCATTTATAATATGGTATTAATAAAACATTGTTTATTTTTATTATTGTATTTTAAAAAGCAGGTATTTCCAGAACGTCGTCCGCGATACACTGGGCGCCCGTGGAGTCATTTACGGTCAATCACAGCTGGATCAAAATCAATGATATTATCAGTATTTGACAACAAACTGATCTTAAATCCAGATTTTGATTCAAATAGTCGACAGTAAATCTTATATCTCAGTGTTATCATAAACTGATAATTTAAAAAAAAAATCTACAACATTAGGAAAAACGAAAATCATGTTAGCAAGGTTGAGAATTTATGATGAGTGACAAGTTGACCATGCGACTGAAAGTATTGTCATCCTTGATAAAGAGTCATCGTAGTACAAGCCTCATATTTAATCATTGCGATTAATTTTGTAGAGACTCATTAAGACGAAATGTAGCTTGTGAAATTTGTGTCGCGGAAGTTTTTTAAAAGATGCCTCTTCAATCATTGAATATATCTGAGGACGGTAATTCAGCGCAAAGGTATGTGACTGGCTCGAGGACGTTAGGCTTAATTAACCCCCTGGGCGACTATAGGGTGTTGGCTTTGGGGGCTGAGATGGAGCTAATTTGCGCGGAAGGGGTTGAAACTCCAAGGGCCCGAACCGGGGGGTGGAATCCTTCAGTTAATTAACTAAACACCGTGTTTGTACCGACCATTTGTGACGTATGTATGGACGGAGAACATACATTATGGTGAGGGGTGTGTAGATATTTTGAGCTAACCAGCATGTTTGGGAAGGTGGAATAAAAAGCGAAGATAGAATTTCTCTGAAATATATTATTGACAATCAATTACGTAAAAATGAGAATTATTCTCATATGATTACTACAGAACCCATCTGGTTCATATTTTGACACTAAATTTTTGGCTTTAATTGAATATTTTTTTAATATTATTACACGCTGACATTGATCAGAAGATGTTTTAAATTTAAGATATTAGTAATTGAAGATATTATAAATGAAACCTAAAAAAAATAAAAAATAAAAGCGTTTTTCTACATTTAAAGTAATACTATTGTATTCGTATAGTAAGTGACTGTGTTTGAAATTAATATGGAAAGTATGAAAATTTTAATGAAATCATCGTATGTAAATTAACATAAATATATTTACTATATTTAAGGCAATATAGTATTAGAAAAAAGGCAAGGTTGTTAATTTGTAGGCATCGAGCGGTGGCTATATAGGGAAAAACCATAGCCAAATAAGAAAGAAACAAGTCAAACATTTTTCAGTTTGTTTACAAATTTTAAATATCATTGCGTACATACACAAAAAAAGTATTTATTGCATAATTGTATCAAACGACAAGAACAGTTTCATTAAATCATTGTCAAATAATTATCTAAGCCGGTCTTGATCCTTCAATAAGATTTTATAATCATTTGAAAATAGTGTGCTATATTTTTATGAAAATAAAATTTTCGTTGATGTAATTTTTTGTAGGTTCCGTGGCGCAGTTGGTAGCGTCATCGGTTACGGTTACGGATGTCTTGAGTTCATGTCCCGGTTCGGACAGTTTCATAAATTGATCTTTCAATCGATTTATGGATTTCTGTTTGTGGTCATGAATGTTTGTGATGTCTGAAACTCCCTCCCAAAAATAGGACGTAACGAGACCGACTAACTAACCACTAGTCCTGTTCTAGCCCTATCTTTATATCCCTAGTATCTTAGAAAAAAGAGAGGTTGAGCAACTGAGTAACAATCAGTTATCGTAGAACACTTCTGTTAAGATACCTCCATTAGAAGGCCATATGCTCCACGCTGGGAGCGGAATTGGTATAAAAAAAGAATAGAACTGTTGTTTTCACACATTAATCACTAATTCTATTTCAAGTCTAAACAACGAAAAGCTATTAGGTTAATTTTATATTTATAAATGTACTGCGTTTCCACCAAGAATTGACAGTTGGCACCATAAAAGTGTGTAATATGTATTGATATAATTGAAAATAGAATTTGAAATACCCTTTTGAATTAGCTGTCATTTTAGGGATAAAACTTCGTTATACCATACGTATACCGTACGAGTTATTTAATAATACAGATTATTCGGAGAATTGACAGTGACATTTAGTAATTGCCCAAATCCGCCATATGACGAGGGTATCAGGAAGGTATAAATAATCGTTATTGGACATGAAAATTTGGTCGTCGTGTATAATATTTAAGTGACTGGTAATATGTCCGGTTCGACAGCAAGCGTGATCGATTTATATTATTCGTTTTTATTCAACATTGAATCGATGTTGTCTAGTTGATAAAGTAACAGCCTAATTAAACGGATGATTGATTTAATTACAAAGTATTACATTAACGTATTTGAAATTTTATAATATCGACGGTTTTTTGGCCAATTGATGTAAGCAGTTCTCATGTTTGCAGATATGGAATTATACATTGGGAGTGCTGATATATTAGTGTAATTTTTAAACCTAAAACCAACATAAAATGATGTTTCCCTTCTAAAAAGTGGTAAATTTATTTTTCTAATATTCATACATCGTTTGGCCGAGACCTGCGCTGTCGTCTTTATAATGAGATCCAATCATTTATTGATTTTCGTATTTTTTGAGGGTTACATCAATTTTCCAAAACATACAGTTTATCGATCTACTCATATCGCTGTACTCTTTAAAGTCCGTTTAACTGTAATAGATATTAATTACTAATCCTTTTTCATCAATACATCTTCAATAATGAAGAAAAAGGTTTAGCTATATTCGCTGTCAATTTCGATCATAAAATGGACTCCTAATCAAAAATCATTAGTAGTTAGCTAATCGTTCTTGTTACGCTTCGTTTTGAGGACTGGCTAGTCGGATATTGGGAAAGAATGTTAACATCACAGACATCAATACCGTTTAACAAAAATCCGATTCAAACCCGTGGACACCGCAATCAAACAAGATGAACGCAAAAGAGTGTTGAACGCTTTTCTAAATGACAGTCGAGTAAGATTAAGCAATTGGAATATTGTATATATGTGGAAATAAATAAGATTCTCGTATTGAGAAATATCTATAAATTTTTAGCTAGCTCTAATAACTATAAAAATTATAATTTACATTTATCTTTTAATAATAGTTCTGGTTTAAGTATATTCTTAGCAATAATACTTACACTGTCATTTTAATATCGGTATTTTAAACATGAAAATAATTTATAATTTAAGACATCGACTGAGGGTGCTTGATGGAATTTCAATATCAAATTTGGATTATTGAGATTTTGTACACTTCCATGTATTTTGTCACTAACGAGTCCATTCGTGTGCTCGAATCCTGAAGATGCCGAAAGGCAAAACCCGGGTCGTTAGTGACAAAATACATGGAAGTGTATAAAATCTCAATAATCCAAATTCAATAATCCAAATGAAAATTATTTTTTGAATTGGTGAACGCTATTGGCACTAATCCAAATATTTGGAAAAAAAACACTATAATAGATATAAAATATATTTCATTGCTAAGAATTCCCTGTATGACATTAGCGTTCATTTTACTTATGATGACAATATGATACTGACGATGCATACATGTTAAAATATATATTGTGTTTTTTACGGAAATAAAAAGGATTCAAATAACTGCCAATTCTGCGCTATCTTACTGGAAACACTATTTAAGTTAAGGGAATAATGTACTATCAACTGATAATAAATACAAACGTAATGTACTGCTAAAAAATTAAAACACTTCAATCACATTTAATAATAATATATCTAGATGGGGATGGAATCCGAAAGCAATTCATCGGAATAAATCGTTTTTGGGTAGTCTACGTAAAGAGGCGTCTAAAAAGACGAAGCAATTGGTCTACGACCGTTACCGTAAGTGATCACGATAATAAAACGTACTTTACACATCTCACAAGCAAATAAATTAATTTAGAATGAATACAAATATTACCGACAGCTGAGAAACTAGCTTTGAGACACGCGTCCTGGTGCCGCGAATAAAACGCCACTTGAGGTTTTTTTCACGATGATGGCTTAGGGCGGTTGATTTCACTAGACTTGTCACATGAGCACTTGCATTTCAACATCTCTCTCTCCTCTTAGGTATAATTGCAACTGCTCTTTGCTCTCACAGTCTGATTAGCTGCACAAGGTATGCAACTTGCAACTTGCCTTTGACAATTTAATTAGGCGATACTTAAAGTTTGTCGTCAAGATTTGAAACCGTTTATTATTTAAAATAAAGAATTAAAATAATTTTTGTTACTGTAGTATAATTACACGTACATTTATCAAATAAATGGAAGAAACTTAGTTTCAAAAGACGACATTAATTATTATTTTAGTCCATAAAAACTATCCTCAGACACACATATCAAAGGCAAAAAATTTGCAAACTCAAATACGTATCTCGTTAACCATTTTTTCGTTGTCTCATTTTGCCACAGATAACTTGAAAATATGTCTTTTAGAATAAAGAAAGCAGTGAATCTCTTTTTTATATAATTGGAACCGGTTCCCTCCAGCGAGTGATCATTTTAAATTGAATTTAGCATCATCAGTTGACAATACTCACTAGCTGAGCCAGGTTGAGATAATTTTTAAAATTAATATTGCCGACTCAACTCAATAATTTTTTTTTACTTATACATTTTTCCATTAAAAAATTACTGTAAAAAAGACCGCATTGATTGAATAAATGGATAAAACATTTAGGAATAATATTTTACAAACATTTAAATAAAACGTTGACATATGAGATTAATTTTGAGCAATCAACGATTCCACATTAGAGCTGATTACCACCAATCAAAACAGGTGTATTCCTAAAACAATATTTCTACATTAAACTCCGTCCAGTTCAAACTTAATAGCATCTCAATAGAAACACATATACGAAAACTGCTTTTTATTCAGAAAGTACGGATAGAAGAATGGGACTAGGAAATCTCTAGTCATAGGATAAAAAATCAAAATTTTGTACAACTTAATTTATCAAATTATGACGGAGTTCAACCAAGTAAATTGCAATTTAATCAATAAAATTCTAGTAGCCAGGTAAAACTCTTCCTATGATCCGTTTTAATCAGTTTTTTTTTATAAATAATAATGCCAATAAACCCGTTTTAATCGATTGTTTTTACAATTCTAATAAAATTCTTTCTACGTAATATTACATTTTTGATAATATTTTTTAATAGATCATTATATAAGCAATTGCTTTTAGGACGACGTTACCCGGTTTTGAATCAAATAACAATTATTCATCAGATGAATACCGAATAAAGAATATTAAGTAGATTCATGTTGAACCGCGAATCGTCCACTCACCCCGGCTGCTGAAACTGGAGTGCTTGCTAATTAATACCTACGCCGCTAATTGGAGTCACCCTGCCCCCACCCATCCACTGCCCCTTCAATGGGACTTTATAATACCCATACAAAGATATGTACACCAACACAAAGATTAGATATCCTACTATATTTATGCTTTTATGTGTATATCTCAACAAAACGTATTATAAATTTGTATATATAATATTACACTTAGCCGAATGGTCAACATCTCACGGTGCTCACAAATTCCTGTATGGAAGGTTTTATAAATTGATTTTTCAGTGGATTTATGGATTTATGTTTGAAGGCTATGATGTCTAAAATTTCCTCCCACCCATTTGATCTTAATCCTCCCGTTTCCATGCTAAAAAAATCCCTTTGGATCTCATGTGGTCACATTTCGCTACCGTGTGGGTTTATCAGTATCAAGGGTAGTATCAAGTAATTATTTTACGTCATATTTTGTGAACAAAACCTGAAATACATATCAAACTATGCGAAATTTTCGAAAGACGCAAGAATCGATTTTTTCATAGCAGAACAAGCTCGAGACGTGTCTTTGTGCCGTTTGAAACATAACGGTTGCATACGATACGTCATGCATCTCGGATTGTTACTATACTATACTAATTTTTACTATTCTATAGTGACTTTATTTTTTTGCCGAATTTTTTTGCATGGTACGTACTACGTACTCTCAGTGTAAAAAATCTGTATTATAAAGTACATAATTGCTACTAAGTTGCTCAACGTCTCTTTTTTCCAAAAATATACATATATGTCTCCTCTACGAGAAGGATTTTGTGAAAACAATTTTAGGCACACACTTACACCTTTAGACTATTTCAAATATCTATTGAAAAATAGATGTCCTGGATGGGGGATAAATTTATAGAAACTTAAGTTATAATTGATAGGTAACTATTTTAATTTCATTGTCGCCTCTTTGAAAAGTATCTTCAAACTTTCTGTATTGTACGTTTTTATTTATAACGTAGACATTGATATTTATTTTTAAGTATTAGTGAAATCTTTTTATTTTACTCTGGGCAGAAAATGAAAAGGAAAATATCTGACTCTTGTTTTCTCATTTATATGAAATAATTTGTATGAATATCAATCGATTAACCAATTGTGTATATTTAAAACCGCGTAAAATCTGGGATCACTGTAATTATTTTGGGAATTTAATAAAGACTTAGTTGAAGTTACGATATTTAAATCGATCATGTAAAATTTATTTTGTAACCAAATTGAATACGTTTATTTAAAATAATATCACTGCAGTAAGTGACACACTGCGTCAGGTAATCTTTTTAGGGCCAACATTTAATCCACGGCATCATTTGGCCGATTAACGCTCAAAATGAATTGGATAACGGCCGATATGCTGCTATAATCCAGATTCATAGGCGACGGTGACAGCATTTACAGGACCGAATCATTCCACTCATCATCATCAATTTTATAAATTATTTACATGTGCTCAAACAGTTTTCTTGAATATTTTACGATTTCACGCTTTCTTCTGTATGGCGATGATACGTATGCAAAACCAATTATGAGTGTATTCAAAATTGCTTATAAAAAACTCACAACAGATTTACTAAATTTTTTGCAGTTTCCTGTAGTCATGCAGAATTGATCAATCAAACCCCATAGAATGTTTAGGCGAAATTGCGAGAGAAAAAATTGCAGCATCCTTTGAAGACCAAATAATGTCCGATATGGTCCAAAAAGAATAAGAAAAAATGTAAAGCTCTTCTTCTTTTCTCTCTGAAACTATTTTAATTGTAGTGCAAACGAAAAATATTGAAAAATTATCTACCAAAAAATTTAACACCGCTTAATTCTGTTACACTGCAGACTATATCCTGTAAGAGTGATGTGAGTATGTCGTGGATGACATCATGATATGTACATTATTTAAATATTCGAGATATCTTCGGCCGAGTACTTGATTGTTATAAAAGCATTCCGAAGGTATTTTGATTTTTGTGAGTTCAGTGTTAAATAAATTGTTCTATCCGTATATGCCATTCAAGTATATTGTGACTAAATAAAGTACTATGTACAAAATTAGAGATTACGGGAATGATTCACTATACAAGTAAAAAGTACCAAGACTTTAAAATGCTTTAAAAGTTATAAAATTGCTGTTTAAATAATCAATCACTCGGCCGACGATATATCGTTCTTTTTATCATTTGTTTTTCAATTAATCTGGAAGACGGAACCAATCTAATTATTTGTGTAAGTTATTTAAGAATAAAATAAATTGTATTTCGCTCCATTCATATACGATTTGGTCCCTTGGATTGTATATCAAAGTAAAAATATGAAAAGCTGCATAAAGTTCTGTCATTTTAAAACCCTTTTGATGTATTTATCGCACACTACTGTTGCAGTAACAAAAATACCCAACTCAGCGATGAATCTATAGCATTATTGATGCTTTCAATTTAAAATGTACGTTCATTATCTCAACGTGACGTCCGAACGAAATAATAGTAGGCCATTTATCATTCCTGATATATTAATACGATAATAGTTTATCAATACTTCCATACTAATGTCAAATAAAATAGTAAAATTGAAACGTAACTAACCATTTAATCAGTTTAAAAAAATGCTATTTTATGGAGTACATTTAGATATAATATCTAAATATATCTATAGCTAAATAATGTATCAATATTTTTACATTAAATACTATCATTGATAACTGCATTTTTTGTAGGGCGTCTTTGTAAAATTAAAATGAAACTGTCTCCATATTTTTTTTAACATTACCCGCTCTTAATAAATCTGTTCATGACCATATCAACTTGTCAATTAACTATTCAATCTTCTAAGATGAAAGCTGCATACTCAAATATCAGAGGCTCTAAACAATTTTCCCATTTGCGTATGTCCGCCTAAAAAGATGTAGCGCCTATTGCATATTATTAAAAAATGAATAATAAAAACAAATTATGGTAGTGGCTATTTTAAGTTTTTATTTTTCTTTTTAATAATAATGTAAATGAATAATCATCATATCACTTAAAACATAATGACATTTACACATTATACTTATATTTGATACTTAGTTAATTTGTTGGTAATAAAAGAGATAAATTCCATTGACAAAAATACTGACTTATTTTCTGCCCTATCTCAAACCCGCCAGCAATCATAAAGCTGTTGAGAACCCCCGTTCTAAAGTATTTCCACTTGACTTCTAGCACCCTTCTTATGATGGTAAATATTATAATATAATTCTCTTCAACTCTTGAGTGTTTATTTTTCTATTTTTAATCATGCCCTTTATTAATGTAGAGCAGATGAATTACTAATGCATAATTTGAAATGAAGGTGTTTACGAGAACTGGTTGAGAAATAGTCTTTTACGATTGAAATTAGGGTAGGTAGCTTTCTCTACGTTCTGTTTTCAGGATCGGATAGGGTGGATGGGGATATAGAATTAATATTAATAACTTTGATTATCCACTAATTGAGTAACTATTTAGTTGTGACACGTGCTTCGTTTCGTAAGATTTGTATATTTAACAAAACATTCTTATGATAAAGTTAGCCTGAAGATGCTTCTCCGAAAGTCAAAACACGTGTCACATCTAGTTTTAAAACCAGTGAATAACAAAGTTATTAATTTTACGTTTTATATTAAAAATAAATTTCTAATAAATTACCACCTAATCCATCGAGAATATATACAGATATTTATTTATTTGACATATGCACAATTAAGTTGATGACTTTTGCAATGCAAAAAACTTTTAAAAAATAGTAAACATCATAAGTTGGCAATACAGTCAACCCAGTAAGTTCAGACAAAATATACTTTAATACATTAAAAAATAATGATTATCTGAACTTTCCATCCATGCCTTTGCATAGAAATTTTTAAATTGAGTAATTTAAAATAATCAAAAGCCTTTGAAAGGCAAACAGTATAACGATTTTTATATTGGTCATTTCATATTAGGTTGAACCCAAATAGAAAAAAAAACTTTCGAAAAGTGTGCATACGAAACATTGGTGCTTTTAACTCTAAAATTTATTGTGACTGCTGGAACAAGGGGATTTTGTAATATTTATGTTATCAATCGGATACGTCAACAAAGGTGTGAAAGAAATAAAACACAGTGTTATACGTAGCTGTGAACATTCATTAAACTTTGGATTTGAGACTTTGGAGGGAAACATATTTTCGTTTTTACGACAGCGAATATTCGTCGAGAAATGTGTACTTCTCTTTTTTACAAGGGCATATAAATAAACTAGTACCATAATAACCGATATTAACATAATATTATAAATATACTCGATTATTTTTGTTTATTTGAACCATTTCTTATCACATTTTTTTTGGATCTCGTTGAGATAGGGTACGACTGTCTTCGGAGTTTTTTAAACACAATAATTAAATGCAAAAATGCCAATGAAAACTACGGTTTCAGCATAGTATTTGATTATTTGTGCTATAGCAACTGATAATGACAATTATGCCATTCTATTTAGTTTCAGGCTATCCTCGTGCTGCGCTGCAGTTTGTTTTATTCATTGAGATTGCAATGTACAAGTCGCTCGTAAAATAAGTGGCTAGGTTTATATATGTAATTCTTAACTGACTGCCCTGCAACATGGTATTAGATTGGTGATTCAATTGAAACGCAGTTTTTTATTAATATTTTTTATTTTGAAAATGGAAAAGTTATACAAACTAATTCAAAGCCAAGAATACATTATATTGAAAACACTGTAATGAATATAATTTGTGAATTAAATTCGAGATCTTAAATATACTTACAGCGGTTTCTGATAATAACAAACACAGTTACAATAATTAGATTACTATAATCCTCTCTTATACTGTGTATGTATTAACCTATTTACAAAAGCTTCAAGAAGCCCATTAAAATCTCTTTATGATATGCAAAAAGTTTTGCTCGACGGTCGCGTATACATTAAACACATCTCCGACTTAAAAGTTCCATACACTTGTTTCCGTCAGAAACACAAGTTGCCCTACCTGCCTCCAGCCAAGCAAACCCATAAATCTGACAAATTTAACATTTTAAGTGGGAGAATGTCATATTATATGGTAGCCGGCAGATTAAGGGATTAACCCCAGAGGGCCCCAGCCTCTCGCGCCTGGTAAAAGACTTAGTGGGGTAAAATGACGGCCGGGATTATATGGGAAATTATTCCCCGAATGCGTGGCTACGAATTCTACACAGACGGACACACCGTACGTGAACACACTAGTAAAATTTTGTGTCAGAAATGTGTCTCGTTTAGACAAAGGATTTAACGAATTCAAAGCAATAAATTACCGGTTAATACCAATGGATTCGAGAAAACAAACACAGAGGAGGGGATTTATACATATTTAGAATATGTTTTTTTGACTTAAATCAATTCTGGCAAAGAAACATTTTTATTTTTTTCCATGTCCGCTCCCAATGTGGAGCATATGGTCTCCTAATGGAGGTATCTTAATAGAATCTTTCTTTTTTCAACCTCGAAGAGAGTATGGATAGAATGATAGGGCTAGGACAGGAGTAGTGGCTAGCTAACCACTCTCTCGCTACTCCCCGTGAGGATTGGATGGGTGGGAGAGAGTTTTAGACATCACAAACACTCAGACTACAAGCAGAAATCCATAAATCGATTGAAAGATCAATTTATGAAAACTGTCCGCACCATAGCCAACGACGCTACCAACTGTATCCTATAACTGCCATTATTTTTGTCAATATTAGGTGAATATAGTATTGATCACCAATTTTTCCCGTCACCAAAACTTGTTAATCACGATCTGTGCCTCTTTCCCATGATTCGAATAATTCTGATTTTTTTCATTTATGAACAAGTATTATTATAACAGTGTATGTGGTGATGTTTTTATGTATTTTTTTCTCATATATTATTGTATTTTGGTTTCGCGACCGTCCTGTGATTTCATGCGAATTTCTTTAAAATCCTAGTGTCAAGCTCACATATAAATAAACTAGAAAAATACAACGTTAAATAATTATTGCTGGTAATTAATAACTAAGCGCAATGTTTCTTTTAATTCGCGCAAAAGTTTAATCTATTTACAAAGTAATTTAAAGTTGAACTTACAATAAAAACAAATTAACTTTGAATAATTCGAGTTGGCAACTCTTTTATCAGGTCTTGCAGTCATCCCACGTAAGAGTACATGCTTTACATAGAAAACGATAAAACTTATTATCAATTCGTTACCTGTTTCGATCATTTATTTCTCTAAGTCCTCTCCTCAAAGCCCCAAAGAGAGTAAAACTTTCAAATATTCCCCTACTAAAACAGAGAAATTTCGTGAAAAGTTTGGCACGATAAACTCTAGGCTCGCATACCATTTCCAAAGCCAACTTCATCTAAAGGTATTATTTTTCAAATAAATTAATAAAATGCTGCATTTATTGTTTTTTTTCTAAAAAAAAAAATGGCCGTTGAAGTGAACAATATTTTAAATGGTTATTTTATTTTTTTAATTATTTTCGACTGCCAATGAAACACCACAACCGCATTTCCTTAATGAAAACTGGTTTTAAGTCGCTCTTAAGTAAGTTCTCTTTTTCAGAAGAAATAAGAATTGCAGGGAGATTCTGGGAAAGGATTCAAATACATTTATTACTAAGTATTCCAATCCAAATCAATGAGTATGGAAGTGTTTAATCTGGGATTTGAATTATTGACGTTACAATAATCGTATTACTACTCATCTACGGGTAATATAAATTCTCTTTGGATTCAAGGTGTCAGTGGCTATAATGCTGTTAACCGTAGCACAGTCAAACGTTATCTGTGAAATTCAGAAAAGGTAAATCGTATTCATGAAAAAATCATAGTAACATCATAATTTCTATGCAACTTATGGTAGCGACTACGAACCAAAAAAATAAGGGTGACTATATTAAAGACAAGTAGATTCTCCCTGCTTAGCTTTCAATGCATAACGGACAAAATATTTTTAAAGAGCATTTTGAACATTATAAAACTATCAGAATTTGGCGACTTCGAAATAGCATTTATAATAATTATACCATCGTACAATACGAACAGGGTATTGAATTTTGTGGAAAATTGATGATTCTGCAATACTTTTTTTTATTTAAATATAAATAAGAGTTACAGTTGTTCATCCAATCCCTGCTTTTATCACCTATGGCAAAGGAATCAAAAGAAAGCTATCTTCTAACGGGGGTGAGGGACGAAGGCTTTTTTAAGCGAAGGGAAAGAAGTGAAGTGTACATACCTACACGAATTCTCACAACGTAAAGACCCGGAAACGTTAAGTGAGATAAGACTTCCATGAAAAGTTTTACTGTTTCTTTAACTTGTTTTGTAAGTGGTCTAAAGCTTTAAAATGATGCTATGGCGCTGGGAATTTAAAATAAATTCGATATATTATACAATAAAAAATAAGTTAGTATTGATGGCATGTAAATCAAATTAATACAACTCATTTAAAAGTGTATTATTAAAAATCAATTGTAAGTTAATCTAAACAACACATTACAAAATAAATTTTCAAAGTTTCATGATAACTGCTATAAATTAATTTGTCTTACAGTATTCGTCGGTTCTATAGTCGAGTGTTTTCGTTCTTTTACGTTCGTCATACTCGGTTACGCGGTCAAAATTTTGTCACGGTGACGTACATTATGTTTTCAACTGATTTATCAATTACTTGTGGGTAATTTTTTCATCTCTTCCTAGCTATCCACTTCGATCACCGAGAAAAATATTAACTAACATCCAAGCTTTTCCCATTATCCATATATCTTTAACCTCTGTAAAATATTGAGAGATTGAACCACTGATTGCAAGTATTAGTTAAGCAGCTTATTTTTAAATGCTCAACTCGGCGTACGTATTATTTATGCTGTGTTTGTGAATGAGAAGGGTCAAAATAAAGTATCCTTGCATGAAATACAGTCAAGTATGTACTGACGACAAAAAAATCCTATCAGTACCGGTGTGCTAACCCTAACTCAGTGTTTTGCGGATAGTAGACCTACATTAGATAAAGAAAAAAATCAAGCTATCACTTAATTACTCTAGTGTATGATTAAAATAGTAGGAGATCATTATTAAAAACATACTGTCAATCTTGCCATGCATACTGTTGGTTCCAATAAATATGATATATAATTTTAAATAATCAAGTAAACGGATAAGAGATTGTTATCATCGAAGCGTATAAACTAATTACCGATCGATCACAGATTTTTTTAACCTTTAAATGTAATATATAATAGATAGTAACATTAAATAATAAATGTTGGCAAAACACAAGGAATTGTCTTAACATAATATAAACAAAGCATAATAATAGTATGAAGAATTTAATATATTTTTGTATACATTACAAGCCATTGATGTATAAAACATCCAACGTTTTTCTTTTGACGCCCACTTTGTGTCTAACTTTGCAGAGGTGGATCGGAGAAGGCGTGCGACCCTGGGGCCGTTTTAAATCCTCGGGATTTAAATAAAATTTCTGCCATTAGGTGTATCTTTGCATATTTTTCAAGTCAATTCCGCCCAAGTCGTGTTGAGCGAAGAAGAAGGGCGGACTTTTAGGTTGAATTAGGAGTGGGCGACCATTTTATTCAACTCAAGGACGATAAATTATTGCGATGATTATAAAATACAGCAGTTTTTTCTTAAATAATATTTGATGCGTTGATAAAGTTGAAACACTTTTTTATCTACCATATTTTTTGTAAGTTTGTGAATTTCAGAACAATATCAACGTAGCGTGGAACGATCGACTAATTTATACTGTTCTTACAAATTTTATCCTTCTATCCATATATCTCTGAATAGAGAGGTAAGTTATTATGTCTTAAAATATCCTGGTTATTCTTCTTGTAAAAATACTCATTTTGAAGCAATGCAATCAGCAACTCGTGTGCGATATGACTATTCATCTCTATAGATTTAAAATTTGCATTAAGAGTATCACATAAGAAACCGAATATATATTAATGGAGAAACGACACTGAAGTTGTGACATTTACTGTTTTGAATAGGAAGTTATTGAAAAAAATATATTTATTAGAATAATTTGAAGTTGCCAGCTCACTTTTGTGTCGACCATGTGTCATTAAAAATCAATTAGTATCACAAATCGTACTGTCACCCCAATAATAATAATACATATAGAGAAATAAAATACATTTATAGATAAAAAGACACGCTAGGGCTAATGCCTGTTAGTAGTTATATTTTTGTACACAAATCCATAATATTTATTTCAAAAGTAAAATAAAAAAAATCGCCCTTTTATGATAGATTTATGTGTTCATCTTCTAAAGAAGTGATATATTTAAATTAACAATCGATACATATTAAAATATGTGTATTCACCGTGAATATATTACCAAATATAACAAAAAATAAATAACGTAGTTAAACACCCCTTCGCTAAAAAAACTTCCTTTTTAAGTGTTATCTAGCTGGCTGTTTAATAGTCGTTTAAGAGCTGTTGAACGATGTGCATACTTATTTTTTTACTAGCTCTTAGCTGCTTAGAACGATTTGTCCCTGTACTATTTATCAAATCATTTGAATCTTACATTTAAAAGTCTCAAGGGGAGAATCATGTTTAACTTACTTACGTTCCACAATCTTGTAAATATTTAGAACGGAAAGAATATGTCTTTATTATAATCGAATTTATTTGAAATACATCATTTAATTATATTATTTTTTTGTATCGCAGCAATTACTGATCTGTGAGATATTTTAATTCGCTTAGAAAACAATTAAAAAGAATTAATTGACACTTAAATAATATACATAACAATGACGTTTTACAATGATAGCCTATAAAATATATTTAAAAGGCTCTCGATTGTGTATCGATTAAAGAGTGTTTAATATTTTCGGAATTTATATTCAAATAAAAGAAAGTGGTTTTTATCCCAGCCAAACATGGTTTGAAAATATATTCATGGAGATTTATAACCAAATGATTCAGGCACATAATTAAATAACGGTATTTTAATCGATAAGCAAATCGTGCGAATCCAACCACTTTTAATTGATTTAAAATATCAATCTACATTTGATTATTATTGTGCTATAATTACTTAATAAAAACTACTTCTTGAATGATATTATAAAAGTAAACCTTTTTTCTACAAAACGATTTGTCGTATTATAACTACAACACGTATAAACACGTATTTTCACAGAAATGTGATATCAAATAAAAACCTAATATTTTTAAATACATAAAGAAACAAAACTCTATATTGAACTGTATAGTGTGACGACTATTCTTAAATAGTCCCATGATAATAAAGCTACATCAGTGGCTAGTCAAAAATTATTAGCTTTAACCATCACACAATAGGTAGACGGCATCCCTTGACTTGAAATCGCACCTTATAGTAAATTCAACAAAGTTTCGCTAATAAAAATAAAACACTCAATAAAACTAGCCGAAATGGCGTAATTGGCAACCCCATTCGGTTCAGCTTCGAGCTTTTAAGCACATCTCCATTCCGAACGGCCTTATTCGTATTAACATGGGTACTTAGATTAGGTTAATTTTACTTCTATGCCAATTCTTGTGCAAGTTTCCGATGAAGCAATGCAGATGCAATTAAAGAAGACAATTTGGTGTGCAACGGTATCACTGCAGTGCGCCAAACTTTATGGATATCTATTGATTGAAGTTTATTATAATAACGTAAAAAAATAGTAAACTATTTAGTTCCGCAAGAAATATGGTTTTTTCGTAAAGTTTTTTTTAACTAAATAAATAGCAATAGAATGCATACATTTTTACATATAATATAATTAAGTTAAAAATGTTCTCGATAAACGAAACCAGTCTAGAACATTTCATGAAATTGTGGCTAATTTTACAAGTACATAATATATATATTTTTATAAATTTTAGGCTTGTGAAGCTTCCATTAATTTGTGTCAAATAGTATTTAAATTTAAAAAAAATATTAGAGATGTATGCTGACTTAGTGGGATATGCCTCATGCATTCATCACATCATCGGAAGGCACCCGTTAAAACTACTGCAGCTGTCTGATTGCTTGTGTGATTGATGGGTAAAAAACTGTTAATCAGCGGTAATACTACAACACGTCACAAACGAATTACTTTAAAGGGATGCTTTTAAAATATCCACTTTTAATTGGAAAATTTAACCGTTCAATCCGAAATAGATTATTTTAAGGTTTTGCTGTAGCGATTTTACCAAAAAAACTGTAGGAAATAGTGGTGACATTACGATTTGAAAACAACTTTTCATAACGTATTCTATCTACCTTATGGAATTAAAAATAATTTTGTATAATTTTTAAAAGGCCATAAAAAAATGTTATATTTTGATTCTAGTCAAGATAAGATAATTCGTAATTAGTAATATTTTTCTTCATCCTTTGTTGTAGGCAGATGATTGATTAAATTAATAAATTGAAATAAAGATGTTAAGAAAAAAAATATTTTACAATTGAGTGACAAGACACTAAGAAATAATTTAAAGTAGGCTGTTTTTTTCGGTTAATTATTCGAATGTTCGATTGTTTGATTTATTCATTTGTTTCATTTCATTTAGTAAAACAGTATAATAACACAAATAAAGCAATTATATATTATGCAGAACATTTTATTTCACAATTTTATCTGTATTGTGAGAAAAGATGCTTATCAAATAATATGAGAGTAATAAGAATTTTGACATTTGGGTTTGTTTTTTTTTTTTTTTTTTTTTTTTCATTTATTAAGATCATTTATAACATTGAATACTACTTATTTACTCAGATATACATTACAACATTAAAAGCAACTAACTTACCATAACACATTTTTCTTAACATTATTTTTTACTTACATTATTAGCATAAATGACAATCAAATATCAAAGTAATATGAATTTTTGAATTTTTTGAAACATTTAATAATTATTATAAGTTCATTCATATTTTACACATTTATATTTAATTATAAATATTAACATGTATCTTACTATTCAAAACTAATCTCACTGCACGAAAGGTAGATGATCCTTCAAGACAAGTCAATCTTCCTCGCCGTCTCCTCGCTGATGAGACACATTACTGATTATTTCACTGAATATTTTGTGAAAGGCCGCCATGTTGCGCTTTCCACTGAAATATACGTCGCTTAACAAATGCGCCTCGTTACTTATTTCAAAATAATTTCACATGTATAAGTAGCATAGATTCTAATCAAAGCTAATATAATTTAAAAAAATCAAAAGTATTGCTATTTTTAAAATTTCTAAGCATGTAACATTTCTCCAAAATAAATAATTTATAGCATTACAAGCAATAAAATAAGTTCGCAATTAAATGTAATCCCACAGCACGAAAGCCGGAACACTAAAGACGCAGTGGAGTTTCGTCACCGTCTTGTCGGCTAGAAAACGCCATGCACCATGTACAAGAAAAAAGAAAATTGTTCATTAATGCATATGCATAAGCCAATTTACAAGCACCACTCTTGTAAAAGTCGTTGACATGGCGAGAGATCGGAGCCACGGCCGACATCGGTCTCAGTCTCCTCCTGAGAACTTCTACGAGGCTTTCAAACATCTTGGCAGTGAGAGTATCTCATTCAGCGTTCGACTGACGTATATGTTTTTTTTTTTCCCTACCTCTTCTTTCCTACTGAAACTATTATGTGGAGTCCGCGAAGCGGGCTCCTAGTTTCCTGGCTAAAGTTAGTGCTAGAGTGGGTACAGACTAAGTCTTTATATCCCTTTCCCGCATGTAAGCTAGCTACGTACTGATGTCTAAAAGATTCTGTCAGCTAAGGGCTTTGTGTGGGGAAAACATTTAAGAAAAAACCCCATACGAGAATGATTGTCTTTGAATCATTAACAAAAAGGTTCAATTCTTAACCAGAATTGCTCGTAATGTTGGCGTAAGTTTGAAGAACTTACTTAGCTTATATTTAAGACTTGCCCAGTCCCTAACGTATATGACAGGAAAATTACTAATATAGATACGGTATTTGAACTTCAAACGGCGTTCTTTTCTTAGATTGGGAAAAAATATGAAAAATATTTTTAGCAAGTTTGCTTTATCTAAGAGTGCAAAAGGGTGATAGTAACTGCTCAATGCTTTATGTTTCGAATTATTTGCACTGATCAGCAGCTTCTTGCTGGATCCTTTTCAAACAGAACGCGTCGATTGTATGAAAAAAAACTTCTAGACCGGAATTGCGATCCTTTTTATTTTATTTTTTTTGTTCGCTGTTGCTCGGTTACTCGTACGATTTTTTTTAATGCCCTTAATAATGAATATGCTTCGTATTAATCGGCATGATTATTTTTCTCCGGCCAAACCCTGATAACATTTAAAACCCCAGTTAATGTTTAAGTTCATAACTTTTAAACACAATATGGGTATGTGCTGTTCGTTCAGAAAGGAAAAGAAAACGTCGATTTAAATGATGAGATAATTCATTTATTTTGTAAATTTCTATTATATGAACTTCATTCGAGTGATCGCAGAATTGATTTATCATCGACAGCTTTTAAGATAATCTCAATTGAATTACGACCTATGAGATTGTTTTATTTGCATTTCTTGCTAAATGTTTGTTTACTTTAAAAAATATCTGTTACATGGAAAAAAAACTTCAACGCGTGTTTATTTATTATTATTGTCCGATTAAATTTTTGCTCTAATCGCATTTTCACGAAAAGCATTTTTGGCACAAAAACCGATCCTCCATATATTATCATCATAGTGCGCGGGGCCACTAGACTGATCACAAACACCTACCCCCTAAAATGGCTTGCCAGTGCTTTTACAAATGAATTACCATGCTTAAAGGCGACTCGAAGCATGTTTTCATGTATCATTTATTATGAAAGCGCGTGCTCTGAATTATTATTTAATTGAATGAAGTGTATTTTATATATTTACATATTTCGTGTCAGTGACTTTCCCTTTGAAACTGACAATATTACTCGCCATAAATATATCATATATTATTTATTATATTGTGGCGTAAAAATGAAATCGGTGTGAACGCGTAGAAATTTTCTTTCTGCGGCAACACCCGGAACAGCGGTTGAAATTCGAATATTTTTAAATATCACGTCAAACGGTCTGTCATTCGTAGATTCGCTATGAAATTGATATTTTCTTATGGTAAACGGCGTGCTGTAGAAATAACGCAAAGACTTTTGCGGCGGAGAAGTCGTCGAGCTGTGCCGCATTATTCTTTATGCAGTGCCATATAATATTTTATATTATAATATGACATCGTTGGAAAAAACAAAAGGAACAATGCCCGCTCGCGGCGTTATTGCGTCGTCCTCTTCGGCACCGGATCCTGAACGAATACGATCGATTTTAATTAATTTGGTCGATCTGTTTGTCAGTGTTATATGCCGAGCATATATATTATATGAATTCACATGAATAGACTCCGTGGCCCTCTCCTGGTTGCTAGCTGTTCTCGATAACTATCTGAATTTTGAGACCGTCTTTTTTGTCTAGTGCGGTGTTCAAAGGACTCGGATGTCAAATATAACATTAACACACCTTCTACGTGTTATATACTATATAGAAGAGAATAAAAAAAACCATGTACATTTACGATATTTAAGGTTGCGGTAGGGTAGAATTTTGACATTTTTTATTTTCGATTATTTGATTTATTCATGTGTTATAATCGATTTCATTTAATAAAACAATGTAGTAACACAAATAAAACATTTATTTATTATTTCACACATTTTATTACACAATTTTATCTGTAGTTTGAGCAGAGATGCTTATCAAATCATATGAAAGTAATAAGAATTTTGACATTTGGGTTTGCTTTTTTTTTTTTTTCTGATTTATTAAGATCATTTATAACATTGAAAACAACTTATTTACCATAACACATTTCATTTAACAATAATTTCACATGTATATATATTTATAGCCTAGATGCCAATCAAATATGAAAGTAACACGAATTTTGACATTTGGGGTCGCTTGTTTTTTTTTTTTCATTTATTAAGATCATTTATAACATTTATAACATTTAAAACAACTTATTTACCATAACACATTTCATTTAACAATAATTTCACATGTATATATATATATAGCCTAGATGCTTATCAAATATGAAAACTATAAGAATTTATACATTTGCTTTTGCTTTGTTTTTTTTTCCATTTATTAAGATTTACATTATAACATCATTTTCAACATTTAAAACAACTTATTTACCATAACACATTTCATTTAACAATTATTTCACATGTATATATATATATAGCCTAGATGCTAATCAAATATGAAAACTATAAGAATTTATACATTTGCTTTTGCTTTGTTTTTTTTTCCATTTATTAAGATTTACATTATAACATCATTTTCAACATTTAAAACAACTTATTTACCATAACACATTTCATTTAACAATAATTTCACATGTATATATATATAGCCTAGATGCTAATCAAATATGAAAACTATAAGAATTTATACATTTGCTTTTGCTTTGTTTTTTTTTCCATTTATTAAGATTTACATTATAACATCATTTTCAACATTTAAAACAACTTATTTACCATAACACATTTCATTTAACAATTATTTCACATGTATATATATACAGCCTAGATGCTAATCAAATATGAAAACTATAAGAATTTATACATTTGCTTTTGCTTTGTTTTTTTTTCCATTTATTAAGATTTACATTATAACATCATTTTCAACATTTAAAACAACTTATTTACCATAACACATTTCATTTAACAATTATTTCACATGTATATATATATATAGCCTAGATGCTAATCAAATATGAAAACTATAAGAATTTATACATTTGCTTTTGCTTTGTTTTTTTTTCCATTTATTAAGATTTACATTATAACATCATTTTCAACATTAAAAACAACCTTCTTACTAAATCACATTATATATTACAATAATTTCACATGTATTACTAGCATTGATGCTATCCAAATATGAAAGTAATACTAATTTTTACATATTTACAACATTTATAATATTACAAGATCATTCAAAATGTATCTATTTATATTTATTTCACTTTTTTAAACTAATCCCGCGTCATGAAAGCAGGATTCTCCTTGAAGAAGCGGTAGATCTTTGTCGTCTCCTCGCCGATGAGACGCCACGGAACTGAAAGAAAGAAATCATTAATTATTTTTTGATAGGACGCCACTTTTCGAGTCCCACTCAAATACACGTCACTTAACAGATGCGCCTCGTTGACGCGGCCAGAGATCGGGATGACGGCCGACTTAGTGAGGCACGAAGCCTCGAACACTCTCGTCCTGAAAAATTCTTCGAGGCTTTCAAACATCTTGGCAGTGAGAGTATCTCAATCAGCGTTCGACTGACGTATATGACAGGAGAATTACTTATATAGATACGATATTTGAACTTCGAACGGCGTTCTTTTCTTAGATTGGGAAAAAATATGAAAAATATTTTTAGCAAGGGATACTTTGACATGCTGTATTTTGTTGCTTTGGTGATTTTAAATAAATCAAGCAAAACATAAGTAGGTATGTAAATAATTAAAAATATATCAACTGCTATCTTATCATTTTATGGCCATTTGGGATTCAACATCACACAA
This sequence comes from Himalopsyche phryganea, assembly GCA_022494535.1. Classification (NCBI taxonomy): domain Eukaryota; kingdom Metazoa; phylum Arthropoda; class Insecta; order Trichoptera; family Rhyacophilidae; genus Himalopsyche; species Himalopsyche phryganea. Next base: position 3,426,953 of record JAGVSL010000010.1, on the reverse strand, counting down.
CTTATTGAGTTTAAGCAGACGTTTCTTTGTAAATTAATCGCACAGAATAAGGTGTTTTATTTTGCCATATTATGCAATTGTTTGCTTTATCTAAGAGTGCAAAAGGGTGATAGTAACTGCTCAATGCTTTATGTTTCGAATTATTTGCACTGATCAGCAGCTTCTTGCTGGATCCTTTTCAAACAGAACGCGTCGATTGTATGAAAAAAAACTTCTAGACCGGAATTGCGATCCTTTTTATTTTATTTTTTTTGTTCGCTGTTGCTCGGTTACTCGTACGATTTTTTTTAATGCCCTTAATAATGAATATGCTTCGTATTAATCGGCATGATTATTTTTCTCCGGCCAAACCCTGATAACATTTAAAACCCCAGTTAATGTTTAAGTTCATAACTATTAAACACAATATGGGTATGTGCAGTTCGTTCAAAAAGGAAAAGAAAACGTCGATTTAAATAATGAGATAATTCATATATTTTGTAAATTTCGATTATATGAACTTCATTCGAGTGATCGCAGAATTGATTTATCATCGACAGCTTTTAAGATAATCTCAATTGAATTACGACCTATGAGAATGTTTCATTTGCATTTCTTGTTAAATGTTTGTTTACTTTAAAAAATATCTGTTACATGGAGAAAAACTTCAAGGCATGTTTATTTATTATTATATTCCGATTAAATTTTTGCTCTAATCGCATTTTCTACTGAAATGTTTTATGGTAAATAAGTTGTTTTAAGTGTGGTCGATCTTCTTCGCCGTCTCCTTGCCGATGAGACGCAATGGACCTGAAATAAAGAAATCACTGATTTTTTTGTAATAAGCCGCCACGCTGTGCGTTCCACTGAAATACAAGTTTTTTAAATTTTCTTATATTTTTACAGAAGATTTTAGTTGTATTTATCAAAACAGAATTTATGTTAAATAGTTTTAGGTTATTATATTAAACATGTATGGTACACGTTAAAAGTAACAATAACTTATCAGTTAACGTCAATAGTTCACTTCAATTTTGTTTTCAGTCCTCGAAATCATTGGGAAAAATATTTCGTTAACATTTTTTTTTTACCACGTCTGCTCCCAATGTGAAGCATATGTCCCCTTAATAGAAGAATCTCAACATAAGTTTTCTATTAGAACTGCTTGTTACTCAGTTGCTCAATCTCTCTTTTTTCGAAGGATAGAATGATAGGGCTAGGACAGGACTAGTGGTTAGCTAATCGATCTTGCTTCGACCCGTTTTTGAGGATTGGATGGGTATGGATGCCTATGGAGCATAAATCCATAAATCGACTGAATGATCAATTTATGAAACTCTTCGCACCTGGACTTGAGCCCGAGACATCCGTAACCGTAACCAACGACGTTACCAACTGCGCCTCAAAGTAGATAACAGTAACACACTTTGGTCTACAAACATGTATTAATTATGTTGTCCCTTTAATTCGTTTTCGCTGTAACAATGTATGTGCTTTCGACTTAAAACAGAATTTACCTTGACCATTTGAACAAATATGACCTTGTGTGTTTTGGTAAATTATAAAACGTACACCAAATAACATTACCTCATTATTATGTCAAAACAGTCAAATTTTAGCTTAACGCCTTTCCACAGTATATAGACGATATGTACATTGAAAAACACATAAAGATATGCAAGCAACATCTATGGGTTAAACGTTAATCTTATCAAAGTAGATAAACACTCATATAAGTATTTTAAATAAAATTTGAAAATTTCACGTGGTGGAATTATGGTATTATGGTATATTATCCTATTATTATTTTCCCAATCGATAAAATTTTCTCGGATTGATCTGTAAAGAATTAATTAATCTTAAGTAAGACGTAATTTTAACGTAAAAGTTATCATTTCGTCGCTGTTCTGGAAAAAAACATTTAATCGAAAAAATTACATATTGAGTTAGTTGTACCAAAATGTTAATTATTTCAAACTCGACCATATGGAAGAACACACTTATTTTTATAAATTATACTTTTACTTTAAAATTGTTTTGCACAAACAAACAAAATGAAAAAAGTATAGCATTTCAAACATTCGACAATCGTCAAAGCCCAATTACTCAAAACTAGTATTTTTCAGTTAGTCAGAACAACGACGATATGTAAGCAAATTTCTTAAAATGAGCAGCCAATAATACAAAATATTCTTATTTTGCGCGCAAACGTCGGCGCGTTAATGTCGCAAAAGCAAATATCGGGGTTGTACTACGCGCTAGTGTTCTGCGCGCAAATGTCGATGCGCTAAAGTCACAAATAACATAAAATTTACATTATAAATGTTTATAAATGTTATAAATTAAGACATTTTTACTTGCGAAAATTTTTCAAGGTCCTGAATGTACTATTTCGATTTAAACTTATAAATGAATGACGCAAAAAAAATAACCATTGTTATCAATTTCTTCGATTTAAGAAGACATCGCTAGTATTATTTAATATTCTTGATTCAACTTATGAAATATGGTGGTGAAAATATAAAATACATATCAACTGTACTTGCTTTATAGAGCTTAATTTTATAAAAATAATAAGCCAACTTTAGATACTCAAGACTTCCAGTCAATCGTTATGGATTTAAAAAAAGAAAATATTTGTTGTAATAATATTAAATGTTTTATCAGTAAAAATCAGTTGTAGATTGATTAATTTAAAAACAGATTGTACTCATGAATATTTTCTCACTTAAAAATAAGCAAAACATGTTTATAATATCTTATTCAAGCATATTTTCATATAAATCAAATTTTTAAACTGCGTTTGACAAGCCGTTTCTTGTAAGTGGTAATTTTTTTGTTTGCTCAGAACTCAGAACAAATAAACTGCGGTCATATTGTAAATCTTTGCTTTGCTAACTTCATTTTCCACAAAGAAAATTGTGCTCGGGGCCCTTCTCCCAATAATTAGATCCGTTTATATTTTTAATAAGATTCCGTATAATTGAATTCTTTACATCAGGTATTTAAGACAAAATTCAATTTGTAAAACATTCAAATCATATTTTATATCTAGGGGATGGCTCGGAGAAAAACGAACGGTAAAATTTAATATTTTTCAAAGCCTCAAATATGTTTAATCTCTGACAGAATTTGAATGCATGCTTCTTTTTTGAATTAGTATTTGTATTTTTTAACAATTTAAATCATGAATTTATTTGTTAGCAATCCAACAATATTTAAAATGGTTAGTTTTTTATCGAAGTCAATCGTGATTTTAAAAATATTTTTTTTATATATTTACAATAATAAATTTTTATACCTACCATATTCCATATTATTAATATGCAGCATCTGGGCTCTTCATGTAACATTTCAATATAATTTTTTTTATAAGAATTAAAGTCATTCAAACGCTATTTCCGGCAAAGGTTGGGATAGAAAGGTAGGACTAGCAAAATACTAATTGTAAACCAATCACTCTCTCTGCGAATGGTTTTTAAGATTGGGTGAGAGGTGAGTCGAAAGGGATTTAAGCATCAAATACATACATGCCATTGGTGACGAATCGAGAAATCAATTTATGACAGTTGCCATTGTAGTGTTAGAACCTGTGCCTACACATTCAAATAACCACGGGAATTGCACATTCGACCACAGGACTGACAAATATTTTTACGTATATATAAATATTTTAAAACGTATCTTGAAATACAGTCGTTTTATTTTTACAATATCCATTTAACTAATTACATTCCGGATATTTTTTTACTGGCATTTTTACTTGGGGTTGCAGATCACTACACACTTGAATGAAAAATTAAATGAATAAAAAATTTAAAAACTGGGTGTTTAAGATTCGTAGGCCCGTGCGATCGACTGTTGATAGAGGTAGAACTGTATATGAAAAATAATTTATTTTGAATCATTTACCTACCTTGTATTACTTAAGATAGTATTACAGTGCGTTCGATAAGAGATTAGCATTTAAGCTGTGATTGCTATACAGCTAACGTCGGTCGTATGAAACGCTTCATTGCGTATGGAGATAGTCCGTCGCGACGCCCAAACAGAAGGCTCCGTCGCTAATGGGACCCTTGGGAGCTCTACCTTCGAATGGTTAGTCCTATCCGAAAGTAGAGACAAGGGTAGAGTTAAATCTATTCTAAGGTGGGATACGTATCACGTGGGTACCATAACCAAGACACTGAGTCGAGATTTTAGAACGGTTGATGCGTTTTATAAGGAGATTGTATCTTGCTTACAATTGCTACACGAACTATATAATATCGATAAACACGTGTGATAAATGTGATAAAAATACAAAGTGAGAATGTGTTTATGTTTTATTTAAAATGTATAAAAGAAAAATAAACATGGCATTTCCACTTTGGCCCCTCATTAACTATCAACTTCCCGGCTCAAGAATTTCAGAGATCTTATTTGGTATCAACCCTCTCCCCCTCGGCCCCCCAGCCGATAAGGACATGATTGCCAACATCTAAACAAACGTTCAGTAAAGGGACACGACACAAAAATGAGATTACCACACTAGTGCTAAGCCTGTAGCCGAGTGTTTAACGTCGTTGGCCTTCACGTGCTCGAATCCCAGTACGGACAACTTTATAAATTCATTTTTCCAACAACTTATGAATTTTCGTTCGAATACATGATTGTCTGTGATGTTTAAATTCTCTCTCAAACATCTACCCGATCCTAAAAATGGGGCGTAACGTGAGTGATTGACTCACCATTAGTCCTGTCCTAGACCTATTCCTCCTGGAAAGAGACTAATCTAGCTAATAACAATCAGTTTTCGTAGAACAGCTCAAGTTGAGATATGCTTTACATTGGGAGTGGACATGGCTACAAAAAAATCAAGAATGATAATTAAATATTTTTTTAATATATACTAGAAAGAGAATAAAATAACATTAAAACATATTAGTATTGCTTTTATTTTGTTTTAATTAATTGAAAAAACATGAAATTGTTGAAAATATGCATATATATAAGATGTAATTTTAAAAACTCATAAGTGTTGAATTGCTGATATTTGAAATTGATACAGTTGTAATAATGTATAGAAAAAAATACATTATTGAATCAATGAGTGAATTTTTTACCGAAGCCGTTAACAATGTGGAGCATATGGAGGTATATCAACAGAAGATTTATACAAAAACTGCTTGGTACTCAGTTGCTCAACCTCTCTTTTTCAAAGAGAGTAGGGATATAAGGATAGGGCTAGGACAGGACTAGTGGTTAACTAATCTCCATCGCTACGCCCCGTTTTTAGGATCGGATCGGTGAGAGGGAATTTTAGACATTACAAACGAGACATCCATAACCGTAGCCAATAACATTGACCACTGCACCACGTACCAGACAAGTGAATATTACTTAATCAATTAAACTCGAGATTTAAATAGTAGATATAAATACGGTCAATCTGGGTAACTTTGGCCCAGTTCTGAGGGTTTTTGTATTTTTATGGTTCGCCATTGCATTTATATGTGGTATTGTTCTACATAGAAATGAACTAATGTCTAAAGATGAAGTTGAATTAACATAAATATAGATTTACTGTTATAATTGATATACAAATATAGGTAAATCAAGGTGGGAAAATTTTCATCCAAATCGAGTATTGGTCCACGATATAAATAATCACTGTCATTACTATAAATTCAGTGATTTTAAAGTCTTCGAAACTTTTATGCTTTCATATATTCTGAACATAACTGAGATGGAAAAAAATATGCCGCATTTGGTTTACAGATTACTACTACACATTGATAATATGGCTAATCCAATTTATTTCAAGAGATGTTTTAAATTTAAGACATCGACTGAGGGTGCTTGATGGAATTTCAATATCAAATTTGGATTATTGAGATTTTGTACACTTCCATGTATTTTGTCACTAACGTCAGTTCGAGTCCATTCGTGTGCTCGAATGCCTGAAGATGCCGAAAGGCGAAACCCGGGTCGTTAGTGACAAAATACATGGAAGTGTACAAAATCTCAATAATCCAAAAGATGTTTTAAAATTGTGTTTTATCATTCCATGCTGACAGCTTACAAATTCAACAATAAAACAAATTATTTTGCACACTAATTCATATTTTTACCACCAGGGGCTACTCAATACCTTTGCTTAACTAAAAAATATTTATATGGCATTAGTAATTATCATGCAATTATAACAGCACCTTTTTCCATGTAGTGGGCTAATCTTAGACCGATGAGTAAACTTACCCAAACTGATGGTAATGAAAAATTATTTGACTTACCTATTGCAATTACTAAACAACACATAATACAAAACCAAAGGTAGCACAATTAAAAAACTTGTCATGGGGCTTATCAGTTTACTGATATAACCCGATTAATTTCTTCACAAAAGGTCTCCATTCAATGTGTGTTACTTGATCACGGTCTAATTGGTAGGATAATCATTGTGTCTTGTATTATGTAATATAGATTTGAGGGTATTAAATTAATTGCTTTGAGTATGTATCGTGTGTGCCATAACTATTATATTGACTGTTACACTGTTTGATGTTGCCTTCAAATATTATTATATTATTAAATAAACTTTGGAATAATTGTTAATAAGAAGTTATGGTGCTTGTTTGTCATACGACATGCTTTGTGATTGTACCAATAATTTACGACGATTGAAATTATATTATCATTTCAAGATATATATATACCTAAATATGGGGTAGGTTTAATTATTAAGCTATTAAAAAGGTACTGATTCATTAGTTTTCAGTGACTCTGGTAAACAATGGACATTTTCTTTTAAGTTTGAATGAGCTTGGAATCGAAATAAAACCAGCAGGATCGCTGAGAATGCATTGAATAGAGATGTGACAAATGGTAAGAAATATTCGATATACATTTTCAGTCCGACAGTTAATTCTTCATACATGCAAAAAGTATTTTTTGAACAACGTCAAGGATTTGAGCCCGTATCTACGCAACCGAATAGGACGAATGTCCAAGAACGTTCAACTCGACAACATTTGTCTACAACAGTGCTTCTCAAACTACAGACCGAGGCCCTCTGGGGGGTGGGGGGTGCAAAATGTTCCAGTAGAGCTACAATTATTTAATTATGCATTGTATTCCTTTCACATATGTATATATTCTTTATATAAGAACACGTTATTTGTGATTTTATTAAAATTTTGTCTTTGAGGCGATTTTACAATGCAGGTGTATGACAAGTGTGTTATATATAATCTGTAATAATGTTTTTGATAGCTAAAGATCCATAAAACTTCAAAATTGTATAAAAACAAAATATATAATTTTATTATCACAGCGATAAACCCATATTTTGAAGTTTCGTGAAACTGAAACATTTAGATACCGATAAAAAAATGCTTATTATTTTCTTTTTTATGAATACTTTAATTCAAATAAAATGTTTACAATTCAAAAAATCGTTTCTTCGCCCTATACAAATAACAATGTGACAAAGAGTCGAAGCTTTTTACATTTCAAAAGTGTTTCAATTGGTAACACTATTATTACACTAATTGAATACCTACCTGTGACATAACAAATTTATCAAATCAATTATATAATAAAACATTTTTATTTAACAAAAACCTTGATAATGTAAAAAACAAAGTTAACTGTATGGATCAGTTTACTTAAAAATGGTAATTGATGACTTCTTATAGTTTTATATGAGTTGTTTAAACGAAAATATCAAGTTTTTTTCAAGTTCTATACGCCTGGCAAATTCTTTTGTGAACAGTTATCATTTTGGCTATATTTAAATGCATTGTATAATTGAAAGGAAAAAACACAAATATTATTCAACATTGATTTACTGAAAATAAGTAATTCCGATTAAATGTTATTTTTACGATTACAATGCATTATTACAAAATATTATTCTAATAGGTATCAATTAACATAAATTATAATAATATCGTACAATTCGAATCGTATTGATATCATTATATCTGCTATCAAAAGATTACGTATCTATCTGCGACTATTTCGTATCCGAAACGGCATTATATTCGCATACAAGACAATCCGTTAAGATACTCAAAGTAAATAGAAGGACATTATGCGTTAACCGTTAAACGTCCCAGAGTCGTTATCCGACCAGACTATACCGACCGAAACTTTGATGGTGGCGTAATAGCACTTGTATATTTTACCACCCAATCGGAAAAGCCGAATCGACCAACCCGTTCGCATGTAGAACGACCCTTAAAAACAGTTCACTTAGACACTATATTCCCTCAAGTTTCACGGGTTGTTTGCGATGGTTTCTTGTAGCTTAGAGTCAGTTGTAACAAAACCTAGATTAGCTTTGGATCCTCGGGTACAATATTTGCAGATATGTTGGGGCAATTCAAACAGTTAGTACAGAAACTCTCTGTGGTGCCATTACAAATTTGTATCGGCTATTTTGAATATGAATATTTTAACAGAATTTCGAAGTATTTTTAAATAATGATGTACTACATGATGATTCTACATCAACAGGAGCGTCATTTCAGCTTTTTTGAGAAGGGGCAAAATTACTCTTCCCTCAAATGACGTACCTGCTAAGTAGCAGATTATAATTAATTTTAGATATATACAGTAGAATAAAAATAACTATTATCATGTTTCCCATAGAAACTTTGAAATTTAACGATGAAAAAATTTAATGGCGTTTATTAGACATCAATCATTAGATACTACGTTTGTTATAAACTATAAAACATTATCAATACAAGAAAAGCAGCATTATAATAGCACATTAGAAATCTTTGTTTGGTACATTGCCATTTGACGAATGGCTCCCAGCTCCCAGCTATTAGCTAATTTAGTTCCTGTGGGATTCCTTCCCACACTTTATTCGCCACAGTAATTACTTGTATTATTATATTATCTCTCCACTCATAAACAAAAAGGAAAAAATCGCACTGTTAATTTCTAATAATTATGTAATTTATTAATTAATAACAAAGAATCAATGTGTACATTATTTAAGAATTAATTTAAGACATCGACTGAGGGTGCTTGATGGAATTTCAATATCAAATTTGGATTATTGAGAAAACCCGGGTCGTTAGTGACAAAATACATGGAAGTGTACAAAATCTCAATAATCCAAATGTGTATATTATTGTTAAAAATCGGTTAATCTAAAAATGATTTTCAGAGAGACGAAATACTTGTCACACAACCAGTAGTAGAACAACAATGTTATCAATTAATGCTATCCAAAACAAAGCCGGTTTTTACAAGTTAAAAAAAAATGAAAGGTTTTTCTTTATTGATGTTAAATCAAATGAGAGGCTTTATTTGTTACGTTTTTTCATACTTAATTGAAACTGAATCTTAATAAATATATATATTGTTAGAAACCCTCTACTTCTTTTAGTTGGCAGCCTGAAGAAGTGACTTGTCTAATAGTTTAGATCCTTTTAGATTTCGTATTTTTTCGATGTTAAAATCAGTGGTCGAACGAACAATTCGACATTGCATTCTTAGCAGTCTGCGACAATGTTGATTGCATTTTATTACCGACGAGAAACTAAAGACGAAGTTACTGGACTTTCACAAGAAAAGTAACTTATCTTACAGTGGCTTGCAGGAAGAAGATCGAGCAATCTTTTCACTACAGTTGTATTCAATAAAGAGACTAACACTCATAAGTAATTCCTTCCATAACTTGACTATTTTGCACATTTGACGGATAGAATAGGTAATGCATATTTACTAAAAGTGTACTAATTTGTATTCTCTTACTCCTTATGTGGAATCATATGAACTCATATGGACTAATGAAGCATCAAAGGTCATGAATTTATGAAGCATCGAAGTATTTAGTCGCTTAACCTCTTTTTTTCGGAGATAGTCGGAATACAGCGACGGGGCTAGGAAAGGACTAATAGTTAGCAAATTGCTACCGATAGGCCCCGTTTTTTTTAATTGGATGGGTGGAAGGGAATTCAAACGTCAAAGATGTCCATTCTTTTGCATAAAAATCTTCGAAAATTCAATTGAAAAATAAATTGAAATGGTAAGATAATCATCAAAATGTAGGATGATTGTTACTCGGTTACAGGACTGTCATATTTTAATAGTTTTTTATCATCTTTAAACTCGTAGCATTTTACGTCAATATTTGTATATCATTCATTCGAAATATAATAGATAAAAAGTTCATTAATATTTAAATACAGCATGTGAAAAATGGAACAAAAATACTTGTCACTACTTGCTACACAAATATTATGTAAACGTAAATGAATTTGAACAAATCGTAATGAGGGAATTTAAAATCTTACACTCAACGTAAGGAACTTCTAGAGAAAATCTGCATATTTGAAAAAGCAACTTAAAATGGGATATCATTCCTGCGTGTTTCAGAATTACTGAAACCGTGTTTTAAAAGTGATTAAAAAAGTGATGTAGCAAATTATTTACCTAAAAATAGTAAATAAATCATTCAGAATTATTTCACAATAAATTTTAAATTTGATTAATTGAGTCTATATTATATAATAAATGTAGAAAAAAATAAATATGCCTACTAGAATTGTAAGTTGTAAATTCAATTAAAAATAACTGAAAGACAGTTAAGTATGCAATACAAAAAACAAATAACGCATTTCATTCATTCAGAAATTTATGTATTTATTAAGATTTTTTAAAGTTTCTATTTTTATAATAGCTCCAGTGGCGTAGTGTAGTTTTAAACGAGTATGATTACCGAAGGGAGATGTACTAACAGTGCCATTGTAAAGCGGTTTGCGGCATCAGCAGTTTTCGAAGGTGATCAACGATTGTAAGAGAGACGAGACTGAACACTGAACGGATGTCCGCTGCCCAAATGCGACGCGCCTGATAAAATAAAGCATTAAGACTTTTTATATTGCAACGATGGACGTGTTAGCACTTGTGTCATACAGTGTCGTGTATCTTTCCTCTAGACGAGTGTTACTAAATCTTATTGAAAACCATCGCCTTCTTAAGAATCACCCCAATTAAAATATTACGAAACTTATATTGATGATAGTATATTTATTGTAAAAAAAACATATATCATATTTTTCATTTGTGTGTTTATCATCACTAAAAGATCTACCAGCTATTTTGTTTTACTAGTACTACGAAGATATTTTATTTTAACTAATTAATTAATCAATCAGAGAGTGTAAAAATTAGCCACCACCAACCCGATCCTAAAAACGTGGTGTAGCGAGAGTGATAAGCTAACCAATAGTCCTGTCGTAGCTTAATCCTTATATCCCTCTCTTCAAAAAGAAAGATTGAGCAACTGAGTAACATGCTATTCTTCTGCTGAGATAAATTACAAATGAAGTGCATTTCCACAGTGGGAGCGGACATGGTTAAAAATATGTAATCAAATAGAGTATATAGTTTTGATTAAACATTTATCATTATTTTTAAGATGTTTCTGGATTTTTTGAATGTCCAATTACTTCCTCATACTAATGAGTTTTACAGCCTCACCATCATCCTATGCAATATTTGCTCCATACTGGGAGAGGACAGGGCTTAAAAAATTACAAATTCAAATAAAAATTTAGAGATAAATCTTAAAGTTAACGAGCCAGGCTCGTATATTCAGTTAGGGACTGGGCATATCTAAAATTAAGTTTAGTAAGTTCTTCAAACTTACGCCAACATTAAGAGCAATTCTTGGTAAGAATTGAAATTTGTTAATGATGCAAAGACAATCATTCTCTTATGGGGTTTTTCTTAAGTGTTTTCTCGACACAAAAGAGGTACTTAGCTAGCTTACATGCTTGAAAGAGATACAAAGACGTAGTCTGTACCCACCCTAGCACTGATTTTAGCCAGGAAACTAGGAGCCAGCTTCTTGGACTCCACATAATAGTTTCAGTAGAAAAATAGAGGAAGGAAAATTAATTATTAAAATTTATCAATCAAATGGTTTTCTAAAAGCTTTGAAACCCAAACCATAGGACGATAGTACACATTGTTGTGCAATACACTCAACTGTTAGAGCACATTCTATTACAATTATGGGCTATATAATAATACAATTAATTCTAACAACGTTGTCTGTAGAAATCATGTGATTTTTATTTTGATTACCTGTATTTTAACACAAAAACTAATCTATCAAGTGAAACCTTGTCAAAATTAATACATTGCTAATTGCTATCTTTTCCAATTATTTCCAATCTTTCCAATATTTTCCAGTTAGTGACAAAATACATGGAAGTGTACAAAATCTCAATAATCCAAATTTTCCAATTACAATTGAGTTCTGTCAAGTTAATCCAATTAACATAAAATAATATCTATGTTCATGTTTCAATCGGTCAAGTGACATCTTGTGACATAATTAAATCTTTTAATGTTTAATTTTAGTTATTGAATTCAAAGTTTACAGGTTTTAACAATTCAATGTTAACGAATAGATTTTCACAATAAGCATTTTTCCGAAGCGTTTAAATTGTGTATTTTTTTCTGATAAAATAAAAGAATACGCATAAATAAAAACAGGGTTTCCCGTAAAATTGCTCTATTCATTGTAGAAAGAGTTAAGTTTCCTCGCAGTCATAAAAACACCTAACAATAAGATCGTTAATTCTCACCAAGTTTTAAATTAGTTTCTACCCCTTTTTCTCGCTCCAAAAATTAAAGGGGTAATTTTAAATTATAGATAATGATGGCGAAAAACAAGCGAATAAAAGTGTAGTGCCTCAGATGGGGCGAAAGAAACTAATTAAAATGTTGATTTGATTCGCTCTTTCTTCCTTCACCTTACTACTCAAATTAGGTTATAAATTATTAGATAATACGAAACGACTGAAAACTTTAATTAGAGATTTTGTTCACGATACAACTACGCGCCTATCTAAATTCATCTTTTTACTACACCATTTCATAAAGTTTTCATAAGTTATACGTATCATATTAAATATATCAGTTTCATTTACACAGGTCTACTAGACATATATATTTTAGTTTAGGCTAAAGTTGTTTTTTTAACACATTTTAAAATCAAATCAATGATTAACTAAGTACAGCTGAATCAGGTAAAAATATAGACCCTCTTGATATATCACTCCATCACCACCAGGATATTTTAAGTCGAACCAAAAGCCGAGAGAAGTAATATTTATCAACAAATGTAGGAAAACTTCATTCTCCAGCCATGTTTTATTATTGGTTATACGATTAACCTTTCGTTATCATCCACGAAAATGTCAAGATTAATAGTGTAATGCAGTGCTCCGCAACCAGTGCACCGCGAGACGGTCCCAGGTGTGTCGCGGCACAATGGGTCCAAAATGAGAAAAGCCTAGTATTTTTGTATTAGGAAAAACACGTTATCAAATCAAAATCCTTAAATGCGCAATCATTTTGAAAAAATTCCAATCCTGATTGTTTCAGACAGAAATATGTCAGCTGTTCCGAGGCAAAGTTTTGGTAAGATTATTTGAAATTCGCTATGCGACTATTTATTCTACCAACAGAAATTATTAAAATAGAAAGACTATTTTGGATTCGGCTACATGAAAAATTGGACAATACTTACATACACTCAGCACTAGCTTAGCTAATTTTTAATACTTAAGCTTAGTTTAAAAATGCTTTTTTGTGTTAATTCTTCCATGACTTCGAAAAGGTGAAAGGGTATTTCAATTGGTTTTTATTAAAAATACATAAGCTAGGTACTATTTCGAATTGATAAAATATTAACAAAAAACTAAAGCGTACGTTTTGTTTATGGAATTCACATATTTTGGTTGTGGTGTGCCGCAAAATATTAATGAGTGTTTAGGTGTGGCGTGGGTGAGAAAGGTTGCTTTACACTGATGCAATGAATGCTGAATGACTATAGCTCTACTAAGAAACTTCTGAAACTTAGAAACCAGAAACTTATATGTACTGTAATTTGGTCACAAACGTTGTTAGGAGATTACAGAACGGGAAGAAAACAGCACACTAGAGCTAGTATTTACTTTTAAATAGAATTTTATATCTACCCCGTTATTCTATATATACAAAAATGTATAATTTTTTAAGGCAATGCAACATTTTTATAACATGCATGCCTACACCTATCCGCTCATTTTAAAGTTTTTAATTAATTGAGTTTGAAATTATTTTATATTTTCAACATTACCACTGTGCTAAATTCTATCTGTAGGGCAATTATGTGTCATTAAATAAAAAATATTTATTATGTAACCAGTTTTTGACAATTTTGGAGCGATTCAATTCTGTTCCAGAAAGAACAACACCTATACAATTTGAATTTTTTAAAGCCGGATACTAAAATTACAGCTCTAACTCAGGGATCGGGAAACTTGTTAAGGAAAACTAATAAGTCAAATTTGCTAAAATGTGAAGTAAATATAATATTTGGCTGTAAATAAATATTTAGAAATGCGTCAGTTTTTGAAAAATATTTTACATACTTCCAATCTTCTTGTACCACTTTTATTAATGTAGAACAAAAAAGTAAAAATTAATTGAAATCTTATAATGAAACCATTTTGACGAATTATAAATACAACTTAAAATCGAAAATACGTGTTTTCGAAAATATGCTACTTTGAGATAGGTATGTAAAGAACAGAAAAAATCTAGTTATTCACAGAAAAGTTTTCTTTCAAATAAATAATACCCAATCATGTATTGAATGTATGCTCTAACAACATACTAAACTATACTTTGACCGATGACGGATAACGATAATAATATATTTCACTTTAAATATTTCAAAATGAATGGGCTAAAAACGAGAAAGAGTAGATTATAGGAAACTCAAACTAGAGGTCTGCACCGGCCCGCGGCCAGTAGGCCCGGTTCAGGCGGGTAAAGACAATTCAGACTCGGGCTTTGGCCGGGCCCGGGTAAGGAATTTAATTTCCAGAAAAATATTTTGAACTATTTCCGAGTCATGAGTCTACCATAAGGCAATACTATTCATAACGTAAATATTTTTTTCCCATTTATTAAATATATCATTTTTGTAATGAAAAAAAATTTGGCGTTTTTCGGGCTGAGAAAATTAAATCTGGACTTCGGGTCGGCTTCGGGTTGGCTTTGGGTATCTAGACTCCGGCTCGGGCCAAGCCGGGCCTGAAGATATGGGTCTCGGACAGGTTAATTTTATAAAACTTCAAACTAAATTAAATGATATTTATTCAAGTTCTCTTCGCTCAGAACGTTTAAGAATAGTAATAATAGAATATTTCGTTCTACTGGTATTTGTAATGTTTTTCTACTTTTCTACAACGAGAAATATTGTAAACTTTTTATTTTTTAATTCAATTTATTATTTTAAATCGATCGCCAATAAAACAATTAATTTCTTGTGTAGTTTAATTATGTCTGCGGTTAAAGAAAAGTCAACAAAAATTTACTGAGAAAAATAACAGGCGAGATGAAAAAAACTGCAAAGCTTGCCATCCATGGCAATAAATTAGACTAAACTTTTCCGATTTGCCCCAAAAAGGTGATTAAGGCTTTTTTTTCAAGAAAATAATTAAAATCAAATAATTACCTTTCGAATAAGGAACAAAGCAAACTGGACCCCCGTTTCTCTTCGTCCCCTCTCTCACTGCGCCATGCCACACAATAATTATTATTCAAAAGACTTAAAAGATTTATTTATAATCTCACCGGTGGGATCTTATCAGGTAATAAAATACATTTTTAATTCTGCTGCGAAACCGAGCGCATCTTTGCGACCCCATACCGCAAAAAGACCATCTTACATGATATATGGAAAGTAATATAAGACAAACAAATCATTATTCTTATTTGCTTTATTTGTTGTGGCTTTAGAACTTTCAAAATTGTTTCCTCACTTTTTTTGGCCGTTTATTAACTATTTTTTGTTTGCAACCTAATTGTGTTTACTTTAAATCTGTATTTAACTTGATGCTGATAATTTGTATAGTTAAATATAATATATGATTAATTTCGGTTGAAAATTACGAGGTAATTTTTCTAATAATTTATTTGTAGTTCCTACATTAAGATAAAGAAGTGAATAATTATTATTTTATAAAGCAATTAATTTAGTTGAAAACAGAGTAGAAAATTAATCAAAGCGTATAAATCGGTTGGTTGAGTGAGATGTCAAATTTACAAATGGTTACTTTCATAACTTTTTTTTCATTTTAATAATGAATTCACATCCAGTGACATTGATGTCTGTAATTTTTTCATCCTTCGCTATCCACCCACCAATCCTGAAAATGGGAAGTAAAGTTGACAAGAAAGTACACGTATTATGCTCTCTTCCATGATCAGTATAAGGAGTAGAGTATAGAAAAAAAGTGTTTCTCCTAATTGTTCCCATTATTTATAACCAAAAAAACAGTATAAATAATCGCATGTAACACAGCCTCCAGAAGTTAAATTAAACCGACCCTCCAGCGGTGGCAATTTTAATTAGTCTAAGATCGTAATTAAGGACATTTTTCATTATTATCATTATTTATCTTGTTTCTCTAGTCTTCAGAGCTTTAAGATGTAAACAATTTATTTTTCCGCTCTAAGCTTTTCGCTGCCCTAAAGTTTGACGGAAAAACTTAATGATAAAATAGTAATTCATTAGTCATTATACTCTATGTAAACTTTCTACCAGCTCCCATAAAATTTGTGGGCATTAATTACCACAGTTTTATTATGCTGTCCTTTTTTCTTATGAATAAATTTCACTTCAATGCATGTCATTGTTAAAAAAAGATATTGACATATATTCAACAATTCCAAGTGACTTTTATTTCAAAAAATCTTCACTATATTTCAATCGTTCTTATTATTATTCTACCTATATTTTTTACAATTTCTTAATGAAGGGTGTGTTTTTAGAGGTGTAGAACTTTAAAATGAAATAAAACATTTAATAATCGTGGTTATGCTCATTATATTGGATTTTTGGAAAAGCTGATTAAATGCCATTAGCTTTTAAAAATGATTTCCGGCATGGAGGCGCCACGGCTGGCTCGAAGAAAGCGCAATCCAATTTTCAAGCACGTTCTGAAGCATCTGCGGCCATATATCAGCGATAACGGGAAGAATATTGGCTTCAAGGTCATGAAGCGTTGCTGGTTTATCGACGTAGACTTGCGATTTCACATAAACCCACATAAAGAAATCCAAAGGTGTTAAATCACATGATCTCGGTGACCAATTCACAGGTCCATTACGCAAAATTATGCGTTCATTGAAAGTTTCCTTTAGCAAATTGATTGTGGCGTTCGTTGTATGCCATGTTGAATCATCTTATTGAAACCAAAGCTCGTTTACATTATGGCCATTCAATTTTGGAACGAAAAAATTAGCAACCATAGATCCATAGCGCTCTCCATTGACAGTAACGTTCTGGCCGGCGTCGTCTTAAAAAAAAATATGGACCGATGATTCCACCAGCCCATAAAGCACACCAAACAGTTAATTTTTGTGGGTGTAACGGCGTTTCAAAAATGGTTTGTGTATTTTCGTCGCTCCAAATCCGGTAATTTTGTTTATTGGCGAAGCCATTCAACCAGAAATGAGCCTCATCGTTGAACTAAATTTTTCGGAAAGGATCAGATGCAATTTTTGTTTCGCCCCATTCACCGAAGTTGCGACGCACACGATGGTCAAGCGGTCTGTTCATAATGAAATGGCAAACCAAACTGAGCACAAATCAGCTGTCAGCTGTCAAATTGGCAGTCACTGGAAAAAATGCTGCCAGTTTAAAATACAAACCTCTAAAAAAACACCCTTTATGTAAAACGTTTTTCTGCCACTGATCGCAAGGGTTGAGATTCAAGAAACGGTAAAGTCAACAAGTGTTGATTAATTTATTCAATTCAACGTTTCACATTCTGTACTTAAGTTGATTCTAAAGAATTTTTATAAGTCATAGAGTTTATTAAGTTCATTTAATCTTCAAATGATTATTTAATTGAGATCTACTCGCTCTCTAAATGATACCGGAAAGTTATTAAATGCAAATCGACGGAACAGACCGGTCCAACCACAAGTTGGGCTGAAGTGAGTTATCTTTCACTTTCATTGTTCATCTCCAGACATAACCAGAAGATGTATTCAATATCGTGTGCTAAATTTATAATCTGACCTGTAGATCAAACAGCCAATTAATATAAATACCGAAACAAAGCATTTATCCGAAAAAACAAGAATACCAAATTAAAACAAAAGTATTTTTTTTTTGCTTTAGGTGAATTCAAATTTTAAATTATGAGTAAACAAATTATACACCATCCGAAAGAAAATGATGTCACTTCAAACCAGAAACTCCCAACATTCCTTAAAATATTTTATTTCTTCTAATTTATAATATAAGAATTTAATTAGATGACTTATTTGTGCTTTAGATATACTAACACAAAGGAGTTGACCATGCGGCCTTTGGTCTTTAAGTGCAGCCTTTTGACTGAATCTAAATTTTCCATTTCATTTACAAAATATTTTTCATACATTGGTACTATATCTAGTGAAGTTTTTGTGTGGTCTTATTAGATTATGGATAAATGAATGCAGCCTTCTGACATGGAAATGGAGGTAATATGTATTTTGATAACAGTGCTAGATAGACTTTTTCGTATGTTTGTACTTAGAATGAAGTATAATATCTCTGTCGACTATTTTGCAGCATTTTAATCATAGCTTTTTTATCGAAGCCTCTGAATAAACAAATAAGTCATTCCTTCATTTCAGGAAGACCAGTTACTGTTTCTCATTAGCATTTTTTTCAGACGTATGCATTGGTATATAGCTATGGAATATATAAAGCTACATATTTTCGATGAATTCGGGAGTAGCTTTGTGGAAGTCTGAAGATGCTTCTTAAGGAAGCGAAACATGTGTCATTTAGTAACACAGCCAGTGGAATAAAAAGTTAACAATCTTAATTTTATGTAAAGCTATCTTTTACACTGTTTGACAAAAGTAATAGTGATTTGGCATATGCGACGTCTAAATGCATCGATACAGTTGATTATTCAGCCAATATTACAAGAACATAAATAACCTATTTTGTAGTAATATTATTGTTTTATTTGTTAATTTGTTTTGATAGTTTGCTAGAATAAAAAAAACAAAGTTGGATATCATACAGTTGCTTCAGATCCTTCTCACAGAGTGAAATCCGTAGCGTGACAACATTTAGCATGTTTCAATGAATATCAGACGAAAATTCCTGAAAACTACTTATTTCCATGTATTAATACACGATGGCAAGAAATAGGAGGTTTACGAAGTTTTACGGGTCAATAGCAATAAAGTGAATATAAATCGTTATTATCCGTACTATTTGTATTGTGACATTTGTCACTGTCTTCTTATCGATAAAAATTAAAATAATAAAAAGTTATTATATGCTTCATCACGGAGTGGATAGAGCGAACAAATGTATTTACATGTATTCCGTTTAATATCCCTGTGAAAGAATCTGGAAAGGTACATATCGCCTAAAGCAAGTAAGTACTCGCCGGGCAAACAATATTATCCCCACGTTTGACATTTCGCACCGTCGCAGCGCCATAAAGACCGAAGAGTCAACGGGCTCCCCCATAGTCCAGAATTACTTTCGCTAGGGAGATGCTGTGACTTGCAAAGCGTCCGTACGATAAACAAGACGCCGGCGCTTACGACGTTCCGCCCTTTGAACCCGGCGTGTGATATAAGTGGAAAATCGATTTATAATACATTTTCTTCGAAGTAAAAAAATGAGCTCACTGGCGGTGCATATTTTAATATAATGCATAATATTAAATTTGAATTATTCAAATTTTGTACATTTCCATGTATTTCATCACTAACGATGTGTACTTGAATGCTTGAAGATGCCGAAAGGTGAAACCTGAGTCGTCAGTGACGAAATACATGGAAATTTACAAAATTTGAACAATTCAAATTTTATACTAAAATTTCATCGAGCACCCTCAGTCGATTTATTAAATTATATTTATATATAATACTTTTTATAAATTGAAAATAATCACTTAAAAATGCATTTGAAGATTGTCATGTAATATTCCATTGTGGAAAATTCAATATTAAGCCACCAGAAATTTTCACCAAGTGGCAGTACCACCTGTCGTCATTCACTCAATATGCTTGATGCTAACGATGTGCAGAAAAGCAGAAACAGAAATATTCTACGTGTGTTAAAAAGTCACTCCATATTTACGGTCTCTCTCTCAGACACTTACACTCGCTCTGCGCATGCCCTGACAGAGAAAGACTGTGAGTGTGTGCGTGCTGCGTTAGAGATAGATAAATAGGAAGATAAATCAAGAAAAATTTGTATTGTAATTACCTCTCATAACCGCCGCTATATGATTGATACCCCGATTATGCGTTATGATAAAAATAATAAGAAATGCAGATATACCATTTGACTCACCCTGGTTTTTTTGTTAAGTTTAAGTTTCATTAGTGTCCATAACTGAAATCACCCAGCGGTGACGACAATAATTCTTGTTGCCAAGGGCGCTCGTTCAATAGCCGGCGGGCACGTCCGCTGGACGAGTCCATTTTTGACGTAAAAGGGTAGCTCCGACGATGCAGGGAGTTTTTTTTAATTGTATGTGTGGATAGTCGATTACGATCTGTCGAGTGTAGGTGAGCTGCCGACCTCGTGGTCGGCACCGTTGACATAATGGATTTTTTGTGTTTGTTTTGAAATTGGACGTAATTTAAAATCGTTTCTCGTGTCATTTGTATTATAACTTAAAGTAAATTCAGTTGCTAAGTAAATGTAAATGTAGAATCAATTTTATGTGTTAGGAATAGTATTTTTGTGTATTGTAAACCACTGTATCTTCGATGAAAAATAAATAAGTGTTGAACCGGATTTGAAATGGTGTTGTGGGCGGAAATGGTTGAAAAACAAATTTTTATCAAAGAAAAACATAAAAAATACAAACTAAATATCTCGTTCGTTTTTAACAGGCCTATCGTTTTCTGTATTGCTATTACTTTAACATAAATAGTGAAGTTAAAAAAAATTATGAGTACCATTTGCATTCCACAACACTGGCCATTCAGTGGCAACCCCCTCATTCTTTGAATGGGATGGGAGTTCTCCGCTACGCACCTCCATACAATATTGATATTGCATGTATGAGAAACTTTTCATTTTTCAATGTTATCTCCAAATTGGATCGCCACGAGGTTATTTAACTTTTTTGTGGAGTCGGGCGACATTTTGTGTAACAGCTACCGAATAACACGCTTTCTTACCTCGCTTTACTTATAACTTGACATTCAATTATCAAGGATTTGTATAGGATTTACAATATTAATTAAATTGATTATTTGAGCGTACAGGAAAACCGTCAGAAAATATCTAATATCGATGTCTTAGTGCAAATATATTGTATGTCGAGTTTTTGTCGACATTGAGTTAGCATATACAAAACATTCGTCAGCATCACATCTTTATGCTGTCAAAATATTGTACGTCCAAATGAGGTAATTGAGGAGATATTGTATCGTTCAAATACATAACAAATTCATTTCGTCTGTATTCTTCATACATTTCAAATCTTGAAAATCGATTTTCTCAAAACATGCAAAACTGAACACACTATAAAAGGTATCTAGCATGATTTTTAAGACGTCCTTTTTATATTGTTATTCCGCTAACCGTCTTCTGTACAGATTATACAGGGCGCCAATTTTTTAGCAGTGACTAATTTATATGAAATTTAAATTGATACATTTTAAATATGCCACTGGTTGCGTTAATAATAATTATTAGACGAGTTTCACCCTTTGAGAAACATCTTTCAATTAATTACTTATTTACAATAAATTAGTTTATCTCAATTAAACTGCCATATTTCATTTTTTAAGATAAAGCTTAAATTAAAAAAAACTGATATCCCAAGAAGAGAAACAATCAGAATTTTCATTTGAAATTTCATTTGTATATGATGGTTTTTTTTCAACATCTATTATGCTAGTGTTGTTTTTAATTTGTTTTTGGTAGCCCTAGAGACGTTTATTAATTCTTGAAAATTCGAAACAGATTAAAGGTAATATAAAAAACAATTTTCTGGGTATGTAAAGTCGACTTTCATAAAAAATTGGTGACTTTTTTTTAAAGTAAAAATTGACAATAGTAATTGTAATCATTTATCTTAACTTATTCTCTCTTTGACCTAGCATAACGGAAAGCAAACCGCTTATTGAAAACATGTCATCATACTTTTAAAAAAATGTTTAATATGACTCAAGTATTATTATATTATAACAACTAACTTTCCCAACAGACAAGTTAAAGAAGTGTACAAAAACTGCAAAAGTCACATTGTTTCAAAGTGCTCTCAGAATATAAAATTTACACATATATTTACAATTTGAATTCAACAACTTAAGTTACATAATATATGGCAGCAATACTTTTTTAGAATGGACTAAATGATTTAGTCATTTACTTATTTTCTTGTGTGGTATAAAAAATTAAATATTATACTCTTAGTTGCTGCTTGAGATTTGATAATTTTAGTCAGCTTTCGTTATTCACCTGGCAGCACACCGAGCTTTAGTTTTGTGATATGGAGCTCGAAACTTTAGCGGCGCGATTTTTAATTACGGTTTCAATTGTGTTAAAACTTTTAATCAAATTTGGTTGGAGGGTTATTGCTTTAAATACATTATAGCCTACCAATAAAAAAACGTTATTTAATCATTTTTTTAGTTTTATGATCGATCAATATGACGGTTTGTTATGGTTGAAACTGTATTGTTAACTATTCGGCAAAGTCATAACAATTTACAATATTAAATTCAAATAACAATATATGAAGCTCATTGGTACATTGTTTAACGATAAAATAACTTAAAACTTAGTAAAGAATAAGATTCAAGCACATAATGTAACTTTTTGCTAAATTCAATCGACTGATTGTAGCCAAATCATTTTCCTAAGTCGATTAATTTTCCAGCCGAATCGTTTTCCCCCGCCCTGCAGGAAGGAAGTTTCGTTTTCAAGTAACAAGTAACATTATCCGCACTTGATTGTAGTCTTATTAAAGTCTTTATCAAACACCTTTGCAGAAAGTTCCGCGTCTTCCATACCTCCCCACTCCCCCGAGTCGACTGCTTTTGTTTTTCTCCACTTTCCTAGCAGTTTAATGTCTAAAATGTAATTCTCTTATG
The DNA here is from genome assembly GCA_022494535.1 of Himalopsyche phryganea. Lineage (NCBI taxonomy): Eukaryota > Metazoa > Arthropoda > Insecta > Trichoptera > Rhyacophilidae > Himalopsyche > Himalopsyche phryganea. Next base: position 3,403,820 of record JAGVSL010000010.1, on the reverse strand, counting down.
CATTGCTAATTTCGAGTATCCTGGGGGGAGAAATTTTACTAAATTTAATAGCTTATTGTTTTTGAAAGAGTCGAGTTCTCTGTTTCTTCATGACAAACTTTTTTAAAAAGTTTGTTCTAGCGGAATAAATATGGTACAGAATTCTACTTTTTGTTTTGCAACCGAGTTATGTAAGGTATGTTTTGATATTAATTTTAAAAAATAATAAATATTTTTATTTCGTTTGTAGCGAATCAAATGTTTTCAAAGCATTAACATTACATCACGGTACATTAATAATGTGTGTAATATATTAGTTAATTTAGCGTAATTAAGTGCAATTTTAATGATAGGGGATTGATACTGGCGTGATAATTAATTAGCGTAATCTCGACAATTTATCTGATTATGTCTAAATTCTCGACGGCATTAAATCGCGGTCTTTATGCAAAAATGTTAACATTTTTAATCAAAAGTTATTATAGTAAAATAATTGGCTAATCGATAGTCAGATTTTTAAAATTTAAGCGATGAAATGTTTTTTTAAGTTGAGTTGAATATCTCTTTCTTTTTTGTCCCGCGTACAATGCATTACAAATAGCGCATGACTGTTTATAAATATGCAAGTAAATAAATTACTTATTTTACCGTCAATCAGCGGCTTATTATCATAGTCTTTCCTAATTTAAACAAAATAAAAAACACCTTTTTAGAGTTACCAGTGTCTCAATGATCAACGACGTCCCCAATTGAAATCTCCATGAGAAAATCTGTTGCGGAATTCTTTGTACGTCATCTGTTCGTTTCCCATCATTTTGAACGCTTTACGATGAAAACTGAGACCCGGGAGACGAGAAGGTCTTAACTTGGTGTTATAGACAGAACTGCTTGCTTTAAAAAGCTTATTTCCTACTTCACTTTCCTTTAATACTTAAGTTACCACCTTGTTAATTCCGCACATTATTTAGAAGAGACTGCGAGCTTGTCTGCCTACTAAGTTATACTAAGTTGTACTAACTAATGGGCATTGGCGCTTAGTTAGAGCTTGGCGCAAGGTAACGGACAAGTGCGTTGATAAATTCTTTTTGAACGTACGGAAAAATAATGTTTTTTTTTATAGTCTTATTCTGAAAACAGTATTAAACATGGAAAGAAATAGATTAAAACCACCATCTCATATATTTCGAAAAAACATTTTAACAATGTGATGGATGATGTAAAAAAAATACGAATGTAAAACATGTAATGAAAATCATACTTTCTTTAAAAAATAAAAATTGACAAAAAGCTCTACCGAGAAAGATCTACCCAAAACTTATTTGTATAGCGTCACTTAGGCTTAAGCTGTATATCTTGATATCCAAAATGGCTAAAAAAATGTTAAAGCATCACCACTGGCAAGCTGGTTCTACTCTTGGTAAAAAGAAGAAACCCTACATGTTCAAGATTCCACTTCAAAGGGTATAAGATAGTTACATACACTTAATGCGATATTATATACATTATAATATACCCTACTTTGTACCCTCGTTCACCCATATTTATACACATTTTTATTTATTACATAGTTATTCCTGTAATGTACTTTACATTAGTACACGCCGTATGACTTTGCACTCCAGGCCTAAGGTCCAGATCTTGGCTTTAGGACCACGAAATTCTTACACTCCTCTAGGAACACGGGATCCGTACATACTAATACACTGACACGCTCTGTATAGTATACAGAAAGCGTATCAGTGTAGTCATACGTGCAAATTTAAATACTCTACCGTGAATTATTAAAAAGTAAAACGAACTGAAATAAAAATTTACGTTGTGTTTACAACATTATTTATCGAAACAACATTTATTTTTTGCGTAACAGTATACGTTATTTTTCGAATATTGCAGAGGTCATATTGCTTATACCGTCTGCTACAGCATCAACATCAGAGATAATTACATTACCACTGGAAACTCAATTTGCAACATACATTATACTTATTTTCGACGCACATCCTTAAACATCATAGGATATAGCTTCTCAAGATGACTAATTTAATAGCTTAAAAGTTTCCTCGTGAGCTTTTGAGAAATTATTCGGGTGTTGCATGTCCCACCCTGGAGGGCTTCATACCCAATTTAGCAGAAACCTACCTGCCCGGCCATCATTTGCATGCTAATGCCATCTACCGGTCCAGAAGAAAAACTTTCAGACTTTTTAAATGGCGAGGAGTCCACAGAAGGAATACAAGTCACTTAAAGTTATTGTAAATTAATAAGTATGCTTGGTAGTTTTTCTTTTAAATGATGTTACTGTAATCAAATGGAAAGTGAAGAAAAGAAATCAGTGAAGTTTATCTGTCCTCTAACTATTAATGATTCAAAAATAAAGTACTTAACAAATAGCTCTATGTACTCCGTATTTACTGGATCGAATAAAAGGTGTATAGCAAAGAAAGAAAACATTACTGAAAGCCATGTCTTTAAATACAGATGCAATCAGAAATCTAATGGATAATTGACTCTTTATGAAAGGTTCCATACGGGGATTCAAACTCTTGACCGTGCAACCAAGTAAAACAAAAGCAGCAAACGTTTACCACTCAGCTATTGAACAAAGATTTTTTTCAAATACGTATCTTCGAATGGCGGGTATTTATATTTAATTATGTTGAATGATTTTACCGGATCCGCGGTGCACTGGTCAATATCGTTGGCTTCAGTTACATATCTCACGAGTTCGAGATCCAGTTGGACGGTTTCATAAATTGATATTTCAACCGGTCTATGCATTTCTATTCGCAGGCATGAATGTGTGTGATCTCCAACATCCCCTCCCATTCATACGATCTATAAAACGGAATGTAACGAGAGCGATTAGCCAACCACTAGTCTTGTTTTAGCTCTATCCTTATATCTCTAAAAGCTCTTTATCTCGAAGAGAGCTTTTAGTAACAAACCGTTCCCGTAGAAAAAACTTCTGTTCAGATACCTCCATTAGGATGTTATATGCTCCACATTGGGAGTGGACATGTTTTTTTAAGTAACTCAAACTTATTAGATTATAAGATTTCCGTGAGAAAATAATTATTACAAATTTATTTGAATAGTTTTAATAGCCTACTAAATAAAAGGTTTCGTTAATTAAATACTGTCAGATTTCATAAAAAGATGTCGAATTTTAAATAAGAATTTAACTATTATTTGAACATAATAATATTTTAAATAAAACGTAATCGGTGTATTCTTCTATGTCCATCTTTTTGTAGTTTTCTTCACTTTTTCCGTTTTAATTTTGAAGAACAAAACACTTGGAAAGGTATAACGACAGTTTTACGTGCTGAGAGTTTTCACACGGGAGCCGTGTTTTCTTTATTGCAGTTCACTTTGAGTTTGATAACGGCTTGAAAATTAGAATATGCCACTGTTAAAAAAGTAGCGCTTTATTTAATTAATTTAAGAGTGTATCATGATTTTATTTAAAATTATCCTGACGTGGAACTTCCAGTAAAAGTTTTTCCAATACGTACTATTTTATTATTAAAGTTTCTTTTCAGTGTCGACTGCTGTTGGTTTACTCAAGTACTTTCTGGATACTAAAAAAAGCATTACATTCTAAGTTCTAACAATATTTCAATAGGGATTCTCAAATTCGTAGCATTTAATGAACACCTTATATAGCACTTAAAAAACAGGTTGTAATGCAATGTATTGAATATCCTTCTTTAGAGAAATAAGGATAATATGAAGAAGTGATTAGTCAATGAATATTTGTTAACTGAACGCTATTTATGCACATTAAACCGTTTTCATTATTGGATAAATTTCCTTGATACAAATGATAGGATTGAAAAAAATCAAAATATATCAATTTGATCCGAAGCCGTAGAACGTTACCACTCGGTCACGATGATGATCGAATTTATTCATCAATTTTATATCAATTAATCTTATTTAAAATTATATTAGTAAAATAATGATAAAAGAAATAAATTAAAAGGACTGGTTGTAAAACAATCACTTCTCGTGTGTCATCAAAATGTAGATCAGCCTCATCATCAAGTGTGACTGAAGATATTACAAACGTTGGAATAAATTTTTGTATTTATATTATTTATAATAATATATATTTTTTAGCCATGCCTGCTCCCAATGTGGAGCATATGTACTCCTAATGGAGCAACTAACAGAAAATTTTCTACGAGAACTGCGTGTTACTCAGTTGCTCAACCTCTCTTTTTTTAAGAGAGTAGGGATAGAAAGATAGGGCTAAGAAGGCACTAGTGGTTAGCTGATCGTTCTCGCTACGCTATGGGCGAGAGTGAATTTTTAGACATTACAAACATCCATGCCTACAAACAGAAATCCATAAATCGATTGAAAAGTCAATTTATGTAACTGTCCGTACCGGGCATTGAACCTGAGACATCTGTAACCGTAGCCAACGACATTGTCCACTCACCGCGGACCAGACACACCACTTTCCTACAATCACTTCTGAGGCTTAAAGCAGTACTACTACAATATAATCAACTTATTTCAGAGGGAGATCCATGGGGGGGGAGTAAGAGTAATGTGTGTAATTAGCTCCCACTTAGAATTTTAAAAATGATATATGATTAATAAACAAAATGTATATATTTATATCTAACATAATTGATCGGCCAGTTTTAAATTTACAAATATTGAACTCATGTTCTTCTATGTATTTGACGTAACCGAAAAATCTGAACGGTGATGAATCAATTTGACAAATCAACACAAGAGGAAAATAAAACACATCGTGTTTTTGTCATATCTGTTTATGAATTAAAAATCATGCTAAGTACATTAAGTAAACACAATTTTAAAGAAACACTTAATAAAATATAATAACTGCACGTTGTATAGATAATTAATTTAATTAATATACATATTCCTTAATTGAAACGCGTTAGAAGGCTTAGTATTTTATTTTTCCACTTTGTTATTTTGTCACTGTGTTGAATTATCACTGTTCTGTTTTGTAACCAAACTGTATTTTATATTCTAAGAATAATAAATAATACGTGTAACTAATCATAAAATAAATGAATTCGATAACAGTGTCAAACTTTGTTATTTCTAATCAAAACACGATACTTTATACAGAAAAAATGTCAATATCGTTTTAAATTTTTCATTTAATATAATCGTTTAATTATTCCGATACGTCCCGCTAAAGTTCAATCGGAATCAAAATAAATTGAAAGCACTAACTCTGTGTACAAAATAGAGGAAAATAAACAATCAATTTTCAATTTCGATTGAAATAGAAAAAAAGCACGATAAAAATCCATTCATTCGTAGCGGAAATTATGCCGGAGCGGAATCTTTCCTTCTTGCTGCTTTCTTTTTTCTTCACTTGATATTATGTTTGTGTGCTCTTTTGATTTGTGACCCCACTTTACCGCCCCCAGCCGGATTCTTCTCCTTCGCCAACACCCCATTCTTCAGTTTCTCACTTTTTTCTATTGCCAATACAGAACAGATGACACTTGTTAGCGTGTTTACATTTTCAATATTCTCCATTTACCTGCGAGAGTTAAGGGGCATTGCATTTGAATATTTTTAAAGTTGTGCTGAAAAATTCAATAGTCTTATGTTATCGTGTTTACATTTTTGTGCAAAGTATAATTATTGTGTCAACCATATTAGATATATTTATGTTCAACAATGGCATAACCCCTTCCTAAATATAGAGACGAAGATTAAATGAAGAAACATTAACGGCTCTGCGTATAGAAAGAAAGCATTTTTATAGAAGTTGGGTGCCCCACCTCCACCCGTTATGTGAATGCAGCCGCTGTTTCACGGCCGTCTTCCATAATAATAACGATCAAGACAAGAAACGAATTTATTCCTCATGTTCTTGTCCCGATGCAGAGCTTCACGGGACCGATTTTTTAACTTCAATGCCTCAAAGTTGGCCTTGGTTGATATCAAGTCAGCGTGGCCTATTGGGCCCGTATGAGGACGAACCACAGCAAACAGCTTTGCTCGTTCGGCATTCATCTCGGAGCAGTCCCACAGAACGCGATTAGCGTCCTGATGGTTGTGTCCACAAGTGCAATCCGTTCTTTCAACCATAATAAGTGGAAAACGGTCCTGACCAAATTAAAAGATTACGGGTTTGAATACTATACATCAACGTTCCTTCTAAGCTGTGCGCGTGCGCGGTCGTGCAACAGTAGAACCCCGCGTACTCATATCGGGTTGGCGCGCACTTCAATACAAACTATTAGAATTATTTTTTTTAGAAATGCACATATCTATTCAAAATTGTTGCAGATATAATAAATTATTAATTTTAAAAATGTGTATAAAATATTTGTTTTTATGTACTTTTAATAATATAAAGTAAAACCAAAGAAACTTATTTGCATAGCAAGTATTTAAATATGATATATGGATGTTAGCAAAATCACTTAAAATTATGCCGCGCATTAGTTTGTTTGGCCTGCTTAGCCATTGAATTATTTTGGCGAAGACAACCTCTTGTCTTATAATTGCTACACATCATAATATTGTGACGAAGAATACAAGAATAGCCGTGCTTGTATTCGAATTGTCATCGCTGTTAGTTTCGGTTGCGTGTTCTTGGGTTTGAATCCAAGTACGAACAATTTCATAAATTTGATTTTTCAAACGATTTCTGAAATTGTGTTCGAAGGTATCGATGTCTGCAATGCCATTATTCTCACCAAAACACCTGATTTTAAGAATGGTGAGTAGTTAAAGCGATTGGCCAACCACTAGTCCTGCCCTAGCTCTATTATTAGATTCTAACTCTCTCCGAATTATAATGGTTGAGTGACTAGGTAACAAGCAGTTCTTCCATAACAATATCTATTGAGATAGGCTTAATTAGGAGTCCATATGATCAACATTGAGAATGAAAATGCACTTTTGATATAATGTTCTCACATTGACAGTATTTAAATATTCTTTAAAATCAAAATGAAACCAATAAATCTCGCCCAATTACCATAATCTTATTAAAACTTCAATTCTTATAATAAAAACATTACTCATAAAACTTACCCTCGCTTCTGTCGGGAATTCCCCAATACAAGTAGGCACCTTCGCTCTAGACACCATCTGACATAACAAGTTATGTATGTATGTCGACCAGATATGTTGTGTTTAGGTTACTTTGAAATTAAAGATGGTTTTGATAACAATTCCATCATCAGCGCGAGAGGGACGCAGGATAGGGAGCGCTCGGGACGGAGCGAGCGAGAGAACTCAATTCTATAGGCTAAGAGGAAATTGGGGTGATTTTTCTTTTGCTTTCTTTCTTGTGTCGCAGGGGTTATCAAGTGGTCGGTGGGGTCGCGCAAATGTCACATCACGTTAAATGGTTTTGTTCACGTTTAAGTCTCCGGTGGAATGCAGTGAGCTTGGCCGTTTCTTTGTATGGCTGGCTGGAAAATGGACACAAATAACACATTTGGGACAAATTGGCAAGAGTTATCTTCTAGAAATGTTGCGTAGTGAAAATGTGTTTATTTTGTTTTCTCTTGCTGTAATTTATTATTCGTTATTCCCAAACATTCACTACAATTTTCACATAAGAAGATTTAATTACGTTATAATCTCATGTTATTAAAAAGATCAATAGCTTATATTTGAAAAGTTTCACATTATGTGACAGTCAGTGAAAAAAGGTGAATGGTTTTAAAAACATTGAAACAATTTAACTAGCTAAAATTTTTAAAACGCCTTATTTTACTAATGTGCTCCTTAGAATACTATCCCTATTACCGTATACTCTTTAAAGGCAGATATAGTGTCAGTAGAGAGCTTATTTTTTCAATAAATAAGTTAATTTCAATTTTTAAACCGAATCACTTTTCATCTATACGTCACTGTCTCAGAAACTAAAGATTTTCACTTCCCGTAAGTGCGTTTTATTTGCATACACCACTGCAGCGGTCTCCAACCGGTGGTCCGCGAGATAGTTTTAGATGTCAGCGGAGTTGTTGCAGTTATGTCATTAGAGGCGAGTATCCATTAACATATAAACAATCTATATGCCCACTCAACAAGTCACTATATTTGTCAAATAGGTATCATTATATTATACTGTTTACCTTTTAATGGAAAACCATAGCGATAAATATCATTTATAATAGAGCAATAATTTTAAATAAAATTAACAGTTTTCACAAAAAAAATCAATTGGCAATAAAATTCAAACCAAGCTATTTGTTTTTGAAAGCTATGTTAGAAAAAGTTGATGAATGAGAAAAATGTTGACTTAGTTGGTTTTTTTAATAAACTTTAAAATATGTGAATATTCTTTGTAAAACCTCCTCAAATCTTCAAAAACTATTAACAAAATAATGATAATTTTTAACTATTCATATCTATTGGTCTTCTCAGTATCTATCTTCTCAAACAAATCTAGAACACTAAATTTCCAAAAAAATAATTTAGTATTCAAAATATCGCGAGAGATATTTATTTTTGTGTAGTTTAACAGCCCTGTCGTTATGATAGGTTCAGTATAAATATTGCGTAGTATATTATCATTATTTTCAGTGTTTTTTTTCGTTACTTAAGTCGAAAGGATGAGGGATGCTTGGGGAGGTAAAGACGAGAAAAGGTGAACAGCGAAAAGGGTGGGACTGATAAGTCGCAAAAGGCCGGCAAGAGTTTGTTGGGCGCCTTATAAATCGGTCATTAATGTGACTTTGTAGAATTGTAAAAGGCCGAGTATTTATTTACCATCTACTGAAAAACTGTTATAATATTGATAAATTCATCCAATACAACAACAAAAAAATATCGTAACATAGTGTTAAAATTTATTTTTAATTATCACTGAGGTACAAATAATATGTTGAAATATTATTCTCCTTCTTGCGTGATGTTTTACTGTGATTGTTTATTTTTCTGAGATGAAGAGTAAGTATCCAGTGTTTTTTTTTTTACTATGGATGAACATTTTCCGTTTATTTTTAGAAAATTAATTTATGGGGCTTCAATTACCGAAAGTTTTAAAACGTTATTATGAAAATGATTATGAAAAATTTTAAAGTATTATACAAAGAATTAAAATACTTAAGTAATTAAATACAACAATGTTGTCCCTTTTACTAATAATGGAGACATCTCAACAGAAGCTCTCTGGTTGAGTATAACAATATTCCTAACGCGACTGTGGCACTTTCTGTTGTAAAATAATACAGCAATCAATAATATCGACTTCAAACATATATTATAATACTAGTGAGTACCCGGCATGCGTTGCAATGCCACTCAAAGAAAGAAAGGGTTTGTGTTTTAATTCTGTTTATTGAACTGCTTTTGGATTAGAGGTCTGCACAGGCCGAAATTTCATAGACTTACCCGGTTCGAGCCCGTCATCTTCAGGTCTGGCCCGACCCGAACCCGAGTTTCAATATCACACTTGTTATAACACAATATTTCTGTTTTTCGTCTGGTGCGTACACGAATAAATCAGAAGGTTTTTCCTAGATGTCGCTGTATGTACGTATTTGATTCTTTTTTTCAATTTTAGATTTTCAATTTTTTTTTTCTTCAGAACCCTTCACGGGTGTGTGCACAACAACTCACCGAAGTTTCATCGAAATCGTATGAATGGTAAAGGAACGCGAAAAGGACAAACAAACATTTATTTTATATAATATTTCCCGGCGTGATCACAATAAGTCCTTCCTGAAAGTTTCGTCGCGATACGTTGAGTAGTTTAGGAGCCTATAAGATCCGGACAAACCAACAAACCAACAAACAGACATTCATTTATATATATATATAGATAATTAGTATTAAAGCTGTCCAGTTTACGATCGAATAGAACACATTTAAATCCGAAAATCGATGCCCAATTGTTTTTAATATTTGACATTTTTCTAAAGATAGCTGTCAGTTATTTTTGGGAGGTTTTGGTTTCTGCCATAATTTAATCAAATTACTGCACTATGACTCAAATAGCGGTTGATTTTGTTTAGTAAGGATTCATAAAAATGAAGGAAGAATCCAATCTCAAAAAGAGGTATGATATATTTTTTTGCATGTGAATTCGCTTAACGTGATTTTAAATTATTTATTGACTATCTTAATTATATTATCTTTACTTTTTTTGATTTATGATCATTTACTTAGAAGAATTCCATTTTTTTAAAGTAAAAAATAAATAGAACAATAGTTATCAATTCTTTTGAAACTAAATACTGTTTTTTACCTTACCCAAAATCCTTGTTACAGACAAAACATCTCGATTTTAATAAGACTGTGGAAGACTACAATGGTGTTGGTTGACCTTGTTCCACCCATCACATTTACGGTGCCGCTAATTTCACGGGCGCTTTTCATAAAGCAATAGGGGAGTATGCGACTAAAGGGGTGTCTTTTCCCGTCCACTTCACTTGGTGCTGCGTTGAAGTGATTTTATTTACGTCTTACAGACTGGTTGATCTTTTTCTTATTATTTCTTTTTAAATTGCGGCGGATGTTTTCGAGACAGACTAGGTAGCAGATTCTTTTTAAAGTGAAATTTTCAATTGCGCACAAATATTCTGGTTTAATTATATCACTCATTTGACAATTTTTATTAAACAATATACGTTTTTAATATATATTAAGAAATGTTTAAAATTGACAACTTTATTATGCGGTGGAGTAGAGTACAAAGCTTATAACTCCAAAAATAAGATTTAATACATTAATTTGTTTCTTACATATTCTGCAAAAATATAACAATTAAAATTAAATTCCGTTATCATAAAACATGTATAATAAAAGATTTCTAAATTTCAATGAAATTGTCGAATACATTTGTACTTACTTTTTAAAAACACCAAGTCAACACTGTTGAACTGTTTCTAGTATGAATATTATATTATATATTATGTAATAATTATGATCGACGAACCAATCAGTATAAGTCCAAAAAGACGATGTTTCAGGAGAGCAAAATTAAAGTTAAGTTCTGAAGTCATTTTTTTCACAGAGAAAGTTTGAGGACAAGAGCACGCGATTGTTTGAGCGCCCCTTCCCCGTACGTTTCTGAACAAAGTAGAAAATATCCCTCTCAAATAAACATACTAAAAAAAATTTATATGAAATACAGAAAACAAAAATAAATATTTAACAAATAAAAGTTTGTGAGGGCCATAGCAGGTGCTCTTTCTGCCCGACACCCGTAAGGGCCTGATAATATAAACCACATATTATTACACACTTATTCAAAAAATAGTGTGGATAATTTATAAAGGTTTTTTCGCTCTTCTGTTTGTGTTTTACTTTCTAAGCTGGGAATATTAAATAAACTAATTTATAGATACTTAATAAAAACAAGAGTGCACTTATTTGGGCCAAACTTTTTCTCTACAGTGTGCAGAAGAAACGGCTGTTTGAAGCTGTTCGTATAAATCGATAAACCATTACATCTGAGTGGTATTAAAACTGTTTCAGAATAAACTATGAAGGCATTGCAAGGTAAGAGGGGTTGCTGAATGGATGAGATGTGCCCCCTCCCCAGTGATGTTATTGAATTAATATTTGATAGTGATCCATTTTCCATTCACGAGATGTACCCTCAGAATATGTATTTAGTCAAGTGGACGATAAAGCCGAAGTAAACGGACCAAGGGTGAGTCGATATGTTTGATACTATTTTATCATCAACTAGATACATTGTTTAGTGTGTTTATATTTCATCCGCTCGTGGTTCTATTAGATCAATTTCTATTTATATTATTTACCTTGTTTCTAATAATATTCATTTTGATATTCTAAAAAAAATTAATCCCTTGTTGCCTATTTGGATATTTAATGAAATAAATGATTCATAACGTAAACTTTACACATAAAAAAGAAACAGTATGTAAGTAAACATATACTGCTAATTTAATATTGTATTCTGGATTTTCTCCTACCAAAGAAAATGAGGAAAATGTACAAAAAGAGAAAGATTGAGCGTTTATTCCGGTTTTGACATTTAAGGGTAGATTGGTTTATACAGGGGTAAGATAGGGCGGATTATAGACGATGAATCACGCCTGTAAAACGTTGCCTCATTTTTTTCTGTTAATGATTTTATTCAGCAAAGCTTTACTAAAACTCTTTTCAAGTTTGAATATTTTAAAATTCTATAAATGGATTGGGTATTCCAACACCAGTGGAAGCATGAAAACATGCTATATACCCATGACTCTTATAATGAAATTTTTGTATATTTCTAATGATATTAAATATATTTCATTTCGTAAAATAGTTAATATAGATTTTCTTCGGCATCCAGATGCCCATGTGAAAATTTCTATTCTCTCTAATAAATATTTTCTGATTAGTTTCAATGCGGGCGATAAAGTTTAATTTGTACTGTTATGTGAAGAATGTCAGTGAATATATTTTGAAAAATTTGCGCTTTTCCAAACGACGACTTATGATAATTGATAATGGCGGAATATACATTGATGCTAAAAATAAAACATAACGTCACTATGATGTATTATCGTTTCTAAAGTATGCTATGTTGTATAGAAGGATGGTTTTATCCGTCTTATCATGATTATTAATTTGATATACGAAGTAACTAAAGAATACTTTTGTTATATTGCAAAATTAGTTTATTCTTACAAATATCACGACCGTATAAGCCCGAAGTGAGAAATTAATCGATAGTTTTCATTTATTTACAAAATAAATTAATGCGGACTTCCAACATGGAAAGAGTCCCCACTTTCGGTTTGAAATTTAAAACTTAATTAATGACAATTAAGTAATTCCGCTATTTCGAAATCGAGCATATTTTTCCACACGATCATCATAACATAAAATCTGTCATGAAATTTCAGTATCAAACATTTTCTAAAAGAACTGCTGTTAGTAAAGAAGAATTATCTACCCCAATCAGAATCTAAATGTGTCTTTGTCAAAATACATATTTTCTCAGAAAATTCCACCCCTGTAGTTAGCTGGAAATGCCGTTTTGAAACAGCGGCTTATATAATGGCCAATATTTACGCGAGAACAGATCCTAATGGAACATGCACCGACCACTTAAGCCCTTATTACATTCCAATACTACATACTTACACCGATCATCTCCGTTACGATAAGCTATGGTACATTAACATCATTGACCAACAAAGATTTATTTTTACGGGTACATCAGTTATCTCATAAATAATCTTAGGATCATTTATTCATCGGAAGCCTTTCTAAAATAATTGTTTTTATTCTTTTTGGATCACATCCGCTCCCTATGTGGGGCATGTAACCACCATGAGGTGCCTCCAAGATTCCCTATCGTCCCTCAAATCACTTTAATTCCTAACATGACATACCAGCATCCTTCAGTTATTCGGACTCTTCGGGTAGTAGCAGTCTTCCAGGACGACAACAGTCTTCCAGGGTGCCGGAATTCTCAATAATAGGCAGGGTTTAGGGTCTCTGGATGTTACCTTATAACATTATTTTTTTTGCCCGTGTTCGCCTTTGAGGCTGACATGCGTGCTGAAGATAATAGTGGTTTCTTAAAAATCGTTTGTTAGTCTAGGTTTTAACAGATATTTAGGTGAAAGCCGTGGATTAAGCATGTCGTCAAACTCGCGGCCCTGTCAATATAACGATACGTAACACATATTTTGAAAAATCTTTGCAATCGTTTACAATTCCTTATCATACCTACAAGTCAGCAAGAAAATGTTAATTGTTTCGGTGTTCTTGTTCCTTTTTTATACTGTACTTTTTATACATTTCAATGAACATAGATTTTTTGTAGCCCAAATGCACTCATTTTTTTGCCCGTGTTAGCCTTTGATTTTGACATGCGTGCTGTAGATAATAATGTTATCTTAAAAATATATACGAACATAATATATATATATATATATAGAAAAATAAAAAAGCTGAGTGAAGAAAGGATAGGAGCTTAAAAGAAAACTGAAACTTTGGAGAGGTTTGACAATATGACAATATGAAACTTTTTCTACTTGTATTATAATTTTAAATAAAACAAAAATGTAGTTTTTAAATTTGTATTGAGTTGTTTTATTATTCCTTTGGTCAAATCATTGGTACCGTAAAATAATTGGAGGTATAATAATATGTACATTTTACTGTTCATTAACTATAAATAAAAACTGTTTTTTATGACAATCATTCGACATCCATCGTTGATGAATAAAAACATTTTATTTAACATCTATAAGTACGATTGAAATATTTTTTATATATACATTGATTTCAGGTGAGAAATTTCATAATAATATCTAATTAATTGATTATATAACTTTAAATAAGTATTTGGAAAACATCGTTCAGAGATTCTTAACAATAAACAAATGAATATTAATTCTATATGATATTTTAATGAATATTATTTACAAAATGAAGCGACCAGTGCTTTACAGACTGCCCTTTTTAATATAATAATAATTAGTATCATGTCTGCCTTTATATCTGACAGAAATAAATAAAGATATAAAAACTTATGTCATTCACCGACAAGAGGCGATGTTTTTTTTTAGTTAAATAGAACTGAAAGAGATTCTGTAAATTTGCGAATATTTAAAAAGATATTGTTGCGAAAATGTAGAAAAAAATATTACACAAAAAAGACCGTGAATAATGTACTCCATAATTATATAAAATAGACAAGTATCTTGCATAACGGTCCATAGATCTTGGTAAGAATACGGTCGGAGCAGAAAGAATTGAATGTAATGTAGAGCTCATAATATCATACATGTTTTCCGTCAACATAAGTCATGCGATTATAATTAAACATTTTCCAGAAAGAATGTTTTAATAAAGAAACTGATTTTATGGGACTTTGACTACGGTAAAATATTGTAATGTTTTGAAATTACTAATTTATGCATTTTTTTTTAATATTTGCAATAACCTTACTCATTTTAAACATACCAATCTCAGTTTTGTATTTTTTGCATTAACTGAAAATTTCCATTTGTTTAATTCAAAGCCCTTCAGATTAGAGGTTTTATTACGTATACTGAGCGATAGTGACGTAGGAAAAAAAAAGTACTCACTTATTAATGATTGATACCCAATATTCAGAGTACAAAATACAATTATCAATACCATCACCGCTGTGAGTCTCTGTTTAAATGAGTTGCTGAGTCGCTAATCACGTTAGTGTACGTATGTGCTCTATCGATAGATCTATCAATTTCTCAAGTTGAAAATCTAAAATTCCTTCCAACTTCTTCCCCTGTTTGAAATTCAAAAATTTTCCAAGCTTAGTCTTTTTTTACACGATCTCGATTCTCGTTTTACATGGTCGACGCACTACGAGAAAACGACAGTGTAAAAGAATATTTTACTTTTCGTTATAAATAAACTGAAAGACACAAAATAGTATTAAACATAAAACTATCATACTGCCCATAACAGTTTTCGTGATTTACTCAAAACTCTAAAAATCTTTGGGAGCGTGCTTGGCGACTCAAATCATGATTTTACAGGGATTGCGTAAAACCGTATACATAATAGTTGCGTTAACTGAAAAGTTTCTGTGACAGTGACATTTATTACTATTTTTTTTTAAATCGTGTAATTGATAAAGTATCGTTGCTGAGAAAAAAATATTACATATAAGATATGGCACTGTTTAAATATTTTATAAGCAAAATGATTTGTCATTTGTATAGGAAGAATATGTATGACGTATCTAAATTATTATTCAGAGATCAATTTCGAAATTACTAGCCATACACCTATTCATATTATTACAGATAAATTTAAAACATAAATTTATTGATTCTCCCCGGCAACTTTTCTATTCATACAGAATTATTAAGAATAATAAATAAATCAATAATCATTCAACAAAACTTTCGTTAATCAATAACAATCAAATTTATAATATGCAATAAAACATTTTTTAACAATACAATTCACATTACAGGAATTTTAGTATTTACACTTTTTACAAAGCTTAAAAAATAATTAAAAATAATTGCGCGTGTCTAATATTAAATCATTACATTAAAATTGAAATTTTAAAATGCACTGAAATGTTCTTTTTTATGTAATATCTTTATAATGCGAGTATACCTTTTAGAAACGATGAATTTCAGTGTAAAAACGTTACATGGTAATTTGACTTTAATAAATACAATTTACAATATTCAAAATGCTTATAATTTGAGGGAAACTTCGTTTGCTACTGAAATATGGCAATATTTATTGTAAAACCAAAATAATCAATAAAGAAATCAGTCCATTTTTAACTACGCTAATTGATAATTACATTACTTAGATCAGTAACCAAGTTCCTTTCCGCCATCTTAAATGCATCCTAATGAATGTTAATAAATTCGACAACAGATGTCATGTTGAATCGTAAAACGATAACAAATATGAATAAAAAATAACACATGGTATTGTACATTTTCATTTTTTAATGTTAATAATCAAAAACTACTTCTGATTCACGACCACTTTCACAGTCTGCAGTAACTTATTACTTCTTGTTTTTTAAACTATTGTTATCAAAAATGTTTTACTAATAAAAATGTATATTACATAGATTTATTAGCGTACATCATTAAAACTGATCCAGAAGAGCGAGGTCGTATTCAGACTGTTTCGATAAGTTTTTAGCCGGTAATAGAATAACAGTACCTTCATGTTTTATTAAAATAGAGTAAGAATTACGAAAAACGGTTTTGATTAGCGAAGAAAAATTTACATGTTTAATGTTTTTGATTTGATAATTACCCGCATTGACAACTTTCCCGAATAATATGAATTGTTAAAAATTGTTAAAAATACTCAATGACTAATGTACTAAAAATTATTGGTTTTGAATTTTTAAAGTAAATCAGAATAGAAAACCGCAAATTGAATCCATCAAATAGCGTAATTTTTTCATTTTATTTTCTGACCAAAAATGAATGTTAAAACTTTAAAACGTTAAAAAAATAAACTGTTTTCGTATCTTTATAATTAATTTCCTAATCATAAATCAATGACTTCATAAATCCAGTCCATTCCAAATCTGATTATCTATTTTTTCAATCATTTTAAAATGCTGAAACCATACTTCGTAAAAAACGTGGAAAATATAATGGTACTAAAAATTGTGCTTAAATTATGATTTAATTCTTGTATTTTCTTTGGTATCTTGTAATGGTTTGCGGCAAAAACTTATAGAACTATAGTCTTCGGAACAGCTCTCAAGTCCATATACTCGGATTTAATGAAAGTGTCAGTAGTAATAACCTCTGCCGTATGGGCCGTTGGCATAATGGTGATGATAAGGCGGCGGTGGGTCTCCCGCATGGGCCCGCCCTCAGTGCTGCTGGTCTCAGCTGGGAGCACCGAGGCCCAGACCGACACCCAGCCCCGGTCCCTTGGGCGTCAGGCTGTGGGAGGGCTGGTATGAAGATTGAGAGGATGCTCCGCCGCTTTGCTGCTGCTGCTGGGACATGTTGTTGTTGAGGTCGCCGGGGGGAGGACGGGGAAGTGCGCCTCCGGTGGATCCGCCGTGACCGTTCATCATTGCGTGTGGACCACCGAGATTTGTGTTGTTCTAGTGGAAATTAAATAGTGAGAATATTGTTAACGCAAATATATTTCATAAAAATTTGTCGAAAAAGAAAAGACATGTCTCGTGTTATATGTGTATATTTGTAGCCGTAACGCATGTTTTTTTATGCTACTTATAATGGTAAAGATCGGGTTTTTCTTTTATATTTCAATAGTGTATAAATTTCTACACTATGTTTTGGGACGCAAACATGTAAATGTGAAAAATATTTCGTGCATTGGCAATTATAAGCTGTAATGTAAAATATTTTTTATTAAAACCTTCTTAATATATTTGATATATATAATACAGTAATTATACTTACATTTACAGGTGGAGGAAGATGTGTCGTCTGCCTTTTTAAGTGCGCCAGTGGAGGAGGGTTGTAAGCCATATTCGCGAAGACGAGACGTTCTTCATAATCGTATTCGCACAGGATCTTGTTCTCGCATAGGTAAAATCGGTCGCCAACACAAAACCTGGAGAAAGAAACGCACATTCGTCAAATAAATACACTGAGCGAGTTCTAAAACGATTAAACGTTGCCGGTAACCTCGGTAAAGAGGGTTCTGTATACCTTACATTGAGGAATTTCCAAATCATTCATTGAACTAACCTAGTTGACGTTACTTCATAGAGTATTAAGGCTAATACCACATTGTCATCTTTAGCTTGGTTTTGATTGAACGTATCAAATCTCAATTTACATTATAATTGCCGTCAGACGTTTTTTAGGCAAAAGTTTCATATCCACTCCCAGATCGGAGCATATAAACTCAGGATGAGGCTTCTAATACGAAGTTTTTTAGGAGAACTTGTTATTCAGCCGCTCCGCCATTTTTTAAACACCTTTGACCATTTAGCTTCAGGATCGGCTATAAGTAGCGTATAAACAGTATCGATATTGATCAATATCTGTTTCGTATTAACATATATGGTGTGTGTGACTTCTAATTCGTCTCTGGTATGCCTACATATGTGTGATAAGAGCCTTAAGCTGAAAACCTTAGAACAACTGGAAATTAATAGATATAATCAAGGCAATAATCTCCTCAATGACCAAACAAACATTAATTCATTACCCTTACTTAAACCATTATTAGAAGCTCATGTAATTACGCATAATCAATAAAATTTCAACTTTCACTTTTAAGGTGTTAACTGTCAATTCTTGGTGAAAAGGCATTATATTTTAAAAAATAAAACACAATTTGTTTGTACTAATTCCACAAGTGTACAATGATCATCATCAGTTGATAATGCTCGTGATGATTGAATACGTGAGATGATATAAATACTATTGTCTATCTCTTATAAACAGTATATATATCTAAGCTAAAATAAGTTTAAGTACAGTTCTGACGATGGCCTTAAGCCGAAATAGCTATCAACTTAACTTAACCTAATAAAATTTTGTAGAACTAAATACTTATTATATTTTAGCCTACGATCGTTTTTCATGATGTCGTACTTATTAACTTCAAAATATGAGTGCTTTTTGCTATAAATGATTGCCGACTTTTTTTATCAACTTGAATAAATTCGCTTTCATTTTTTCATTGAATATTTGAAATCGGAAAAATGGTTTTTTGAATTTCGAAGCTTGTGACTATCTATCTCCCGGCACACGTAATCTGTGTTCCGTAATATCGCACCTCGCGCGCGGCCGACGCCATATCACGTCCAATTTCAAACACGTCCACATTCAAAAGGAAGTGTCGCAAATTGCCTGGTGAGTTATCTTCGCATCGTATTGAATCTGATCGCAGGACAGGGGGTCGTCATACAATTTCAAAGGGCCGGTGGCAACTGGCCGGCGGACTGGAGCGCGGCGAGCGGGGTCCGCGTCTCGCCTTTTAAAACATTTTACAAGTCATGTGGGAAATCATTCGGCCGACTCCTTTGCAAACAAATGCACAAACAAATATATTATCATAGACAACGAGATGTCGTGGGGAGGACGGCGGCGGCGCTTTTCTGGGGGGTAGACAAGCGACGTCTGAGATATCGGCCGTCTGCGGTTTCGGAAACTGACGAGAGATGGTGTTGCTTACATGTGTTTACGGTTCTCTAAATAATATGACTTTGGCAATGAATAAAATTGTTTGGGTGTGAAATAAAATTCGATATGCATAACAAATATATCTTTATAAAAAAAAACTCCAGTATTTAGAGAATTGAAAATTATTTTTTTAAATTTAAGACATTTTTGAGTGAGGTAAGGACAATTATTTTGCTGTTATTTCTTTTAGTTTAGGCCATTAATACAACTAGAAATATGTTGAATTTTTAACTAAGGATCGTACAATTTTACAAACTAAGAACTAATTTGTCATTTTTTTATGTACCACTAAGATGGTTATTATGGATGAAAAACTTAACAATCCATTGCACCTTTATCAATTTTCAAACAAAAGATAAAGTGACATAGCCCTTTCATTTGTAAACGAAATTACACACCATTGAAATTGAAAGATGTCCGATTCATACTTCCAAATAAAAATGGGTACATAACACCTTTATCCACTTATATCTTCAATTATAATATTAAAGCGTGCAATGTTTGATTGCTCCAGAAACAATACATAATGTCGCATGTTCTAAATACATATGATTTTATATACGATTGTCGATTTGTTTTTTATATAAATAGTTATGTTTAGTTTATGTGAACAAATATAGCTAACTAAAATAAAGCCAACATGTTTTTCAGGCGTATTTTCCTGACGCAAGTGTTCATACAGATTACTATTAGTTCAAATCAAATGCACCATACTAATTTAACAAAAACATTTGATACCAATTTCATTACTATCCTATTCACCATAATAAAATTATTCATTGATATTACTAGTCATACTATGAATAATATGTATATTCACACAATAAATTAATTAGGTATCAATTAAAATGCACAAAAAATCAGTATAAGCCAAAAAAATATTTGTGTATGAACTTTTATTTACTTAAATGTGTCCTTATAAATGTGACTATACTCTAACACTATTTTAATTGATAATAGTTGCTTTAATGTGATATAATATAGCATATTTATCGTAGAAAGGCATGTTAACATTTAACTATTTAGAATAAACAACACAAAGCAGTTACCTAAGGCCCTTGAGCATTGAAAACGGTCGGATTCAAATTTAATCATATTTGAATTTAGAACGCATCAAGAGAGCATTCAGCCGCCAAAACGGGGCGCGGAAAAGATCGACATGGCTGCATTATGAATAAACAATCGGAGTCCCGAATAAATTTGGCTAGATGGCGAAAGAGGTCCGCGGGAAAATGGCGCATGTGCTTGTGTTTTACTTTTATCGTAGTAATAAATAGCTGGAAAACGAAAGAGGCCACATGGAGTAACCATATTTATATTTTTAAATAATTTCAATGGAAAACCAAAACGAATTACTCTATTCGGTTATTTTTTGTGACGTGTTCGAATTGTTTCTTTTTATTTTTTTAAATCTTCGCATATCGAAAAAATGCAGGCATGCTTTTTCAGTTCATTTTTTCTGATAACATCTGAAAGCAATATGAAGAAGCCGGTTTTAATTAATTTATGAAGTTTGTCGAACTGATGAACTTGTTATTTTTAATTTCATCATACATCTAATTATTTATTCATTATTACAAAAATCTATGTTGACTTATCTGTAAAAAAGTGTCATTTAGTGTCTATTATTTGAAAAAAACAAAATACGGTTTCAACAAAATAATATGCAGATAATGTTTCAGTAAATCTTTCTCTGACGTAGCATTAAATGAATCGGATTGATGACGCTATCATATTTTTTTATGAATAAAAACTATACTGACAAAGAATTCAGTATTGAAAGTCCCTTATTAATTTCTTTAAATAATCGTATAAATTTATTCAGTAACATTATATTAGTTTAAATTTCATTACAGAATTTTATAATATATAAACTGACATGACTACGGAAACATTTAAAATATATCGCGATGCTCGCATTAAGTACACGATATAAAATATATAATGGTAGATAATAGGAGTAGATAGATAAAATATAAAATCAAAATTCTCGGGCAAAATGGTTAAACCTTGCGGTAAAAAATAAAATGCGGGACAAATGTCCTTTTTAACGATTCATTTTTTTGCGATTGGAATCGAGTGCCATATAATGGCGAACCAACAGCCCGCATACAAACGACTATCTGTAATTGGAATATTTTCTTTTAATTATTGGTCATATATACGTATATACAAGTCAATACGGATATTACGACAATCGAAAAGTATAGGCTGTTGCATTTACAATAGATGAAACATTCTGTTATCTGAAGTATTTAACTGTAATTTCTGACAAAACGTTGAACATAACGCTTATATAATATACAATAGTAGGTTTATTTCTACATAGCGAAAATCGTTAATGGTTTCGTCGCATTTAAATCTCATGAAACGTCGCTTTTTTTTTCTTTTAATTTACAAAAAAACTTACAAAAACTCTAAAGAAGTCATTGCGTAAAGCAGTAAAAAAATATCTGAAAAAAAGGTGTCAACTCTTTGCTAAGCCGGCTTGAAAACTTTACTATTTCCATGGAAAAATACAAAAATGTAAAGAAATACTCAATACTGAAAAGTACAGTTACTAAAAAAAATCATCGTTTCAGGAGATTTGGGTGACGGTAAACGTTCAACGATCTTCGCTAAGTGGGGAAAAAAACTTATTTATCCTCTTAAGCATTATTAAGTTTACGATCACGCCTTTTACTAAATTTTGATTAACATAAAATACATTGCATTGATTCACATAAAATACTCTTAAGTAGGATGTGAGTACAAAAGCCGAATTATAATCAGTATTTTTTTTTATTCAAGGTTGCTATGATCACAGCGTTACAAGTTTTAAAAAAGTTATTTGTGTCCATTATTGCTTCAATTGGAATCTATATATGATTAAATATTTTTCTGAGTATTGGAATGTTTTTTTTATTTAAAAACAGTGATTAAAAAAAAGAGAAATATTTAAAATAGAAAAGTATTGATCAAATATTTTTTTATTTTATTTATTTCATTATTATGATAGGTTTTAACAAATGGTATCCAAAAATTGTACAAGTCCTTCAATTTAGCTTTAAAATATTGTCGTCCTTACATTTATGAAGCGGTCCTAATTTGTCCTCCATTTCAAATTGGTTAAGAACGGCTGTTACAAAATATGAGAAGGAGGGAGACTACAAAAGGTTATATTAATTTTGTAGGTTTTATACAAAAGACTATGTACATTAACAAACCGAGGTACACGTTGTAGTTAATCATGAAGTTTTAATTTGATATATGAATTATTTTATAGCATTTAATGACTCCCGACATCCCGGGATTGTCTGGATATCAATCCCGGGATTACGGGATTGAATAATTGACCGAGATCCCGGGATTGGAAACCCTAATAGATACGTTGATTATTTAATAACTACTTACTTTCATAGTCAACTCGCTGTAGTTTATAAATAAGTAAATATTTCCTAAAGTAATATCAAAGCTATTTGTCGTAAATTAACTTTGGCAGTAATAAACTTAGCTCATTTTCAGTTATCATGATAATTTAAATAGGAAATGTTATCTACAGAATAACAGAGATCATAGAATGACAGACCGAAACAATAGCGCCGAGTATGAAAAACAAGTATTTCAATAGAATAGGGTCATACATAATAGATTTAGTTTAACTTTAGTGCAATGGATTTCTCTGATACCTCTAATTCTACCATTGGCGTACTCGTTTTTATTTGTTATGGTTAGAACTATGGGTTGAAATTTCAAACTTCAATATATACATCTGAAATTTATTCACGTGTACTGATAGTTAGCGCTATCAAAGTCTTGTCAGTTTAATTAATTTATTTATCGTTTATATCATCTTTGAAAAAGGAAAAGTGAGCTTTGAGACTCAAGTTAAAAACCAATTAACGTATTTACTGCATCCGATATAAAAAAAATATCCCAATATATTTCCGTTTGATCTACTCAAAAAACGATTTTTGCCATTGAAATCCATTATTATAATTTGAACAAAAATATCTGAAAATAATCTTCATTGAATAGTTTTATTAAACTATTCATAGACTTGCGTTAAGCGTTCAACGGTTCGAAAAATATTTGACTTACAATGCAACAGTATTAATAACGAAGAATTAAACTTATTCTATGAAAACTAAAATCTATTCTTTCAAAACTGGAAAATATTCATATTATAATTAATCATATACTTATTGAGAATACTGAGAAGCCAAATAACTGATGATGCATGAGTCTTTTTTTTAACTTTGTGTTTACAATGAGAATAATAGTAATAAACAAGTAAATATTTTTTATTATCATCTCAAAAATCAATTTTAAGTTAAACCCGTTCCAATACCAAATATGTCAAAAATTAATTCAGTAGTGTCAGTGTTAACCAAACATATGGAGATTATCAGGATAAATACGGCTATATTTTACTACAATAATTAGCTTTTACATAAAAGTTTAAGTTGTACACAACACAGTTAACACTCTTATGTTTTTAGGTATTAGCTATCAACACACTGAAATCTGCCCTCGTAAAGTTGAGACGTTAGCAGTCAGTGGGTTGAATTGACATGTTTATGGGTATTTAAACAATGATTTTGCCGTCTTGTTCCACCGTATTTGGCTGTTACGGAACTGGGTGACTTTTTATATAGAATATAATAGACATAATATCTTAACATTTTCTAGTTAATAAAATTATAATAAAATATTCCCAGGGTTACAATATTATGTGTCAAAGCCCCTACTGGTACTGCACTGATTTAGCGTCGGCGCGGGACATAAATTATGAATCCTAAAACGGTTTAAACTGGCAAAATCAAACAATAGCCAGAACTCTCTCGTTTACATTGGCCGGCGAGACCAAATACAGATTTCGTATTAATTAAATACTATGGCCGAATTTAATTCCGATAATGTGACGGAGGCAATTCAATTTTGATGTCATGAAATATTTAATTAGTTCAGAACGCGACGGACCGGGAGGCAATAATAGCGTTCGCCGATCTATTGTAATAAAATCTGAAAATTGTTTGTATTCAAACTATTCATAACTTTTGCGAAATCAAAAGCATGTGTGTATATCAGCAATGGTATGTTTAATAACGTATTTTGGGAGGGATCGGTGTTTTCAATAATCGACCGACACCTTTTTTTATCCAATAAGTTATACGCTGACAATAAATAAATATTAAAGTCAACGGGGTGGTATAAAAAGGCCTACTCGTCCCAAAAAATCACTAAATTACAACTTTTTATATATGTGACTATAAGATTTGACACAGAAAAAATAGGTTAATCGGAGCCTACCAATTGTTAAGCGACTGCAGAGCTCTGATTTTTAATGACTACAAGTAAACTTTGTCGGCGTCCGTGGCGCAGTTGGTAGCGTCGTTGGCTACGGTTACGGATCTCTCGGGTTCAATTCCCGGTGCGGATAGATCCATTTCAATCGATTTATAGATTTCTGTTCGTAGTCATGCATGTTTGTGATGTCTAAAACTCCTCCCTCCACCCATCCAATCTTCAAAAATGTGGCGTAGCGAGAGCTATTAGCTAACCACTAGTAATATCCTAACCCTATCCTTCTATCCCTACTTTCTTCGAAAATAGGAGGTTGAGCAACTGAGTAACAAGCAGTTCTCGTAGAAAATTCCTGTTGAGTCTGTCTTCTCCTAATGGAAGAATGTGACTTCGCTGGATGGACGGAGTGTCACAGGTCTTAAAAAGTACTGGAGGTCTGCAATTGGAGTAGGAAGGCACTGGAAGAGAATTATTGATGTGGCCAAGATTCACAGCAGACTGTAGCACCAGAAAAGAAAATATTTGTCGAAAAAATGTCCTTTTTTATAATAATTCTTAGAAAATGACAAATAAAGATTAAAGACTGATTTAAACTGAAAATACTCTTTAATTGGGAGTAACCGGCTTTGCTGTTTGAATAAAAGAGAACTACTTTTGTTTTTTTATATATTATGAAGATGTTAATAAATATTGTTTGATTACAGAGCATTAATAAGTTATCTCAATCCGCTTGAAATTATAAATGCTGAAGTCTCTGAATGCTCGCAATTTTCCACTATGCAATTGTCATTTGGAACAATATTTCCGTTCGAACTTTAAGCCGAATGACCGTAAAATGATTTCCACGGCCAACAACAATAACGCGTGGGGCTTGATGGGATATGGCGTAGCACTTATTCAAATGAAGCCTTTAAAAGCAACAAAAGATTATCCTTATCGATTCGGCTAAAATAGAGGCCTCGATCCAACGGCGCCGAGACGCATAATGGATAGGGCATCCAGGCGTTTTCTAGTTATTATATAATAAGTGAACGAAATGAAAGTCAAAAAACACAAATAAATTAAGCAGCGACCAATTCCAAAGAGGTTAATTTAAGTAATTATGTATTATAGAAATGTGTTTATTGTGACTCCATAAGCCGGACCAATAGTGAGGAAATTTTAACTCACAGACAAATCGGTAATTTGTTTGATCATTATAAATACCATTTATTAGAAATATGAATATGATTATGCCGTAACTACAATTGAATTTTGACTTAAATTATATATCAAAATGATGATGTTGGCTAACTTTGAGATAGATAAATAAATCTGTTTTGAGAATTTTGTTTGAATACTGTATTGAAACAATTGCAATTTTCTTTCCCAACGGAGAAGGCACTCAATGATTAACATCATGTGTATTACACGTGTATCAAAACTAATATTATTTAAAGTATCGACTGAGGCTGCTTACTGAAGTTTCAATATCAAATTTGAATTGTTGAAATTTAATATTGCCTAATTTAATATTTCTGTAGTAACATTTGTAATAAAAAAACATTATATTTCAGTTCAGTATAGAGGAAAGTATGATATTTGACAATGTGAGATTTAAATTCAACATAAATAAAAAGTCATTAAATGAATCTTTTATCGGTTTTGACAAAACTTATACATTATTATTTTATGGCGCAATACCAGATTTCATTATAAGTAATACTAAAATAATTATCTGTGATCAATTTCTTTCGTAATTCACATGAGAAAGAGAAAACTTCATTTAATACAGATTGCCCAAACGTTGGACACCCCAATAATAGGGTGATATCGTACAATGAATTCCTCTACAATTGAACCTTTCCATAGGTATCCCGATAACTGCGACCCATTGTGCTCAGCTGAAATGTAGCTTTACCTTTGAAATCCTTTACCGCAGATCTCTATAAATATTATAATACTCCATGAAAGATATGATTTAATGCACCAATTAACATTTCAATTCTTTGTTTCTCGAAATTGTATGCTGGGTCAAAGGGCGGGGGGCCGTGGGGTGCAATGAGAGGTCGTTTGATGATATAATTGTTATCGCAGTATTGAAATCTACGATTTACTTTGAGGTACAGTGTTCCTCCGAAATAACGACACCCGGATTCAAGTTTTCCTGACTTGTATGAGCCATTTAGGTCGTACAAAGCAGAGTAACAACGGACAACTACTAAGGTTAATTCCTAAAGTTTCATTCTGCGTTTCGTCTAGCTGCTTTATAATCTTCTAGAGCGGCATTCTGCGATTCGGCTTATTTTTTGATACTAGCCTCAGCATTTTTCAGTAGTTCAAATGTGTATACATCAATGGTACAAAAAGGTGTCGCTAGGCAAAACTCCTGTCACATAAAAATCCGTATCATATTTAGAATACTGTAGCATAGAAAATTTATAAACTGGATTGTTTTTAAAATTAATTTCGATTTAACTTTATTTTTCATATTACATTTTAAATATAAAACAAATTATGAAATATTCTTTTTTCCGCTAATACCTACTTGAATCAATCGTAATTCCGTATAATAGTGTACGTAGAATGGGAATATATAATTCATCTCAATTATTACGAATTTAGTAAGATCCGTTATTAGAATTTTCTCTAAAATAATATATTATTACATGACTTCATTTTCTTTATTCCGATTTTCATAAATAACGCATCTAGCTTAGAAATGCTGACGAACAATTCGCTTGATATTGTCATAAGTATTGTAGAATAATTTTGATTTTTAATTATAAACAACGTTGATTTTTCACAATTGGCTGCCCTGTTTATTTGGTTTTTTATTCCCGCCAAAAGCGCAAAACGTCACTACTCGGAAATGACAAAACAGATAAATAACGCGAAGCTGCCGCAGGAAGTCATCCCGTCAAACGATAGCGCCGTCATATTTTACATTGCATTGTTCTCCCTTTTTAATAACTGATAATAATTTAGTTGAAACAATCAACGCAGAATTGGTCGTCGGGCGTATCGCTGGAATCGCCATGTTTCATGGGGAGACATGGCGAAAAGCACCACGATACGTTTCACAATATCAAAATGGAATGATGAGATAACACTGCGGAACCAAAACGTATCTTACACATCACAACTCCTGATAATAATTGTTAATATAACTGACACATTTACAAAAACATTAAATTCTGAGTTCTTTTGAAATACATTTTCAGCAAAAATCCATTGTAACTCAAACTTCGTTATATCTATTATTTTTCCATCACAGATAATTACTAAAATGAATATTATCACTGTAAGAAACTTTATTAATACCAAGAAATTGATTATTTTCATAAATTTATGAATGTTTTTTACTAATAATATCTCACATCCTAAATATATTTTCTTCGAACGAGTTTCATAAACAATGATTCAAATAATCTGCTGAAAGTATAGGATTACCTTTTTCAAATAAAGCACCATATAATTTCAAATATAATAACAATAATTGTTGGCACTACTTAATAACTTAACTGTACACTCTTATTATAAAATTTAGAATTCCAAAAAAGATTGCTTTTCAAGTAATAAATGTCCCATTATTAACAAATTTAATTTTGAATGCAGCTTCATTTTGATTTGATTACGCCGCTTCGTAATTTATGTATAAGTGCGTTATTCAAAAATCAAATGCACGCGTCAAGAGCTATGTAGGAACGTCGAAAAGCTCACCTGTGATTGCATTGTTGGCAGGCAAAACATTCTAAATGGTAGACATTGTTTCTCGCTCTCATCACCATTTCAAAAGCAGGGATTACTTTATTGCACGCTGCACAATAACCGGTGTTGCCGAATAACCTGTAAAATAAAAAATAAATATTC
The DNA here is from genome assembly GCA_022494535.1 of Himalopsyche phryganea. Classification (NCBI taxonomy): domain Eukaryota; kingdom Metazoa; phylum Arthropoda; class Insecta; order Trichoptera; family Rhyacophilidae; genus Himalopsyche; species Himalopsyche phryganea. The sequence goes on along the minus strand of JAGVSL010000010.1, from coordinate 3,375,105 downwards.
TAAATCCACATTCAGGAATTTTAAATTAAGCCCTTGCGACGGAACAAGATTACAAACACACAGATTTCTCACTTGATCTAACTAAAAAGGCTAACTCATCAACTAATTTCTTTTTTTTTTCATCTTAGTACTATTTTTAAAAAATCAATGGGATATAATTATTAACAATAACTTACACAAAATAATGAAGAATATGTAACGATGATTTATGTATTTAAAAAATTGTGAATGAGAAATCGATTTTTTGAATGAGAAAACTGGTTGGTGTTTGTTCCTAGCTGGTGTAAACCAGAGATCTCCAAATTTTTAATCTAAGGTTACCACACTAAATCCCAAGAGTCAAGACCTAGCTAGCTCACCATAGCAATATACTGTAGTTTTGAATTACGCGCAAATTTCAGTTGGTACTTGCGGGCAAGTGTCAAGGACATTTCATTGCGGCGGAGATAGCCGACAGCCGACAAGAAGAAAACCAGCTTCTACCTGATTTATACACTCATATTAAACCCTTTCGACAAAACATTTGGTTTATCAGTTGCATAAATTTGCTCGAGGAGTTTTTTCCGCGTTCGACACTTTCGGCAAATCTGTATGAAAAAACTATGGCGGGCCGGATACCGGGCATGATTGATGGTGTTCGCGGGCAGCGGATGGAAGATCCCTGGCGTAAACAATCAAGTTTGCCTCAAACTTTTATGGATATATGTATGTACTATAAGATCATTGCTTCCACGGTTTACATATAAAAAAAATCATTCATTACTAAAAGTAGAGAACAATAGTGTCAAAAAAATTGGAATCTCACCTTAAATAATCTCTTTTGCATAATATCAAGTTAGCCTTAGTGTATAGAGTAGATCCAACTTCACCGAGTCTGCAATCGCAGCATCCGCACTTGAGACAGTCTTCGTGCCATAAAAGGTCAAGTGCTTTGAGTAAGAACCTTTCGGTGATGTGCTTGCCGCATCCGGCGCACTCCTGGGCGGGTTGGCCGGTGGCACCAGGTGGCGCGGCGCCGGCGACGGCTCCGGCGGCTGCGGCACTGCCCTCCTTGCTCACGTCCATGGTCATCGCAGCGACCACGGGACTGCTGCCGTTCGCCAGCGGAAGGACTCTCCTGTCACTCTATAAAAGAGAAATATTCGTTATTTTACACGATCGGTTTTGTATAGATACGGTAAAAAAGGAAAGAGTTTATTGCATTGAATAAATGCAACAATTAATGATGTACTGTAAGATCCCACTAAAATATAAATGAAATGTTAGCTTGACAGCATGTTATACATGTTCGATATGAATACCCATCCGACCAAAATACAAAGATGACTAGAATTAAGATGATGATGACGATTTTATTACGACCTATTTTTTATTTTCTCATAAGATTTGGGAAATAAATGAAGGCTGTAGGCAATTAATTGAAAACTTGCTAAGAAACAATTTTGATACAATAAAATCGCTAATTAACTTTTTAACTTTTTCGCAAACATAATTGAAGACCGTCTATATTTATATTATTGTTTCGAAACGCTTCATTGTGACGATGTTTATGTTTCAAATAACCACAATAGAGCTATTTTTCTACTAAATTAATAAAATTTTAATTAATTACCGTCACCGCATAAACGAATAAATAAGCTGTACTGCGAATGCAGTGCGGTAAACCATTTTTTAATTCTTCCCAAAAAAATGTTTTTCATTTATAGCTATTTCTTCATAGCTATTTCTTCATTCAAATATTCCTGAAATTTGTACCCACCACCGCCCACTACACTTTCCTTACAAGGTGTATTCCGCAGCGAAACAATTTTGAAAGTATTTCCCTTCAGAAGACTTCAAAGCTTTGTTTCATACACTAACTTAAAGGAGGGTGTTTTATATATTTTTTTTGCGTCTCAATGGAAGTTGTTATAATGAGAACTGGTTGTTATTCAGTTGCCCAACCTCTCTTTTTAAAGAAAGTCTGTATAGCAATATGGGACTATAAAAGGACTAGTATTGTGCTCATTTCTCTCAATACACTCCGTTTTAAGGATCAGATGAGTGGGAGGGAACTTAAACATCATAGACATCTATGTCTTAGAATAAAAACCCATGAAGCAATTGAAAATCTTGTCATTAAACGGAGTTTCGAACCATTGAACACCGCATCCGAAAAGATGGAAAGCCCAAAAGCGTTGACCACTCTGCTACAGGAAAGGCAAAAAAAAATGGTTTCAAAAAAATAAAAATAATTATTTACTGTGAAAACCCATGATTAATATAACGATGATAATCTTTTACAGCATAAAATACACAGCAATTCCACAGTTTTATGAAGTGATCAGGAACGGTTCCGCTCATTACGCTTTTTTTATTAATATTATATAATATCTTTCCACCAATAATTGACAGTTACCAGAATTTTCTTCTTACTTTAAAAATTCACTACTGAGTTCTAATACAATAGTGTCTCTTTCTCGGAGAGTGGTTGGTGTGGACTGGTGCATTCTGCATGAGAAAACTCAATTATAAATATATATTAAGCAACAATAATTATATCTGACTTTAGAATCATTCACCATAATTATTGACAAAATGCATGCCCGCATACGATAAGACCTGACGTGTTCTGTTCAGGACGGCTTAAGCCTGTCGCGGCTAATTAATTATGATTTGTAATGGAGCTCGACAGAATCAATCAAGTCCACTCATGTCATTGGCAAGTAATTAACAATATCAAACGAAAAACAATCGTGGCTCCGCGGGTGGCGGAAAATGCAATCACTGTAATTGTGAGTCTAATATCGAAATAATTTCGGCCATTATTATATTAGGAGACATTATCATGTAATTGGAATATCACCATAACTGCCCAAATGTTCGATTATGATTTTAAAATTTTGTAAACTTTATATTTAGATCCTGGTTGAAACAAAGGTAAATAAGGGTGGAGATATACTTTTAAGTTTATTGGTAAGTTAGCCCATTGGTCTAAGATTGGCCCACTACATGGAAAATGGTGCTGTTATAATATGATAATAGTAATGCAATATGAATATTTTTTAGTTAAGCAAAGGTATTGTGAGTAGCCCCTGGTGGTAAAAATATGAATTAATGTGCAACATAATTTGTTTTATTGTTAAATTTGTAACCTTTCAGCTTGAAATGATAAAAATCAATTTAAAAACATTTCTTGAAATCTAAATCTAATCTGTAAACCGAATGCTGTATATTTTTTCCTGTTTCAATTATGTACCGAATATATAAAATCACTGAATTTACAGTGATTATTTGTATCGTGGGCCAAAGTTACCCGATTTGGATGAAAGTTTTGCCAGCCTTGTTTTATCTATATTTATATATCAATTGTAACAATAAATTTATTTATGTTAATGAAATTTCATCTTAAATCATTAATTAATTTCTATGTAGAACAATACCCCACACAAATGCAATGGCGTAACATAAATTTACAAAAACCCACAGAACTGGGCCAAAGTAACCCAGGTTGACCCTGATTGCTCATATTGATGATTTATAATCTGTATGCAAATGACTTTAATAAGAACACTATGAAAACTAAACAATTATTTTAAAGTACAACTATACCCGACTTTACGAGGTTGGTCAATCAAAAAATAATACAAAAGTAACGTGATGTGTTTTCAAAAACATATGCAAACTATTATGAAGAGTTTTGGTTGTCATATTGTTTCGAAATGACGAAAATAATACACTGTGATTTTAAAATGGTGATGAAAAAGAGTATCTTGCACCGTATTTGCTCACACCGTCGAATTTTTTGATTTTGCTTTGATTCACGAATCTATATTTTTTTTAATATCTGTAAACACTTATTTTAAAATATGTACAGCACTTAGAAGAGGTATTCAATCGATAATGCTCATGATCTGTGAAACCGGTCATTTTGATTTTAAATAAAAAAGTGTTTTAGTTTTCAAATATAATGTTTTCCACCAAGAATTGACAGTTATACATATTAGAAGATAATTATAAAATGTCTAGGTGTGAAACTCTCGACATTTTTGTAAATAAAATTAGTTTTAAATATAGTGTTTTTACACAGTTAATATCTGAAAAATTATTTTTATTCATTTTTGGAACGTGAAACCTATATTTCTACATTTTAGTGTGTATATTTATGCGACGTTTTCGCTGTAAATAAACTTCGCTTTAAATCAGAGATTACTGTATGAGTAGTGATCCAAACAATATTGAATATTAATTCGTCACCCTGATTGTTTCGTCTCATTCAATCATTATTTTGTAATAATCAATTAGGCATAATGCTTCGGTACGCCCAATTACATTAGCACTGCCAATTTAATTAAAATTAATTTTGCATCAGCCACCATACCATTTTTGCTATCAAACAATATGCTGTTTTCATAAGACAGTTATCAAATTAATTGCAAACAAACAATATTTGCTAACGATTTGCGAATACCTGTCGAAAATTAAATTCATACAATGTCGATATTAGAAATATTTCACTAATAATAAACTACCGGGCGGTAGTAAATGTGCGCTTCGATAGACAATAGTATGGTATCACGTTTAAACCCCCAACTAACTTTGTTTATAGTTACTGTTTAACAACGTTTGCTTTTGTGCAATGTGTACTTAAAATGCATATTTAATTTAAATATAACATCAGAGTATTTAGAGGTCTAAGATCTTTAGACAAATTAGTTATATGGAACCTGAAACGTCAATATCTCATGATTTAGCCTTATTAAAACGCTCGATATTAATGCATTTAATACAGCAGTATGTTAATAATTTTTATTCGTGGAAATCAACATAATTATTCCGTCAGAAGTAAGTAGGTTTATTTTCGATGGTTTTGGTCAAGATGGCCAGTGATGGCATGAAAAATTCATCGCGAAATCAAAGTGAAATAGACACATCACCTGAATAAATAAAGGTTACATTGCAACACGGTGGACCCAAGAGATTCTGATTCCCAATTCAGTGACCGGCCAGGCCATGCTTTAATCCCAAAGGCTTTCGTCTTCTCTCTAGACCTTGACTTGGAAGTGTTGGGTGAAGGTCCCCAGACAAATTAGGCATTGTCACTGAATAGAGTCTACGGCGGATTGTCAAATCACAAAACATTAACATGTCCCAAAGATAACTTCAGAAAATTCTAGGAATTGTATATCATACAATTATAGCGAAAAGAATATTGTTCGATTATCTCATTGAAACCTTAAGACCGTGACACAGCGCTGAACATACGTAAAGTAACCTATGTTATGATTACGATATTTGTTGGTTTTCATATTATTATAAAATAGTGATCAAACTATCTTGCATGAAGTCTCATATTCCATCGCGTCTGTTCAATGCGTCTGAGCCCTTACAGCGCCGAATGAAAGATGTTTTTAAATGTTGCCATCATCATTTAAGAGAGCAAATTTTCTTATTATTAAAATACATACCAACATAATCAAATTAAATAATATATTTGACCGAACAAACAAACTTGTAGTAATAATTATATGCCTATTTTATTTCTAGAATCATCTGAATAAACGAAAACAGTAAATAACATCATCTTCAACAGCACTGGCGGATAAAATTTGAAGGCCGTGTTATTTGGATAACAAAATTTATTGGAGATTTTCATATTACCTACGTACGTAAATATTTATTTCTCTCTGTAATATATTTTATTCACAAATCAGCGTTAGATTAATCTCATTATCAATCATTACGAACCTCGTGCGCTTATGGGGTAATGCGCACTGTTCAGCAGTCACTATCAATACACTGCTAGTCAAAGGATATCTACACTCTTCTCATTCCAAGTCTCAGTACATGAATTCCGTTGAACAAAATTATTTCACTAATCCATAACCTCGTTTTCCGGTATATTAATATAAATAAATTCACCTCTCATTCAGAGATAATTGAAATGTGTATGTAAATCTATTTAAATAAATTGATGGCGTGATTTTTTTTTTGTATTACTCCATGTTACGCAGGAAGTTACATTAAATAATTTAGTAGCGTGATAGACTATTTCATACAATAGACTAATGACTAATGTTCCAGTATAATCTAAATGTATCTTTCTTTATTCATTTTAAGTCAGAAGAACAATGAAATTACTTCATATTTGAAGAAAACACATTGGGAACATTGAAATGTTTCGCTAAATTTTTTGTTTTATTGTCTGTCATGATTTATAATTCAATTTCGAGTATTTATTATTGTTTCTTAAGATGAGAGCTATACATTAACTCAGTGACATTAAATCCCAATACATTTATTTAGTTGGATTAGAACAACAGGCATAGCCATAAACCAGTACAGTATCAAGTCAGGGAACACTAGGGTGACCATTGTAAAGTTCAAGCAGTATCTGAAAATATTTTCTCTGGTGATTATTTAGATTCATTACAACGAAGAGTTAGAAGAAAAAAGTGTAACCACGAAGTGTAAAACATTTTTGAGAATATTTTAAACAAAACGGCTCAAATGACATTGAGCCGTTTTTCTATAAATTTTACAATAGATTACTTAAATCTTAAATCCATAACATATATAAAATTACCCGCATGAACCAAGTATAGAAGAGGTGGATATTCTTAATTATATATATATTATTTAATTTGAACAAAGCGACATTGAAAGACATTTTAAAACAAATAAAATATTTAATATTATAGTACAACCTTGATACAACGAATTAATGTGGTCGAAAGGTGTCCGATAAACCTGACAGTCCGTTATATAACATAGTAGGATATCCGAATGCGACTTAGTGAGAGCATAAACAACACAAATTCATACACAATGCTAGATAATCTTCTATGAATAAATGACATTTATTGTATTTAAAAAATGACAAAAACCCATCCAAACCTTATAGATGGTTTGAATGAGCTTGATGTGGCTAAACGCGCTTTAAATTATTAGCCAACACGCGTGAAAACTGTTGCAGCTATCTCGAGCTGGACATATATTAGGATTCATACATGTATATCCTGGACAGATTGTTCATGTTTAATCAATTTTCACAATTTGTTATATCGATGTTTTACAGCAATTGTAATATGCCGGGCCAATACCTGACCACAATACAGACGTCTGGTTTCACCAGTGACTGCAGGCCGGGGTTAAAGTTAAGGGTGTTCGCCCGCCTTCTGGGGGGGCAGAGTGGGCGGCGAAAAGGTCCGGGATGAGGGCGTCGTGATTGATTCACTCTAAACCAACAATTTAACGCTTGACTTCATCAGATTCATTGGATTTGGGATTGTTGCTTACGCGGTCACTCACCAACCAAACCGCCGGTCTCTTTATATTTATTTCAATCGGTATCTAATTCGATACAAATAAATAACAGTTATATTGTCTGTAGAGATTTTACAGTTTAATAATACTTTAATATGGTATTTGACAATCATTTTAAAGATACATCTTAATGACGTATGAAATATTAATCATTATAATAGGATAAAATATCTAAGTACATAAATATTCAGTTCAACAAAATTTATTCAGTTAGTTGTTAGCTATTTCGGCTTCACGACATTGTACTAGAAGCCGAAATAGCTATCAACTAAGAAAATTATATAGAATTGAATACTTTGAAGTTTTATTTTATTATAATGGAACTCTACTTAAATTCAATAAATAAATCATTCTACCAAAATTTTTCTATAGTATGGATTATTCTTAATATTTTTCCAATCCCTTACAAGAAATGAAGGGTTTAAGGATGTTTCCAGGAAAGGACGTACAGTTCGGTATGCCCGTTTTAAGGGTCTAATAGGTGATAAGCAATGAAGACGTCACAGACATTCAGGTTTTTCAACAAAAAATTGTAAATCGATTTACGAAAATGTTTATACTGGGATTTGAGCCGGGGGGCACCGCAGGCGAAGCGAAAGACGTTAACAGCGCTAATTTTAAATTACTTATTACAGTGCAGAAAAAAAATGTTGTCTTATTGGTATCTACCAAATAAGAACAAAAATAATATACAAATTTGCTCTGTTTATTAACAACAACATTTTTACCTATATAATAAAAGACGGTTGCTAGTTTAGATAATAATATTTTAATAAGTAACTATAAAGAATGTTAAGAAGCCATTAATTCTTTTGGGTTTCATATGGAATCGGACTTCTATTTAATTTGTGTTTGTACACGAATTTACGAACTGTTTTTCTTTTTTTAAATTTAACTCTACATAACATACTCTAATCCTCATCTTTATAAATTACAATGCAGTGATTGCCAACATTTCTATGTGGGTAAAACCACACTACATTAGATATAAGAGTATCAGAACATTTAGCTGCCTTTAGATTTAAAAAAAGATTCGACATTTGCAAATCACTTGTTATTGGAGAACTATACGTTGATAGGGTTAAATTGTTGCATCAAAACATGGGGGATCATAAATTATTTTATCAAGAAATTTTGGAAATCAATAGAGCCCAGTTAAATTCCTTGCCAATTCTGAACGAACAGCTAAATCTTCCAAACTCCCCGTTGCTGTATCCTATACGTTGAATCACCTAACAGATGCCACTAAATGTGGAATGATTATATATATTCTATCGTCGAATTGCATCCCGTCAAAACCCACAATGCTATTATAATTGTAAAATCACTGGTAATTCTAATATTAGTTGGAAAGCGGAAATTCGTTAATGCGTTGTTTATAAAATAAGGATTAAGGCTATACTCGAAATTTTAACTCAGGTATCAGTGTGGATCCTAGACTTATAATATTTTATCTCGTAAATAATATTTGTCGTATTTGTATCTTCTATATAAACGTTAGACACTGTTTACTGTCTGTCAGTTCGAGTCCATTCGTGCGCTCGAATGCCTGAAGATGCCGAAAGGCGAAACCCGGGTCTTCAGTGAAAAAATACATGGAAGTGTACAAAATCTCAATAATTCAAGTAGTGCTTTATGATTTAAGTAGTAACGGCAGGAATATTCGAAAATTAGCGTATTATCGTAAATTAGCGTTGGTGAATGTTGTAATATTCGAATTTTAAATAGAAAACAAAATACAGTCAATTTTTGTACGAACTGCATAGCCTTATATGTAATATAAGAGAGATAAAGACGATGCTTTTGAAATAAAGGGGTCTTTCGCTTTTAATTATTTTTTTTTTGAATAATTTGCATACGAAATTTGGTTAACTTAATACCGTAATTAGTTACTACATTAAGTCGTAAATTCAACATTGAAACTCCTAAATAAACAAGGTTCCAATAACGACAAGTATCAATATCACAAAACAGCGTCCAACTTTCGCAGGTCGAAATTGGTAGTCGTTATAACGCCGATATCACCGTGCATCGTATCGTTAACGTTACGACAGCTTTTAACCCTTACAGGCAACGAAATTATCAATAAACAATTCATGAATTAATTAACTATTAATTGAATTGGCATTTTCTTCCTAGAAATTCATTGTAATACAATACAAATAGCAAAGTATTCAGTTCTATAAAACTTAAGTAGTTTGTTGATGGATATTTCGGCCTCACGCGATCATCGGAACTTTTTCAGAATTAGTTCATAGTTCTTAGTTAGTTAGAATACTTTGCTATTTTTACCCAAAAAATAATTATTAATATAACCATTTCCAAAACATTTCGTATTTTTTATGAATGATTTGAATTTAAACCACAAAATTATTTTTTTAAATTTGGTATTGTTTTTAAAATGGAAAAAAATGACAATTAATTGAAATTTTTTGAACATTTTTCCGTTAATCAGGAGCCTACTGTGTATTCTAAATATTAAACTTAATAAGTCGTCAAGAAACGACGCCATCACTCCTTTTCTTCCTTCACAAAAAATCCTTTAAAAATATGTATTTACATACTATATACTATCGATATTTACCTACTAAAACTATGCGGAGCCTACGAAGGGCCTTCCTGACTATATTTATTTCTAGAGTAGATATATAGTATGTCATTATAACCCTTTTCCGTATGTATTCTATAAAAGTACTATATTAATAAAGATTCTGTCAGCTGCAGTGGATGGGAAAAACAATAATTTGAAAAACTCCTTACGAATACGAATTGTGGGTGTTCAAAAAATAAAAGTGTTCTCATGAAGAATTTTTCGTAATGAGTTAAATATATGAAATCAAATAAGATTTTTTACAAAACTTTTTGGTGAATATTTCATGAGGCCTGTGATAAAATTCACCTTGCGAGTAATGAAACCAAGCACTTGAGGTGTAAAGGTGTCAAACAAGTGAAATAAAATGGGGACGGCATGGATAAGTAAGCCCTCAGAGACCATAAATGATTAATTAGCCTAGACAAACAGGTCTTACAGTTCAAGTAAAATCAATTACCGAACTGGGCTAGGGTAGGGGGGTTGAACCCGTATTAGATGAATATTTTGACAGCCTAACTTGCTGCGAATTGAATAAACCTTGTCTGATTACTCTATCGATCAGTTAATATTAAAGTAAGTATAGCTTTCAATAACACATGCTATTTATAAAAATATGTCATTAAAAAATTCAATTGATCGAAACGTTCAAGACCAATAGCGAGCAAAAATTATACAATAGTATTTTCAAGTGATTATTCATTTTATTTCAAAAGCGTGATATTATCTCGACACGTAGGGACGTATAATCACGTAAGTGTCAAATGTGTGATTATACGTATTTTGCATCTTCGTTGTCTACGCACTATGTTCTATGCAGGCATCAAACGACAGGGAAAGTAAGATTTAAAATAGTAGCTCTGTCCCAATTTTGAAGAAGATACATCCAGTCGTTACATTGTAATTGCCTTATGAATATATCTTCGATGTAATCCGCGGTAGCTTTGTGGAAAGTCATTTTTCATATAAAATTAAAATTGATAACATAGTTGTTCCACTGGCTGTGTAACTAAGTGATCAATTTTAATTTTATATTGCGTTATGAATCTTTTAAATGCACTCCTGTAAAATCTCATGTTAGGGAGTGTCGATCTGACATCACACAAGAAATAATTCATAAAATATTTCTTAAGAATCACTAACCATCTGTGCAACTCATAGCATGTAAAATTAAACGGTTTTCAATTTAAATGTCAAAGTATTCTTTTTAATATTCCATCAACATATATATTACTTTCGTGCACTTGAAATTTTGCTATAAATTAATTACAAAAATATAGCACACTGTCATCAAAATTAAACGAATAAATTATTGTACAATAATTGTATACATTAATTAAAAACCTCTTCTAAAATTACATTGTGTTATAAATCAATCATCTTACGCTGTGTTCAGTTATTTGTAAAGTTTTACGATAGTGTTCAGAATCATTCATAAATTCTGAAGTATATTTATAAAGCTAAGAGCTTTTAGAAATCACTTGCGTGCAGAGCCGGAAATCAGGTGTTTTCCAACAACAAAAATAATATAAAGCAACAGGAAAGACAGAAAGATCCAAGACAATACCTTTAGTAGTATCGCCACACCTTGATGAAAAAGCTTGAAAATTATGACTAGATTATAGGCGACGTGTTATGAAATGCTTCTACTTATTTTAAAACATAAAGATAATATTATAATGTTCATAAGGTAAATTATAAGCTGCCAGTTCAACACATCATTGCTTGGTTGAAAGATCAATTAAAATCATAATTATATTTGGGAAAGTTTGTTGAGAAATTTCTAAAAAATGAGTAGTTTCAAGGTGAAATTTCCTCATTGATTCGAATTGTCTCTTTTCTCCATTACGCATAAAAATGTATTGTAGTTATTTTGGCATATTCAACTCATTTTTCAATTTTAAAGTGGATTTATTTTCGCACACTGAGTTCATAGTAAAGTCATTTTATTGACAAAAAAACCTCAATACATATATGAATCAAAAAAATTATAGTTGATTGTGCAAATGAATATTTACAAGGAAAAGCATCATTACAATCCGAACGTAACAGAAAGAGATAATTTTATTGAATAAACTAACTAAAACATGAAAAATAATCAATTTGGAAATGTCCTAATTATATATCGTTTACAAAGATACTATTTCACAACTTTAAATATGGGAAACTTATACGATACGCCCTTGATTTTTATGTATGTTCTCATCAGCTAATTGAAACGTTCCGATAGTTAAATAACGAAAAAATAAAATAAAAGTTTTCAGCCTCTGTGGGCTTTAAGTAAGAGCTTTACCCTAGTGGTCAGGGTCTAGGTCACAGCAAGGTCAATATAAAATTATATTTTTTCAATTTGAATTTGAGATCTTCGACATGGGTGTGTTTATGATGTCTTTTTTCCCCGAACTGATCTCGAATGATATTCAAAATTTCAAAATATTTGGTTCAATGGCAATTAAAATCGATAATGCAATTTTTTTTATCATAATTAATAAATTATGTTATATTTTAATATTATCTAGAATCTAGATAAAGCAAAAAAATATATGTATTTATTTCACCATATATAAGTCCATTTTTCAAATGCGTTAACTATACAAAGTGGTACTTATTTAGCAGATTGCTTCCTTTTAAGTTTTTCTTGGTGGAACCAGTGGTGCAGGGGAGGAAGGGGATGCGAATAACTTCTTTCCACGGATGAATTACGAATATTTCCACCACTTACTAATGAAACATTCATACACAGAAGGGATAGTGCTGTATTATCTATCTTATTTTTCATTGCCCCCATATGTCAGAAATAAATGCACTTTAATTATTTCGAGACTTGGTTAATAAAATATTAATTGAAGTAATAGCAAAACTTTAAGTAAAAATAAAGTAGTCTTAACCTAGCAAAGATTTGAATTACTGAAAATACTCTTTTATGTGGGCGAGGGTACCTGTGATACTAAAAACGGGCTTAAAAAGAGTTATTCGTCGAAACAATCCCATCTTTTTAGACACATGCTGAATCTGAAAAGATATTGAGCGACTGACTGGCAATCTTGACCAGACCGTTTGGTCCTCATTGGGAGCGGTCATGGTAACAAACATAAAATGTTTATGAAACGCGTGTTCGCTGATTTTGTTCATATATCACAGTTAAACAATTTTATATTATATTCACCAACATATAATGGACAATTTGGCAAGTATTTAATAGTACTTTTAGTGATAATGGTTTTGAAAAAAAGAAAATATACTTTAAAATTATTTAAATAACTCGCATATACCATTTAAATAATTCGTCCTGACACAATTTATCTCTTACTATGTTGTCCTTTGAGTAACATTTTGTCCGTAGCATATACAAGAGGTGGGGAACTGGTCTTATGTGTCTTCCGATGCGGAAGTCTTATTGACTAAATAAATATTTTTCATTTCATTGTTTTCATTCATTTACAAAATAATATGCATATCTAATCGAAGTTTCGTGAATGCAGTCTTATTATTAAATAGACAAATCAATACGGCCTCCAATATTAAAAAAATTTAGAACTAATTTATACAACAATATAATGAATATACGATATAACTTAAAAAACATTCAAGATATTTTCATATTCAATTGAGTAAATACATTATTACATTAAACTATTCGAGCTAGGAAGTCAGTATATCTGTAAGTTCTGATTGTATGTGATGAAAATCCATTCAATCGCAACTTGTGGAAAGCTTCTCCGAGTCCCACCCTGTCGTCTCGCTTGGTAATCTCACATCGAGTCCAATACACTTAGCGGCGGGGACTTCCCACCCGCATCGCCACCCCCATCCTGTTCCACCACTTCCCGCAACGCTTACTTCATTTATAAACCAATGAGATGATGACTTCACTCGCGCCCGCGTTGATGCGGATCTGCTTTTATTACATTCCAATTGCCGGTGATACTGAGAGATTAATTTTTGACTTATTCGATTAATAAAACTCACTTGTATACTTCAAAACAAACTTTTTACCGTCCCAGCTATCTTCTTGGGAGATTTCACCCAACTTTCCTTTTCCATCTACACGTGATCTTCTTACCTTTCCCTATTGAAACTACATGTGGATTCCGCGAAGTGGACTCCTAGTTTCCTGGCTAATGTTTTGCATAACTAGCGAAGTATTGATAATCTAAAAGATTCTCTTCGCTGAAGACTCTGTGTGGGAAAAACCCCTTACGATAATTATTGTCTTGGAATCACTATCAAAATTGCTCGTAATGTTGGCGTAATCTTGAAGACTATTCATATGTTAGAGATATCCAGTCCTCAATTGAAGACGAGCCTGGCTCGTTTTGTCGAGCACGTGTGCAATCTTTAAGATGTATCTTTTTGGCACTTAAATGAAGATCGGCATGACTGCCGCCCTCTTCTTCGACCGCCTTCGCTATGGAATAGCTTCCACTAATTCTTCCGGTCGAGCACTTGAGTCGCATATCGCGAGATTATCTCAAATAGATATGGACATTTTTAGTGACCCACTTAATGTTTCAGTCTTCATTTTATTCTATAATTAAAACCTGCCCTTTATATTATTTCCAGTTTTATTTAATTCTCAATTTAAACTTAATTTTACTTAATTTATTTTGTGAATTTAAATGGCAACGTCTCATGATATTTTTTAATCCGACAAATACTATTGAGTTCGTTGAAATTTCCTTCAACAAAATAGCATTGTCTTAAACACTTACACGTCAAAATAACTCAAAACTAAAGAAGTAAACACATTCAAAAGCAAAGTCCAGATCAGAGAAGTTCACAATGAAAAGTTTAGATAAGGATAGAATGGAATAGACAGAGGAAATTGTTGGATAAAGTTAAACTTTAACTGTCTAAACCTAAACAGATCATTGCAATGCGTTCGCAAAGGGAGCCCAAATAACTCTCCGACGTACTGTACTTCTGCTGAATCGGTGCATGGGATACCTGCCATTCGCTACATACCGCATGTATCAAAAGATAAACCGAGTAGCTAACGCTTAAGTGAAAGATAGTCGACCAACTTTCTTTTTAGAGCAACACAATCTGTTGGATTATTATGACAGTGACTGGAATAATGTTTTCTGTTTTGGTAAGTTTGTAACTCAAACGTTCATAACAATATTTTTGAAGTGTGAAGTTGTCCGTATAGCGACAGCCAGAGTGTAAATGAAAAACTGATGAAAATTAACCGTAATTACATTATTCAAACACGCATTATGTATTGAAGAATAAAACAAGTATGTGATGAGATTATAAATATTGTGTTATGTTAATCATTGTGTTATGTTAATCAAATAATATAATAAAAAAAAATTCAATAATTTTATTTAAGCACAATGTCCAAGTTCGTTCAGCGAGTAAATCGACAGTTCAAAAGTTCCGTACTAAACAAAAATGGTTCTAATATAATTAGTGATAATACTATACTTATGTGTACATTTGTTTTCATTTGATCTTTATTTCTTTTGGCTCTACTTGAATAAATTATGCGACCCTTCGTATAAGGCCCATATTATCTTTTTTACTGTAAAAATCAAATAGTTGAAAAATAAATGATCATTGGAATGCATAAATAAAACAAACTGAAATAAACGATTACTTGAGAACCAATGTTTGAACGTGTTGAAAATACAAAACAAAATATTGAATTTTTACTTACTTTTACGAATGACAAACGAATGGTTTTTTTATGATCCTTTAATAATAACAATAAAACGTTTCTTCTTAAAAACATTACATTATCATTATAATTAATTAATAACGAGTATATTAAATAGGCGCCTTATCGAAATTAATGACTACCCCATATGAATTCGATCTAAACAATGAGTTTGTTGCAAAATAGTGCTGAATACCAGAGTAACGAATACTATTATATATATTTACTTATTAGGGACACAATAATAACAACGTGGTATTTATTATTTGTATTGAGATATGATATTGAAGTAATCACATAACACACAAATAAGCTTTATCGACAGTGATTCTTTTTCAATTTGCGCAATCCTCTTATAAGCTGATATTCGCGGAACTCAGGTGAAGTTAGCAAATGGTGGATAGTTTTAGTTTGAAACTTTCTTCGTTTGCCACTGAATATATCTGAAGGAGAAAAACAAAACGATAAAGTTTGCTTTATTCCTCGGAACATGTCTTCTATCTATTGCAGCTGTCTAAAACAATTTGATCAGCAAACGAGCTGAAAAATAGCTACTTCGGTCCAAAACTTTACAAAGCAACGTGCATTTACTGATATTATGTGGTATATTATGTGAAAGGAAATAGATAGCAAATGCCCGTAAATCCTTGGCAGGAAAGAAGATAAAGAAAAAAGAATATAATTCAATATTTTTCTAAGTAAGTGGGTATATTAATAAAAAATATTTTACATTACATCTCACAGTAGCCAAGGCGCCAGTTACTTTATTTGTGTTTTTTTTGTTCAAATCACAAGAGATCAATTCAAAGTGAAAAGTGAAAAGTCAACACAAGACTTGAATCCATATTCATCTGATCTCTGGGGTTACTTAGAGCCACCAAGCCAACTAGGACGATACCAAACTTTATAGTCATAAAATCAGTGTAAAGATGTTTCTCAAACAGGCGAAACTCGTGCCAAACCCATAACAAAACCAGAAGAATAATAAAGTATTTAAAAAATATATGAAAAATTAATTTCCACCAAGTACCCGAAGAATTCATCGAAAATATCGATACTATCACTTGTGGATTTCAGAGGTTACCAAGTATGAAAATAGTTAAACGATATAAGGAGTATTTAAAAAATCAATATATGATTTAATGATGAGGGACCTCAGTTCTAACCCTGGATTACAGCATAGGAGCCCAAATTATTATTATCCTGGATTAGAATGTGTAATATTTGAAGGCAAAGGAGAAATAAATTATTAAAAAAAGAAAAAGTTAAAATAATGGGAAGAAACTTAGCTTAAATGATTAAAAAATAAATATTTTGTTTTTATAAAAATAATTCATCATATCAATTTAATAAAATATAAAGCAAATCAATAAATTCATTTGAAACAGGCGTTGGCACAATAATAGAGCGGTGGCTCGCCGAGAAAGAACATCATTTGTGTAATTGAAGAAAACTATATTGTGGTTGTTTTATGTTTGTGCGATGGATGTAAGTGGAGGAGGCGCGCTTACGATACACCACCGCGAGCAATCACTTAACTGCTCTTAATTTATAAACCATCCAATTTTCTATCCTTTCAAGCCATCCACTCATTTTATCCTGCCTTCAATTGGGGACGAACTGGGAAAAATGGCAATTGTTTTTTTTATTTACATAAGAGACATTAAAACAATATGGAACGTTTATTATATAAATGCGTAGTGAAAAAACAATACTATATACTAAAAAAGTATATAATATTAATTTTAAATATTGATAACATGAAAAATTGTAATTGGTTTTTATTTAACAAATAGTGCTTTTCTGGCGGCTACCCAAAAGTATTAGATATTTTATTATCGCCCAGGGCACAAGAATTTAATTTAAATTTAATGAAAATAATCATCAATAAAAAACGATACATCTATATTCATGAAATGTAAACTTTGATATGGTATAAAAATCAAAAATATGGAGTTTTAATTGAGATAAGCTTACTTAACTTTCCATGTGTTAACTGTGGAAAGGCATTGATCATCAAATAATTCAAAAATTTTATACAATGATCAGGACAATCGCTCACACGGAACATTTTATACAAAAAAGCTTACTTATTTAAAAAAATATATGTCACTGTTTAAGAATTCCAATGAAACCCTATCTAGCATCCTATACAATAGACTGAATAGACGGTTAGTGGTATTTTAAGCAATATCAATCTAATGAAAAATTTGCAAAATTTTTCAATTCCACAAAACATTCAAAAAAATACATTTACCAATCTATCATGTCCCAAATTATTTTACCTCTGAATCTTCTACAGACGTTGTTTATTTCTTAGTTGTAATAATAAGCATCTACGATGCAACAACCTGCAACTTCCTAAAACACCATCCCCGTTCGGCGCATGCATACCTGTCCCCGCGGCGGATCAGCGAGTCCCGCCACCAGCCCCGCAATGAATTATAGCAAACCGCAATTCCATACAATTTCACCGCTGCCGCCTAGATTGTCCGCCCCCGCCTACCCTTTTCTAGCGTCAACCGCCGACCGCACCCGCAACCGCCCACAGACAACACTCAAGGTAATTAATTTCATTTCTTTAATGCTATCGGCACAACGCTGAATCCGGATACTTCATGACACACTCGCGACGTCATCTCTCGATACTAAACTTACTGAATAATAAGACAATTCTTTAAATACTTTTGAGTGCTTATCTTTTTACTTTACTTGAAAAATATCACGATTCTATAAAACGGAACATCTTAAGACCTTTACTTTAAAACTGCTATAAAAAATACTCCATAAAATAATTATATTATCATGATACTACATATCGACAGAAATCTGAGCACTGAATAAATGTTTATTTATAATTAATTTAACTGGAATTGTGAATCTTATAATGTCATTTGTTCGTGACTTATGAAAATATTTGCATTTGTCACTTCTTTATCTCACCATAATTTTTTTGTACACAATGTGATCATTTTGAAAACTTTATAAGAGAAATTGTTTTAATCAAAAAGAACTAAGAGGAGAAGACTCGAATATTTAACCAAAACAGTGATGATTCAATATACTAAAAGCCGTGAACAAAATGTATGTTCGCAAATCTTTATCAATGTGAAATAACAGATACTTCTGCCAAAATTAGTTTAAAAAAAACTGTATATCCGTAACCCATTGTATATTATTTATATTAAATTTTAATTTAGACATTTTTTATTAATTATTTACTATTAAAAATTAGCCACGTCGCAAGATTAATCGTTGATTTACTTCAGTAGATGACACGGCAAACATTTTTTCTTAATATTAATCGAGTCTTGAAAGATTCATAATATAACATTAAATCATCGAGTGTTAGGAGAGGCGAGAACTTGTATAATATATTTTGATATCCAAACCAGACTGCAAAAGACAGTAAGCAGGCCCTTTTAGTAAAATTGAAACTTTTATGTAGGTGTTCGGTAGACACAGCTGGTTTCAGAACAAAGTCTAAACGTTTGTTAATAGCACTCGGCATGCATTCATTGTCTTCTAGAAACACAGTAGTGATATCGCTCAACAAAAAGTACTATTTCACTCAGTGGCAAATCAAAAATGTTTAATTAAAAGCTTCCCAATATTTTAAAAATATTCAATTTACGCTTTTAATTTTGAAAAATAATTAATTACCGATTCATCAAATCAAAAAATCTTACTATACTATATCCAGAAAATCTTTTACAATAAACGTACAATTAAACCAATTAAGCAGCAAAGAGTATTACTTACTAATAGGATGTATAATATTTTCACTGAATGTGTGCTCTTGCTTTGCAGTTATTAAATTAGCTAATTAGCAAATTAGCTAATGATTTTTATTTCACTTTTTTTTTATATTATGCTTCTTTTCATATTACACATTGATAAATCAAATTTTAATAAAATAAAAATTTACCATGTCCACTTCCAATGTGGAGCATATGGCTTCATAATGAAGGTATCTTAACAGAAGTTTTCTACGAGAGCTGCTTGTTACTCAGTTGCTTAACCTCTTTTTGTTGAGTAGGGATTTAGAGGGATCGAGCTAAGATAGGACTAAGGTTTAGAGGGGAATTCCAAAATATTTTTTGTACGCTGAATACTTCTGATTTTTTTAAATCAACTGAGAAATATTTTGTCACTCGACTTCAACTCGAGCAGAAAAGACATCTCAAACGGCCATGCTCCAGATCTGAAATGTTTTAAAAAAAAAAAATGTAAATTTTATTTTGACCTTGCCTGGACTCGTTAGGGTAGAGTTCTCACCACTAGACCACAGAGGCATAGAATTTATATTTCGCTTTTTTGATATATTTATTAGAATTAATATGATAATGGATGAATACACTAAAAACCTGTAACGTTATATTCTATCTGTATGTGAATTTGCACAGGCCGCACATCATATACTAATGAACTGTATAATAGACATAGTAGAGTAAAGTCACCTTTAACGAAAAAATCACTTTGATTTTTTCTCGGATGGCTTTGTAATATTACATACTCCAAATGCATCGAGATAGAGGTGCTTCTTAAAAGAGTGTAATTCATCGCTTGTGTTGACAACTAGTACTATAACATATTGTTGATGGTTTGTATATTATGTACTTTGCATTATCATGATATTTAGGCATAACAAGGAATTCATTTGCATTGTATTTAAAATTATATTGAAGTATGTCATCGAGTACAAGTAATCAGTCACTTTATAAGTAACACATTTCAAATGGTACCCAAAAAGACTAGTAATAATTCGTCATAGAGCATTAAGTGATATAATAATTCGTAAGATTAAAAGCTTTTTTTCAACTCGATTTGACAGCTAAGCTGAAAAACATGTTAGCCGGGAATTAAGCCGTCAAATCACAACTGAGAGAGGATTTTATTTGACTACACTAAATGCAAGATAAATCTATTCACTCGTAACACAATGTGTAGCTAATGGATGTAGGAAATGAATCAATTAATAATAAATTAATCAATTCACTGTCAGATTTAAAAAAATTATCGAGCTGTGTTTGGCACACTTGATTGCACAGTTATTCTCACTGTGATTAATAATTTAATAATTTCTCCTCGAATATATTTAATAAAAAAATAAAATATGATCTGAATTAATGAACTATGATGCATTGATATCCGCTACCAGTGTGAATAATATGAACTCCATTAAGAGCAACTCACTGAAATGGTTTTTACAAGAAGTAGTTATCCATTTTATTCAGTCAGTCAACCTCTGTTTTTCAGTAATGGTAAAATTAGAAGGATACGACTAAGAAAATACTGATAGTTAGCTAATCGCTCTGGATGTGCCCTTTTTACTACCAGATGGATGAGGGGAAATATTGACGATGTTTTGGCTAATTGATGCAACACTTAAAATTGAAATTGTTCAGGAAAGAGTAAAAACTGTCCTGTCCTGTACCGTAAATCCTCATGTTTGCAGATACGGTATTATACATATTGAGTGTCGATATAATAGTTGTTTACATCAAGTGGCCGGGTCAGAATTTTTAAACCTAAAACCAATATAAAATGATGTTTCTCTTCCAAAAAGTGGTCAAATTATTTTTCTAATTTACATCATTTAGCTGAGACTTGCTCTGTCGTCTTCAAAATGAGATCCAATCATTAACTCATTTTCGTATTTTCTGAGAGTTTAATGGTGAGTATTATAAGTATTGTTCATCTATTACAAGCCTTGACATAAAGTGTGATTATCCTGATCGACATAGGTACATTATTTAAAAAAATCATTTGTTTTATTCACGATGAATTACCGTTTTCATCAAAAAAAATAAAGATACATTTCTATAAACATTGGACTTCTGAAAGATTTAATGAAAAGAAATTGAAAAAGAAATCCTACTAATTGGAATTTTCCTCATCAGAATTATAGCTTTTTGTGAAGGATAACCGTAAACAATATTTAAAAAAATATTGCACGTTTAATTCTTGATTGCTTTTGGAATTTTAATTATAAAAAAACAATAAACAAATGCGTTCATAAAATTGCGTGGCATATTTAGTAAATTATTGTTAATCCTCCTTTGTTCATACTCATTCAATTGCAGTGGGTTTTTTGTTTGTTTCTGTAATTATCGGTCACACTCTCCTAATTAATATATTTTTTTGATTTTCTTTCTACAATGAGTCTCATTAAAATAATTCAATCAATTTGATTTAAATCAACGTGGCATGATTACTTTTATCGATAACTGGAGAATTTTATAATTTAAAATTATAAAGTAATATTTATGAAACATTCTTTGAATACTAAGGTATGAGTAGACAATAATATAATTATAAATAACACAATATATCAATGCCTTACAAGATTATTATTCTATAGAATCTATAGGCAGTACGATTACCATAATAACTATGTTTGCATAAAAGATTATTTGAGCTGTTTCATTACCTGTGTCGGCGGTGTCATCGAGAATTGAGTTCAACAATAATATTAATAACATTAATGACATCTGAAGTGTGCACTGGGCTTACAAATATCTACAGAAAAAATCCACTTACCTGACAATAAGACTCATAGAAGTTTTCATTTTATTACAAATCACATGATTAAATATACAGAGCTCTCACCAATTAAATAGTTCGAACAGCACAATAGTTGGGACGGTTCTGGTTTTTGAGCCAATCGCTCTACACCTCATTTAGTTTACATCATCTTATATATAATAGACCAGACCGTTCTGTAGGCGCTTTATTATCATCACATGTAGGTATGAAATTTTCTCAAGACGTAAGCGGTTGTGGCGTCAACAATGCACACACAGTACCGACGTACTAACTACTTTAGACATTCAGTATTTCAATTTTAATACCGTCATCTATGATGGGACGGTTATGCTAGTAATTATATATGAAAGTATTAACAAATATCACTGATTCTGAATCCTGTTTTTGCTTATTTACTCTTCTATCAACAATTTATTATAGATACCAAAAATAATCATTCACCAGTTAATGTTTATTAATTTAAAGGAGCTATTTCTCCTTCACAAAAAAAAAATAATATAAACTACCACTCATCAGCTACTAAAACCAACAAAACACTTTCAAGAAAGAAGCTTTGGTAAGGATTTTATTTTAATCCTGCAATTATGAGTGACATCTGTTTGAGTTTATTAAAGAGCATAAGGTTACTTATCCCTAAAGGACACGAATATCAATCTCTGTCGTGGAATTAATACAGCGCTTGATGTTTTGTTATTAATAACACGTTTCTTATATTTATTTCATTGAGAATGAAGTTTTTGTAAAAACCTATTTTAATTATAGTGGTTCTTGTAGTGGTAAAGTGGTAAATGATTTTGGACGTTTGACTTATTACTTTTCTAGATAATTCTATCTTTTATTGCAGAGAAGGAAAGAACTTTCGTAAAATTGGTGTTATTTAGCAATAAAGGTTTACAATCTGTGCTGGAATGGAAATAAGGGAGTTGGTGATGACTATCTTCATGAATCACTCAGTATTTTTTTTAAATATTTGGCACACTAGATGCATATATTAATAAAACGCAGATCTTAATAATCTCAAAGATTTATCAACAACGATTAGCAAAAATGACGACTAAATCATAACTTAACTAATACACATAACCTACACTGGAAATAATAAATTTACGGAAAAAAAATGAGTTATTTAATTTAACATAATTGCTAACCATAATACAATATTTACATTCAAAGACGAATTTTTAATATATTGTAAATCTATATATATAAAAATGAATGTTTGTTTGTTTGTCCTCTATGCGTTCCTTTACAATTCATCCGATTTCGATGAAACTTTGTTGAGTTGTTGTGCGCACGCACACCCTTGAAGGTTTCTGAAGAAAAAAATTAAATTATAATAAAAAATTTATATATAAATTATCATAATAAATATAAAAAAAAAACAATCAAATACATAAAACTAGCGACATCTCTTAACCAGACGGAAAACAAAAAAATATAAATATGGAAACAATAATATATATTGTTTGAACAGTATAAATGAATTACTATATTTAAAAAATTCGGGCTTTTTTCGGGGTGAGAAAATTATATCTGGGCTTCGGGTCTGGTTCGGGTAATCGGGTTAGGACCGAGTAATTATATGAAATTTCAGCCCGTGTACTCCTCCAATCCAAAAGCACTTTAATAAACAGAATTAAAACACAAACCCTCTCTTTCTTTGAATGGCATTGCGACGCATGCCGGGTACTCACTAGTATTAAATAAATGAATAATTTAAAAATAATATTCTATTTTTAAAATTCATGACACATAAGACGTAATAAAATGACATGTTTTTGCAAGGGGCGACTTGGTAAATATTAAGTCCGCCTACTTTGTGGTTTTCTTTGATGGATAATAATAACGCTTCGCGCGAAAGAGTTACTCGCTAATTTTCTAAGCTCTGTGGTCAATATTTATAGCATAAACATAATAAATAATGTGATCGTTTACTATTTACAATAATTGCTAGAAAATTCCTTCATGATCGCGATTCTATAACGGGCTCAATTAGTATTCGCTCTGTAAACATCGTTCTTGTTTCAATGCAGTTTTAATTTACACATTCTTACATACTATTTAAGTGATTAAGTCTTCAATAATTACTCCACTATTTGACGTAGATTCGTGAAATAATATGATGAAAATATGCTTCATGATTTACTTCAATTATTTCATTTAGCTTCTGTGGGTGTAACATCATGGCAAAAATGAATACAAATATGATCACGGGGGAAAGAACGACCAGAGTTTCGCCTTTCAGCATCTTCGAGCATTGAAACTTACGAAAGTGTACACATTTTTATCGATTCAAATTTAAATTAAATTATTATATTACAATCATATTTTTTCCCAGCGTGGAACATATGGTATCCTAATGGAGGTATCTCAACAGAATTTATCTATGAGAACTGTTTGCTGCTCAGCTGCTCAACCTGTCTTTATCAAAGAGAGTAGGGATATAAGGATAGGGCTAGGGGACAGGACTAGTGATTAGTTAATCGTTCGCTACGCCCCGTGAGAATCGGATGGCTGGGTTTGGAGGGAGTTTTAGACATCACAAACATTAATAGACATAAATCGATTGAAAGATCAATTTATGAAACACCGGGAATTGAACCCGAGACATCCGCAGCCGTAGCCAACGACGCTACCAACTGCGCAACGGATGCCGACTTTATAATTCTTCTTAATAGAATTATAATACTGTACAATAGACAGAAGACTACTAGGGTACTTAAGAGTTATTGTACATGCCTATGCATTGAATGCATTTAATATATTTCAGTATATTTAATATACATATATTTAAAATCTTTCCATCAAGAATTGATCGTTATTATTGAATAACGGAGAATAATAATTAGTATCAATCAAAATAAAAGCATGAATGATTAAAACTTCTTCAGGACTTAAGACATCAATAATGTGAATCAGACACTCTTTAGGTAAACAGTATTGTTGAAAACTATGGCGATTTATTATTTTTAAAAAGTCTTAGTACTGATTGTATACAATCCAATATTTCAGTGTCAATCTATCGATTATAAATTGCCAACAACTTAGAGGAAATGGCAATGTGTATTTAGTTGATTCCAGCCATTACAAACGACCTCCATATGTCTGCCATGAGAAAATTATATTTAGACTACTTTTAGTATTGAATCCGGCTGGCATTTGCGTTATATCATTCGAGCACCCTAAGATAAATACTGTATATTAGCACCGTATATTGTAAGTTCTATTTTAAAACTTTCATTTCATATGATGTATTTTAATTAAAATATAATTTATAAAATGGAAATAGCTATAAAAAAACCAGATAATTTTATCTTACGTCTAAAGATACGTTTTAGGATTGTATAATTTAAACGTGATCTTCTGTCGAGTCTATAATAGATTTACCGACATTCAAAAAACGTTTTTTCAAGGTTGCATATATTTGACGCACAATTAACATCAATCAAACACTCTTTCACATTTCCCCTTACTGGATATGACAGATAAAATAGTCAATCATCAACCATTCACTTCCTTATTAATTTGAAACGAAAAAAAATATTTACTCTACGTCAGTAAGTGGGTCAATAATCTTCTGTGATAACCACTATATTATGTGGCGTCCTGTTCTTCAAAATCTAATAAAAAAACATACATATAATATTATAAGCCATTATACACAATATGTAATGAATGATTTACAACTAAAATCCAACAAAAGTATACGAAAAATTTAAAGTTTAAAATCTTCAAATAGGCATATTGTTCTTTATTTGAAAGAAATAATCTACTGATAAAACTAATAATTTAAGCGTGAAATACAAAAATTTCGTTTACTTCTAACACTTCAAAATGGACATTTAGATTTTTATTTTGAGACGCCCCATATAATGACTTACTTCCGTAAATGAATTAGTATATTACTGATATAATACAATAATATTGAAAGTTGTTTTGTAAAGACTTTTCATACTCCACATTTTCTGAATAGTTTAACTTAATACGATATTATTTGCAATCAGATAAAACTTTCCAATTAGATAAAATCGAAACACGTTCGATCTGAAATGTCCGATATTATCTGGTAATGTTTGACTTCATAATTGATTGATGATATCTCTTTTTTTGTCACTGAAATAGTTCAAAGGAAAAATAAATTTCACGTGGCATGACACCACGGAGGCAGGTCGTGCGACTGATTATGTTGACAGTTTAAGTACATTATTGTAAATCAGCCACAGAACCGCCTACTGGTCGTGAGT
Organism: Himalopsyche phryganea; assembly: GCA_022494535.1. Lineage (NCBI taxonomy): Eukaryota > Metazoa > Arthropoda > Insecta > Trichoptera > Rhyacophilidae > Himalopsyche > Himalopsyche phryganea. Next base: position 3,348,755 of record JAGVSL010000010.1, on the reverse strand, counting down.
ACCTGTTCACACACCTCTCCTCTGACATGTAAAATTAATATTAGCTTACTCTGTGATTTATACTACTTTTTAACCCTTTCTATAACGGCATTCGAAATTACAGAACATGCGAAGGAAACCATGAAGTACTTATTTGTACAGTACAAAACAGTAATTATAAAGTACCTCAAACGTTCCAAATTCCCATAGTATAAAAATGCCAACTTAAATAAAAAATTAAGCACACTAATTATAAAATAGATTTTTAAAAAATTTAGTACATTATTCATATATAAGAAATCCAAGAGCTTACATATTGGAGTTTATGGAGAACGACTACAGTGATGTAGTGAAGCCAAATATTATAGAGAAAATGCTCAGCGACTTATCAAGTCAAAGAGCGAACGTAAAAATATTATAAAAGTGGAGGAGGATTCTGGGCACGTTAACATTTTTTTTTAAATATTTTAGTCAATTATAAAAATAATCAAGAAAATCGGATTAAAAATTAATAAATGGGCGTATCTCTGACGCGAGGTGAGCTATTTAAAAATCTCACCTTTTGTACAAGCCTTCAAAATAATTATATATATATTTTTTAACACTATCTGAAGCTTTTATATAAAAAGAAATTAAAATATGAATTCATTTACTAAGAATATTAAAATTGATATGCTCTTCGAGATTGTTATTTAGCACAACGCCACCAGAACAGCTTCACCAAATAACACATCCGCCGCTATTTTTAAATAACAAACAAATAAAATTCGATTATATTACCATACTTACTAAATCTATTAACACCTTTTCTGCGTTCGTATTATTTCCAAACGTTTCGTTAAAAACTTTTAAATTCAAACCGTCGAGTGTTGCCAGCGGGGAATAAAATATTTCCCGGCGAAGGCGTCGCGTGAATAAATAACGTCAACAATAAGTCAACGCGCTGTCAACACTGGTCGGGCTTTTACGTCACGCTTGAAGACGCGGGAATTCGTTTGCAATGCAATTATTACTCTTTAACGGTAAATAAAACACGGAATCAAGAGATTTGTGGACCAAAAATCAAATCAATGAACTTCGAACATGCTGTATACTGGCATTCATTAAATAATTTCGAAAGAATGTCTTTATCAAAATCTAGTGCGCTTGATAAATCTCATTCATTTATTCAATAGTAATTATTGTTATCAGTATATTTCATATTTCTCTGCCTATTTCATAATGTAAATGTCAAAAAATCTTAGATAACGAGAAAAACGCTGAAATATTTTTTCAAATAAATATTTTTTTAGATTATTGTAGTTATGAAAAATTTCAAGATATTACGTAGTTTTTTAATCATCTTTAATCTGTATAGTGATTGTTCAAAAATGGTGCTTATCGCTGATATCCTTAAATCTATTTTGTACTGAGGAAGCTAGATATCATTATCCATTTTTATTAACAAAAAATAATGTATCTTATTTCACTATTAACTTCCGTTATACTTATAAGATCAATATTTATCAGAGCTGTTTCCTACTTGGAGCAAATGGCCACCACACGATGAGCGCAAGATTTTTTCTCCCCCGCTAATCTTCTTGCTTCCTCCCAGATCATCCTAGGGAGTCGTAGCTCCACCGAGTACATCTTATTAATGGGCATCAGAGACCTTCCAGGGCGACGGAATCCATCCGGTTTAGTAAAAAAAACACAGGTAAGATTCAGGCTCCCCTGCGGTATCCGCAGGACATATCCAAGCCAGGTCAATTGTCGCTTTTTTTTATTTTGGACATAATACGGGAGTAGTTAGTCCGCTCTCTTACCTCCGAGGTACTTGACGAAATCAAACGACAGAACCTCTATTGTTCGCCGCTAGCTTCTGCCATGACTCGCAACCGCAAAGCATTGAATTGGTGGCACTTGTTTCTGACCGACTACAACCGAGAGTTGAAAGTTTCTCCAGATATCCCAAAGATAAATAATACCACCTAGTTAATACAATTCATATCCCTGGTATTCAGTGAAATACGCGTTGTAAATATTCTACAACTATACGTTACTAGATACTACTAAAACCCATTACAAGTGATAGAAAAAAAAATAGATACCTAATATAAAAAGTAAGCATATAAAGCTTATTCAAATATCCAACTTAATCAGTATTTTCTTAGGACACAAAAAACGCTAATTGCTTCTACAAGAGTCTGCTGACAGCATCTGCTATCGTAAGAGTTTGTTTTTCACTCACTCAAGTCTCAAGAGAATATTGAGTAAACAGGCACACACATAAGCTACATTTTTTTACTGAAATTAACAAAATCACTACGTTTAAAAGATTCAACACCAAAATAGTCGTCAGTCAATATTTTGTGTAAACAAAGAGACAAGATATCGATCAGGATAATCAAACTTTATGTCAATGCATGTAATAGATGAACAATATTTATAATTCTCACCATCAAACTCTCAGAAAATACGAAAATGAGTTAATGGTTGGATCTCATTTTAAAGACGACAGAGCAGGTCTCAGCCAAATGATGTAAATTAGAATAATAAACTGACCACTTTTTGGAAGGGAACTTGATGTAAGCCAGTATTATATCGGCACTCAAAATGTATAATGCCGTATCTGCAAACATGAGGATTTACGGTACAGGACAGGACAGTTTTTACTCTCTCCTGAACAATTTCAATTTTCAGGGTTAATCAACTGGCCAAAACACCGTCGATATATTGTGTTGTTATTTCCTTGAAAATATATTTTATAGGAAATAAGTGTCGATTGAATTGATGAATAATTAGTATATTATAATACACTAGTATTATTATATACCAGGTAGATTAACCACCTGCTAGCATTCTCCCAACACGCTTGATACGAACAATTCACAGTTAGACAGATAAAGTGTATGTGTGTGCTATAGGTTATAAATTCACTCAAAACTTACACATACTCTCTCTCTGCGCATGCGTTGACACTTTTTAGCAAATATACAGATAGATCAAGAAAAATCTAAAATAGAATAATTTGATATTGAATTATCAAATTGAAAAGAACCGAGGGTTAATGTCCACCCAATTCCAAGAGTTGATAGTGCGACTACTCTTTTTGGTAGCACAAAACCTTGAGATAAGAGAGTATAATATGCAATAGGGGTGGGGTAATAAGAGCATGTCGAAGCCGCATGCAAATTCAAGTCAAAAGAATTACATGAGGCAAAAAATGTCGCGCATGATGTCCGGAGTTAACGCTGTTTTACACGAAAATGAGGTCACGATTTTATTACATTCTTTCATTAATTTTAACATTTCCATAGCTCCTTAATATATCATTAATTGAACATTGAACGATTGTAAGAGTAGCTGCTGTTGAAATTAATTTTGATATTGCGACTGACGAAATAAAAAAATGTAGTTTATAAAATTTAACTCTCTAAGAAATGAAATTTATTTATTTTAATATGCCGCTCGTTTGTTTTTGGTGATTTTTTTTTAATTCTCAAAGGAGAGAAGAAGAATTTATCGCTGTGACGCAAAGCCCTCTTGAAAATTATTATTATGAAAGTTGTCAAAAGTGCAGCATCCTGTATTTTTGTTGCTCTACTCACAGAAAAAAGTATTTATCGCTTATTTGTTTTGACGAGTCCCCTTACGCAGAACGCAGAAAGATTGGGTACGTGGTGACAACTGTTTTCATAGAGATTAAACGGTCGAGAACATTTGGCCATTTGAGAATTTTGGAGATGGGTGTTACCAACCATTGGTATTACTAAATTAAACAAACAGGATATATTATATTGCGTTTAATCCCCACTGACTGTTGCAGTATTATTGACGGCTCAGTTGATGCATACATATTATTAATCGATGTCATACTGACAGAGCGCATTAAGTCAATTTTTGATGATTTTCTGTTTTAAATGACAACATGTAGGTAATTTAACGCTTTACTTACTGATAGAGCTCATAAACTCGTAAGATATAATATAATGGATTTGAAATAGAAACAGTATTGTCATATTGTGGCCGAAAGCATGATGTGACTATTACTCAACGTTATTAAATTTTATGATTGTTATGTCAAAAAGATTATTCTTTATAATGTACATTTTTTTAATCGCAAACAATAATTATAGTTGTCATTTTACTTGTTCAAAAATATACAGGATAAAGCACTTTGGGTATTTCATCAATACAAATAAATATGTTTTCTTACGATATACACAATAAACTATCATTATTACAAATTTATTCTCTATGTCTGTTTGAGCTTTTTGTAAAATGTGAATTTTTGTAATTATCAATTAATTGATAGTACAGTACATAGGAATCTGTGTATAGAGTAGGGCGCTCAACATAATTTTGAATGGGCGCCCTTTAGTATATTGTAAATACCGTCTTTTTATGAATATAAGACACTGTCTTACTTTCTTTTTGGGTCCAAAATACGTGCTAGGGTCTATTATCGGGGAGGGCTTACTTTTCAAGTACAATAAGTAGATTTATATATTTTTGTATATAGGAATTTTACATTTATTACTTTTAACATATGTGCATTTAAGGTAAATTTTACACTCTAGATTCCAGGAAGTAATTTCGGCACCTACGAGTGCATTACTAGCAACGAACTGTAGACGTAAAAAAGTATTTCTCGGAATTTTTCGTTCCAAATTGTGCAATTCTCGGAGATATTAGGCCAGCTAGAGGTACTAAACTCAACAGCATTTTTTAACGAATTTTATTTTTCACATTATTTTAACAAGGACTTATTTTTGGAGGAGGGCTTATATTCCAAAAAATCCTTAAAATCATGTGACACACCCTGGTTTTTGTTAAGTATAAGTGTCATTAATGTCCAGAACTGAAATCACCCAGCGGCAACAGCAATATTTCGCTCTTTCTTGTTGCCAGGCGTTTAATTGCCGTCGGGTACGTCCGCTGGACGAGTCCATTTTTACGGAAAAAAGGTAGCTCCGACGGTGTAGGGAGTTTTTATTTTAAGTATTTGTAGACAGTCAATTACGATCTGCCGATCCGGGCGACGAGGTCTCGTCGCGGCGGAGGTGACGTGACGATGTGAATTGTTTTTTTTTTTTTTTTGATTTGCATTGGATTTTATTTAAATTCGTTGTGTCATTTGTATTATAACTTAAATTAAATTCAGTTGCTAAGTAAATGTAAATGTAGAATCAATTTTATGTGTTAAGATTTATATATTTATGTAATGTTAAACCATTCCATCTTGAATGGAAAATAAATAAGTTTTGAATCGGATTTGAAATGGTGTTTGTCTGAGATCAGCCCTTCCAGGACTCCGGATAACAAGCCGCTCGCCTCTCTTCGATCCGGGGTTTTCTCACATGCTAGGGCTTATTTTCGGTGGATGTCTTATTTTCGGAAAAATATGGTAGTATATAGGTTAGGGACCCTCTCCCATTTTAGAGTGGGCCTTCTTTGGTTGGGCCCAATTATATCCTGGCAACCAATATTTTTAGAAACAGTCCGCCACTGATTAAATCTGGTAACTCAACTTGCAGGTAAATAATTGCGCTTTTCGAAAGAAAAGTGAAAAGTTAGCTAAGCAGCAACATTTTCACGTGCTATTTGTAAATGTATCAACACTTTTCAAGTATTTAATTTATACTTACAATGTAAATGTGTCTTAACTTTAAAAATATATTAATATAGTTTTTATGCCTGAGCGCAGTATTAAAAATAAATACGAAAAATCGCCGTTTTAAAAGGCTTAGCTATTTATTTGTTATCACTCCAAGTCACGCAACTTTTATAAGCGCTAAGATTTATGTTGGCAGTATTATGAAAAAAAAAATGTCCCGTCAGTTGTTGCGTCATACCAAGAGCCATCTAATTCAACATGGAATATAATTAAAGCATAAAAACATGTGGGTATACTTGACTTTTCATATTAATTTTGCAACATGCAACATAAATTAACACGACTCCGGAAAAAATAATATGTTACATCAAATGTAGTCTTCATAAATATAACGTCGATAACAAAGCACTAATAATATCATTCGAGTGGCTTTTAAGCATCTGTGATAATGATATGATATCCCAAAAGAAAACAAACTCACCCTATTAGCGTATGCATGAATCGAATATTATTCTGTACGATAGATAACTGCAGCGTACCTGAAAGAAAAAATAATACATTTTAAATCCATAAAAATGATTTTTTATATCATTAGATTCTCATTACGGGTAACAATAATACACAAAATATTAGTGATAATAAAAAAAACTCACTTTATAAGACGAATCAAAGCTTGGCTAAAGGGTATCTTTAAAATTCGATTTTTTTTGTAAGCGGGTAACTTCGAAACGTATTATAATATTGTCGTTTCCATTGTAAAATTGTAAATCTGCAAAATCAAATTTTTTCGGGAGAGCATAAAACAGTTTAAAAACAACTTTATAGAATTAAAACAATAATAAAAAGTCGTAATAAATATTAAAGAAATATAACTATAATTTAAGACATCGACTGAGGGTGCTTGATGGAATTTCAATATCAAATTTGGATTATTGAGATTTTGTACACTTCCATGTATTTTGCCACTAACGACTCGGGTTTCGCCTTTCGGCATCTTCAGGCATTCGAGCGCGCGAATGGACTCGAATATACTTATTGCATAGGTGTTTTTATTTCTGTTTAAATTTTGATTTTGCAGGTATACAATGTTGCAGTGGAAATGACCATATACTAGAAATTAAATTAAAACACATCATGTAGTCGGTACTTATACGATATCTTTTTTAATATGAAGAGCACCAGTTTCGCACACCATGCGAGCATTTTTATATTATAAAATTGATCCTGATCATTATTATAAAATTTTGAACAAGTAGGTACTACGATTTGCCTTAGGTATTTGTCAATTATATAGATATTAAACTATTCAATAAAAGAAAATAAATTGTTACTCGTGTGTTATGCTGTAGTGCGAATTAAGTCTTCGATGATTGTTGCGCTCATTTTCAATAACGGTAGTGCATCCGTAACGGGTGGTGGTAATAACGGAATAACTTAAAATACCCGGAGTCATGTAGATAAGATAGAGTTTGGTAGCTATTTAAGCCTATTTTGTCCACATAACATCAAAAATTTACCACCTACTACAAACTGGGCTTCATTGTTTAATCTTTGATAGTTTATTTTTCATAACGATATCAACGAAAATAAACCATGAATTTTAGAATAATAACTTACTTTAACGTTACTTATTTGCGTGATGTCACGAATAAATATACAACAAAAAGACCCAGTGTTGGTAATAAATTTTATTTTTAACAATGTCGACAACAAACATTATTGTGAAAATATTTTTAACGAAACAACCAAATAGATATAAAAGTCATAAAAAAATACATCCATGCAATTTCAAAAGCAATTCAATATTGAGTAGATAATAGCCTCATTACTGCACTTCTCGATCAACATCGACATAAGATCTTATATGTCTGCCATACATATAAAGATTTGTGGGAAAAATAATATGTTAACTACATGTTTTTGTATAAAGCGTATAAAATATTCAATTCCTGAAGGATTATGTTTAAAAGGATGTTTGTTTACCTATAACATTATAGCTTGGAAGAGTTCACTATATAGGCAGTCCTCGACTTACGCATTTACGACCTAAATTTTTAAAAACAATATTGCAATCAGAAAGGCATTTCAGCGCAATTCTTGCAGGCATAACCTTATTTTATGCACTTGCATTATACAGCAAATTTTAATTTTTAATCCAATTCTTGCAGCCAAACCTTATTCCAACCACTTTTTTAACAAGGCAAATAATAAAATTGTGTTCACAACGTTTTATTTTGTGTTTTATTTATTAAAAACAAAGGATCGGCGGGACAATTTTCGATAATATTGTGATAATTTGTATCGGTACCATTTTTGGTTGCAGCTGCTTAATTTCCTAATAAAAGTGTAGCCACTAAAACTGACATGAACTGAACAATATTTAATTTTTAAATTTTGTATGGAGTTCGACTTACGACCGATTCGACTTACGACCAAAGTTCAGGAACGTATCTCGGTCGTAAGTCGAGGACAACCTGTAATGTGAAAATATTTCATATGAAATTAAATTGATAACTGTGTTGTTTCATTGTTTGTGTTACAAACAGTGACACAGTTTCGCCTCTTTGAGTAGTATCTTCAGACTAACTTAGGGTTATTTATTATTCCAGTTAATATATTACATTACATTATTCTCAAAATGCTAAAAAATCACTGTTTTTTGTTACAAAAATGATCAAAAAGGTACTTAAAACATGGTTGAAATACTCCTTCCTGTATGTCCTCTATACAATGGATTGAACATTACACAAGACAGTTTAAGAATTTCTACAACATTTTGAAACAAAGATATCATAATTTTGAGATCTAATAAGAATGTTATATGAAACATTGGCAATCACATTCTGTTTAAATTTCTGTAAGATGACTTTAATTAAATCAAAAAAGAATCAAAAGGAAGGATTTGACCGGATTTGCTGATCAAATGTACGTTGGTAAAATTATATGCCAAATGATCTTGCAGTGTATGTTCAGGCAGTGCAACACAAACAGCGGCGTGACCTTTTGAAATGGATTTTGTCGCAAAACGTTTGTAAAAAACTGTCCATTAAATTGTTTTCCGCGTGACTGGATCGTTTTGCGAAATGTCGCAATGACAGTAAGTAACGTAATTTATAACAATTTCACTTATTTATGTTAAAATCTTGGCGTGCCGAATTCACAATTCAACCTATAGACCAATTGAAAACAAGTTGGCTGTAACTCGATATGCAAAATATTTGTAACAATTCATTGAAGTAAATATTAAATCTGATAATCTATTACAACGACATATTTATATAACTTTCAAGATGTATTATTACAATATATCTGTTCCTGTGAGGCATACGGATGCAAGCTCAAAATTTGAAGAAATTAGTTAATGATGCCAAAATATAGTTAATGACCAAGTTCATAAGTGGCAGAAAGATGAAAGCCTTATCACAAAAGAATAAAGGAATTTCATTTTTTTAGAATGCAACTGCCATAACTCTCCATTGTAAATAAAAAAATATTTTATCTCTCCTGAACATTTCATGTTCTGGACTTGCATTCGTATGCTTCTCATATATATATCCCTTGATTCATCTATATTCAGCGCATTTATATTTTTAGTATGAAACCATGAAATATTAATAGCTTCTTTATTGAAATATTGTAGTAATTTTTAGTTAATCTATTTATTCGGTTTTATATTTCTGAGTGTGAACTAATTGCAAACACGTATTATAAAAAAGATGACAGTCCCAGAAATGTTACTACTGTTCCATTTTATCATATTAAAACCGTGCAATGAAAAAATCCTGTTTTTAATATTATATAGGTAATTAGGTACATATTGTAATAATTGTCTATAAGTCTAAAATTGTAAGTCTAACAAAAAGGAAAGTTATAAACATGATGACGCCAGTACAGATGTTCAAATTTATAATGTATTTTTATGATTAATGAATCAATTTTAAGGTGTTATTTAACTGTCAAGTCGAGGTGGAAGGTATAATATTAATTTAATATAAATATAAAACACATTTTTTTTACTGATTATACAATTTTATGTAATTAGTGAGAGCGGTCATTTTATAAAATTGTGGAATTTGTACAAATAAATGTATTTTATTTTAATAAAAAAGAAATATAATTTTACATATTACATATCGCCGTCCTAGAACCAGACTGTAGTATCTCGTAAAGACGCAATATTAAGTCAGCTATAGCTATAACTTTTCTCTCTTTCAAATCTTTTATCTAACAGTAAAACTTTGATATTTTAATTTCATTTGAATTTTAATAAAAAAAAAGAAAACTAGTTATGAGAAGGTATAATTTGTGAGAAATTGAGGGAAAAAACAATAGTTTCATTGATGTATGGTATGGTTAAGTGAGTTCAGAATATTTGGATTCAATTACCTCAAAACTATGATTTTCCACATTGCACAAGTCTGGTTCTAGGACGGCGATGTAGGTATATTTAATAAGTATTTCAAAGTTCAGTAACGATAACTATAATTAGAGATACAAATAAAAAAATAGAAAAACAGTTTTTTTGCTGTCTCGATTAATTTAGCAATTACCACTTAATCAATTTCATGCATTCCTCCTTTCTACTTTTTTATCATACTAAAATATGCGTAAACTCCTTTCCATCTTCGATGATATAATAATGAATGCTTAGAATGTTCAACAATAATAGACGAGCATTCATCTTTGTAGAAAAAATCTAGAAAATACAGTAATAGAGAATAATTTAAAACGTGTCGCTAATCACATTCGAGCAGACAATTAAATTGACGCCAATTCGACCGGAAAGCGACGGACATCACTGTTACTAAACATTTTCATTGAGCGCTACTTTAATGTCATAATAACAATTTTAGTATGCACAATACAATCCAACTCTCAATTATGAGGACACTTTCAAGACTGTTCGACGAATGGGCCGGTTATCGACAATTTTTTTTTCACATAGGCATAACTGTACGAAAAAATTAAGTTTTTTTTTCTTTATCTAAGCGCTTTCAAAATATTTCATTAAAAACGATTTAAGCTCATAGCGATAAACTTAAACAAACAATTTATGTCACGATAGCGATAAGATTTGTTCAACTTTTTCTTTCAAATATATCCTATTCCAAGGGCTCAACAAGGCGCTCACGAACATTTTTGCTTACGCCTATTGTAAATTAATAAAGCAAATTGTAAACTGTATTTTATTCATCTTAATTCTTCACCATGATACGTATATAAACATGTGCAAAACCTATACAACTCAAATTTTACCGCCAAGGAAGGGTTAATTATAATCATGTAGAATAATTATAAAATATTGAGTATATAGGTACAAAGTATATCATCCTATTTGATAATGTATTAATTAACAAAACAATTGGTGTCAAAGTTTTCGCTAAATTTGCTGCACAAATCCTGTTGATACCCGGTTGTATTACATTATAATAATTAACAATACAATATTATTCAAGAAAATATAGTCAGTTCTTTAAGAAAAATATACATGTGTAATTTGAATTATTGAGATTTTGTACACTTCCATGTATTTTGTCATTCAAATTTGATATTGAAATTCCATCAAGCACCCTCAGTCGATGTCTTAAATTATATCAACATGTGTAATTGTTATATTCGAAAATTTACTGAAAAAAATGTTTTTAAAAGATATACAAAATACATGCTTCTTTATTTATATTTGGATACAGCATGCAGCACAGTGCTCCGCATCCGGTGTGTCTCAGTACACCGGTGCGCCGCGAGACGATCCCAGGTGTGCCGTGGCGCAGTGCGTTCAAAATACAAAACAAAACAGAAAACTTAAAGCTATTCGGTTGCTCTCCGATTAAACTTTTCTCGTTGAAACAAATATTATATTATTTTGATAATCAATGTAATAATTGTGTTAGTGTTTGCACGGATAGTTCAACTGCAATGATGGGAATAAAAGTTGGGTTGTCTCGTGTGTAAAATGAAAAAAATCCTATCTTAAAAATTACACATTGCTGCATATATTGGGAAGCATTGATGGCGAAAACCTTTCCAGTGGAATTATTACAAAAAAAGAACGAATGTATCAAAATAATATACATTATCAAATCAAGAGCCATAAATACACATTTCTTTTTGAAAATATATGAATCCCAATTGTTTCGCACTGAAATATGTTGGCTATTCCAAGGCAAAGTTTTGCTAAGATTATTTGTACTTTGCTATGGGACTATTTATTTTTCACTTAACCAAAATATGCCAGAACTCTATCAATTATTTTGGCTTGTGGTGTGCCGCTAAATATTAATGATAACTTAGATGTGCCGTGGGTGATAAAAGGTTGCTGTGCACTGATTTAGCACATATAATTCATTTAACGCTCTAGCACAGATCACCAAGGAGGTATAAATCCTGTTATAATATCCTCTTCAAGCTTCAAGATAATAATGACAACAACCAAAAAGATAACTTTTTTAATAGACATGGAAAGGTCGTAAAAGTCATCTTCTAAAGTACTTTATTATTTAAACACTGTATTTGAACATGAAAAATTAACGTATCCATAAGATTGACATTCATGTATGTACGTGATGAAATCGTTTAATCCAATAATAATCATCTAAATATGTTTCTATAACCATTTATTCTCACGTTGTATATTAGTCAGTTTAAATAAAAATGATAATAATGTTTACAGCACTAAATCATATCGTATGCAGCAATCTAATTAAATCTTGTGATTATTATTTAAAACCCAAGGATACATTTAATTAAGCCGTGACATCGTTTTAGCGCTAATTAATTCCAGATAAAACGTCAAAAACAAAAAAATCTTGTCACCATAAAAGTAATTTATTTCTATTCACCGACACTTCCAGCGTATAAAATATTAAACCTAATACATGAGTAAAGAGATCCTACACCCCAAAAAAAACCACTAATTAATTAATAAATAACATGGATCATATATCTTCTTGTTAATTTACATAGCAGCATGTAACGATTCGTTTCGCTCATGAAATTCTATTAAACGAAATATCTTGCACACGCATAATAATATTATATATATATCAGGGGTGTCTAAGACGTAAACCGCGGACGACTGGTCGCCCGCTAGATATTCGATCTCATAATGAAATATACTAAAAATGTATTACTTTCTCGGGTACTCTTTAAATTAACTAGTAATGTAGTAAGGAGAGCATCGTCTCTTGAATTTAAAAAAACTGACATTTGACGGCATTCCTAGGCAAAATTATGCATGTGAAGCACACTTTAAAAAACCTCTGTTGTTAGCTCTTACATAGGCGGGCGCATATTCAAAATACTTTTATAAAAAAATACAGTGTTTTTTTCGAGATACACTTATCTGTTGGAAAACGAAAGGTTACTTTTTGAGGATGCTTTTAACATCACATTCATTATGTACAGTAGACAATCAGTGGAATGTCGTAAGAGGGACTTAATCAACTGAGATCTATATTTTATCAATTACACGAACTTTCGTTTAAAAAAGTCATTTTCCATTGATAATCTCATTAAATAATAAATTCCCCTAAAACACTGTTTCAGTATACTACCATAACTAATGTCACTAGTAGGTCGCCCGTGGTACTTAACAGTTTAACCACCCCTGATATAAGTATTACATAGTTTCAACGGAACACGCTGTGAGCGGTGGATAAGTAGATAAATTATAAAAATAAAACAGTGTCCTGTAATTTATGTCGGTGTAAAAAAAACTGCAAAGTAAAATAAGGCGTAATAAGCACAACCCCTTTGATTAAATGAAAGCTGAATACATCGTTACACTAACGGCCGTAATTTTAAACATGACTAGGTCAGAGCATAAAAACGAGCATATAAAAAGATTCATAAATACCCACAAAACATAATATGTCTGTTTCATACGCCGGAATCACTGAATGCCGAAAACCCGAGGGGTTGGGTTTATTACAACTTTTATATCACATGTTTTTTCCGTCTCTCGCAGGAATCTACTCGATGTGAAACATCTGGAAAATTAATGCCTTCAGTCTGACTCTAAATTAAACATTAGAGTAAACATATCAATGTATTTATAACTATAGATCTGGTAATATCGTGATATCGAAATAACTATCAATATTAGTAGGCAATTCTTGTAGAACCAAATACATTTATACGTTACGCTACATACTTAAATGTCATTGTACAAAGAAAGCCATATCCACAAATAAGTTGAATGTATTATAAGTATACATATAACAATTTTCACATCTTATGAATATTCCAAGGTTTATTGTTTAGATATATTTAGATCTACTGAAAATACATACTTGGAGAAACGAAAAAAATATGTCATGAGACTTTTTTTCATGTATCACTGTGAGATGATTTGCCGATATGTTCGTACAAACGATTGTTTATAACTTGTAAGTTATTGAAATTCCAATTAAAAATCTGTAAATATCAACACTACTATCGATCGCGACATATATCTAAAATAATCGGTTTGAATTATTTTTCAATTAATCAATTTTAAAAAAGAGCCTATGTATCAAAATATTTCAGAGAAATATGAATAAATTAATTTAGGGATTTCTTACATTTTAAGGGTTTTATTGAAGTATCGAATTTATTTTCATTACTTAAGTATATTAACAAAAAAACAATATATTTGGAACATTATTCACAATTCAGACGTAAATCGCAGGACGTAAATTAATTATAAATAAGAGTTAATTATAGTTATCAATAATTAATAATAATTGCCATCTGTTTTGCAGTCTTTAGTCAGAGAACGATAACATAATTATCTTCTAACAAATAATTAAAAAATAGATTAGTTTTATTATTTTGAGAATTAATTAATTGCAATCGTCCACACTTAAAACATACACATTTAATTATAAATTATTGTCTTGTAAATGAGATATACTTTTTCACAATATATTTCACGATTTGAATTTTCTTTTATGGATTTTTTTATAGAATACTATTTAATACGAATTGATATGAAATTGATAGTAAATTTAAATTTAAAATTTTTTTTACTTCGTTTTTCAATTTAAATACGTTTTGTTTTGTGATAAGGCATTTTGCAACGTAATCTGACATTTTAAATGGTGCAGAAACGGCATTTATTTATATTAGGTTTCCAATTAAAATCCATTACAAAATGAGAATATGTGAAAATGTCAAATGTTCCAAGAAAGAGTTTGATTTACATATAACTGGTATAGAAACGTAATATATATTATATATTTTTTTTTTTATTATATTGAAATAAATTAATCATGATAACCACGATCGGCAAAAAAAAATAGCATATTAAATCATATTCAGTTATCCAAGTCGTCGCAGAATATGGTGAGGACATGTCTGAAAAACCTTCATAATTAATTCGCGGACATGATGGCAGTAAAAAAAACATAATATTTTATTTCTTTGTGGCGTGGTGTTTACAGTCTACTTAGCTGAGAATGTTAAAAACACAGATTTTTAAGTACCCCACTAAGGTTCCGCTTCTGTTCGCATTTTTCTGGCATATTTATGTTCCGTGCATACATATTTACTTTCATAATTGAGCGACCTGCGCGTGAGTAATGCGGACTCAGTAGAAACAAAACCCCCCTATTTGAAGAGATTTAATTACCGGCAAGTGCCACATGCATGCGAACAGTGTACACGGGGCTAAATTCAGTGGCGTGCTGTTTACACCTTAAACGTGAAAGGCTTGTAAGGCAATTGATTCCAAAATTTTATTGATATTAAAAGCTCTTGCAATTATTGTAATCAGATTACTTAAAACTATTTCCCCCGGAGGATTCATCGGCTATTCTGAAACTGAAATGCAAAACAAAATCGTAGACTTACTATTTCATAGTAAATCACTCTGTTTAGAACAATATCTATGTTGGTATGCAACTTGTATTAAATCACCCATATATAAATTGCATCCTCCATTTACAACAAAGGCAAACTATTTTTTTTAAAGTAGCTTAGTTATGAATGACAAATTGTAATATCAAAATACAAGAGAATAATTTAAAAATGACAAAACATAATCGCTACATACTAGGTATTACTGAACCATATTATTGATTGTCTTTCTAAAAATTTCATATAATTTTACCTGCGTTAAACGGGGAATATAAACGATTACATAAAATTTATTTTTAAAAATAAAAAATATGAAATTATTTGAAAAGAGAAAGATTCTAGAACACGGATGGGGAACCTTTGCATATCAGAAGGACGGGTATATTAATCTAATAAGGCCGCATTCAAAAAATAATTGTATGCTTTAAAATGAATTTATATTGTTTTATAAATGATATAAATATTTAGATACGTATTAAAAAATCTCTGGTAATTGAAATATTTCTACGTATATATTTCATTAAGAAGCAACCTTACTTAGTACGCCACTGATGATTTCGTTTAGAAAAATTACTAAGCACATCATGGCCGTTTACGTAATGTAATTTCTTTTTTATATATTTTTTTAACAAAAAGAGCCTTAATTAAATTACACAAATATATTATTGCTGTTGTAATTTTTCGCTTTGACCAAAAAATAATGTGGCTGGGAATTTGTTTTTACATTTTTATTTAGTCAAATTTATACTGGTATTTTTGTGTGTTACGTTAAAAGTATAAACGTGAAAAAAATGATTAAGACTAGAGTATATATTTCTCCGGTTTGTGAGTTGCTACGATATATTAATTCAATATAAGTATAATCACTATTTTAAATATGATCGTTTGAACATAAAAATGCATACTACGAAAAAACTATCAAGATTAAAGAATATTTTTCGAACTAAGGAAAGGAGTCGGCTCAGGAAACGTCAACAATCTCAAGGCGCTCCCAACCTACCCATGATAACGATTGTGAAGCTATCACTGCACCAATACCAACTGTTTTTTCCGAAAATCCGGTCAATTACGAAACGTATTAAATATATAAAATAAAACACATTTCACAGAATATTCAATTTCATAGATAAACATAAATGCGATTATTTTATTTCAACGGAGGATTCAGACAAAAGTTTTTTTATTCCTTCGTGAATTCTAGCTATGTACTGTCATACTCAAAATCAGACGAAAGTTTAAAATAGGGGTGGGGAATAAGAAAAATCCCTTACGAATACTAATTGTGGGTGCTCAGTAAAGAAATGTGCTAAACTCTTTTCAGAAATTATTTGTAAGGTGATTTTAAACTTGTAGTTTTTGACTTGCCCAGTCCTGAGGTGAATTTCGAGAGTTACTCGAAGGCGAGCGCATGAGATCTTCTGTATATTTGAGGTATAAAAAAGGATGCGATAAAAAAAAAAATTTTAATTTGTGTTATTGTAGTGAAGTTAAGAAATGAAAAATATAGCAGGTTAATTTCTGTTACTTCATTACTCTGATGGCGAACGAATATTCTCATAGATATTTTAGAATTTTTGTTGTCTATAATTTGATAAAAGCATCCCTCGGCTGTCAGGGTATGGGATTGCCTAATGTCCAATGTCCATTTCGACGAGCAGTATTTTACAATCATTTTAATTGAAAATTCCTCCATCTACTTTCGGGCGATTGTTATAATTAATTAATAACAAGAGTCGTGAAAGAGTGATTATCTTACGCACTTAGGAATTATTCTGCCCACAGATGGCCAAACACACATTTACCGAGTACCACATCAGTGAATATGAAACTTTTCAGCATTTATTTGTTAAAAATATAATTCGTTTAGCGGTATTAATTGTTTCGTTGTCGTATTCAATTACTTAAAGTAAAAAAAATCATATGCATTTATTTAAATTCAGTAAAAGACTTTGAATTATTGAGATTTTGTACACTTCCATGTATTTTGTCACTAACGACCCGGGATTCGCCTTTCGGCATCTTCATGCATTCGAACGCACGAATGGACTCGAACTGACAGAAAGTAAACAGTGTCCAACGTTTATATAGAAGATACAAATACGACAAATATTATTTACGAGATAAAATATTATAAGACTAGAATCCACACTGATTGATACTTGAGTTAAAATTTCGAGAATCGCCTTAATCCTTATTTTGTAAACAACGCATTAACACAGTGGCGAATTGCCGCTTTCCAACTAATATTAGAATTACCAGTGATTTTACAATTATAATAGCATTGTGGGTTTCGACGGGATGCAAATCTTACGGCTTACAATTTTACACTCGGAAATACAAAACCGCACAAGCAGCTAACTAAAAAAATATTTAAATAAATAAGATATTCATATTTTACAGTTATAAAATAATAATATAAATACGTTACAGATAAGACACATAAATAAATCACGACTAATATAATATTACAATTAAATTAATATTTTTGCGTCACGTACCATAGATTGAGGATGCTCAACTATAAATAATATTAGCAAGTATTTTTCCGGAGGGTGTGTGCGTGTGTCACGATCGTGTGTCAGTGTGTAATATTTTGTTATGGGCGTATGTGATGATAATGACACAGAAAGCAACCCAAGAATGTCACTCACATATCAGCTTATTAACGCACACCCACACCTCTTCGTGCATATTACATGAACAATGCATGAACACATATAAAACTATGTATGAACATACATCATTTTAAATTATATTCAAGTTTGAAATAAGAAAGGCATGTGGGTGTCGTCATAAATCACAGGATTTTTAAATAACATTCGATTTTCAAGCATAGGTAGTTTTATTATTCTAAATTCGAATCTTAATCATTTAGATAATATGAACAACCTACTAGGTATATAAGAATATTGAAAAATATGAAACATAAGACGTTTTTAATTTAGTATTTATAATATTGTTGAGACCTTGGTGCAATATTAAAATAAATTAAAATATAATAGTGAATAATACTAAACTATTTTTACATTTGTTCGTGTGAAAAAAGAAAATCTTATAACTTACCAGAACACAAATGTAGAGTTTTTTTAACAACAAAATATAAATAAAAACTCAAAAATTGTTTATCAGTTGCCGTGGACATTTTTCCTCATCAGTTGCCGTACATGCATTTGTATCCAAAGACATAGATTTTTGCGATTTTCAATTCGTTTCAAAACACTGTCCTACCTTGAATACCGAAGTGTAGAGATACCGATTAACTAACTACAAGCCCTTTTTAATCCATAATTTATCATTAACCATAATAATATAAAGATAGTAAGGTTGTTTAACACTAATTTAAGTTGAAAAGCATCGTTTATAATCCATATGCTTTACATTATGTGCGGGAATGGTTGAAAAAAATACTTTCAGATTAGATCGAGTCACAATATAAAAAAAAACATATTTTTACAACTATTTAAATAATGTTTACAACAATCAGAATAATGCCGTCAACATTGTGTTTACATCATAAAAACGAACAGCGATCGCAGTCATAGCTCACAGTGGAGTTCTGCACGGGCCCGGACTTGGCCCGTGGGCTGAGTTTGGGCGGGTAGAGACAATTGACATTCGGGCTCGGGCCGAGCCCGGGTAAGAGATTTGTTCGTCAGAAAAATATTTCAAACTATGTGCGGAGCATGAGTACTAATGATAACTGAATACTGCTGATAACAAAAAGGCAATAACTAAAATGATTTATTACCTTTTGAATATCATTTTAAGCAACGAAATCTTTTGCTTGATACGTATGGCGACTCATTTTATATTTTGGTAACCTGAAACTGAGCTCATAAAATTGTGTGTTACTGATGCGAAGTCTGAAAGAATGCTTTGTTTATTTAACAATCACCGATGGGTAGTAAGTTGAAATAGTTTGTACATAAAAAAGTGTGATATTATTCAGTATCTGCATTCTATTTGTTTAAGATAGCTGACAACTTCATGTGCCAGAAAATTGATTATAAAAAAATACAATACATTCGTTAAAAATGAGTTTCAACGATACAAAGAAAAAGTTGAAAAGTGGTGATGTGTGGAAATCGTTTCGTGCAAGAACACATTTTTCTACATGTGAAAAAGTTGGGTAGGTATGTTCAGTATGTTAAGTGTCAACCAATTTTATGCTATATAAATGAAATATAAATTTATACTTCGAGTCGGGTTCGTGTAACAAGTGTAATATTAAGGCTCGGGCTGCGTCGGGTCTGAAGTGAACGGGCTCGGGTCGGGTAATTTCATCGAAGTTCGGCCCGTGCAGATCTCCAACGCAAGGTGTGTCGCGAACTTTAAATGGCCCGTTTTGAAAAGAATTACGGTCGATTCATCAAATTTTCTTATGATGATCATATTTACCAATAAATATTCGTCTCAATTTATCGATGACATATTTTTATTAAATATTATATTCTAAAAGGAAAAACAATAAATAAATGTGAATTTAACACAAAGAACGATAGTATCTTAAAATAATACATTTGGAGCATAGAATACAGTAAAATTATTAATGTATCGAGATAATCCATTGCAACAAAGTAAGCATTTAATATTTTTATGGGAATACACAACTCTTGTGATTCAAAAGAAATGGTTCGAATTAATTATTATTCATATCACCATAGTTAAAAAAAATAATTGCAATATCGTGTTGCAAGTAATAAATTCAGTAATAACACTCGTAATCTCCACTTGAGATATCGCATTACCTAATTTGATATGTTTATTTTGATAAATCAATAATAAGCAAAATGTAATAAATTATTATCAAAGGCAATTGCATCATTAGCAACATAAGTTGGCTCTGTTTATTAAATTACGAAAATTCAAATCGCTGCGTGCAAATGAAAACAAAAAATAACCGTATGCAATCATAACAAATTGCAGCATGCTAGATAAAGCACCATAAGCCCAACACGTGACCTGTCAAAAACAGAAGACTTGCAAATATTCAATTATTATCTTTTCTGTTAGTAAAAGGTTGCACAATGCAGACAAAAATTGCACGAATGAACTATTAAAATCATAAATATTTACCAATAGAAATAATTAATTATATCAATCTCGAAAGAGAATCATTTTTCTGTCAAAAAATTCGTCAAAATATACCAGTAAACCTTTTGATCGCCTTAACATATTAAAGAGAACATGACCCCAACGCGAGGAACCAAATATAATAATTGGTTCCTATTTGTTTATGGCTTATTATTAAGTGCACTTTTGTTTAGATCATATTCACTTTCATAAAAATAGTTTTCACTTATAACAAATACATACATCAGAAAACAAATTCTTTCACTAAAATAAAGTGATCCCACATAATAAAATATATTTTAACATTGAAGAAATATATTTCACTTTTCAAGAATTTTCACATAGACAAAATAGTTAAAACTCAATATAAATACTCACACTTTGAAATCGATAGTTGCACAAAGCTGTAATTAAATGTCACTTATTCTTCTACCTTATATTGTCTTTGCTCCACGCATTAGAATACATTACAAAAATCAAACAAGACCAACCTTAACATAACCTACTACAACTTAACTCACTTTGTTAAAAGAATCCGAGACTAAGTGGAAACTATTAAAATCAAAGTTTGAGTGTACTAAGTTAAAACTATCTAATCCAAAGTGCAAACTATAGAAATAAAAGTTCAAGTGTACCAAGTGAATACTATCTAACACAAAGTGCAATTATTTATAACCCTTTGTTTATTAACCATGTCCGCTCCCGACATGAAGCATTTCGACTCTTAATGGATTATTTCAACAGAAATTGTTTTAATCACTTTCAAGGTTTTACCTGTCAATTCTTGACAGTGTTTGGTGAAAACTGTCAATCATTGAAAAAATAAATTGTTTTTCCACGATAACTAGTTGTCATTCAGTGGATCAACCTCTCTTTGAAGAGGGAAAGGATATATAGGTATTATCTAGGGAACGACTTATAGTTTGCTTGCCGCTACTATTTAGAGTTAAATTATCATAATTGGTCGAAAGATATTCGATTACTCATAATTAAACGTTAAAAAAAATATTTTTTCTACGATGGTCCTACGAATTCTCATTGGAAAAATATATACGGAAATAATATCCTATATTATACGTCACAGTGTTGCTAGTGACATATATTGCAAGCTTTAATTTCCCTCGAATAAAGAAATGAATTTAATAATTAAATTTCCCTACACGGGAGAAACGTGGTGAAATGTTCCGTCTCCTTCACACTACGCCAATAGCCGTATATATTTATCTTCTTCTGCCGTTGTCTCCCCCTTACACAAAACGCTAACTACATCTAGCCGAACATTTATAGTATTATTGTATGAATGTACAATTTTAATTTCGAATCCCAAATTAATTATCTAAATGCCTTGAATGTTTCACATTTCTCCATGCTATTCTTGTTTAATCAGTATTATTGCTTATGTATATACCTGAGAATCATGTTTAGCTTGAATGTTGTTTGTTCTATATTTAAAAAAATGTATTTTATAGCAAATACGAAAAAACCTTGTTTTTTATGCAAATATGATTTTATTCTTAACATGATAAGAGCAGAACTCCACTTAGATAATGAAAAACAAATCCGAAACTCGTTTCATAATAATATTGTGTAGGAATCTCATCGAATATGAAGATTTGGACCAGTTTGAAGTTAAATATTTGATTATATATGTTTTGATACTATAGGTCGAATGCAATTTCATTTCCACGTTCATTGCGAGATATTTGAATCACATCATAGCCATATTTCCTATTATTTTGTAACCTATTATAGCACCGACCTTTTACAAATAAGTTTGGTATATCCAAATTAAGTAGAAAATAAACCGGTAGCGTAATTTAAGTAACTTAAAAATATGTTGAATATCATATTTTAAAACCAATTGCAATCAATCATTGGAGAAGTAAGATTAGCTAAATCTTTAGATGCTGTTCATGTCAAAAGTCTACATTCATTTAACCTTTGGGTTACGCTTTACTAAACAGCGAAATATCTTGTTACTGTTACTGGATCGATGATTTTGTACACCAATTTTTCAAATAATGTTTTTTTATTCCTAAATGTGTTATAAATACTAGGAAAATATTGTCATTACAATAAATTAATTTAGCTCATTATGCATTCGTAAATCTAGTTATGACATTTACTATAAATTTTTATATGTATATATTTAATGAACAATTAAAATGTAATAGTACTTCAGCTATTTTTAAGCAGCCCTCGCAAGTTGGCAATCGTCGCGGCTCGTCTTAATATGAAATGCCATTGGAGTTATTATTAAAATTGCTCATGGAATTATTTACTTCGATGCGGCCGGGGATGCTATCCCCACCACTATACACAAGGTGGCAAGGGTTGGCCGACATAAATGTGGGTAGTCCTGACAAAATAAGCGATAACAAATGTAAAAAAAATGTTATATATTTGAAAAAAGGATACCACGTTGTGTCGTTAATTGGACCATATTGTATCATTTAAATACAATCTTTCAATATACGTTTCTACTTCTGAATAATTGACTTTACAACAGTGGTGGTCAACCTTTTCGTGTCAAGAAGGGACATCCGTTTATATATTATGTAATCGAACAAGACCACGATCAAGAAAATTTAATTAAAAAGTCTAAAGAAACCATTAAAAGTACTCAATTCAAAATATTATTGCTTATATATATTTAATTGTCATTTTCTTGATAGAACACGATTATAATAAAGTAAAATAAACACAATATGTATTTATTATTGCATCATGACTAAAATTCTTGCGGAAAATAAGTTCAGTCAAATAAGTAAACGCGTTCAGTTGCCTAAAAATATTTTTCAAATACACGTCCAGGGCGCTCACTATTTATTACACCCAGAAAGAACGATCATCATAAGCTGTTTCATATAAATCATTTTAAATCATGTCAATCTAGATTCAAAATTGTGTCCATGTAATTGATGGCAATGTCCTTTGCAACAAGTTGATAGGCAACCCTGGGCGGCGGGTTCTTTTCTCAGTGTGACGTCACGGCCGCGGCACCCCAATCAGCGGGACTTATTGGACGAGACAACCCCTCACCTCACTTTCTGTCAAATGTCATATGACAAGTAGGGTGGACTGGGACCCAACGCGTGCCTTTAACCATTATCTAGTTTGCGGCTTTAATCAGCTTTTTGTTTCATCTTAAGGGAGTAAGTTTCATTTTAAAATGCCTATTGACATTTACTTGATGAATTCCATTTTAATTGAATAAATTAAAACGTAAATATAAATGTAAAAGATTGTTCATTGTGTTAGATGAATATGATTATGTACAGAATATTTTTATAGATAAAATCAACAAATTAAATTAATTTAATCAGTCGAAAGGGGTCATATTTTTAGTGAAATATCACCAGCAAGACGTCAATCTTAACCTAAATCGATATTTATATAACTTATTATTTGTCAAACTTTTTACATCTTTAAATGCGCAAGTCATGTTCCCTGTTTCCAATAAAAATGAATAGATTTATGTTTCGGTAACAGATCAAAGCTTGATGTAATGCTTTCTCTCTTCTACATAGCCACTTTCTCCATCAAGGGAAAAATTGGAATCATTATATTATTTAAGTAGGTATTTAAAAAAATACTATTTATGCATATTGTAAATTTTCAGAAACACGAACCGATTTTAATTCAATGTGCTACAACATACTATAAATATGACGCTGAAAACTGAACACGAACAAAGGTAATTTAATTCAAATACAATAATAGTTACTAAAATTATGATGAAAAATAATCCGAGTGCGTTGCAATATGATTCTATTCATTTTTATGTACAACGTTTCAAATTAAACAATGGAACAATAAGTCGTCAGTGGATTGAGTCAGGTTTCAAATGAACAAGCCTGGTTACCATATTAGTAATATGACGACATATTTTAAATTGAGTCACAATTTGCACTTTTCATTAGCTTTACTAACGACAATACAAAATACGATAGTGAATAATATTTTACATAAAAACTTAACTTCTTTTATAATAAAATGTTGTGTGATCAAGAATGAGATTACTCTTTTTACACTTGGAACACCTTACTGATGTATCAATATAGATTATGTACAATGGCAGAAAAAAATAAAAAAAAATCTCTTCCCAGTAGCTGGGGAAAAAGCAAAAAAACCTGGCAGAGGAATAAATATAAGTCAGACGTTTTTTATGAACGTTGGAGTCTGTGTGTTGAAAAACGAAGTCACTCCCTGATGAGGCCTTCTGGTAATCTTACAATCTTTGTGGTCTTGAAATTATTTTCGGTCGAATCCGAAACCAAAATTTTCTGTTTGCTGAGACGATTTTCATGTTAAATCAGAAAAAATTATCATTACATACAACGATTTTCACTTCATTAATTTGTGTAATGCTAAACTGCTTCCTTCTCCTATAAATGTAATATGGTATTTTAAGTACCTAGTTATTTGCATATCATTTTTAATAGTTAATGTATCATATATTTTTTGTGACATTTTGAACAATATTTAAGACAACATTATTTTGATTAAATCTTTATACATTTTCAGCCATGTCCAAAAAAGAACCGATTGTACGTCAGACGCTCATTCTGTTTTTTAAGAGAAGGTTGAGTTAAGATAAAAATAGTAGTAAGCTAATCGCACAGCCTCGTACATCATAATATGGGGTGAGCGTCATAGGGAAGAAATCATGCGTGTCAAATTAATTCAACGTATGTAAGTTGGGGACTCAAACCCTTGACCGGGAAACAGCAGGAGAAACTTTCAAGTGCGCCAACCACTCGGTTACGGAACTGGCATAATTTAAGCGGGGTTTTGACATAGGTAACCTATAAACGTTAGATAACATGCCATAACCGGTGAAATTCGCAAAATTTGTCTTATAATATTAAATCGTAATAGAATTTCACAGCCATGTGCATTTACATTAAAACCCATTGTTAAAACTTCATATAGATTTTACCCATTGCGTCGTATGCAGAGTTTTCAAAGAATAACAGCTTCTGCAACCGAAGTAATCCAGTTATTGCTGTTCATTTTTGTCGACAGCAGTCCACTGACAACTAGTGGGCCGCCGGTGCATCCGCTTTCAGTCAGTAACAGGAAACTGCTTATCAGGGCGACCTCGGGACAATAAACTATGAACTAGGATCCGACATCAGGATTAAAATGCACTTTGGTGAGTCACCCAGACATTTTCAAATGAGATTTTTAAATACATAACATAGCTCACGAAAGGTGAAGGAAAAATAACTCACTTTTAACTCTGTACAATAAATAAACAGTCACTTCAGAAACACGGAAAAATGTGCCAGTCCTTAGAAAGAATGACTTTCAGCTGTAAACAATATATTTCAGGTTACTCTCAATACCAATAATGTGGTGATTGGCTATCAATCATTTATCATTCAAATAGAACTGACGAATCTCTATCGTTTATTGGTACTCAACATTGTACCAGCTACGAATTAACAGTCTTTACTGGGAGTATCCGTAATATGTCAGCACTAAGCGCCTTAAACTCATGCGATGCGATTTTCGAGTTATGGTATTTTGTCATAAAATGAGAATGGAAAATAATATCTCATGCATATAAAACACACTATACGTACGTAGACTTACGCTTACGATTTGTCTGGTATTTTCTCGGTTTCAATCAAGATGGGTCCCAAATTCCGAACGGTTTATTATTTTGAGAAATTAACTTTAATATTTAAAAGCCTGCAATTGGGACGAACGAAGAAAAAATATTAAGCAACCATAATGCGGAAAGTAAAACGGCCAAAGATTAAAGCAGTCATTTTGATTCATATAAAGATTCTAATCACATTAATGAGTATCTAACTATTAAAATAGTATTTCAGTATGTGGATTCGATACATCGAACGGCTATTTGTATCGTGCTAAAGTCAACTCTGAAGGCGCAACTCATAAATCACTCAATTCAAGCAACAAGGCAGTTGAAAAAGAAAGTGTGGGGAAGGAAAAGATGGAAATATCCAACAAATGTGACCGTGAATGAAGAAAAAGAACGAATAAAATAAACGCGTTCGAAATAAGTCGACTTATATCGGAACCTATTAAGAACATTCCAATCATAGGGTCTACTCTATGGCTCTATGCAATAATTATTATTTGAAATTGGATACAATAGTAATGATGAAAATTTCCTGAGTAAAATTACGATATTAGAAAAACAATTGTACGTACTGTGTCAACATTTTTAACTCTTAATAAAGCATCTGAATCGATGTCGTGTAATCTCGGAGGGTAAGGATTTAACACGAAACACGAATCTATACATCGATTTAAAAAGCAATATATGAAATGGTCAATTCGGGGAATTCGAACATGTAACCCCGCAACTGAATAGAAGGAAAGCTCCAGATCATTCATCACTCGGCTACAGCATAGGATTACTAATAAAAAAAAATGAAACAATTATTAAAGTCATTGTACTACCCTCTAATTTATAATATGAACTTGTTTTCTATGGTTCACAATTGTGTACTCATGTAAATTAAGTAAAAATGATAATAATATTTCGATAAAAATGTTATTCATGTATCAGGGATTTATACAGAATATTTAGTTACGTTACAAATTCAAATATTTATTTTAATTATTTTGTACATAATATGTTTGGACAATACGATGAAAATTATTTGTTAAAATTTAGAAAATAAAAAGGTGGTTTGCCAAAATAATTTGTTTTCCTTGAGACATTCAGTATTTTCATTATTAAATATTGTTAAAGTGTCTCTGAGATCAGTGGCGTAGAGTGGAAGGAAAGCCAACGCAATACGTCATTGTGCCTTATATCGCTATTGCATTACGACCCCCTTAACCATAATCAATACAACATAACAAGGCGGTACGGTGGCTTAAAAGCGATCCGCGCCCCGCAGGCGAGTTTCGCTCTAAGCGACATCTGCCCAAGGGTGCTATCGACATGGCTACGAGAGGCCGTATCGCGATGTGTGTTTTGATTAAATTGCCGTATAATGTATTTTATACGTTTATCGATAGATGGAAAAAGGGCATTAGTTCATATATTAGCAAACGGGGAAAAGAAGTAGGGTGCAGTCAATAATTTTATTATTATCTATATAAAACACAGACTTTTTAAATTTTAAATCCGATTTATTATTCATAGGTATACATTTTGTAATAATTCAGTCGATCTTCTCAGTGTTTTGAATGAA
Source organism: Himalopsyche phryganea (assembly GCA_022494535.1). Taxonomy (NCBI): domain Eukaryota; kingdom Metazoa; phylum Arthropoda; class Insecta; order Trichoptera; family Rhyacophilidae; genus Himalopsyche; species Himalopsyche phryganea. The sequence goes on along the minus strand of JAGVSL010000010.1, from coordinate 3,321,083 downwards.
TGTTAAGTTATTGTATGTATCTGCTATTTCAGTAAAAGTTTGTTTTCATTCGGAAATTAGCATTAAAATTTAAATAATGAAGAATACTCTTTTTCCTGGCTCTATCAGTTATAAACGTTCAATATTTAAAGGCGTCGTTTTTTACATGGTAAATAATGTTTTTTTTTCGAAAAATTCAAGTTAAGAGTAAAGGGGGTACGGGGAGGGGGTAAAGAGCAATGGCAATGTCATTTTTTTACCATGTTTTAAACCAAGGATTAAATTTCTTGTTGAGTGTTCAAGTCTATGTTACTTTTTGACCAAATCTAAGCCGTGAGGTAATACAAAACGAGATTTTTAATCAAACAATTAAATACAATATACTTTGCTCTTATTTTATAATAGATTTAATAAGCTGTCTCTCTCAATAAATTTAAATGGGTGAGTGAACCGGGTGAGTGAATAGTTGACAGCCCTATTTTAATATCGTCCAGTATGGGAGGATGGCGACCGAAAAAAGTGAATAGACATGAAACGCAGACTGTGGGAGTAGGGAGGAGAGATGGGGGGACAAAGTGGAATACTCTGGGATCGAACCTTGCGCGCCCAGAACCAAGGCTGGGAGAATGTGGCCGCACCACTTACGTGATCAAATCATCTCTCACCCTGTACCACTACCCCCCGCCCGCCGTGCTTTAGGGCCCGTTGGCGTTTGTAGCCACCCGCCGGCCCTGTGTCTTAACATTTGAAGATCAAGGGTGGTGCATGTTAAAACAGTACCAAAACTCCAAGAGTATCGGAATTATTAGTGCATTTTTTCTTGAGAGCACTCGTAATAAATTCATCTAATGAATATAATGACATGAAAAGATTATCTTTAATTTTTGCTCTACATCTAGTAACTTGAATATCAACTTCTCTTCTCCAAACCAAATGGATTCAGTCAACCTGGAATTTCACTGATATCTATTTATATATGACTGACTTGACGGAACTATGGAACGGTAAATCGAATTCATTTAAAGTTGTTGTTTCTTTATTTAATTCAAAAACTTTGAGTACCTACCTAAGAGGGAATGGTGATAAACAGTTTTGTCGATGAAACACCCCTCACCGATTGATTGTTACCGAAAATCCTTACTGAAAAAACTACGAATAAAATAAGAATTTTAGAAGGTTATTCTTCATCATAAAACAGTCTGATTAAGTACCGGCTCGAAAAAATTGGAAGTGTAACTTTTTTCAATTTGCACTATGCAAACGACGGCCCGTAAGCCGCGTGCAGCCTCCGAATTCTATGTATAACAATGTACGAACGCTTATGTTAAACGATATAATTTTTTTTTAAAGGTGTTGACTGTCAATTTTTGTTGGAAGACATTATAACACAATTCATCTGTACTACTTCCATGGCAGTTAATTGTCAGTTGCTAATGCTCGTGATGAGTGAAACCGGTTCCGATCATTATAAACATTTTTAAAGATATAATTTTTCATAGCATTTAGCGTGTGGATGTGTTTGTCCGTGAACATGACCGTTCAAAATATATTGCTGTCCTTCTCGCTAATGTCGCAACGTTTTGAGGCTTGGATCGCTGTTTCTTCACCGTATTTTTTTTTTAAATAAAATTTGGTAAAGGCCAGCTTAAACAGTTATTTGGGCTTTCATAATTATTAAAATCGAAGGTAAATTAAATAAAGTATATATTATGTAGTTATCCGCCTTATAAACAGAGTATTTTAGAAAGGAAAATAAGCGAAGAATGCATTTTTCATTTTCTTCCACCATACAATGTTTTCTCGATGTCGACTAGGAATGTTTTTCATTTCAGGATGACATTTGCAAAGCCGGCCACTCGTATAAGGAATGCTTATTTTGTTGTTTAAATCTTTTATTAATAAAAATATCTAAATATAATAAATATGTATATTGTATCTCTTATATATCCTGTTAGAACTTCACTGAATTTCGCAAAGCCTTTGCTCAAAAAATTTAATTATAACTTTGATATAAATCTGCGAACAATGATAATATCAAAACTCATATGAGTAGAAGCCAGTAACCTCCGATATAGTCTGTATAGTGTATTACGTACAACCTAGCGTGGTTCGTAAGAGACTTTTTACGTCTTTGCTATCTTTTAATTGGAAACCGCTAAGGGTGGAGAAATAGTTGGATAGGAGGGGGTAGATTAACTCCATAGTATACTGGAAAAGATCCATCCATTCAGAAATTGCTCATTTTTAAACAACTGATTGAGATAATATTCATTTTATTTCAATTACTGTCTATTGTTTTTACTAAGATGCCATAATATGGTAATTATGTAAATAATAATATAAAATCGTAATTAGTGTCCACATTTCTATAATGTTAATTATTTAAACGAAACTAATTATGCAATTGAAATATTGTATACACTTTTTTAATTAAATAGGATTTATTGTCAAAAATGACATAATATATAGCAAAAACCGAATATAACTCATGTTCCAGAAAATTCACGGAAAAAGGTACATTATTCAGAATATCGCAAGAAAATGTATCCACAATTTTAATTTTTCTAAATCTCAGAAAGTTACCAGCAATTAAAACGTGGACACGTATTTTTGCGACATCAGGTATTTGTTATAAAAACTATAGATAAAATGAATTGTAATACAATATTACAAATAAGATTAAATGTAGGTTTCTCAATACGGTTTCATTGCAATGTTAAAAGTCAGGTGAAATGTCAAAAAAAAAAATAATTATAATGAATATATTACGTTATTATTATAATATATTAGGCCTATTAGAGCATTAAGCGAAAGCAAAAATGTTATAGTCATACTCCATTACGTTCATAATAAATAAACAATATGAATATTGCCGATAGAACAACTGCTGAATACACTTGCGAGTTTTTTTGTTACCAGTGCAATAAAACTATCCAGAAAAAAAAACGAATAAATATTTATGCTGCTGTCAAAAAACTTAAGTGAATGACAACATTGAATAACAAAATAAGGCGCTTGCAAAAATTGTAATGTCAGCTGTATTTTTTCTGTTAAATCGTCTGTAACAATGATGACGATTTCGGTATTGGGATATTTTTTCTTATTCCATAATAAAATAAAAAAATTATGAAATATTTAATGTAAATTTTACGACTATCACAGCATTTTTCTGAAGATAGCAAATTCAATTATTTATGTAATAAACAATTATGCGATTATAAAACGAATCGTGTTGCGTTTGGAGAAGAAATAAAAAAAATACTATGATTATTATAGTCTATTTTTATGAGAATTTTGATTGCGAAGCACAAATACTTGAAATTGCAGCACACAATACTGCACAAAATTGAATTTAAAACCATCTTCGAGATCAATAGCATGTTATCATCAAGTCAAAGTTTACAAATGAGTGAATATTATAACGTCACAAAACAGATTTTTTTATTTTACGACTTTTTGGCTTGGGAAAGCAGAACAGTTTTCATTATTTTTCGTTACATCATTCTAACCAGGAAAAACAGTGAACAATATTACATTTATATCTTTTGTTTGAATTATTTAAACTTACGCAAGCGCACGTACCTAGTCTACTTTAAATTTAATTTTCAAATTTATAATGGAATATTTCCATCCAACATGGCCACGTTAATGATCAAACAATGAAACCACTCGCCCCTGAAGTGCTAGCATTATTCACCCGATTTAGCGTTTTAGATCACCGGTTCGTCTCAAATAACATTTATGTTTGATTTGTCTACTTGTGTTTGGACACAATTAAAATTTATTTACAAAGAGAATGTTATAAAACATGAGTGAGTTGAAAAAATTCCCGAACAAACAAACAGTGCGACACAAAAGAAAAGAACAGAACAAATATTTACAGCTGCACGTATAACTTTTGTAATCTAATGCACTTATATTGTACGATACTAAATAAATACTTAAATGATAGCACGCCATCAACCACTATTTGCTTTAACTAAACGTTTCGTGCAACAGAAAAATGTTATTATCATTTTAGTCTTCAATGATGAATGATGAGATATATTTCTTGTATTATATTTCATTTCGGCTCCGTGGTGCAGTGATTCGAATCCCAGTGAGTTTTATAAATTGATTTTTGAATTAAATTATAGACTTTTGTACGAAGGCGTGGATATCTAAGTCTAAAATTCCCTCCCACCATATATCCGATTCTAAAAACGGGGTTTAGCGAGAGCGATTAGCTAACCACTTGTCTTGTCTTAGCACTATCCTTACTGTCGTAGAAAAAGAAAGGTTGGGTAACTGAGTAATGAGCACTTTTTGTAGAAAAACATTCTGTTAAGATACCTCCATTAGGAGACCATGTGTTCCATATTGGGAGCGGACAGTTTTAAAAAAATTGTGTCCGAGTAAATAGGTAATAACAATAAAGGGTTTTGTTTTTTCTCGCTAAACCTCACACCACACTTGACGTAACTTGCGTCGAGTATGAAATCGAACGTAATGCGAATATTAGACCGCGTAACTTACGTTGTTAACTGTGGCTGTACGTTTACAATATGAATAAATAAGCATGAAAGGAAGGAAAACAAAATTTTAAATACTAAATACAATTGGGTCTCTGAAATATAGAGCCCTCGATTTGAATACAGAAGTTTTTAACTTACCTTTTTAAATATATGGGTTAAAAATATATTAAATATAATGGGAACGCTAAAAAAACAGGCGGGCCCGTAAATTGTATCTATGATACCAGTTACAATAAGCCAACATATTTAGGTATTCTCATTGAAAATTTGCGGCCGCAACACACAGAGGCAAACAAGCGCAACGGAATGTGAGTCATGATTTCACTCGCTGTTCGTATTCGTATAAAAACAGTGTTAACGCTATCATTGCACATGTACCTTCATTTCTGTGCGACGCTGTGTAACTCGACGCTTATGGAAATAAATTGTGCTAGAGCACAAATGCTTTCATGATCGATTACAACCTACTACGTAAAATATTGTATTCTTAAATATAATGATTTTAATACAATACAGGTAGTGATATGGTAAAATAAAAAAATATTTTACCACAATCTTCGTAAAATAAATATTTTAAAAATTCCGTCTCTTTCTCCTCCTAAACGTCATTAAAAAAGAAATGAATGAATAGCAAATATTTGTTTTCCGTATAAAGATTGTATTGTGTACATTATTGTGGACATTTTTTCTTTTGTAAAGCAAGTGAGCTAGGACTAGAGCAGAGATAAGCAACATTTTTATGAGGAGATATATATTTTTTTTATTAAACTAATTTTATTTATAAGATCATTTTCAAGACATTTTAAGCTTCGAATCTTATATAATAACAAATGCATTTTTTAAATAATTTCTTTTTAATACATATTTTATTTAAAATTAAAATACTTAAAAAAACATTATAGAGAAGCGTGTTATACTCCTTTACAATCAAACAATTAATGAAATTCGTAAAAACAAAAAATACAAATGTGATTCGTTGAAATTCGCTGAAAAAACGCGACTGCGTATTTAATTAAACCGTTTTTTTTAATCTGAAAATAAAATAATCATTCGCATCACAAGGACTATTGAAAAAATGTTTCAATATATTTAATAGTTACCATGATTTATTTAATTTGTGTTGATCGTTTATAATTATTGGCACGTAAAGAAATTCGACATCACAATGTTTTATTATCTTCGCCAAATAAGTTGTCGACTTCTGAGAAATATTAAAATGGTGGACACCAAAAACAGGATCAAAGCCATATGGTAATCACCAATTTAGAAGCATGACAAATTAAATAAAACTTAGGATAATGGGCAAACATTGTGACCGCGTTTTTAATTTGAAATACACGCTAAAATGTAAACATATATTTATTGTTTGATTATAATTACGAGCGTTCAGTGCTCCCATGATAATATTATAATTATTTCTCTAGAATTTGTAGGCAATACCGGTAGATAAATATTTTATACTTTTTAGGCATGTGAGTTTCATTTCGCTCAATTGCAATGCTCACTATTTAATTTGAGATTAGTAAATTTATTTAATTTGGCAAGTTTTCTTGAATAGATAATTATTTAAAGCCACCAAACAATTTAGAATAGGTTTGGTCATAAGTTAAACCTATTTTCATTATGATGAAAATTATTATACGCTAAGCTTGGCTTGCACTGAATAAAATACATTAAAGGAAAATACCCGATTTCACATTAAACGTTGACTTCATATACCGATTAGCGATACCGGCGCCGCTCCGTTAAAGAGTGTCGATGAAATAAATGATTTATATTTCAGTGTGCCGTGTGCTACGCACCAATTATTTTTTTTATTTCAAATCACATATTTAAGGACGAAATGTTCATTTAAAAAAATAATTATTAAAATAATAAGCACGCTCTCGTGACGATTCTTAATTTTAATTAAGTCCCACGCTAGTCATAACCATTAACACTCATCTTTTAAATTTCACTCATAATAATTTATCAAATCATGTGATTATTATGCTGACCAATTAGTTGATGATGATAAGGCTGTTATCAGAATAATATGATAAATAATTAGTAGTACATAATTATAACTAATTATGAATAGTCAATATTAATTAATTTAATTAAGAACTGAAAATTGTTCGACATGTGTTGCCGTACGCCCAAGATTGGTTTGTCACTCATCAATGTTTGTAATAAAAACTAACTTATTTTTAATATAAAATTAAATTAAAAATTGATGACTTAGTTATTCCACTTGATTTATCACTAACGTGACGCGTTTCGCCTCTTTAAGAAGCATCCTCAGAATAACCTGAATTTAATTTTATATTAAAAATGAACTTCCACAAAGTTACCTCCGAATCCATTGAAAATACTTACTTATTTTTGTTCGTACAGTTGACCAAAAAATGAAAACAGACTGATAACTTTATTCCATCGGTTTTTCTTGCTAGATAGGACACGTGTGTTGCTTCTGAAGATGCTTCTCAACGAAGCGGAGACACGTAACACAACTAGTTACACAATCAATGGAATAAGAAAGTTGTTAATTTTTATTTATTATACATTTTTCCAGAAATATCATCTAAAGCATTTCTAATTAGTAAAAAATATAATTGATCAAAGATATCTAGACAAATTAAGTATCACTAGTCAAAAAAAATATATTTCAAATATTATTATAAAATCATGCCCGGATTGTATATTTATACACCTACACATAATTTACAATTAGCAGCACTCGAGAATATTATTAACAGTTTAATTTTTTGTTAAAATTTTCTTCCGTTTGGTATTTAGCACAAACCAATATTGAGTTGACGTAACATCAACAAAATATACTAAATTTATCACTTGAGATTCAGCAGTTCACTCATTATATTTGATTGACATGAGTTAATGTACATATATTTTAATTATATTACAGCCATAAAATATGGGTTCGCTTTTCATCTAATTGATTGCAGCGTAAATAATCATTTCTGATGACAGAAATAATATAATCCTTTTGACGCTAGATAACAATTTCATTACATTAAACCATACATGTTCATGAAGCCATGTATATATATCACTTTACATACTTCTATCATTAATCATTCAATACATTTTCAATATTTGTATTCAATATATAATTATGCAAAGCTTCTGAATATAAGTATAATATGGATAAATTTAATGTCAAATGGCTTTTCAATCAAATATATTTTTCATAAATTGCTGTTTAATCATATATTATTTCACATTAACTTATCATAAAATTAACATAATAATACGATTGTATACTATAATCTTTTTAAATTGCATGCAATTATTTTATATGTAATATAAGGTAATAATTTACCGATATGATGCTATTGGTTGTAACATATATTGCTTGAAATAAGGGCAAATTTACATTAAACTAATTTTATTGCAGAAGAACTCGGATATACTGACATAAAGGAATGAACGCGCTTGATTGAATAATCGCCATACTATGCGACACTGCACTACAATATGGTTGCGTGGTTTTACTCGTTAAATATTTGAACTCTTTTTAAAGCAGCCGTTTTGTTGATAGTTTACAAAATATTATATTTTTTCTTTAATGTCTACATAACAATTCTTCATAAGAAAAATGATTCTTTTTCAATAGTTCATGCTCTCGATTGATGAAATCTAATACTAATATTCTCGATTAAATAATTGAATTCTATGTTCTGTTTTATTTACACCACGTTTGTGAATAGTAAATTATATTTTCGTATGGAGATCTCAAAACATACTAAATATATTGTTAGTTTATTATGTCTGAACGTTATATATTATTTATGTTCTTTGCAATAATAAAACTCTTGTTTTTATTTTCAGGTTTTCAAAAAAACAATAATACGTAAGAAGATGCGTAGGAAAACAATCCAATAAACAAATCCATATTGAACGCAGCCCTCCGTCCATTGGGGTGTAGTGTGTAGTTGGAAAAATTTAGTTTACAAACTTAATGGAAACTTCATTATACCCTAAAATTAAACTTTTTTTAATAAACTAAGGACTTCCCCGTGAAATTTATGGTATATTTATTGTTTATGGTATATCAAATCAGTAATAAATATTAAAAAATTAATGTAGTTTGTTATATCAACCTAATATTATCGTAATAATATTTAATCTGGGTTTCCTCGTTAGCTTTGTCATTTATCGCATGTTTCAATACGAAGTTAATGTAAATGGGTTTCATTGGAAATACCACGATTGATTTACTTTTCGTAAAAGTGGTTTTTTAATAAACATTTTCAGACTTCATTAATGTCTGACGTGGGAGTAGAAAAGAACGATATTCTTATATGACTCCCCCCCCCCACTTTTAGATGAAAAATAATGATGTTATATTTACCATAGTGTTTGTTTAATGATGTTTTTAAAGTGACCTAATTGTAATTTTTCAACCATAAACTATTATGATCTAGAATATGCGCCGCAGGCTAAATTTTTATTTGTTTAATACAATATCTCGGAAAAATATAACATTTTTTCAATCCTGTCATTTACAAATGTTAAATTAAAGATATGTTTTCAAATATGTCAAAAAATCTGTTGGTCTATCTGGTAGTTAAAAATTTATTATTAATATGGAAAAACAAAATTTTTTCTGTACAATATATTATTGTATACATATATATTGCACATAAAAAAGAATCAAAAACGACTTTTTCCCGATCAACATCACCATAATAAATGATATTTTTACACAGAAAAATACGCGAAACGAAATGTTTTAGGGTAGAACAATCTTTTATGGAGCAAAACATGTGGAAAATATTCGTGAATGACGAAAGGAATCGTTGGAATAATGGTGTAGATGACATATAGATGACAAGCTTTCAAGTTGGGCTGCCATTATTCCTTTCATACAAAATGAATAATTTTGTTTCTCACGTCTGCAGTTTACCAAGAAAATAATAATAAACAACAATAATTCATTCTTCATATGGTATTAAAATTATTTCCTAATGAAAAAAATTTGGCGCCTCCCATAGCGATAGTCCGCGCCTCCTATGTAGGAAAACACTGCTTTAATGTGACGAGAATATTGCAAGAAGTGAATGATGGTAATTAATGAAGAGGCGAATTATGACGGAAAAGTGTATATTTGTGTACTATATCCAAGCCGTTACGAAGTAATAGGAATGGTTATAAATAAAATAATCGCACACGTGTGTTTACTCCACCCGATTGCCCAGTGTTCATTCGGGAGGCATCTCGGCCGGACAAGACAAGACGTAATATATTACAGTCTTGACCTTCACAGAGGTCACATCTTACAGATCTAGATATCTCTGAAGGCTTTGCTTGGCTTCCAAAAGGATGCAAAGGATGATTTGATTTGGACTTTATGCTTCCTACGCGAAATGAATATATTACCACAATACAATCAATTGTCACCAAAATAATCATTATACAATTACCTTTTCTAAAAAAGTGGCATTCCAAGACACTTAAAGATTCGAGCTTTATAATGAAAAATGATGCTATAAATAATGTATTTTTATATATTTTATAACAGAAACTCTTTAGAAAAACAAACTTGTCGGTGACTTAAAATTCAATTTTGAATGGTTTCCGTATTTTAAGAACAGATTTGTCACTTATATTATTTAGTTAGTAAAAGTATTCTATTCATTGATAATCCTATCATTTCACAAAAAAAAATATACTTATTTTATGTAAACATTTCAAGCTATTTCATGTACGACTCAAATTACGATTAAAAAAAAAAATTCAGGTTTTTTTTTTCTACCTTTAATGTTTAAGTGTAATTCGTGTTCAAATTAAACACCAACCAACCAATCCGGCAAAAAACGTACACGCACGAGTCGCTCGTTTTTTAGAACTCCGACTCCGGCCAAAAGCGCGACTCCACGACTCCAACTCCGCAGCACTCATTTCATCTCTACAGACTATTTCTACGAGAACTGCTTGTCACTCAATTACTCAACTCAGAGAGAAAAAGGACAAAAGAATAGGGCTAGGGCTAGGACTAGTTGACTTATCGCTCTTTCTTCCCTCCGTATAAAAGACAGGATGGGTGGGAGGGAATTTTGACGTCAAAGAAATCCATGCTATCAAACACAAATCCATAACTCGATTGAAAAATCAATTTATGAAAGTGTCCGTAGTGGGATTCGAGCCCGTAAACATCCCAACCGGAAGGAAATAACCACTTGGTCACTGGCCCGGGATAAACATATTATATATAACCATAAAGGAACCGTCGAGTTTATTCTAAATTAAATTTTTCATTTTTCAATTATCAATTTGAATAAATTATTAAGGAAGAAAATTTTGGCATGTCTTTTAATAAAGCGCCAAAGAATCAAATTACATAAACTTTTTTTTAATATTGTCGCTTTATAAAGAGATAAAGATTCTCAATACAGACAACACTTCAAACGGTCTTTATCCACTTTTGTGCGAGACAAACTCAAGACAATGGTCAACGATTCCAAAGGACAAACGCTGTACGTCTTTCTCCTTCCGAGACAAAGCGGAAACGATGCGTTTTTAATAAAACGCGGAGATATGGCCCCAAGATATACGGAATATTACATATGAAGGCTCGCAGAGTATAGGACGCGTACGTATATATAAAGGTAATAACTTCTTTACAAGTCCAAAGTCCGAGGGATTGAAAAGCAATTTCACTAGCGGACACCCATCCTCTTATGTTGGTAGGGGTCCGCACTAGGCCAGCGGATGCCTTTTATAAAAACAAATATCTACCAACGAAAATGCCATAAAATATTTACGGAATTCACAAAATCGGACAATGATGAAGACTAAAATATCAGAACGCGGTTATTTAAATCATATTTTCGACGAAAAATAGATAATTCTTCAATAGATAAAAACAATTATATATGGTAAATTTGGATTATTGAGATTTTGTACACTTCCATGTATTTTGTCACTAACGACCCGGGTTTCGCCTTTCGGCATCTTCAGGCATTCGAGCACACGAATGGACTCGAACTGAGAGACAGTAAACAGTTTCTAACGCTTATATAGAAGATACAAATGCGACAAATATCATTTACGAGGCAATACATTATACGTCTGAGAGCCACACCGATACCTGAGTTAAAATTTCGGAAATCGTCCTAATCCTTATTTTGTAAACACCATATTACCAGAGTGGCAAATTGCCGAAGGCGATTGCCGCTTTTCAACTTCTTTTAGAAATACCAGTGATTTTACAATTATAATAGTATTGTGGGTTTTGACGGGATGTAATTCGACGAATGGGTAAATATATACAATCATTCCACATTTAGTGAAATCTGTTAGGTGTTTCAACGTATCGGATATAATAGCGGAGAATTAGGAAGGTTCAGCTGCTCATTCAAGATTGGTAAGGAGTATAACTGGCCTCTATTAATTTCTAAAATTTCCTGATAAAATAATTTATGATCCCCCATGTTTTTATGCAACAGTTTAACCCCATCATCCGCATTAAACGTATGGTTCTCCATTAGCAAGTGATTTGCGAATGTCGAAGTTTCTTTTTTTAATCTAAAGGCAGCTAAATGTTCTGATACCCTTATATCTAATGTACGTGTGGTTTTACCCACATAGAAATGTTGGCAATCATTGCATTGTAATTTATAAATACCAAATTTGTTCTTAAAGTTTACTCTATCTTTATTGTTAATAAGTAATTTGCCTAGAGAGTTTTTGCAATAGAACGCCGGTCTAACACTATCAGCGAGTTGTTTTTTAATTTTAAAGCTTGTGCAACCTAAATAACTTATTCTATGTACAAAATCTCAATAATCCAAATTTAATATTGAAATTCCATCAAGCACCCTCAGTCGATGTCTTAAATTATATATGGTGATCTCTGTCTTAGATACCGTGGTCGTATTATGAAGAAATGAATACTACATGGCGTCATTTATTTTTCTAAAATAAAAAAGAAATTGCGATACTTTTATGATGTTAACTGTCAATAATTGTTGCATTAAAGTTATTAATTTACTTCATAAAAATGGATAACAAAATTTGATAAAAACCTCGCCAAAATTTATATGAGCTACATGTTTCCTTTAAATGACAACGTTTTCAGCGAAAAATTGTCTGATATTTCATGCTGATAGAATTTGTCAGACCAACAGTGTTGGTTAAATAATGGTGTAAATTCACACAAAACCTTGTCCTTCATACAAATGGAAAATTCATATCAACTTGCTATTAGAACAATAGATGAAGAAGTATGGACTAGAGTCTCCCATTACTAACAGTTATTTTTTGTCGATTTACGGACTTGTGTTCGAAGGCATGGGTGTCTTTGATGTTTATATATCCTCCCACACATAGCGATACGCTAAGCAATAGTATTGTTCTAACCCTATCTTTATATCCTTACTCCCTCCGAAAAAGCGAAGAAGAGAGGTTGAATAACAAGCAGTTCTCACATGACAACTCTTGTTTAGATATGCTCCAAATTTGGACAAACATGGTTACAATAAAAGAAAAAAAAGGATTAATTGACAGTAAAGAAGTTGATTCTAAAATAAATACTCTCCCTACATGTACGACATCAAAATTTCATCGTAAGACGCGCTTATTAGCCGCATTGGCGTACTTCAAACCGACCCGCTTTCTTCGACAAATATGTGTTTTTAATTTATTTAGTATTGATTTCCAATGCGCCCCTCGGCAAATACGTTCAGTTCCTATTACATTATACGGTCAGGGAGGACGCGCGCCATTGGGGCACATAATATATCCAATTCCGGGATGCATATGTTATGAGGTGCGGTGTGTGGGGGAAGACGGGGGGCAGTGCGTGAGTGAAGTATGTGCGAGTGTGTGAAAAGGGCCTATTTGTATCTGTGCGAAAGTGTGCTAAGGATTTGTTACGAATGTAATTTTGTATGCGTGGCAGACGCGATAACCGAAGAAACTAATATTTGAAAGATGTTCGATTTAAGTAAACAATGTGTAAACATGTTTGACTAATTTCTTGAAAGTTAGCTTAACGCGAGCCTGTAGCCAAATGGTCAACGTCGTTGGTTTCAGTGGTGGTGTTCACGAGTTCGAAGTCCTTACATAAATTGATAATTAAATCGATTATCTTTTTTTAAATAAACACAATTTGTCTGTACTACTTCCACATTTTTATCAACTGATAAAAATAGAATTTAAACTGGGCTATTTATATAAAATTGAATGTTAATATTTACAAGGTATAAATTTACAAATCATCAAACATATCGATGGCCCAGTTCCACAGGACGAAGTCAAAAATTTAATGTTTTAAGTTAGTCATTATATTCGAACACCGCTCTTTTAAAGTTCCACAGTAGTACAGCTTGTAAAATGTACAGGTTTTCTCTCAAAAGGCAAATATTTGTATATGGAAATCAGCAAAATTAAATAACTTCTCAGTTCCATATACATACATATCGAAATATCGTAATGTGGAAATACATTTTTGTGAATCGTGGCGTTCCATAAAAAACAACCTTCAATCCTAAACCTATTAACTATTGACCATTTATTTGATTAAAATGTAATACAAATATAAGCTATCACTTTTTACGAGTCAGTTTAGATGAGTTAAAACTTTGATCGGTCATATCTCAAAACTACCAATTTCTAGTTGTAACACCATGGCACTAGAACATCGATATATGTTTAAAATATAATGCCTTTAAACTGAGAATTAACAGTTAACACCTTAAAAGTGAAATTGATTAATGTATTTGTGTTCGACGCCGTAGATGTCTAAATTTTCTCACACCCACCCGATTCGAGCACCCTTTAAAAAAAGACGGGTTGAGAAACTGAGTAAAAGATAGTCCTCTTAAAACAGTTTCTGTTGAAATAAGCTCTATTAGAAGACCATATCGACTGCTTAATCTGCAAATCAACTTACCACTTTTTTCAGAACATAGACGAAATGATGCACTTTTAGCCAATATAATTTTAAAGATATTTATAAGATTTTAAATTCAACACAGCTAATGATCACAATAAAAAAAACTATTTTTACAACTTTCATAAGATTCACTCTGACTACAAAAGCTTAAATAATACAAAAACTGATATTATTAGATTTTATAGGATTTGTAATGTTTTTTTTTCCTGTTGCTGACAGATGTGAGCAGTCACGAGTTCATATTTTCATTTATTTAATCCTTGATTTACAATTTTGGCAACCTGTATTTACAACAATGAATGCCTAGTGTAATGTATGATTCCTCAAATATCCTATCAATTTAAATCACTGTGTGTGTTCGTTATCATTCTTCTAATATGTATTTGTTGATTTACAACAAGTGTTATAAAACAAAATCAGACGGGTATCTTAAAACTACCTTTTAAACCAAGATCGCAACACCAAACCAGTTGACAACATCTGCTCTAAAGCATAAATAACAAACTAATATTTCTAGCTTTCTTAATAAAATAAAGTCATATTTACATTTCTTTGGAAATAATCGATGGCCCAAATTCTATCTTAAAATATTTTCGTTAATAAGGCATATATTTTTTAAAAATACAATATTAAAACGGTGTAATACAGGGTCATAACTACCAGTGGAAAAGTTCCAATCATTTTTATACCATTTGACTATAATTATATTATGTCTGTCATAAACCATTTATAAGTAACCTTTGATTAAATGATACAAAAAAATCGGCGGTCATTATTAATTAAACTGTCTATCTTTTTCTCATATAAGCTCTACCCGACGTTCAAAGCATATGATTGATAAGAAAGCGTATCAAGGAAAACATTGGAAAACAAAATAAGTAAGAGGAACACTCTCAAATATTTTCATGGCACAATACATGCACGTGTTTTGTACGCACACATCAGTCTATGGTCAGACAATACTCCAATCTCAAGAGAGGCACACATTCACATGTTTTGCATGTGTATTATTTATACACACAGCAAGAAAACTACATTCGAAGGAAAAGAGTCGACGAGAAAATTAAACGCTTCGCGATATTACTAGTGTCGTAGCTGGACATATTGTAAACAATACTTTTAAAGATTTTAAAGTGTACAGAATAATTTTCTAATTTTAATCAAAACCTATTTTCAATGTTTACATTATTCCAATTATAATTGTGAATTCGAGACCATAATCAATTAAATGCATATGGTTTATTTTGTCAAATAAAAGTAACTATACGCTTCATAAAAGGCGCAATACCACAATTTAAAGGAACGTTGTGACTGGTATTACTAAAAAACAATGTTTACTATACCCAACCTCGACCCTGGCAAAATTGCGTCTCTCGATTGGGTAAGCAAATCTAGAAGATACTTTTATGTTATAACTTATAGCGAATAATGTTGACACATAAAACATTTTTTTTTATTTTGCTACATTTTTTCGTGCCGAAAAGATTGTTGGATGTATTTTTCCTACGCAACGAAAAGAGCAATACAAATCATAAATAAAATAAAAGGTAGTTTTTTAAAATATTAACTTATTAACTACAATTTTGATACATCATACCAACATTCTTAATGTCATGCAAAATTTGATAAATAAATACAATTAGCATTCATAATAATGATTCGTGAATTAATTATGACAACAATATCAATCATTCAGATCCAATTCAATTAATTTACGCGCTCGCATTTACTTCCAAGCACGTAAAATAATATGCTAATTAATAATAATTACACATTATTTTAATTGCACAGAAAAATATTTGTGTAATTACTTATAGTCAGTGATAATGTAAATAATAAAGACAGCAAATTAACGCAAAATTATTGTAATATAGATATAAAAAATTATTGTAAATGATTATTGTAATTGATTGTTCCTTTCATTGGGGGAGTAACACTTTGAGAATGACCAACATTTTATAATTATGTATATAGAAAGTCAATAATTCATTTGAATCAATTTATTTGTGCTGTGCTGATTTTGCCGCGTCTTCCTCTCACCATCGATGAAGAATTGTCACGTCATGGTAATCCTATTATTGTCTTCTATGCTCATTGGCTGAGTGAAACTGGTCATAATCATATGATAAAGTTATGGAATCAGGACTACAAAACCATTTTTTATTTATAGGCCCCGTATCATCTTTTCAAGTGAATAGTATTTTTTTCTATGTGGGAAAGCAGGTGTAAACAAATGCGTTTTTCTTAATTAATTCAAATACAAGGTCTTATATTTGAAACAGTAAAAACTACATATTAAAAAAACAATTTCGTAAAGCCATTCAATAAATGTTTAAATTTTCGTGGTAAAAAAACATTAAATGAAATAAAATATGTAATCACCTATTTTCTATAAATGTCTACTGGTCATGTTAATTTAATATGTATTTATTTATCATTGTTCACGATGCAGTTATATTGTGGCAGAGCGATATGCCGTGAAAAATAATATATGTAGCGACGTCTGTTACTGGGCAAGAAGGAGATATGAAAGTCGAGGATTGAAAGAAAAGATATTACCTCCCTTATTGAAATACGTTTTCAAAACAGAGAGGAGAAAATGGTTTCAATAAGATACCTTCAAACACTTTCTGGCCAATATGGCATACATTGGACAATTTATTTCATAAATAATTAAAATTGCGGTTTTTCTCCACAGATGTGTGTTCTCAAAATAAAAATAAATGTGAGAGGAGGAAGGGAGCCAAATGTAAATTGCTGGTCAATTAATTTTCAAACATTTATAATTTACGCTATGTAATATTTTTAATTAAAAGTTCGGCTACTTTCTAAAAGATGGTTGGAGAATTCTGAAAAAAAAACGATTCATTTATTCTAATTATAAACTTCTTTATGTCTGACTACAGTATTCAGCTTGACAGTTTTAACAGAGAAGTTTAAAAATTCCGGACTAGCCAATGCTTTACTTTTCGCCTAATAAGCGACATAAATAATTATGTTATAGATTTTCTTTCAAATGATTAAAACAAATTATCCATTTATTCACCTCATATATTTCAGGGAAAAGCACCTCATCAAGCCAGAAAAAGTCATCATCCAACATACCTGGAATAAAAAAAAATATTTATTATACAATTGGGTTGACAATGAAGTGCTACTATAGAGTATACGGAAAAAAAATTAATAATTATCTTCAATATCAAATATTTTTGAATTCTTTCTGCATTGAGTATTTTTAAAAATTCCCCTCCGGGACTCCTCTATCCAGCATATTTATCGAAGATGGATTGCCGATAAAATTTAACGCATCAATGAAGTGCAAATATGTCAAATTAAATTTATAGTTGCAATAATCGCGGTTTTATTTGAGATGTTTGTAAAAGTTGTGCCACTGGCAAAAGACAGACAAGGCAGCCCTGGGTGTAAGCGGACAAGAGGGTGGACCGTCACTACACCCGTAAATACACTCGGAAAAGTGGGATCTCCTCTGTGCCCCGAAGTCCCAGCAGAGCACACTGCGAAAAAATCAACTTGTACGATTGGAAATCAAAGCGCCAATGTGTGAGAAGAGCGATTGCGAAATCTTCCGACTCAATTTTGCGAACTGCATTTAGACGACGTCCAAATACGATCATACTTTATATCAACCCAAAACAAAAAACACTTTAAAAAGCTATATCATAATTTAGTTTGATAGTAAAAATATAAAATTACAAGGAATCTATATAAATTACCAGGTAGCAGTGTCACCTGTCAGCATTTTCTCAATACGAACGATACGCAGACTTAGTGTGATGTGCGTTTAAAATTCATTCACCTGCAAAAATTCCTTCAACGTTTACTCTCTCACACTCATGCGCTGACAGAGAGTGTCTGCGCGTGTGTGTGTGCGCTAAAAATAGACATATAGGCAGATTAATCAAGATAAATATTTCTTTGAATATTAGTAACGGTTTGTTTAAGGCCATATTAATATTTATCAAAGCTACATAAAGTGTTTATAATGAATCAATAAGCGGTATTAAAATGTCAAAACATGTGTAATATGCACAATTTATCCAGTAAATCTTCGATACTCTGATTCAACCAGCAATATATTTACGAGTGTAAGTATTTATGTTATAAAATACTTATTTACCAACTTGTAGCCGAGTGGTCAACGCTCTTGGGGTTGTTCTTATTCGGTTACCGTGACCAAAAGTTTTGAATACTCATGCGGACACTTTCACAAATTTATTTTTCAATCGATTCATGGATCTGTATTTAAGACATGGATGTATGCGATGTCTTCATAACCTCCAATCAATCCGAGCTTAAAAACGAGACGTGAGAGAGCAATTAGCGAATAATCCTTTTCTAGCGACATCTTGCTATCCTTACTTTCTCCGAAAAAGAGAGGTTAAGTCACTGAATAATTCAAAGCGCCCTTAAAACCACTTCTTTTGAGATATTCGTTTAAGAGTCCATATAATTACGCTCGATTAGAAGCAAAATTTTGATTTTATTGATTAATATTACTAACTACATCAACAAATTGATGTTTACTTATCTTGACAGAGTTATAAAAGCGAAAAAAATTAAAAATGTCGTTACATATTAAAACTGGTTTTATTTTCTAATTATAACTACCCTACTCAGTGGATCGCTTACGGCATACCTCCCCTAGCTAAATAAAAAAAGGCGCCCGTAGTAATAATGCAAGGGGTACACATCCAAATTGATTTTTCGAAAATGAAATGAAAGAATTGCAATTATTCAAAGCGAATCGAAAGAAAACAAGCGACCGCCGCGGAATGGGTTCTCCCGCCGACCATTGTCACGATCCGAAATAACATTTTGCGAACCCTTAAAAAATTTACTGCCGAATAATTATTCTAAAACGCGACTGTATTCTTACGTAAATTAAACACAAATAACTTCGTCGGCATTCAATTACGTTTTTTTCGCACAGGTAGTAATTTATCATAACAAAATTTAGTTATCGATCCATTAATTGACACTCTCTCTCTTTTTTACCAACTAAATCTAGTCTATTTAACGAGAATAAGCGATACTCTGCATTAAAAACATTTTGTATAGTAAGTGTCGAGAACATGCGTGCCAATTTATATATATTGACAGTACAATTTAGTCATTCCTTAGTTTTGAAAAATTATTCATTAACTCTGTACAATATAATAAATGTTTTCTATTGATTCGATGGTTATCTTGTGAAAATGTATGTTCAATATAGATTAGGGTGGCCATATTTTACAACATTTATATTATACAAGACTCCATCGGGACATTTTGATGGAAGAAGATATTTTATCTTTTAATTTAGTTACTTACTTTTAATTTAGTTTACTTTTTAAAATATAATGTCTTTCCACCAAGAATTGACAGTTAACAACTTAACAGTGATTATCATTGACATCAGGGGTTTGTTTTATTGAATTCACGTTTTATTCATGTTTTAGCCCTCGTGGCTTTAGTCTCTTTTTATCAAACCCATTCTTTTTCAGAACCATTTTTTTTCAAATTCGGATTTTTCCATTTTAATTGTACACTTATACAATTTGATTTTTAATGTTAATATAAATACTTTGGCGAAAGTTTATTTTTCGTTTATATATTTCCAAGCTTCCTTCATTTATAAGCATACATTAAAATGGATAAATCCGAAATCACTGTCATTTGTCTCATTATTAAGTAATTCTTTTAAAGGTTCCCACTTTACCTAAATCCCATCAATTACTTGCATCAGGGAGGGTCACCAAGTGCCTGAATAGGTTAATACTGCTTGGAATGAGTTATCAACACATTCGCAAAAGATTTTAGGCTTCTCCATTCTGTCTGTATAGATTGAGAAGTATTTGAAAATCTTGATGGCAATTATTTACGATTCAATCGGGACATTTTCTGGGTCGTCGGTTTGTCAATAACGGTGACATGTCCCGACGTATTGGGACGAATGGCAACCCTAATATAGATATTAAATTTGATAACTTTGATATTCCATTTGTTGTATTTCTAGATCCGACACGTAGTTTGGCTCTTTGAGAAACATCTGAAGAATGTGAAAGATAGTTACAAATAGTAACTTCATAATAATAAGTATTTAATCATACAATTAAAATCTCTTACTGCCTTTCATCGTGAATTATATAAACGCATAATCGAGCATTTCAAAAAAACGTATTAAGCAGAAACTGATCGTAAATGAATGAATAGAAAGATGGAGTAAGAAATGAACTAGTTGTTACCAATCGCTACTTTCATGATCGTAAATGTGGGTGAAAAGGAATGAAAACATCACAAACATGACAAGCATCAGAACATTTAAACTAAAAATCTTCGAATCCAAGAGTTCATTAAGACGATGTGTCTACACTTTATATTCTTACTACATTTAAAAATTGGATAGGTACCAGTTAAATTGAATCTTTGCTCATTTAGAATTTCATAAAAACTTGTGACAACAGAATGATTCAAAAACCATTTAAAATTGCTATTTAAAAAAACCAATAAATTAAAAAATAGTTAATCTATACATAAACTTATTTTCAGGGTGTACATATAGTTTAGAAAAAATGCATCAACACAGTGGGCAGGTATGCTGCAGATTGGATATCCCTGGCTTAGGGGTGGTGTGTGGTGTCCTATCTAGCTCTCATTAAAAAAACTGTACTGCCTGGTGAGAAATTTTTAATTGGAAAATGTGTTTCCCTATTATACAGGAGCATGGGGGAGAAAATTAGTTCCTGAAAATATGAATAACCAGCGCTTGAAATAGGAACAAGCAAAAAGTATTGCCATATGTAAATATTGTATTAATTCTTTCGTTTACACTAATAACATGTAATTAAAAGCATAAAAATTGTTTTATATCCACTAATACAATATTAATATTTGTTTGTTAATATATTATAAAACTTTTCAATTGTTAAATCTAAAACATGTATTTTCAATTGGAAGAGAAGTATGCTATTTTATTCCAATTCCATTTGATAAATCTGTGAACACGTACAGAAAGTTTATTAATGTTTTTATTTTAAAGTTTTGTAAATTGAGTACTAAGATATCAAATATTTCATGTACGGAACAAATACGTAAAACATAAACACGTCAGTGGTCAACTTAGTCTAGTTGATGCCGAAGGAGTACGCAAAAACAGTTCATTAATGATTTTTTTTATTAAAGAAACAATACTTTTCACTCTTAATTTATACTCAATCGAATCCAATATACGAATATGTAATAAAGATGTTTTGAAAATTTCATTTCGTTCGAACTCAAATATTCAATTAAAATAATGTGAACAATACTGTTTCACTTACTGTTCGTAAATTATCCTATTTTCTGTACTTCAGAGAAAAAAATCGTTTAGATTTCGTTTTCATTTGTATTTAAGTTAAATCAAACAAATATAAATGGCTCGTCTAGAAATTTAAAAAAATAGATCATAAATTTGTTTATTGATAGTTTTACTACGTAGTGTAAGCGCGTTCCTTCTTTTCAGCAACTTTAAAAGCTTGCATTAAGCTCTCGCACTAAACAAAATACTTTTTCATGAGTATTTAAATAAAATTTCACTGACGCATGTAAGCAACATCGTCGAAAGGGGAAATAAAACACCTAAAGTGCCGTATCCAATTTCAAGGCATATTGCATTTAATTAATGCTCTGTTTACAGTTCAAATTACCGTAGCAAATTTTAATGGCTTTACAATAAATCGTTATGTTTGAAATGATTGTAATAATAAAACTTATCTAATTAGCAATGAAAAGTTTCATAAAGAACCTGATTTAATTTATTTTATTCCGTAATCATACATTTTGAAACTGTATATGAAAATAAAGCAACGTTTTACTTCAAAAGATTTCGTAATTAGATTATAGAAATGTTTTCATATTTATAATTATTACTGCATCAAAATGATAATGATAATATGTGAAAAACACACGCAAAATATAATTACTTAAATAGATCACGAGGATCACATGTCATCTAGTTGTTTATCAGCATGATCACTGTCCTGTCGGCATAAAAATAAGTCTAACGATATATTCGTGTACCTTTACAGTCGATGCATTTATTCTTCAGAATCCCAGGAACATTCTTTTTGCAAATCAACGTTGATTTTGATGAAATTAACGAAATTTATGAATAAAGTAACTTAACACAACACAGATAAACGATCTTCTGAAAGTGAACAAACAATATAATGTGAAACACCCCTTTCCGACTTTCGTTTATATGTTTCGTTTAAAAGTTGTCTCATTTGGCTATTAAGGATTAAATTCTTTTCTAAGCGGTATATTTCTTAACTTTATCCGATCCCTGCGCGGAACAAATAGTGACCAGACGGTTCTTCTTTCAAGATTCTCTGTCCCCCGCTAGCCTTCTTGCTTTTTCCAAGGTCATCCCAGCCGAGTACATCCTAATGATTGGCATCAGCGGCCTTCCAAGGCGAAATACAATTTTTTTTTTAAATTTTGAGCCAGATAACTTTCCCAGATTTCACAGCTATATTTATAAATATTCGTTTTTCCAACGAAAGGGTACTGAAAAATTAAATAATGTCACATGACGTCCAATAATAAATTAATATTATTATCAATGTATTATGTTGATGTCATAGGGTAAAGATAGTAATTTATTTACTTATGAGAGGATTGATAATAATCGTGATGAGCGAATCCGGTCCTGATCATTATTAATATGTGGAAATAGTACAAATAAATTGTGTTTTATTTTTTAAAATATGAGTGGATTGTAAAAATTGTTTTTAGCCATTTAGCAATAAAAACATCGTCTTATCTAAATATATTGCAACTGCCTAATTTTGCTCTATTATAATAGAGATCTAA
The DNA here is from genome assembly GCA_022494535.1 of Himalopsyche phryganea. Lineage (NCBI taxonomy): Eukaryota > Metazoa > Arthropoda > Insecta > Trichoptera > Rhyacophilidae > Himalopsyche > Himalopsyche phryganea. The sequence goes on along the minus strand of JAGVSL010000010.1, from coordinate 3,297,836 downwards.
AAATTCATTCAATCTATTGAAATCATTAAAAACCCAAAATCATGTTACAAAGAATATTTCACTTATATGAAAAGACAATTCTTTAATTGGTAATCAATTATATTCTGTATCTAATGATTTGGTCCACAGCGTGTTAGCATAGGGTTAATGTATAACGTAAAAAATGTCAATTTGTAAAATATTACCAAGCTATGGTTTCCAAAATTTGAACGTACTACCATACTAGAATAACTATCTGTGAAACCATGTTACACTGCAGTTTTTGAGGTATAAACCGGCCATAAACTGTGCGAACATTGCGCAGTACCTGTTCCCTATCTGAAACAAAATGCCAATGAAATTGCTTTCAATTACCTAGCGGAAACCAAAATGATTTTGTACAAAATTGGCACTGTTTTAATCGGTTATTAAATCTGGATCGATAAGAGTTCTGTTGTTTGTATCATTTATTAGGCAGCGACTCTAACCAATTCATACAAATCTCTAAATTGTTTATAACAATGGTACCAATCGAATAAAATGTAATATTTTTTCATCGGGTTATGGAGAATATCATTGAAAATCTAATTATAAGTGATAGTTGTGTAGTTACATGCAACAAGTGTGCTCCCAAGGCAAAAATATCTCAACTGCTTTGATCGATTTTTTTGTTGTTTTAACGTTAATCAATCAATATGATGACATTATGACACATTCTTTAATTATTCGATAATTACAATAAATATAGAGAACTAAGTCAAGTTGATAAAATATTTTTGCTTCAAAGTTTTTAATAAGAACTTAATGCATTTTTTTGTGAAAAGATAAATACTTACTTATTTTCTAAGTAAATATCTAGTAGAATTTACATTTCAAAGGTCAACTTTAAACGAAATAATCAAATTAGAAATGGAAATTACAAAAGAGTAAACTTTGTTGAGAGATCCCAAGAAACATATCCCACATTTTCCATAGATGAGTAAGGAAAATGTGGGATTTTGTGAGAAATGCGGCCACTTTCTACTTCATACATTCGAAGATCTTCGGCACTTTCATCTATCTACCAACCTCTTAACCAACCCCATCATTTTCTTGAACATGTGTGCATTTCTTATACATGCAGCCTTACTAGCGCAATCTTCAAAAAATAATTGTTTCAACATAAGTAACATCCGCAAGCACGTAGATCACAGCACATGTAACGCTGAGCTCTACAGGCTTGTCTACAATATAAGCCATGTTAAAATAATCTTACTTTACGAGGCTATATACAGGTGTGTGTAAAACTGTACGTAATATATAAAAACTATGAAACTGCACAAAAAGAATGAATGCTTATTATTTAATGTTAGATCATCAGGCAAAGAAACTAAAGTTTAATTAAAGTAAACGTAAGATATTGTTTCTTTTTTAATGAATTTTCATAGAAAATCTACGTAACTTGTTTCAATGTAGTATTGCCGTACATCATTCATCCTATATTGTCTTTCTCACAAAGCAGAAGCCTTAGGAAAGAAAATCATTTAAGTTTCAACGGAAAACGCCGCATAAAAAACCCTCATCGGCGATACTCGGCAAACAAATAAAATTACTTGCTCATTGAAAAAATACAAAAGTAGCAGTTTTTTAAGCTTATGATAAGCGGCTGGAAAACGTTTTTACTTTATGGTTTCATGTAACAACTTTTTTAATTAAAAAGTAAACTAATTACTCGCTGTGACAATGATCTGCGTAAGGCGAATTAATAATTAGTCAATTACATCTACATCGCTGTTTTTTTTATTTGTTAGATGTTTTACCACTGAATTCAATCGCTTCTAGGTATATTTTTAATAATACAGTGTGCTGTGTGGTCGGTAGTAAACGACCTACTGTAGCAAACCGAGGACGTCGAGAGTGATCGACGACGGAAGATTTTTTAAAAATTCACTTAATATCGAACAGTTTATAAAGAAGCTCTTTTGACTACAGTTTACTCATATAGTTTTGTTTTTCATCGTAAGCATTGTTAAATCATTCTTAATTGCATTCCTATTCCTACTTACAGAACATAAATTCAATGATGAATACGCTGCTGTAAATTTCGATCACCCATTCTTACACCAAAGTCCACAAGCAGATATTAATTTCTCAACAGTAGCGAACTAACAACAAACTCTGGCAGTTAAAAATTACGACAGATTCTTTATCGGTGTCTGTTTAATAGAAATGATTGGAACTCTTTCAGACGCTCATATTAAAATGCCACCATAGATATGGTCATCTCAACTTATCACCAAACATCAAGCCATTGTCATGTTAACAACAGTTGAATGGCTTTCATCATCACTTGAGAACGTAGATAACCGAACTCAAGGAATTAGTAAATATTATTTTGTAAGTAGTAATATTAATTATTCGTCGATAACCTTATGATAATCTGATTTTTGTATTTAGAATATAACGCAGAATTATTGTTTTTCACGATATTTAAATAAAATCACAGTCCCGTGCTAAACCTTAACATGAAGTATGTCATTCCGATGGCGGCAGAGAAAATTAAATGTGGAAAATAGTTGAAAAATTACAACTGAAAGAAGGAAAAGGTATATTTTGATTCTAGATGTTTTCACATGGTAGTATCAAATATTCATAATGGGATCTAACGGTCTTCACAATTACCTGATGAATGTAAAATCTTTCAAACAAACTTTAAAAAAAAGTTTTTGCTTTAGTTTTATAATACAATAGGTATACAATAAGAACTAAATATTCTGAGAATTGTTTTAGCAGCATTTTCATTCAAGTTGTCTAAATAATTCTTAGATAGATTAAATAATAGATCAAGAGAAAATATAATGCTTTGGCATAACGGAGATGAAAAGTTATGATTTGACTGAAAAATAAAAAATATTAACTTTAAATATTAGCTGAAGACAATATATTCTTTAATTAATCATTGTACAGTTTAAAGCAACTTTTTGGACACGACTCTCTACTAAGTAGCAGGTAGGGTCTACATACTGATATTTAGTTACTATGCAACCGGTTATAATTCTGTTTACATCAAAGAAATACCCAATAAAGTCCACATCAGCTCTGGAGCACTCATAGTCAATGAATCGCTTTGAATAAGAGGAGCTAATGGAATTTCCGCGATATTTGAAAGGTAATTATGATTTGTTCAAGTGGCCGGTTTCGAGTAGTCAACAGCCACACTGGATATTGCAGGCTAGATATTGATATGGACAAATAATACTAGGATTGGGGTGTGCCCAGTGACGGCGAAAAACCAACACACTACCAGTAGGGATTGCAATACCCCACGAATATATCAATTATTACAAAAATAAATAAAAATAACAAAACATTAAATTGTTCAATATTCGCAAACTACTTGAAACTGCTTGAACAATACAATTACGACTATTAACACGACTTTGACAATCGATTCAACTTCTGCAGGGACCAACGACTGACTGAATGCAAAACATAAAAATAATGTTGCTTTCTGATCAAAGAATTGTATCCAATGCACATACCAACAAGGACATCATTATCTCATCAAAGACGCATAGGACAGGAAGTGGCTGTCTGGCGACATATAGCAGTGAGTTTTTTAAGCGTATACTTAATCAAAAATACATTAACGTTACAACATTTTCAGCCGGTACTTTGAATTTTCAAATCAATGAACATCAAATTCATCCATAGTATATTGGCCACAATTAATAAATCGATTGAAAACATAATATTTTACAGGGTTCATGTGTGGGTTGTCGATCCACTGCAGTTAGAGTAAATGCCATATAAATTCACACTTTTTACTACACTGATACGCTTTCTGTATAAATACAGTGTTTCAGTTTATTAGTATGTATGGATCCCGTGATCCTAAATGCTAGAGCAGGAGTGTAAAGTTATAGGGCATATACTCTACATGAATAATCGGCCAAGACTGAAGTCAGCTGCAGGACAAGACAGGACAGAACATATTATACAATGGACAAATTGAATATGAGAATCAATTTGAAGCTTCACTAAAAGCTTCATTTTTTTTTTAAATATAAATGAGAAAATTCGATAGGAAAGATGACTAAAATTTTATGAATATAATATGCTTAAATTCGTAAAATTAGTGTTGCACATTTTTTAATTCAGATACCAAATTACAATTTATATCAAGATACGACAAAGAGAATATGCGCAGCCAAGGCACTGCATGTTACAATCGAAATGTCGTAGAAATCGGAAGTGGAGACAAAGTCCAAATTTATAATTTTACAATCATGTCAAGTCATGAATAGCTAATTAAATTATCGCGGTATAAGCACGCAGCGCTACTGATCGGATATGGCGGTAGGCATGTATTGAAAGGGTAGATGGAGTGTAGAAAGCGAAGGGTTGTCGAACTGAATTGCCGCACTGCAAACAAGAACGTATGTTCGATTCAAAAAGCGCCGCAATTATTTGGATTTCAACGGCAATCAATGCACAAACAATTTTTTTTAACAAGAGCACTCAATTTATTAATTCGGGGTGGTATTTTTCCGTAAAAAATGTTTTTAATTACTAATCATCAAAAAATCAGCTCGCCCACTCTTAATGGAACTACTGCATCGAATAATTTGATTAGTTTTTAAAAAAATATCGGGTATGAAATATCGTTGCAATATAAATAGTATGTACAACGTATATGAAGTGTGTTTCATAAAACAATTATACCAATATAGTATTCTATTGAATTTATTGTCATACAACAGCTATGGTGAAATTATATCATGCGTGCCCAGAAGTAGCGCGCACAAATATTGAAAAAAACAAATAAATACTTACAACAAAAATAAATCCAGTTGAAAAGATCCTAACAGTAATATCATTCTGGACCGGAACAATTTTAACCATTGCATTAATGTATGCTCTTTTATTCACTACTATTCTATATATTTTATAAAGTTTATTGTTACTATAAATGAGTCGGCAAATCGATTGCGTCATTCCACTTTCAATAAGTCTATTAATTACTTCCACGTGAAGACAACGAAGATCAGTCCGACACCTTAATTGTAAACAGGGTTGCCAACTGTCCCGGTTTATCCCGTGACGGTATTATCTGTTCATGTTGCCATTTAAATAATATCAACGTCTTCAGAAATTTTATTTAAAGCAACGGAATAATTAAAATAGTAATAGTTAATGCTGGGATTTTTTTCACAAGTATATTTTATTTCAGTTTTCGGCCACATGACCCAAAATTTTTTTCAAATAAGATTAGCAGCTCTATTGGCAACGCTATTGGACCGTTCCCAGTCATGGACTCAAATCTCTATTTTTTATCCCTTGCCACATATAAGCCAGGTCTTTCCTTACCCCCATCCTTCTATCCTTACTCACACTGAAAATAAAAGTTCTAAAGATTCATTAAAACACACAACACACATTAAAAACCTTCTGCTGAAGACGTCAATATGCTCCACATTTGTGACGGACATAGTTTCAAAAAATGACTTATGAAATAACCATTGACATATAAAGGTTACCTACACACAACTTCAAATATAGATTTTTTTATGAAAAGTATATAAACATAAAAATAATAATTCCATAAAGAAAACTATATAATCAAATTGAATTATTGATCGATACTTGAATTTATTTCTGAGTAATTTATTTAATTCCTCGATTCGGTATAAGGATTCTATATTTAATTTTGCCTAAGTACCCGAATCCCAGTGACTAACTCATAAAAAGGCAATATCCATTCTGTATGTATCGACTTTGCGCAATTTAAAACTTTCTAAAACTGTTATTACATTCTGCCCCCACCGCAGGCCAACCCCCATAGCTCATTATTTGTGCCACTCATCAATTTGACGAGAGATAAAATATGGGGTGGATCGGTGGGCAAGTGTCTAAATCGAAAAGGTAGTTATTTAAATCGACGTATTCATTTTTAAGAATAAAAGGAATGATAGTATAATTTCAGTAGATTCGGCTTGGCGACAGAAGAGATAAACTAAAAGAGATCTACATTCTAGACTTTCTAGAGACTAAATACAATATAAAACTTGGTGCGTATGTGCCGTTAACTTTTTGTGCTAATCTGTAAAAGTTAGATTTTCTGCGACCTCAGCTATTTCCATGAAGTAAACTTTTTATACGTTTGTATTTGTTGAACATGCGCAATCTGAATAAGCGAAACCAGTCCGGATCATATGTTAAAATTTTAAACGAATGTGTTTAGAGAAAATATTTGGCATTACAACTAATAATAGCCAAACCGATAGAATAGATTGGAAATTTTAAATCGCGACATTAATTCGATGAAAATTTATAAAATCAACTCGAATAGGAACAGCATCACAAGCATCCATGCCCAATAGATATTAGATAGGAAAAATCCAAATTTAATAGTGACCTTGTCGAGACTTGAACCGAGACCAGTAGGCCGCAATGGCCGACTTTTATAAACGTAATGCATTTCCACCAATAATTGATAGTTCATACCATTTGCTCAAATTTGTTTGTCCATATTTTATAGTAAATTCATTGTATACATTGAGTACCCGGCATACGTTGCAATGCCACTCAAAGAAGAAAAGAGTTTTGTGTTTTAATTCTGGTTATTGAAGAGCTTTTGGAATTTCGGATATACAATATTTTTTGTTTTTCCGTCTGGTTCGGAGATGTCGCTAGTTGTACGTATTTGATTCTTTTTTTCGATGTTTGATATAAAAAAAATCAGAAACCCTCACGGGTGTGCGCACAACTGCTCATGAAAGTTTGATCGAAATCCGATGAATGTTAAAAGAATGCATAGAGGACAAACAAATCTTCATTTGTATATATTTGTATGTATTTATATATGTGTCTATTGAGCATTTTTTAAACAAACTTATTTTTTTGATGTACCTACCTACATATTATTTTTAAAATATTTGATTCATCGACAAAAAATCAATCAGATACGAAGCAAATAAATACAGACCACAAACTATTCATAATCTATATTGTATTTAAACTATAAACAAATGAATACATACATCACTCACAGATGTATTATAATATTTACGATTTTATTTTTCAAATAAAAAATTGGAACATTAAAAACAAGAGTAACGACCGGGAGGGGTGAAGGCGACTGTCCCATCTTATTACTTTTTTCATAACCACGCAGCATGCGACTTTTAAGCTATTTTTTTGTAGTTCAAAGCGCTATTGGTTATTACAAACTTATTTAATATGTTTGTAGGCAGATTTTGCGACGAATATGGTACCTTTTTGTATAAAGTTGCAAGTATATTGTATCGTTTGTAAAGTGTATTAATTTTAATGGTTTTAAGTTTGTCACACACGATGCTAAACCATCGACGAAAGTACTTTAATTTTATCGCATTATGTTGTACTAAACAATATATCCGTAACTTTTTTCCATTTAACATTAGATATATTTAATTAGCATTTTGAAAACAAATTAAACTAAAATATTATCGAAAATAATGCGACGTTGGTATGGCATCTCTCAATATTTTCGAGAAATAAAATGTTTGTTTTCCGTCTTAATTTCAAAACTAGTCAACAAACAATTATGCATACTAAAGAAGTGGTAGATTCCCAAGTGAAATTCTACATAGATAGAAAGTCAACGTATGAAATTATACGACTTGTAAATATAATATGTATGTGCATTTGTTTATATGCGCAATTGTCACAGTGCGTATTTGCTGGTCAGCGTCTCGTATGTGTGAGCTAGATGTCTGCACGGGCCAAAATTTAATAATTGTATTAGTGTTTTTACGGATAGTGAAACTGAAATGATGAGAATTAAACATGGGTCGTCTCTTGTGTAAAACAAAAAAATCCTACCGTAGAAATTACACATTGCTGCATACATTGGGAAGCATTGATGGCTAATAATTTACCAGTGAAATTAATACAAACAATGAACGAATGTATCAAAATAATACACATTATCAATTCAAGAAAGAATTTTTTAGAATATCAATCCCGATTGTTTCACACAGAATACGTTGGCTGTCCCGAGGCAAAGTTTTAGCTTCGATATGAGGCTATTTATATTTTGCTTAACCAAAACATGTCAGAAAATCATAACTCTTTTACAAAAACCATTGGATGAATTGCGTACATGGCTGACATTAAAAAAAAAAGAGAACTTCAGCAGTTCTCGTATAAAAACTTCTCTTGAGATCCCTCCATTAGGAGTCCATATGATCCACATTGGGGGCGGATATGGCTAAAAAATTATTTAGTCTTTTTATGAAATTTACATATTTTACGTATGGTGTGCCTCGAAATATCAATGAGTGCTTAGGTGTGCCGTGGAAGAGAAATGGTTGCAGAGTACTGATTTAAGTTATTAACTTTTTTATTAATGTATTGCCGCATTGTTGACTCATGACTCACCCAAACATGGTGCGAAATATATTTTTGAAAAATAAATTCCTTACTCGGGTCCGGCTCTATATTGTCTTTACCCGCCCGAACTCGGTCCACGGGCCGGACTGGGTAGAGACCCACGGGCCTGTTGCAGACCGCTAGTATGAGCAACACAGGATAAAAAAAACAGCGGTATCCCTTCTCATTCGCATTAGTCCGTTATATCGAGGTTTTATTTTACTGTGCTTTTTTTAATATTTAAGTGGTTTAATGTATATAATGTAATATAACTACTTCATCGTAGAAATATTGTATTCATTTAAATTAATAACATGCGGTTCCCTTTTAATAATAAGTAAATAATAATTGCTATTACTTACTATCGAATCGGAATAAGTCCTCAGAATTATTATTGTATATTTAACACGAACTATACCGTAAAGATTTGCAATTAGCACATAATATATTATAATAATCACAAAGTTAAATGATTTTGCCGCACTCGAAATTTGAAAACAATTAAACGTGTCACCTCACATAACTTTACGAATTGACTAAATAATTCGTTTCTATAACGTTTCGTAATTAATGTATATTTTGTAAGTAACTAATTAATATCGAATCAAATTAAAAATATATCGGCTTATAGCTAACGCATTTTGACTGCTCCATAAAAAATGTTAAAACTTACTTAATAAGAATTTTGCGAGAACTTTTATCGTAAATAATCATAACAGAAATGTATTTTTTTGCATTTACTAATTAAGTAACGAGTAATTATTATTGTATTTATCTCGTTCGATGAAACGTACTTATTCTGTATAAACCGCTTCAGATATAATTCTTATTATTATAAAGTGATGGATATAAATAATTTTATTTATTGATTTACAAATACTTCACAAATGGGAATTATACAAATAGTATGTATTGCTCAGTAAATAATCAATATTGAAGATAATTTACTAAAAGAAAAATAATATTTAGACAAATGTTAAATCTTTAAATAAATGCGTTTCATAAGTAATCAAGAATTTATGGAACAAATATAATAATCTTTATTTGTTTAATGCTACGTCGTTCCCGTTTTATAAAAATTCAATCACTATCAGAGAGTCCGAGGATTGAGAACCTCTGATCTTTTAGTTCATTTAGATAAGTGCGACATTCTGATTAAATAGAGGATTTTTTCAATGAATTAATTCATCTCAACTAAGAGGCTATATTTAATTTCTCAAATACAGAATAAACCTATCTAACAAGAAAGAAAATAAGTATCTTTTTGTCAAAATAAGTCTTATTCTAAATTAAAAAAAAGCTTCATTGGACAATCACTATTTTAAAACCTAATCGTCTATAAATGATAAAGTATCAAATAAAGATTCGATGATATTAAGCTTTCATTTCTTTAATATTTTAAATAGGGTAATTTCGCCAGTTGTCGGCCAGTTAAGTGACAGGTGTACTTTCAAAAGGGATTTTGAGTCAATGAATGATAAATACATATTTTTTTCGAGATTAAGTAATATAACCAACTAAAAATAAAATAGTTGATATTATACCAGGCATAAAATAATAGAAGTTTACAAAAAAAATGCCAATTCTCCCAGTGGTCAGCCCTCAAAATACAATGGTCGGTCTTTCGTTGCCCAGTGTTCGGCCATCACTATGAAACTTCATAAATATCGCGACATATCGTGATAAATATAGACAGAACAATAAAAAACATAATGATGCAAAGCATGACAATATAAAGTACATTTTATTAGCGATTCCCATACAACATGAATTTGTCGAAACTTGCGAAGTAAAAGTAAGTCAGTATAGTGCAGTTATACATTATCAAGTTACACGAATTTTAAAAAATCTGTTTTTTCAAATGTATCTACTATTATTTAAGTTTTAATTTCAAAAGGCCAACCACTGGCGCTGGCTGACTTTAGGAACACTCGCCCTAGTTTTCAAAATTATTTAGGAAGTTTTATTAGAGATGAACTTTATTGAACAAAAATAAAAGATCACTTTTTAATGATTCCACTGGTTTTTACCCACTTTATACATGGTAGAATGGTATTATAACGAATGCATTGATTAACTGAGACATTTTCGAAATTGTGGTTCACCGGATTTTATCAATATTTGCAGAAAAAAGTTTATTTATAACTTTAAAAGATGTCACTATCAAATAATCTGAAGTTTCTCATTCCTCCTTAAATACAAAGTTTGAATCAATTTTGAAATGCTTTTATTTGAATACTTTCTGTCCTACATGAAGCAGTGAGGGTTCCAAATCAAAATTTCATATATTAAAATAAATTAAATAGATTGAATGTAAACTGTGCTTTATTAAATAAAAATAAAAACCGAAAATTAATTAACATAGATTTCTGCTTTATCTATTGCTATTTTGTTTGTGCTGTCGTCAAGGCAGAACCTGACAACATTTGTCATACATCGATTGTTATTTATTGAAAATTTATATCGATAAAAATATAATTATACAAACGTTTGCACATGCATATCATTCATAAAATCATTCTAGTTATGAGTTGATAATAAACATACGAAGAAGAAATTAAACAGTTATTTTGAAATCTTGCCTATTTTTGCTGTTGAGAAACTGATATTGGATTATGTTGATATATTTGTGTAAGTTATCGTGGTATTGCGATAATTCTATTCAATTAGTGGTCAAAAGTTATCTGGTGACATTTTGTTTATCTGAAACAATTAAAAAATATATTTCCACAAGTACTTTAAAATAACAGCTGTATGTATCATTTTCCCCGCTCATTATAAATAGATAGCTGGGAAGATATGAACTGAACTAATAATATTTGAAACAATACAAAAGAAGTGGAGCGTGCTTCAGAAATTAATTAAAATAAGTATGTTTATAAAAAATAAAACGCAATTTGTATCGCTTATTATGTTTTTTTAACATATCTACATTAATAGAATATAAAAATATTTTTTTCACGTAAAATAAAAAATAACAGTCAAAATGCAGATTTTTCGAAATGTTTTATTTGCCCTCAACTAATAATCTCTCATCAAACTTAAATATTACTTATTTAATAATTATGTATTATTTACTCCTTCCCAAAAACATTTTAGCTGATAAAATATATGTTTTAAGACCAGCGTTTTTCAAGCTGGGTTCAGCAAAAGTTTTGAAGGATTCCTCAGCGTTTATGGGACAGACTACTGAGACAAAATTCATCAGATTTATTAGTGAAACAAACATTCATAACTGCCGACAATACAACTGGCCGTCGTGACAGCTGCTGCAGTAACGATTGCTGCAAGTTCCTGGGTTGCTGGGTTCCTTGAAGAAAATTATAAACTACAAGGATTCCGAAGGCTGTGGAAGGTTGAAGACCCCTGTTTGAGGCGACAAGTCTTGGTGAGTAATGTACGAAATTTCTGCTTTTATTACTAATGTTTGTACATTTGTAAATTTTACTAATGTTGTAAATATATTTTTTTGTTAACTCATAAATAACTGAAATATTGATTAAAACGGTGATTTATGACGCAATCTTACATCGCCGTGATTTATTATGCGACAGACGCGTTAATTTCTCTGAGTTAGTGTATCCGAGTTATTCTGCATTGATTGTCAGCACTTACTTCAAGAAATCCGTCGCCTGAAATATATATATATATATATTTAATATTGTAATTAAATAATAAATATAAAAAAGTTTTTACTTCCGGCGTTCAATAATATTAGTGCGATACACGGAGCTATAATGACTAATCTGGATTATCAACAATGGTCATTCAATCAATGTCATTTTTTGTTATTTATATTGATATTTTGTGAGCTTTCGCATATGTTGATTACACTTAAATAGATCAAATACTTGCGCTATCCAAATTATTTTCATGTCACCTGTCACAGTTTTATCGACGTGTAAACATCAATTACGTTGAAGTAGCTATAATTAATTGTAAATGACATGTGTAATGCTGTAAAAAGTGCTGATAGCACAAAATAGACAGCCCAAGTAGAGCAGTTCTTTGATATACGACATTGCAATTAAGCGCAATATCAGTCCGAACATTTTCGATAGAAGTTGAAGTTTATCACGATTTTTTTTATCAAAAAGCAATTTCTGAAAAAAATTACACATTGCCTATCATACGCATACAACACAGAAATATAATTATGGATTTTCGTTAGTAACTCAAAGTTTAATTTAATTGATTATATAAATGTTGAACCATTTTTAGCTTGAAACTTTTTTGACACAGTTCAAGCTTGATTACATAACGTTATAGTTGGATTCTTTGGTTAAAAAATAACCCTTCATTTTTTTATACAATGGGAGTTGAACACTTTAATATCGGAGGGCAGTATTCGTTTATCTGTAAATGTAAGTATATATTATAATATATTACAAACTATATGAAATATTTAAATTTAGCCAAAATGTGGCAACTGATTACCCTAAGCCTAAATACTTATGTACCGCGCATTTCAACAAATGCGAAAATATAAGAAAAGCTGTCATCATTATCACACAAATGAAATTTTAGTACATTATCTTACCATTAGAATAAACTTTGCAATTAATATTAATAAATCAATCAACGAAACAGATTAAAACATATTTAATTTATTCAAGTTTGTCAGCGAACGGCAATATTTTTATTCGTAAATGCTTAAAATCCAAGCATAACTACTAATCCTCGATATATATATATATATTATTTTAAATATACTGTACATTGGTATACAGCAACTTTTAACAAAAGGATTTTATCAAAAATGAGATACTTTGAAAATTTAATATTCTTTGTGAGAAAATCATTTTTTGTTTTATATTATTCACAATATTAAAATAAATACTATTCAATCTTCATCATTGACAGTTTTATTTCATTCTATAATAATAATTCTAAGTATTTTTAATTGATTAATTGATACACCTCGAATTCCTATTATTTATTCTTGATCCGTTTGTAAGATTTGACGGATTAAATGCCCATTTTTTAAGACAATTTACTGAATTTTATAATTAAAAAAACCGCTGTATAGAACCCAAATTCAAATTATTCAAGGAATTTGTTAGTAACATTATTTATGCTTGGCAAGACTGCAGTGATTTTCAAACTCAATAAACACCGGACTACTTTTGTAACTTTAAAATTGTCGTGTAAACTACTTATACTTACTTTACCATTTCATGTATAGTCGCGATTTCAACTCGTACTTTATGCTCAATGTATTACATATTGTTAATTAATATAATTCAGATTGAATTTCCTAAAAATCGTATATTAAGTGTGAGCTAAAAATCAAAGTTGGTATAAAATAAATCGTGAAAATAATGACATTCACTTTCCTCCACATTTTTAATCCTACGCAAGCTACCGGTAGTTTGCGAGCGACCGTTTGACGACCACCGAATTAGACTATTCATATTATTCAAGTAAAATCTATGAACAGCCCCAAAACGTGCAAACACAATAATTTTAAGTAATTATCTTTAAAAAACCGTATTCATAATATCAATTAACTAATTCAAATTCACTATAAACTAAATGTACTACATCCTAAGTAATATTTTTCAGATAAGGTCTCACTATTATTCAACTAACAAGCTGTCTGATTATGTTTTATAGGAAATATTTAAATTATAGATAATTAGCGTAACATCTGGTGATTTGAATTTTACAAACGCACCATTATTCGCCATTAAGATGAATGACTTTCGAAAAAGAAAATAATACACAGAATGGCAAGATATTTTTGAGGCAGACAAATTGGCAATATTTTTTTACATAATTGACTGTAATAAGTAATTATACTATTCAAACAAGAAGTTAGACCAGATCGTTATTTAAATTGACTAAAATTCTATATAACATCTTTATGTCAATCATGGTATTATTATTTAATTGACAAGTTATATGGGATTAGCATTTTTTTGAGTCTTGATAACTGTGCCTAAATCTTTATAATATATTCAAGTTAATTGCCGTCATTACAGATAATGTCAAAAAGCATATTATGTGCAATTAAGCATACCATTTTATCGAATGGTTTGCTTTGCAATATTATCGTGGATCGAAAATAACCAAAAAAAAATTGTGAAAAAACATAGTACGGCTGTTGTATTATGGAGATGTTTTAACAGTGTCATTATCAATTGTAACAATTTTTATTACATGCCGTAGTGCTTAATTGTTTTTCTTTATATCAACGCAAATATGGATTCCAATTTCCAGATTTTACTTAACAGGGAATCTTTTTTTTAAGGCTGAATATTTTTTTTCTCTTAAAACTTAGTGTCTTTGGAGTCAATCATATGAGATACCAGTTGCAAGGGCTATTCGGTTTCAAGGGAGTAGAAGTGAGGGTAATATTATGTAAAGAGCTTCGTGTATTGTTTTAAAAAAATCTCACTTGAGTCTCTCTTATTGTATATACATTATTATTTTTTGTACTTTCTCTTGTCAAATACATGAAAGCCTTGGCATTAACTGGAATAGCACCATGCAATGTTCTTTCCGTCTAACAATAAAAAATATATATAAATTAATAGAAAATTTTTAATTATATAGCTCGGCGCTTTATTCTTAAATAAAAACCTGTACCAATCATATCATTGACATAATTGAAATAATTTTGTGAATTGTAAATCTTTAGACTAAATTACTAGCAATGGAAACATCAATTATCATGTAAAATTCTCTTGTTTTGTTCAACTTTACTACAACGGATTGACCTTATATTAATTGGGTATTACATGTTTATCAAATACAAATTTCCTGTTGGTATATCAAAATTATTCATTTTGATAATAGAATAACACTCCAGTAAACCGATTAGTTTATCATGAAATTATTGTTGAAATACAATACATTACATTATTTACAACGATTTCAATCGAATATTCGAATATATTCGACTATTCGTTGATATTCGAATATTTGACAAAGTATTCAAATAGTATTTGTTCATATTAGTAATGTGTGTTTAATCACTGGGTTTATAAAAAAGTCATTCAGCTTCGTGTTATATCTTGGCATTATCCATTTTGTTTATTTTACTACCGTAATACCAAGGCACTTACTTGCTGCAACTAATAGGTATAATTAATACTTCTCGATAGAAATATGAAAAAACAATAATAATTCATAATGAAATCCATAAGGTTTTAATATTCGAATATTTGAAATCCCCAATCAGAACTGCTACGTATTTTACAAAGGAAATAGTGCTTTGTCTTTCAATAAATACATAAAAGATAAAATAATACATACAAAAATCAATTTTTTCCCATCTTATAAAATAACTTGATCATCTCAAGACACGAATAAATTGTAATCCTACGATATACAGTGGAGTCCCGAATGTCCCGATCTATCGTTCCTCGGTTGTCTTTTTGCCGCATGTATCTTTCATTTGTTTAGGTAACAAATCAGCCTCTTATCTAATTCGAAAGACATTGATCGTTTTCCTTCATTAATCGTTTTTTTTGAAATTGTATCTATTAGTCTGCAATTTTGTCCAGATCGTTGTCACTATTTTATAGAAATACCCTTGTGTAATATATTTTTTGGATTTGTTGAAAGTGCTCACTAGCTGAGCGAAGCCGATAATGTTAAGTGTAAGTTTTTTAATCTATATTATACTTTCAGTGAATTTCTATACACCCCTTTTAATAATCGCTCAGAATCGTCATATGATACAGAAATTCTATAATATTGACCCATGACATTTATGAATAAATAACACACTTTAGAAATGCTTACTGAGAAGTTTTAAGTTTGACGTATATTTAAACATACTACCAATGATAGCTTTGCTTAACAAATCTAATTCAATGTATTATATTATTAACAAATACAAAAAAAATATTTTTTTCATCTGAATGTTGATAGAACCATAATGTTTATATCGATAAATATGCTTTAAAACATGCTACTCTTTTTCTGTCTGAAAAATTACTTAATGCTACTAAAAACAATTGCTAGGAAATTTCATTGATTGGAAATTGGCTAAAAATCAGATATTGGAATCAAGGAAACCAAGAAATTCGAAATATTATTCGTCAACAAATTGGCGTCAAATTTGCTCGATGGTTTGTCCCAAGTTCCATTTGACATCTCATGGTGATATTGGTATTATATTCGTATTTCGCATAAATTATCGGTTTCCTTGAATTCATTATTTAATATCTTGACAAATTCCGATCCGCAATTAAATTTTCTAAATAATTGTATTGTTTTCAACAGTATTAAATTAATTTCAGGCAGAAAAAGAGTGACATGTTGTAAAGCAAATTTGCCTTTATATTTCGTAAGATAATTTCCTTTCCACAATAGAAAAGTAATATAACTTCAATTGTAAATATTTCAATTAACGATCATACATAATTATTAAGTCGTTTTATTCTTATGTGGACTATTTAACAAAAAAAACCATACACCCAAATGATTATTGAAAAACCAATTAATTAAAAATTAATATAATACATTTTCCTCGAATAGTTCTGTGTTAATATGTCTTATTGCTTATCTCTTATTTTTCATTCTGGTGTCAGTTTATTTTACTTCTGTAATTGTTAAAAACTACTTTTTCTTTTAAAAACATATTTATTATTAAATAATCTTATGTTTGATAATAACTATCTGTATTTCGTTTTTCTAGTTTATCGACTGTCACGCGGGAAGAAACACAACAAACCAAACACACAGATATGCAGATGACGGATAAAAATGTGCTTACAATTAATACGAATCCCTAAGAGTGGAATGATATATTTACCTGACCAACGTCTAAATATTGTATCATGGTAACATAAAAAGTATTTAATCACTTTTTCTTTCAATATATAACATGAATTTTTTATTAATTGGTCAGGATTTAAGAGCCTCATATTATATGGGTTACATGGTTACAACGATGAATATTTCATTTTTCTAACGCGTTCTGAAGTCAACTTTTACCGTATTTTGAAGTTGGTAAATTTTAAAAAGTTTAGCAATAGAAACCAAAATTTTGAATTTCGAAAACAGATCACTATTACAACAAATAACAGTGATTGAAAATTCCATATTCGAATGTTTTTTTCAATTACGTTTCCGTGACATTCAAATGATATCAGCTGATGTGTTAATAATACAATCGTTTGGATTTTTTTTTATTTTAACACTTTTTTATACACATTTGTCATAACAATGTTTACAGGCAAAAATGGGGAAACAATTTAACTTTTTAACTAACCTTCATGAAATAGTTGTTGGAGCGGCGACCTCTGTAGGTGGTCGAGCTAGTGCATCCACCACCCTCGCTGAACTGCCAAATATTGAGGCTGGATTTCTCTCGTATCGACGGAAAAGTTTTTTTATCTTACAACAAATACGCACAATCAAATAACTGTTTATAAGTCTTGTTAAAAGTTCACGTCTGTTGTGTATAAACTTCTAGATAAGTACGATTGTTCGTAAACATAGATCCATCTATTTTAGTATTGTTTTATAAACATAATTTACAATGTGCAATGTTTATCGACTCTTCAATTACAGCGTTTGACGCATTCGTTCAGTAATTGGCGTTTTCTGTTTCCACGATAACGATTAATTGCATAACCCATACATAATTACGTTACTAGAATCATAATAATGCACGCTTTGAATATGTCAAAATGTCAAACGGGAATAACAAATAAAATTTAATTACATATGCACCCGCCGGCCGACAACAGTAATTTAATTAACAAGAAAAGAACAAACACTCACAGCGATAAACGAAGCAATAAATCTTAATAATATGCTCAGAGTTATATGCACTAATTGTCTATTGAACAATCTTAATATTGTCATTGATATTGTTTTTATTTTGAAAATGCATTTCAAATATGTATTGTTTTTTGTTATGACGTCACGCGGCGAAATGTCAAAATACGCGATGTTTTTCAAAACGACGAAAAGTTCACAGCGTTTCCGCGACCGTCTGACGCGGCTGTTGAAGCCTGAATGGGCCGGCGAATCTGAGATCGCGTTCGAAATTCAAAATGTTTGTGGGTATGACGTTACGCGGAAAACGCGCGAAGAAACAGAAGCAACCCGCTCGACTCTCGGTCGGCGAATGAGGTTCGAGAACGAACGGAGGCTCGCCGCCGACGCGTTGGCCAACAATCTAATTCGCTGGCTTGATTGAAAATGCATTCACTGCGCATGCCTTTATGATGGAATAATAATTAATTCGAAGTCATGATTGTAATCATATAATACAAATTGAGTTTAGACTCGATATTACATCGATTAATCCTTCAACATGATATAATATCTTTTAGATAAGCAGAATATAACCAAACTAAACAATATTAAAACACTTAACGAAGAATTTCTTTCACAATTTGATCACAAAACATAGATTAACTAACACTCAACTTATAATCATGAATATATCACAAATTTATCTCATTTTTGTTCAAACATTCACACAAAATATACCACGAAACAATCTTTTACAAGTGACAGATGACGGAAGAAATTGTATGAGTAGAGTCTGCGAAGTGGACTCTCAGTTTCCGAAATCTTTGTATCTCTTTGATATATATATTCTTGCAGTGTACTTAATGAAATGGAACTGCAAAAAACACTCTTATATTCCTGAAATGGTGCTTGTATAATCCATAATATAAATATGTATATTTTTGCTAAGCAAGTTAATTATTTCAAGTATTTTTTTAAATGCTGGAAAATTTGTTTTTTTTTTTAATTAGACGCCTGCTACCTATTATGTTTATATAATGCTAAGTAAAAATAAAATAAAGTAGTTTTTTACAATTGGTCAAGATTTAAAGCTTTCTTCTTCTAATATTATTCTTGTTAACTAACAATTCATCAGAATGTATATTTCACTCTATATAAGATTTCATCCTTTCTTCCACATTGAAATTGGCTGTCCAATATTCCAAAGACACGTCATTTTAATATCTATTGTTGCAGTAAATTCTTGTCTAAAATATATATGTTCTTGTTTTTTTTTTAATATTTCATTTAGAATTACAAACACTCGATTGACAGTGGCTTACATTTTATTATCAAAAAGAATACTGAATTAAAATTAATTGCATTAACTTTTTAGACCTTTTTTGACAGTTTGATTGACATTATTTTCGATATAAATCCCGGCAATAATGCGCTGCTTCTTGAAATTGAGTCGCCATTTCCGATTTTTGATTACTCATTTTAATCATCAGCTATTGACCATATCCGTCATTTGGACTTATCTCAGCATTGGCGTCCTGTATAAATGTATGTATTTCATTCGAAACTAAAGAAATAATATAAAAAATATACATATATTTTTTATATCATGTCCGCTCCCAACGTCGAGTATATTACTCAGTTGAACATCTTTTTTTTTGAGAGTAGGAATAGAAGGATAGGGCAAAAACAGGACTAGTGGTTAGCTAATCGCTCTCGCTACGCCCCGTTTTCGAGAATCGAATGGGTGGGAGGGAGGAGTTCTAGACATCAGAAACATGCATGACTATGAACAGAAATCCATAAATCGATTGAAAGATCAATTTATGAAACTGTCCACACCGGGAAATGAACCCGAGACATCCGTAACCGTAGTCAACGGCGCTACCAACTGTACCATGGACGCTGACGAAAAGAATATACATCATATTATCTTTAAAATGAGAATTGGCTCAACATAATAAGAAATTTAAAACACGTAACACCTAAATTGAACAATATTATTTATCATTTAGACCAGTGCTTCCCAAAATATGGACCGTAGGGCATCTGCGGGGGTGGGGGTCGCAAAATATTTCAGTACAGTTTCAATTGCGCATTTTTTCCTTTTACATGTGTTTATATTCTGTATGTAAGAAAACATTATTCGTGATTTTTTTAATTGTTTGTTTTTGAGGCGGCAGTAAAATGAAGGCGTATGTACAATTATATTAAATATAATGTCAAATAAAGCTTTTGATAACTAAACTAATTTAATTTTTGTGGTAGGGGGCCGTGGTTTTCTTGTTGAAAATGTTGTAGGCCGGAGAATGAAAAAGTTTGGGAAGCATTGATTAAGAAAATCTGTCGTCTGAATTACAAAAAAAATGTCAAGTTTATTATATTCTATCGTAATTAAGGGAAGTGAACATTTTATTGAGATAATCTAAGGTCGTCCAATATGTTTTTCTGGAGGATTTCAGACCATCCTCCGGGCTTATTCCAGTTGATTTGCATCGTTAAGTAATCGTGTTAGTACTGTATGAATGTTGTGTTGTCTTACATGAATCTGTTTTTCTCTAATATAATCCACTCCAATCCATCAAATATTCGTGTAATACCTATAAAAAAAAAATCCCATAAAAAAACACACAAAATTATATGGTTTAATAGTGGGGCAATTCAGCAATATGTGCTTCAAGACAATTAAGTGGTTGTAAGTTAGTCGTTCAAGGTCTTACACTGAAGGGAAGGATAGAAGGAAAATTTTAGTAATTAGTTTATCGCTATATGTAAATACGATCTGATATAAGGAAGTGGGATAACCATGCATTTGAGAACAAATCTATAAACGATTAAAAATTTAATATTATATGAAAGTTTTCATTCGTAGTTTCGAAACCTTAACCGTGTAACTGAGTCATAAATTTGTTTTATTTCTCCATTGGTAATTCGATATAAAATGAAAAAACAAAAAAATGCTTTTGATACGAAGATACTCATGATAAACTTAAGTGTCACTAAGTTATCTTAAATTAAAATATTAATTACAGATCTGAGCACTTCACTGATGAAACTATGAAGTCAATTATGTGCGATTAAACCATTTAAAAGCCTTTATCAATGGAGTTTTTTGAAAATACTGATTAAAATTTTGACATTGACATTTAACGACTGTTATAATAATATTAAAAACATAGTTTGTTGTAAAACTCTATTGCAAAGCTATATTTTTAAACTTACATTTTGCTATACAAATTCCATTTCACTTTTTTATCGGAGTGGGTAAGCTCGTCATATTAAATATGAATAATTTATTCATTTTAAGAAAAAGTCTATAAATATGGGACTGTATAATAAACTTAACCACTTAAATATAAAAATAATCGACAAAAAACTATCCAGCATTCGCAATGTCTTCGTTTATTAATTCTAAAATTACATCGCAATTTGATCATAATCAAAGATATTGCCGCAGTCTGCATTATCGACGAGCAAGAAATTGTATTCATTTGAGACGCAATTTCCAACTGTAACACTACTTTGGCCACCAATTGGTAAAAACCTATCGTTACTTGTCTTATTTTTACTTTATAATGTAAATAAATATTATTCCAAATAACACTTAATGTACAATATGCAAGTGTGTTTTTTGTCAAAAGCATCCACCAAACCATGGAATCATCAGTCCAAATGTTAAGGTTTAGAACCATATTAAAACTTCGTATTAGATACACATCTCACACATATTGATCTACTGATGGATGAAGGCCTGTACATTGCATTACGACTTCTCTCGGTATGGAAATCTTATTTACTTCATATTATGTACCGCTGTTATTTCTGTATTAATACTAAGTATGCACCAACAAAGTTATATGGATTTTTTAATACTACATAGTTATGTTCCATTATATTCTTAAGAGCATGCGGTACTTATACACGCTTCAATCTATTGATAAAGAATGTGAAGAACTTCAACAACGTATTGTTGAAGTTTTTCGTAGTGAAAATTTAAGAAAGTCACTATTTTCCATTTTAAAAAATCTACAATCATATCGCGATATTATACTATATTCAAGTATTTTTTAAGATGTAAAATGGTTCTCTGAAATTATTACTCGCCTTTCATTCGTTTTCTCTTTTCCCAATAAACTTGTCGATGGTTTAACTTTTAACTGATTAAAAAAAAAATTAACAGTAAATTAGCGGCCGAGCATTTTTATCCAAGATGATTCATGAGATCAGCCTTACTGCCCGAGAACGTTTTTCGCCAAGTTGTAGTATTAAAGCTACCGAATACTCTTAACACTTTATATTGATTAAGATTGGACGATAAACAGTATTAAATTTATAACCGTTATAACATGTAGTGTTACATTTCAAAATTTCTGTCCACAAAATTTTAAATTAAATGAAGTATTGTCGCCAAATCAGTTCTTGCTTAGGGTAAATCCGGTGGATGAATAAGTTAAATTGAAACGAATGTGGTAAATATCCTGTAATATTTATTTTTGAAAAATTAAATGTTTTTGTCCATACAGTCGTAAATCTTTTAGGTTTATAGGGTAAAGATTTATTTCATATTTAAATAATTTCGCTTTCTTTGGTCACAATCGCCAACTCAACACCATCGCACCCCTTTTTGATTTGGAGCAACGGTGTGGTTCAGCACACTTTGGCACATAGCAAACGAGTCTCTTTTTATAATAAAAATATTTTAAATTACAGCTTATATTTAGTTGCCTATGCGTCAAATACTTTAAAATTTTAAACCATATGATGAGAAAACGATGAGAATTAAGAAGTCACTCGAGATTAACTAGAGGAGAAATGACAGCACAAACATCCATGTCCAAATCTCAAATTTAAATTTACCTTGCCGGGACATGAGCCCAGACCCATCTCATCGCTAGGGTAAAGCTCTTACTACTAGACCACAGAGGTCGTTTTGGTTAACTATCCTTGAAACTCTCCTACCAATCATTTAAATTCCCGCGTAAGTGCTGTAAAACCGTGTAAAGCTGGGCTTGGGCTGGTGGGGTACTGAATACTTTTGTAAATTAGAGATTCGAAAAAAAATATTTGACAACTCGCAGTTCCGAAAATATTTTACGTTTTATTTTAATAAAATTTGTATCATATTGTTAACACGCTGTAGGTATAAAAAATGACAAAATCAATTCAATCCAAAGGGGAGAGATCCCGTAAACCGGGTTAGATACCCATAAAGAGCTCATTCATTCATCATCGCGGTTCGAACTGGTTGCGACATGTATTTTTTTTATGTGCTGAATCAGTGTTAAAATCCGGGGCTTGTATACGAATATCTATCTATAGGTACTTCGTTATTACAATAATTTACTTCCCATTCATGTGCACAATGATGCAGGGCTGAGTATTTTATTCAACAAATAAAAGTAATCATTTGAACCATTGAATGTATTTCAAGTAACTCAAATTATGCTTTAAATGACCTCATTTCACGCTATTTTAATTCGATTCAATTAAGCGTGTAAAAAATTACGGACTTTCCAATTATTGAATAAATTTTGCCGTGATAATTCACGATAAACTTCTCTTGTTAGAAATACCTCTGTAGTCGCTTTCAAAAATATCTCGAAAATGATAAGGTCTTAGAATACATATTTTTAAAACCATATTTGCTCACTAATACTAGAAAGACGGGGTGGGGTGTTACTTAGAAATGACTAGAACTTATCTAATCACTCTCGCAAACCTCCATTTTAGGATGGATAACATATGTGATACCGTCATCCACCCTAGAATAGATGATAATATCACTAGTTTGTATACAAATCGATTGAAAGATCAATATTTTATTTGGTGATTTGAACTCTTTAACGTGTAACTAAGTAGCACGAAAGTCCAAGAGTAATTACTGATCATTAGGCAAAATTACCAGATTGTAGATAAATATATCAACAGTGTTTTGGCCAATTGATGTTTACTCTCAAAATTGAAATTGTTCAGGAGAGAGTAAAAACTGTTTTTATCGAAAACATTACTTGGCGAGTTGCGTTATGAATCTTTGAAATGCACTCATGTTTGCAGATACGGAATTATACGTAGGAAGTGTCGATATATAGTGGCCGAGTCAGAATTTTTTAAACTTAAACCAATGTAAAATGATTTTTTCCTTTCAAAAAGCAGTCAGTTTATTTTTCTAATTTGCATCATTTGGCCG
Organism: Himalopsyche phryganea; assembly: GCA_022494535.1. Classification (NCBI taxonomy): domain Eukaryota; kingdom Metazoa; phylum Arthropoda; class Insecta; order Trichoptera; family Rhyacophilidae; genus Himalopsyche; species Himalopsyche phryganea. Next base: position 3,273,559 of record JAGVSL010000010.1, on the reverse strand, counting down.
AGACCTGCTCTGTCGTTTTTAAAATGAGATCCAATCATTAACTCAAAATTAACAATTGAACACAGTCGATATGATTCTTTCGAGAAACGTACATTAAATGGATATCCAACAATCATCTCTCGTATTTAGCGATTACTCCTACGAAACCTTGGTTTAGGGAGACGGATACCTGGTGAGAAGAACTAATCTATTGATTACATAGCTCAATCACTATCTTTCTAAAAGAAAGTCGTGTTGTTTAATTTAGTACCTTAATTAAATTTGTGTAAGTAAAACTATATTGAAGTAAACTACATCGCTCACATATAAACAAACGAAGACAATGATTAATAGTCGTTCAATATCTACATTCTACATCGTGGATAAAAATTCTATACATATAATGTTTCCAATATAGTCGTATCTTTCATGTGTATTATTTATGCTATAAATCCATTTTTAATAAAAAATATCTTTTTTAGTTATTTAATCGAATCGTTCCGTCGCTTAGTGAAGAATTTTGTTAATTTTGTATTGCTTATTTTAAGGAAAACAATAAACCCGTTATTTACATACGAAAGCAAAATAAATTCAAAAGTCATCTATTTTTTATTTTAACTTTATTAGATATTCGATCATTTTCAATTTAATAACTGATATATGTACTCAAATTATGTTTTACACAAATAAAATATATCTACATTATCTGGACATATGTATTATATTATAAAAAAAAATATCAGTTAACAGATGATATCTTCACCGTACTGGCAGAAGTTGGTAAGTAATTTTAGCTCACAGAATAAAGTCTTTAACAGCGGTACTTTATGTTACATAGTTAATAATTATAATATCAATATATGGAGTTATGCCAATTTAAAACTAATCAAGTTAAATATCAATACACTCGGAGAATTGCTTGCCTAGAAACCTACATTTATATACTTACTGATAAAATAAACTGCTGTGTTATTTCATACAAAGAATTGACATCCAAGAATGTCATTGTGCACTTACCTAGTTTTCGTCAATTTTCATACTTACCAACTTCTGCGTTCGTTCGTTCGGGTCGACACCAGTACGGTGACGATATATGAAATAAAATGCCAAGTTACGAAAAATAAAATCGAATCAAAGATAAAAAGTAAGCCTAGTTGATTGGTTAATATCAGATGTTTGGGTATTTTTTGAATGCTACAAATACCGTACAATTTTATTCACTTCATAATTCACTACGAAGTTATCGTTATACATAGGTAAAAGAAAGCAGAAAATTATTTAGTTCAGACATCACGCCATCGTTTGAAATATGTGAGCCAAAATAGCTGACAACTGTAGTTTTTTTCAATTCTAAGTTAATGGCAATTCAATTAATAATACGACAAACATTTACAAAAAGAAAAAATCTAACTAGCATCAAAACTTCAATCTATCCAATTCATTTGTCCCATTTTAAACCTGGACTTTTACTAAGTTTAAATAATAAATAAGTAATATCTTTAACGGTGACGAGCAGTTCGAACAATCCAATTCGGCACCGTTATCAATCGAAACGTCGATGTGTTACAGACTAGTAGCATAGACGTCGTACGTGGGTCGACGTCGTTTCTTCAACAATCAAGACCATTCAGCCAGCCACAAAAGGCTATTGTGTGAATAAGCGATAGTCGCAAAGTTGGGGGTGCAAAAACACACGATTAGTCTTATCCCGATATCGCCGTATTGGCGATTTAAGGGTTGGTGTTGAGCGCACTGGGGAATGCTTTACGACCATACCAGCACCATATTATCAATCGACGTAAATATCTAAATTTTTTTACCATTTCCGCTCCCAATGTAGAGTATATGGACTCCTAATGCAGCTTATCTCAACAGACGTTTTTCTACGGGAAGTGCATACTACTCTATTGCATAACCTCTCTTCATTTGTTCGAAGAGATTAAGAATGGAAGGATGGGGCTAAGACAGGACTAGTGGTTAGTTAAACGCTTCCACTACGCTCCGTTTTTAGGATCAGATGGGTGGGAGGGAATTTCAGTCATTACAGACTTCCATGCCGTCGAATATAAATCCATAAATAGATTGAAAAAAATATTTTTGAAACTGTCCGCATTGGAACATGAGCTTGTGAGCACTATAATGTCATTGAGCATTCAGCTATTAGCCTGGGAATCTATGTATTTCCCAAATAGCAAAGAATAAATTATTTTATCAAATATTAGCTTTAGTAACAACTTATCTATTTCAACTTAAAATATATAATTATAGCTCGTTAATTAAAGTGACTGTAAACTGAGGACCTCGAAAAGTTTGGCAGACGAGGAAAAATGTATGATATATTTTTGAATACTAGTATGTTATTCTTTTTGAAACCGGTCCTGATCATTATAAATATGTGGAAGTAGTACAAATGAATTGTGTTTTATTTTTTAAAATATAATGTCTTTCCACCAAGAATTGACAGTTAACACCTTATAAGTGAATATATTATTCATTCAATTTACGTAGTATATACATATTTAAGCTGTGACTTAATATTTTTGGAAATTAATATAGTGAGTATCATTATGGTTGGTAACCCCATCATCTCTTTTTATTTCTATAATATTCTTCGTTCCCCACCACAGCATTCGGTATCTCTCTATCTGAAAAATGGCAGATTGAGCAATTGAAAACCAACTAGTTCTCGTGAAACTTTATTTTATTGAGATGCTATAATATTCTAAAGCAGATATGTTTGAAAAAATATATGAAAAAATCTTCACCTCCCTACAACGAATAATGATGACGAATTATATTAAATAATTACATCATATCGTTCACCTACGATTTAACTAATATGTTTAGTTTACAAGAAAAAATTTAATAGATTTTAATATTGTAGAAATAGGTTCTCCATCCAATCTACTGATATATTGGCCAATCCTTATCGTTGGTAAGTTACATACACTTGTGTTGTTTACGCCTTACGATATCAGGTTTGTGGGCGGAAGTCCCGAACTTTATTTGTGGTGGAAATCTAAATGGCCCATCTTCCAATAATGCAAACACTTTGCCAAAATCCTTCTCGCCGTACATGGACCCTGAGCGTGCCAATGAAATCTGTAGACACCGACAGATTTTTAATGTTTTTAAATCTCTCAAGACTCGGTTAGCATTCACATGGTAAGATATACTAAAATAAATATGCGTAGTTATTTATGTTTTCAATTTTAAATCTATTAACAAATAAATAATTTTTCAGCGAATAATTATTGTTGCAGCAATATGAATATTATAAAAGTTTAATCTTTATTAGGTCGGTGACAGTATTTTTTACTCCAAAAGACGTTTTAGCAAACAAACATATTACTATTCCCAATCTTTTTGATCGATTTTATACTGAAAATGTATGTAAATGTATGTAATATACTGAATTTAGTGAGGAACGAATCAATACCGATGGAAACCAAGATGACGTGGCAATACATGATCAGAATCATGAATACGGACAGAATGCGCAATACCGTCAGAGAAACCGGACTACCTCACACTTAAATGGATAGCAATAATTTCTCACTGGCCGTCGACCGCGGTAGATCGGCGGCAGATCTAACCTCAAATTAAATCTGTGTAATAATACAGTTACATAGTAAACGATTCCTAAAATTATTATTTATCTTACATCTGAGATTTTAATACGAAAACTATAAAATGAAGGAACACAAATATAATTGATATTAGTTAATGAAACCCATCACTAGATCAATCATATATTGAATGATTAGGATATGACAATTCTATTTTATTTTTAACTTATTGATTTAATCCCTTTTCAAGGTGACGTTTTAGTTGACTCTAAAAAGTTATTTAAAAGTTTGTGAAATCAGCGTGAAGTTAGCACGTCACTACGTAAAGAAACATAATTTCTATTCAATAATTATTGTCAGATATTATTTTAAATTATCGAACGCTCCGGTTCGTACTTTTTTCACTTCGAGCTCTTGAATTCGCTTTGTATTTTATCTTCTCTCAATTGTCAAAATTTCATTACGAAAACACAGTATCGAATTCTCAAATGTGTCCAAGTTGCATATTATATTATATTCTTATTCATTTTCAATTTATTTAGACGGAAAATTTTGAGTTCAGTTTTTATAACAACCATTGTAGGGTGCAAACTTCAGAACTTACACTGTATGGCTTCTCAATGATTTCGATTCCAAAAGCATTTGTATAAATAACTTTATACGTGCAATTTATCCGATCAATCGACCGATTATCATTCAAACATCCTCGATTATGATTGCCTGATGGGAGGGTTATTTTGATACCCGCTTTGTAGAGCCTAGATGTTTTGCACTGGTAGAAATGTTTCGAGTTTTCTAACACAAGAAAACAACGCCTTCTTACTTTCAAGATTTTTCCAAATAAGTATTAAAATCTGAAACTCTTTACATACAGTACTCTCTACCTACTCATTTTTTTGTTGTAAAATCATTTTAAGATCGTCATTTACATAGAAACGACATCAATCTGGCATGTTCTAATTATATTAAAAGTGTTTCTGATATGGAATCGATCGATTCTCAATTATTTATACATTTTTACGGCTGGAATTGTAAATATACATTATTATTTATCTATATAATGTAATATTATAAAAATAACTGTCATCTGTGAACAATTCAAAGTAATCTAGTAAGAAGTGTAAGGAACATTTTTCCTAAAGAATTTTTTGTTGTAATGTTATTTATTTATTAAGTGGACAGATTAATTAATTTATTTAAATGTGTTTAAATGAAAAAATATTACCTACATAATTAATCAAAATACATGTGACTTGATACCATTGACACTCTTCTTGTTAAAAAAAGGCATTAAATTATCACATTAATTAAAGTATTTGTAATCATTTCTGCTGACAGGTTGCTGTTGTGAGGCATTTAGTATATATTTAAGTCTACATATAAAAGATCGATTCTCTGAAATTAAAAGAGTTTAATCCTGTTTTTCATTTATTGAAACATTAAAAATGATTGCTTACTAAATTAAACGTTAAAGCTAAAATTCTTTAGTACGGTGTTTAAAAGATGAGAACGTTTGGTTCTTCTATGTATCACTCAAACTGCCAGCGATTACGGAAAAGCGCGCCAAGTGAAATATAAAACGAAAAACGCGCGGGAAACATAAAAAGGGAACGATTCCATTTTTGCTCTTTTGTCGGACCGTCGATTGCTCGTCGATAAGCCAATTGGAAACCGGAATACAACCGAGCGATAAAACTTAAATTCTTTTGATCGCTTTCACAGGGAGTTTTCTAAACGTTTGCTTTAATTTCAACTTGAATTTCAATCCGCGTTTTGGAAATCCATAAAAGAATTTCAGAATCGAATTCGAATGAAGTTAAACTCATTGTAATTTTAAGGGGTAACTTCTTTCTGCATGATTAAAATACACATCTTTTCACAGTATGCATAAAAAACGAGAGTTCCTTATTTCAGATTAAAAGTTAATTTACAATATGTATAGATTGTGGTCATATTTTTAAATTGAAAACAATTGTTTGGTTTAGTAATGTAATAATCATAATGGAGAAAAGAAAACACTTGAATCAATGGCGCTGAATTGGTAAATTTCAGCACTTTTTTTAGAAGAAAAAGGTGGAACGCTTTTCTTGTTAAGGTTTTTACTTAAGAAAATTATAGTCAAATATCTTTTGAATAAAATTTTAAACAGCTTTTCCTATGCCACAGAGCTCATAAAAAAAATTGTTTAAGAAATCAACAGTTCTTTTCGACGACGAATTCGTTGAATTACCAGTAAGTTCTTGTCATAGTTCATCAGCCAACTGTTTTATATGCCTTGTAATTGTTAACATTCAATTTTATATAGATAGCTCTGTTATGATTTTATTTTTACCAGTTGATAATCCTCCTGATGAGCTAAACCGATCCTAATCATTGTAAACATTTGAAAGCAGTACAAACAAATTGTGTATTATTTTTAAAATACATGCATAATACCTTAATTGTTTTTTTATTCACACTGTAAGCAGTTTATGATGATTAACATATTGGAATTTATAAGACATTGAGTAAAGGATATGGAAAAATTATAAACATATGATAATGTGTCCGAAACGTTTGTCTAACATTATACAATTTAGTGAAGTTTACAAAACAAAACACATCACATGTAGGTGTTTTCTCATGACGTAAGCGTTCGCGGTATATATAAAATAAAATGTTGCAAATAAAGTAAAATGCAATGCAGACCCAGTTCCGACGTACTAGCTACTACTACTAGCGGTGCAGTGGTCAACATCATTGGCTACGGTCTTGGTCTCGGGTTCAAGCCCAGTACGGACCGTCTCATAAATTGATTTTTCAATCGATTTATGGATTCCTGTCAGTAGGCATGTATATTTGTGATGTCTAATATTACCTCCCACCCATCTGATCCTAAAAACAGAGCGTAGCTATTAGCTAACCATTATTCCTATTTTAGCCCTATCCTTCTATCCCTACTCTGTCCGAAAAACAGAAGTTGAGCATCTGAGTAACAAGCAGTTCTCATAGAAAAACGTCTGTTGAGATACCTCCATTAGGAGGCAATATGCTCCACATTGGGAGGAGATATGGTTAAAAAATTATCATAATAAGTATTGGTTCTTTGAGAGCGTGCTTAACAGCGATACCACCCATTTCTCAACACTGATTGATGTCCAGTCCGTGAGTTGTTCCCGATAGGGGGTAAATAATACAATATTCTATGGCGTAGGGAAACTAAACTACCCTAGTATACCAGTCGCTTTCCTCTCCCTGCTTAACTTAAGCGGGCCCTTTTAAATTGTTTGATGTTATCAGTAGTGTTTTTGCGGCACGCTGCCGCCACACAAATGACGCTGGCTATATTTGCACACGGCTAAATATAATATTTTTGAAAAATAAAAATAAAGAAACCATAGTGAATTTTAACTACATACTCACAATATATCGCTAAACTAATTTATTTTGATACAAATGGAACCCTAGAAATAAATTAACACCTTGCACTACGCACAACATAATCAGAGCATTTTGTGTTCTATGCTCCACCACGAAAGAGTAGAAATTAGAGAATAATAATTGATAAAATAAAATAATATCCTATATCCTTTCCCTATGTGTAGAATATCTGATCAGAAGTTTTTCTATGAGAACTGCTCGTTACTCAGTTGCTCAACTTTTATTTTTCGAAAAGAGAAGGGATAGAAAGATAAGGCTAGGACAAGAGTAATGATTAGCTAATTGCTCTCGCTACTCCCAGTTTTAGAATAAGATGGGTGGCGGAGAATTTTAGATATAACAGACATCCGTGCCATTGAAAAATCAGCTTATGAAACTGTCCGTGCTGGGACTCGAACCCGTAAGTACCGCAACCGAAGACAACGACGTCGACCACTCGACCACCGACCTGACGACCGAAAAAAATTTATAGCTACATACAATTCAATTATGCAAAATGTAATTTTTTTTTTTTTGTGTTTATAATTTTGCAAAATCAGCAAAGGTTAAGGCTTCCTTTTATTACATTCCTGCGTAAAATAACTTGTTATGATAATGTTAATTCTTTGGTTTGTTTTTCGTTCCTTGAGATTTAGTCAAAATAAGCTACTGCTCCAATTAACCGGTGGCCAAATTTAACGATATCGTCTTATATTGAAAAGGTTAAAAAATGAAAAGTTAAATAAATTTATTTATATGAAACAAGTAATATACAATAACAACAATAAATTAAACTAAAGAAACAATGATAAACCTTTTTCAATCTTTGGATTATATTTAAACTTCATTTGCATAGAATTTTCTCAGAAAGGATTTGAATAAGATAAGAGAAATTATGTCTAAAAGTCGAACAGTTTTGCCTGAAATCTACTACCTCTAGCTAGATCATACTAAATAAAATAATTAGTAAGTCGTATTTTTGGATAAGGCTTAGCAGAGAACTGTTTAAAATATATTTACCTTATTTAAAAAATTATAACAATATTTTTGCGTTATTTTCACTGACGTAAGTAATTCTAGCTTATTTATAAATTAAAGAGATATGCATTTATTATAAAAGCCATGCTGTGCCTAAGTATAATTTTATGCTAATAGCAATAACCGTGACACAATCCTTCAATAGTTCTTTTTTTAAAACTTCTAAAACATCATTCATTTTCCGCAGCAGCCTTCGAGTCCACAGTCATATTTCAAAGCTTACGAACGCTGAAAGTTTTTTAATCGACCTAATTTTGGTAGAAGCATTACAGACTCACGTTTTGAATAGCACTAATGCATCCAACTTCTTTCTAAAAACTCCGGAGATTTCCGCGAGTTCTCAAACCGGTATGTGCAATAGCTGGAAATATCCAGTATGGATCAATGAAGAAATTATTTTTAGAATGTTATCGAGTGGTAACCGCAATAAAAATGGTATGTATCATTTGAGAAGAGAGGCGAATGGTCGGTAATCGACGTCCTGGAAGGTCTGGGATCTCAAACAAACACCATTTCTAATCCGGTTCAACTATTATTTATTTTAATCGAATATGCAGTGGTTTAAAATACACAAATGTTCCTTACACATAAAATTGAGACTACATTTACATTTACCTAACACATGAATTTACTTATAAGTTATAATTCAAGTGACACGACAAACGATTTTAAATTAAGTCCAATTTCAAAACAAGCACAAAAAAATCCACAAAATCAACGGTGCCGGCCACGGGGGCCGGCGGCTGGTAATTGACTCCCCGCAAAAATCAAAAATCGGACTCCCGCACCGTCGAAGCCACCCCTTTCCGTCAAAAATGGATTCGTCCAGTGAACGTGTCCTCCGCCGATTGACCGATCGCCCTTCACGACAAGAGTCGGATCGACTTCTACGAATCATTGTCATTAACGCTGTGCGCACTCAGTTATGGACCCTAATAAAACTTAAACTTTAAAAAACCAGGGTGTGTCACATTGTTATACGATACCACGGATCGACAAATATTTTTATTCACATGGCAACAGGATTTAAAAAAAATGAAATTAAGTACGTATTTAGTTATTCGCCAACAGTCATTATATCCATGATCCAAATAACGAGCTGCAATTTAATGTATATATTTACACAAATAAAATACATGTTTATAATATCAATTAAACAGATAATTGATTTAAATGTGAGAGAAAAAATGAAAAACTTTAACAGTGACATCTGAGAAAAGTTGATACATGACAATACATTTTTTATTTGTGCCATTATTAAAATTCAACTCGCTAGAATTTTTAAAATGTGTCAATTGATGAAGGTAATTCTTATAATACATTTCCACTAATTGTCTGATGTCTAGGGTGGATAGGGTAGCATGGCATCCACTAATGATTACCTATTTTTTTCACAATAAACTAATTCTTCTCAATTAAAACGCAATATTTTTGGTATGTTTTAAAAAAATAAGATATTTATAGATAATCGTTTAACAAAACACTCGATGTGTTTTTTTAATTTATAACAAATTTATTCAAAAGAACCTCTTTATCCGACAGAGAGTTAAAAATATTGAGAGCTTTAGGGTAGTTTGTTCCGGTATTATGTAAAACAGCCTACTCGGAGTTAGTTACTTTTTACAGGGAACAAGTGTGCTGTGGCAACACCTGGCAATCAACTAAATGTCTCTTAAAAAAACCACCCGACTCTGGTACGCGGGAAAGGGAAGTTTTAGTTCCATTGAATATGCAATGGGTTAGTCTTCAGTTCAAAATTCAAGATAAATTCATTATCAATTCCAATAAAGCTATATTCTACAGTCTACGTATGAACTCTACCATAGTAAAAAAATCAATTCATATTACGGTAAGTTCGTAAAAAATTATTTTCAATTCAAAATTAAAATGAATGAATCGTTAATTATTATAGAACGTATGAAAAAAAATAAGACTAGATTACTGCCTCTCCTTAAGTGTCTTTCCCTTAGGTTTTTCCCCTGACACGTACCAGTATTTATTAATGCTACTTTTCGCCATCTCCTTGATTGGTCACCCATCATGTGATCTTTGATCTGGCTAAGAATCGAACCTAGAATATTAAAATTTATTTGGAGAGCTCTATTAGGCAAGTTATTGGACAATCATTTTCAAAATTACTGGGTTTTTGGAGTCAGAAAAACCCAAAGGATAAAACTACCACATTCGTAATATTACTTATTAGATAATATTACAATTTTTTAATTTATTTTTCAAAGTATTAAATAAAGTTTACTGTATAAAAAAAATTAATGAGAGTCGACAAATAAATATCACTATGTTGCATTCGATTTGGCAAGAATACAACTGTTGCACACCGCTGCATTAAATTAACTAAATCTTTATTAGTTATTAAAATATAATATAAATTAAACTATCTCTCAAAAACAAAAGGTTGAGCCACCACATTCCAACCAGTTTACGCTAAAAAACTTCGGTTAAAATGCTCCACATTGGAAGTGGACATGGTCTCATTATCAATATCATTGATTGTGATAAGAGTCAAATTAAAGAATACTTTTGATTGTTAGAGTAGTTAACTAAATCCGTTGTATTGATTGCCTGTACATTTATTTTTTGTATTAATTTACCTTTAAATTATATTGCACTAATTCGTTTAAAAGCTTCATCACAAGAGTGAATCAACACCATCTGTTGCTACACAACGTCTTCACAAAAGTCTACCCTTAACTTTCTCAAATTGTTTCGGAGTGTGAGGGAAGATGGAATGTTTGTTTTCTCATTTGCATAATGAGGAAATGCCATCAACAGAACACCACTACGTATATTATTATGAGCTTAAAGCTTTCACAAACTTTTTAAAGTGAATAATAAACTGATATGCTTTCTAGATTTGAAGCATAGTACGGATTTTATTAGAAAGCTATTCTTTTTGAGAAGATTTATAAAAGTTTAAATTTTATTCCACTCTTTTTAAGACTGCATTCATATTCATAAAGTCATACAAATAAAACGTATAGAATGTAGTACAACTTCTAAACTAAATTATTTTTAATAATATATGGATATATAATATTTTTAACAATAGTGTTTGCTCTTACAATACATTTTATTCTAACTAAACTTAATTCAAACATTTTAATGCGTTAGCAACTATTTGAATATCAACAAAAAAATCTACGAAACGGCGGTTGGGAAGCATTGGTCTTTACTACTTTAACAGATTCATAAACTATTAAATCCACAACTGTTACCATTAAAAATCAATATCAATTATTTTGGGAATTTATTTCAACGTCACCTACTCATTAATATAGATGTCACTGTCTTGGTACCGGAAGCTGTTCACTCCTCCTTTATTAAAAAAGGCCTGTATTTATTGGGTCAGTAATTAATCAAAATGGTCAGTAACTAATTCTATAAATGGTCAATAATCACGTGGTCAGTTAATAAAATAAACGGTGAGTAATTATTTTTTGGTGGTTTTTTACTGACTAGAAAATGAACACATAAAATGCAAGCCTAAAATATTTGTTGACCGTATATTTAATACTTACTTACCATTTTTATTTTTCTACTGACCGTTTTATGCATTTGTTAATGACTGTTTATTTAATATTTACTGACAATTAATTGAATTAGATCCTGATCAAAAAATTAGTTGCTATTACTGTTTTTCTTTGCTTTAACAAAAGATATTTCATTACCTGAATCAAATTCGAATAAATATTCTCCTTTAACGTAACAGTTTATAAGACACCCCTTTGCTGCAAAGTCTGCTTTCGCACAGAAGATTTACATAGTATAAAATTATTGTATAAAACTTTGAAGTTGTTTAGTGCAAATAGGTGGAAGTCCTCATCACTTTTCTATTAAGCTTCGCAAAACACCCAAGATGGTGCACACTTGACAAAACTTAATTATTTTGTCATGAACATGAAGGAAAATGGAGATTTCCTTGATACTTCATACTTCGAATATTTAAACTGGCACCTTTATTCACAGACATAATCACAATATTATATCAATCTTGATTCATCTATCTGTAAAGGATTTATATTTTTAGTATAAAACCGTGATTTACGAATATTGAATTGAAATAATATGATAATAATTTTTCGTTAGTTTTCTTATACGGTTTTACATTTTGAGTGTAAAATTATAAGTCAACAAATTGGCATATTATAAATAAGATGACCGTAGGAGATTTTCAAATTCACAGTGCATTTATTATCTATTGGCAAATCTATAAACATTGACAAATGCAATACGAATATACTCTCACTAGAATAGTGTTAACCACCAAATAAAATACTTCAATTCACAGTACTTATTCCACTATTTTATAATTAGTTTAGCTCAGCACCATTTTCAACGAATGAAAATATACAATTTTCTATTAAAATAGTGCATTTGATATATTCAATATATTTTATATGTAAGAAAAGATGTGACTTTACAGCCAATAATTGCCAATGCGCACAAATATTTCGATTTTTTAGATTCACTTGAGATACATAAGTCACTCGAGATCAACGTGAGGAGAAAGGATATCAAAAACACCCATGTCCAAAATTTGAAATTTAAAATGTAAAAAACTAAAATTTATATTGATATAGCTCGATCTGATCGCTAGAGTAAAGCTTTTAGTACTTATCCACAGAGTCCGAAACCATTAAAAAACTTTCACTCGTTTTACACGGACGATTATTATTTTGATTTACACGGCAATGTTTCGTTTTTTATACGAGTTTTAAAATAATTATTTTTGTTTCCTCATTGACGGAGAATGAAATTAGGCATATTTTTATTATATATTATGTTAAAAGAAAGAAAAAGGCGGAAGAAGTCAGTTTTAGTAGTAACGATTTTCAACGAACGAATATGAACAATAATGTAACCTTATTATTCCAAAAACAAATTTCTTTTTTTTTATTTTTATTAACATGGTAATTATTAACTCTAAATAAATTAAAAAAATACTTTTTACAATCAATTTACATTTTACATACAAAACGATAGTCTCGATTCATACGGATTTTAATTACACTGTTTGTTCGAGGAACCATTCTTATATGTTAATCGAAATTTAGATCTACTCAACATACAATTGTAATACGTTTTATGTACGATTAATGAACACTGAGTTTTTATTTAAACAAAATCCAGTATCCCCCGATCTCCCGTGGGAAAGATAAACATATCCGGTAGCAGTATTTGCTAAGCCCTGATATTTGGTTGCTATATCCCTGAATGACAAATGAATCTGCATGTTACATAAACAAATAAAAAAAACTTTATCATTCGCAGAGCAACACACACATGTTGGATTGATATTATCGGCATTTAAAATACAAATAATATCATATTTGTTTCGGCTTCATCCTGCGAAAGATTATTACTGGAATGATGCAGTTTGTAGTCGGTAGAAATTAAATAATAATAAATAATTTTGTTTCCTCTTTTCAAAATCAAATTCTGAAAAATCCTAAATGTCTAACCAAAAGAACATTAAAATTTATTTTAAAACGTTGAATAGCTAATAAAAAATAATAATTTTAAAAACTTTATAATATTATTATGTAGTAAATTGTTGACAGGTAACCGTGTCACCTGTCAGCATTTGCTAAATACGCTTTATGATTTATGAATGCTTTTGAATACAAATCGATAAATCATTATACGGAAATTTTCTTTCGGTGATTCGTGCCCGTGGACTGATATTACGCTCATAACAATAGTTATTGGTATATGGATTTTTCGTTTCATGGTACGTTATGATCTTTAGCTAAGTAGAGCGTAAAGTGTTTAATCTTATTACGGGCGAGTGAAATGATTCTGATACAGAGACTATATTAATGAGAAAATTGTAAAAAAAATAACTATATACATAACCTTAAAATGCTGACTTCATAAATACCTTAAATGTATGGTTTCTTTCAATGAACCTATGAATTGCGAATGTAAATTCATAAATGCTGGAGCTTATAAAGACTGAACAGAACGTCGTGCAAATGCCCGACTTCAGAAAACCCGCTTTCAGATTCAATGCTTGTTGGACGAACAGTCTGTAAATAATTGTAGTGCATTATGTTATACTCCTAAAATACCGATATTTTGCAATTTCAAAACCGGTATTTCGGTATTGCAATCTCTAGGCATGATTATCAGATATAAGGAAATGTGACGAAAATGATATCTAATACGTCACTTGTAACATGAAATTAGCATATTAATGTAATTATAATATATAGTTTTTTTTATATAAAAGCCACGATTTGCCTCACTACAAGCATAATATAAATAAATCCTGTTGACATTTTGATTGGAGTTCTATTTCCAATTGTATTTCTTTGACAATATCAGACAATTGTTCCTGCATCTATTATTGTGGAAATTATTTGTAAGGGATGATCCCTTATACACTTTTTATCCATTATGTAATTAGCAGTGAATCCCCCTAAGTACAATGACGTAAAAATCCAGTGATTCCCCATCTAAATAAATACCACAGTCACACAATAGGTTTATATTCAACTATCGTATGACGATAATATTATTAATTTCTATGCTTGCTTTATTATGTTTCAAAGCCGTCAATTTTTTATGTTTAAAAAAACTTTAAATATTCATCACACTCTTTCATGATCAAATATTTTATGCTACTATATTTATAAAACAACCTATTTAGTTCTGCAAGAATTTTCTAACACTTTTGTACAATATTTGTCAATCGTTGTAATATAAAAGTTAATGCAGTATTTTCCACCCTATTGTAATGAAGTTATATCAATTAAATGTCATTTAAATCGATACGTATTCTTTACTCACAAAAATGTAGAACCTATAATATATGCTGTCCTCTTTTCTTGATAACATTTTATACTATGTGTGAAAACCATTTGTTTTAAAAATCTAACTGAAAAAATAGTTAACTGGTTGCAATATCCATATTTGCACTTCAAATAATACACCAATACCACTTTTTAAACAAGTAATCATTATCAACTTATAGATCAGGACGTTGGTAGTTTCTACAGAAGATTAAATAATTTTTACTAAAGTAATTTCCACTTTACGCGTTTTTAGAATTCCATGGTTTGCATTCATTTTTCAGCTACTATTTCGAAAACAAACCGCGTTGTAATTGTTGGTATTGCAACAAACTTTCTTCTGAAGGTAATAACCTTATCTTTATCAATTACCATTAAGCAACAGTAAAAATCATTTCAATATTATTTAACTTATAATTGACTGATAAAAAATTAAAATGCGAAAATTTATAATAAAATATATTTTTAAGGGTAGCATTATAATACGATTTCTAAACAATAATATGACACGAATAAATCCATCCCTTCAAAGAATGACTATATCAATCATACTTAAAAGAGCTGCAGGTCCACCGAGCGGCAGATTTAGCCCAGGGTTCCCACGAAATTATTTTAAAAGGGGGGTGAAAATATGCTCCGTAGGTCACGCACCCTATGCTAAAACGACTCGTATTATGGGCGGAACTAAAAATTGATTTCAGAAAAGCTTGAAATTCGTTCAATGGATTCTCCATTTTTGTTTGTAGTAATTGAATAAATTTGGATTATTGAGATTTTGTACACTTCCATGTATTTTGTCACTAACGACCCGGGTTTCGCCTTTCGGCATCTTCAGGCATTCGAGCACACGAATGGACTAGAATTCAGTCAATCTTCCATTCGTGTGCTCGAATGCCTGAAGATGCCGAAAGGCGAAACCCGGGTCGTTAGTGACAAAATACATGGAAGTGTACAAAATCTCAATAATCCAAACTTGATATTGAAATTCCATCAAGCACCCTCAGTCGATGTCTTAAATTATATCAATGTTGCTAGTACAGCAAGATTGACTGAACTCTAGTCCATTCGTCGCTCGAATGCCTGAAGATGCCGAAAGGCGAAACCGGGGTCATTCAAGCACCCTCAGTCGATGTCTTAAATTATGTAATTGAATAAGTTTATATGTTATCATAATAGTTATTTAAGTAATAATCGTCGTAATTTCAATACTTCTAATAATGACTACTCATATATATTATAATTATTATAAAAGAGATTTTTTACTGTAACTGAATACAACTTGGACAGAAAAGCAGCAGGTTTTTAAAATCAATGACACCCAAGAACATATTTTCAATTAAAGTATCTACAATATATAACTGTCACAATTTCATTATTCTGACGAATTCTTTGGCAGCTTCAACAATGTGATACATTCGCAAATTCTTCATGAACCTCACAAAAAACCAACAATTAGTGTAAACAGTGATAACTTTAATAAAAAAACAAACCATCTAGTTTCATATTTAATTAAATATTATACAAATATCAACAATAGTTTTAATTTAAATGCAACAAACATAGATATTTTAATTCTGCTCATATTTCTTTAATAAACAACAAATAAATAAAAAACGATATTCCTATAAATAAGTCACAGATTTTTTTTAAATAAATTATACGTAAAAGTTATGTTGAACATCTTTCATATTAACGTAATATTTCGATCAAAATAAATATTTCAAATAAACTTTATATTCGCTTGAATCCGCTAAACGTAATTTAATTTCTTAGAACTTTTATAAATTCCAGCTCTGAACGTTTGAATAGTCAGAAATACTATGTTTGACATTCAGTCAACTTTTTATATTTTAATAATATATGGTAAAATACATATTCAGTCAATTAAAAATTTTATAGTATGTGTCGTGTACTATAATGTCACATTTCACATTGAACAAAATATATATTTTATAGGTGTAGAAATAATAATTGTTGGTTGTTTGAAAAAGAAAGGTTTCAGAAATTATTATTTTTAATATGTAGATAATATCGCGTGATCACATTAATACGTTTAATAATTGCAAAATTGTATTGTGTGTGATGCGAAAATAGGGGATATTATTGTCTGCTAAAGTAGCTCATAATTATAAGGTACAGTGTCAATATTAAAAACTGGTTATTGGATCTTATGCATTTTTTTTTTATTTTGATCAGTATAGTTTTTATAAAAATAAAACTCAATCTGTATTACTTATTCCACAATTAAATAAATCAGTTATTGAATACGAAATGAATTTACTTTTATAAAAGAATAAGTAATAAGTAATGTAAAAATGCCGGTCCGAACACTTGAGCCGATGAGAAGTGAAGTGAGCCAACTGATATATTCGTTGTGGTATTATGCATGTCATAAAGTATCATAAAAGTGAAGCGAGTAAGAATTTGATTAAACTAAAACTTTCAGTAAACAAGTTTCATTATTTTGTCACTTAGCCCACTTCACTTTTCGAGTGCTCACTTCATACATTGATTTGTCGATCGATTTATGGATTTGTATTCAAAAGCACGGATGTTTGTGATGTTTACATTTCCTCATGCATATAAAAACGGGGCGTAGGGAGCATGATTAGCTAACTACTATTGCCTTCATACTTCCCCTCCCCCCATATAATCTATCCTTCTATACTTAAAATCTCTGAAAAATACAGGTTGAGAGACTGAATATCAAGCAGTTATCATAAAATAACTTTATTAACATGCTGCGTTAAGAATCATTATACTTCAATATTAGCTACATACACCTGAATGAATGACTTCCTTGCTGAATGAATCCGTATTTTTTTCTATTATAGAGTTACACAAATTTAATTAAGATACAATCATTGTCCTTGTTGAATTAGGCAAACACAGTTCATTAAATTGTTCATGGATTTATCAGATCGTCATCTATTTCTGTCCGATGGCATCGTCACAAGTCATAATTGTATTTTAATGTGGCATTTTACTTTACTACACATTTTAATCACAATCTATACATATATTTTGAATTTGAACTTTTTAGTTCACTCGTGTGGTTGAATGCCTGAAAATGCCGAAAGGCGAAACCCTAGTCGTTCGTAACAAAATACATGGAAATGTACAAAATCTCAACAATTCAAATTTCTTAAATTAAATTAAAATGTATATATATCACTTTTTTTTATTTGTTACGAAAAATTGATAAAATTCCCCATATTTTATAAAAACATAGTTTTATTAAAAAATGTTAGTAGCTAGTTTTGTTTTATCAACGTGGTATACACCCGCAATCAAGGTTGCTATTATTTAGCGTCGCTTCTATTGTATTGGGGTGTCGACTGGACATCGAACCCAAGTCTCATAGTCCCGTCATTCATCCCCATTTAAGGGAGGATCAAATGCAATAATAAAAATTGCCATTATCAAGATTGTAAGGGATTAGGCCGCCATAATAGCAAACGCATGGCATAGGTTGCATCCCCATACAACAATGCCACCTATTTAACTTTAAAAGATCATGCACCCACATAAACTATTTTTGATTAGTAAAAGAATGAATCTACTTGAATTTGATTTTTATAATCAAAATATTATGTTACTAATATGTTTGATGCATATAGATCAAAAGATTATAATTTATATAATATTATTGATTGAATTAGCATTCAACACTTGGTACTCCATTATGACAAACCACATTACATTATGGTAAAATAACTAGTATTAGTTTCACAAAAATTGTAAAACATGGTTCCGTCAATGACGTGATGCCGAAATAGTGAACTATGACGATATGTAATAAACTCAAAACAAATGATTAAAGAGCCAAATTTCTTCTGTAAAAAATCAGTTTACTTTGATGTTTTGGCTACCAATAAACAAATATGAATATCGATGCAAATATATTATACCATAAAATCAGGGCTTTTTTTTAGAAAAATAATGTGCCGGAAACCACTTTTTTTCAAGCTTTTTGCTAAAGAAAACTATATACAAATATCATTTAAATAAAATTTAAGGCAGCTTTCCTATGCCACGAAGCACATAAAAAACATTTTTTTTATTTTAGATTATATATAGTTAATTTTAACAAAGAATTATGTGTAAGCGGGAAAATTGTTTCGTCTAATTTCTTAAATTAAAAATACTCTGAAAAAAGGTGCCGGAACGCCGTTCCACCGCGTTACATGGCAAAAAAGCCCTGCATAAAATAGTCTATAATTGAATACTTGGTCAGTTGTTTTTTACATGATTTAAGGTGATTTCGTCGGTTTTTTTTAAATCTTTCCAAAAGTTAAAAATTTGAATATGTCAGAGACGATTTAAAAGTGCGATTCGAATATCTCGCAACACCGAGCACAATTTCAAATGGGCATTTCGCGCGTTCCATTGCCGCCATTTTCTCTGTTTTAAATTCTCTTCCCGCGCATTTTGGCAATGTGTCCGCATCCGACTGTCATGTCTGCTGCTTGCCATCAGGGAATACTCGAACAATTCCTCCGCATATTAATACCAAAATGATTTTGTTTTGTAATATCCAAATTCATAACCAATAATATCTTCCCCGTTGCATTACTAATATGAAATATATGAAAGATTTATAATATAATCCATATTGTTATATAGCATAGAAAGAGTTATCTTAATTATTAATTCATCGCTTTGTTTATCTGTGACCAAAGAAACGGAGAACGGACATTGTTTAAAGTGTCAAATTTAGAAGTAAACTAAAAAAAATGAGTAAATGAGAAGAAGTGTCAATTTGCTTCATCAGAATAAAATTTACATAAGCCGTAATGTTTCTGAACTTTGAACATTTAATTGTATAATGTTACATATATATATATATATTTTAATTCTAAATTATTATGTTAAACAAAACATTGTGCAGAAATTTATCGACACTTTCGAATTTCAGATTATTTTTTATGACATTTATATTTTGTTACATATCGTTATAACTGATTTTCAAATTATCTTGAAATATTACATATTCAATTTGATTATAATAGACCCACGCTAAGTTAGGTTCTAATAAAGATAAAAATGGTACGGAAATGTTTTTGTATAATTGATTGACTTTCCCTAGTTGTAATTTTGACGACTTGTCAGAAAACTACTGGCAGGGTACAGGGGTGGATGGGCAAATTAAATTAAAACACAAAATCGTCAGGTCGTCCATGCGTGTGGTTGGTGCGCCTGTCGCCCGCCGAGCGCGTGTCGCGTCACCAACAGTGCTGCCCGCTAACGTTTTCATATTCCTCATCTATTTATTTATCGCTATCTCTATGCCATCACTGAAAAAAATACATTGTATCTTCTTGCGGCATAGGAATATAATTACCACTTTATGAAAATGTTTGAAAAGGGTATAGCATGACTCTAATGGTGTATTGCAATTTATAAAAAGTGAATAATACTAGTTACAATAATTAACCCTAAGAACTCTTATGTCGAGCTGGACTCAACATTTTACAGCACACTTACAAAACGAATTTACGATAATTTTACTGCCTTTTTCCCTTCAAGTACCATTTTTTGGTATTGCACAGGATGTGTTTTGTCCGATTGCAACATTAGGTATAAGAAAACATTATTATTATAATAGTAATAAATAAGCACATTTATGGAGCATTATATACCTCAGTGACTTTCTAGAGGTGACACTGGCCAGCGCTTGAATGGAAGCATCCGTTTCATATTTTCGGAAAAAAAACATAAGAATTGTATGGTATGTTCCAACAGGAAGGTTCCAGGAGGAAGAAAAGGGACTCATGTGAGAGGAAACCTTGTCTTTGCCTTGTCCTAGGGGAATGTTTTGAAAAATATCACACTTTAAAATGCTCCATTTTTTTTTTATTTGATACCTTACAACTTAGCAATCATGAAATAATTATAAAATATGTTATTAATTAATTATTGGATATATATCGCCCATTAGATTCAATAACGTTCGAATATTATTAAAATCTTAAAATTAAGTCCAAATGGTTAAGAGCCTTTATTTTCTTTCCATCTTTACTGCCCAGTGAAAATAGCTGTATTTGATTGGTTGAAATGGAATCGACAATATTCGGATTGTTCTGTAACTTAAAAAAATGTTTTTTTTTAAACACATTCTTCAAATACAACATTTTTAAACAAAATTCGTTGACCGATAGAAACCATTTTTTCATTATGTGGAATTATCCACATTTCATCGACACCGCTTTAAAAGACAAGGATATAAAAATATAATTTAAAAAAAATGTAATGATTTGAATTTTAGTTTTTTTTTAATTCTCTATTTAAGTTCCATTAAATTCATTTATCCATAAATTTATGAAGTAACGATTATTCCAATCTAGCCAATAATATGCAAAAATTTAATACATGGACTGAGGGTGCTTGATGGAATTTCTACATAAAATTAGAACTGTTGTTCTTCAAGCATTCGTGTACTCTAATGCCTGAAGATGCCGAAAGGCGAAACTTGGGTCGTTAGTGATAAAATATATGGAAATGTACAAAACCTCAGCAATTCAAATCTAACAATATGCGTCAATAAAATAAGAAAATAACCTATAAATAATAATTTCATTAAACGACATAATCACTACATTTGGATAAAACGCAACACTAAAAAGAACATCGTTTCCCATTTAAAACAGCAACCCCTTGTTTGATTCCACCACCGTTAGAAGGGTGGAAATCCTATTATGCGTTCCTTACCGAATTTGAGCCATAAAATAAATAAATCACGGTTTAATCCTTAAATCGAGTGTTATCGCATATCAAAATCACGTGCGACAACCGCTCTCAAAACGACCAACGGCGAGAAAATTGTTATACCTAGTTTAAGTTCTTGCTATTCATAAACGGTGGGTACCACAAACTAGAAAATTTTGAAAACGGCGTAACTCTTAATGGTGGCATAACGACGTATTATTTATAAATTACACCGCATAAATATCTGTGAGCCGCTGCTATCGTGTAAATGTTTAATAAATTTTTGTGGGCCTTCTATTTCTCATCCTTGAATCGTAGTACCACTAAAAGGGGATATTTATCCTTTTTCAACAACCATTTCTCATGCCTCAAATAACAACTTTTTGGAAAACAGTCCTAAATTAAAGTAATAGGTTTAAGCATAAGAATTACGAAATTTCCAACGACCATGATTTATACAAATTTGTAATTTTTTATTTTATTTTACGAAATCTTAAATAAAAAATACTTTTCTGATAAATAGCAGACAATTCAAATAATTGTATATATTTATAAGGTCTGCCTGTATAATAGACACTAGATGATCTAACGTAGATCACCCGTGGCCTCAGCGTGTTTGAAGAAATTCAGTTTTAATACTGATTATATGGAGATTATAAAAATATTTACACAGAACAGTGACCGATTGAAAGCTAACATCGAATTATTAAAAGCGGGTGCCGATTATTGAAACTAGAAACAAATGATCAGTAAATCCTCTGGATTAAAATACAAACTAAAAACTAAACTAATATTTAGACGTGAAAGAGGTGAAAACCTGTTGTGAAAAAGAAACCTGCGGTAATATCTGTGTGCGAAAGGAAAATACTATCCTCATCTTTATCAGTGGTGTCTCAATGACGATTTCTTAATAAAATAAGTACATCCACTTATTGAGCATTCATTTGTGTGTATCACAGTAAAGTTTCCGTTCCAAAGCACGCCACGTGAAAAAATATCATAATTTCATTGATATGATATAATATTATAATCGATAAACCATAGATATGATTCAAGTCTATTCGAATTGGATTTCTGTACACAAATTTAAAATTATTCTAATTTTAAATTGAATTTCTGGTATATCGGATAATATTTTTTGTTTCGAATAATTTTATATGACGATTGTGCATACGACCGAAAGAGAAAGTTATTGTTGGTCGCGATAGTGCCGGCACGCGCCGTTAATTCGGAAACGGCGCTCTCTCTGCCTGCGCAGACGCACTGATAAGAGAACCGCCTAACCCAAAACTATAATAATGTGTTTATTTAAAGGATTAATGGTTAAAGATCGACCGCCATTCAAGCAAATGGTCTCTTGTGTGTTACTATCGGATTTGGGGTTCAATATAAACCGCTGACACTTTATTTTGATCTAGTTCTATTATATCACAAATGTACCTACATAACATTATGTTGAAATGATACAACCAATGGCTTAAGGATAATAGGTTTTATAGACCTCTCAAAATTGATCTCGTGCCGATATATTCTCATAATCTAACGATTCGTCTTGTAGAAAAATATGTTCGCTTCAAGAATATTCATTTACGTACATTGTTTTTAATGAGCCAAAATTCAAACCATTAAGTAAACTAGGTAAGATTAGGTACCTGTTTTTGTGAAAAGAGAAAACAGCGCTAGTGTCACTATCCATGAGTTTATTAAATAGTTGTCAAAATATTTGCAGGTCTAAGAAAAAACTTTGAAAACAGTTCATTGCACAAAATGAGCGTATTACATATCTATAAAATATATATAAACTCACCAAAAGGCGTAAAGCTTCCGAATCCCCATAAATAAATATAACTATTATTTTTCTGTATACAATTTCAAGTAGGTTACATATAAAAGTTGTATATCTAGTTTTTTACCTCTCAGTTACGCCAGTTAACTAGATAACATATTATTATACACATAAATTTATCACTTTTAAGGTGCTAATTATCAATTATTGGTAGAAAAGCATTATATTTTTTAATTAAAACATAATTTGTTTGTACTTCTTCCACATGTTCATCAGGACCAATTTGGAAGCCAAAGATTTTTTTTTGATGCTCCTGGTTGATCATCATTGCATATTCACCATGACTGTTTAGTTTCAATGTTAATTTTCAAAAATAATACACAATTCGTGTGTACTTACGTCCACGTATTTATAATGAACAGCACCGGTTTCGCTCATCACGAGCATTATCAACTGATTTTGTTTTATTTCTTAAAATATAATGTCTTTCCACCAAGAATTGACAGTTAACACCTTAGAAGTGATCAATGTTAATTGCGTATTTATTATTTTTAAATGTTTCACTAATTTCTTTTAAAAATTTCCCAATCTGCTATTTTGTTAATGAATATTTATGCATTAGCTTAAAATCATTAAATTTTGCTCAGATAAAGAATTTTTAATATGGCTTTATTTTTGATTTCAAATTAGTATTTATTGATTTGTAATAGGTCCTTAGCATTTTAATTGCAGACTGTTTAATTTCATTTATATATAATTTGTTTAATTACCTGTAAATTCTTGTCTTAGTTCATGAACCAACTGTCTTGTGAAACTTCTAATTGATAACATTCAATTTTATATAAATAGCCCTGTTATGATCATTATACACATATAGAAGTAGTAAAAACAACTTGGGTTTTATTTTTAAAACACAATTTTACCTCGGAAAGATTACGTTAGAGCTATAGGCTTCCATTCTGAGGTTTAAAAAGTGTTTTTCTAATCGATATAAAAATTCTCATCAATAAGCATGGGCTCTAATAAAGTTGTCAAACCAAAAATCAATACTGAAAATAAGGACTAATAGAGGGATTAATTGAATAACAACCAGTCCTATAACCTCCATGCCATCACTGAAAAATCAAAACTGAAAATAAGGAATAATAGAGGGATCAATTGAATAACAACCAGTCTTATAACTTCCATGCCATCACTGAAAAATTGAACTTAGCAAGATAAAATTATTATTATTATACAAAATTCCGTTTTTAAAAGCAAAGCGCTCCCGTCGTGTTTTATGAATTTTAATTAAATTGTTATATAATTAATTAAATAAGGTAATTATTTAGATATCTACAGCTAAGATGATAAATTAGCGAATTCCTGGACAGGCGAAGTACACCCCTTCCGTCTCATTCCCACCTCTAACAATGGACGCTTACGATTATTAAATTCTTACTAAGCCTTATTAAAAATATTTCATGAAATATTTTCTACCCTTTCACCTTTACTTTGACTTTCCCGCTCGTCACTACAACAACTTTTTACATTTCAAGCAAATTTCTGTAATGAAATATTTTATTTAACAAACAATAATAAGAGACTTTTAATTTGTCATTTTTTTAATACTCAGAAATTAAGGGTACAGAGTAACTTAGATTATAACTAAAGATAAAATTGATAAAACACAACTTCACAAATTAATTGACATTAGAGGAATAATTGCATAGTTCTATGATTGGAATATATAATGGATATGAATTATATCTATGGTGTTTTTGTCAATTGATGTAAACCTCGAAAATTCAAAAATGAGTTAATGATTGGATCTCATTTTATAGATTACAGAGCAGGTCTCGGTAAATGATTTAAATTATAAAAATAAATTGATCACTTTTTGGAAGGGAAACATCATTTTACATTGGTTTTAGATTTAAAAATTCCCTCCCGGCCACTTGATGTAAGCCACTATTATACCGACACTTCCTACATATAATCCCGTATCTGCAAACATCAGAATTTACACGAATCCATTTCAAAGATTCATAACGAAACATATCATATAATCAAATTTGGATTATTGAGATTTTGTACACTTCCATGTATTTTGTCACTAAGTGTACAAAACTAAGTACATACAAAAGTGCACATGGAAGTGTACAAAATCTCATTAATCCAAATTTGATATTGAAATTCCATCAAGCACCCTCAGTGGATGTCTTAAATTATATCATATAATGTTTTCGATAAAAACAGTTTTACTCTCTCCTGGACAATCTCAATTTTGAGGGTTACATCAATTGGTCATAACCGTCGAATTATTAATAATGACTCTTTATAAAGTAAATCAACAAAGGTGGTAATATCGTCGATCGACATATAAATATTTTTTCCATATACTTTTAAATTATGCATACAAATCATGAAATACTTACATGATTTATATGCATATTCTAAAAAAACACTGTTGAGTGATTTTTTTAAATTGTGTATATGATTAGGCGGTTTTAGTATTCGTTTTATATCTTTACTTGAATAAGTAATAATAGGAAACGAAATGCTTATTTACGTCTGTTAATAATGTTAATTCCATTCAAAAAATCACATTCGAAGTAACTAACGATATGAAAGTAAATATAATTTTATCTGATTTAATTTTTATGTTTATATTAATACGATTACTGCACATGAAAAATCTCATGTATTACTGAGTTCCTGAAAATTGTTAATAACCAAAAACTATTCAAAATCTAGTCACCCTAGCGGAGCGAACTAAACGAGTGTTCAAACCAAACTCTTTTTTTTTCATTTGTCTACATACATTTTCAACAAAAGAAAATACTTCTATGAAAATAAAAATAAAAATTTCACTTTAATGAACCGAAGGAAACAAAAGGTTTATATGAAAATAATTTTTTTTTATGCTACTTTGTTGGAACAAATGGATGTATACCTTCTTGAAAATAATTAATATTATCTTTGTTTAGGTGTACGAATTTTAAAATTCAGTTAAAACGAAAGGTTACATTTTTTTAAACATGCATAATGTCTGAGATTTCAACTACATAATTGGCGATTATCTTGAAGAAAATAGTTTTAACAGCCTAAATTAAATCGATTTCAAAATCTCGCGAGGCTCACTGTCAGACATAAGCCAAGGGCCAAAGAATATCGTAAGGAAAGGCAGACTTTTTCGGTGAAAACTTGCAGATTCGAAAAATGGCTAAAGACCTCAGCGTCGAATCTAATGGCAGTTTTCCCCAGTTCTATTCCCAACGGTGTGATCTGTCGAGACGTTCCGATAACTACGATCCGCCTTTGCACAACCAACCCAAGAAACTTTCGCTCACTGCTCCCCACATCACCGATTTGTTCAATGCATGTTTGTTTATTTGGAATATAATTAGCTGCAACAAATTATTTGGTCAGTTACTAACTTCATAATAGGTCAGTAAGAAATAATAAATCGTCAGTAAACAATTGCCAAATAAATATAGGTTAGGATAAGCTTATTTTATTAACTGACCACGTGTATACTGACATTTATCGAATTAGTTATTAACTTATTGGTTTAGAAATGTAATAGTATAATAATTATGTAAAGGTATTTTTTATATGAGATATAGATAGAACTTTCAAATAAAATAAAACATTTAATAATCGTGGTTATGCTCATTATATTGGATTCATTGACAAGTTTATTAATGCCATTAGCTTTTTTCCGGCATGTGGGCGCTGCGGCTGACTTGAACAAAGCGCAATCTCGCAGTCCAATTTTCAAGCACATTATGAAACAGCTGCTGCCATATATCGGCGATAACGCGGTGAATGTTGGTTTCAAGGTCTTTAAGCGTTGCTATTTATCGACGTAGACTTCCGACTTCACATACCCCCACAGAAAGAAGTCCAAAGGTGTTAAATCACATGATCTCGGTGGTCAATTCACAGGTCCATTCCGTGAAATTATGCGCTCATTGAAAGTTTCCTTTAGCAAATTGATTGTGGCGTGCGCTGTATGGCATGTTCTACCGTGTTGTTGAAGCTCGTTTACATTATGGCTATTCAATTTTGGAACGAAGAAATTGGCAACCATAGATCTATAGCGCTCTCCATTGACATTAACGTCCTGGCCGGCATCGTCTTTGAAAAAATATGCATCAATGATTCCACCGGCCCATAAAGCACACCAAGCTGATATTTTTTGTGGATGTAACGGCGTTTCAAAAATGACTTGTGGATTTTCGTCACTTCAAATCCGGCAATTTTGTTTATTGACCAAGTCATTCAACCAGAAATGAGCTTCATCTCACCGAACAAAATTTTTCGGTAAAAGTCAGGATCAGATGCAATTTTTGTTTCGCCCCATTCACCGACGTTGCGACGCACACGATGGTCAAGTGTTGCGTTCATGGTGAAATGGCTAACAAAACTGAGCACAAATCGGCTGTCAGCTGTCAAATTGGGGGTCACTGAAAAAAGTGCTGCCAGTTTAAAAAACAAACCTCTACAAAAAACACCCTTTACATATTGTTAAGAGGAATAAGGTTCTGCTCTACAGTCACATATAATCTTTTGTTCTTTTACACTAGCAGATGGTGCATCTAAAAGTATATTCTTGTACCATACGAGTCTTTCATCTTCAAGATTCTGCCAGTCATCAAACATTATTTTTAATAATTTAATATCATCATTTTTCTATTCTACTGATATCAAATGGTATAAAGGCAGATTCTCTATTCGCTCGAATAGGTTAACATTAAGATTATTTTTATATTCTATTGTAATTTCGCCTATAGATTTTACTGTGGATTATCGCACCTGATATTAAATTCATTTTTTTGAATTTTGCTCCTCATATTTAAAACACTTTTCAATATAAAGCGTCCCCAATATTAAAAATAATTTCAAGGTTTTTTTTTTAACTAAGAGTTTTTGAAAAAAATTCTTCTCCAGATAACCAAAAATTAAACATTTTAACTGAAATAAAAACGTTTTTTAATCTGGATCTACAATTATTATTACTTGTTCATCATCACACGAATTCATTGCTCAAAAGCTATTATTTCTACGGAATTTGAACAATACAATGTTTAAATAGGTATATATTTATGACATGGATTTACAGTTGTATTTTTTTCAGTTTTTTTTTGACTACCGAGAAAATTTTTCTGTTATAAAAACCAGATTTAATTAATAATTTTTATCCAAAAACTTTAATTTAATTAATAAATTGTATTTTTATCATTTGATAATGCTCGCGATTAGTGAAGCCGGTACTGATCGTTACAAACATATGGAATTAGTACAAACAGATCGTGTTTTATTTCAAAAATATAATGCTTTTCCACCAAGAATTGACAGTTAACATCTAAAAAGTGATTAATATACAAGCTGAACCGAAAACCGGAACTGAAGCGATATAACTTTTTTTACCGAACCTGAGCGAAAACCGGAACGAAAAAAATAACGGTTCGAGTCCCTAATATAAATACTAAATTCTATTATGTTTTTGTAGTGCAGTGTCATCTTTTTGTTTTATAAAGAAGCCATCTTAAAATTGCAGATCTCTCTAATCTTCATAGACTAACTTGCAATAATATTGCCACTGTTCGCAAGCAAAAAAATTAATTAAAATTTCGATGAATGATAAAATTTTGATCGAGTCTATTTCTTATTAGTTTGGGTTAATATCTGAATTATAAATACGTAAGACCCGTGCTTACCTTTAACTATGTAATACTTATAAATGTATATCCATCCATAACATCACGGTCTTTCAGAAAAAATGTGAGATTTTTGAAGCTCCCAAATATGAGGAGAAAATTACAATTTTATGAGTTTGTCCGTATTGGATTCAAGCCCGTGAACACCACAACTGTATAAAACAAAATCTCAGGAGTATTGACAAGTTGGCTACAAGACGATAGTAAATTAATAAAGAAATATTTTTGTTGCAATATAATATTTAGTCAAATTTTGTATCGTCAACTGCGATTATTTCACCTGTCAAGTGCAATTCCGCCTAATAAAAATTGTTTTTTTATATAGCGAAAACTTATTTTTATACTTGAGTAGGCCAAAAATTTGTTTATGACATTACTCTCAATAGTCAGTTGATCACACTGAACCTTTTATATATCTATAATTTCTTGTAAGATATTTTAAAAGTTTACTTTTAATGGTGTGTGCATATACCTACAGCTACCTCAACTGTCAAAAATCATCATTTATCTCCCAAAAATATAATACGTTACCATAGAGATATTTTTACTCTTCATTCCATTATATGTTAGCAATTAGAATGCATAGCAATACTTAAATAAATCGAGTTTTTTAAAGACTTTAAATACGCCAGACGGAGTTGTACCAAATAGCGAAAAGGTTGCTTTGGGGTTATTTTTAGGTAGTATATTTTAGTAGGTATTTGGGTAGGGTCATCTGTGTTGTCAACGAATCAGTTCAAACATGGTACAACTACATTATCGACAATGGTGTGTAAAAGAGTAAACTGAAATTAGTAAAAAAACATATTTTTACTGCTAATTTCTGAATGCTTTTTAATTTGGAAAGAAATTTCTAAATACTAAAAATAAAATTATTAAAGTAAAGGTGAAAGCTTTATGTAGTGTTAACATCACAAAATAATAAAACAGCTGACGAAAAATTCCCTCACAACTATTTACTCATGACATGAATCAGAATGACGTCTTCTGACATTTTGATAAAAACATTGTAAGTCATGTAGGTAGAAGATGTGTTGTGAATGTTTTTCATCATTTCTGCGCCAATGGAGGGCTTGGATACGTCCACTTTGTGTGACGGTTTATGCCTTAATTATCGTTATCGTCGTCCCAATTTTAATCGTAAATTCTATACACAATGGCTTCAAGAAGAGAGACCAGGGATCTCTGGTTGGAGGCGGCTTTGTTTTGCTGGCCATCCCTATTTCGATCTGGCAGATAACTCAACACGTAGTGCATTATACGAAACCTACTTTGCAAAAACCGATTATCAGGTATTTAAGAAAACTTTAAATAACTATGGTGCAACATTCTGCTTCCCTAATCAGCGGAATCGGAGAGATTTACCTTAAACGTTTCAAACTGTTACCGGACTATTAAAGAACTTAAACAATACATTTTCCTTAGTAGACGTTATTATTTAGAGACTTACGCCTTTTTTTATTTCGATAATAAATATTCCAGGTCAAATAACGGTAATTCATAACATTTGTACCTAAATAATTATGCGTGCATCAAGTTGGTTATTATCACTTTCGCTTGATATGTTGTATGGCCTTAAATGACGATTTTAATAACTTTTCCAATTCTAGTACAAATTCGTAATTTTTCGACATAATGAATTTTAATGGAGCACAGTCAATAATTGTTGGTTATTAATTAATTTTAAATAATTTTAATATATCTATATTTAAAGTGTTTATACATCAATATATAAACAAATCATTCAAAAAGCTACCCATTTATTATAAAGTAAGTGTTGCTACATGGAATCATCTTACGTTTACATATTGGATGTTATGGAAACTTTATTATATCAGTGGATATGTAAATTAAATTATATTTCATTTAACATATTATTATATAGAAAATAATAACGATTTTTAAAATAAATGATAATTAGTTATAGTAAACGTCATGTATATTTTTTTATATATTTATATATTATCTGTGACTTTGTTTCTTATAGAATCTTATGGATGGTACCGATTTATGCTGTTAACGCATGGCTTGGCCTCCAATTCCCAGAGCAGTCAATATATATGGACTCACTTCGAGAGTGCTACGAAGCATATGTTATCTACAATTTTATGAAATATTTACTCAACTATCTGAACCAAGATACAGATTTGGAAGCATCTCTTGAAACAAAACCACAAGTCTACCACATCTTTCCATTATGTTGTTTAGCACCGTGGGAAATGGGAAGGTAACTGATTCTTAATTATACGATTACAGGGTTTTGGTTATTAAAATAAGTTTTTTGAGGAACCACCTCTTGGCTTCAGTAAAAATATTTTTTTATAACATCAAAAGGGTCTAAATTCAACAAGGATACTATTTTGTAATACATAAGAGTAAAATCCACTCAAAAGCAAAAAAAATGCAGCCTAATCTCAAATCAGTTACGCAGAAACAAATATATCTCCAAATAAACTATTTATTTTATATTTATGTTCCTATTACACCTTTTAATGACCGTGTTATCTTTTCAGGGAATTCGTCCACATGTGTAAACATGGCATTTTACAATACACAGTGGTGCGACCGTTTACGACAATACTGTCTGTTGTATTTGAGCTATGTGGAGTGTACGGAGAAGGAACTTTCAAAGCAAATGTAGCATTTCCGTACATGGTTGCAATGAACAATTTATCACAGTTTGTTGCAATGTACTGTTTAGTATTGTTCTATAAAGCCAATAGGGTGGAATTAAGACCTATGCAACCCATTGGAAAATTTCTTTGTATAAAGGCTGTTGTATTCTTTTCGTTTTTGTAAGTATTCTTTTTTTAGACATAATTAATTATCCTTTTCAACCACTTCCTGGGGCCGTTCGCGCATATATGAAGAAAAAAAGTGGTATATGCGTGAAAGCCACTACAGCAGAAAAACATGATCTTGACTATGAAATAAAAATCTGGGCTATCAAGCTTATACCCGTGAATAACAATTTTACTGTTTCGGTCATCCGCACAAGAAAATACATGCTTCCACAGCATACACAGTGATTTCATTTATAAAAAAATAAAGACAGCTAAAATCTTTAAGACTAGTACAGTGAAACTTATTGAATGGTTTCATTGTATGAAACCAATCAATAAGTAAATGTCAGCTTTCGCGGTTCAATTTTGAATGATTGATAAAAAGAAACTTACGCACATTTTTGTGTACAATTTCACTATGTGGCATGTGGATATGATGCTAAAATTTAGTTGGGATATTATCAACAAATGTCACAAATGGAAATAATAATAAAAAATCCGGGAATTTTTATGATTTCCATTTGTCACATCTGTAGATAATATTCAAACAAAATTTTAGCATTGTATTCACATGCCACATAGTGTAATTTTATGTAAAAAATGTGTGTAAGTTTTTTTTTATCAATCATTGAAAATTGATGCACATAACATAATAGATAAATAACTGGTTTATTTATCTATTATAATACTAATGAGCATATTCTGAAAACGAATATAAAATTAAACAGATTATTGCAAAAGAGTCACCCGGGAAGCGGTTAAGTTGGTTCACTTGATCTATGAAACATTGGCTTGATTTGTCAATAAACAATTTTCACTTCAAGGATGACGTAAAAAATGCATTCAATATTATGTGACCACACTAGACAAGCAAATTTCCATACAGCTTAGACACAAAATCTTGTTCAATACTCCCAAATTTAATTATTATTTGAAGCCAATGAATGCTAAGTAATATCATATATTTCTCAAAGAAAGTTTTAATTCCATGATTTTTTTTGCAGCCAAGGATTTCTTATAAATATTCTAGTGTATTATAAAGTAATTTCGTCAATATTCGACACGAATGACCAAGAAACTATCAAAACCATTTCATCAGAATTGCAGGTATTTAAAATTGTTTTAATTAATTTAATTAAAGTTGTCTAATGCTTATATCTTCTATATAAGCGTTAGACACTGTTTACTGTCTCTCAGTTCGAGTCCATTCGTGTGCTCGAATGCCTGAAGATGCCGAAAGGCGAAACCCGGGTCGTTAGTGACAAAATACATGGAAGTGTACAAAATCTCAATAATCCAAATTTAATATTGAAATTCCATCAAGCACCCTCAGTCGATGTCTTAAATTATATATATTTTACGTAAAATGATTTATTTTTGAATTTCTGTCTTTCGATGAAGGTGTATGATGCTTGAAAGAAGAAATATTTTGGTATAAATAATTCCAAACGTGAAAAACTGACATTTAAATTATCCAAAGACCGATGACAGTGTAATCCAATTAAAATGCCAAATATTGTTTGCTTTAAACCAGTTAGAAAATTATCACTTAATACTCTTAACTGTGCTCATTTTCAGGATTTCCTTATCTGCATTGAAATGTTTTTGGCAGCAATAGCGCATCATTATAGCTTTTCATATAAACCGTATGTCATATCAATGGAAGACACTCCATCGTGTTTCGGTGCTTTTCTTGCTATGCTTGATGTCTCCGATGTCACAAATGATATATCAGAACACTTGGGTGTAGTTAGTAAGTATCTTTCTGAAAGGTCAAATCAACTAGATTGTCATAAGGTATTTTCAGTTGCTTTTAATAAATCATGTGCACATACAAATCAGGCCAGGCCTATAATACCTCTCTGTTTAGCTATCCTTGACACTTAAATGAGCAGAATGAATGTTTTTACTGACATTAATTAAATTAGGACACTTATTGAAATAAAATATAATCCCATAAAACAATATTCGAACTAAACTAAACTTTTGTTCAAAATTATTTTGAAAATGAAAGGAAGTAGTTGCTTACCTTATTGTATAATATACATATATAGATATTCTCAAACCTTTTTTGAAGAAATCATTTCGATTAATCAGTTAATGATTTTCTATTATTTAGTAAATTACATTATTATGATGAATTTTAGGTAGTTCGTTAAGTAGAAGAATCAGAGGAAAATCAATGTATAACCTGGCAAGGGGAGACGACGAGAGTTCAAGACTCGTCAGTAGCTAAGTAGGCCCGTCAAATTCGAGCGCTAACACATCTATCAACAGCCCTACGTACACGGATGAGGCTATCGCACCTAGTAATACCGAAGTATTCATCCGAAGTACTTACGGTTCAACTGGAATAACGGGAATGGCTGAAAAGGAATCAGATGACAAAGACCATCAAGATGTCGATAACTCTAGCAAGAGTTGTTAATAAGCCTTAAGATCAAAGCAAAAAATGTGATAAAATTAATTCAAAAAAGCTTTTTCTATTATTTCTTATTTTCTCGGTATGCTTGTACAGCCTAAAAAATAATAAATTGTATGCCAAAAATGTTTTCATAATATCATGTATATATTACATTGCAATGATCAATGAATTATCGATTTCCTTGGAGGAATATCACAAGAAATGGAGATGGGTTTGTAAAACGCAAGTTTTATGATTTCTTTGATAGAATCAATTGACTAGTGACATGCTTCTATCATCTAGCTACTTCTTAAAGGAAACGCCAATACATCAAAATAATCGTGAATTATTTAGTTGTAATCACTGCTGGCTGTTATTTATATTTTAAAATAATGGGTATATTTTTTGTTTTCACTTCGTAATAGTATGTTTCTTAACAAATTCCCTAGTACAGTCCGTTGCTTAAAATGTCTTGAAACTCATTTCCTCTTGAATGAATGACAATTATGTTTGCACAAAAACACTTGATTTTAATTTACGGGCGTCTCCTCTAAGCATTCAAAAAGTAGCTCAATGCATGCTGTCAATAAATCCGCATTTTGTCTTCTGTGATATTGTGTTGAATATGAATCAAATAGTATGATATCAAATTCAACAAATTAGTATACTTATAGCTTAATAATATTCGTAGAACTTTTGGTGTTTTTAATTGAATATAAAATAACGTATCCAGTGAAAATATAAATCTTCAATTTACTATCATTATTATTATTCAATTATTCACATTTTTTTTTTATCATTGATCTTAAGTATTTTGTATTTATTGAAAATAAAAAGTGACTTATAAATATTCCAGTAACATCCGAGATGATTTTTTTTACTTTATTACATGTATGAAAAAGTCGTTTTCGTAACCACATTGCCTGCGAATTTCAAAGTATTTCCCAAAGATATACATACTATTTTTCTAGAAAATCGGAAAGTTTATATTAAGTAGTTATCGTTCTGTTAGTCTAGAATTCCATTACCAAATACCCTATCGAATATACTGCATATGTACGTAGGTAATATTCCTCCAGGGTAAATTACAATTCCACTATGTCAATTGAGATCTGACTAATTTTTATAAAAGTATTTATTCATTTAAATGCAAAACACTTGTGTTTTTCAATATGTATCGCTGTTTAGATCATTATTTGACATAATATTTTTCATAATTCTATATATTCTCATAGCAGTAAATGTTTCGATTGTGTGTTGTATGCCTTTACTATGAAGAGTGCTTAAATGTCTGCCACCTTAAGTACTCGAGTAATCAGTAGTATAGTGCCAAAAAAGAAACATTAAATTATTTTTTCATTTGAGCAAGCCAATCTTTATACTCTTATTTGATATAAATGTTCATCAACAGTGCACAACCTTAATATGTAATAGTGCCATGGCCTTGTAAGATCCTGTGTTCATTATTTGAAATTTTCATTTATTTTAAAAAACTGACATTATTTTATCACAATTTTATTAAATATCAAAAATTCAAATTTGAGACTTCTATAATTAAACATGTATTATTAAGTTACTTATATTAAACACTTTTTTCAATATATTTTGTTTTATTACATTTCTGTGTTAAGTTTTTTAAGCCATGTCACATTTTTACGAGGATTGTGTTTTCAAAACCTCAAACACCTGAACTCTGCAATCTTTTTCAATTACTCGTAGTATAGACATAGTACATAACGATTTTTATCACCCCAGGCAAATTTTTCTACGTCCATAATATATAGTTTTGTGTAGTAATTACTAAAAATTTACAAAAAAAATCAATTGAATAAAAAATTAGCACACTAAGTACTCACGAGTTAATTGACCTGTTGTGAACATGCACCCTCGCTTAGGCATTTTTGATTACATGCTTTTCGCATGGTGAAAAAAAATGGACATCTGAAAGCTCATATCGGAGTTGCTGTTGAATCAAATAATTTTCAAAGAAAATAATAAAACAAGAGAACATTAAAAATGTTTATTTAATTCACACATTTAAAAAATTTGTACACTGTAACCAAATATCTGTTCTTAATATATTTCAACATCAATGTTCTATGTAAATGTTGCTTTATGTTCCATGTTATATTTATATACAATTTTATCTGAAATCATTCCGATGCAAATGTCTATAATGTGGAACACTTATATTTATCACCTGGAGTACATGTAATAATCAATATGTATTTTGTTATCAGTCAACAATAATTTAATACAATTTAAGCAACTAACTATCTCATATCATATATTAAAATTGTTTTAGTATTTATACAAATTAAATACTACATTCGATTAAGAAAAAAACTTATTCATTCAAATATTTGGGCTAACTTAACTATGTGGTAAGAAAAGTATTGAAATATTATGAAATGTAAACTCTTAAACTTTCACGTTATCTTAAAAATATATCTTTATATTGAATCGGTAAAATGAAACGTTATCGATGAACATTACAAGCCGTGCATGACAAACGAAAATACATTGAATGCGGTCACAAGACTTTTTCTTCATATTAGAAAAGTACAAAATAACAAGCTAATATTCAATATTGCCTACTACTTGCTTAAAGTTATTATTAATACTACATCTTCGTAACTAAAATGCGCAGTTTCAATCAAAATAAAACGGTGTGAAAGAAATGCCAGTTTTCAGTCCTTGTCAAATCGTGAACGAGACGGCAGCAAAAGCAGAAAAAATAATTAAAATCGCAGTGCAGAGAGAGTGTGGATTTTCATGGTTCAACCGGGCAAAATATTTTGCAAACTGTGATAGAGTGCATGCCAATAAGTGAAACGATACAATAGCATTATTGTAAATGGCTAATGCGACTACTCATAAAAAAAAGAAATACACGAGTGCCTTAAGTTTACAAATCAACGAAAGACATAACATAGAACACAATTATGTTGTAGTGGAATCTCAGCTGATTACTTTATAACATTGTTACATCTTCCTCGCTTATTTGGTCGTTTTTTTTAGAATAATTCTCTTTCTTTAATCCATCAATTGCTTTTCACATAAGGGTAATCGAAGATGAAACTTAATGAAGAAAATATGAAAAGTAAATATTGCTTTAGTTAATGATAAGCAGGATTTTGCTCAACCGATTTCAAAGTTCAAACCACTGGAATTAAATTTGACATAAAAAAATAATCAAAATAAACGAAGACAATTGAGTACAGAAGCTGCTTTAATACAAATAAAAGAAAATCTCATTGAAAGTAAAAAGAATACTTATATATGTATATTATATTATTTATATATATTATTGTTTATAAAAACTCTGGAGAAGTAATAAAAAATCAACCTAACGTTACGTTTTCCTTCTCCGGTGTGTTCACACACTCGTTCGTTCTATCTTAACACTAAAACATGTGAACCAAATAAATCAGAAGGAAAACATCGTTACCGGGGTCGATTTTTTTGTCTCTTCACAGCGAGAAGAGTGAAATAAAATAGGAATAATACAACCATACTTCTATGGTCTGAAAGATAACACCTAACACAATATTACCAGTTATAATAATAAAATCCGATACCGCATAATTCTGCCGATGCGTAGAAAAAATAATTTGGAAGCAAAGCACAAAAATCCATGCCAGCAAATGATCGGTAGGTATATCGAAAGTCTCATTGTGAAAATAAATAATAAATATTTCGCATTATTCGGTGGAAAGGTTTGAAAGAGTCCATTGCGAAACGACTAGTGTGGAACGGTAACCTCTAATGCTCAGGTTACTCCTTACGAGGTTTTCTTTTACGCGGCATGTCGCCGGAACCATCATTTTCACCAGATGACTCGGTTTGCTGTTGAAAGAAAATTAATTACTACAAAATATACAATGTTGGCTGCAAGAATTAACTGTTGCAAAAGTTTATAGATGTAGTTTGCGATAAAAGAAATTATAAAATATCACCAATGTCATGACAGGTGAAAAAAATTTCATATGGTAAAAAAAATCTGAAAAAAACATTATAGTAATTTTAATTATAGTTTTTTACCTCTAATAACTGTGAACGAAATTGATTTTATTTTTCAATAACGTAAAAACTACATGGAATATGTCATGGATTTTCACAACAATTTCGATTTAGCTAAAAATGGATGATTCGTCCTTTATACAAAACATCAACATCATTCTCATTCCTATGTTGAAAAATTCTAAGGAAATTGCTATATTTGAAGATATTACTTGAGGCAAAGGTTCCTGATCTTCCGGTTCCAGTCCTTGCTTAGTGTTAGCAGATTGAGAAGTGTCTTCTTCATCTTGGGATCCCTCTTCGTTATCCTCATTCTCAGCGTTTGATTCTTCTTCATCTAACTGTTCGTGGGGTTGATCTTCCGTTACGGAATCAGTTTTTTTAGTTTCAGCTTCTTTCTCTTGCTCCTCTTTCTCCTGCGCATGACGTTAAACATTATTTTAAAACCGTATCAGAAGACTAATACAAAATTAATTTAACACATTTTCAAAAAAACTAGCAGTTTCATACATTGTTTAAACTGGCATTTACTAGGTAGAACTCGACTATAAAAAGGTTAGCAATGTTAAGGGTGAGTCTTGCCACCATTGCTATTTCATTCTTGAAGCACAAATTTTACATTGTCTACAGGAAAAGTAACAACAAAATCAAATTATTCAGATTTTGGAAGAGATAAAAAAAACAGTCAAAAACAATCAGCTAGAGATAGATCATAATGTGTAATCAAAGGTAAGAGTTCAAATGTATTACAATACAAGAAATCAATGTCTTGGCACACAAATTTGCATTTTTAAGCCCTAACATAAATGTTAAGTAACAGTTTTGATTTCTGAGAAACAAAAGTGTGGACAAGGACAAATAAATAAAATTACTGTTGGGATAATAGCAATGGTACTTTTTAATGTGTACTGATTTAATTTATTAGGAATCAGAAATTCCGTACCAAAACTAGATTAAAAAATATATAAATTATTGAATAATATATCTTTTCTCTGCCTGAAAAACTATACAGCCTTGTAAGGTAACTGAAGGCATATTCCAAAACCCCCAATCAAACAGGCAAAACTGAAAACAAATCAAAGGCTATTGCGTGTTAAAATTCTTCAACATAAATGAGGGAAACTAATTTTACAATCCTTACCTGTGATGGAACGCAGCACATGAAGATAATGAGTCCAGTGAGGAGAGCAATGACCAAAACATATACAGCCCAAAGCCACGGATTCTGATCGGTTGTTTTGACTATCCAACCCCAAACGCTATCCTATTAAATCAAATCCAATAAACAAATTTACTAGCAATACAGGGATGAAGAAAAGAAGCGGCTATTTGGGAAGTAAAAAATACGTGAAGGAGGAATCTTCATATCCAGGTAGGCTTATAACTACAGTGACCATTACATGGATTATATTGGTTATTTAACCTCTCGGACTCTTTTACGTAGATACCAGATGTAAATTGAAACAGGAATAGAGCAATATACGAAATATAAAGCCCACCAGCCCGGCTTGTAGTTGAGCGATTTCATGATTCGACCCCACAGAGACACCTATCGAAAATACGTCAGTATTCAACTACCTTGTAGGTTAATAAGTGGACACATACTATATTAAAAAACTTCATCGAATGCAATTTATGAAACATGAAAACTGCAAAAACAATATCACAAACATTTAAAAAAGGCAGATTGATATACAGTAGTGTAAAACTTTTATTATTTAAAATGTGTACATGAAAAGGATAAATACCGAATCCGAGTCCAACTTGCTGACTTTAAGATGGAAGGTTTGCTGGGCCCAAGAAAGTGCTGCGTCTTCATCGTCAGTGATAACAATATTGTCGAACAACAGGCCTTGTGACATTGACCAAAGTTCAATTCCAACGGCGGCCTGATAAACACACATTCAAACAGAACGGTTAAAGCCTATAATATATGAACAAATAAAGAAATAAAACGCCACAGATAGACATAACTCATTATCATGAAATATACTGTGATTATCAATCGCTATAGAGGTATGAAAGTTTGCAGAATTTTATTTATACTTAATAAGGCAAGTATTAAAAAGCTTACAATGGTAGTCATCTTGAATGGTTTTTCATCCTTGAAGAAGTGGGGATTGGGAATCTTCTTTGGCAGCCATTTACCCTGATATTGAGGATTACTAATAAGAGGTGCTCTCCAAACTCCCTGTAATATATACAAAACAAATTATGAGAAGAAGTGACCAACTGACATCACATTATGTCATTTTTCAGTATCCTTTTAAATGCAATGCAATCTTTTCCACCTTATAATTAGGATTAGTTATCAAAGGTGCACTCCATCTTCCGCAGCCCGGAGCGTTTGCACATTTCGGATTCTCAACTAAAGGCGCTTCCCATTCTCCATCCATCTCTACATCCCAATCCGATGGTTTTTCTCCTGTCGGATCTGTCAAAATCAAAAATATATATTATCAAGTAAAGTCGGAGGCTACCGAGGAAATCTGAGTAACAGTGATAAAAAAAACTAATCAATACGGATATGAATCGCATAAAACACGAGACCTGCCATGGATCGCAGAACGGTAACCACGGGCATTTACAACTCGGCCACCGGTTATAAATAAAAAAAAAATGACAAAATTACCAGGAATCATTTCCAATTCATCGTCTAACCAACCGTCGGGTTTGACGGCTTGAGGGTCAGGTAATTGAGGAGGCGCAGTCTCATCCCAATCCGATGGCTTTGCTGCTGATGGA
Source organism: Himalopsyche phryganea (assembly GCA_022494535.1). Lineage (NCBI taxonomy): Eukaryota > Metazoa > Arthropoda > Insecta > Trichoptera > Rhyacophilidae > Himalopsyche > Himalopsyche phryganea. The sequence goes on along the minus strand of JAGVSL010000010.1, from coordinate 3,232,608 downwards.
TCGGAAATCTAAATGATGGTACAAAGATGTAACAATATTACTTTACACTGACAAATTATTGTTATTTATTGAGAGTCATTATTTTTATCATAGAAAGAGAATGAATTTGTTAGCTTTGAAGCTATAAAAATTATCATACAGATAAAATGATCGATTGCATCAATTGATAATAAAAAAATTGATTACCCTCTCTCTGTCATCCCAATCGGCAGGTTTAAAATCATTAGGATCATCGATTTCTTCTGGCGGATTCACCGATGGAGTGAAGTCTTCCAGGAGAGATCCAGAGTTGACTTCTTTGTTGTCCAACAAGACAGAGAAGCTGTTATCTGGTTTGATGATGAGAGTGTAAAGATGTGGCCTTTTATCTTTAAATGGCTCTTCTAGGCGATCACTGCAAAAAATTAAGGATTGGTCAATAACTAATCAACAAAACAAATAAAAACAATGCATTTGTTTACATCATCTATGTCGATTGAATTACACCCACACTGGAAATTAGCATTGCTGTGCGAGGGTAAATATCATTTAAAGGTTTTTAGGTACAGGTCAATTATACGGGTGCTGCTGACATTGGTAGAAAAAAAGCTGCTCCATCTTATTATAGCCATCAAGCAAATAATATAATACAAAACCATAGCTGTTATGGTACCATAACCACACATTTTTACTGACTCATAATGTGTATTCATAAAACCATTGTCATATGAGTTGGTATACTTTTGCATCACCTTTGTCAAAATCACATCTCACTCTAGACCAGTGGGTCTCATGTGCGGCCACCAGAGGATTTTTCTGTGGCCACCAACGGTTCTATAGTAATAAATATTGACATTAAAAAAATGAGTGATATAGAATAAATACATTTGTTTATTCATATTGCGTAAGTATGCAGCTCGAAAACGTATTTGTAATGAATGAATGTTTTTAATAAAATAGGGATCCTTTTTTAGATAAATATTAATCGGGATCAGTACGGTACATTGGGTTAATTTGTGCTGCAGTGCATTAAGTAGTTCAGGCTGTTGTACGATAACCAACGCTGTTCATCTTGCAATCGATCAATTATCATTGACGAGAGATTTTCCAAATACATAAAGTGTAACAGTGATTATATTCTGATTTTGTTTTTATAAATATGGAAGTATCAGTATATTATGCTATTTTTCTAATTTTGAAGGGAATTTGATACAATCCCCGAGTTAATATGGATATAAAAATATATCTATAAACAATCATTCAAAAGGATGATAGTGTAAAAATCTAATGATTTTTAGACATATTTGATAAACAAACCTGCAGGACTCTACATTACAATCCTGTCATTTACAACATTTATGACAGGATTTTAAAAATATTGTACATATTTTTAAAGAAATCATTTTAACACATTAAAATTTTCTGCCTGCGGCGCAAACTTTTACGTCGTGATGACATATGGTTAAAAAAAATTCAAGTAGCTATGAACTCCTTTTTTAGTAAAGGCATCAACCTAATATTTTATATCACTATTGGAAATTATGGCGCGGCCAGGGAGAAATTTTCCGTGAGAACCACTGCTCTAGACGTATCCATATACAACATTTTAAATTTAAATATGTATATTTCATTTCAACTTCTTCGCGAAACCCAAGCTTTTCTTTCTGGGACTGTACTTAAAAACGCTGGGCTAAACATATTTATTCAATAAATGTACTTGCTTATTAAAAACTTGGCTCTTTGCAACATACAAAAAGTCAACATTCAAAACGGGATCTGTCAAAGAAACAGATATTTTTTTATTTTAATACATTGTGTATATTCGAAAACTCTTTGATTTTGTTCTATCAACTATCGAAACTAATATTTAACTATTACTTTTTAAATTTGTGACAAATCATTTCATGTTAATACGAATATTTCTGAAATTTCATGATTATCTTTGGTAAGTCAGTGCTACATTTAAGTACGGCAGTATCAGTGGCTCCTGTATGATTAACCAGCACTGTTTTCTTTTATCTATGAGTCATCTTTTCTTGGATACATATAAAATATTCTTTACTTACTTTGGCTTTTTGCAGTGCTTTTCCTCGAGTGTTCCATTTTTAGGGTTTCTATGACGGAATATAAAATGTAATTTGTGGTCATTGCCGCACTTATCCGGGCCGAACATAATGGTATACGGTGTCTTATCATTGAATTGTTTTAGGTCTGTAGATTCTTTGCCCGAAGACAAAAGCTTAATGTATGACCCTCCGCACTCTTGACCTTCCTGTAAATTATTAAAAAAATATTTAGAAATAACTCGATAATTTGAAAAAAGACGAAACGATCATGAAAATTAATCCCACAATAGAAATAATAATTGTAGAAGCACAATAGAAGAGGACCTCACTAGGATGAGGCATTGTTCTGCAGTTTTTTAGAATTAGTCTCAATTTGAACTTAACCAACATACTAAAAATCATTTACATCGAGAACTGAAAACTATAGATCAGTGCTCCGCAACCTTTTCTCACCCACGGCGCACCTAAGCACTCATAAATATTGCGCGGCACACCACAATCCAAAAGATGTAAATTTCATAAACAAAATTTACAATTTATTAATTTGTTTTTATTTGAGGAATTTGAATTACTTATTACCCAACATATTTCTTAATAAAAGCCAAAAAAACTCTTTCATCTTTTCAACATTTAACACAATTTTTTTGAAAATTACGCATTATAAAAAAGCATTAAAAAAAGTTGTAGCTAAAAAAATGAACTCAGGTTAACTACTAAAAATAAGCTAAGCTAAGTTGAGCGTATTAAAGTATTGCCCATTTTTTGCTTAGCCAAATTCAAAATAATCTTTCCGTGTTCAATAATAGTCTCGTTGGCAGTGGTGTAGCAAGGGTTTGTTTCACCCTGGGTGCCACCGCCACCTGCCTTTTCTCCAATATTTTTGTAACTATAACAATGCAAAAGAAAGATTGCACTGCAGGCAGAAATTTTTTATGCAGATGAATATAATTTCTTGAAAAATATTTCTTAATTTTTACAATCCAGTCATTTGGATGTTATATTTAATATTAAATTTGTTTTTTGAGTCCAGCAGTTTGTTTTTCAAATATGTCAAAAAGTTACTTAAATAAATTTTACATATATTATTGGCAATGTGTAATTTCTACTGTAGGATTTTTTGTTTTACGTGCGAGATAAACCTCATTTTATTCCCCATCGTTGCAGTTGCACTATCCCTGCAAACACTAATGCAATTATTCAATCAACTATCAAAATCGTACAACATTTGTTTCAACGAAAATAATTTAAGTGGAGATCTTAGCAACCGAATGACTTAAATTTTTTCCGATATAAAATACTCGATTTTCTCTCATTTTAAGCGCACTGTGCCGCGGCACACCTGGGGTCGTCTCGCGGCGCACCTTGTGCGGTTGCGGAGCACTGCTATAGATGATGAAATGAATCAAACTGTACATTCTAATAAATTGACTGTATCGAAATATTAAAACTCCTCAAAACTATGATCTAGCACTTCACCATTCATCAGCCCCATTGCTAGATTATAATTTTAAATACATTTATTACATCACATTTAGTAGAAGAATATCAGACAAACACACATTGTGTCATATTTATTTTTTCATAATTGTTTATCACAAATCTAACATTATATTTATTAAAAGATTATTAACACTTGCTGCATTTTTTACCAGTGCACAACGAATCACAATCTGCTAACTTGAAACAGACTGCTTGGGAATTATTTTTTTCATTATATAATTCAAGAGGGTGTAATTAAAGGCAGATTTTTTGTATAGGGTTTTTATTATATTTACGATTGAAAATAACCCTTGAAATATAATATTTATTGCTTGAGAAAACTTTACATTAGAATATTATTTGTGATATTTTTTTAACCAGTCACAAATTTTAAAAAAAACTTATACTCTAGGTTGTTTGGTATCCCGGATTATGTAAATATATTTCATAGTGGATATACCGTTTGAAGAGTACACATTCTTATTTTCCACGATTGCAATTTATTTTAGGTACTTATCTTAACTGCAATGTAATTACGTGTTTATAAATTTAAAAAAGCTGTCTGTGTGTTATCCGTTGTCTGTAATACAATTTAATTATAAAATGTTTTCAATTTATATGAAAAAAAATATTTTTGAAATTCAGTGATATTTTTTGCCTCTAAAATAATAAAAATATTTGTGGAATATTTGTGGAAGAAATTTACAAAGATAATTTGTCTGATGCACCGAGCGATGCTGAGGGAAATAATGTCAATGGTGATTTTGATCAAATTGATTGAATATATCCGTAAGTCAGTATGTTATCCAGTACAAATTATATAGTACAGTATTTTGTGATTTAATTTGAGTTCCATTCCATTCAGTATCGGTTCAATGGTGCACTCCAAGCCCTGATGGTATTTACAGGAATGAAATTACCCTCGAATAACCTACAGTGCATAAATACTAACATATAATAATATGTGAGTTCAAAGAAAAGTTACACAGTTTCTTGGATGCAATAAAAATGACTTATTTACGACTTTTATTATGTAGGCACACTTGTTAAAAGTACATAAACCATGTGGCTAGTCATTATTATGTGTTTCATATTTTTTTTTTTTGTATAGTCATAAGTGGAGTCAATGCAAAGAATGATTCGATTTTTTCACTACACTATTCTAACTTTAGAATCAGCAGTTTCTTTATTTTTATACCAACATAATACGCTTCCCAACCTTTTTTTTTCAAGGAATTGCTTCAAATGGTTATAAAGATGTGATTTTTTTTCGCAATATATTTGCAAATTCGATTTGCAAGCAAAATGTGCGGGATTTCGTGTAAGTTTTATGCGAAAACGCCGGGTGCCTGAGTGTTAATGTAATAAATAAATTTTCAGCACAAACCTGCATTGTTACTTCATACTGCACAATAAACGGTTTATCCGTAAACACGAATGGCCTATTGAGCCGAGCGGCGATAGCAGCATGTTTCACCTTCGATTTTAAAACTAGTCCCATATCTCCCTTTAATATTGGCCTTTGGGGTTGCTCAACCTGCACAAATCACCAAACAATAAACATATGGTTTAAAAATAATGCAACAAATATGTCATTATATAAAATATTTTTTTTTCCATGTCCGCTTCCAATGTGGAGCATATGGTCTCCTGGAGGTATCTTAACTGAATTTTTTTACGGGAACTGCTTGACACTCAGTTGCTCAACCTCTCTTTTTTTCGAAGAGAGTAGGGATAGAAGGATAGGACTAGGACAGGACTAGTGGTTAGCTAATCGCTCTCACTACGCCCTGTGAGGATGGGATGGGTGGGAGGACTCAGACTACGAACAGAAATCCATAAATCGATTGAAAGGTCAATCTATGAAAACCGTCCACACCTGGAATTGAACCCGAGATATCCGTAACCGTAGCCAGCAACGCTACCAACTGCACCACAGACGCCGACAAAATAAATATTTACAGAATGAATTATAAAAGAATAGAATATCAAAAAAAATAACAATCAAGTATTTAAATATGAATAAAAATTATTTCTATCTTAATATCGTACCTGCCATTCTCCATCATATTTAGCAATTTGTTCATCGGCACCATCTTTCTTGGCTTGTGACAAAATCCACTTTTGCTTAAATTTATCGGGGTCATCAAAATGTTCCGCAAAGTAATATTTAGAAGGAGTTGCCACCGGACTTGTGTAATCTATGGCTTCAGTCTCTGAGCTTCCTAATTCCTAAATTTGATTATTAAAATTACAATAAGTATTAATCTGGGCCACAAATATAAACCAACACAGTTGAAGAAATTACAAAATATTGCAAAGAAATGTATTTTAATTGTAAAAGCCTGCTAGCTCTCGTCTTACCAAATACATCTGTCTATTCAGTGAAAAGGGAAATACAAACTAAATTGGCCATTTTATCAGAAATTCATAATAAACCTATTTGATTAAATTTAAGCACTAGATATGAAACTATTATAATAAAATAAGGAAATATGCTTACTAAAGTTATATTTCATGAAAAATTTAACAGAAATTACAAATTCTACACTTTTTATGATGAGTCATTTTTTTGTCACATGTTGTAATAATAATAATGTCACATATTTATGCTTCATCATAAATGCAATGTTAACATTATTTTACAAATACAGTTAAGTAATATTTTTACACAGGCAACACTACAAAATATTCTTTGGCAAGAATTTGAAATCTAATTTACTGTTTACATATGACGTTTGTATTTCACATATTATAATATAATACATTATATTATACACCAGTAAATAGTCCCAATACAATAAAATGAAAAAAAGATTTGACTTCAACAATTGAGTGATTCCTAAATCTTAGACGAGGGCTTTTAAAAGCCCATCAACTGATTTATAAAGTATAGATCAGTACTAAAATACCATTTGCATGTTTTGTTCATTTATTTAAGGTCATTTTTTTAAAAGTAAATATAGTTTTTTCTACATTTTTTTTTTCTCATAACAGCAAAATAGTTATCAAATGAACTTACCTCAGAAACCACACCATCATCAAAATCATCATCGTCATCTTGAGCAATGACTAATCTGCTGTCGAAGACAGTCCATAGTAAAACACCATAAATTCCCAATAATAAAAGATAGTTGGACCTCATCTAAAACAATTATTTTACAAGCAAATTAGCATATATGGTGGTATTACATACTATCCATCGGAAAACATGACATTATTTCAAAAGAACTATAATTAATATGATAAAACTGAATAATTAAATAAATGCATTCCAATTTTTCTGGACTTTTTATTTTACTAGAGTTACTACTGTGCTACATAGTTTTATCTAAAATATTGATACCATATATTCAAATATGTTCAGTTCAAATTACACTTGTGAAATTGTTAAGGAAATTTAGATAACATATATGTGCCCCAGATAAATATAACTTATGATACATTACCAATAAGACTGTCAATATTTGTTTAGATAGTACTTAACAACCCGAACCCTTTCAAGTATGTATGTCCTAATACCAAAAATAAATGTACCTAAAATTGCATGGCACATAATTATATCCATCATAAAAATGTTAATTCATTACAGATACAAATTTAAAAAATTCGAAGTTGTCAAATGTTAAAAAAATAATTCGGGGTCCAGTGGTTAACAGGTTCACTATCAAGTCAGCAAAACCTGCGTGTCCACCGAATAAAATAAATTTTCATACACGTGACAAAGATACAACATTTAATAGAAGTCAGTATGGGACTGGTGTTTAAAACTAAGAGTTTGTTCAACTATTCACATTTAATTTATCATATTAATGCAATTTCTTCAGCGCTGTCTTGTCATTTTAACTCTACAACCAGTGTTAAGTTTACATGATTTCACTATTCTTCTATTACGCAAATTATTGATTTTAACACGGTTATAGATATAAAAATTATAATTCAGGGTGTGGCACAATGAATGAAATGGCTGTGATGCGATAACTCTGTTACTGAAACTTAGTGAAAGTAGCGAGTGACTTAAATTTGGATTTTTTGTATGAAATATGAAATAATGAAGTATGGAATAAAATACCCAGTTTAGCGTACTTATTCTTTCTAGATATTTATTTATGATATTTTTTAACCTACTATAATGTATTTTTTTAGGCACCTGTTTACTAGCACCATTCCGACAAGTAAAAATAGGATAGAGTATACCTGGTGAGAATGACCTAAGAAGCATTTATGTAATATAACGTATAATATTATATATTAGTCGTGAAATATGTGCACTGATACTTCTTAGGATACACCTGTTATCAAATGCTATGAGCAGTAACAAGCATGGAATTCCTCAGAGAATCAGGGTCATGGGAATAATATATAATGAAGAGTACACTCATAAATGAGATTATTTATCTGGGACGGAGTATGATATGGGAAAGCCACTACCTTTGCTCTGAGTGACTAATCACTGGAGCAATTAGAAATGGACTCCTTAATTCTCCCTGACCAAGTCAGTGCATGCTACACTTGCCACATCCTACTTGAGATGGCCGTACACTATGTACTAAAATAATTATTACGGTAGCAGAATCATCAGGATTGGCTTGAGGCCGAAAATAGATGATATTGGCAGGGTTCAACAATACATAGGGACTTGTTTCAACAAAAACGTTACAGTATTCTGAAGAAGGAAACAGGAAATATACCCCCAATACCAAATCCAGATAAACCTTAAGTGCTGAAAATCAAATCCCCAAGATTTCACAGAAGATAGACCAAGAGAAGGAGAATTTCACTGGGAACTGAATAATTTACGGAATCCAAAATAAAAACTTATAGCAATGAATCTTAGGAAGATTAGTTCATTAATTTAGGGGTAATACATTACTTACTCAATAAGCATAACATTAATGTCTTTATATTACATATGAGCATTACGTTTTTAACAATAAGATTATTTTATGAAAAAGGTTTTTTCGTAAAATTGTTCAAAATATTTCAGACTGTGAAAAATGCTATAATGTAACGACAATTAGTTATAACCTAATCATTAATTTAAAGTTTTTACATATATATATTTATGTATATGTATACATACATTACTTATGGATAATGGGGCACCTTAGATGTTATTGTAAAATGTAAACCACCACTAATTTTGTGCAAAATTCAACAAAGTTTTAACAAATACTAATTAGAAACGATAATTCGCCTTCGAGCTTAATAAACGCCACATCCATTCAAGTGATTTGAATGTAAAACAAATGAAGAGAGATTATTTTGTGTGACGAAACAAATTATTTAAAAATATAATCCACATCCTGAACTTACGTGGGTACATGTCATTGGGTACATGCTTTAATTCAATTAGGGTTTGGAAAGTAAGTACTACGCCGGCGAAAGGTGGATCACACAAGTACAAGCAAAATACGGTTTTAATTGATTTTTTTTTTAACATGAAACTAGATAACCACATAGGCACATTTCGTGAATGCATACACTAATATTAACATTCCGAATATAAAAATGTGAATAAAATATTTTAAGTATTTATTGAAAAGGCGACGCTGGCGATTAGCGTCGATTTTCAGAAAACACTTGAGGAGTTCAGAACTTTGGCATTAAATTTACATGCGATATAATAGTTACAATTGTAATTATATTCTCGAAATACATAAATCGTCATACCTTGGCCCCACACACCGCTCGGCAATTTTTTCAAGTGATCAAAAATTTCATCCAATCATCAACAAACAGTTGTCACGCAAGGTATTGCCACGTTATGATTAAATCATAAATGATATCCCCTAAATTTTTTATGAACCCAAAATTTTACAACGAAAAGAGGTGTGATAATTGATTTCATTTTCTCCATCCCATTCTTATAAATTAATGAAATTTGGTTTTATTCTTTTATTTTTTGTCAAAATTATATCCAGATATTGTAATAGGTAGGGAATACAAATACGTTTTTACCTACACAGTATAGATTTTATAAATACCCCTAGGTAAAACCATTTGTCAATATATAGTTCGTTTCGATAAATATACACCTACTTATGCCCACAATATAAATTAATCTACTTAAAAAACTGTGAACCAATGCCTTGTAAGACTCAACTGTGCAAAATGATGATTGCAAATAATATTAAAGTGATGTAGGTACCTACCTATCTTATTTTAATATTGGGACCAAAAACAATGAAAAAGTAAGAAAAATTATTCCAAACACAAATATTCCGGACAATTGTTATAAAGCTCTTATAAACTTTAAAATAGATTGTATAATTATTTAATGAAGCCTATCAGTTTTTTTGTTTTTGAGGAACGCTTAATGTTTTTTGAAACTAAAGGATTTGAGCTGTTGTCAAATTTAAAAACTATTATACCAAAAAACATAATGCCGTGCTGTGTGGGATTAAAAAATGACAGTTATTAATTTCTTGACATTTCTTGGAAATTATGTCTAAAGTTTACATCACTTGAATGTTTTATTTGATGAGAACATTTATTTTTAAACCTTATTTGCATATTTATACTTCTTTTAACATACCGTTTACTCACGTATGTTGGATTTAAAGTGTTCTATAATATACATTCTCGTAAGAAATGTAGGTACCCCGGTTATACGCTTTTACTGACTCCATGACGTTACCTTTTATTGGGTAAAAGTGAGATGTTGTCTGTGTTTTCAAGTATAGTCTATTATCTATGGTAGTATGACTGATTGACGTTGACACTATTGGTTTATTATCTATGGTTGACAGTGTTGACACGAAAGTATTGTTTTGACAGGTTAATCGTACATTGAAAACGAGAACATACTATAATAATTTAAACAAAATGGAACAAAATAATTACCTTGTCAACATTATCACCCTTAATTGCTGGTTAGTGTTTATAATTTATGTCTTTAACTTGATGTTACGATTATCACTAACTAAAAATTCTAAAACACCATGGTCTTACTTAATTTATAATAATTTTCATTTACTAAAGTGTCAATCAGAGCAGTCAAGATGCTCCATTAGTTGTCCATATACTCCACGTTGGCGTTTGACATGTTTAAAAAAATGTCTATTAAAATGTCCAATCTATATAATTTGTAAATTTTGTACATTCCTTACATGAATTAGAAATATAACAAACTCAATGTTCAAACAAAAATTTAGGTAAATATGCTTAAATGCAAACTACTCCTTTTCTACCAGAAAAATAACTTAAGGCTGCTCCTAAAAACAATGGAACCCTGTCGGAAATTAATAACGGATGGAAAATTGTCAACATATTAAACATTGGAATAAGGGAAACCAATACTTTATGCAAATTTTGACGTAAATCTTCACCATGCTTCAATTTTTTCTTTATAGTTTGTCCTATAAACGAACATTTGACATAATATTATGACGACTTTTTAATACTGATATTACGTTCGTATTGTTTCCCTGATTACCATTTATGATAATTTAGTATTTTCCTATTCGGAATTAAATTTCCTACAGAACTGCATTTTTAATATTTAGTAAATTTTTGAGAAGAAAAATAGCAGCATGTTGTAAAGCATATTTACCAAAATTTGTTTTACTTTCAGTTTTGCCCCAATATTTTACGTACAAATAGGAAGTTGATCATTAACCATATTTTTAAAAATTGGTGTTGTAGGGGTATTCCATACGTATCAAAGAACCGAAATGAGAGGATGACTGCTATCGCTGCATACTTATCGAAAGGGCTTCACGATATTGTATGCTTACAGGAAGTATGGGACGAAGGAGATTTTAATCTCATAAAAAACAAAGTCACCAATGTTTTACCTCACTCACATTACTTTTATAGGTAGGTGAAAAATAAAAATCTAGTTATAATAATAACAGTAAATATGCTTTACAACGTGTTACTCTTCTTCCCATCCATTACAAAGCATTAATCAACAAAAAACAAAATTGAATCCACAGGCTTATTAATGTATAATATAACGATTTATTTGTAATTATATAATGAACGTAACACAGTATTCTTCAATTTGGATATTTTTTAAAACAAGTTTTCAGCCGCCATTATTTTTTTCAATCTCGAATGCATCCGCGACCACAATAATTGGTCTATGCACAATATGATTTACCGAAAAAGTATTTAATTTCTTTGTCTGGTGGTAAAATATTTATTTTAAAGTTTATGATATCTTTGTTTTTTGTTTGTATCTCTGTTATTTTAGCTTTCTGACATTTGTTAGTTTTTCTAATGTGAATTCAAATATTTATGTATGTTCTATTGATAACAAAAATCAAACTTAGAAGTATGATGGAAAGCTGATGTTTTACTATATGTATCGTAATTAATGCACATCTAGCCATTACTTAGGCAGCTTGTTCATGTATTTCACGTTTGTTATATAATATATTTTTTCATATTTTGTACAGTGGAGTTCTCGGATCAGGAATCTGTGTATTTTCAAAATGGACAATTGAGGAAGTCTTTTTTCATGCTTGGCCATTGAACGGTTATGTACATATGATCCATCACGGGGATTGGTTTGGTGGAAAAGGTGTCGGTCTCTGTAGAGTGAAATACAATGGATTAAATATCAATGTGTATTCGGCACATGTAAGTAAAATATTTTATTTTTTCAATCTTGCTTTGTCATAGAAATAGCATACATTCAGTGCCGCCCTATAACACACAAAGTCCTTTTGCTGTGATCTAAGTTTTATTGTTTTTAAATACGGTCAAAAAAGAGTGACATGCACCTGACATGCATGACACTTGTTAACGATGGTCCCTTAAATCAGCAAAATAAACATTGTTGTATTCAGATGTCAGAATTTGAAGAAAGTAGATAAAAAGTTCTATGTGACTATATATACAACTTTGAAATGTATTGCAATATCAAACTTTTTTCATTGGCGTTTATTTTGAAAGTATTTTGTTTTGTTTTAGTTACATGCCGAATATAACACGGATGATATATATCTTGCGCATAGAGTTCTACAAGCATTTAATACAGCGGAATTTATTAAAATGACCTCATCTAGTGCTGATCTCATAGTTTTAGCAGGAGATTTAAACACGCAACCGCAAGATTTAGCATACAGGTATCGCTACTTTCACTTTGCGTATGACATGCAAAAGATTTTTAATTTACAAACTAATTAATGTGCTGCTTTTATTTAAGAATACTCTGCGAAACTGGCGTATTAATTGACTCTTGCACATCTGCCATCGCTTCAAAAGATGTCACCAATAAACTCATATGCAAATCAGGCACAAACGAGAGAGCCGGCAACAGTTATACAGATCTAATTGAAGGTGCTAAATGTCCTGAAGGAAAGAGAATTGATTACATACTCTATCACCCAGGAAAAGAATATTCGGTAAGAGTTTTTTTAATTGTTATTTGGCACCGTAGCCGAGCTGCAACACTCGAGGGCAGTCATTCTCTCATGAAATTAAAAATAATACAAATGGAAATTCCAATACAAGCCCCATCGTCACTTAAGTTTGCATTGGCAATTCTAATAAAGCAATTGTTGCCAATTTCTCACATTGACTTAAATCACAGTTAACGTTTACCTCCAACCAAAATTTTTAAACTGTATTATTAAAATGCACTTGAAATACTTGATCATGACATGCTAAATAATGCATATTTTGCATTTCCCCTCTAAATTAAATACTGAAAATGACGTTGATCACTTGAATAGTACTAAAGAATTTTTATTTATTTCAACAGTTAAAAAAACACTCAAACACGCTCGTTTACTAGTCAAATTCGCTTTATTCCAGTTAGTAATTTACAATTTAAAATACAAACAAATACAAAAAAAAAAACACAGTATAAAATAGACAATTTGAATTTAAAAAAAAATTAAGCCCGCGAAAAATTGGTATCTAGAGTGCTATGGGTTAATATGTCCAGTTGCCACGGAGCGACGGCCTCTATAGGTTAATGTAGACGCCATGTCGCTCGTACGTCCTTGCCTCTTCGCTATCAGCGGTCCACAGACTAAAAAAAATTTTCATCCACGCTCTTCATAGGGTTTAGAATGTGTCCTAGGAAGATCCTCGCCGCTTTCTAAAAACTCATCCGACGTTGCCAAAACTGATGCTCTTCACACAACGTATATTCTTCTTGACTTTGGGCGAGAGAAGTGATCCGATGAAAGTTCTGGGCACGATTCACACTGAATAATAGTGGGTCATGTCATATATTATCATCAATCAAAATTCATAATAATTTTGCATTACCCGTAACATGAGTCACAATCTTTGCGGTGCAACCAAGACTAGACTGTAATTTTTTGTTTGGCAAAGACTACGTCTTGACATTGAGCAGCTTTACTGCTTTTAGGGTTAACTTTTGAACTACATTATTTAAATGTTAGAAATGATTTTCTTAATAATTTTCGTCTTTATTCCAGGCGGATGTTGTTGATTATATCTTACCGATTAGTGAAAAGATACCTGGATGCTGTTTTTCGTATTCAGACCACGATGCAGTTTCAATACTTTTGAATGTCAAGAAATCTTCATCATCTGGAAATCATAATCGAACCCGAGAAGAATATACCATTACATTAGAGAGCGCTCTCTCCGTGTGTCAGGGCGCTCTCTCTACATTGAAATATTCAGGACGGAAGTATCTAATTTATGCTTCTAGTTTATTTCTTCTCCTTCTGAGCACTGTCGGTATGGCTGAAAGTACGTATGTCGATATTCCTCGATTGTTGACTGTGGCTGTGCTTTTCTATTGTTTGTTCATGGGGACGCTGTGGAATGCTATGGAATGGAACGGTGTTTTAGCCGGTCAGAAGTCCCTGGAGATTCTATACAAAAATTTGTTGATTAAAAAAAATCAACCTCATAAAGAACAAGACTATCAATCACCGTGAACGTATAAAATATCTGGTTGTTCAGCAGTAAGGTACAATCCGCAGCACACGGGATAGCAAATTGAAATTAGTTTTGAAATGACTCCAACTACCAACATATAATATAAATAAGTAAATTAATCATCGAGCGACTTGTGCAGATACCCTTTGGAAAAACTTAAAAAAAAACAATTTGTACAATCTAATGCTCTAAATAATTCCTTTTTGTCAAAATGTACCTAATGCTGAATTGACTTAACGCTGTCAATAACTACTAATGCAGTTAAATAAATTCAATATATATAATGTATACAAAAAATAACAAAGTTGTGATATTTATAAAAATCTTCAACTATAAAATCAGCTATCCACAGCAAAAAAACTCATTTATACACCGTTTCGTCTCTGAAGAAGAAACGTTTCATATGATTACTGGAAAGTATAAATATGATTCATATAACGAATGTCAATGGCCGGTTAAATAATACAATTTCAACAGAGCAATTTGAATACCAAATATAATATACTATCATTGTGGGGATCTTGTATCTTGCCAGTATAAACAAGTGTCTCAAATTACTTTTGCGGTGTTAACTGTTAATTCTTGGTGGAAAGACATTATATGTTTAAAATAAAACAATTTGTTTTGTACTACTTCCACATTTTTATAATGATCAGAACCGGTTTCACTCATCTCAAACATTATCAACTGGTAAAATATAAATCTTAACAAGGATTATTATTTATATGATATTGAATTTTAATAATTACGAGGTATATCAAACAATTAGTTCAAAAACTATGACAATAATTTACAGATAATCAAACAAATTATATATTAACGAAATCAAATAGTCTACAAAATGTTAAGGATCTCTTACACATCCATAACTACTAATCTGAAATCAAAAATTAAACCACAAACGAGTTTAAAAATAATTCATAAATATTCATTAACATATATATTACAATAATAGCAAATGGAAAACCTTAGAATAAAGTTGTGAACCATTTAATTAATTTAATCAATCCAAATTTACAAACTTTTATGGATATATATATATATATACTATTTATATTATTTTCAATGGGATTAGCGGTTACTCTGAGTAAGTATATTTATTTTCATTGTTAAATAAAAATTTATTTCACAAAATTCAAACTACAACGTTATCAAATTTAATCAAAAGTTCTTCGATTTATATATTTAAGAAAAATCATTCTTCCTTAGTACTAGAATCGCAATACGGTACATATATCGCTGAGAGGTTAAACAATTGGCGATTCAATATGGAAAATGTAATAATCACTTCTAGTAATCGACTGAAATAACAGAGCTTATTTATTGTTTTACTTCGCCACTTTAAAACCTAGCAATAAGAAGACAGTATTCAGGGCATGTACTTTTCAATATAAAATTAAATTAAAAATTGATAACTTAGTCATTCCACTTGGTTTATCACTAACGTGACGTGTTTCGCCTCTTTAAGAAGCATCTTCAGACTAGCCGTATCGTATGGTTATTTACTTCTAAGGTAAACGATGATTTTATTCTTAAAAGGGTGGGGGGTGGGTTTTATTACATTCTACTGGACGTGTGGAAGGGGGTAAGCTATAGACATTGTTACACTATAAACAAATCAATTACTGGCACCTGGATGTGAAATACCCAAAGGGAATAAATTTAATAATGGCGAGCCGCCTGTTCTGTTGTAAATGTTATTTACTCATCATACTTTTACTACTGCTACTACATACTACTGAAAATGATCATACATTTAATAAAAATAATAACGTAGAAATACTCCATCGTGTAAATAAAAAAGGTATTAAAATGAATAGCTTAGAATTTTTAGAAATCAATAAAACCATTAACAGTAAAGGAGGATTAGTAAATAACATTTTAAACAGAACAGGCAGCTCGCCATTATTAAATTTATTCCGTTTGGGTTTTTCACATCCAGGTGCCAGTAATTGTTTTGTTTATAGTGTAACAATGTTTATAGCTTACCCTCTTCCACACGTCCAGTAGAATGTAATAAAACCCACCCCCACCCTTTTAAGAATAAAATCATCGTTTACCTTAGAAGTAAATAACCATACGATACGGTTAGTCTGAAGATGCTTCTTAAAGAGGCGAAACACGTCACGTTAGTGATAAACCAAGTGGAATAACTAAGTTATCAATTTTTAATTTAATTTTATATTAAAAATGAACTTCCACAAAGTTACCTCCGAATCCATAGAAAACATGTACTTTTCATTTTGTTCCAATAGTTATTTACTACATTCCAATAATTGTAAAAGTTGTGATGCAACATATGATTAAGCATTTCAATATATTAATTGACATGTTTGACTTTAAATAACCTGATGTAAAGGAGGGAATATACTATTGAGATCAAATAATAGTCTTTGTCAAGATATAAATTATTTGTAAGTGACTGAAAAATCCATGCCACTTGTGAGTGTTTTTTTTTATTCCATAGTATTTATTAGGACTCCGTCTTTCTTTATTTGTCGCTAATTGTGAATTATTATGTATGATGTCGCAATAAAAACTGCTTTGCGTAGACTCAATTTCACTATATTACATATCAGATGGATTCTAAAAGATTGAAACAATTTCCTAGGGCGGGCAAATATCTAGAATAAATTAATTCACTAACAGGATGATGTGCCTGTCGGATATCATCCTTAATTATTTTATCAATTGTAGAGTTTACACTTTCACATGTTTTAGAACCCACATTATGTTTATAATAGACAAATTCATCTGCCACATATGTAAGTTTTTGACATGTCACAAATATTATTTTATTATCATAATATGTAGTTGATATATAATTATATATTATTAGTTCATTATATTTTGCATTTTTAGTTGTGTAGTATTTATTAGAGTATGATATTGACAATAAAATAATTAATCCCTCAAGAAATGCTCAATGTTGTATAATATAATAAATTACTCCTTTATAAGTATTAATCAATTTTTGCAAAGATTATGATGTGATTCATCATGTACATTACCTTGTTATAGTTTTACATAAATATAATATATTTAATATAAAATTCTGCTTTATTTCATTTTGAATTATATTTAAATTAATAGAGGGATACAGTTTGGTCACCAACCTTTAATACCGGCTCCAAAAAAAAGTGTCCCAGCACCCCACTAGAGATATCAATAAATAATAATAAAGATGAAAATTAATTGATTGTCAGCTTTAGGTCTGAAGCTGGGGCATTATTTCAACTTTTTTCAGGGGGGCTAAAGTTGCCAGCTTGTTATTTTTTATTTCGTCCATATATGAAAACCAGTGCAGTAATTGATAAATGTTTCTCAAATTCAGGGGGCGGGCAAATTCATAACAAGAAAATGAATGATAATTCAACATTTAAATAGCTCTGTATTTGGGTTCGATAGGTAAAATGTAATTTCTTGCAATTGCAAAATGAAACATTAGGGATTTAGGTCGTAAAAATCAATTGTGAGATCAGAGTGACTGTAATGTTCAAAAACCTGTCTGGTCAAACATGTGAAAAGATGAGGTGAGTTGTTGTGTACAAGGTAGGTATCATGTTTGTGGCCGAATTGTAACATCATTAGCTTCGGTTGCAGTGCTCCCAGTGCAGACAGTTTCATAAATTGAATTTTCAATAGATTTATGGATTTCTGTTCAAAAGAATGCCTAAAATTTCCTTCCAACCCATCCGGTTCTAGAAACGATGCGTAGCCAGATCGATTAGCTAACTGCTATCCCTATTCTCTTTGAAAAAGAGAGGTTGAGAAACTGAACAAAAAGCAGTTCTCGTAAAACAATTTTTGTTGGAGATAATGAGTACATATGCTCTACTTTGGGATCCACATCCATGGTAAAAAAATATCTACATACCTATGCTAAGCGATCTATCTGTTTTATTTTGAAACTGTGAGTTTATAAACCCTGATAAAAACAAAAACGGAATTTGCCTCGCATTGGGAAAAGATGTTGATTATCTGGCAACATTAAAATATATACATGTGCTTGATGTTTGAGAAAATACTAGAAAATTCTACATCAATTTTGATATCGAGTTTTCGGTCATGCTGTGATTGTTTTTGAAAACATTATCTCTACAATTGTGGTATCGCTCACAAACAAATAGACTGCGGTTTGCCTTGTCGATCATTTTTATTGATGCTTCTAGATTTATCAGAGTGCAGTATTATACACTGACAGTTTTATTCATATTTAAAACATCTTCAAAATGTCAGATAATTCGGCTGAAACCGACATTTCTCCCGCCGGGGATAAAGGAGTGTTGAAAAAGATTTTGAAGGAGGGAACCGGTGAGGAATTGCCGAATACAGGATGTCAAGTAACCGTACATTATACTGGAACTCTTCTAGACGGTACGAAATTCGATTCCAGCAAAGACAGAAACGAACCGTTCGAATTTAACTTGGGAAAAGGTAAATTATTATTTATTTCATTGAATCTTTACTAAATAATCGAAAATTATTAGGTTTTGTCTTCAATTTTAGATTGTATCTGTAGTGGTGGACACATTTTTGTAATTTTGTATGAGCTCAATAAATAAAACGTTAAATTATTTCGATAGCATGAGATGACTAGGTGTAAAATGTTTCAAACACACATTCTTATTTCTAAATCCATATAATATGTATGGCGCACTACTGTTTCAAGAGATATCACAATGCGTTTCGGGTATTTATTATCAATTCCTAGAAAATCAAAAAATGCGTTTAAACAACCACCTTTACTAGGCTAGTTTATTTAAAAAATAGCTGTTTGGGACTTCATGATTAGAAAAAAAAACTTTTTTATATCATTAAATATTTTTAAGCTGCACAATAACCATGTTACAATGGTGCATTTTGCAATCCTTAGTTTCATTCACTTATTAAAGAAAAGTACAGTACATAGTTATATTTATCTCAACTGGAAGTACTATACTAGCGATGTTGTTTTTTTACTCTAATCCTCAATTTGTAGGATAGTTTTGAAGTGAATTTAAATTTCATACTTTTGCTGGTTATCATTCTGAACATGAATTAAATTTCTTCTTCAAAAACGTTTTTGAATTGTTTCAGGTTCAGTGATAAAAGCATGGGATATTGGTGTGGCAACCATGAAGAAAGGGGAAATCTGTATGTTAACATGTGCTTCCGAATATGCTTACGGAAGCAGAGGAAGCCCACCAAAAATCCCACCAAATGCGACTCTACAGTTTGAAGTGCGTATTTATGTCTTTATTTATCTTCGCCATAATTTGAGAAATAAAAGTACTCTAAACTTTAAATGCTCTTTTCTGACCTTATGAACAAGACTTACTTATGAGGAAGATTTGTCTCACATTTATTTCATAAAATTTAAGCGATTTTTATGGTTAATAACATAATTAATATTTAAATTACCCTGCTAAAAAGTGAATTGAATTCATTCCATTTTTATGAAAGAACGCCGATTTATTGAACGGACTAGACTTGTGCTAAAAGCCCAACAGAGATGAACTATCCTATGTATTGTATGATAGATATCAGCGTAGCAAAATCACACATACATGATATAATAAACTTTGCTCTTACAGGCTTTTAACACAGTGGTGCTCTGTAACTAAAAAGGCTAAAAAACTTGCCATTCTTTCTGCCTAATCTGCTACATCTATAATTTATATGAAAATTAGTAAGAATTATGCATTAATTATTATGTTTAAAATTTGACAAATAGATTGTTTATTTTCCAGGTCGAAATGATAAGTTGGCAGGGAGAAGATCTTAGCCCAAAGAAAAACAATGGAATTATTCGGTACATTATCACTCCCGGAAGTGGCTTGGAACATCCCAATGATGGGGCTTTTGTTGATGGTGTGTATTTTATTGATTTATTGTTTCATAATGTTACACGCTACATGTTTGTTTATTAATCCAAAGTAATATTTTAGTCGAGCTGGTCGGTAAACTTTCTGGAATCTCAAATTCCACTCCGTTTGAAACGAGAACTGTTTCATTTCACCTCGGAGAAGGAAGCGAACACGGTGTATGCGACGGTGTTGAAAGAGCTTTAGAAAAATTTTGCAGCGGAGAAAAATCTCGTCTCGTCATTCAGCCTAAGTATGCCTTCAAATCGGAAGGAAATAAAGATTTGGGCGTACCTCCGGATGCGGTCGTTGAATATTCAGTCACACTAAACAGTTTTGAAAAAGCAAAAGACAGCTGGTCTCTGGACAACGAAGAGAGATTGGAACAAGCAAAAATATTTAAAGACAAAGGAACTGAATATTTTAAGGCCGCTAAGTATCTTCTAGCAATTAAGATGTACAAAAAAACTGTCTCATTTTTAGGCACAGATTTCGGTAAGTGAATGAACTGGCGTAGTTTTATCAATATAATTATATTTAATTGCATTCACGAATATTCGGATACCAATTGTTTTTGTTGAGATTACTATTTTTTCCAATAAGTTCAATCAGGAAATAAAGATAAAATATTACACTGGCTACAGGGAACGCGGAATATTAATATCCTTCCCTTGGCTAACTGCATCAATTTGTCATATTTACAATAGTTTTATATACATGTATGAGAACATACAATTGTACGGGTACAAAACAATAGGTTCATTGAATCAATTCATTTTTTACCCCATTTCAAATGTATCTGATTGCAAGCCATTTATTTTGTCTTATCGCTATGTACTCTTATTTTTGTTATTATGTGTATATTTCAATGGATTTTTTCACTAAAAATCTGAAAACTGTATTGTAAAGATGACAATAAGTGCTGATTGAAAAAAATAGAAATGAGATAGAGAATGTCATTGTTTTTCTACAAATAATTTCCACTTGCTATGACAATACAACAAATTGGCCCTGCCACTGCTCTCATTTTACATTAATTATTCACATGTGCCAATGTGTTCAAAGAAATGTCACATTTAATATATCATGTTTATTATGAAACTGAGTACTAGGGGAATATTTAAATTGCATATTTGTTTATCAGGTTTTCAAGGAGATGGAATTAAAACTCGCAGTGACTTGCTTTTGTCAGCTCATTTGAATCTCTCCTTGTGTTATTTAAAAATCAACCCTGTTCATCCTAATGAAGCTAAGGATAATGCTAACTCTGCCCTCGAAATTGATCCCAAAAACGTTAAAGGACTATTCAGGAAAGGGCAAGCACTCTTTGCAATTGGAAATTGTGAAAAGGCTATAGATGAATTCCAGAAGGTTGTAGATATTGAACCAGAGAACAAGGTGAGTTTTTATTTACCTCATGTAATATTTGATTACGCTTATTGTACCCGTATTATCTTTCTGAACCCATTACAAATATTCAAAAGACGGCATAAATTTATGTTTTGTTGTAAATGGTAAAAACCATTTAGGATACCACCCTTTGGGTTGAATCCTTTTCATTATATTTTACCATCTCTAAAAATTCTAAAATGAATGATTTCTTGCATCTGCCACTGATACATTTTGAAATATTCAAAAATATATTTACCATCACAAAAATGAAAACCTCTGTCTGGCCACGAACTGTCAATCTACAATGATGCGAATGATGTGTCTCATTTTGAACTTCCCGCAATAAAAGTGCGATATTTGATTGAATTATTATTTTTGAAGGTGTAACTTTTCCTCAAGCAACAAAATAGTTTTCTACAAAAATTGTTCTTATTTTACAAATAGTTTTAATTTTATTGCAATTTGGTAATCAATCTAGGCGTTCTATTTAATGTTACAATGAATGTATACAGAAACGTCAACGAAACCTCTTTCTGATGATTTGAGAATAAATGCGAATGTCAATATTATTTTATTCGACAGGCTGCCGCAAACCAAATTGTTTTGTGCAAGACAAGTATCAAACAACAGAAAGACCAGGAGAAGAAAATCTATGCAAACATGTTCGAGAAATTCGCCCAAAAAGATAGAGAGGTAACAGGTCGGAAAAATTTATTTTAAACACCTTTGTGAAATTTTGTTGGGAAATTTATCAGATATTGGAATTGTACATTTGGCTTAAATGCACTTTTTTTTAATCATTATTTTGAAATCACCATTTACTATGCCAAGCATTGGAATTCATTGTCCTATCTGTTTTGTTCTAGACGGAGCAATTGTCAGCGAAGTGCCAGCCGGATGTGATGGGTGAGGCGCTAGGAGAGTGGGGTACGGGGGCCGGAGAGTGGGCTGACAGGGATCGTAATAGAGCTCCTACAGAATTCGAGAAGGAAAACCCTAATATTTTAATGTTAGACAAAGATGGACAGTTTCAAAACATGTGAAGTGACTTCTTTTCTTCTCTTCTTCACGTTTATAACCGTTGTATATGATTATTATTGAATATAATTATTCGTGGCGGTGGTTTCCAGGATTTATTTAATTTTAAATAAGAGGTGATTGCTAGTCCGGAGTTTGTCATCTATCTCTATTGCAATTATTATCAAATCCAAGCATTGAGTGCTTAATTAAGGTTTTGTAATTTTCTACATTCCAAATGAACATCTGTTTTTTTTTTATCTCTGAAGGATAGTAGTGAACAGTGAAATTTGTGTGATTCCAAATAAAATTATAACAAATGTTTACAGAAGAAATAATTTTCATACCAATTAGCTTAACTGAAGTCATTTTCAGCATGTAATTATTTGATATTAATAAAAATATTCTGCCAGCATTGAATTTTTGAGTTTTTATTTTTCCTTGCCAGCCGCCAAATGCGAATTATCCTCTCGCTGTGATATGAAAATAAAATCGTGACCCTACAGAGAAATTCAGTTCTCATCAATTGATAATGCTAGTGATGAGCGAAACCGGTCCTGATCATTATTATAAACATGTGGAAGTAGTACAAACAAATTGTGTTTTATTTTTAACATGTAATGCCATTCCACCAAGAACTGACAGTTAACATCTTAAAAGTGAAAAAACATTCTAGTAAGTGTTTGAAAATGCAGTAATGCTTGGTCCAAGAGAATTGTGGGGATGTCATCTCCTATTTGTGGGTACTTGGATAAACAGCTGTGAAATAAAAGGCGATTTGGGATTGATTTTTCCCAATGAAACTAGTAATTATAAATTCGTGATTATGCTGTTAATATAAAAATATATATTCTGTGTGTAAAATGGGACAATTCGCCAGATTTCAATATTTTTAATAGGTTGTAAAAAACGATATTAGTATTATATTATTTTGGATGATTAATATTCCCCCTGGCCCCTAAAGACGGGCTGCCACTGATTGTTACCTATGTTTTAACTTACGTTGTAGTAATAATGATCACCTAGGAAAAATATTAAAATTCTGTATAACGTTGAATGATCAATGCCTGGAAAAAATTGTTCTCGAATTCTATGAATCCTATCCTAAGGTTTGAACACTTAATTAAAATAGAAACAATACATCATTTTAAAAAGTATAGCAATTTATTCATTTCATTATATTTACTGTACAAATACAAAATCAGTCTCAGTACATGGGTAATTATTGGAATTCGTATTTGAGTTGCTATTTTTTTACAACCAGTGGTCAGCAGACTCATGCAATATGACAAATACAAAAGATTTTATATACAAGATAAAACGGTAACAAACTCTTGTCTATTCACCGAGAAATCTTCCTGTTATTAATGTCTCTTGAAATATAAATAACAGAGGTATTTTTTTTTATTAACATATTAATTGTCAAAAAAACCATAAACTTGAATCAAAGCACATCGAAAAATGCAGAAATTGATTTTGGTGGGCTAGTTTTGAAATCAATCAAAAGGTTTTCTGGTAAATCTAATTAAGAGGATTGCTGACAACTGGTATAAATACATATCCCATTTTTAGTCAAGACATTAATCATTCTAAAAATGAACTACTGCAAACTAGTCTTATTTTTTACTGAAGTGGATTTGACCTTACCAATATTTTTGGTACGTGTTGGCATTAAAGTAAATACCAATTCAAGTAACATTGAATTTTGTTAAAATTTACTGAATGTTCACTTAAGTTATTAGTAAAATAACGTTTAAAACATATTGAATTAATGTTTCCAGCCATATCCATGGCCAAAGTGAAACACATGGAATATTTAAGGAGTGGTATTTTTTTATTATGTTTAGTAGTAGGTCAATCGCTCAACTTGCATAATAGACTATATACAACGCAAAAGTTTCAAATTTGTAGATTACAGAGATACTATACTAAAATACGATTTAATATCTATGGAATATAAAACTGATTAAAGAGAAAACAATGCTACCCAAAATTATTATGCATTCTAAAAATCTTTAGAAACAGAAAATCATTATAATATCATTGGTAGATGTTTGAGTGATAACAATTACTTGTATTTGATTTAGGGTAAGATCTATTCAAGTGAATATTTCCAAAGTGTACTTATTACAACATTCATAGAAATTAACTATGAAAACCACGTTTTCGTAGATTTTTACATATTATCTTATGCGGAAGACAACACAATGCTTAATTAAACAGTGATAACAATTCAACTGAATGTAATTCAGGCAACAGAAGTTTATAACGTGTGTTCAAATGGCTAACAGTACGTTAACTATTAAAGATTATTACAGTATCCTTTACTGCTTTAGTAGTACAGTTCACCCCAAATTTTAAGAAAAATGTTTGATTCGAAAACATTATTTCATGAACATATTTAAGAATTTTAAAGAGAATATTAAAAAAAGTACGTATATTGGAAACCACTTATCAAGAAAATCTCAACTAAAAAGATTTCTCATATAAAAACAACAAAAATATACTTAAAGCAGCTCCGTCACTCAAATATTGATTTTTATTACTTAGCTAAACAGCAACTACCTATTTCTAGACTGACGGTTGATAAACATTAAGTATATGAATGTCGCTTGGTAAAGACATTTTTTTCTACTTAATATTGTGCTTTCTATCTGATGAAAAAAGACCAAGTGTTTGTCAATTGTGTAAAATTTCCGTGCTTAGTGTTATGTCGTGCGTAGAATGTCAACTGTTTGCCATGCAAAATTCTTTTAATGTGAAAGAAATTTCGGTCACTATGGTTTCGCATTCACCAATTTTCTATGTAATAGAAACTGCGTGAGCTTACCCAAAAATGTAGAATAACTTTAGTATGTACACTTAGGAAATACATTGACTGGGAAAAATTGGGTGTTTTTATTGATTATTTTTGATAAATATGGTTTTAATCACGTGAGGTATTCGATACAATTACGCAAATTATCTAAGCATTGGGAAACGAAGAAATTTTTGAATTCCAATTTTGTAGTGAACTCATGTAAAGAATTTAAGACATCGACTGAGGGTGCTTGATGGAATTTCAATATCAAATTTGGATTATTGAGATTTTGTATTTTGTCTGCCTGAAGATGCCGAAAGGCGAAACCCGGGTCGTTAGTGACAAACTACATGGAAGTGTACAAAATCTCAATAATCCAAATTTCATGTAAAGAAGCCCAACACACTTTTTTGTAGCAGTGTTCCTGTGGCATATAATCGTGTGTGAAGAAGGAAGGATATAAATCCACATTCTTTCACAATAAGTTGAACTTGAGCAATTGATTGAAATATGTACTAATTAATAAATCATCTCGACACACATAAATTATCAGCTGATCTTTTCCATAAAATAATAGATTTACAAAACACCTTGGAATACCGTGTGTCTAAAATATTAAATGATAATGAGCTTCCTTGTATAGACATGTTGCAAGGAAGAATGCGGTATCCATGTTTCCTGTCAACTTTGTGTGGAGCCATCGGGAGAGTGTAAATTTTGTGTCATTCGATACTGGCCGATTTGACTTTGACTTAACCATTTCAACTATTATTATTAACAATATTTTTACAATAATTATAGTCACCAGTAAATGAAATATCCACTTTTTCATATGGGGTAGTCGACAAATCAAGACAAATTTAAAAATAAAGGCAATGTTTTTTGGACAAAAGATTATGATAATAAACGCATTTTTCATCAATTTCTCGCGAATCGGCCCTGCCACCGCGTTAATTTTACCATGCTTCTTGCCCTTGTTGTAAATGTATTATGTTGGAAAATTGTAATAGTTATAATTGATTGCTAACCTGAGATTTTTGATAAGAAATGAAAATAACAAAACTAATTTGATCTAGTGAACAAATGATTTTCAGTAATCTTTGGAAATTTTAATTTATTCAAATTTAAACTAAATCTGATATGTTGTAAAAACTCTGCAATGAAAATAACAATATTTATCTAAACTTAGAATAAAAAAAACACGAAATTTTCTGTACAAATATTCAAGAGAATACTTCAAATACATACAAAAAAATATCTTACTGATAAGTACGTCTAGTATTAACATTTTTGCTAACGAATCTTTTTATTCAAATTAGAATAAATCCTCGTACCAGTTAACCAAAGGCTCTGATTTTCTATAAAAGCAATATACGAGCCTAAGATATTATTGATGTAGAAACAAGCGAGATATAAACACAGCAATAATTAAATTTACAAAAATAATGAGTACTTAAGTAAACAAGCTAAATATAATACACAGTTGCAGATCTCAGATCTATTTTATCCATAAAACTGAGAATTTATCCACCACAATCAAAATTGGTCAGTAATAAAAGGACGAACTGTGCAAAATGTGATTTTTAGTTTGGCTACAATTCGTCCGTAAATATTCAAAGCGTTACTAAAGTATGTCACTCTCGACGCCTTCTTGCATCGGCACTGGTGTTTTAGTCTGAAGTCACTAAATTGTCTTGATGCTAGGTGAACACTGGCCACATATACATTGGAGTATTGTCTGCTGGAAACGTCGACACGAGCCTGTTTTCGCCGTGGACGGGAATAGAAGACTCGTTAGAAGATATTCCCTCTTCGCTCAGAGTTTGCCCGTCTTTTCCATCCTGGCTGGTACTCGAATCTTCTTCTTCTTGATTTTCCTGCTTTTCTATTTTCATTTCCTTTTTGGGAGTGACTTCGGTCATAGTGATCAATTTGTTTTTGGTTCGTTTGGTGGACGCCGGCTTCTCCTCTACCTCTGATGATTTATCATCGTCTACATATTTGAGCTTCTCTTTCATATGTGTGCTCAGGTGACGTTTCATGTCGCCTTTCATTCTAAATCGCTTACCGCACACAGAACACGGATGTGGCTTTTCTCCTAAAATTTGCAAGCAAAATTCACACTTGTCAGTCATAATAGCGGTCAAAAAAATAAAATATTTTTTTAAATGTTCGCATTTCATAGGTAGAAACTCCACTGTAAGGTTAAATAGCAAAATATTTAGTTTCACTAGAATTATAAGATATATTTGATAGCTATTTTGGCTTCACGCCATCGACAGAACAATGTTTAAACGGATTTTGGTTTTTCTATATTAACTAACACAAAATAGATGGACATGATATTTAACATTTTACCTACTATAACAAGTTTTATTTAAATATAAATTATAAGATATTTTTAATTCATTTAAAAGCAAATACATTCAAATTAAAATGCGTAGGTGTAAAATTAAGAAATAATGTAATTTAAGACATCGACTGAGGGTGCTTGATGGAATTTCAGTATCAAATTTGGATTATTGAGGCGAAAGGCCGAAGGGCGAAACTCGGGTCGTTAGTGACAAAATACATGGAAGTGTACAAAATCTCAATAATCCAAAAAATAAGAAATAATGGTCGAAGTAACGGTATTGTTAAATTAGTTTCGTAAATGAGTCAGTAATTTTTTGTGATTATGTCTTAATTGCTCTATTTAATCTTGGTGCTTTGCTGCAAATCATTGGGTATTAAATCAGGATTTATGTTATGTAAATCTGATATAAATATGTTCTTTAAATTGAGTTGAAATACTCCTTCTTGTCGGTCCTATATATAATTAGTAATGTACTCTAAATGACACTTAATAGATGTCGATTTTGCCTGGTTTATCAACTTTTTCTTTACTATTTAGAAGCCAACGTCCAAGAATGGAATTTACATACAATAAATAAAGGTTAATCAGAAAATTTCATCTACCTATTCTTTAATTTGTTCAGCTTCACCCCTTCACATTTATACATCGGTCAATGATTTAAAGACTTTCTTACCTGTGTGAATTCTTCTATGGTTCTGCAAATAAGAGCTGGCCCTGAATGACTTATCACAGAAATCGCACCGATAATTTTTTTCACCGGTGTGTATCCTTCGGTGAACTATAAGTGAATATTTACGAGCAAAATCTTTTCCACAATATTCACACTGATGCTGTTTCTGAAAGAGCAACATGTGTTTATTACAGCGATATAAAAATAATATGTTACAAATGTTTATCAACCATTTAGCCATCTGCGATGAGGGATATCCATCATGGGAGTTTGACAATCACACCCGCGATGGAGACAGAACACGAGGTAGGCATGTTAAGTGACAACTTAAGCAGCTTGGCCAGTGCCAAATTCCATCGGTGAAATGCATAAATGGAAATTAAAAGTGTGCCAGAATTTATCTAATGTGTTTCATCATATAGATTTCAATTAAAGGTAAATAGATAAATATGTCAAAATAACATACCTGGTTGGAATGAATGGATATGAAGTGATATTTAAGATCACCCCACTGTCGAAACATTCGACCGCAACTTTCACACTTGTAGGGTTTATCTCCGCTGTGCAATCTCTCATGGACCTAAAAAAAAGAACTAGCAAGTAACAAAATCTGAAGCATCAGGTCCATGGTTGCTTTTTCAGGTTGGATGTTATAATTGACTGAATAACCTGCTCTCTTATTTCCAAATTTCTGACAAAGTAAAAGTACTTTGGCTTATAGTATTTGAAGTTAATTATACGGTTTAACTGAGCTTTCGTTAGTTGCCCAGATTCTCAACCGCAAAGCAGATCAGTCAGAATGCGTGTACTGTGTGAGTGCCCTTTTGCATTGTGTTGAATGTCACTCCAGCTATACCTGACAAAATAGCACGCTGTTGAAGTGGATTGTCATCTAGTTGTTTACCCCAGGAATCTTAAACCATCAACTCTCAATGTTTTGTTTCGATTCCATTAGAATCTAAGTTAGTAGAGGCACTTTTGCAAAACATATTTGCATTTAAGCTGATGCGCTATGAGTTGCTTTACAGAATGGCAATTATTACTTGAATACACCAGACAGATAAATCACATATGACAGTGTTGTCAGCATACTTGAAGCGGCAAAGTTTTGTGAATTAAAATGTGCCAAAAGATTAAAAATGTATTTTATTGCCATTAGTGTAAAATCAAAAAACATGAGTGTAAAAAATAGCAAATAGGTGTTTAACAGAAAATTAAAATTGATAACTTAGTTATTTCACTGGCTGCGTTACAAATGTAACATGTTTTGCTTCTTTAAGAAGGATCTTTAGACTA
The DNA here is from genome assembly GCA_022494535.1 of Himalopsyche phryganea. Lineage (NCBI taxonomy): Eukaryota > Metazoa > Arthropoda > Insecta > Trichoptera > Rhyacophilidae > Himalopsyche > Himalopsyche phryganea. The sequence goes on along the minus strand of JAGVSL010000010.1, from coordinate 3,202,832 downwards.
ACTGTATCGCAAAGTTATTTATTTTTAAGGTAAACAATGATTCTTAAATTAAAAATGAAGGGTAGGGTGAGTTTATTTCTTTCCACTGGACGTGGGGAAGCGGTAAAACACAAACGATAATAGTACTTATTGTCATAACACTACTAGTGTTTGGAGGTGAAAATGCCAAGGAAAATAAATTTAATAATGGTGAGCCACCCGTCCTTTTTAAAATGTTATTTACTAATAATCGATTACTGTTAATGGTTTTACTGATTTCTAAAAACTCTCATTTTTTATACCTTTTTTATTGACTCGATGGAGTATTTCTACATTATTATTTTTATTAAAATTATGATCATTTCCAACTAAATGATTCGCAAACTCTGTAAAATTATTACTTTCGAGACATCTTATATGTTCGTTAATTCTAATATTTAAATTTCTACCTGTCTGTACTACATAAGAAGCTTGACAGTCTTCACAAGAGAGGCGGTACGCTACACTGTGACAATGATTTTATTTGATCTTTATTATTCAACAAGATTTTACCAAATTTATGAACTGTATAAAAAGCTGGTTGTAAGTTATCCGGTAACAATTTGGACATCATTAAAAATCATTAAAGAAGGCGAAACGCGTTACATTTAGTAACACAGCCAGTGGTATCAATTTTAATTTCCACAAAGTTACAGCCGAATCATTGAAAACAAAAATTTATAAAGTTACCTTCAAAGCTCCAGAGGTGAAAAAGCTTTTTTTGCACGTACTACACAAAAATGTCCTCGTTCCACTGTGAGACAGCATATGATAAATCAACGAGTTCCTATGCCTGAATGTTCGTTCGCATTCAGGGCATGTGAGAACATTTTTCTTTTTTCCGGAAGCATTTTCATTTGATTTGTCAGAATGAATTTCCTCTTCGATCTCTTCGATTCTATCCTCTTCCTCTAGCCCTCCATCTCCGTCTACTGCATTTATTTCATTACCTTCCGCCTCTACTTCCATCATCCTCTGAACTTCCTCTGAAATAAATTATCTCAACATTTATCCCTTTTCACTCACACATGACATGAAAAATGTATTATTTGAAGTTCGCCCTGCTCCCCATCTAAATGGGAAATATGAGTTGCTGATTCTATTGAAATGTGCTTAGGTAAAATTAATATTCTATTTTAAAAATATTCTTATAGACCTCTAATTTTTAGTATGTCTCAAATTTTTAGAACAAGAGGTTAATTACACCTGGACTAGCGCAATCAATTTCATGCATAATTTTATTTTATAAGCAAGTCAATGCAGATGTCCCAGCAGAGCCTGAATCCTGCCTGTTTCTATTTACAACAGAATGGATTCCGTCACCCTGAAAGAAGCCGATGATCAACCATAGGATGTACTAGGCAGAGCTACAGGTCGCCAGGATGGCTTGGACAGAAGCAGTGAGAATATTAGAGGCTCCATGTGGTGGCCACATGCTCCGAGTAGGGGATGGAAATGGTCAAAAAAAAGTAAGTGACATTTTCATCGGCCGTCAATTTGGAAAAATGTTACATTTAGACGTTAGCTGATAATTTAATATCAAAATGAATATGTCAAAAATACCATTCAAATGTTGGTGACACTGTTGGGCATGTTCAGCATATTGTTTACGACCCGGCAATAAGCCTCCACAGAGCGGGCAAGATATTTCTCCATCATTATCATCATCTGAATCATCGTTCCCCTCATTATCGTGAAGTCTCACTTCGCATTCTCCGTCAGAAATGGAATTTGAATTACTATCTTGGAGACCGGGATCTTTACTCAAAGACTGCTTCATATACCTGATGGAAATAAATGTGCATTATGAAGATTATGCCTTTTCCTACATTATTATTATGCAGATTATTCTCCCACACCCGAGCTACTTGAGCAACAAAGTTATTTCAATGTTGAAACCCATTTTCCAGAATATAACATTTATCATTATTACAATAATTGTTCTCAAATCATTTATATAATATATTAATACACAAGTTTTATAACATAAGGATAAGGAAACACAGTTTTGAGGTAATGTTTGAAAATTTCTGACATTTTTTTAATTCATTAAGGAAACACCTCAATGTTTTCCTACTAATTTCAATAGACATAAGTTCAAGAGAAAACATTTGACCTTTTTCATTATTGAGTTAAATTTCATATGCATTTTTTAGGCAACCAAGAAAAAATAGATATATTTCTTAAAGATTAATAAAATGAAAACCTTCGCACACACAATGGCATCATTACTAAAAATTGTACAATTTCGAGTTTTTATATTGAACTCGTGCAATGATATACATAATCCGTGTGAGTGGAATGGTATCTGACCTCGAACGAGCAAGAAATTAACTGTACATAATTACTCACCATTCTTTGTTATTCAAATGTTCTTGATTCACATGACCATTATCGATGGTAAGATGTGGTAATATATATTGTTCTTGACCACCTATAGTCGTCTGCATGAGCATGGTGTTTGAATGGTGCGAAGAAATTTCTTCTTGAAGATATTCTTCATTCTCTGGTTCAACGACAACGTGAATTCCTTCCATCAAATCCTCAGGTTCGCTGAACTCACTCATCTCATCCACCTAAAAGTCATCATTGGGGTGTCAGATAAGTAAAAAATTGATTGATGAAAAATGATTACATTCAAGATATAGAATGAAACCATATTTTATTATTTAAGCCATGTCAGCTTTCAATAAACTTGTAATGTACATTATTTTTTGTAGCAGTGTCCGCTTCCAGTGTAGAACATATGGACTTCTAATAGTTTATCTCAACCAAAGTTATTCTATGAGAACAGCTTGTTACTTAGTCGGTCAACCTCCCTTTACGGAGAGAAGGAATAGAATAGGGTTACGAAAGCATTAATGGTTAGCTAATCGCTTTCGCTATGCCCAACTTTTAGGATCGGATGGGTGGGAGGGAGAAATCTTAGACATCACAGACATTCATGGTTTTCAACACAAATCCTTAATTTGATTGAAAAATTAATTTATAAAACTGTCCTGGTTTTCGACTACAAACCAGTTTTTTCAATACACTGCAATGATGACTGCTTGTAAGTGAGATCGGTTAAAATAACATTTGAGGGAGGGAAAGGATCGGTTAGGGTGGGAGGGAAGGTACACAAATATATTTAAGTCTTTAGACACAAATCGATATTTTTTTTGGAACATCAATGCATGAAAGTGTTCAGTGCGTTTGAGGATTCGAACATTTGACCATGCAACCGATTATGAAGAAGGAATATGCTATAGAGACCAGCAATAGTAATATGTAGCAAAGACATCAGCTACGAAATTGAACTCAAAAATAAAACAGTTTACCTTTGAGTGTGCTTCTCGAGCGTGCAGCTCATATTGTTTCTGCCTGCGGAATGTTTTTGGACAATGTATACAAGCGAACAGAGGTTTTTCAAGACTTGCGTACAATTTTCGTTGATTTTGCTTTTGTGCCTGGTGATAAACAGATATTTTTTCATTGGCAAAAAGGGAGGACTTTTCTGTGGCACTGAATAATATTTTATTATCAGTATCATATTCGGTGAGCTTGCCCTGCGCCTCATATATTGACTTGTCAGGCACGGTGGCTTCCAGAGATAGTTCCACCAGAGCATCAGGTAACGGAGCATTACTTACAGTCATCTGAAAGTTAACATTCATATTGCTATGTTTTTGTGAAATGAAAAAAAAACTAGTAAATGATATCTAAAAAAAGAGTACGAAATTAAATATTAGGCATGTAGCACGTACTATAATTAATAAATAAGAAAACAGAAAAAGAAAGAAAGGAATATTTTACCTTATCCATGGTCGTGTGATGTTGTATTGTACCCATTGGATTTTCTATAATTATCGTTGTATTGTGAGGTTCATAATGCTCTTTGAGATGGTGATAAAATTGCATTTGATCTCCGCCAAAGAAGTCTCCGCAGAGTTGACAGATAAACAAGGCTCGCTCCTGAAAATATATGAAATTTACATTGTAGATCAAAGAAAAAAAATGATTCATTTCATGAATAATAATTAGGTATAATTGAGTGAGCTTCGCTCTAGGAGAGCTGCGGAAGTGTCTGGGACATGTACTGTGGATGCCTCCGGAGTGCCTCAGCCCTGCTTGTGTCTTCTTCCGACCAGTGGGATTCCAGCACAATGCTAGTCTGGCAGTGTACCATAGGGTGTATTCGGCATAACTAAAGGATCCTAATATGTCATGACAGCAAGTAAACTGACAAGAGAATTTGGAGGTGCTGTGTGGTGGCCATATGCTCCAGATAGGGATCAGATATCGTTGAATAAAGCGAAGTGAGCTTCTATAGTGGATTAAACCTTTAGACGTCCGTGACGTAAGGTTTACGTCTTGTGTATTTGATGCCCATACACTAGTGGTGGACATTTTCAGGTATTTTAATCAACTAAATATTTTTTTTTTTTTCAGTTTAATATAGAAGTGACATCTGTAGCCATGCTTTGAAAGCAGGAAACAATGATAAGTCATAAATTGCGGGAATAGATGGATTGTCATTGTCGCGTATTTTAATATATGCCGGATAGTGAAGAAAGGGTTAAGAAGAGGCGAACCATTTAATTAATGACCATACAAAGCATTACTATTTATTTTACACCAAAAAAATTTAACAATTAAATTTACCCCGTGAGCTGTCGGGTCAACGATGTGAGCAGTCTGAAGAGGGTGATGTTCGGTCACATCTAAGACTTGGTGGTGACTAGCATCTTGAATGATTTCAACAGTCTGCTGCACATCGATCGGAAACTGATTCTGTCCACTGGCCAGTTGGTTTATACTATGGGGCTTTTTTAATTTCCTGGAAATTCGTTTTTTGTGAGGAAGACTCTTCTTATTGTGATGTTGTTGTTTGGTATGTACAAGGGTTGCGGTGGTGTTCGTCACTTCTACTTCACATTCTTCAGTTTGCAGAACTCCCTCCGCCTCCTCTATGTGCTGTCAAAATAAATCGTTTACTGTTTAGTTAACTAAGAATACATCGTGGTTATTGGCAATTTTACATTTTTGGAGTTCACGAGTAATTGTGAATATATGGATAAATATCTATGACCACATCATATATTTATGTTTTTTTTACACTTAATCATATTTGTTTTTAGATTTTTAGATATAATCATTAAAAAATTCAATAATAAATACCTTGATCAAGTATGTTTTAGGATTATATTGCAAAGAGGATTTAGTTGGATACCAATCTGATATCGGTGCACGTTTCAACAGAGGTAAAGGAGGAAGAGAAGGCAAGGTCGGTTGGTTGGAAACTTCAATAATTGAAGTTCTTAACTCCACATGTTCTTCCTGAAAATGAAATAAGATTAATTTCCACTAATATGTTATGACATTCCATAATGTCACAAATTAGATTTAATAGCCTAGAATTCTAGAGGATAAATTAAGAATTCTTTTTCAATGAACACAGTAATTGTGATTCATGTAATTTTTTATAAATCTTATCATAAATAAATTGCTGAAAACAGGTCTCATCAAAAATTACAATCGTATAAACCATATTAGTTAGTAAAACTTTATTACCTTTGCAATATGGGTCAAGTCGTGCACAGTGGGATTTCTGCCATTCTGCTGAACGAATTGTATTAAGGCAGCTGTGAGTCTTCTATCCTCTTCAGATAACGGAGGATCAGATCCTGTTGAGGTTTCTGTTTCCAGAAGATCCGCTCCCCACCCATCAGTTGTGAGATCATTGACTCCAGGCGTTTGCCTAAAGATATTACTAAAATTTGTCAACATTACTACAAACAGCCAAATTAAATGATCAATATTGACCAAAACATTACATGAATTTGGATAAATATGGTAAACTTAAGCCATCAACTTACAATCATATTGCATAAAGTCAGAGTGTGGTTTAGACTTAAAATAATATTACTTAGTGAACTCCTACCTACCAAGCAACTGTAAGTGATAACTTTGTTATTCCACTGGCTGTGTTATGAAATGACACGTGTTTCGCTTCTTTAAGAAGCACCTTCAGACTTTAAAAAACATATCTAGTCTACTGACAAAGTTAAGGTTTGTTTTCAGTCATTTAAAACAAGTCTTCACATTTAGAAGTATATTTACTGAGTAAAAAATTCAAGTTTTCTAAACATCAGCAGGTGTGACAGATATTGACAACAAAAAAACATATTTCGGAAGATGAGATTGATATAAAAATAATAATGCAACAATAGGAGTGAGTACCTGCATAGTGTGTGTGAAGGGAATCCATTGGAATTCATAATACTAATAATCCGACCAGTGGACTCTCCGACGGAGTGTAAGGATAAGTTGGAGCCATCTACCGTAACCTCCTGGAAATCAAAAGAGGAATATTTATACCGTTCCCACATGCTCCAGGACTGTGGCCTCACAGAGGCTATCTATCGGTGCAAACTGGTATGTATCATAAAAATTCAATTGTATGGTAAACTATCACAGATCTATGTTAAACTGTTACAAAGACTCTTGAAAAACATGCCATTCACAAGAAAACTTTATAGAATGAGTTTGAGCAATAATTATAGACAAAATTAAATATACAGACAGTCGATTGAGAAACAATGGTTTAATTAAACTTCATATAGTTATTCACACATTAGTTATAAATTATTGATGTAATTGATTCCCATTTGGTCTTCTACACCATCTTTGAAACGTTAAAAATGTATTGTTACATGTATAAGAAGATATTTTGAGAAATGTTTTAAGTATATTAAAAATAGGAATGCATACAGCCATACATTTTTATACGTTAAATAATTGTCTTTCAGGTCACAAAATCTCCGGCTATGTAGTAAGTATAATATAGCTAAAAAATATTTTTTGCGGAAAAGATTCTAAGAATAAATGATTTGCTTTTAAGCATTTTGTTAATCACCTGTGTCGCAGCATGATGGGTTGATTCGTAGTGAGAGATATGTTCAATTGTTTTCTTCTCCGTCAATATACTTCCTTCGATGGTTCTCATGATATTTCGATACAAATCTCACAAATGCCGTCATACAAGCAAATTTCTAAGTTATAACACTGAATGAATATTATTCGAAATTGGCGCTGTATGAAACTGACAGCTGATGTCGCCAAGGTCATGTAAAAGCATAATACTGAAATACTAATATAGCTACATTTTCTAGCGAAGTTCGGTTGAAAAATAATAAATTTCACAAATAAGACATATCTATATCTATGACTATTTATGTAACACGATATCGTTACTACTCAAATAATTATATGTATCAAAAACTTTCAATTTAGATAACGCAAAACAACCATCTTTTGACACACGACAATATTATAGAAAGAATAGACAATAATAGTCATAAAAATAAAGACGAAATTCATTTCTTATGGTGCTGCCAGCAAAGTAAAGTACCATTATATTGAGCAAACTAGGATAAAAATACTTAGATAGTTCATTTTATAATTACGTTTCTGGCTGAAACTGAAAATTGGAAACTGAAAAAAAAGTGAAAATTACAACCAATATTTAAATATAGCAATCGTTCTTTGAGGTTCCATGATGATAATCAAAGATATATTATAATATGGCACACGGGTCGTCAACTTGTCCGTGTGGTCGCCCACAAGTGGGCGGTAAAGGCTTCCGTGGTGGGCGGTGGGCGATTTTTGCTTTCACCGCAAAATTTTTGTTTTTTGGCATAGTTTCAACCATGGACTAATCACATTGTGATCAGATTAAATTTTTTATTGCTGCATTTGGAAAGTAACACGTGCTTAATTGCAAATTCTTAGAATTTCGTGCTGGGAACCGAACGCAGGCTGAAATGATTGTTTTATCTTTGCAAAAAGTGGTAAGATAATGCTCACAGACGTGCACCTGTTTTGGGCTAGGTAATATTTGTTGTCCTTTTCCTTTATTCAATACGACGATAATCCTTGTAATTTCTGAAAGTTCAAAATCATCCTAACAAAAGTGCAAGTCTACACTCATCGTTAAATATAGTAATTAAGGCGGTTAATAAAATTAAATCTAATGCTAAAAGTGATGTAATATTTAGACTTTTGTGCGAGGACAATGATGAGTAATTTATCAGGCTACTGTTGCACACATAAGTTCGTTAGCTCTCTACAGTATCATGCAGTTTTTAGAGGAAAATCATGAGGGAGATATTTACCAACAATTGAAAACAGTTGAAAGCATGATACTTTTTATTTGGCAGATATTTTCAAACGATTTAATGAAATTAAGCTGCAGCTTCAAAGAGCCACTACAACACTTATTAGTTTAAAAATACTGTGTCCTTATTTATTGAAAAACTTGATCTTATCCATCGTAACCTTCTGAAAAGAGAATTTTATCAATTTCCAAAATTATTATCTAGAATTGAAGCTATAACACCAGAAGAAATTTAGAGGTTTAGTTGCCATATGAGCGAACTTAAAATTGATATGAAAATAAGATTTAAAGACATATAATTGGATGATAAATCCTTTCACCGTAAATTTGGATGAGGTCGATATAATTTATCAAGAAGAGTTGTTGGAACTGAAATATGACGAAGAGAGCAAAAACGAAAAAAGAGAAACAATGAAAAATATTTTAATACCCTTTCCCACATCTTATCTTGTTGAATCATGTTTCAGTGTGGTAAATAATATCGTGACAAAAAAAGATACCTGTGTTTGTTTTTAACTAAAATTGAACCAGACATAAAATATTTAGTCATACAGCATCAGGCTCAAGGTTATAATTAGTTATTGAATTTGATTGTTGAATTTTGGTTTTTTCTCAATAAAATGTTGGTTTTCAAATCTCCTGAATTCCTTCTAGAATTTTTTTCACAAATGTACTGGATTGAAATATGGCGATGTTGGTGGGCGTTTTTACCATCTAGTCGGTCAGTATGGACATTTTAACCATGAAAAATAAGCAAAAGTGGGCGGTAGGCATACAAAGATTGACTATCCCTGATATAGCAGATAAAAACACTGTTATTTACCATGTGATTGTATTCATTTTCTTCTGCAACATGTAAATGTATTCATAAATTCAAAAGGATATGTACCTACCTACCTACCTACTTTTTATAAGATGTTTTGTGAAAGACAATACCGATCATAGTTTTATCTCTTTTGTCTATGGAAATATTAATACAAAAAAGTAGCTTATTGAAGTAAAATAGAGGAAGTAGGGTGAAGTGAAGACAAAGCGGGTCCTTCAAGTTTTGTTCAGAGCGAAGTGAACTTTTCGAAGAACAATTTTGTGATGTCAATTGTTCATAATTAATTAACAGTGTGAGAATAATATCAAAATGGTACCGGTAAGCAAATAGATACCATTATTATAGAAACGTTTTGTTGACAGCTTTCAGTCATAACATCGATAAAATTATGTGATATTGTACAACTGACATTACGTCAGACCTTGTCCCTTTCACCTGCTTTTTTTTATTATAATGGGAACGCAGGTATATATTTAATGCATTGTAGACTGTGCGTAATTTGGCCGAACAAATAGATCGCTTTTCGGAATTATTAACACTATATTTATTTCTGTCTAAAGATTTGTTACATATAAATAATAAATCTATACTGCCGAATATATCCCCGGCCACTCGAGCAACAGAATTATGTAATTTTCAATGAATAACATATTTGCTATCATGTGGATATGCGTTAAATATTATACATTCGTGTGAGAATGTCATGTGGTTTTAGTTTTGTCACCACAAAATGTATGTACATACTTAACCGAGGTACCTACCATGCTATCCCTTAAACTGCATAAATTTAAATTGTTATTGCCAGTTACAGATAAACTTAGCCGGTCAACTTTACGATACTGCTTTTCCGCATAAATCAAAGTAGGAATTATTTATCAGCATTTAATTAGTACTTAATCAATCTTTGCAAATGAATGGTTAAATATTTTATAAAATAAAAAAATCCATTGGTTACCTAGCTGTCACAAAATTGACATACGATATTCCATGGTTGCCAGGCGTCTTTTTATCTTTCAAATACCTTTTAGTTTTATATAAATAAAGTCAGACTAGTCTTATTAATAATTAATTCTGTAATTATTTTTTGTACTATGTTTTGCTTTTGATTCCATTTAACAAAGTTTGGACGCCGTTATCACAATATTCATACGTAAGAATTGGTTAGTTCGATTATGTTAGCAAAAAACAGGACTGACCGAATGGCTGTCAGTTATTTACTTTCATCGCAAAACGAAGTCGAGATGTTTTATATCACATTTCGTGTGTCAGTTAATTGCTGTTCTTTGAAATAAAATCCATAATGAATCAAATTTGAATTCGAGTTCTTTGTTCTTAAAATTCGTTTTGACAAAAAAATGTCAATTTTTTCCACCCTTGCATTAAAAGCAGCAGAAGAGGCAGCTGCTATAATAGGCCTCACAATTTCAAAATTCTCAATTTTATCAGCATCTCATGTTAAAGTGAGAAGAGCTTTTTCTATCAATTTTTGAAAGCAAATAAATACTTTAAGATATCGACTGAGGGTGCGCGATGGAATTTCAATATCAAATTTAAATTAGATGTCGAAAGGCGAAACTCGGGTCGTTAGTGACAAAATACATGAACATTTACAAAATTTCAACAATTCAAATAAATGCATGTTGAAGTAGAAAGACCGGTAAAACCAGAAAAGTTTTGTTATAAAAAATATTTTCCGGGACTGTTTTAACTTTGCAGATAATCGCGTGGTGAAACGGCAGTGTCCAAGATGTAGAAAGTAGGCAAAGGGTGTAGACTGCAGATGAAGCTGATTTGTCTAAATAATTATCTACAAGATTTGTGATAGAATTGGGAACGTAGCAAAATATATTGGAATTTAACAAAATTTAATAATAACAGAACCGGGTTTACTCAACGAACTAGCGTTTTTAATTTTAATTAAGCTTTATGAAAAAAATCGATTAGTTTATCGATCGTAAATGTATTGTAAGGTACTTAACAAATTTATATAGGTACCATGTCAACCAAAAACGTAACATAAATTGACTATGAAACAACTTTTTTTCAACATGTGTTGAAATTGGTTTAGTATATTTTTGTTATATTTATGCGTAACTTCGCGAACGTAAAACACTTCAGCGTAAACCAATTATGTAGTGAATCATCGATGACTATTACTTTAGATGTATATTAAAGGTACGATCAGGCAACATTTATTTATTGGTGTCTTATTTCTGAAGACGGAATATTTGAATGTCAAATTTAGTTACCGAGGCATTGTTGATGTGCGATAGTAGGTTGTCTTCATTCCAATGATTCCTTTTTCGTATAATTCTTAAGATAACACAAATTAAAGTCACCGATTACACTATGGATACTGAAAAAGAGAATATGGTAAGTGCACTTAATGTCATTTATTTCGAGGGGACATTTGTTTGATAGTTACCTATATTGTTTTGTTAATGCAACAAATTACAATGTCATTGAGTTTTTTTCATAGATATTCTTGAGGTGAAGATTGCAAAATTTGTTTTCGTATATTTAAATTTTATATACTCGAGATAAATCTTATTACCAATGTGTTGTTTTTTTCTATGATATCTTACAGGTAATCATTTTATTCAATCTTGAATGAAAGATTTCAATACCTACCTATATTGGTATAAATTATTATATGACTTTGCCGTGATATCCTATAAAATACTGTTTCTTAACCTTTTTACATCCTCGGACCACCAAAAAATTAAAAAAATGTTTTGCGGACCATCAACATTCATAAAATACAACATAAAATTCGATTGTTTATTGAAATAATAAAAATCAATTATTATATGAGTTTTCAGTATTATTTATAGATGTTCGATAATATATAGACGATAGAAAAGAAAATTTTTGCGGCCCAACCAAAAATCTTTGCGGACCACCGGTTAAGAAACTATGCTATGAAAGGTCATATGTTGTGCGTGCTATCTGTTAAAAATAATCTTGATAACATAATTATTTAAATAAACAAGTACCGGATCATTCACATCACAATGACACAGCAAATGGATTTCGTATACTGTTATTAAGTTCATTCCATCGAAGTTTCTTATTTAGTGCGAAGCTCGTATGATTTTGCGGAGCACAAGTTGGCAAAGCACTGATTAAGAACCACTCGATGAAACTGTATACATCCCAAACAAGATGTGTGCATGCATACATTGTATTATATGTATTGCGACCAACTTGGAAAGTTATAACTGGATATTGCAATTCCGGTCTATTTATTTGATCCTTAGATTTTAAATAATAAATCCTCAGATTATTAAATAACTCCTGAGACTATTGGATGACTCTTTCCACATATATATGTATAAAAAAATTAAAACAGTAGATATAATACGATTCTCGAAGACAATGTTTATCTCGTAAAAAATGTGAGTTAAACTATTGTAGGAATCCCTAACACAAATTACCTTAATAGGATAAAATAACAAAGTATTTAGTTCTACAAATTTTTTATCAGGTAGTTGATAGCTATTTCGGCCTTACGCCATCGTCAGAACTATACTTAAACATATTTTTGCTTAGCTATATATACTGCTTAGAAGAGATAGACAATATCATGTCATCTCACGTATTCAAACATCATAATATTTATTTTAAAATTAAATAAATTTGCTAACCACCTCTTGGAAGAAACCCACAACATAACCGCTAAATCAGCTCCGATATGCTTACATTTGTGTGAAAAAAGCCTTAGGCATAATCTTTTCGAACAATTCGAAATTAATAGATCTGACATGACAATAATTTCCTTAATGACAAAACAAATATTAACCCATCACCCTTGCTAAAACCTTTACAAGAAGCCCATGTAATTACGCATAATCAGTAAAATTTCAATACACTTAATTTAACGACTAATTAATAACACCACATAAGCTCCTTTTCTAAAAACATAATTAGTACCTTGAATGATTTAATTTCAAAATAAACATTATGGTGTTTGAATACGTGAGATAACATGATATTGTCATCTCTTCTAAACAGTATTTATAGCTAAGCAAAAATAAGTTTAAGTATAGTTCTGACAATGGCGTAAGGCCGAAATAGCTATCAACTACCCGATAAAAAATTTGTAGAACTAAATACTTTGTTATTTTATCCTATTATAATGGAGTTCTACCAAGTAAATGCCAATTCAATCAACAAAAATTACCCTTTTAGCCTATATATTTTTCTATCAAAACATTTTGGCGATTAGACCGTTATATATTATTATTGATGAGGTACATGGTTTTGATGTTGACCGATTATTTTAACTTACTATAAAAATATAGATGATTGTCGACAAAATTTTTCATTTGCTATTTTGGCTAATGCATATTTATGAACTATTTTTAAACTCATATTTTGCTCAGATAATTGATTTTTTAATATGGCTTCATTTTTTATTTCAGATAAGTATTTATTGATTTGTAATAGTTCTTTATGATTATAATTGTAGACTATTTAATTTCGTTTATATATAATTTGTTTGATTACCTGTAAATCCATGTCATAGTTCTTGAACCAACTGTTTTATATACCTTGTCATTGTTAACATACAATTATATATAAATAGCCCTGTTATGATTTTATTTTTATCAATTGATAATGCTCGCGATGAACGAAACCGGTCCTGATCATTGTAAACACGTGGAAGTAGTACAAAAAAAAACTGTGTTTTATTTTCTTTAATATAATGCATTTCCACTAAGAATTGACAGTTAACACCTTAAAAGTTTTATTATAATTTTGTTGCTCGCCACAATTTCAGTTGAAAAGTTTTTCTAAATGATGAAACCAGTCACTCTTGTATCATGTGTTCACAAGTAAACGATTTCGGGTTTATGAATGATATTTATTGAAATTTATTCATAATCTGATATTCTACATATAGAAATAAAAGCAATTTTAAATTAAATATGATTATGATTGGCATCTTTCCAAAACAATAAGTAACGGATCACTGGAACCTATAGTATTTGGACTATAGAAAATTTAATTAAATTTATTTCAGTATTTAAAAACATATCGATGGCCCAGTTCCATAGGACGATAAGTCAAAAATTTGACATTTTGAGTTAAGCTAGCCATTATATTGGAACACCGCACTTGTACAGTTCCGCAAAAGTACAGCCTTGTAAAATGTACAGGTTTTCTCTCAAAAGGCAGATATTTGCATATCGAAATATCGTATTGTGGATATATATTTTTGTGAATCGTAGCGTTCCATAAAGAAACAACCTTTAATCCTAAAACTGTAAACTATTGACCACCTATTTGAATAAAAAAGTAATACAAATAACAAGCCATCACTTTTTATGAGTCAGAACTTCGATCGGCCATATCTCAAAAGGCCATCGATATATTTATAATTTTTAGTTTTTACTGACTTGTACATTGTAATTAGGAAGCTTTTTAAAACTACTTAACCCTTGTACTATTTTATTATAATTTTTTTAAGGATCTTCTAAAATAAACTAGTTTTTAGTTACATAGTTCAGATCAGAGATTTGTTTTATCAGCATTTTTATGTAATAGCTTACACAGAGTAGTCATTGGAAAACACAAGAATTATATTATTCATATCCTTACAAACGTAAATTTTACTCTAATTTATTACTCTAAAACTGAGATTGTCCTCCATAATATCTCACACTGCAACCTGCTATGTCTCGGGGTTGTGTTTTGCATACGTCTTGGTGCTTCGAAGATCATGTTTATAGACTCGCAGCATGTTTTTATTGTGTACGAAGCTTTCTAGAAATAGAAAAAAAAGAAATATTACACCGAGCATGACAAACTTTTGTTAAATTAAAATATTTCAATCACTCATCATCGCTGTCTCTATTCACCCACTAGGCGTCTCTATTCACCTCGTATGGCGTCTCTATTCACCCCAAAATATTGGTGAATTTCATGTTTTTCAAAAAGTAGCTAATAATGAAACTGTATGAAATATCCAACAAAAACAAGTGCATATTTTAGAAAATAAAATATGCAGGAGTTATTAACTAAAAATACATAGCTTCACTTTCCTTTTGTGAAATAAAAGAGAAGTTTATGTGTAGTTAAAAAGTAAGGATGCAAATGTATCAAACTCTAACACGGTTTTTTCAATTGTGACAAATCATTGATCTCGTTTGATAGCTGATTTAAAATTAAATCTTATAATTTACCTACATGTAAATATTATGAAATATTGAGACACTTTTCCTTACATAAAAAAGACCCACTCATAAATTAGTGTTGTAATAATTCAAGAAAGGACTAACATAATCACATTCATTCAATGTGTGCATCAATAATAAAATTAAAAAAATGATCCATAATGAAGTATAAATCTACAAGGTTTATCGACACTTACATTGGATTACCACTTAACCAAGATTAACTATTATATAAATAATTTCGAAGGAATATTCATCAATATGACTTTTTCTTATTGATTATCATCATTTTTCTCTTCAAAATTTATTTTAAACTTTCGAATCACCCCAGTTAAGCTGCACTAGGTTAAATAGGAGTCTTCTTTATTTCCGAATGATCACCAATAAAGCATCTATATTTATATCTCTATGTAACAGCCATTGTTAATCCAGTGTAGCCAAATGAAGTCATCAAAAATGTGATCCATGTCACACTGCTATGAGGTTTTCAGGTTCTGCTTTATTCCCACATTTAAGAAGCTCATTCATGATAGTTTAGTCAGTTTGTTAAACAAAGTCATACATATATTTTGACCATTTGTCATACAATTATATTTCAGTATATTTCTTGCATTGCTGACAATGTAAATTTTACAGTTAATAAATCTAACCCAATGCACAAGCATACATTCTGTGGACAATAATCTTGCATTTCCTTGGAAAGTTTCAATATGTTTGGTAAGTAAGGTGTAGTTTTTAACTTGAGACACAATTACAAGTTCTTACGAATAATAATAATACTACACACAGAACAGTTTCACGCTTTTATATTCATCATTATTTATAAATTAATAACAAGAACTGAGTCTTTGATGAATTTTCAAAATAATGATAAGGTAAATATATCAAATTATTTAATTCTACAAGAGCGTCTAAGAAAGTAAGAAGTTCTACAACAGAAATTTATTCTTCTATTTTTTTACGTTATCCATATGTTTTGTGAATTACGACTTAAATGCCAGATTGCTGATGCATTTTTACTAATGGCAAGCAACTTCTCATGTATACAAAAATAAAATATACCCTAATGAGATATCTTAATTTCTATAAGCTGAATACGTGATTTTTTAATATTGTTGGCATTAAATAAATAAATTTTTAATGACCTTCGTATTATGCCTAATTAATGGTGTCATCTTAATTGATTATTACGTCATTGCTTAAATAAGCATAGCTCTTATTATCAATTATAATAATATAGCATGATCCAGCTATATTATTTTTCTCCAAATACATTAGGAGTCCATATGCTACATATTGGGAGCGGACATCATCAAGAAGATGAAAATTATGGAACAAACTTTTTCTTTTTATCAAAGTTGAATCCAAAAAATTGTAATTGGGTTAGTTCATTAGTATATTATCCTTGAATATACACATCATCGACTGGTTGACAGCTCTTTGTTTCAGTGCATCTGTGTTTTAGAAGACCTAAAGGACATAAATTAATTTTTAGAATGTTTGGTTTCTGTTGAGTTGGTGTAATAATTGTTTCAGTTGGCCTAGTAATATCCACTTTGCAACAGAAGAATTGTTCCACATTCCAAAGTAGTCTAGCTTACTTGTTATAATTAAGCCATTACTTATGACAATGGTTATGAATCTTAATTATTATTGTATTTAAATATGTGCCCCACTAAGGTTTGCAGAAGGTCTGCAAATAGTTTCACTACTGATTTCATTATTTGATTACATATCTTTAATCTCTCCCTCAGTCAAAATGTTTCGTACATGTTCATAATCATGTAACTATAGAATGATTTATCTTATCAAATCACTTTAAAGTTATTTTGATTAGATTGATTATTTTTTTATATCAGTGATTGAAATTGTGAATTACTTACCAGTTCACTTCTAGTACAAGTTGAATAAACTAAAATATATTCTTAATCAGTCATCGATTCTGAATATTATTATTCTTTCTTCATTTTAGAACGTGCAATTAGTTGTGGGACTAGGTTGTGTGATTGCCACAGTCGTAATGGCATCATTTTTACTACCGTGGCTTAGATCGAGTAAGAAAAAGAAGCAAATCACACTGAAAGATTCCAATATTAAGTACGCTTTGCCTCTTATTGAAAAAGAAGAGATTAGCCATGATACGAGACGGTACAGATTCGGATTACCATCCGACCAACATATTCTAGGTCAGTAAAATAAAACTGTTTAATGATTTCACTTTACCTCGGTTAAATGCCGCAAACATAATTGTACAATCTGCGTTTTCCCATTTTAATTAACATACCTTCATTAAAAATCATTATTTATTATTATCAGTCTAAAAAGGAAAACAATGAAAATACTCAACAATTAGTTTGGGAAGGCAAGAATTTTAATGAAGGGCATAAATATTTTTGCAATACACAATTAAGACTTCCATTGGATGCTACAAATGGTACAACATAAAATACCTGTTTCGCAATATCAATTATTTCATTTAAAACTCTTGTATAATACTTTTTTGCATTCTGGCACAAAATAAAGTCTCCGTCTTGTATATTGATTTTTTGTATAATATTATCAGTTAGAAGCAATTTACTTTTAACCAAACTTTACCTACACTATTATATAAATGAATTATTTAACTGTCTCGTAATATAAGTTGGAAGATTTCTCTGGAAATGTATACCTAGTGTAAAGAGTTGCATCATGCGCACATTAGTTGAAATATTGTAATATGTATTTTTTTTATGTGCAGGACTTCCGATTGGCCAGCATATCCATTTATCAGCAAAAGTTGGTGATGATCTAATTATCCGCTCTTATACACCGGTGTCTTCTGATGAAGACCAAGGCTTTGTTGATTTAGTTGTTAAGGTAGATTACATTTTTTCTGTATCCATTATTATCACCATCATTCGCAATGAAAGTAATAACCGATATAGAGTTAATTATTAACAATCGTTATTTTTTTAGGTGTATTTCAAGAATGTCCATCCTAGATTCCCCGAGGGAGGGAAAATGTCTCAGCATTTAGAGAGCATGAAAATCGGTGACACGATTGATGTCAGAGGTCCATCGGGACGTTTAATGTATCAAGGAAATGGCACTTTTGCTATTAAGAAATTGCGTAAGGATCCACCAACTAAAATTGTGGCTAAAAAGCTGAATATGATAGCAGGTATGTTACTATTCTGTAGTCGGCTACTTACTAGATATAAATAACATTCTATTTTCATGTTTGAGATAACAAGACGGCAGACGCATTAGTTGTCAAGGTCAAAGACTTTCCTGTGATTCTTCTATCGTATTTCATGCAAATTTATTTGTCTACGTCAGTGATGCTTAACTGGAATCGTTTGAGGACCAAATAAAATATTACTGATCTTCGGTGGGTCAGAAATGTGAAACAAGCTAACAACTTAATCAAAATATTTTATTTCTTGGTAATAAATTAATGTGACTTATTTTTCAAATCGACTAGTAGGTACCGTGGCAGGCGCTCATCAAAGTTGATTGGTCATCGGTCAACCTGTTGCGACCTGATTTTTATTATTTTTATTCTCGAAATGAAAATTTACATTAATATGTGCTCCCAAATGCAGCTGTAATGCATATTACTAGTTGCAATTTTAAATATTTATTTTTGATGATATATTATATCTGATAAAACTCCGTTTACTTTTATTCCCTTCGAACACTGACTCCACCTCCAGGTTAAATGGAATTAATAATATATCGAAGATTTCCTCATATTCTTGCATGTATGAAAATCTGTTGTTTAATTAATTTTGTGAATTCATTCGCATATTTTGAAAAATCTTTATGGTCACTATTAAAGTTACTACTTTTAAACGAATGGCAATATTTGACTGTAATGATTTTCATAAATAATGATCTTGGGTCGCATGTTGGACACTGCTGGTCTAGGTTATGACATCTTTTTGTTTATATTTTCGCTTCAACCATTGTGTTTGCTAATAGTCTATATAACTACTGTGGTCGATGTATATTGAATTTAAATAAACATTGAATATTCAACACAACTATTATATCATAAGTTTTTGTTAGGTACACATGTAATGTGTATTTAATCACCAAATTTGGAGTAAATAATTTAATTCTCTATCGATCATATTTGACTTGCTTTATACAGTGATAATTGATTAAAACCAGGAAACGATTGGTTCACATGGTTTCGTAGAGATATTACTATTAGTCTGGACTCAAAGTATTACAATAAAATTATAATAAATTATTCAATAATTCATCACATATGGTCATAGAACATTCATGGGTAATCTGAGGTAGTTATTCACAACTTTACAGTTGTCTGTTACGAATATGTGTGTATTGCATGCAGCAATAGATACATATTTTGTTCGAGAAAATTGACTCATTTATCATAATTCAGAAGCATTGAAGCTGTATGTATTAATATTTCATAAAACCAATAGCGTGCTTATGTTTTTTTAGGTGGAACTGGCATCACGCCAATGCTTCAATTAATTCGACACATTTGTAAAGACAAGAATGATGGTACTGAAATGAAACTGATTTTTGCAAACCAGACTCAAAATGATATTTTAGTTAGAAAAGAATTAGAAGATGTGCAAAAAGAATTTCCATCACAGTTTCATCTTTGGTATACCCTGGATTCACCTCCTGTTGGTAAGTGTGTATTGGAATTAGGTTGAAAATATTTTTTGAATCCAATTTAACTCTTATAATAAATGCCCAATACACCATCTCTTTAAAAAATAAATATATTGATAAATGGGGATTTGTTCTCATTCTCGTGAATATGACATCAATCAATATTTATTTCTACTTACTTGTTGTCCATAAAATGATATGAAAATTTACACACTGTGTAATACGCAAATTAAACTATTGGAGAAAGGATTGTAGTTTTTTTATTCGATTATATTGGAATTTATAAAAATATTCGATGTACATGCGATTCATTATATTTTGAAATGACATTCAACCAAGAAGTGACAGGGAATGATGCTAAATTTATTGGAATGTTATATCAGTGCTTCTGAATAAACGTTTTAAATGTGTAATACTGGAAAATCTAATAAATAGCAAAGATATTTCATGAAATTCAGCACTAAAAGTTTAGTTATAATTTGATAAACATTTTCAGGACTGTGCGGTGCTTAAATATAATAGTTTTTGAATCAATGGAACCCTGTAGAATTAAATTCATTGTTATTTATCACCAGATTGGAATGAAATTGTTATTTTAACTCTTTCACAGATTGGGCATACAGCGGAGGTCACGTGAACGAAGAAATGTTGAAAGATCATCTGTTTCCACCCGCAGACGACGTCCTCGTTCTCATGTGTGGACCACCTCCGATGGTAAACTTTGCTTGTCAGCCAAACTTAAATAAACTTGGATACAGTGAAGAAATGAGGTTTGCCTATTAAAGTAAAACATCTCTGCCTGAGCATTTAATATGAATAGTCTGTCAAAATCATATAAATCAGTGTTTCACCATCGTTATCATTTAAATATATTTTTATAATATGTCTGTTTTTGTTGCGTAAAAATATATTTTTCGATGTTTTATTTTCACAAATTTACTGTGATATTCTATCATTACATGAAAATAATAAAGAATAAGTGTTTCATAAAATTATAGAAAAAATATTTTCATTACTCAGGATTGAGGTTCCACATTAGATTTATTCTCGCGTAGACTTTTCTCACCATTTCCGCTCCCTATACGGAGCATTTGACCGCCACAGGGTGCCTCCAAAATTCTATGTCCCCCGCCAGCCATTTTGATTCCTTCCAAGTCATCCCGGTGTCCCATAGCTACGGTGAGTACATGTTATGGATGTTCATCAGCGGCTTTCCAGTGCAATGGAATCCATACAGTTGGAATTCAGGTGACCCCGGGGCATCCGCAGCATACATCTAAGTCAAGTCCATGCCTGCTTTTTTATTTTGTACGTAATAAGGAGCTGGTTAGTCTGCTCTCACATATGGATTCCGGAAAAAGTCAAACCACTTTACTCCATAGTATTCATTGCAGCCGCATAGCAGCACTGTCGGAATGCTTGCATTCACTAAGTGGCATTCGCTTCTGGCTCAGTACAACCATGTAGTTAGATCTCTATAAACAACCGGTCGGTAATGTTCAATCCTTCAAGAAATTGGACTTCAGAACTAAATTGTTATTGGAATAGCTATTTTGGATATACTGTGCAGGTGACTAATAAGCACAATTATCGGGGAAAGATGGATAAAGAGGTAGAAAGTTATATTGGAAATATTCTAGCTATCTATAATGAAAACAAATTGGTTTTTATTAAAAATTTATTTGTAAAAATATATTAAACAAAATTGTATATTTGGACGAAATGTGTACTAAATTGAATTTTAGAACAATAAAAACAAATAAGTATTAACAAAACTAGCGCTAGAAAAATAATTTGATTTGTGCTGGCATGCTTACAAAACAACTTTTTCTAGACTACATATTATGTTTAAATAAATCCTAATGATAGTCATTATCTGGACGGAATGAATTTATATGATAACCATAAGTACCATTATTCAGTTCATTAGAGAAATTTTAATTTTCCATGGGCATTACACGATATAATACTAGAGATTCAATAATTGCGGGCAATGTTTCTTCACGGCTTGTTACTTGACATAAATGTTTCATTTTATATACATGTGGAATGGAAATACATGTTAGTTACTTAATAAAATAATTGCTAATGATGCAGATTTTTTTGTTTACTAAAATATTAATGGAATGGTGGACATTCAGAAATGGCCATGTCATAGAAAAAAAGTGTTACAATATTCACATTTTTTTACATTGTGTAATGATTTAGACACTGTTTAGAACCGGTCAGTCAATTCTAATTAACCAAATTTACTAACACTAAAAGGCATAGAATATCAATTAATATGTAATGTTATATCAATCACAATATGCGCTCAATCCGGTTGGTTTGGCTCGCTCTCTAGATTTGACATTAGAAAGAAAAATGAAGAAATAAATACATCTGATTACTGCCAAAAGTTGGTTACCAACAAAAACAAGCTATGCATTAGATAATTATATTAATGTTTGACGCTGTAGCATAAAAATCAGAATATTAAACCTTCATATATACTTTGTATGCCATTTTTAGTATAATACTAAAAAAGCTTACATTATTTCGTTGCATGCAGTCTCATTTTGTCGATTTCGCCAAAAAATAACTGATATTAGAGATAATATTTTGTTTTCCTAATAAAGAAGGAGATCTAAACATTTCAGAGTCATCAATATTTACAAACATACAATATTCACAATTCATCAATAACTTTAATGTATCTAAATGAGATGGTACAAAGTTTTGGCAGTAACACAACAGCGTATAGTACTTAATTCAAAACATGCTAACTCTCCAATGATCGTGAATGGAGTTTCAATTATAACAGTTGCGTGAGTAGATATAGCCTAATAATTATTAATAAAAAAATCTTTTTATTAGGTATCCCGTAGTCAACAGAATTAATGTGGTAGATGCAGCTGTGACACTGCTGTCATTGCAGCGATGGTCGAGGTAGCAGAAACACCATGTAGTAGAATCGTAATACCTCCTGTAAAATAAATACAGTGGGTTGATGTCTCCTGTCATGTCATATAATATAAGCAATGCGTAGGTAATACAATGATGTAAAACTATACCGGTTGACATCATATTCTTTTATGGAATTGTTGACGTAATGTGACAAACGTATGTCAATAGATGAAGGTCTGCAACCCTCATAACGATCTGCGGGAGTATCACTTCGTATTGGTGATAGATTGCTTAAACAATCTCTTGTGATCATCTCTTCAGCTAAAAAAAAAAGTTTTTATATATAATAGATATTATAATTATGTATTACATAAATCCTTTTATCGGGTTTTCATAGAGTTTTAACCACATTCTAGGCATTCATACAAATGTGTTAAAAAAATCATAATTTTTCTGGTATGTGATGGCCACTACGAGGGAAAAACCTGATTTTGACAACCAACTATGATTCTGAGCAATCAAGCTAATTTCACCATTTCCATGAATCATGGAAGAAAATACTTGCTTCCAAAAGATCACAGGCATAAATCTTGAAGGTTAGACGAGTCCTATAAGTAAATGTCGGCTTGGATTGCCAATTGAATTTTTATTTAATCCACTTTCACATCTGCTGATAATAAAGGCCAGCAAACTTGAAATTTTGTTTATGACCAAAGTGCACATGTGCCGTTACATTATAAAAAAAAAATATTTTCAATTATCATTGAACCACATGTACTATATCTGATAATAATTATAAATATTAATCATTAGCCAATAAGCATAAAAATGCTGGGCTATGAGAATTTTTTGGTGTTGAGTTGATGACTTGAGTCTGACTAATTGAGTCCAATTCAATTCGAGGCCATTCGTGTGCTCGAATGCCTGAAGATGCCGAAAGGCGAAACCCGGGTTGTTAGTGACAAAATACATCGAAATGTACAAAATCTTTCAAATTTGATATTGAAATTCCATCAAGCACCCTCAATCGATGTCTTAAATTATGGATGACATAGTTGAAATAATTAACCCTTTAAACTCCACTATTATCAAACACTTCGATAAAATTGACGCTGTACTTCAAATTTTTCTATGGTTTG
Organism: Himalopsyche phryganea; assembly: GCA_022494535.1. Classification (NCBI taxonomy): domain Eukaryota; kingdom Metazoa; phylum Arthropoda; class Insecta; order Trichoptera; family Rhyacophilidae; genus Himalopsyche; species Himalopsyche phryganea. The sequence goes on along the minus strand of JAGVSL010000010.1, from coordinate 3,178,991 downwards.
TTCCAAGAACGACCATTTGACAGTCGTATTATGATGATTTTTTTATACTGATATTACATTTGTAACTGCATTGTTATTATCAGCATTCAGTAAATTTTCAGGAAGAGTAGCATGTATCTACGAACATAATATCAGCATGAAAAGGTCACCATAAGATGTCAAATGAAACTTCTTAGAGCAAACCATACAGCAAGTAATATTTTGTATTTCGCATAATTTATTGATTTCCTTTATTTCAATGTTTGATATTTTGCCAATTTCCAATCCGCAATTTAATTCCGTAGAGAATGGCATTGTTTTTAGCAGCGTTAAGTAATTTTTCAGGCAGAAAAAGAGTAGCATGTTGTAAAGCATATTCACCAATGTTTTTAGGAACAGTGGTTTTATTTTTTGCACTCGTGTTTTGAAAGCTTATGAATGTCATGAATAGGTTATTCAGTAATTGGCAACGTTCAGTTTTGCGAATATGAGGGATGAAGATACTTACAGCCTTTTCGTTCAATGAGTTTAATACAACGATCATCTTCTTCTGGACAGGTTTTTCCAAGATAACCCATACCACGCCAATTGAATGGACTATTACAGCCCGGGGTTGCTGGCGAGCATTGGTAGCACATTAAACTGAACCCTGGAATGGAAAATTAACGTGTCACATAAAACTATACATGCATAAAGAACAATTAAAGGATATTCTGTAAGAATTTCTTGAATGTTTTATCAATAAATGGCAGCAAAATAGTATCCGAGATCATCAAGACAGCCACGCCTTCTTTATGAGGTGTTCATGTTTATTGAATATAATAAATTTGAAAAACATTTCTTACCGCTACTGAACAGCGTAACTAATACGAAAAGAAGTGTTAATGATTGAGACATTTTTAAACGTATAAATAGGTTTCGTAATTAAAAATTTTTGTACTAAAAGGCACTCGATAACTGCCACTTGTTTATAAACGGTCGCGTATTTACGCGCTGAATTGACAGCACAGTGTTGTTTGTTCATAGACAATAATATGAAAGTGTTGTCATTGTATGTAAAACTTGATTTTAAAAATATTATACGTGTACCTACACACTTTTATAATTACATTACACTTAATGAGCGGTATAATGATATGTTTTTACTGGCTAATATTCAGATTATGGCCACACATGTTTTTGCTAATTTTTATTTTTTTACAGATCAATAAGCTAGTAATAATTTATTGTGATACTTGTACCTAATGTTATACAGTGTGCTACAACTGGTATTTGTGCATTTTGATAAAGATAGATGCCGTTTGATAAATGAAACGTTTTATAAAATTTTATTCTGGACAATAATCACTATTTTACAGTAAAACTCTCAGATAACCATGAATTATATTGCTGTACTAGCGGCAAGTCAGTAGTTCAACTTTTTTTTTTAATCAGAAAGAGTAATATAAGAATGTGATAAGAAAGAGTCTTTTAAATAGCTAATATTGCGTTTTCGACCAGGAACCCGAAGTGGAACCGAACCGAAAACCGTAAACCGTTTATTTTTGCTGGAACGAAAACCGGAACAGAACCGATATTTATTTCGGTATTTTTTCGAAGTTAATTTAAATGATACATTATTATTTACCTCAAATAAAGTTGATTTAATATGATGAACATATCAATGAGCACATAGATTGGCTATCAAAAGTTCGCGTTTCAAACACCTGTGAACAGAAAAGCAAGATAAATATAATAAATACACATAACGATAAATATAATTACTAAAATAAAACAACATATTATTGTCTTACGTTTGTTCCTAAAAGCAGGGCGCGGTGACAAGTTGGCAAGTCTAGAGCAAGTCAAAAAGTATGAATAAAAAAATGTATTTTGTTTGCATTTTATCTACATAAGAATCCGCCTTCTATCCTGCAGTGCACCAGCTCACCCTAGGAAATATTCTCCATTGACATTTTAATTATGTATGTGATGTTAAGTTATGGTGAAAAGCCGTATAGAGAAAGTTATGGACGGTGTGGGTGTATTTACATTAAGTTGTTAATATTTAAATACGAGCTGAAGCGATATATTTTTTTTACCGAACCAGAACGAAAACCGGAACGAAAAAATAACGTTTCGGGTCCCTGCTTTAAGCATTGGATAGAAAGCAATGAAAAAGTATGTCGACATATAAATTAATTAAACATACTGGAAGGCAGGCGTTTTTGAGCATTCGTTCTAATAATGTATGTGGCGCAGTAAAGGGCTAGAATTCCTGCGTGGAGATGATATTAACATGTCCTTTTATTACTATTTCAAATAAATAATGTCTTTTTGAAGTTTATAAACGTACACCTCTAATTATATACCTAATGGTTTTTAAGAGCTTTTCCTTATATTTCAAATTAAATGAATAGTTTTCTCATAATTTCTATTTTATATATCCAATAAATAATATGGGTATTTTTGGTTTATATTATATATTAGTCATTAATCACTTTTATGGTGTTAACTGTCAATTCTTGGTGGAGAGGCTTTATATTTTAAAAATCAATCACAATTTGTTTGTACTACTTCCATATGTTTATAATGAACACGACCGGTTCCGTAAAAAAGTTATGTTTTATTTTAAAAATATTAGTCATTTATCATTTTATTATAATTATTAGTTGACTTAATCTAATAAACTTATATATATACGTTGTAACGGCCAATTGATGTATCCCTGAAAAAATACAAACATGAGATAATGATTGGATCTCATTTTAAAGACAACAGACCAGGTCTCGGTCAAATGATGTAAATTAGAAAAATAAATTTACAACTTTTTGGAAGGGAAACATAATTTTACATTGGTTTTAGCATTTAAAATTCTGACCTATCCACTTGATGTAAGCCACTATTATATCGACACTCCTTATGTATAATCCCGTATCTGCAAACATGACAATGTACAGAGTGCATTTAAAAGACTCAACGCAACTCACCACATAATGTTTTCGATAAAAACAGTTTTTACTCTCTCGTGAACAATTTCAATTTTGAGGGTTACATAAATATATTTATAAATATTATAATATCGTGTCATGGAAATTTTGATAACCTACAGACAGGTAAGAATAAAAATATATTCTTGTGCAATAGATCTAACAGGCTATTAAGAATTACAGGAAAGCGGTTTATTTTTCTAACAAAATTGATTTTCCCTTCAAAATATATGTATAATTTAAAAAATACAATATCTGACTTAAAACTACTTTTAGTTTTCTACTCTTTTGCATTTTATTTATTGACATTTTTAGGATTGCTTTATCTGTTTGAAAGTTCTACAACTTGAGGCTACATCATTCTTCCTTAGGAGGTAAGCACTAGTAAAAACAATGAGTAAACGAGATCTTTTGTTTCTTGTCATGAAATTATTTTTCATCACAAATATTTTTTAATTAATTTACTGATTGAATGTTTTTTTTATAATATCGTTATAAAAATATCTGTCTGAAACTTAATCGTGGCGTAACAAGAAATATTTCATGAATTAACCATGCATGTATAACTAATATAACTTATAATTTAAGATAATTTAAGACATCGACTGAGGGTGCTTGATGGAATTTCAATATCAAATTTGGATTATTGAGATTTTCTACACTTCCATGTATTTTGTAACTACCTTCCAAACTCCCCGTTGCCGTATCCTATACGTTGAATCACCTAACAGATGTCACTAAATGTGGAATGATTGTATATATTTATCCTTTCGTCGAATTGCATCCCGTCGAAACCCACAATGCTATTATAATTGTAAAATCACTAGTAATTCTAATAGAAGTTGGAAAGCGGCAATTCGCCACTCTGTTAATGTGTTGTTTACAAAATAAGGATTAAGGCGATTTTCGAAATTTTAACTCAGGTATCAGTGTGGATCCTAGACCTATAATATTTTATGTCGTAAATAATATTTCTCGTATTTGTATCTTCTATATAAACGTTAGACACTGTTTACTGTCTGTCAGTTCGAGTCCATTCGTGCGCTCGAGTGCCTGAAGATGCCGAAAGGCGAAGCCCAGGTCGTTAGTGACAAAATACATGGAAGTGCACAAAATCTCAATAATCCAAATTTAATACAATTTATATTATATAAAACTTTTTACTAAAAAAATGTCATTGAGATGTTGGCTCTGGTCATGGTTTTGAATGCACCAATTACTGGTTGTATAGGTCACGTTTCATGTAAATTTATAACCAAGTATTGTTAGATAAATTACTAATATTTTGTGTGAAAAGATACATCGCTCCCGTGCTATGTGATGATATTTTTGAAATGCATTTTTTCTTCTGGAGTGTTGAAATTTAAGTGGTAGCTTTTAGATGCAAACGTGCAAGAAAACTCGTGACACGAATCTTCACAGCCGTAGTAATCACAATAATTCGTTACTTACTTTAGTACGATAGACAGAGTGTGAAAATTGATATAATATAGTTTATATTATTACCAATATAGGTTTCCACACAAGAAACACAAACATACCTGTTGGTCATCGATCACTTTTATAACATCTATATGTATTATTATGTAGTCATATTTATTACCCGACCCAAAGGTAACCGTAACTTGGTGGTAAATATAAAAACTCTAATCTCTAATAGCCCGAATGGGTTATGTATTATGTCAGAAGTCTAAAGACAGAGGCCCGAATATAACGGAGAAATTACGTCGGAAAGCATGTGACTGTCCCAATGTTAAATTTACCTATTATTTATTAAATAACTATATATAAAAAAATAATACATGAATATCCTTTGCATTAGTGAACAATTTTCAATATTACATAAACACTCGTCCACTAAATTTTCCAATATACAAAAAACAGTAAAATCAAAGCATCACTTAATTTACCAATTTTACCACAACGAAGTTAGCTTCATAATACAAAAAGGTAAATAACGTTTTCTAGATTGTTGCTATTGTCGTACCTTCCGCAAAAATATAAATTTCGTTGCATTAGGTAAGCTTAATTTCGTATTCAATTATTTCGCAATTTATTACCAGATTATTTATTTGGCAGCAAACATGTAATAATTAACGGCGAAATAAATTTTTGTAAGAATGCTGAATACTGTACGGAAAATAATTGGGGAAGTTACATAAAAAGTAAAGAAAACAAAAAAGACAATAGTTTTACTTTCAAATTATTATTAAAATTAATGTAATTAGTTTTATTTTCTATACAGAATATAAGCGGCATACCTATGATTTTTTTGTCTAGATATTTAAACATTTTCAAATTTATTTTTATAATCAAGAAATTAAATCATTCATCATTTCTTGACAAGCTGTTCAGTATGTTTGATAAAATTTTCAAAGTATGTATGATATGTAAGTTCAAAGATAAAAGAGTTACAAATTAAAATGTTGTATTAAAGATGAGTCCAGTGAACATATTCATAACTGCTTTTTTGCTAACTGTCAGCATTCATTCAATACCCTTGACACGAACGATCCGCAGGCAGAGAGAGTTTGTGTGTGTAATGTGTATTAAAAATTTACTCTCTTGTAAAAACACTTTTGCTCACCCACATACTCTCTATCTTTCTGCACATGCGCTGACAGACAGAGAAAGAGTGTGTGTGTGGGTTGCGTTACAGATAGATCAAGACAGATATTATGTTTGCAATAAGTTTGGACAAGCCACACTAAAATTTTGAAAGCTGGATCTTTTTTTCGATGAGACTTGATGAGTATTCATTTTTTATCCATAAAATGTTGTTATATTGACACTGAAAAATTATCAAGGCGCTTCCATTTTTATCTGATAAATATATTCAATTTTTTAATGTTCAATTGAATATGCGTCTGTATGTTGCAACTAGTTAACTGCATTTTGAATGAAATTGTTTTTATAACATCAATTTGTACTTAGGTACATACATTTTAAATGTAAAAATAATAACATTAATTTTATGTCTAATTTACCTCTTTTTTAAATCACTTTCCGCTTCAACCTCAAAGTATAATATTTTCCCAGAATAATAATAATTACACTTACGAGTATTACTTACCTTAAAAACGAGAGTAATTTGATGGACGAGAGCAACACTTAATCAATTTAACTTATAATTGCGCAATTTAAAATCTTAATAACATGAGTTAATTTATATTTCATCGTCTCTATTAGTGACAGTGAACCTTTTCAACACATAATTGTGTAATGTATAATTTATATAATATGTACTTATGCCACGCTTCACTAGCCGTGTCATGGAAAATGATACAAAAATTGCAATGCAATCTCTACAAAACATATTCTTATATTACGATTGTATCAATTGTTTGAGATTATTTTTCATATGTTTAGAATTCATTGAAACATTTGAAATATTTATGATACAGCAGTGAAAAGACTTTTATGGGATGCGCTAAAATTGTACGAAGGAAGTAATCATCCCAATATATTTATAAATGCATGGCGCATTGACGTCAGCTGTAATGCCATATATTTTAATTTACAAATAAATAAAATATAAGGTGACCAACATTTTTACAATGAAAAGGAGGATACAGATAAACTGAAGAAAAAATCGTAAACAAAAGAAACATTTTATTCATTGTAATAATAATACACTAAATATGAAAAATGCGTAATAAAAACATTTTCTAAGATTGTGTATTGTAATTATGCCTTCACCCCTATTAATGCGTCTCATGTCAAATACGTCACACCGCACGCAACGAATCGAAAAAGCGTGTTAAAAGTGAGTGTTCAAAATATTTACTTATGGGAGGAACTATTGGTGTTATAACCGATGCATTAGAGCTGAGGTGCTTTCTATAAAACTTTTGACGGAATAGTTGAATACCAACCTTATTTTTCCTTTCTTGATAAAGCCTTTATCATGACGAGTTTTATAAAATGCTGTGACTTCACCAATCCCGAATTAGTTGGGATATAACGCTCCATATTACTATCAAATTCTTCAATTAAGGCAAATTTTTTTGGTCAAAATTATTAATTGTTTCTAGGAAACTTTTATAGATTGATTCATTATTCTTTTCATAAAATATCGCTTAAAATTAGCTATCACTGTTATATCAATTGGCCATATAAAGCAGGTACTGTGGGAGGAAGAAACATATCATTAATTTCCATTACAAAATTAATTTTCGTGAAGAGAGAATATTTTAAATAAATGTGTGAAATAGCAATTTGTATGATGGTAAAACGTACGAAAGTAATTTACTTATTATAATTAAGTATTAATCATTTTCGTAAGCTGGAAGTTGTAGACACTTTAGTACAATGTAACCAGCATGTGAAAAATTGTTGTCCTTGATAAAATTTTGTTCCAATTATCACCTTCATACGAAAATGTTAATTGTTATTGATTGCATACACAAAATTCGCAAGTCACGGTGGAATTTCTCGTGTGCTTATTATGTTCGTACATTGAAGGACGTTCATCTTGCTTTTATTAATATACACAATAAATTATTGTTGTTAGTTTAAAAAAAAGTGTTTGGTTTGATGTATATATTATTATATAATATATATACACATATTATGCGGTGCGTAGTAATGTTGTATTGCGTTAAATATAAAATGCCGGTCCGTAGCGCAGCGTTGTCAATGGCAATTGGAGTTTCGTCATACTTAATTGCGTGGTCGATGGTTCGAATCCGCGAATGGAAATCTTTTGTACATTGTGTTTTTCGACCGATTTATGGATATATATATATATATATATGTAAAGGCATGGCTGTCATGATGTTTTCATTCATCATACCAACTTACTATCTGATCCTGAAAATTGTTTTTAGAATTATCAGCTAACTACTAGTCTTCCTTTACCCCATACTTTCTTTTTTGCACATTCCGAAGAATGGTCGAGCAACTGACTTACAAACAGTTCTCGTTGAAAAAATATGTTGAATTTTATGTGCTCCATATAGGTGCGGGTGCTTAAAAATATTGATGCATGCCATAAACAAATATGAAGATAGAAATACATGGGATCCCTTGAACTGACTATCACTTCAAGTATATTCATCTTCTCGAAAGATGAAGGCGACATATAGCAAAAAAAATCCAAACTTATGGAGTCGAAAAATGTTAACGGCTCAAGATGTTATCAACTTATATTATGTGTTTTCTAAGGGAGAATGTAAAGGGTCATCATTAGACCCAATTTTAGTAATTTTATAAAAATATATTATATGTCAAAAAGTCTAAAATATTAAGGCAAGAAACACAATATCTGTAGTGCAACATATGTAGCGAGATATTAAATAATTTCATTTAGTACAACTACCCCCCCCCCCCTCTCATTCTGGAGTCGTATCTACGGCACTCGCTTCCAAGTTTGCAACGATTTTTTAATATTGTACAAAAATATTAATTCCCCATATTTTTTGTCGACCGAGTCGTCTATCGTTTTTTAACTGTTTGGATCATGATTTAAAATATGACAGTCTTATAATGACAAAAGCACATTCCGCCGCAAAATAAAGAAGAAAAAATGACCACGCATAAAGTGTACATTCAAATAATAATCAGAGATTTGATCTTCCGAAATTGAACGCCATCGACAAATTAACGTGAAATCTCTTTGCCAATAAATTCTATGTAAGCAAACAAACAAGCTTGTAAATTAAAGATTGCAAAACGCGGGCAGGCAATTTAAAAAGCCATTCCATAGAAATCGTTCACAATCGAATATTGCTTCTCAAGATAAAAAAAAACATGAAAATGAAATGTAATTATTATGGCTTCGGAAACGAATAAAAAATTATCCAGAATAAGAAAATCATCAAGTGACAGAATAAGATTACAATCAACACTTTTTTTAAAATTCTCTAATTTACCAAGATTAATATCGATTGCTATTTCTTAAGTAATTAATTACTAATTAACTACTATTTGAATTGTGCGTAAGTATATATGGTAAATTATTGGCTTTACCATAAGATTTATTGCGTCAGTTTTTTTTTTTTATTGTATTCAACACTTATTAATGTGCGAAAGGAAATTATGTTCAAAAGTACTTTAATTGCAATAAGCACACTGAAACGTTTGCAAGTAGTCTTAAAGTTTTACCTAATTATGGCACTGTCGTTTAATGAAACTGTAGTTTTACATTTCAGCTAATTTCAAATAATTAAAATTATTTATCTTTGCAAAACATATTTATTTAGATAACGCAGACAAAAAATCGTTATTTAAATTTATGTTGTCTGGAAAAAACAAACCAATTCATCGAAATTGAATTTGTGTGCTTAAAAACAGCTATGGCAAGAAACATGCAGAAATGCAAAAAATAAACATTGCCATATTAACTAGATTCTACGGTAAACACCAACAATTTGACAATATTTTAACTATATATATATTTTTCTTAATGATTTAGCACACAAATATTCAATATAAATTAGTATTTCCGACCTTTTCTCATAAGACGTTTACAACACAAGATGTACGATTATTGCTAGTTTAGCTAAAAATTGTAAACTAAAATGTTGTTATATATAATTTCTTTAGACGATGTGATAATAATATGCAATTTCACCATTTCCTTTTCACGTTTATGGCGAATCACGGTGATGAATGACTTTGTAGTAATTTGATAACGATTAGGTACAGCTTTGCAGCGAAATAATTCTGGTATTGTAAATACGCAAAATACAAATGATAATGTTAAAACTGTTCTACGTGTATTTTTTGCATGATTTGTAGCATTATAACGTAATCAAATAAGTGTGGTGGATTTAAACGATCATATTGCAAAATGTCGATAGAAAAATGAAAGGTCTTTAATGGAAACATTCTTCCATCAATAACAGAGTATCCCAACTAGGGATTCCAAATATACGTGAAATGAATTATTCGAATTTAAAATCTCAAAATATAAAAATAATTAATAGTTTTTAGATCACGATGAAAAATAATCAAGTATATTTGCAATTACAAAAGGGAAAAGAGGCATTTTTATTTTATAATATAAAAACAACTTAGTACCGCAAAAGTTAAGTTTTAATTTTTTTCGCAGTTGATTCTGCTATGTCAGAAGATTCTTTGATTTCTTGTACATCAGATTCGGAATTACTTTTAATTAAGTATAAGATAAATTTTATAAGGGCATTATTTCTTTATTCATTCATTTGCGTCTAAATCGTCGTCGTATCGTATACTTTAATTCATTGTTTTTTTTTTCAATTGCTTCGAGTTAGTATTAGAAAACTAAATTATTTCAAAAAATGTGAAAGTTTGTATTGGTTAATAATTCCACATTATTTTTTTGGAAATATTAATCAATAATTTACTCAAATATTCGAATATCCAAATATAAAAAATAGCTGAATATGTTCGGATATAGAATGTTTTATTGAAATCCCAATCCTAATCCCGATAAATTATCATAATATTATTCAGTAACGAAAATAAAATACACTGAATTCAGCATCATTTGAATAAGGGAAGATTAACCGCAGCCATATCTGTTTAATGGTAATATCAAAGAAAATCTGGCAGTTGTACACTTCTTAATATATACAGTGTGAGTGAAAAACTTTAGATTCTGTCAAGATTTCAAAATCAATAAATGATTTTTTCTCTCGTTTAAATAACTTTATTTCATAGCTTATTCTACAATTTCTATTACATAGTTTATAACTTTATTTTAATTGCATTTTGTTTACATTCATTTGCTTGTGATCATCGCAAAAACTTGTGAAAACATATAAACTCTAAATTCCACCAGCAAAACAAAAGTGTTGACTTAAAATTATTCATTTAGAGACGTATTATGTAATAGGCAATAAAACACGGCTATAACGATGGATCACTTAAAATTAACGAGAAAAAAATAGGTTTTCATTTGCAAGCAACAGTTGAAATAGCAGCGAGAACATTGCCAATGGAGAATCGCTGTAGAAAGGACTGATGAAAATTAATGAAATGCTCTATTTTTGTAGAGTGGTTAGCACGTGATAGGTATTATAGCAACAAAGCATGCTGATTCTGTGATACATTTCTTACCTTCTACGGCTTTATATTGTTTAGTAACAACAATTTTTTGATGATGACGGTCGTACTATCAATAATAACAGTCTCTCGGGCATGGGAGAGTATTTCCAATCGACGAGACCTACATTTGGGAAGTCTTTTTGCAAAATTCGTGCGAACGTTACAAGATAGTCACGAAATATTTGTACCGAATTTAAATCGGCATTTTCTGTACAGTATTCCACCCAATAAGGACAACGGATAAACCTTAATTACACATCTCCAATTATAATAACAATAAAAAATTACATCACGAGATAAATTATATTTCTATAACATTTTATTACTACAATAATTGATTGATTGGCGATAAAACAATAACTGATTGTGAAACAGAGCAATGGAGACAAGTTAATGTTTGGTGAATTAATTTAATTTTTTACTAATGAGGTGTGGTGGTAGGGAGAATCAGTTAATATAAAATAAATACAGAAATTCGAGCTTTGGATACAAATACACATATATTTACGAAGTTGGAGCTTTTTGACCTCGTTAATATTTTAAATTAATCAATATTAAAAGTTCACAAAGTATACAGATATCTATTTATAACGTAAGAAATAATTATAAACATTGATGTATATTTTTTAAACCATTCCCAATGTGGAGCATATAGAGTTCTAATGGAAAGATAAAGTTTTCTGGATGAACTGCATATTATTTGGTAGCTTTACTTCTGTTTTTTCGACGAGACTAAAGAAAGAAGGATAGGGTGAGGGAAGAACTAGTGGTTATCTAATCGCTCTCCCTACGCCCAGTTCTTCGGTTCGGAAATAGATGGGAGGCAATTTAGGATATCACAGAAATCCATACCTTCGAACAGAAATCCATAAATCGATTGAAAAAAAGGAACTGTCCGTACTAGGATTCGAGCCCGTGGGTACATCAACCGAAGACAATGTTTTTTGGATCGGATATGGGAAATATAATTAGTATAAAATATCTGGAAAGTTTTCAGAGTTTGTGACTTCGCAATGATGAAGGAAACAGATCTGTCCAGAAGTAAATGCTACTTAACGTGGAGATGAGAATTGGCTTGGAAAATTCTATTGGTGTTCTTTATAAACACAATTTTTTCATAGTTTTGATGTATATGGAGGCAACTTTGTGGACGTTCATTTTCAATTTAATGTCGCACTTAGCAAGTGGAATAGCAATGTTGTCTTGCATCGAGTTTTACCAAAGCGTACTGAACCACCGGCCCCCCGGATATTTTCATATCTAAAATAACATATTTTTAATTACTCGTTTTGAATTTTCCCATTTCGAGCCATGAATGTTATTACAAATGTAAAAGTAAGGATCTGATCCGAAGACAATGAATCTGCATTCATAGTCTTCGGATGATTATTAATAAACTGGAGAAAGGAAACCGTACAAAACAGGCACAAAAATAATTGAGTTTTATTGATTTTAAAAAATAAAACACAATTTGTTTGTACTACTTCCACATATTTATAATGATCAGGACCGGTTTCGCTCATCACGAGCATTATCATCAGTTGATAATGCTCGTGATGAGCGAAACCGGTCCTGATCATTATAAATATGTGGAAGTAGTACAAACAAATTGTGTTTTATTTTTTAAAATATAACGTCTTTCCACCAAGAATTGACAGTTAACACCTTAAAAGTAATTTTATTGATTTTTTATTTTTTATGAAATAAAGACTTTTACTCATAACTAATAAAATGAAGAGGTTTCATTTTGAAAAGACGTTGATTATTATTTTTGTAAATTTATTATTTTTATATAATTTATAGCTAGAGTTTTATAAACTTTAAAATGGTGTTACATAAAATATACCTTAAACGTTTTATTAAGTAATGAAAGGGAATCATTTCGCGTGTTGGAAATAGTGTGGCGCTTTCGTGATTTATGAAGGCAATAAGAAAATAATAATACAAAAGTTCGAAAAGTAAAAGTGCAGCAAATAATAATACTGATCCATCGATCAAATGTTTTGTGATCGAACGAATTGCGATTACGAAGCATCAGATATTAAATATTTTACATTTAGTAAAAATAAAAATGCTTCAATTGCACCATGACCATTTCTACAGCTTAATATTTTTGACATCCGATTGAAAGACCATAGGTTAAATAAAGATTAAATCTTGTGCTACTATTCATTCGTCAAAATTAAAAATATACAAATATCATGAAACATGTTTGATATTAATATGAATACCAATTCATTCAGATCAAGAAATGATATATATTATATTTCACGATGGAAAATGTATTTATTAAGCGATGGTTGCTTAAAGTATTCTCATTTCATTCTTTGCCAAACCGTCTCTTGTCTTCGACATGTAAAACTTATCAATAATCTAGTTAAACTCATAAATAGTTGATAAGTTATGTGTGATTAAAGTATTTTAATGTAATGCCAGTCTATTCAGTGTACTGGTGACGTCCTATTGAGAAAAGCACTTTCCCATAAACTTCATTAGTACAACAATAATTGCGTATCGGTCGACCCGATTTGGGTCGTATAAAATATTTTATTGATATATACTTATTGCATCACTATTATGATCATATTGTTTGAAAATAATTACGGAATATTAAAAAAAATGTTTGTCATATTACGATCTCACCAGGACTATCGTAACCATTACCTGAAGAGCCACTTGAAATAACTTTGGCAAACATCGTTGAAAATTTTGAAACCCAGTGATACGTAACTTAATGTTTATGAAAAAACAAAATGTATGTGAAAATATAGCTGTGACTTTATTTTACTAAAATAATATATGGTGTTTGATATTAAACGTAGCAAGTAGCAATTGTTGAATTGGAGCTATCAATAATTTTGGTATAAAAAGTTGGCGTGTGTACTGTACTGTACGAGGTATCTAAAAGATTTCTCTGTTCGAAAATTCCCTCAAAATATAACGTAAATAAAGATAGATTAAAAGAAATTCCTCAGGCATAAACAATAAGGCTTTTATTGCCGTGTCGCAGAACCGTATCAAAATTCCTAGCAAGCGCGAGAAAACGACGAAAAATGTATTATGTATACACGACCCCTCGTATTAATTAATTATTATACATAGAACGCAATTTTATGGAATGTTCGAAATACATTTTTAAATGGAAAATACAAAATAGTTGTGTCTGTCTATCAGGTAATAACTATCAAATGGTGAATCGTGGCACCATTAAACTTGTACGGTTTATTGTGTTTGACAAACATGGATGAATGTGGACTAAAGTTATAAGTTGACAATGATGGAATCAGAATTTCAACTGTGGACGAAGTCATTATTAGGTATATTTTATTATTTCATCAAACACATGGAAAAATAAAGAGGAATTTTAATTCATTGGAAAATCGATAAACCTAAAATTTTCGGAAACTTAACGTATGCATGTATGCGGGAGTTTAAAGTATACATGGAACGAAATTATATTTAAAAATGCCGTACTCCTGTATTCTTGAATATGAAAATTTGTGGGATAAATACTTACTGTATTTTTATACACTATTTCAAACTCGAACACGAGGTTATGGGTAAAAATATTGATGGATGAAAGATATTTTATTTTAAAATAAAAAATCATTTTTTCGAATACAACGTGGTACTTACCCAAGTAAGGGAATTTTAATTTTACGTACAAAATGAATTGCATTTGAATACAAGTAGCCTACGACTCTATTTAAAATAGTAATCTTTAATAAATTGCACCACTTTAAAAAGTGTTTCAAAAAATACTGAACATGACATAGGAAATACACAAAACATAAATAAGAGAATTGAAGAATTAGCAAATAAGCCACAGATTTTTATGTATTCAAGTATGTGCCATTTTAATACAATGCACTTTTACTCTTACAGAACTTGTATATTTGTGATTTTAGTATTATAATATTGACAAGTAATTTAGACCAAAATGATCCAATTATTTTTTTTTCTAGGAGATTAAGTAAGATAAATCAATTCGGGTACGCAATAACTGAAAATTATTTTCATAAAATGTTGTGAACACCTGTCTTTGCATGCCAAACTTTACGGATGTTGCCACGTCCGGCGATGCCTCCAACCGCACTCAGATAATACTAAAAGTAAAAGTTAGTTAGACAAGTGGTTTGGTCTTGTGAGACGCCAATCATAAGTACGTGAGACTTTTTGGAATTAAATTATTGCGAATGTAAACGATGCAGACGTAAATCACATTTTTTAAAATTCAAAATACTCGTGACTATTTGCAACGTAAAACTCTATTAGCGCATTGTCAATTATTATTAAGTGTCTTCCATTGTTTCAGGTGGAATGAAATTACGAGTAACAGTTGGAGTGATTTATCTGGGAAAATAATTAAGTTGATCTATATTTCGGCGTTGTTGACACAATTATTACGATAATGAACATTAATATTAATTAATTATTCGCATCTTTATTTTACGGATTTGATTTTTTAAATTTTGTCTGCCCATAACACAAATACATGCCGCCTGAGCGAGATGTAATCTAAGGATATCTTCAGACTCTTACTGGATTTATGACCGGCGTGGAGCATACAAACTACTAATGAAGCTTATCTTAACAGACGTTTTTCTACAAGAGATGCTTATTATTCAGTTGATCAACCTCTCTTTTTTCCGAAGAGAGTAAGGATAGAAGGATAGAGCTAAGGTAGAACTATGAATTAGTTGATTACTTCTGCTACATCCCGTTTTTAGGAGCGTTTGAAATTTTTGACAACATAGAAATCCATCCTTTCGATGTAAAATCAATTTACGAAACTGTTCGTACTGGGATTCGAGCCCATGAGGAGAATTTCAATAGAATCTTTTTTAATGTAATTGGTTCGTAAACAAGATATGCTCTAAATAATAATTACAGTCACTTCTCGACTTTCGACGAACTTACAACTTACAAACACCATCGCTCCACTCATAGATGAATTTTGAGAGACAGTCGTGTAAATCAGAATGATTATCATGAATTTACTACAGAATATTGCTAATAAATATAGTGTGCATGAAAATATTTACATTTATTTAATTAGAAATATACGCTATTTACGTACATAACATGATAAGGGATGATAATTTGTATCTATCGGTTCCCTTTACTGTGCGAAATTATTTCGTTACATTTCAGCATCGATAGCTTTGATAACATCGTTCCTTATGTAATATCTGTAATCGTAATAAAGTTACTGTTATATCCGTAAATGTTGGATGACTTTTACTTTTGTATTTTATGAATTACTTTTGCGAAAATAAAAAAAATAAATTACGGGTGCGAGGTACCAGTTCCTGGACAGCGAAATGATAATATTCGTAACGATGCAAGTGAAATTGTTTTGAAATAAGTAGTTTTCCTCTATTTTTATTATTTTGCAATGGCTACTTATTTGCATACGTTTTTAATTAGAGAAACAATGTAACATATTAAATAATCGTAAACCAACTTGATGCGTTCTAATTAGTTGATTCCACGATGGCATAATGATTTAATTTATTTTAATTGAACCATTTCAGAAAGTTTATGATTCGTACAAGAAAGTAATACTTGATTTTTTACAAACCTAAAAGAACACGTATCTTCCTTTTCACGAATTTTGTCAAAGTATTTTTTGGTTTACTTACGTAAATATCTCAATGTACATTATCATCAATGGACAACGATCAGATAATCAAACAAGTGTCAAAGTATTAAATAAAGATTGTGTAATTATATATAGATATTATTTACACCAGCGATTCTCAGTTAAATTTACTTGCGGAACACGTTTAGTATTTCGTAGAATAGAATATAGCGCCTAAAATATTTTAGGTTTAGCACAAAATAAAAATGTGCCTACGCCCTAAGGCGAAAAATTCCCTCTGTCAAATATCTTTGTTTTACGTCGAGGAACATCGTTTGGGAAACATTGATTTATAAGCATGCCTACTAATTAATATGTTGGGCAAATACTATTTACGTTACGTTTAAAATTAATCCTATTCGATGTTTCGGTACTCTGTAAACATATCATCATCAACAGCAGATATTGGTAGTCAAGAAAATTTTACTGCCACGTGTTTAGTTATCAGATTAAGTTTATAAATTAGACATATAAACCGTCTAAAAAAGGTTAAAGTGTACTGTGTTTCTCTCTCCACTTATTGTCTTATATTATTTATGACTAGACCTGTCAGTATGTTTAGGTAAAGTGTTGGCCCACAGTTGCATTCGTATCGAAATTTGGATTTATCGTTTTTCTGTACTGCTTTCGGGATTTTAGCATTTTTTTAAAATGTAATTTTGCAATTAAAAATATTCTGCGAGAAAAGTTTGCCTTTGAATTTATTTTATACACGACACCAATTTATAGTGACGAAATATCTATTTACACTTACCCTTTTTTCGTATCGAAATGAGTTTTTCATAATGAAACTTATTACCAAATAAATGCTATTTAATACGAATCTTGAACTTGCATCTAGGTATCCAGATTCAAAATTCGCGCTTGAATAATATTCTTAAAGTCTTTCTAAACATTCAGTCTGTTTCTTGAATTTGTTTTGGTGTGAAAAACAAATAATTATGTAACGAAGAATCGTTACTCAGATCCGAGGAATTATTGGTTAAATTAAAGGAAAACAATTAAACAGAATGGTGTCATACTAATGCATCTTCTACTTTTGTAAGCTATTTGCATAGTTTTTTCGAACATTTCGATGTATCATACAAAATAAATTCCGATCACAGTTTTGCAGTCATCAATTGCGTTGAGAGAGAAACTCTTTTTCAATGCAAAATCTTTCAAAACCGAAATGAAGAAAAGAAGGTACTCAAAGAATGTCCCTGAAATCAGGTTCATATTATAGAAAATTCACTTAATTCTGAGTAAGCTGAAAATATGCTGAATATGACAATAGAGTTATTTTTAGCAGTGTATTTGAATTATTAGTTACATACATTATTTTAAATGAAAATATCCAGTGGTTTTCTATTCTTAACGTGCCCCGTGTAATGAATGCCATTGAACTTTTTGCATGAACTTTATCTCGAGAATCACGTCACATAATTTTGTTTGTGTCCTTATGGTGGTCGTTAAATATTTCATTTATTTACAACCTGGTACAATGTGTGCAACTGCTTACTGAATAAAGTTATGAATAAATCTAAATATTTCAATACGAATATGACACATTGAAGACGGTAAAAATATATTATATATTTTATTACTAGTTTTATAATTTTTATCCAGGGACATATTATGACACATATAAATAAACAATTATGTAGGGTAAATGTACCAGTAGCTGACCTTTTTTCAATAAAAGTGCCCAAAATAAGTAACATAGACGCGGGATTGCTCTAAATTGTAAAGTTCAAACGAGTGAAACAATCTTTTGTCAGATTGAGGAACGAACACGTCACCATATATGTCATTGAGGTGTCATAGCGTCTATTTGAAAACAATATTTATGCAGTAAGTATTTTATTTTGAATTTATTAAGAGAATTGTTAAGGATATCAGTGAATGTAAGCATATGCTACTTGATTCAACCAAGAGTGGTCTTACAGGAAGCTATGAGGCAACTCTAATGACAGGTTGTCATGAAACCCTCTGATTAGACATTGTCAACTACTGAAACATTAAAAAAGTTTTTTTCTAACAGACTCTTTCCAAATTTTTGTCTTATTAATTAAGACTTCAGATCCATTATGAATACACTTGCTCTGTCATCATTCGGTCTTATGTTCAACGTTAATCGTTCTTTTTGTTGATTTTTTCTCTTAAACGGTCAACTACTGGTACGTTTACCTTATTGAAAATCAAATTTTATTGATGAAAAAAATTGAATTCCATACAAAACAGTTCCATGTTTTTTATTGTGAGTGACAATATTATGAATAAATTATTCCTTAGTTACCAATTGTTCACAAAAACTCAACCAACTTTGGTATTATAAAAGATTGTAATAATAAATAAATTAATGCTTTTGTAACAATGCTGAAAGTTCTATTCATGGATATTGTATATTTATTTTACGTCTTCGATTTCATGGCCGTAATATTTAGAAATTTTTGATTGCCAATATACAACAAAAGACACGTTTTTTTATTATTATGAGAGTGAATACTAATATGTAATGCCATTGACATTAATCTAATTAAGCCAATATGTATTACAAATATATTTATAAATCTATATCTACAGTTGGTATATTATAAAAACAGTAAGTAGTTTACATTATATAAATGGTAAAATCGTAAGGAATCACGCATTGATTTCGATGGTCTATCTTTGAGGTTATGACCGATTTTTTTATTTAAGTGATAGATAAAGTTTTGAGTCGATGAACTCATTAGTTTGGTGCATAGATGCTTACGATTTTTTAATAGTATTTTATTATTTGTGACATTTATTTTCGGTTGTTGTGCCAACGACCATAAACAATGCAACTTTAACATATCGACGGTGATTTGGCTAATTGATGTAAACCTTAAAATTGAAACAGTTCAGGAGAGAGTAAAAACTGTTTTTAACGAAAATATTATATGGTTATGAGTTACGTTATGAATCTTTGAAATGCACTTCTGTACATTGTCATGTTTGCAGGTACGGGATTATACATAAGGAGTGTCGATATAATAGTGGCTTACATCAAGTGGATAGGTCAGAATTTTCAATGCTAAAACCAATGTAAAATTATGTTTCCCTTCCAAAAAGCTGTAAATTTATTTTTCTAATTTACATTATTTGGCCGAGACCGGCTCTGTCGTTTTTAAATTAGATCCAATCATTAGCTCAATTTCGTATTTTTTGAAGGTTACATCAATTGGCCAAAACACCATCGAATTATAATAGTTTTCGTTGTTATGGCGAAATCGTATTAAGTAATTTTTGGGTATTTGCTTTGGAATACGGCTACATGTGATAGAAATGATGCTTCTTGTGATTTTTCTTATATGAATTTGCAATCAGACATCTTACAGTGATCTTCAATTCCCAATTTGACAGTGATAGGCAATAATAGGTAGTAGGTAACAGTACCGGGCAGCTAGTTAATATCCTATATAAAATCCTAGTATATGTTTAAAGTATCAAACTTCTCATCAGTATTGTCAAAAAATATGAAGTCTCTCTCTCTCTCAATTAACACGGTGTCGTCTTAATAAGGTCTAGAGAGAGAACGACTTACTAACTATTAGTCTTTTCCCATGTTCATTTTTCTTTTGTCATCTTCGAAGAGAGAGGTTAAGCGACCGACTCAAACCTGTTTTCGTGAAAACAAATTCTGTTAGGATACTCTATTGGGAGTCCATATGCTGCACAGTGCGAATGGACACGTTAAAAATAGTGCTAAATATAAAATATATATAAATATATACACATTGCGTGTTTCGTAACCAATCATCTATTTTATTTAAAATGATGTTTCTGACATTCAGTTGAATATGCTCGCGATTAGCGAAACTGCATCTGATGATTTGATAAAATTGTGAAACAAGTAAAATCAAAATGTAAAGGAATAATCCCTTTTCTACTTCCCTGTATTGTTCTGACGAAGGCGTTTAGTCGAAATAGGTATCAATTAACAGATATTTTTTTTAGAAATAAATACTTTGATATTTTATCCTACTATAATGGAGCTTTACCAATCTGTAAATGCCAATTCAATCAACAATACCTTTCCACCAGAATTGACAGTTGGTACCATAGAAGTCTCAAAAGATATGTTATGAACTGTTTTATTATGTTTAGCAATATATGGCTGTATTATCACAAGTTTTGTAAGTAGGTTGCCCAATAAAATCATTGGTTATTTGTAACGGATTGCATTATTGCGAATAGTGTATGCAAATAATAGTCAAAAGATTGGATTGTTTGGAAAATAATGTGCAAGTCTGTTGAAAAAGAAGTGGAGTTTGTGTTATATTGTCTCCCAGTATGAGTGTGTGTTAATGTAGTCCCACGAAATTGGGAAGGTCGCGTTGCGCAATTTTCCTGTTATGATGGGAAACAAAAGCGGAGTGAAAATAAAAATTAGAGCTATTTGTTGTGTGTCACATCTATCACACAAAGTTATTTGTCCATTGCCACTTTCGCAAACAAAAACTGCTCAGTGGCGTCGGTTGACTAATTCGAAAGTTTGATAGCAGGGGAAAAAACGGTCGGATTAAATTTCGTTACCATCAGTTTGGGTAAGTTTGCCCATCGGTCTAAGATTGGCCCACTACATGGAAAAAGTGCTGTTATAATACGGCTTACGATTAAATGCACTTCTGTTTAGATGATATTCACTTTCGTAAAGATAGTTCTCACTTATAACAAATACATTCCACAAAAAACAAATTATTTCACTAAAAATAAAGTGATGCCACATAATAAAATATATTTAAGCATTGGAGAAATATGTTGCACAAAATAGTTTTCACTCAATATAAATACTCACACTTTGAAATCGATAGTTTCACAACGCTGTAATGAAATGTCACTTATTCTTTACAACTTGCAACATATCATTTTCCACCATATACTAGTTTACTTGTCGCAACTCTATATTAGGCCGCATGTATTTTCTTTGCTCCACGCATTAGAATTTATTCACTAGTATATTATAGGAGTGGTATTTATGAAGAAGCAGAGTTTTGAGTGGACATGCAATATGGTAATACAGTTTATTTCAATGTCCATAACATACAAAATTAAAATAATCCGTTTCAAAGTCAAGCTATCAAAATTAGTCTCTGGTGCTTTGTTAAAAGAATCCGTTTCGAAGAGAAAACTATTAAAATCAAAGTTTGAGTGTACTAAGTTAATACTATCTGATACAAAGTGCAAACTATCGAAATAAAAGTACAAGTGTACCAAGTGAATACTAGCTTATAAAAAGTGCAAACTATTGAAACAAAAGTTCACGTTTACTAAGTGAATACTACCTAACACAAAATGCAATTATTTATAACCCTTATAATATCATGATAATACTAATGCCATTTGAATATTTTTAAGTTAAGCAAAGGTATTGAGTAGAAGAAAGTAGAAGAAGAAAAGTTGCCAAGACTTTAAAATCACTGAATTTATAGTAATTACAGTAATTATTTGTATTGTGGGCCAAATTTAGCCGATTTGGATGAAAATGTTACCCGCCTTATTTTATCCATATTTATGTTTCAATTATAACAATACATCTATTTACGTTAATTAAATTTCAGCTTGGGACATTACTCCATTTTCACGAAGAACCATACCACACATAAAAATACAAAAACCCTCAGAACAGGGCCAAAGTTACCCTTAATGACCGTACTCGATTTGCCTTTAAATTTTTCACGACTTCTACTCAAATTTATTTTGAACATGATGTTTCAGCATCTCTCTGTTTTTTTATCTTACGTATTGGTTATTAAGACTTTAATTTTTTTTTTATAAATACGTCATAATGTATATAAATCTAAAAAGTACAAAATCAGAAACTTTTATTTATTAAATATTGTTGATATTATTTAATTATTAGGATATTTTATTAATTAATTTAGTGTGATATTTTCTTAATAGTTGGCATGCACGGAGCCATTCATTGTCTCTGAAAGCTCAATCGCTAAGAATAATATACTAACTATAATATTATGCTTTTTGACATTGTTTGTATTTTTGATTATGGCGGGATAGAGGAGAACGGTTTATATCAATAAGAATAGAGTTTCGTCATTTAATGAAATCAAATGTGTTTGTTATTCGAGGATATATACTGACATAAGGCATTAGGTCATGAAAACAAGTTTTGAGATAATCGCATTTAACGCATTATTTTTTTTCAAAGAACTATCTCTCCCAAGTTACAATATTTCTTGTGATTTAAAAAAGAATCTACACTAAAAAGAATAATATTTTTGGCATACAAATCATAAGTTTTGGACACCATATCATGGTTTCTTCCAGAATAAAAAAATAGCAATATGACTATTCTGTTTGTATTTCAATGTTATTATATCATACAAGTTCTTGCGCTCTACCACTATATAGAGCGTTAAATTGCCTACATTTTGACTACTATCAGCTCCGGCCAAAATCAGGTAAATCAACCCCTGTGCCCGGCCCATTTTTGAAGAAATATCATTTTTCTTAAGCGTTTACTAAAAGTGTTATAACTATGGAAATAGTGGATGAAATCAAATGAAACTTTTTGGAATTATTTAAAACATATTATTATTTAATTTTTGTATGGTAAAATTGCCAACATTTCCCTTTGTGAAGAGCTACATGAAAATGTTTACACATGTACCGAGTCTCACTCATTTTCTTGTGCTTTGCACACACCTTGCATGTTCTACAGGGCTTATTTTTTTCTGTTGACGGTATCGGTATGAATATGTACTTAGAGATATCCCCGATAACCTATCTTGCAAAACTCTAGCTCGGAGTGGACTCGGTGTCACCGTAATATCGTCTCCAGAATGAGGAATATTAAACAACTAAAATTCGATTGAGATTTTAAGTCGATAAAATCAACACCTATTTTGGCAATAATACAAATTAGACGACTGTTTTGGAAAGTATTATGTATTGACTATAATTAAAACCAGGATTCCGTTGTAATACGTATCGCTTGATGACTCAAATATGACTGTTGTGTAAATGTATGTGTAAATATTATACATATAATAATAATAGCATCAAAAATGTTAACTATAGTACTATGTTCCACGTGCCAAATAGAATATCAATATAATTAAAATTGAGAACATATTGAGTTCGGTGCGCCTCTGACTGCAGGTAAATGGATTAATATTCTCCTCTCTATTCAAGGTATATTTTGATGTGTTTTGGAAGGTGATACGACGTATACTTACTTATACATAAGTGATACGTTAAGATAGAGATCAATTCAAAAGAAATATCATACACCAGTTGTTAGCGCTTATTAGTAGTAGGTAGCATAAAGAGATGATTAGATATCGAAATGTTATGATGT
Organism: Himalopsyche phryganea; assembly: GCA_022494535.1. Classification (NCBI taxonomy): domain Eukaryota; kingdom Metazoa; phylum Arthropoda; class Insecta; order Trichoptera; family Rhyacophilidae; genus Himalopsyche; species Himalopsyche phryganea. Next base: position 3,155,041 of record JAGVSL010000010.1, on the reverse strand, counting down.
ATGTTGCATCTGATTCTCTTACGTTTAAACTTAAATAAAACTTTCTTGAGAAGAACACATCTTATTTTTTTATTACAAGTAATATTATTTATGAATAATGTAAGGGTGTTAGTATTCGACATATAGAAGTTTACTAAATACGATGTTAATATGTTGTTTGTTTTTTATGGATGTTTATCAGACTGAATTACAAATACTCAAGTAAAAATGGCTGTTGGGAGATAGTGCATTGTTCCAGTTTTATACTGATATAGTATTAAATTGATGTTTCTAGAATTCAATCTTTATGACTCAGTATTGTTGTATATTTAATGGTTTTAATAAGTCTTCTTAACTTTTGACTCGAGCATAAAGTTTATGGTAACATCGTGCAGTTTCCTATTTCATTATATATAAAAGACGATCGTCTTAAGCACAGGTGAGGAAACTTTTCGTATTGGAAGAGCGCATTAAAAAACTTAAATTAGATACTCTAAATAATGTTTTTCATTATTTTGTAAATTAATGAAAACAATGAAATGAAAATTTTGCATTCAGTTGAATGGCCGCATTTGATGAGCAAGGATACCACAGCTTTTCCACCTTGGCTTAAACCTACTGTCAATGCTATTAATAACAATTAATAGCATTGACATTAAGTTACATACGAAAAGACGGTAGCGTTTTGTGTTGTCTCTAAAAAACCAAATAGGTTATATAAAAGTACCGAATAATCAAAAGTATTGATAATAACTCTTTAATTAGGATACATATTTTTATCGTTATTTCTTTTAAAAATTCCAACCAATCGTGCTTAATACCTGCCAATCGTCAACTACTGGTCCACAAATATACGATACTCAATTTGGTTAGAAAATAATGCCATAAATACGAAATAATTGTAACTCCAACAACGCGTTGCATTTTTCGAGTTAGAGTATTTTTAGTTTAAACTACATTCATATCAATATGGAATAGAAGAATGTCATGTTTATGAATATTATTAGAAGATTTAAAAATGTTATACTGATTTATTTACATTAGTTTTTAAAATCTCAATAATCCAAATTTGATACATTTTTTTATCGTTATTTCTTTTAAAAATTCCAACCAATCGTACTTAATACCTGCTAATCGTCAACGACTGGTCCACAAATATACGATACTCAATTTGATCTGAAAATAATGCCATAAATACAAAATAATTGTAACTCCAACAACGCGTTGCACTTTTCGAGTTAAAGTATTTTTAGTTTAAACTACATTCATACCAATATGGAATAGAAGAATGTCATGTTTATGAATATTATTAGAAGATTTAAAAATGTTATACTGATTTATTTACATTAGTTTTTAGAGAAAATGTGAGGCTACGTACGCGATCTCTTCTAGCCAACGCATTAAATATTTCTGAACTATGCGGCAGATAATATCACTCAATACAGATATTATTCTATTTTTTATGTGCTATCAGAAACTATTTAGCATATAAAAAGCTTGTTACAGTTTGCTGATTTTATGGTTATTATTCATCCCGGAAATTCTAGGAAAAGTGTTATTTATGATTTTATCAGCTTCATCGATTGGCATACATATTTATATCAGCTCGATTGGTAATAATTAGATGAAAAAAATGTCAGTACAGAATGACTAAAACAAAGAAATGATATTTATTCAAAGTAGCCATATAATCGAAATTTAAGATTTACCAAAAAATAATTGTTTTAATAATCAACACAATATTTTTTTGAAAACGAACTATATGAAACACAATATATTATACGAGAACGTTTTTCGATATTGCCTTTCGTTTTCAATAAATTTTCTATCGTTATAAATATATGAGTATAACAGCAATAAAATATTTAGCAATAAAACAAGGTAATAAACTTTTGTCTCAAAACACTAATTATTTTAATTTTATAGGGGTTATTAATAATCGATAACGACTAAAAATACTGTACATTTCAAACAATATTCAATATTCTATAGATGAGGATTAGATTATGTTTCATTTCAGAGGTGGTTAGCTTGTTCAAAGTCGCGATCGATTTCTTTATTCAAAAAATAGTGACATGTGACGAGAAACCCATGTTCGCTTACAACACCTCTTTGACAAAAGAGAAAAATATTTTGTTTACAATGTAAAATTGATACTATGTTAAAATAATAAAATGAGTTTCATGAAAGTAAAAACTGGCTTTTGAGTCTTCATATTGACACTCCCTACGTATAATCCCGTATCTGAAAACATGAGGTTTTACTGGACAGCATTTCAAAGATTCATAACGTAATTGCAAAGTAACGACTGCATGTATCTTTTTCGAAATTGGGACAGTGCTACTATTTTAAATCTAATTTTTCTGTTGTCTGATTCGACATAACCATCCTCTATAAGTGTTTTTACAGTGGCTATTTGTCAAGTTTTTCATAGAATAAGAGTTGCTACTAGTATTATCACGCATTTAAATCTTCTTAATCAAAGAACTAAATATGAACTATATGGCTTGTACGGTATGTATTCGCTAATCTATATTTTTTTGCAAATTAACAGTCAAATATACTTTCATGGTTTGTATTCATAAAAATAGTACTTTGAGAAGACAGCGTGCTATGATTGGTGTAATTAGGACTAATCATAACACTGTTTCTTTGCAAAATAATAACATTGTAATAAAATTTATTATGTCTGTCAAGATTTCAAGAGAGAGTGGTATTAATATTGAACTGTATCAATAAAAGACTCAAAGATTTTGCTTTTGGGAACACATCACATTTAAGTATTATCATTTTATTTCCGAGATAAGTAAATAATCGATTAAATGCTATATCCAAACCTAGCACAAAACCCACAGAACGTAGAGACTTACGTAAGAGGAAGGATGGTTCTCCTTTTCGAACCTCTACTACTCTCTACCGATCATCTGTCTGGTAGATGAAGTCGGACCGGGGAAAGAAGAAAATGACAACACGACGCCGAAGAGAGAACTTCAAGCCCGCCTGGGACACTGATTGTTAAAACTCTTCTTAAAGATAGATATTTAAAAAAAAAGATCGTGAAAAAAATATGAAATTCCACAGATGTGGATGGAAAATAAACCACAAACAAGAAACTCTCGAGGTTATTGACTCAGCGATCAGTGTCACCACCATCAAGGCCACAACACACCGGCATACGTACCCTAGCAATACCACTATGTGGTAATGGAAATGGTAAATATCTCTTTATTTTAGTGTTATTATTGAACATTTCATTTAGTTACGGTCGACAATTTGACCATCCCTGCTATATAGCATAATATGCCCACTATTTTTACAGCGTAGGATCAATGAAATATAATTATTGTAATTACAAATAAAAAAAGGTGATGATAGTGTAATGGTACGACATTAAAAAGACAACTTATATTTGATAAAATATTTCATTGTCGTTGAATGAGTATTGATGATGTAATATTTTAAGCAGAAACACAATCAGCCAAGTATGATTACAGCTCAAACCATGTATTGATTAGACACCGCAAACGAAATTTTCTTAAAAAACTTCTCACCATCTAGTAAAAAAACTGAGGACTTAAAATAGCGTAACAAATTCTAGGCTTCCTCCGTACCATCAAGGTATTTCCGGATCTAAATTTGTCATGTTTATACAATGCCAATAGCCGTGGTTGACTGAGTGTTCATTCTATAAATTTGAGGGGTCATGGGTTCGAATCCCTTAATGAAAACAGTGGACTAGAACACTTGAATGAATTTGCATAGAAATATCTGTTATGTTTTTGTTCATGTATGACTCTTTCTGGCTGGCCTTTTTCGTTCTTAGCTGAATACTATTCCTTTGCAAACTCCATCTTTTTATCTTTGCCCTCTCTGATAAGAAATTGAACGGCTGACATACAACTGGTTATCGTCAAAAACACCTAAATTTTACAAGCACTCCACATTGACAGTAGTGGTATTTAATAATGCTTTGGCTTGAAACAGTAATTGCAGTGTGTTGTTTGTGGAGGGGTTAAAATTTTTTTAGACTTTATTCGGTGGTAGCTCGTTATAATCTGTGTCTTTGCACAAGCAACTTTCTGTTGGGCATGATCACGTTGAATACTTTCGACGTATGAAGATAAATTCAATTGTCTACCTATTTTATCGGCTTTCAAATAGAAGAAATGGAATTCGGCCCTTCTTAGGAATCAATTGTTAGTTCTAGATGATTATTTGAGAAACGAATTTTTGATGATTTTTGACGAAGTATTGCTGATTTTTCTGTTTATAACTCTCACTCAAAGGCTTAATGTGCTTAATGTATCCACAAAACCAAGCTGTCCTAGATGAGATCAATTAGTACTTCTTATCTCAGGGCTGCAAAATGTTAGTATTGCATATATGAGTTACTATTAGCACCAGGAAATGCCACGTCTGATGAACTAAATAACTCTGAATTTGGAAGTAGACAGCAATGAACTGGGACAACAAAGAGAAGTAGATTTAAGTATTTTCACTTTGTAATTATGATTACAAAGTACGCTGAAAATTTTCGCGAGATTATAATCTAAAACACCTGTGTATCTGAGAGAAATTATGGTAGTAATGACAGCAGCAAAGGCAATTATTAACATCCGTTTTTTTCTAATCAACTAGCAAAATTGTCTACATAATTACTAAAATAATGTATCTATACACTCAATAATCAGAATTTCCGTATATTTTTATTGACATAGCTATATATATGCTTTGGTTTCGTAAATGAAACAATTTGAAAAAAATTGACCATAGAATACATTTTTACGAACTGAAAAATAACCATTAAGAAATTTATGCAATTTACATCAATGGCACACGGTTAACTTTCTTGTGAAATATGTAAAACAATCCGCAAATATGTTTAAGTTTACTAAAATGGTGTGACAAAGAGGCGCATTGTGTCGAAAACCTTCAATGACTTTTAGTCAAAGTGTTGCGTTACAAATTCATCGATTACTTTTTTAAATTTTTGAAATAATGCATGATGAATTAACCGCTACCTTTTTTAGATTTCGGAATAAGATACCAATATCATACACCAAATTGACCGTAGTAAATAGATTGTACACGGTCAATTTTATATTATTGAAAGATGTCGCAATGTAGTTATGTATTGTTTTCCTTATTAAATTAATGTATCGTTATGATTCGCCATTTTCAGTCGACAGTGCCAGAGTGCCAGATGATCACTACACCATATTATGTAGGCACCTTCCATGTGCCAAGGTAGATGAAGATGGCATCTTCAGAGAAGAAAAAAATACATCATATTATACGAAGGAATATTTTGAAATTTTAATAATATAAATTTAATGAGTAAATCGCATGGTATTGCATTAATTACATTAAGTTATTGTACCTGAAGTGTGGATTTTATATTTTGACATAAACAAATACCAAGGGACAAAATAAAAGCTGCGAATATTTAACGGTTCATAAAACGGAAAATTAGTGTCACAAAACCTTTCAATTGAAGGTATATGTGAGACTTGAACTCTCAAATAGGCAGTGAGAGTTGGGTGACAGTGTAATTATACTAGGTATTGTGAGCTAGTAAAGCAGATCCAAGAGAGCGGTGAGGGAAGACCATTTGTCCGTTCCAAATAATGGCAGCCGTCTCTAACGTTGGCAGTGTGTTTCCCGACTGTCTCGAGGACATAATGCATCCGAGATTATCGCACCGGTTCCGTTTTGCTTTTAAGAATTATTTTATTTCGTGCACTCGCCGCTGACGGTCGCTGCTTGTTGAGTGTTGTTGTGATAAATACTACAACATTTTTCCGAACTTCTAATGAAAATTTCGCGCGACTTTTAGGCACGATTTGAATTTTAAAACGATTATTGTTTTCTGTGAATACAATTGATTGTATTTTGTTGAAAAAGTTTTTCATTCTTTGTATTTAAATTATACTATTTTGTGAGAGACTATATTTAATAAGTGTGTTCCTGTTGGATTGATAAACTTATTGATTTTTGAAAATGGTAAGTGTTTTTTTTTTATTTCGACTGCAATATGTAATAAAAACTGTTTAAATTATAAATGAGTCAATAAAATGAAATTAGTGGTAATTCTGTAACGATAAATCTCTTCATTTAAAAAAAATAAAGTTATCGTATTGAAAAAGCCGTTAGTTTTTTTCATATTTTAATTATATAATAAATAAGTATTTTGTATTTAATTTTAGCCAATGTTGAGATTTAAGCTTATAGAATTCTATATTGAATTATCTGATTTAAAAAAATAGCAAGGCGATTTTTAATCAATGAAACACGTACTACATGATTAATAAATGAAAATGTGAATATTCTGAATTCTCTTACCGAAAAGTTATTTTACGTGATCAATACTAGTGAAGGATTAATAGATATAGGTGGTTAATTTAACTCGAAGAAAATTATTTTTCATTATTTCACTATATATAAGTTACATGATGCATGGTTAATTGAAAACATTAATACTTTGACAGGGGAAATAGTATTTTGGTAACAATATTTTAAATTTATAATTTTTTTTACAACTACGAATGGAAATAGTTATTTTGTGCGGTTTATAAATGTATATTTTCTTCGAATCTGACAGTAGGCATTTATTTCAGCGGAAAAAATAAATACAGGCATACAACTTCAAGATTTTTTGAAAAAAGAATCCTTCATTGGCAATGTTTGAGACGGCTAAATTGTTTATGGCTCTGAGCGTCTTGGTCAAATACTTGTTTTTAATGTACTGTTTTTAGCACAGTTTCCGCTACTGATAAAATCAACATAGGTAATAGAGGATGCTTATGAAAAGAAAGTTGGTAAAGGTTAATTGTTCATTTATTTCGGTCACATAAACACTTAAATTTCATAATTAGCTGTAATTAAAAAACTTTGAAATTAAAAAAATTGCGTGCTGTGAGAGAGTAGTCCGTCATATATTATTATTAGTATTACGACATTTTTTTTTTAGACTAAATATTTTCAAAGTGATATGATTCCGATCAATATATTACCAGTCAATGATCTGAGGTTCAGGTACTCGACATAATGATAATTAAATTATGGTATAAACTTTCAACGGGCACTTTTTTCAACATTCATAACTTATCATGTTATAAAAAGTTTTGCAGACCGATTGGATAATGGCGAATCCTAGTTACTTCATTGCAGTAATATCTGAAATTAGAGATTGAATTATTTACCCATCCATAGGTATTTACCGTATAATCTGTATATGAATTGTCTATGTAAATTCAAAATTTTATTTCAATGTTTTACATCGTTTTGGACCTGATATGTCAGAAAAAGGTGGAATGACAAATTTAAACTACCACCATTTGGAATAACACGAAAAAAAGTAGAAAAACAATCAATAAATTGTTTTTAATAATGTGGATATGTTCAAAATTTTAAATCACTGATTAATCTTTGAAACGTTGAGAATATTTACCATAAGTATATTGAAAACAAGATGTGGTCTTAAGAATCAAACCATATCTATGACGTACATCATTAAAATTGGCCTACTGCTGTGCTGGTTGGTAGAGAACTTGACATTCTTGCAGGAAGGAAGGTGTACAGTTCAAATTTTAGTTTGATCAAATTTAATGCTTATATCTTTAAACATAGTCAACTCTTTTTGATTCTGCCATTCATCTTTCCCTATAATTTTGTTGACATAATTTATTCCTTCAAATGTGTAGAATAAATCAAATGACTAATTGAAAGTTCTCTAAGATTATTCGCATAATTATGCTTTCATATACTTATATATATTGTATATTTTTAGTATAGAACATTATGTTAACAAACTCACGTTTTGAATTATTGTTTACAGTGAAAAATATTTCCTATTGAAGCCCTGTCGTCTGCATATTGCAACTTAACATGCAAGAAAGCAAAAATATTACATTTTTAGTGAAATTTTTAAATTTTTGACTTATAATTATTATTACATAATAATACACAAATTTCCTATTATTGAAAATATATTTTTAGGTATTTTTTTAAAGATTTGATTGAGATACAAATATTTGATATCGATTTACTTAAATCTTATATGTTTGGCTAAACCTTTTCGCCAGCACGATGACGGTATTAAAATCAGACAATTAGTGTAGTATATTTTATTTGTTTATATTATTCTAAATGTAAATGTAGTAAAATTATATATTTATCTGTAATTAAATTGTTAATTGTAGAGATTAATAACTTTAATTTTACACTAGGAACAGAGCATTCAACTTAACATTTCGAAAGAGATATTGAAGAGTACTTCTCACTTAAAATTATTGACAGACATATTGTGATGCCGCTAAACCCGTTTTTTATACATTCTAATTTCAAATCTCACTATTATAATATCGAATTACGAATTTCTTTTTCGAATAAGACGGGTTCATTTTATGATAGGTACTCATGTGTTACGACCGTATTGCCAGTAGTAAGATATATATATTAATTTTCATTTATAATATATTGAGCAAATTATGACAGTGGTCACACAATCAATGTGTAAATCCGTTTTCAATAGTAAACAAATCCTTGTAACTGTTTTAGTGTGCGACTATTTTTACGTGAATAATAGATATATGATTATTTAACGTAATCTTTTATATAATGCATTCATTAGTAACACATCACGGGCAAACTTTGAATTATTAAAATTTTGATTATTCTATGTTAGCATGGGAACCATAATTACCGCGGACGAAAAATCATATTTGAGCGTTACTATATATTATTAATTTGGCATTTAAATTTGATATATTTGGGTATTATACGATCGGCCAAATAAATGCGTAGGCCATAAATTTTGTTCATACAATTATTACCGAGAAAACAGTTTTTATTTACAGAAAGAATTCATATCAATGAATTTAACGATCAATTCTTTTATATTACATCACTTTCACTGGAATATGTTAAGAAATTTAAACTTTTATTATCCCTATAAAATCTATAATTCAAATCATGATGTATGTAGGTAATACTAATAACAAATCCGACTTGTCTTAAATTTTGAGTTAGTTAATTGTAAGAAAATTCTTTTAATGTTGAGAAATTTAACATTTAAAAGTAATATAAGAAAAAATTTATTGCAAAAGCCATTAATTTATATTTAAATTAAAAAGCATGACCAGAACTATCCTTCCACATGCGTTTAAAAAGAAATCTTAAAATGTTGTAGTAAGCCCGTTCTTTCTTATGCGCCTAGATTTTTATTTAATGATAACACAATGAGACACCAATAAACAAAAGCGTTATAATTAAATTTATATTTTCTATAACGATGTCGTATTTGAAAAGGAGCTGGAATTAAATCACTCTATTGCTATTTTTGTATTAGTCGTCTTCTATGTTGTCCGCCCTTAAAATGTTTTGTCTAAGAATATATATTTTATTACTATTGCGTCGGGTCAGTCTTTCTCTCTGCTTAACCAGACGCTTTCTGAATATTACGCGAGACGTTAAATACAAGATACTTTCAAAAATAAACCTATTACGTTCTACTTTAATAGCATAAACGTATCTAAAAGGAAATAAGACTTATATTTGTTAGGTGTGAAAAATTATCTATGGTTTTTTAGCAGCACATGACTGTTGAAAGCCGCTCAATTTTACCGTGCAGTGTGACGTTTCTTTCATTGTGAAAAATTTGCGGTTTGACGTTCCACAATCTTTCACTTTTGCCTGTATATTGTTTATTATTACACTTGCGATTTCTTTGTGGTTTATTTTTGCCGCATACTTCAGACTAATGCTCGCTAAAATTAATTAGTTTTACATAATGTTATCAATCTTCAGCATTCCATCCTATATATGTTGTCATCGATCTGATGATACGATATATCTATACAATCTATAAAATCTATCAAGAATAACTATCAGTTTAAACGTAGGGTAAATATGCTTTACAATATGCTACTCTTTTTGTATCCGAAAATTTACTAAATGCCGCTAATAACAATGGAAGCTCTGTAGGAAATTTATTTACGAATATGAAAATACAAAATTGCCGTACATGGGAATTAGTGAAACCAATAATTTACGAGAAGTACGAAATATTGTATAGTATGAAAAAATCACCATAATACGTCAAATGGTTCGGTCTTCTATTTTGAAAGAATGTTCCAAAGAATGAATTTGAAATATGGTGACGTTTTCCGTGCCAATATTCCATAATTCTCATTCGTAATTCCTTGTAGGTTTCGTTATTTTTAATATATATTTTTTTATATTTCCTTTTTAGCAATTAAATTTCCTCAACAATTGTATTTCTTTAACCAGCATTTAGTATTTTTTCGGGTAGAAAGTGTTTAGCCAGTTTTAAAGCATATTTACGTTACGGCTTTTACAGGATTTATCTGTTCCTCGATGTATTTCAAACAATCTATAGTTTCTAGGTTAACAATCACCATTCTGCTGATATTTAAAAAAAATGACTGAAGATCTATTCTAAATTTACTTAAGCTTTAATGTTACAATTTTCAAATTTGGATTATTGAGATTTTGTACACTTCCATGTATTTTGTCACTAACGACCCGGGTTTCGCCTTTCGGCATCTTCAGGCATTCGAGCACACGAATAGACTCGAACTGAGAGACAGTAAACAGTGTCTAACGTTTATATAGAAGATACAAATGCGACAAATATTATTTACGAGGTAAGATATTATACGTCTGAGAGCCACACTGATACCTGAGTTAAAATTTCGGGAATCTCCCTAATCCTTATTTTGTAAACACCATATTAACAGAGTGGCGAATTGCCGCTTTTCAACTTCTTTTAGAAATACCAGTGATTTTACAATTATAATAGTATTGTGGGTTTTGACGGGATGTAATTCGACGAATGGGTAAATATATACAATCATTCCACATTTAGTGACATCTTAAATTATTATCTTAAATTATTACAATTTTCAATAATTTCATTGACGTAAATTATGAAAGTAACAAAGTGTACAGTTATTGTCCCTCGCTGTTTATCGTTCTGCCCATTTTTTAAAAGTATTTTTCATTGAGTATGTTACGGTCGATGTTTTCATTTGTTAATTTTGGGAACTGAGATGTTTAATGGTTTGTACATTAAATTAATAGAAATCCCTGGTCGATGATTTTTACTTTTACTTATTTTCGTTTAAACTGAAAATTAATTCGATTGTTTTAATACACGAAAACTAATTAACTGTGAGATTAAAAAAATATAATACGTATATTGTAATTGTTTCAATTGTTTAGTTCACTAACAACAAAAGTAAGATCGCATAGACATAATTTCACCGATAAAATTTTATTAAGCTTACTCTCTTGAAAAAACTTCGGTAAATTAAAGGAATCGTAACATTTTTTCGAAATTAAATGCTTGCTAATTTACATAGCCAACAGCAAATAGGCAAAGAGTGACGAAAAAGAGTCGTAGCTTTTAAGTCATTGTGTTTTACATACTGTTACAGGCGTAAGTATTGTGTTACCGTCGATGTGCATAATTCATATTAAACTTAGCATTTATGTAGAATATTATTCACTTGACTAGTCGTGCGCCTCGGGTGAAGCAGAGTCACGATTTGGGTATATATATTTATGTTTCAGGTGAGCGGTCAACGTCGTTGGCTTGGGTTACGGTCCCAGTACGGACAGTTTCATAAATTGAGTAGGTTCCCATTTTCTTTATGATTTGTATTTTAGTAAGAAGGATGACCTTTATTTTAAACGTTTTTTTACAAAGTTTTCTTTTGCGAGCGACGGTTTTGCGGTTGATAATTTTTGCCTAGCCTAATAAACTATCAAGATTATCGCTTTAAATAATAAACGTTTTAAAATTAAGTATTTAGATTAAGTCTACCAAGTCATAGATCAATCACCCGTATGTAAATAACGTTTTATTGAATATTCTCGTACAGCGACGGTTACATTTGTATTACATTTATCTACGCAAACCACTGCATTGAGTTTTGAATAAAATTAGAGAAAAATTCTCACGATTAAATTGAGCGAAATAAGAAATGCAATCTAAATTTTCTCACTGCAAATTCGATATTATTTATTATCGGAGTTAAAAATAATGAGCGAAAATGTTTATAGTTTTCAGTTGAGCATGAGAAGATATCATTTTATTCAAAGATCAACATATAATATTTCAATGCTTGTTAGTATTCAAAACAACATAAAGATTTAATGTTGTTTATTTGGAAGCATTATGCCATAGACCAGGGTTTCCCAAACTTTTCTTGCGATGGAACACTTGTATATTTTGTTGGTTTTATGATATCAATATTAAGTCAAACCTATTTGAATTTGTTGCAGCTGCAGCAGCATATAAAACCATTCCAAGTTTTTTGCGCAACTCTTATTCCCGTCCTGCTGAACACCGGTGTTCCACTGAACATAGTTTAGGAATCCCTGCCACCGAAAGCTGTAAAATACGTATTAGTTATGCAGGTTATAATGTTTACATATAATGCAATAAGGCTGGGAAAGGGATATGTCAATGAAGTGCATAACAAAATATTCCGAAACAGTAATTATGAGTAATAATAATAGTGTTGAATTGAAATAATAAAAAAAGCTGTAAATTTTTGGTGGAAAAACTTCTTATTCATAAAAATAAATCATATTTTCTTGTACCAATTGCACATTTTAATCAAATGGACATCACCAGTTTCACTCATCGCCAACATTTTCAACTGATTGTTAAAAGAGAATATTTGCGCGTCATAATCGCATGCAACTAAAAATATACAACTCATTTGAACATCGTTAATCGCAAAAATTGTAATTCTGTGTGTTTTCGAGAATACAGAACATAGAAAGAATGCATTGGCAATAATTATTAAAAGTATTAATCTGTTTTGAGATACTTACTTAAATTTCTAATTTCTATGACAGGGACAATATATTTTCAATCTTTTCCGCTAAAAGTGGTGTTTCGCTTTTATAAATATAATACATTATAAATATTATAAACATATCTTTTGTTTTTCAATCACGTCTCCTATTGTAACATCTCAACACTTTTTCCTAGAAAGCACATTTGTACAACTTCCACATTTATTATAATGATTAGAACCGGTTTCACTCACCGCGAACATTATCAACTGATGAAAAATAAATTAGGCTATTTATATGAAATTCAGTGTCAGTAATAATTACCAGATATATAAAGCAATTGGTTCAAGATCTATCACAAGAATTTACAAATTATAATTTACTAATAGAGACGTATTTTGAGAATCTTGAGAGGTCGATAAGATTTTTTTGTTGAGATAAACTTCATTTTTGTTTACTATGTCCGCTCCTAATATGGAGCACATGGACTCCTAGTAGAGTATCTTAAAAGAACTTATTTTTAAGAACTGGTTGTTATTCCGTTGCTCAACATTTCTTTTTCGGATGAGGATTTTTTTATGACTTTAGATCTACGAACAATTTTATGATTCGATCGTAAAATAATACTGATACATCTGTTATATTTCATTGTTATATAATTGGAGGTCACTTATTTTTAACAATTCTATATACATGTATACTATACATAAATAATAAATGCATTTTAATTTTCAAACTGCATTATAGACGTGATAATCTCATCGGTAAGAAATCTGCACCTAACCTATGTAAACTAAAAGCTTCGGCATTTAGGATCCAGAAAGAGCTAATGTTGAAAGTCATCTAAGTCGTAAGTAAAAATCTGAGTCACAGAAGCCATTTTATTTATGCTTCTTGACCCATACATTTATTTCGTTTGAATTTTAAGAAATATCTAGTTAGAGACTTCAAAATATTACTTCTTTTTTTACGGTTATAATACATATTCATTACCAGGTGTGGGTAAACTTTTTAACTAAATGGCGACATTAGAAATTCAAAATGAACGGTGGAGCGTACGTAAAATACTATTTTAGATATTCATACATTATTAATTATCATGAACGAAGAAAAGGAAATTGAGCAAAGTTTGTTCATTTTTTAATAACCGATTATTAAATGAGACGAGTGGGGCGCACAAAACTTTAGACTACATGTGGCCCGCAGGCCGTAGTTTTATTCAGAGCTTTATTTATTAACAAATTTATTTTCAGGTCCACTAGCAACGTGGAGCACAAATATGGTCTTCTAATGAAGGTATCTCAACAGAATTTTTCTACGAGAACAGCTTGTTACTCAGTTGCTCAACCTATCTTTTTTCGAGAGTATGGATAGAAGGATAGGGTAAGGACAAGACTAGTGGTTAGCTAATCGCTCTCGCTACGCCCCGTGAGGATCGGATGGGTGGGAGGGAGTTTTTAAAACATCACAAACACTCAGACTAAGAACAGAAATCAATTTACGAAAATCGTTCGCATCGGGAATTGAACCCGAAACATCCGTAAATGTAGCCAACAACGCTACCAACTGCTCCACAGACGCCGACAGTAACAATACTGTGTAATAATTTGTCAATCGCAGTAATGTTCAAATACTTATTTCCAATCAATCGTTGAGTTCCTAGTTCCATGTTTGGACATTTTTATTTTTCAATTAATATGTGAACCAAGGTTATGTTATTTTCATTGTGGAATCGGGGCTAAGAAATTTCCTAAATTACTTAATATGCATTTGGATTCAAAGGCATTTTCATACAACTTTCTATGTTTGAATCCATTTGACGTTATTGGCGAGTGAATGTACTTAAAGATTATATATTAGATTACATATATTTTTTGTAAGACTGGTGAAATCATTAATATAAAAATACGATTCTATAATCTGATAAAATTCTCCTTTCCTCAATTTTTACAACTTACATTGCGAATTCTAGAACGGCGAAAAATCATCATTACTACAATTAAGTACTTATAAATGTAGTCTAAATGGCAAATAACTTAATTTGAAAATAAAATTTGATCATAAAGTAAGCCGATAGTAGGTCATTCTTGTTATTATTTTGATGCAATAAATTGTAATAATAATATATTATTGATCGATCATTATTATCAAATAACCTTCAACAGTAAAATTTATTACTTTTGACAATAAAATAAGCTCAGCGATTAAAAGCTGATATTGTAAATTCGTGAAAGATATGAGTTTGTGAATGTTCAATTTGTACTCATAAATGAAAAATGTAGTATCTATTAAATATAGATAAAATGATTGGTAACCTTTTAGTGGATTTACTAACCTAACTTTTAATTTGCATAGCCTAGATACAAAACGAACTTTATGTTGTCAAAATGTATCATTATTAAAATTTAAGCCACAGTTTCCCAAACTGTATATTATTGCGTTTTAAAAATCGTTGGTAT
Organism: Himalopsyche phryganea; assembly: GCA_022494535.1. Classification (NCBI taxonomy): domain Eukaryota; kingdom Metazoa; phylum Arthropoda; class Insecta; order Trichoptera; family Rhyacophilidae; genus Himalopsyche; species Himalopsyche phryganea. The sequence continues at coordinate 3,139,772 of JAGVSL010000010.1, read as the reverse complement.
TTTTGATAGAAATATCGCTATCACATTGAGTTGTGCGCAATCCATTCGCATTTGTAACAAATGTGATTGATTTTAATTACATTTTCTCTCTAAAATTAAACTGAAGAAGTAACAATTATTAATGAATATAATTTATTATTTTACGAGGAACAGTTTTACATTGTATATATAGTAGGACATAATGAGTCAGCATTAATATTTTAAAGTTCATCTTAACAAATATCGATTTGAAGAAAAGGTTGAAAATACACACAAATTCCGACGCGAGAGCTTGGTTCCTATGAAATTGATAATACTCTCTATGTACTTCTACCAATATAAAAAAATCTATTATGAAGTGACGTCCGGCTCAGTAGAGTTTCTCAGTTTTTCAATTACTGTATATTCCAAAACCTGTTTAATTTTCGGCTCATAGAATACATTCCTTTGTTTTGTTACAAACTTGTAACATCTTACAAAAAAAGTAAATGCTGTCGTTTCATGCGAAGGGGTTGAATAAGATTTGAGTTTTTTTTATTAAATTCCTAAAATATTGTGAATATTTGCTAGTACATAATTATGTATGGTTGAATATTTTATTCTCCAAAAAAGAAATTATTGCATTACCGAACTTGAGAAACACTGACTTTTGCAAATAGTTGATCGTTTTTTTGCAAATTAAACGTTGAAAAACTTTTAATAGGGAATCTAGATACAATATTATTTTGAAAATGGAACGTGAACTCAGTGTTGCCTTGCACTAAAATTAATATGCTTAAACGTTTTAGTGGTTATGCCTATTATATGTTTTATAATTTAATCAATATTATAAAAACCAGCTCATAGTTATATTATGATTCATTGTATATATTTTATCTTATGGTTATTAGATGGTATGCACACAATGTGAAATTGTGTTTACGTCAGATCAATAAACAGTATTTTTGACACGCTGTGATATAACGTGATGAACACTACAGTATTATTTATCAGAAAAATGACGAGAGGTGAGTTAATAAATAAATGTATTTATTATTGTGCTGTAATTATTTCTTGAATTTTTTACATCTGGAAACAAATAAGAGAAGTCTAAGATGAATTCATAAAAATTGTTTTTCGTGTATACGCTCGACAAACAGCAATATTTTTATTATGTATTTGTACATATTACAATTTGATTTTTAACAGGTTCGCTCCCAGTGGAGTTTATGTAATAGAAACGGAATATAATTGGGTCTCGTATAACACGGTTTTATACAACACGGCTTGACATAACACGGTTGATGACTTGTGACAAATTTTCTTACAACACACTTTATATAACACGGTTTCAGTATTTTTTTAATAGAAAATGATCCTATAATGGAAAGAAGTTTGAAGTTCCGTAGAGAATTCCAACAGATCTTGGCCCCATATCACGAAATACGTAAAGGTTTATATGCCAAAAGCAAATAATCGCTTATTACAGAATTTTGAAGCCTAAATCCAAAAATACTTCAGAGTCCTCAGATAATGAAAACTCACAACCGATTTCGAAAAAGTGTCGAACATATAGAATTGTACGTGATAGCTAACATGAATGAATGATCTATTATGTTATTAAAGTTTCTTTCAATAAATACATAAATGTATATATTTTTTTGATTGTTTATTAAAAAATATAAAGGATATTAACAAACTTCCATATTTTTTTGGAACGCATGCCCTAATTTTTTATGAACTGCAAACCTCAATAACACGGATTTGTATAACACGACGTTTTTGTAGAACCATATGACCGTGTTATACGAGGCCTAAGTGTATTTGAATATGAGTTGCTTAAAAGAGAATTGATCGTGAATGGGTTAGTAAGAATGGAGGTAGGGTTAGGAAATGATTAGTATTTGGTTAATCACTCTCTTTATAGCCTGTTTTCATTAAGTTTATAAACATATAATAAAATATCATACGTACTTTTCGTATGTAAACAAATTTGATTATAAAGAAATTTCACTCTCAATCGTTGTCACAATTTTATCATAATTCACACTGAAAGAAAACATAAAATAAACATTCATCATATATTATTCACTACGGTAAAAACCGGGTATCCATGTGTCACATTGTACATGCGTCTAAATTATTTCCTGTTTTGTTAATATCGAATATAGCATACCTCTGGTAAGTTGTCTGTCAAGTGAGATATACATCTTCGAGTAGTAATTCGCATTCCAATGCTTCATAAACGTTCACTTGAAGGCAGCGTAATTTTCTGACTAGAAGAAAGATGCAGCAAATTATCGCGAATGGGTGACCTTCCATGACATGCTGTTCGCGAACGCCAAACGAACGCCGTGGCCGAACAGGACCAGATAGCACACTTTTATTTCCTAAAACTAAAGCTGGTTATCTGTAATGAAATCGTAGAGAGTAAGTACCGGAAATAAGTTTGTGTAATATTTTATTTTTACGGTCTAAAGAGATTCAGACATCTCTTCTAAAAAAAAAGTTTTGAAATAAGAATATCACACCGACCGTTCATATCGACTTCTTAGAGCAGCGTTTCCTAATAATATTAGTTATAGAAAAAAATCACGTATTAAAGATCAAATAGCCACATAATTAATATACTGCACAAGTGAATGTGAGGGGTTTTTTTACGTGACGCGAGTATAAAAATTTCTTCATTTTTTGACAAAATAAGTTTTGAAGAATAGAAAATTTACGTTAAGCGTGCATTACATAATAACATTACATATCGACCGAGGAAAGGAAAAAGGACGTAACACACACACAAAAAATATTCTGCAAAGGCCAAACATAACGTGTATTAAATTGTATACATTGTAATAGGATACAATAACAAAGTATTTAGTTCTACAATTTTTTATCAGGTAGTTGATAGCTATTTCGGCTTTATGCCATCGTCATAACTATACTGTTTAGAAGAGATAGACAATACCATGTCATCTCACATATTCAAACATCATAATGTTTATTTTAAAATTAAATCATTCAAGGTACTAATTGTGTTTTTAGAAAAGGAGCTTGTATGGTGTTATTAATTAGTCGTTAAAATAAATGTATTGAAATTTTACGCATGTTATTTTATCATATTATAATGGAGCTCTACTAAGTAAATGCCAATTCAATCAATGTAAACATTGTGATTACGAAGAACAAATGTTTTGAAAAGGCGGAGGAATAAGCCCTTTTGCCTTTGTACAGTTGATATATTATACATTTATATATACATGTAGTGTATTAGCACGTTTTGTGTGAGTTATACACAATATTTTTTGGCTTAGGTTACGTTCTTTTTACTTTCCACAGTCGATATCCATATGAATTTGAAGTTTGATGTGTTTCAATAGAATTCTTAATAATGTTTGTTATCACAACCAGTCAATGTCTTCGTCCATCAAAAGTTGACGGTTCGAACCGATGCATATGAAATAACGTAATTTCCGTCAGCACATTTTATTTTTTTAGTTTTTCAATCAATTTTTGAATTTTTTACAAATGTTATGGGTGTTTGTAATATTTTCAAGACATGAAATACTGTAAAACTGCTGGAATACAATTCCACGATATCTCATTACTTTAAATATAACTTTATTTCACAATTCAGCTTTTGGTATTTGTTTATCACGTCGCTTATTTTTTAACCAGTCCGGTCCCAAAATGGAGGGTATGGAATTCTAGTGAAGCATATCAACATAATTATGTTGCTCAACGAAAACAAGTTGGGATTGTTGGAATCAATCAGTCACTCAATTGTCTTATTTCGAGAGAATAAATATGGATGAGTGGGAAAGAAAGTAAAGTAAAGTAAAGACCATTATGATAGTAAGCTATTCGCTTTCCCTACGCCCCGTTTTCATGGATCGGACAGACAATGACTTTTGACTTTAAGATAATAAAAAAAGTAAAGAATCTATGTGCGATATTCTCTATTTAGGAATATTAACTCTTGAAAGTACAACCAACTAGAGACAAAACCCATGCGGTCTTATCATTTTTTACCACGTCTGCTCCCAATCTGGAGCATATGGACTCTTTATGAAGGTATCTTAACACAAGTTTTTCGAGAACTGCATGTTATTCAGTTACTCAACTTCTCTTTTTCGAAGAGAGTAGGGTTAGAAGGCTAGGGCTAGGACAGAATTAGTGATCGGATGGGTGTGAGGGAATTTTAGACATCACAAACATCCATGCCTATTCATAACTGAAATCCATAAATCGATTAGAAAATCAATTTATAAAACTGTCCGTACAGTGATTTGAAACCCGAGACATACGTAATCGAAGCCAGACGTTGACCACTGCATCATGGTCCCGACAGTGCTCCATTGGTGTGCCAAATTGTCAATTGAAGGAGTATGAAAGATTTTTTCATAGTTTAATCATAATTTTTATAAAATTATCAGTATTTTCACACATTTTTTTAAAGATATGTATACGTAATACTATTTTAAGTATTAAGAAGTCATAAAACAATTCGTTATTCATTGTAAATATAATAATAACATATAATTATCATAACATACGATCGTAATATTAGTTTTGAGATTAAAAGTCTTCACTTGTTTCGATGAATAGATTTAATTTTTATTTTAAGCTGGCGAGAGGTAATTTTCATTTTAATTCAATTAAAAATTTGCATACATAATAATTGCCCACAACTTTTGTTGACCTATCATGACTCCGCAATACAATTTAATGTCCGAACAATAAAGCCGATCATAGTAGTGATCAGAAATTTCTTTTCGCACGCCAAAAAAAACGAGACTCAAATGAAAGTGAACGAAGAGATAAATAAATTTATGCTGTTCAACGAATTTATACAGGAAAAAAACAGCCAATACTTCATGAGCTAAGCATTTACATGTGTTATAAACAAGATTGTTAAACTCATGCAACCGTCCGCTTAAATGATTAAAAGTCAGTACAATCACAAAAGACGATTGATTACCAATGTTTTCGTAAATTCAGAATTTTTCAATGTTTTATGAGTTGGTAGATTTTTTACACTGTTTTTTTAATGCTTATTCGAGTGATCGGCAACCCGTTAAATTAACTCAAGATTTCTACCATTTCGGAACCCACGAATAATTAATTCTACAGCGTTGCAACAAATCTCCAGTATCTATGGTATGAACATATTTATATATATAAAGACAGATGGCTTTTCCTCTTTTTCTCGAGTCAAACTGTATTCCTGATTTGCGTGAGTAGAACGACCAATGATAGTGTTAGTCACTCATGGCTCATGGCAATGCATCGTGTCCACAGTCACCTATTAATGAGATATTGGCTAATTATCTGCAATGCATCACAATAAGCCATGCTTGCAAATCGACTTATAATTTGTTTAATAGATTGATTTTACATTATCCAGCAAAGTTTTGATATATTACCCCTTGTCATAATCAATCCGCTTGTTCCACTCGTATTAGTAAAAAAGGTTGCCAACCACTTACCTTCACTGTCTTCATAAACATTTGAAAACACGGCATATGTTTCATAGCTTATAATAGTTGCCGTTTTTCGTAAATTGTCTGTTTATATATGACAGCAGTACAGTGCATAGTTGTCAAGTACCAATATCATTGTAAATTTTCATCGATATACATATAGGAAATTTCATTAAGAGACGCTATATGTACTTTGTAACAGTTCAAACAGTGGCGAAACTAAAATTTGAAGCTGTCATGTAAAGTTTCTCTAGGCTTATATATTTATTTTTGACACTTATCTCAGATACTTAAAAAAATCGACTATAATTTTTTTTAAACCAGTAATGACCGTTCGAATAGACTAGAATATATATAAAACTGTCTGCTTAAAATACTTTATACTTGTTTTCAAGTAACCGTAACATGCTGTGAGAAATTCTAGACCCGCAGAAGATATCTTTTAGATAAGCCTGAGGTGTACTTGAACTATCGCACGAGAGTGTGTGCATTGTGTATGCAAAACGACTTTAAACAAGGCTTGTGAAGTAAGTGAAGTGTTACTGCGTCGAGCAGACCTGAATAACGAGACCATACAATTTGCACTGCAAGTCACTGTTTTGACAATTGCACCGAGCGCATCGTAATTATCCGGCAAAACCGCATTCCTACTGCCGTGCATCGAATAGATATAAAAAATCGGTGGGTGAAATGGATACAGCCATGAGTATTATTAGATATATGCGAAGATCAGCGACAATAATTAATAATCCTATTTTAGGAACCGATGGCAACACTTTGGCTACAGTAGCATTTGGTTAAGAACATATAGATATGGTAAAATAAGTAAAGTATTCAGTTTCACGATAATTATTGTATCTATTTCGTCGTACTTAAATGGATTTTTGTTCACTTCTCATAATGGTGCAAAAAGTGTTCTGTATTATTCTTCACATTTTAAAGTAACTTCACAATAGTTACGATACTGCAGTGTTAGTCTGTAATGTTACTGATACTGATTTAAAAGTATTAGTATTAGTTAGTATCTAGTTAATAAGTTCTTTTAATAGTTATACATAAGTAATTACGAATGAATGACGTCGCTTTGACGGTACGTGTCTATTTATGTAAACTCTAATTTAGTCAACCGAATATCCCCTATAGCGAATTCCAAATTTGAAAATTAGTCAGTCAAACATAAATTAAATTACAAGCGGAGAAAAAGACAGTCAATATCACAAATCGCCATGACGTCTCAAACTGTTGTTTTGTAGTATTTTGACAAGTGCTAGATTAGTGCTATATATATCTATTTAATTAGCTGAACACACCATTGTAAAACGAAATACTCTTAATGTACAAATATTATTACAGTACTTAATTCGTTTTTAATTCGCAAAAGGTTATTTTGAAGAGATTTAGATTTGGTATTAGGGACAAATCTCCTATTTGAACGAATGTGTTTATTCACCTCTTGGATCTTAATAAGAAACATACTGGATTAACCGATACCGTGGAAGCTTTTGTGCTAACATCCAAGAAGTGTGAATTGCTGTAGGAGGAACTCCGCGACAAGCAGGCAGACGTCGTTGCTATGAATAAAATCTCCCACACACTAAACTTGCTGGCTCAGCATTCGTTGTTGACTTATCATCCACTTGAGAATAAATTTCCTTCGCTTCATCCTATCAATCACAGAGAAACCGCTGCTTAGAGTCATCACCGGGAAACTCAAAGAAAATACAAAAAAAATCATGCAAGTGGAAAGTTGAAATTTAAAATCATAGCAAATTTCCTGTATTTCAATTAGTACCGTATTTGCTGATATTAATTGACAATTATAATTATACTACTGCGAATCCCTTAACTTGTTTTTGGATTTTTTAACATTTTTTGCAGACATTATAATAATGTAACGACAAAGTTTTACGAAGAGATAATTTTAAATTTGTTAGTTAGTTTTATCATTGGTTGTTTTTAACCCTTGGTTATATTAGCAAGTAAATTACATTATAGGAGACAGCATCCATAGATGATTTATATCCACAGAGAGTTCTGCTTGAATTTTAATTGAACCTGTTTCCCGGTGACCGTGAAATAATCAGCTTTTTTACAGACTATCATGAATCCGCAAAGGGAACGTGTTATACGTGTCGCATGAGAGCGCTTTGCAGGAAAAATGATTAACTTCTTATAAAATAAAACAAATCCTGAAGTATCTTATTCCAGAGAGTATGTACTGAAATATGAGCTGACAATATGATTCTGCAAATAAGGTTTTACAAATATTCTAACTACTTTTGAGAGACTTATGTTAACCATTAATACAATTATTGATTTAGAAAGATATTTCTATAAGCTTATGACTATGGTATCTCAGGTTTTTGAAACCTATATTACTATATAATATAGAAGAAGACACTAACTAGAAAATAGTAGTTTTGAGTAATTAGACTTTGAAGTTTGCCAAATGCTTGAAATGCCATACGTTTTTCATTTTGTTTGTTTGTGCAAAACTGTTTTTAAGCAAAAATGTAATTTATGAAAATAAGTGTGTTATGTCATAAGGTAGAATTTGAAATAAGGAAAATTTTGATATAATTAACTCAATATGTCATTTTTTAGATTTCGTGTTTTCTTCCAGAACAACCTACAATAAATTTTTTGAAGACCTAGAATTTTACGTTTATTTGACAGTGTCTTCGTGTATCATTATTTGTTCTGAAATTAAAATGTTATAGTTAACACCGTAAAGTGTTTTGAATGAGAAATTGATTGTTTGAATTTCTTTATTTCCTTTGACAGGCTAAATGGAAATATCGCTTACACTTATCGGATGACTTCAGTTCAAATTTAAACCAAACGGAAAACGGGAATATGTACGTTGATCGCGATGCTAAGAATATTAAGGCGGCTTGAGAAGCATGTATACACACGGCTGCAGATAATACATATGATTCCCTTCGTGGGATCAGATTTTCTTTACATGAATTAACATCCATAAAATTGCGTACTCAGTTTGATTAACAATAACATTTAAGAATCCACAAAAATGGACAGCCGGTTGCTGTGCTAAGAAATGGATAGCTGATGTAGAAATGTCTCGTGTCCCCGTTGTGGCAGTGCCGGGCAACCGTTATGTTTATTAAACTAACATAATGTTATATCATATGGCACGACTTTGTCGTGTTGACATAATCACAACCAAATATTCGCTCTAATTTATAACTCTTGTTAATTATTAGGTGATTGTGTCAAAATGAAACCACGGTCAAATATATTTGATCTAGAAAAGACAAAAAATGATTGCTATTTATTGTGGTCCTTTTGAACACTTGCCACACAATCAGCACTATTATCAATCTATTAACGATGATTAATTTGCAAAATTGCGGTTATGTACTGAAATAAAATTGTTTAGCTGACACACTTTTCAGTAACGAATGCGATACTTCTATAAATATATTATCCTAAACGAGCTAAATTAATAATAAATGTTTCTATTGACACTACATAAATAAAATCGAAACATTATTAAGAAGTCATTTGGTAATATTATTGCTTAAATACTATTAAAATGTTTAAATTGCAATCGGCAGTAGCATAGTAAAACGGCTACTCTTATAACCGTTTTATAATACAATCTTAACATGATAGTTATCTTCTTATGCAATTATTTTTGCCACCGTTTGTAATCCTCTTACTACAGAATTGATCGTCGCAGTACACCCAGATAATGTGAATTTTCTTCGTTTATTTTATTTTTAAGTTATGGATCAATTGAATTAAAGATTCATGCATTATTTTTATTTAAATTGATATTAATTACATAATTAACTCGTTTGTTTTCATAAAGTGGTTCATAAAAGAAAAAACGTTTTCATTTCGTTGATTTCGGCGGTAATTACATGGAAATTCATTTTTCCAAACGTATTATTTGTCAATGAATGTCTTGTATAATTCTTATTGCTCGACATTACTTAGTAATGGTCAAAAACTCAAGAGTCCAACATATATTATGTTATTATATCTGTATTGTATGGAGTCCGCAGAAAGAAATTTTTTTATAAGTTTTGCCATTTTTTAAGAAATTTTAACAGCATCTTCGTGGTTATTACGCTGACAGACTTAACGTATTCCAAATGCCCTCATATCAGCATAATCAGCCCTACTTCGCATGTGTTATATTTTCCCAGGAATCGCACAACATTGTCTATGCATGGTGTGCTCTCGTTATAATCGTTTCAAACTTTACATTCTGTCTGATTTCAAGTAGCATTTTGTTTCACAAGAAATACTTGTATAAGCTTACCGAATTTAATTCAATCTTGGTTTACTATTTTACTGCCGATAAAAATGTTTTCGACAGATATTGCTGCCATTAATTGGAATGAATAATGGTAATGGTATTATTTACCATCCCCTGCCATATCACTAGTACCACAATGAAATATGATCGTAGAAAGCGAAATTGATCAAACTTTTGGATTGCAGATATCGTAAAGTCAACCGAATGTGTTAAGAAAATGATAAATTCGTTTACATAATCATTGACTGTTTCCAAAACAAAGTTTAACTTAAGGTTATCATGACATTTTGCTAAAGGTTGTGCGATTCTTCTATAAATTTAATAATGTTTGTATATATTTAATTTACTTTTTATTTTGTAGATTTAAATGATTTTATTCAACGTTCGATAACATTAACGTAATTAAAAATTTCATTATGATCGAAAGAAATGATAAAATCAATAAAGTACACTTAATAAGTCACATAAATATTATAGCAGTCCTTTTCGCAGGCCTCATACTGTTTCAGCAAGTAAATTATACTTTTAAGGTGTTAACTGTCAATTCTTGGTGGAAAGACATTATATTTTGAAAAATAAAACACAATTCATTGTAAATATGTGGAAGTAGTACAAATGAATTGTGTTTTATTTTTTAAAATAAATTAATATAGTATATAAAAAAAGAATAAGATGTTCTAAATATCTCAGTGTAGTTAGTATCAGACAGCCGGGAGATTGTAAATATATATAAGTAATCCTAAGTAACTCCACTGTAAAACACCTAAATTTATAAATTAATTTTACTAATCAAACTTTTAATGTGAAACGAAGCTCGGCATTTGGTTTAAATCGATTGAGAGCGATTAAATGAATGATAAATAAGCATTCCGTTTTTTTGCCATTTGAAGATTATATGGTTTCTGAAAGGCGTTTCTTTTGTTACTGACAGTTATGGAATATTTTAATTCATTTTTTAAGACTGACAGAAGTGCTTGATTACGATGATAATATTGTGAGCATCAAGATGTCAGTTATGCAAAACCACAATAGTTATGACCGACGAAACTCTTAATATCAAAATCATGAACTGACTTTAAAAACAATTATGATATTTATATTGCTATTGTTACTGAAAAATCGATTGATGTCAGATGAAAGGCTGTCTCTTGTAAGTGCGGAAATTTCATGGTATCAGTAATACTTATCAAAGATATAATCATTTGAAATCCATCATTACTGAGATGATTTCGCGAGATAAATTTGATTGATCCTCATTCTTATTCTGAAATACATACGAAATTATACCCGCGTTTCTTTTTACAAAAGTATATATGGAGCACAAATAAAAAACTTTTATATTCCACGTACGTGTATCAAAGATGATTACATGATCTAATAGAAAAATCAGATGAACCTTTTTGAACTTTATTACAATTTTAATTATTACCAACCGTAAAATGGCTTAGGTGAAAGTAATAAATATTATCTAAAATGTAAGTAATTTCAATTACGAAGGAGAAGGAACGATTTTATGACCGCAAGCAGTGATTCTTATGTGAAGTGTTGCAAAGACAGGTTCGTAAAATAAGGTATGTATTTATTAAAATAAAATAAAGTACTTGTGACGTTGTTTTTTCAGCCTGTCACCTCTCTCTATGAGCAACTCACGGCTCGTAATTGACATCAAATGAGTAAGGGCTAGATGGCATTTTGAGTTTTGAAGAACACAATGTACTTCCTGTTATTATATTGATGACAGTTATAATAATTTATAACATTATATCGATATTTCGTATTTGGTGTATCAATTCTAAGACTAATTAATTTCTAAACATAAGTATCATTCTATCAATGGAATGTGTGTAGTTAATATAATAAAATATTTGAAATTATTATAAAGAGGTACGATTCTTTATTAATCGTAAAATTTATTATCACAATTATTTATTAATAGTACACATTTCGTATAGTCAGGATCGGTCTCACTCAGCGAAAAATCATCTTCAAATGATACAACACATGTTTGTAAAAATAAAACACAATTTATACCACATACGTATTTCAAATATTTTTGGTAATATTGAAAAAAATATCTGGCATTGCAGCTAACAACTGCTAATGCGCCAGATATTATTTAAATCATATGATATTAACTCAAATGCAAATTATATTTTAATATCACTCGAAATCAATTCGAGCAGAAAATTCAACACGAAGCCCCATGTCCAAGATTTAAAATGTAAATAGACAAATCTAAATTTGATATTGACCTTGCCAGGTCTTGAACCAAGACCCAAATGGTTGCCAGAGTACAACTCTCACCACTAGACCACAGAGGCTGACTTTAAATTGTGATCAGAACAGGTTTCGTTCACCATTCGTGTGATTAATGAAAATTAATTTGCAAGTACAGTAGTTTAAAAAGTACAAGAAATACCTATCAGGTTTTGCTAAGTAATTATTAAGTGTTTGTTCATATTTAAAATGAGTTACTGCATGATTCTGGATGATTTTTAGTTTTTCGTTTTTCATAAAATTTCAAGCGATAGATCCTATAGATTTTTACATTTGCTTTAATTTAATTTTTTTTAATATTCAAGGTGTCTTTTTTGTAACAATTTTAAGTATACGAGTAAGCATTCCTTTTAAATGCGCCTCTTTTGTATTTTTTATGTTGGTATGCAATAGCAATCTAACACTTTTAAGATATTATCTACTAAGTAAATAATTGAGATGAATTGATGTATTATTTAATAATAATTGATTGCATTAAACAAATATTACTTACCTATATTGTGCACACACATCCGCTTGAGATGCATTTAAAGACATTCACTGAGATTAAATAACCTTCATATTAAAACCAATAAGAGGCAATTTATATTCCTAAATATTTAACACAAAGTAAAGCACCTCTTTCAACACAAGTTTCAGGTGCTTCCATTTTTCTCCATTTTTCTTCCAAGGGGACTTCATAAGAGACCAACCATGTTTATTTAAATTGTTTGTTACGTACTTATCGTATTTTAAGTTTCAATAAGTATTTAATAGACTAAATGTTATTATATACCAGTGCTGTCCATTATAATATATCTACTTTTGAAATCGAAACCTAATTTTGGGATTTACATGTATGACAACATACTTAAATAGCTGGACTAAACATTATGTTTTGGCAGTGATAATTTATTTCCATGATAATAGATAATTCAGATAAAGATTTGTGTCTCTTTTGACATACGGTCTACCGATAGCACAATTGTAATTTCAAATTAAATCGGTCTATTGCATATCCGTATTGTATATACATAGTGTATTTTTATATCAATCCTAAATTTATCATAAGCACTGCTATAATATAATATTCTCCGTAAAACAGCTACAAGATGAAATCATTGCAGTCCAGGATGTACTGAAAACGTGTTACATAAAAAAGGGAAATAATTAATTATATCGTTAATATGACAATATTTTTCTGTTATTCAAATTTATTTCCGAGCAGATACAAGGCTTAAGGCTCGAAACCTTGAAACGTGGTTCATAAAAATGGCAAATTGCTCTATTTTATTTATAATCGAGAATTCATAATTTATTGTCATTCTGACTAAAAGCGTGTAAAAATTATTATGTTAGTTTTTTAACAGCATATATTGTTTATGTCTTATGTCTCATTCCGGATAAATAAATTAGCACAGCAGAGCAGTACAAACCTGGCTTATAACCAAATTAAAAATGTGTAACAACCGAGATGGAGTTTGTCTTTGCTCATTTTTTAACATATTTAAAGGGTTTCTAACAAGTTTGCCACAATTATGTGTTTTTTATAAACACCTTAGTATACTATATTGCTGCGTCTGACATATCTATCCAACATTAAAAAACACGATATGTTATTTCAAGCAAAAATATAATAAACACTACACATTTAAATTAATCTTCATCGTTCATATAACCCTAAAACTAGCATAACTGGACTCTCTTAATGAACTATTCTGTCACTTTTAAGGTGTTAACTGTCGATTCTTGGTGGAATTACATTTTAAAGAATAAAACACAATCCATTTGTACTAAATCCACATAATGATCATGTGGAAGTAGTACAAATGAATTGTGTTTTATTAAAAAAAAAAAAACTATTCCGTAATGTTGTTAAAGCCTAACTAATAATTTTTCGATCTTTTGAATGTTTATTTACCTTTTGATATAATATCATAACATACTCTTTTATTCTTTTATTTTCAAACGACTGTCAACAATTAATCAGTACATATTGATGAAATTATCTACGACAGAAGTGATGAAAACTTTTACCTAGTATAATATTGTCGTTGTTCTGGAAGAAGACACTAACCGAAAAATACTAGTTTTGAGTAATTGAACTTTGAAGTTTGTCGAATGTTTGAAATCCTATAGCTTTCCCAATATTTTTGTTTGTACAAAACTGTTTTTAAGTAAAAGCATAATTTATAAAAATATGTTTGTCCTTGGATATGGTAGAGTTAGAAATAAGAAACATTTTGGTATAACTAACTCAATATGTCATTTTTTTGATTTAGTGTTTTCTTCCAGAACAACGACGATATGTTACCCTGATATCTTTGTCAAATAAATTTGATTATAATTTCTTTTACTACATTTGTGTGACATATAGCTGTGATCGTGCTATATGCCTCTTAAACGAACTCGACGTTAGCGTAATCGAAAGCGCTTTAATGATTTGGTATGATCAAAAAGTATCTCTTCTAGATTAAAGACATGAATAAACGATATAAATCATTCAAACTATCTAATATTGATATCGTCGATGCATCATAACGTTGATGTCTATCAGGTGATAACTTTCTTATTGTATTAACTAAATGTAATTCGCTCGTATGCTGATTCTAATATTGTTATGGATTATTTTTTATCAAAAACGTTAAAAACTGTTTGTTTGAAAAAGAGGCGTGATTGGTTATGCAGACAATTCCTGATATAAAAAGAGGCTTTGACACACGGAATATATTATAGAAAAAGTCGAATTTATCTTTGCATAAATCAGATTTACGATATTTTTCAATATAAAACTGTCAGTTTCTAAGAATACATTTTCACGTACTCGGTAAAATGTCTTTTTGATGAATTTTATATAAAATAAAAGAAGAGGAGCTTGCCGGACATGCCCGGTATCCGGCCCGCTAAAGTTTATTTTGATTACATTGTAAAACTTACAATGTAAGTTAATCATGCAAAATAATAATCAGATGTTTTTATTTAACGACCAATTAAGAAACACAGTAACTAAAGAACGTAATGAAAATGAACATTTTAATAGTAATTAGTGATATGAGATTTACCCTATAAACTTGCAATAAGTAACATACATAGGTAATTCAGATAATGAAATTAATCATAATAATTATGATTAATGAGATTTATTTAGCTGTAAGTTTCTATTGACAATTTTTTGCAGTTGTGGATCAAGTTTACTAGTGGAAATTGTCAGCAATGACTTCAAATGCTCATCAGTTAATTTGTACCTGTATATGTTTTTTGTATATTTCATTTTGCAGAATCCTTTTTCACACAGATAAGTAGTGCCGAAAGCGGAAAAAAGCCAAGAGCAAATTTTATAAAAAATAGTTTCAATAAGAAAATTTGCGAATATTTCATAACTACGGTATGTTGGTATGATAAGATAGCTAGGTCTTGTCCCTTGGGACTTAGTGGAAGAATTAGTGTGGCCCTAAGGCTAAAAAGTTTGAAGACTCCTGTTGTAAGGGAATACAAGAATGTGAGTATTTCTAATTTCAGGCATCGCTTCAACTGGCCTAGTACTGGGTCCCGTACAATATATTTTCATATATTGATTTTTCAATAAATATATTGATTTCGTTTGAAGGTCTTCTGTGATTTTTTCATGTCAACCCAACTCACTCCTTGAAGATGAATATGACAAGGTGCGGCAGGCTAACAAAAAAAAACTACGAACGGTTAATCGCATGCATAGCCAAAAAACGAAACAAATTTAATCATACACCCCTGCTCATGTAACAGGTTGAATCATTAACTCAACAAAAGTTCCTTTTCTACAGCATATTAAATTTGATAACTCGTTATTCTACCAGTTACTAGTTGATTTACTATTGTTAATAGTAGTTTAAATATATCAACCATTACAATCTCATATATTTGAACCAGTAGGTATTTGAATTAATAAAAACCATTAGTATTATAATAAAAAGTTAAGGTGTGAAAAGGTCTTAAATTAATAGCTGGCATGTAAGTAAATAGATCATCACGTTATGTTGAAAACTTTCTGAATAGAAATTCTTAGAGTAAAAAAGAACTAGCATGTGTAATTAAGATTAATAAAAACACGAAGGCAGGAGTTCTCAAATTATATTAATTTAATGTTAACATATTTACATGCGATGCCTTGAACCTTGAGTTCAATCTGGTCGGTAGGGTATAAACCGGTACAATCGCGAAGCGGCTAAAAAAAGATTTGGGCTTGGATTCCGTGGTTCAGACAATCAGGTTATTCTTTTACAATTGATTTATGAATTTGTGTCTGGTGGAATGGCCTTCTCTGGTATTAATAAATCCTTATATTCACAGTTATTAAAATAATTAATATTAAATTATAATTAATAACTTCGTAATTGCCCTGACAACCATTGGATTTCAAAAGTTGTTAATTTCAATTTACTTTTAAGGTGTTAACTGTCAATTCTAGGTGGAAAGGCATTATATTTTATAAAATAAAACACAAGTCATTTGAACTACTTCCACATGTTTATAATGATCAGGACAGGTTTCGCTCATCACGAGCGTTAACAACTGATGAAGAATTTCATATAATGACTCAATGATTTACATTTATCTTGAATATTCAAAAGCATGCCCAACTTTAATTTCTTCTATGTTGAATTATTAATTGATTATAATGAAAATCTAATTCACAAATATTTTTATTAGAAGACTTCGATAAAATTAACAGAAAAATGCTTCTAATGAACAATGAAAAAGTAGAGTGATAATTTTGAGTTCGGTATTGAAAATATGTTACAGTAAAATTACCGTCGAATCAGTTAATAATATTATAATCTTGTTATACTTAAATATTTTTATGAAAGTATTTCTATTGAAAAAACAATACGGTTAATATTATTCAATTTGAAATCAAAATCGTCCTACGATTAATTTTAATATGATACAACATTTTGACTTTAAAGTTTTTTTACAATATTTTTACAATAACGAATAATTTCACTATTTGGGTATCACTTGTTCATAGTCAGCGGGTCACCTTTTCAAAGTCACATGACAGAAGTTGGTTGGACGCAGAAGATAATACAAATCCGGTTTTTAAAATCATTGATATATTAAATTTATTATTCGAAGATATAAATCACGACCAACGGGTCGTTATCAAATTTCGGTTTGCTGGCTTGGTAATTCATTATCTCAACGTAGAGTGTATTTGACCGAGATGAGTTATGCTACAAAAATATTTACCGATGTAGCATCGCCTGGTATCATATTTAGTATTCGTATTGTTTCATAAATTAATCCATGATTGAAATAAATTGCAAGATGACCATTAAATACATACGAATTCCAAAACATATAATTTATATAGCATTGAGTTTCCTAACGTAAATATCAACCGACAATGTTTAGGTACTTCTTAAACGCAAAATATCGTTTCATAAATATTTTTTTTGTTTGTGTAAAATAAAGTGTCTCTAAAAATAACTAATTAATTATTATTGGCATTAAGTAATTTATACATACCTGATATGAAAAAGTTTTATATGATACGTATTAATGAAATACTTATTTTGAAAACAATTAATAATTTCTTATTTATTAAAATGGATTCGTGCAGTAGAATTTCAATAAATAGTAGCAAATCAACCGATTTAATTTACGTATTACCTGACTAATTACGTAAAGTAAATTGATTGAAATGCCACTTTCTTGGTAGAACTCCATCATACCAGAGTAAAAATAGCTTTGTTTTCAGTTATTAAAGGATTTTCAAATATTGTTACTTATGAGTTGACAATTTTTGTGGAATTAATACATTTTTTACCCTATGTTAGAGTGTTAGTTTAAATTTATAATTATTAGATCCATTTTTCCACTTCTAGCAAAAAGCATAGGAAAGTGAGGAACTAATAAATAAAGGAAAAGACAGATTAAATCCACAAACGACAATGTAAATCAATTTATTATGATATAAATTGCAATCGTAATTATTATATTATTGTTAATGCTTTACGAAATTATTTCGAAAAGTGATATATGTATATATAATTAATGTCGACACATTTAAATACTTTTACAATTGACACAGCTCACTTCTGGCAAATTTAACTATTTTATAATATTTAGTTTGTAAGAATACACTCCACATGCTTAGACACTCGCTTCATTTCGCTTTCTTTAGAAATGCAACTGTCGTTTTTTTAATCTAACACTAGTTCTACTATTAATAATGTTTTTTTTGAACAGTTCCAACTATTCGGTAACGAACAATATGATTTTTAAACAACAACAAAAAAACGTTGACTTTTTAACGTGTAGTAATTGAACAGTTAACTAATTGCAAAATGAATGAAATATTCTTTTAATTTTTGCGTAACCTTTTAAACATAATCAACATTAAAAAAAAAGAAAGTCAACATTATTTTACCTCGCAAATGGGGATTCGTTAGTATAATGATAATGTCAATTGACTGGTAAACCATAATGGGCCTAATGAGCACATTGTTGTCTACGATATAATTAAAATGAAAAAAAAATAATTTTCTGTAAATAAAAGCATTGACATTTATAATAAATTAAGTAACTCAATATGTTATATAAAATTTTAATTTGAATTAAAAATCATTTCTAAAATTATTTACGGATTTTCTTAATGTTAATAAAACTTAATGTATCCCAAACAGTTCAATGGAATCAGTAGATTAATAGTAAAAAACCATCGCACATACCAGAACGCTGGATACGAATAAGATACTTATATTTAATCTATTGTACTCAGCTAATATGCCATCGTGTAGCGGCCGGTATCATAACTTAGTCACAGGTCACAGCGGTATGTAAATATATTTCTACAGCAGATTTCCTTCACGATAACGTTTAAAGTTTATTTATTTTGAATTGTCACTTTTTCCATTTTTATTATTATATTGAACTAGACACATTGCAATATTTCTACCTGGATTTATCTATTTCTACATGTATGAAACCATTTGAGATGTAAATCTATTTATTACTCGTTTGTATTGTTTGTTTACGAAGTTTCTGTTGTTAATATATTTTTTTGAATATGTGGAGTAAAAACGGATTGTCAATCTACCAAAGGCTTTGCGTTTTAAATCGATTATAAACATAAATTTGTCTAAGGATAAACGCCATCACAGAAACACTCATTTCCTAGATCTCAAATGTCTATTGATATAACCGTCGGTAATAATTGTCAGTTGATCTATTAAAACGCTCACTATGGCTAAAAATAGATCAATTTCAAGAGTAAAAAATAAATAATTATGTGAAATATAGATTAGTTATACGAAATACATCAAAAAGTAAACTAAGCTAGTCCCATTCTCGCTAAAATAAATCGAAGAAAATGAAGGAGTTGAAAAATATTTAATCTACGACTTTGCAAGCAAAATGGCTGCGGCCAGTCTTCATATACACCGCAAACACGCACACAAGCAAGCGCGTAGCCGTCTAAGTATGTGTAATACATACGGCTGACGATTAATGCTGCGTATCGGCATTTCAAAGCTGAAATTCGAATAGCTGAATATCAAGAACTCTTTTCAAAAATATATTTCCTTGTGTTCTACTAGACATTTTCATGATCTGTAACCTAATTTCTCTACATAAGGTTCGAACTATTTTTTAAAGCATATATCCAAAAAGACTCTCTTTCCAGTTTGGCTGGAAATACGAGATAAAGTCTTGGACATATAAACATGTCCAGCGAGTTCATCGGGTCATTATATATATTCCTATATTATCGTTATATTATTTTATTTTCGTAATATAAGGTATGGATAATATAAGCAGAACTGCATTTTTTTAAATCAGCAATCATGCCCATAAACCATTTTAAACAATATATTATTTGGTCGCTTATACAAAATTTGACATCGGAATATTGTAAATTATTTCAGCTAGGATTTAAGATTGATAGTTTCAGACCAGAATGTTATGTAATATAAAAAACGTTTCAGCAATGACTGCAGCAAAGATTAGACACTATTAAAAAGCTCAAAAAAAATCGTCGCTTATCCTCGAACTTTGTTACATAACCTTTTTAGGCAACGGATTATTTTTAACAAAATATCCACCCACCCCTACTTTAACTTCTTCAGAAACTGTTGTCTTAATAACATGTAGGAAGTCACGGAACGCTATTCAACTGGGATAATATCAATTACTCGGCAAACAAGTATTTTGCAAATGAATATTGTTTACATTCATAAAATAATTGGCTAGAATTATAATTAATCGTAGGATTTGTAAATAAAGGAAAATGGCCAACTAGATCTGTATTTTAAATTATCTTACCTTGAATCTTTTTAACCATGGCCACTCTTAGTGTGGAGCATATTGAATCCTTAAGGGAGCATTTCAATAGAATTTATTGGAGCGAGAACTAGTTTTTACTTCACAACCAGCTGTCCTAAAAACGATACAATTATTAAATACATATACTCCGCATTTGAAACGCACATGGTTGACCACAGCTATTTTTGACAAATGACTTATAACTTTATCATATAATTATGAAACATGCGAATCTTATTCTTGTCTGTGCTTTCAATGTTGTAAATGTTACACTATAATTCCATATTCTCCTCATTGTGGATGTATGCACCCCCGAATTGCGGCATTGTGTGAGAAGAAAAAGCAAAGTACGGTAAATGCGTTTAAGTAATGCCTATCTAAAATTACAACACTTACAGCAGTCTTTTAGTTGCACAATACCGCATCACTTTATATACGTGCTAACCGCACTTCGAAACGAAAACGATAATCTCCGAGCTTGGGCAGCTAACCGTGAAAATCTTCAAAAATTATAACAAAATGATAATAATAATAGTTCCATTTCCGATGTGAGGTAACTTGCTCGGATTACAAGAAAACGTGGGATGCGGGCAGACGTGTCTAGGCTGCCTGTGAATGAATAAAATGCGGTGATATTTATTACTTTTGTGTCACAACGTGACGAGAATCAGCCGTGAAATTTTTAAATGTGTGTCAAAATGATTCTTTGTATTCACCGATTTAAGTAATATCATCTTTTTATATGATCACAATACGAATGCGTCTGGGAATATTAAGATGACAAAATAAACGAAGCTTGACATAATAATATTATCTTTTTCATCAAATGAGATTTTTGAGCGGGTACTTTTTCGTGTACGTAACTAAGTAGCCATTATTGTATTGGGATGAAGCCAAGTTTTGGTTTGTGGTAATCAACCGATTATTTGAAATTGTTGCATTTTCAAAAATATAGAACTCTTGATGTAACACAGAAGACTTTTATAATCAGATGTACATCCATATCTTTAAGTACCGAGAGAAAAAGTGATTGATATTTAGATAAATCTGTGAAAGTGTCAATCGGGGATTCTAATCTTTGACTGTTCAAAAACTACATAGCGCCATATGCATCAGGTAATAATAACACATATAATTACTTTCATTTCTTAACATTCAGCAAAAGAGCATTTTTCTCCAGCTTAGATACGTATTTCTCAAACTAATATCATTAATACATAACATCTCAATCAATTATATTACACGGTGATTAAAACAAAATAACCAAAACAAATACCGTCTAGTTAGTTTCCGGTTATAATTATTTATTTATATTAAATGCCTACTCTATTTACTTATGGACACTCAAACCATCATACCAAATTAGATAAGTATAGATTAAAAAAGAAAACGATGCATGAGTTTTTTTGTTTCGTGTGTGTTACCGGAAAAGAATGTGAATCAATTATTTATACTACGATAAGATAGATGAATAAAGAGTTTTTTTAAATTTCATTTCAATTTGAACATAGAATCGACAGAAATAATTTAATGTCTGATGTAATACATTTTTGTATTTTTTATTTTTTTATTTAGAAGACAGCAGTCACGTGTGGCATTAAAAATCGGATGAGACCAAGCTTACAACCATGATGGATATATTCTTAAAGTCCATGAATGTGGTTATCTATAATATGTTCAGAAATATGATTTTGGTGGATGCAGTAATTGTAATAAATTGTGTGAAAAGTGCACCATAACCAACTTTAAAAAGTCTTTTATATTTCTTAGCCACAGAAATTATTCTATATCTATCAATTAACTATAATAAAAGATTTCTCGGGAGGAGACAATAATTCATATACGTATAATTTAAGACATCGACTGAGGGTGCTTGATGGAATTTCAATATCAAATTTGGATTATTGAGATTTTGTACACTTCCTGTATTGAGATTTTGAGATATTGAGATTTTGTACACACTGTAAAAGAAGTTGAAAAGCGGCAATTCGCCACTCTGTTAATATGGTGTTTACAAAATAAGGATTAGGGAGATTCCCGAAATTTTAACTCAGGTATCAGTGTGGCTCTCAGACGTATAATATCTTACCTCGTAAATAATATTTGTCGAATTTGTATCTTCTATATAAACGTTAGACACTGTTTACGGTCTCTCAGTTCGAGTCCATTCGTGTGCTCGAATGCCTGAAGATGCCGAAAGGCGAAACCCGGGTCGTTAGTGACAAAATACATAGAAGTGTACAAAATCTCAATAATCCAAATTCATATACGACTAATATTTATTACCCAACTTCACTTGGGATAGAAGATAGCGCTAAAATGTAGACGTTGGCATTATTATCGCGTTATTTTGGTGTAAGCTAATGTTGAAAGTTAAGAAAAAGTATTGTCCGTACCCCATGTCTTTTTCTTCGTCGTCATATTCCTCACATGTGAGTTTCGTGACCTCCGTCTACCGCAACAACTTTATTATCTTTAACGATCCTTCGCTACTCGTTCCTACACTCTACTGCTCTGTGGGCCATCGGTAAGGAGAGGCCTGTGACGTCGGGGTTGGGGTTCTTCCGCGTCGATTCCTCTCGATATTGTCTGTAGGTGTGCGGGCGGTGTGGCCAAAAAATTCGAGAGTCTATCCTGTGTTTGAAGCTCTTTCAGGATAGAGGCGTTCGTGTGCTCGGTCGTCTTTGGTATACGGAGCATCTTTATCCAACATCACATTTCAAATGCGTCTAGCTGTTTTTTGTCGTTCGGGTCCATGTCTCCACGTCTGATAAAATACCCACCCAATATTGTCCATAAATTAATAATAGTCTGCATATTTGATTGCTGCTTCGATATCACGTCTTTAATAGAATCATTTACTACGACAGAATCATTAGCAACTGTTGTATTTGTATAGAATGATTCTGGTAGAACCAAATACTTTGCTATACTATACATTAAATTGTTGACACCGCCCCGTACTTATGGGGCGGACAAGGATCTTCAAAACCAATCTGCAGACTCTTTCTATTAATGCAAATTTAATATGTAATATCTCTCCTAAGGCATTCAAAAATAATTTGTCATATTTGTTTGGTTACCGTTATTTGTTTACAGTTAGAAGTAAACAAAAAGCATGCGATCCTGTAAGGCAGTCAGTCAGTCCCTCGGCCTGAGGGCTGTGCGGTTATTAGCCGACACAGCCGCGGCGTGGGTCAAAGAGACTTACGACCTACCATAAAACCGCTTGCTGCGCTTTTAAATTGAAATTGTCTATTTTAAATCTGTTTGTGTTTGTGTAACTGTCTTCGAGAAATTTATAAGTGTAAACTAACTGCAATTAAAGAGAAAGTATACTGAGCACGACCGGGTTTTAATGGAAGACGAAGGAACCTGTGAATGATCCTTTGTCCCCACGCCGGACTCGGGGCTGTCGAAGTGTGTTGACGCTCCGCACCCCGCTCCAACCTACCCTCGAGTAGCGGACGTATAATCTACCTCTCTCATTGTATTATTTATTACACATTTGTATATAATCCGAATTGAATATTTTCAAATAATAAAAAATAGTGATCACTGAGAAAACTTTTGGAACTATATAATAACCTCTATAAAACAATTGACTTATTTTTATTATATCTGAATATATTATTTCAAGAAAGATTATCAGTTAACAATGAAAAAATAGCTTCTCGCATACGACCGAGATAATAAGTTATTTGCTTGCAATTTTATACAATACGTGCTGTATGGAAAGTCTCATGAATATTTATTTAATCATGTTTCAATTATTTAAGTCAGATAAATAAATGTGATGTTAGAGTTACTTAAAAATAATTTTGACTGCTTCCGTCAGATTAATTTTTTATTGTTTCGAATCATAAGTAGAGTGTGAAGACCGTTGGATGTAACGTTTTCGTATTTACATAACTTGTATATCAAGATTACAAGCTTAATTAAAAGTGCTAAAAACAAAACAAATGTGCTCTTACTTTCTCGTTTAATTTGGAGAAAAAATACCGGTCATAATTAACAGCAAGACACTTTTGAATGGTCTTTAAAATAAGCGTGAAAAATGAACCATCATAACAAAAGTCACTATTTAGTTTATGTAACACACACTATAGTTCCGGCTTGCTTAAAATAAGTTTTGATTTCGTTTTTTTCGTTAATAAGAAAAAACCTGTGCAAGGTCATCCGCTTCTTTATTTGGAAGTCTGACTGTTATCCTTATATGATAATATCAATCGCACTCTTTATATTTCGCAGTAATTATAACACGCAGTTGCGTATGCAGGTTTTGGTCAATAGTTATTCTTTTATAAGAAATTAGGTGCGGTAAAGAGCAACATTTTCCACCTCACAAATAAATCAGATTATCTTTTATTGGCGTAGAAAAGTTATCGAAATAAACAGTGATTATATCGAGAAAAATATCATTGTTTGATTCTTTTACCTCTTTAATACCCTCAGGTCGAAATTTTTTGAACCTTACAATGATTTCTTATTTTGGGCAAAACGAAAGTATCAAAAAAGCTACCCATTGGACATTTTCATATTTGGCATTACAGCTGTAGCCAAAGTAACATAAATTTAGTTTTTTTTTTAAATCACATGAGACAAACTCGACAATGAAAGATATCACAAACGC
Organism: Himalopsyche phryganea; assembly: GCA_022494535.1. Lineage (NCBI taxonomy): Eukaryota > Metazoa > Arthropoda > Insecta > Trichoptera > Rhyacophilidae > Himalopsyche > Himalopsyche phryganea. Next base: position 3,114,859 of record JAGVSL010000010.1, on the reverse strand, counting down.
ACGTGTCGAAAATATGAATATTATATTGAAAAAAATTAATTGTATTTTGAATCTGCGAAATTAAAGGTTGGCGAAATAAAGTCCTAGATTAAGTACTGTCCTCAACCACCAACAAAATATTAAATACTGCTCTACACATTCCACGTCTGCAGATAGAGTTGACACCAGCTCAGACCGAAATGGGAGTTTTGTTACGGATTTAATGGTTATTTAGTTTGCTCTGTTGAGACTCACTTCAGGTCATAATCGTGATGAACTCTCAGCGAAGATTTGCTAAGGCCCACGGCGTCTTCAAGGAGTAGCTTGTGATTTATCAGTAGCGTACCGTGACTATAAACTGACACATTACAAGTAGAGATTGCAATAACGGACGAATACATCAATATTACAAATTTCAATTTCAGTATTATAGAAATACATAAAAATGAGCAAAAATTATAATTGAGTTTAATCGGGTCGCAATACCGGTCTTATACACAGTAAAATTGTTCAAAAATAACAGTAATGTGTCAGTTTTGTAAGAACCAACGCGCGACTAAACGCAAGGGTGAAAATGCTGATTAGTCTTTTTATGTTAAGTCAAAAAGAAATTACATAGTTACATCATAAAAGGACAAAGTTTTTAGTAAAATATTTTATAGTACTAGATTTATACCACACTTTATATTGTGATTAGGACCGGTCGAAAGCAATTCGAAATGCTCCATCTGAAGTATTACAACCTCTCCTACTATATTCTATAACTCTACAAACTGTATACATTAAGTCATTAATGAGGATGTGATGGATGATTCGTCAAATAAATTTTACTGTATTTTCGATGTATTCCGCGATAACTTTGTGGAAGTTCATTTTTAATCTAAAATTAGAGTTGATAGCTTTGTTATTCCACAGGCTGTCATAAAATATGTTTCTTTCTATTAAAAATAACAGAGACGGTAACGCTTACCTGGAGCATTTTCAGGTGCTGAATGTGTGCATCTTAATTATTTCAAACTTAAACTATTCAATCATTCTCAGTGATATATTTAAAAAAATACTTTATTGTTTAATTTAAAGTTTTGAATTAAATACTCTTATCAATGACCTGATGCTTATTATCACTGCAAGTGACTTTTAGAGTTTATTATCTTTTTATATAAATACGACTTTGATATAAAATAGCTCAAAAATTTACCACATTAAAAAACATCATTTACGGTTGTTACAGATCACTGAATCGTCATATCAATTTCAAAATTCATGGGAAGTTATTTTAAAGTTTTTTTTATACTGCAGGCTAACTAAAATATTATTTATTTAATTTTTGAATCAAATATTTCTTCAAATAATGTTTAATTGCTTGTCAACAATCCCAAGTGTAATTATTGAATACGAATGAAATGAGACATCAATAAAACACTTAAATTCAATGCCAATCAAATCTAGGGTGCACGTACTTAGAGCTTATTACGAAATGTATAATTATTTAATGTAATTTTTTTTTGATTATATTTTTGTATAGCACGCCACACGAAATTTTGATACAAGTGTGTGAATCCCACGTGCAGATGTGCAACTCAAAATGGATATTCTCTGAACAACTCTACAACAATCCGCATGTCCAAATATTAAAGATATCACTCTTACTAGTTATTGCTACTAAACATTACATTATCGTATATTAATTGCTTTATTAAATCATTGCTATATTAGTACAATTAATGTTGCTATACTAATATACTGACAGCTTTTATTTACTGCTATAATATATAAAACGGGTTTTTTTTATAATATCTTAGCTTCAAGTGGAGCAATGGTATCTTTAATTTTTTCAAGTATTATTAAAAATTAAAATCCAATTTACAATTTCGATAGACTTAAATCATTTGAACCATGGTATCATATCATTATTTTTCATTTATAAACGATTAAAAAATAATAGCCTGACGAAGGACTCATCGTTCAAATATCATCTAATACAATATTTTCAAAGATTTGTAAGATCTTTATGAAAAGTATGAATAAACAAAATTCACATTTATAATATTAATTATAAAATCTGTTTCTTTGTTACTGAATCTTATTTTTCTTTTAAAATAACACGATTAAAACATAATATGAATGAGAAGGATTATTTTTCTCAAAAAACATTTCAGGTTAAAAATGATCCATCCGAAATCAACAATATTTTACTTTTAAATGATTAGTTCAATGGTAGATATTATATAATCCAGTGAATGGCGAGTTTAATGTACTAAATATCTAAGCATATGCTACAATGTTTGTGAATTATGGTTTAAACAAAAAAATACCAACTTGAAACTCACCAGTCCCACTGGCAAAGTGGCATAAACATAAATTCACTTCATATTTTATTACGTTTCTCGAAACATCTTTCGAGTAAAAATGTGATGGTATATTAATTAGAGAAACCAGTTTTTATCTTTTGACAAAACCTTCATATTAAATAAATCTTGAAAAATAATGGGTTAGTAAATCATAAACTTCATTAAACTTGTCACATTTCAAGTAGATTAGTTTTTTTTGTTAAACATAAATATAACATTTTGACTTGCTTTTAAAGCAGATAGCTTAAAAGCTTCTTGTTGGTTTTTATATATTAATGAGTTATTTTGACTTCATATACTAAAACTATCAACTGATAATCAGCTAGTTACTTATACTTGGTACAAAGATTTTAAAAAGTATTTTTAATATTTCTCATGTTTCATGTTTTATTCGTCTATGAAACCTAGCATTAATTAATATCCCTCTAAAGTTTGAATCGGACTATTCGTTTAAATATTTACAGTTGATATTTAATTTTCATTTAAAAGTGGAATGATATTTTTACGTATGGTAAAATTGCAGAATCCGTGGTGTAGTGGTCAATATCGTTGGCTTCGGTAACGGTGCTCACGAGCTCGAATCCCAGTAAGGACAGTTTTATATTTTTCAATCGATTTAATGATTTTCTGTTCGAAGACACTGATGTTTGTAATGTTTAAAAATTACTAAAAACGGGGTGTAGCGATAACGATTAGCTAATCAATAGTCCTGTCCTAGCCCTATTCTTCTATTCTTACTCACTTCGAAAAAGAGAGGTTGAGCAATTGAGTAAATAGTAGTTCTCGTATAAATACTTCTTTTGAGATACCTCCATTAGGAGTCTATATTGTTCACATTGGGAGCAGATATGGTGAAAAAAATAATAGACATATTAAGCGCTGACCATTAGTAGAAATGAAGGAAATTATTAAAGCGTATCTATTTATTTTACCTAATAAATAAACGTATATTTTACATGCCATTAATGACAGATGAATAAAATAATAAACAAACGAACAACCATTTTCGGTAGCATTTTGTCTATCACTGAACAATTATTGTATACCTAAGTAGCGATGTTCTTTTACTTTGTAATTGCATTGTTTTATTTGTATTATATTCAACTGCTACTTCGGATCATTATTAATACTTCGCTTCTGTTAAAATCTGGATCATGGTAAACAATTATCATATTATTTTTCTCATAGGCCTGCCATGGGAACTTTGAGTGCTGTAACAAGCCAGCCAGTATTTATTTTTTCAGATTAATAAACATAAATAATAATTTGTTAATTTAGCCGCTCACTCACATCCTTTTAAAGTGGTATCAAGCATTCAAAGTGAATTTTATCGTCATTGTACCTGCTCGTTTTTTTATATTGAATGCATTTAAAGTTAGTATGATTAATCTGCGAATCTATCAAAAGTTTTTTTATCACATGCATCACGATGCATGGTAGATATTTCTCACTCTTCACTGACATGTTTCTTCTATCACGTTTTTATATATTAATTAGTTATAAGTGTTTTTATTTTGAGTGATTAATAAATACCGCAATGAATTATTTAAGGTCATATAAATTCTTTACCAAATACGTGATTATTTATTTTGTTTAGTTATATATACTATGGGATGATTGATAAAGGGTATTTAGATTGATATAAACCGAAATATGCTAATATTTTTGATTTTTTTTATCAGACCTAAAATGAAGTTAAAATATAATATAAATGTTTTAAATGTCGATTGATTAGTATGCAAACCGGCTAACTCCACTTGGGAAAGATTTTCAAGACGTTTTACTTATAATTAAAACGCATTCTGGAAAAATTAAATTCCACTTACGTTATAAAAAGTTTACCCAGGTGGATTTATCCGATTCGCAGATGACGCAGTCAATATGATAATAATCCATTACTATCAATTGTAGCGTTAGTATAGATACAACGTTGTTCTAAATTTGAAGTAAACTTTATATTTTGAATCAGTCAATTTATTGATTTGTGTTTAAAAGTATGACAGTATGTGACGTCTGAATTTCTAAAAACAAAATATACGTTGAGTTAACTCAGTAACAAACAGTTCTCGTAGAACGACATTACGAGTCCATATGCTCCAAACTGATAGAGGATATAATTGAAACAAACATTAAATTTATTTATATGATCACCGTAGCGGACTACTTATTAGAGATTAATAAGTGCTAGTGCCAATTGTCACATAATAATAATCCGAATGTCATATTAAATTACAGTGCATATTTTTAAATCGATATAAATTTAATATCGCAATTCCATTAAACAACCTCAACCGATATCTTGTAATAGTGTATCTTAATTTGATAAACCGAATTGACAGTTCATGCCACATTAAAGTGTATATCCATTAATATACTGTATCGAAATATAGGTGCATAAACAAATAATAGTTTGCTATTAATGATGCAAAGATAATCTTACGATCTTTTTTGACATTGAACTACTATTGAATATTCAAGGTATATTTTACACATCGTAATGAAATGAGAAACAAGCTGTCAAAAAGCATCTCGGATGTCCATCAATATAAACTATGCAAATTACATCACGTAACAAGCGCTTTTATCTTTTGTCGTTGAAATATTTCAAAAATGAAAATGAAACAAATGCAAAGATTATAGCGTGAACTTCTTCTTTCTTCGAGTTCTATTTAATAACGCTTGGCTAAAGAGTGATGAATAACAAATAGAAAATTATTGTATTGTCATTTTAGTTCAAGAACAGTGTAGGTAATAATAATTTTGCGATGACCTTGCAATATCCAATATTTGTTTACATTAAATTAAATTTGTATTTATATCCAAGAAGAAAACCTTATTTATTACTTTATTTCAGATTATAAACAGCTGACAGAAATAGCATTTTCGTGATAAAAGTGTAATTTAAATCGTCAAATACAAGCCTTTTTCTTTATGTTGATTGGTATAATTATGAATGTACATTAAGCGTTTTTTATAAAAATTAAAACAGTATTCTGCTTCATTTAGTTTCTTATTTCGCATAGAAATGTGCCTTTCAATAAAATATTTTTTCTATTTCATTATATTCAGCAAAGGAAAAATATAGTTTCGTGTATGTCATGTGTAATATTTTAAGATTATACTCCCGGATTAAGGTCCTGTTCAATAATTGTTACGTCGAGACATCTTTGGCGTTTGATAATAAAGCCTTAAGTCGTGATCCTCGTTTTCAAGAAAAACAAATAAAAGCTCTTACTACCTACCACACGACAAAGACTGAATAATAAATATCATGAAATAATTGTTTCGAAAACAAAATATTTTCCATTTGCTTTTTTTAATTTTCTGAAGGTAACATCCTGGTACATAAAACGCATTTAACCTCAGTTTTATTTGCTTGTCCAGACATGTAAATTTGTCAAACCTTTTTTTCTTATTTTTTTTAAATATTTACTTTAGATATTATCTGCTTTTATACAAATTGTTTATGTGCTTAAATATTACGACACGATTACCCTTGAATAAAAACATGGCATAAAGCTTTTGCCGTCAAGATTATGTTTTCTTATTTATTGTTCTCTTTGACCAAGCATCGGCGAAAGCATTCCGAAGGTTTATTTAATGTTGTATACAACTATCCTCATTTATTTATGAACATTTTTGAATTAACTAAATATCGTGACTATACAAAAATATTTCAGTTTTAATTTAAAGGTTCATCTTCGTAAAGTATGTATGTTTATATTTATTGATTTGTTTTACATTTATTCGTATATTCACGCGTCGTGTTTGTTGTTTTCTGAGTACTGTATTCTCTTTTGTGATCGTTTTCCAAACTCCTTGATTCTGCGGAGATAAAAAGTGTATACAATAATAAATATATATGTAAATATATGATTACCTTAATATATTTAACACTTCCAACCTTCGCCTTAATATTAATCAAAGTTTGCAAAACTATACAAACTCCAGTCAGCATTATTTTGTTCGTCGGATATTTTTAGAGAAAACGTTTGTTAACCAAATATTATTGGGCGATCAAGGTTTATGAATTATATGTTAGTTCAGGTGGCTTAAACGTATTTTGGTGATTAAATTGTATATATCGAGTTTATATTTAATAGCCAAATAATAATCTATCAATACTAAATTATATATCAACGAAACCAAGCAGTTTTATTCCGACCCGAGTAATAAAAACGTCTTAGCAAAAAATGAAAGATACCTAGTACAACATGTTTGAAGGTTGATAATGGGTTACTTGTTGGTACTTTCAAAGAAAAAATTACAAATTCAAGAATTCAAAATAATAATAGATTAGCTTACGGGAAAAACGTCGAGAAAGGGTTTTTTTTTTATCTAAACCAGAAAAGTGCAAGATAAATAATGCTTTCAAAGTATTACAAATAATTATATCGTTTAGAAACTTTATAACTGTTGTGTGCAAATCTTATAATTTTTAAATCTTACATGAGTGTTTTGAATAATTAATTTAAAACACAATATTACACAATAATTAAATGATTAATCACTTCTCATTAGTAACTAATTATCATTTAAGTCTAATGATTAATGTGTCGTTAGTAGTGCCTAATGATATGGTATATATTTATAATTATTCAAAATTTAAAAAAAAAAACATCATTTGATTTTAGAAAAAAAAATGGTATAAGCGGTAGTTATTTAGATAGCTATTACTATACTAAAACCATCAAAATATCATTAGTTAGAGTGATTCTAATGATATAATAATATTATTCAGTTTTACTATTAATGAATTGATGAGTCGTTTTATCTGACTGGTGCAATCATGAATATTTTATTATATTACTCTATATATATATTACTAATATTATTTATGGCAGCAGATGGTACACTGAAGCTGTCGTTAGTTATTATTGATTTTAAACTTGGATGGGTTTGCTTATCGAACTTAAGAAACAAATTTTTAATCGACTTATATTCAAATTTGATTGCAGAAAACATTGTAAAAATAAAAAGGGTAATTGTATTTCAAATACCTGCAATTGGTTGTCCAATATATATATATAGGTTGAATAGTTTGTTGCTATTTATTAATAATTATTCGTGGAAAGATGTTTTGTATATCTATATATATTTATGAAAATGTTATTTGTTTGTCCTCTACGCGTTCCTTTAACATTCATCGGATTTCGATGAAACTTTGTTGAGTTATTGTGCGCACACCCGTGAAGGTTTCTGAAGAAATTTTAAATCTAACATCTAAAAAAAGAATCAAATACGTACAAACAACGACATCTCGGAAAAACCTTTTGATTTATTCGTGTACGCACCAGACGAAAAAACATTCTGTATCTAAAATAAGGGTCTGCACAGGCCGGGCTCGGGCGCGTAAAGACAATTCAGATTCGGGCTTGAGCCGGGCCCGGGTAAGGAATTTAAATTTAAGAAAAATACTTCGTACTATGTTTGGGTCATGAGTCAGCCATAAGGCAATAGTATTCATAACTTAAATAATTTATTTCACATGTGCTATGAATATTTTTGGAAATATAAAAGCAATAACATGTATTGTTTGAAAAGTATAAATTTATTACTATATTAAAAAAATCGGTCTTTTTCGGGCTGAGAAAAATAAATCTGGTCGATTCGGGTTCGGGTAACAACTGTGATATTGATAGTCGGGCTCGAGCCGGGTCGGGCCTGAATATGACTTGCTCTGACCTAGTAATTTTATGAAATTTCGGCCCGTGCAGACCTCTAATCTAAAAGCACTTCAATAAACAGAATTAAAACACAAACCCTTTCTTTCTTTGAGTGGGATTGCAAAGCATGCCAGTACCATACTGTGTATTTGACTAATTTGAAAACTTAACTCTGTGCACATCGTTTTATAAAAAAAAACAAATATGTCTTTTGAGCTGCCATATTGATTAATATAATATTAGTAAAATGCAATTATATTTTTTATCCACATCGATATCAAAATTTGCCCCAAGGTAGCCATAATTGAGCTATAAAAAATGTTTTAATTACACCTTATAATAAAAACATATACTTAATTGAAATAATAAAATTAACAACAATTTATAAACATAATTAGGATCGTAGAGTATTCGCTCTTTATTATTTATAGCCCGTTTAGGGTCTTCATAATAATCAAAAGTGGAGCGAACGTTTGACCTTAATCCAATTCTTGCAATTATTCTGTATAACTTTTAATTTGATCTTTCTGTATACATGGTGCAGAATATTCAATTAAAAAAGTGTTGTTAGTCATACGTAATAATTTAAATTTAAGGTAATAACGTTTTTATAAATTTAATTACGTTTACCATGAAAGTTGATTTTGCACTGTAGTTTTGGTGCTGCAAATTAATACCTGTCACTTTTTAGTAATTTGCATTTTTATAAAACAGCTGTTTCCTGTGAAATAAATACACATATGAGTCTGATAGCTAACATGTAAATGATATGTTGCCGTTAATATTATTCGGTAGATGGTTCAATTTCTTAGGCGTTGGTGATCTAATTCGACTGCTGAAGTTTTCCGGCCTTCAACTTGTCTTGATGGGCCCATAAAAATAATGAATCGGCGTTTCATTATAAATGTGATTTTACCCTTAACGAATTTTTAATTAAATATTTTTTGAAACTTTGACGTAAGTTAGTTATTCTTCTAACTTCTTTAACGGTATATATTATATTGCAATAAAAGCACTAATACGAAACTAACAGAAAAATACTAGTTTTGAGTATTTGTACTTTGAAGTCTTCAAATGTTTGAAATGCCATACCTTATTCATTTATTTTGTTTCTACAAAACTGTTTTTAAGTAAAAGTACAATTTATAAAAATATGTGTGTTCTTCCATACTGTAGAGTTCTAATTAAGGAACATTTTGATATAACTAACTCAATATGTAATTTTTTTGATTGAGTGTTTTTTTCCAGAACACCCAAAGTAATCTCCTTTATTTTTTGTAAAACCATTTCATTTATTACAAACGGTTGCGTTATAAAAATATATTCGTTCTTATTATGAGGGCGGCACCACTACCCCTTCCCAAAAGCATTATTCAATTATTGTTTTATTGATATATATAATACGGATAATCTTTTACCGCAATTTCTCATAGTGTTATAGGCTATTTGGCATTCGCTGATTGCCTCGCATAACTGTCACAACTTGTCACCGTTAGCTTATCTGGCTTACATCTCCATTGCACAGTTAAAGCTCAAATCTACTTATTCAAATAAACTGTCAATATTAAAAGATACAGATATAAATCCGATTGAGTAGAAAAAAATTACTGGAAACAAATGACATTATGAAAACGCATATATAACGAGGTTGTCAAACAAAAGTATACACCTGCATCCGCCAGCTCTGGATAGATGCAAAAAATTAATCGTAGTAATAACAAGGCCTTTGGAACGGTAACACTCGTTTTGTTGGAAGATTAATGCTGTCAACTTTCTATACTAGTGATCTTGAGTTACATAGATGTGTGTTTTACGCGGTTTTACTAGGGCGTTATCGCACCTTGACAGTGCAGATATTAGTACACATATTGCTTATAATTGTATTGTTTATGAAGGTCAGTATACTCATAAGATATCTACAAAAGCTTAATCAAAATAATTGCAAAACAATTACATTATCGTGTGAAAATACTCGTTAGGAATAATTCAGATTATAGAATGTACAGGTGCAAAATTTTCGTTAGGCACCCAATGTCTAACCATTCTTCCGTTGATTCTACAGAGTACGAAATATTACTTCCATAAAACAATCAGAGTTATCTTTTACAAGGAACTACAAGTAAGCATCTACTGATCATGACGCGCCGATGATAATGATGAAGATGATAATGAATACAATTTTAACTACGATTATAACATGGATTATAATGTGCAGGGACATTTATACTGATTGGATTAGAGAAGAGTTTCTTAATGGGCCTCAAACGTTTTAAAAATGTGTCAAACCTTGTGCGACTGGCGCGCTCATTTATTTGTGTCAGCGTATCCCAGCTATTCTACATTAAAATCGTTTTGACTTTTGGGAGGGGGAATAATGTTGCTGTGAAAAAAGGGTTTATATTTATATTTTCACTGGGCTAGAGGTTTTTGAAGCGAAATTATCGATCAGGTGATGACCGAAAAAAATTCCGTTTTATTTTTTATCACCTAGGTATATTTAAAAATATTTTCTTTTCCTTTAATTAAATCAAAACTGTGAAAGCTGAAGTATCTTCTTTACTAAAACACATTGTATGTCATTGCCTCCATATAAATGAGTTCGCAGATTTCTTTGGGACACCCACATTATTTAGGTCTAGATCGACATTAAACAGTCATCTTGTCAACGGTGAACCAAAACAAGCCTTCCGAATTTAAGGATATCAGTATACTACGTGTCTCCCATTCTATATACTTAGCTAAATCCCCTATAAAGAACCAGTTTTATATAACTTACAATGTGTGGGCGTTTGAACAACGTGTACAACTACATAACCATACTACTCACACTTAAATAAACGTATTTAAACCATCGTAAACTATTTCTTTCGTCAGTGTGTGTGTCTTTTACTACTTCAAAGAAGTAAATAAAAAGGTTGAAAGTAAATAATAAACGAACTGTGTACACCAGGCAGGAACTTTTGTGCGGCCCACTATGGGGTAATTTTTTTTGTTATTAAAAAATCACTCATTTTTTATGTTGAAATTCTTTTTTTTAAGCTGATAAATATTCTTTATTTAAAAACAATATTTTACTTACAACCAGCCGTCCATTTCGAATTTTTAATGTGGCTCTTCAGTCAAAAAGTTTGCAAAGACCTGGTGTACTCCATAAAGCTCTTTTGTATCATAAGCTAAGCGCTATAAAGACGCAACGATTATCAACATGTGGCCAATTGAAAATTGTTATACTCAATTTAACTCTTTGCACTCGAGTGCCGCCGCTATGGCGGCATGTGTCAATAAAGTGTTTATTTTTATATTCGCAGCTATTTTTTTATTGCGATTTCAATCAGTTTAGAATTAATAAAAATAGGTTATTACATTTATCTGAGAAAGAAGTCGCCAAATGAAGACGGCGTGCGTAATTTTAACATGTGTTTTTATCTGAATTTTTCGGTGCAAGCGATATTTTTTTGTCGCATAGGGTAATAAATCTTATTTATTGAACGCGCTAGTGACTGGAGGGTGAACAGTGTTATGCATGATCTGAAGTGTCTATTTCTCAAATTATTACTGGCTTTAATATGTTTAAAAATCAAAGGCGTCTCGTATAGTTTACAGTCTTTTATTTGAATATATTGTCTTGGTTGTAATACTTACTAGTATATTATACCGATTCAGAAGCTTACAAATCTAATGTTTAGTACTCTAATGAGTCTTATGAAAATTAGTACGTATCGATTTATTATTTACATTTGAAGTTTGTGAAATTATTGGTTTACCAATTAGTAGGAGATTTTTGGCAAGGTGGATCTCAAAGATGCACTTCAACTGTTTCTACAGAAGACCGACTTGCTGATAAGTTACATGTTCTGCTTTTCGGGACTAAGAAATACTGTGCAGTATGTTCAAATAAAAAAATCCCAGGTTGTAAATCAGAAACATGACTATTTTGCGAGTCCTGCATCAATAAGCCATTATTACACATAAGAGATTGCTATTTTAAATGCCACATAATGAAGAATTATAAATAATTTTAAAATAAGTGCAATATATTCGTTATAAATCTATTTTACGGAAATAATAACAAAACAATTTTGACATGTTTTTCATCAATTGATTTTTTGTATTGAAAATATGCTTTTCATCGAAAAACGTCTCGAGTAGGCCGTAGGCACATACAAAAAAAGGCTCGAGTGGTAAAGGTTTAATAGCAGAAGAAAGATATACACAATAAGGAACGTTAAAAATACGGCAAACAAATAATATATATTTAACAGATGTCATAAGTACGCGGTGTTTTCAGTGGTTTGTACTTTGTATTGTACATTTTTCTCAGTTTGATAAAAATGTGTTAATTACATCTTGAAATTGTCGTAGGAATAAACATAATTATTAAGTGATTTCACAGACAATAATTATTCATGCCCAATAAGTTTCAAAAGCGTCATTACTTTAAATAGAAAAATAATAATATTTCTCAGTGATTTTCGCAAATACAACCTCGGACTAATATCGCAATAATCCGTTACCCAACTCATGGCGAGGTAAATGACTCGGACGGGCATTGTAACGAAAAAAATAGCAATTATTTATTTGAATTCATCAATCTCTGAGCGTAGGATAGTCACGTGAGAATAGTAAAATATGCTTTCTGTTTGACGAGAGCCGACAAAGAGTGAATGCTGAAGATGGGAAGAATGAAACAAGTAAAATACCTACGTAATATTACAAACGTGACGCTTACATTACCGGTCACGGAGATAGTACTGATGTCATCCATATAACGGAAGTATTCAACCCTAGTTTTTTCGAGAATGAGTTTGTCCAATAGACGACACATCAGGAAAATTATCAGCGTTAGGTTGTGTAGACATTTGCGAAATCTCAAATGGTTGGATGGGATTAATATTCAACTCATAACGAGTTATTACGAAAAATAAAACACCAGATTTACGTATCGTTGATTGCCGATCTTGTAGACGAGTGGTTCTTCCTACTCGGTTGCAGGATTAAATATCCAAATCTTTCATTGTTTTTATTAAAAACTAGTGAGTACCCGGCATGCGTTGCAATGCCACTCAAAGAAAGAAAGGGTTTGTGTTTTAATTCTGTTTATTGAACTGCTTTTGGATTAGAGGTCTGCACAGGCCGAAATTTCATAGACTTACCCGGTTCGAGCCCATCATATTCAGGTCTGGCCCGACCCGAACCCGAGTTTCAATATCACACTTGTTATAACACAATATTTTTGTTTTTCGTCTGGTGCGTACACGAATAAATCAGAAGGTTTTTCCTAGATGTCGCTGTATGTACGTATTTGATTCTTTTTTTCAATTTTAGATTTTCAATTTTTTTTCTTCAGAACCCTTCACGGGTGTGTGCCCAACAACTCACCGAAGTTTCATCGAAATCGTATGAATGGTAAAGGAACGCGTAAAGGACAAACAAACATCTATCTTATAAAATATTTCCCGGCATGATCACAATAAGTCCTTCCTAAAAGTTTCGTCGCGATCGGTTGAGTAGTTTAGGAGCCTATAAGATCCGGACAAACCAACAAACAGACATTCATTTTTATATATATAGATACGTGGTTGTCTATGATGTCTTCATTCCTCTCCCACCCATCCCCTATCGATTTGAGGAAGTTAGAGCGACTGTCTGTATTCTAGTCCCTTCATATATCAAAATTTTTTAAACTACCTTTCTGAATAGAGAGGGAATGAGTGATTGACATACAAGCATTTTAGTCTGCTCCAAATTGGAAACATACATAGTATAAGAAGATTATGCGAAGATGTCGAAACTACTTATAAATGTCCTGTCGGCAAACAGTTTTCTGAGAATTTTAATGAATAATTTCATTTGATAAAATGTTTTAAGACAGTGTCAAAAGGGCTTTTTAATTTAAAAATCGAATTACTAGTGCTTCGTGCTACATTTATCTTAAAAATGGAAATCTTTTATTTCTTTAAAAACGTGTATTCCAGTATACAGCAGCGTGTGTGTTGCCATTGTTGTAAATATTCATTGGCAGAAAAACACTTTTACTTATTCGAAATTGATTGTATCAATTATTCGAAAGAAATTCAAATTAAAACTATCTAATTGCTCGCACGAGCCGGCAAAATAATAAATGCAATAAACAGCTTTTGCAGGTGCTATTTAATTATGGTTTGTATTACATCAAACGGAATAAGATCAAACGCGCGCTAATAAGATAAATTCAATGTAACACATAGTTCAATAAATATTTTATTTTATATAATTGTTTTAGTGGCTTTGTGCAATGCACCCGAATTATGATAAACTGCCTTAACCACAAGAAAAATGTGTAACTAACCATATAGCACATTCCATAGAACCGTAATGTAATTTAGTTTGCTCAATACCATTTTGATAAATCAATAGTTATTATTTATTACTACTGCCTTTGGAGTAAGTCGGCGTGTGGTATTTATGCGTTGAACTTAAAGTTACAAACATATTGAAGTATTTGAGTCGATATGTTACAAAACTACTCTACTTAATAACAATTGAAACATAGCTTAACTCGTAAGCCCTTTATCTGTGTCGATCTGTTACCACATCTGAATGATTAATTTGAACTAGACTTGAGTAGGGTTATAATTTTTAGCAGTTTAATATTTATTTGAAGTTTGGTCTAATTATTTGACTAAAATAATTATTGCAACTAAATACTGAGCAGTTATTTCAAATTAACTATATCATATTATCTACTATTGTAGGTATAAACACCATTAATTAGCTCATGGAATATAGTGTGGCAATAGACAACATAAAGTGAGATATACATAAGGATAAACTGTTTCCCGCCTTTTTCATTAGTCAATTAACACCGGTCAGATAATTTAGAAAAAATCTTGTAGAATATAGCTGTTTTCGGTAGTTAACTTAGAGTGACAGGATACTTATCATTATGCAGTAAATCGTTGGGATTCCACAGCTAAATCTCCTTTTTAAAAATAATCAAGGATTGAAGAAAGGAACTGTTTTTTGGTTATTTTCTTCCTTCACTATCCGGTGTTTAGAAAAGCTAATAAAATGCATCAATTATTTCCATAGACAAAAATACAAAGATCGCTTGAACCAACGTCTGTAAATCATTCATTTGGGTAAGTAAACCAAACCATTACCGAGTAATAATAGGCTTGATAAATTTCCAAATTTGATATTCGTAACTCATCATAAAAATCATTTTCATCGATTGAAAAATTTTCTCATCTTAACCGAAGAAAATTTGAGAATTTTGACTCCTGGGAGCCATGGTCAGCTGAGTTTATATTTGTAAAATAATTTAAAGTATATTCATATTTAAGCCTAGATAAATATCTAAAAAAATACCATTTAATAGTTCCACTTACAATAGGGAATAATAATAGATGATAAGTGATCAAAAATTAGGTTATTGTATCTTTGGGTATGTAAAAAGTTCAAATTGTTCTGAAATGAGTTTTATTTTCATTGTAGTTTATTAATTTGTTACAGAGCACTTACGATGCTGACAGATAAAAATGAACTCATCCTTAAAAGAACAAATTTCTCTTTGATTCGTAGCAGGCATATAGAATGTTGACATATTATCAATTACGATTTGGGCTAGCGACTTTCGTAACGTGCGTGATATTCCGATATTACATTATGCTTAATATAAAGTTCATTCTTAACAATGGCCGCGGAATGATTCGCATGGACACATTTAAAAATAAATCGTGCAAAAACTATTAGCTCTATATAAAAATGTAATGGATTAAATAAATACATAACGTGTCTAAATAAATAAAGCAATAGCCAACACTATAATAATACTATGCATTCATAAAAGTAACGATTTCTTTATAGTTTCATTTTTTGTATAATAATATAGTTACTACTGTAACACAAACAAAATCAATAATGTTTTGTTTGTGTATCTATGGATAAGTTAAACATATCGACTGACGGTGCTTGATGAAATAATGCACTTTCAAATTATTTCTGCTTCAATATGTTTATTTTTTTACTTACGATCCGCGATTCGTCATTAAAGATTTTAACCCTTGCACTTGTTTCACAATGAACATGATTAAGGGTATTCGAAAGGTTTTATTCGCATTTCGGTAAAAACAGTTCTCGCGAATAATCTAATAGAAAAAATTCTCAATTATATCATTTGAAAAGCACTTTTCACATTATTATTAAGTATTTATTCTCCCTAAAGTAAGATTACCAAGCATAGCAAATAGTTGATAATTATTTTGGACACAGGTAACACAGCTTTACGGCCAAAGTTTATTACAAGTTGATGAAATTTGACTTCTACAAAAGGAACGTAGTTTATTACACACAGCACGTGTTCTATATATAGTTAGAATTTTTACCCGGCTTCGCCCAAGATAGAGAATGCATATATTAGGTTATTAAATTTAGACGTTGGCTAGTTAATGTTGAAATTTGAAAATATCACCGTTAACCGCACCTATTTTGTAACACCCACAAAATGTAGTCCACCAATTAATAATGTTAAAAGTTGAAACCAGCTATAATTAAAGATGACAATTTTGCCACCTGCACTCTTATTATGGCACCGTAGAACTTCTCGGTAGACAGCTTGTTGATCTGCATTTAATAATGTCTCCTCCAGCGCCACAAATTAAACATACGGTCAGGGTCATACGCTAATTGTCGATGAGGATTCTAGAATTTACCAAACTCACTTTTTACCAAATCACAAACATGAAACTCAATATTTAACACAAATATTTGTGTTCGCGTTACTATCTCAACTGTCGCTTGAAGAATATATATTATTAGTAATGAGCTGTTGCTAGGCGACTATTATTAGTACTTTTTTCATCACGCATTGAAACGTTAAAAATATCACTTTTCAGTTTTGGGTTAAAAGTTAAATGTTGAGAATTGAAAATAGCACAGTTGAACTAACAATTGTAGCTAAAATGACGCGTAAAAATTCCACGTCGCTAGTGCACGCTGTTTGGGAGGAGATGTTGTGACGACAGACATACAAACATACAGATTTCTACATGTATTTTGTGCTATATAGTAGAGATTTAATGAAACTTGTGACTTTTCTAAGCATTTATTATAGAATAAAAAAACATGTAATGTAATGTAATTGTCATCAGTTGTTGTTAATACAGTCAAGTTAAATTAATTGTGTTAATCTTTTTATACTCATCTGTTTTGCTTTGCGTATGTGTTCCATTTATTTATTTTATTACATTCGGTGAGATATACATGTTTGATGAAAATACCACTGTAATGATTTATTTGCGAGTTTAAATGTAATGAATAACTTTTCCTTTTATAAAATACAATCGCAGTGTTAATCATTCGTACTCGACAATTAATACTTATGAAAATGCTTGGCATTTCAGGTCAGTCAAATTTATGAATCAATTGCACTCTATTGTTATTAATCGTTTGAGTAATTAGTACAATAATAATTTTATTACAAAATTGAATCACAATAAGTTAGAATAATATAGTTAGTAATGTAACAATATGCCTGATAATGTGCCAAATATGCATTCAATTTCAACATGACGCTAAATTCACATAACTAGAAAGCAAGCAAAATTTAGGGATTGATCTACAATTTGTGAGTTACATGGAATTTTTAAAAAATAAAATATTTCAACACTTCTCGAATATAAAATAAAATCATGTAGCCAACTTTTAACAATTTAAAAATAGTTTTCAATAAAATATATGATCGAATCATTATCAATATATTAAGTGAAATATTGTATGTATTTTTTTAAATTCTAAATAAAGCTCTTAAATTGGGAAAATTTTAATTAACTGTTTGCAAAATATAATTGTGACCATTTTGGGAGATTGAATGTTTCAGGGTTGGTTTTTGAGTAACACCTAACCAGATGTAGGAATCTACTGAATTAAAACAATAATTTATTGTGTGTAATGTTATAAAAATAAACTAGTATAATTATTTGATTTCATTAGTTCTACTGTTTTTTAATGTTTTCTTTTTGAACATTATTTCTCGAGAAAAAAGACCAAAACCATGAATTTTTGTTTTCGTTAGTACTGATATGTTTATATCATTATAATGCAGTAATCTTCACACGAAATATTTTTTAATTCGATTTGTTGTAATGAGAATTTCACGACGTAAAATTCTGTATGGTTAACAATTCAGTCCCAAAAAAAACCGGGTCTTATACAGGGAGTTACCGAAGAAAAAATACTCACATTGGATTCTGAATACAAAAATTAATTTTTTAAAGTCTACTTTATTCTACTAACTCTCAATTGCAAACATTCGCATTGTTAAATATGTTTTTTACATACTACTCTACCGAGTCAAACTGAAAGTTAAGGGGGGATTTTTTTAAATAAAATTAATGAATAATAATTATGTATTAAAATAATAATGCAACCTAATCAAAATTTTTATGGATTTGACAAGTGGCATTCTCCAATTAATGTAACATATTTTTGTTGTGAAGAAGTTTCTAAAATTAAATTTTGACAAGTTGGTTAACCGTTTACCTGGCTTGCCGCTTGACATTGTTATATATTTAAGAATTTAGACAGTAAGAAAGTGGTAAATATTACGTCTAACATAAAGTATGTTCCGATTGTTTTAATAAATACAGTTAATTAAATTGACCAAATCAACTCTGTCGTCAGATTTATCGAGTACATTAAATTTTATTTTGAATCGGGAGGTTTGTTGGATGATTAGATTACAAGCACGGTTATTATTATAATGTGGTAAAAGAAGATTATTTATGATGGAACAATTGATTGTTGAAAATATCACATTTAGACTTACAAATAAATGTTTAAACATGATTCAACATTATAGATTTGAAAATCTCATGTACTGCTATCTTGTTTTTATTAGTATACAATTTTATGATATTTTAATAGAATTATTTTCAAATAACACGGTTTCCCACTACACAATTATTTAAACCCAAATAAATCACTTCTTTAGTACTAATTTACTAATATAAAATGAGAAAAGTGTTTTTCTAATCATTCGGCCAATTTGGATAATAATTGTCACTAACTTAGCTTTTACGAGTGATGTGCTGTCTTGCATTTGCATCAAAAATATTATAAAGCTTACTTTTGTTTTATAATTATGCTCGTTTTCTTCACTCGGCTTCGCCCAAGATAGGAGTCGCTTATATTAGTTTATCTAACACTTTTCTCTTCTTTTTGGGCCTACTTCTTGTAAAACACACGGAATGAAGGTTATACTGTTGTAAGCTTTATAATTTTAAATTATGGATAATTTTCCGCTCAATCTTTTGATCTTTACAAATTTTACGATTCGCATAAAAAGTCATTATTTGTGACATCTATATTATAATAAATTTATAGTCGCTAAGCAAATTCAAGACAAATTGAGTTG
This sequence comes from Himalopsyche phryganea, assembly GCA_022494535.1. Classification (NCBI taxonomy): domain Eukaryota; kingdom Metazoa; phylum Arthropoda; class Insecta; order Trichoptera; family Rhyacophilidae; genus Himalopsyche; species Himalopsyche phryganea. The sequence continues at coordinate 3,095,468 of JAGVSL010000010.1, read as the reverse complement.
TTATGACGACATGAAGGAATATTTTCGTATGAACCGGTTACTAAGAAACTATTAGCTATCATTTTTTCTGTTGCTTTTCAGACACTGAAAATACAACGTTTGGTTAAAAGTTGACGATAGCACAATTGACCAACAAATGACAGCCAGAATGATATGTGAAAATTTCACGTCGCTCCTGTACACCTTTTGGGAAGACTTCTTTTGACAGACAGACAGGCCTAATATCATACAGATTTGTACATGTATTTTGTGTTATATAGTACAGATTTTACATAACAATTTAATTCGTTCTCTCATTCTCGCTTAATTTAACTCAACACAATACTAAACATCAAAGTATTACATAGTAATTAATTTTAATATATATTGCATAAACTTGGCCTTTGTCTTTATTTTGTTACAATTTTCTAAACTTAATAATATATTCTTCACGATATACTTTAATAATTAGGCCAACTTTTCATTTGTGTAAAGCGTAGTGGAAATAATTCGAGGTCATCCGATTTTTTTGCACTCAGAAATTTTCAATGTTGTGCGATCGGAACTAATTCTTCATTTAAAAAGAAATGATGCAATTGGTTTGAAAATTGTGTCGAATCAATGGAGGAAATTATTCGAGTCATTACCGTCGCCATGTTGAGTCTGCCAATCAGGCATATTGTTAGTAAACACAATAATTTCTGCGGTTGATACAGTCTGATGAAGCATAGCAAAAAGTGGCTTCGTTTTACATACTATATGTTGTATTATTCAAAAGAGATTTATCGTTAAACTAATAATAAATTATCTTTGGTTTATATTGAATAAACTCTTTCACTTGTGTTAAAAATACAAGTGATGAAATTATGCAATGATTGCAATGTAAAATTAATACATGAGAAAACTATTTATTTCTAAAGAAAAGCTCATGGGTATACATCTGAAATGTCTTTGGATGATGGAACATACGTTTTTATTATTATTTAAAATTGATCTCATTGTTCTCATTTTATTATTAGTTGTTGGCTTTGCAAAATGTTTTAGGTATAATTTTACGGTTCACTGCAAATTAACTTACCATACCCCATACGGCCCATACGTTAGTAAAATGTACTTTAGCGCTGCTGTTCCCCCCAATACGCTACAACGGTTGTCAACGATAAGAAGATAGAGAAAGAAGAACACATGCCCGTAATTTATGTAACTAATATTTCCTTAAATCAAATAAAATAATAGGAATTCGTCCATGTTAAGTAAAACACATAATAAGAGAAGATAGAATTAGTACATGAGTTGTGGTTAACTGTATATGAATAATTTAAGTACTTTAATTCAATAGAACTTTGTATAATATTAAGTTTGATCTTATTTTATTACAACGTTCTAAGGAAACTAGTTTCTAATATCACATCAAGTTTTAATTGCAAATACAATCAGATGGAATCCTTATTTAACAAATTCTACAGTCAAAACTCTTTAAAATATAGTAATGCTTCTCTCATTATCTGTCACTTTGACAGCAATATACTAATAATTCGGAATTCAAAGCTTGAATCAATTCATATGATAGCAAATCGCTTGATTTTCGCTTGCGGCAAATGACAGAAACGGAACAGATACACAATAAAGTAAATAAAGTGTCCATAGATAATAATAATTTCATAAATCGTGCACAAACCAGACGTAAGTAGCATGTACAGTTTATAAATTTCTCACATATTTCTTTTTTAGTGTTGCAAGACAAAAAAAGAAAATGTTTTTTTTCGATTATTATTTAAAATAAGAACGAAAGTAAGTTTCGCTGAGACAATAAGCCCACTGTATCCCACGACGTTCTGGATGATTTGTTTGAAATAATCTTGTTAGGAAATGTTGCAACTTTATGACTATCCTTCACAATATGTGTTTCAGATATAAATCGTGATGCCGCTTAAAATACCTACCTATCTACTTCATTTGCGTAAGAACTTTTGCCAATCTATTAAAGCCCTTATAGATTAGTTGCCATAATATCGAATACGTATATTCTTACGGTACATGAATATAATAATATTATTATCAGAAAAATCTAACTGTATTATCATATCGTATCTACGTATAGGTTAAATTTAATATAGTCATTATAACGTAATAGCTACATTACAATTTACCTAAACAGACTTATAATGCGATATATGTGTTAAATATTATTAAAATACTCGTTTCATAACTTAATAACATAATATTTAAACACGTACGTGCTTTATCGTATACATTATGTTTTCATCTTTAATTTAAATTATAAAAGTGCAACCCACAATTTATTACGTTTCAAACTTTGTCGTATCAAATGAAAAACATCGAAACAAAAATCTTTAAGATACATCCATGCCTGTGACATCATGCCATCCAAAATGTATGAACATAAATGAATGAATGTAAAAAATTTACAAAATCAATTTATGAAAATATCCATAGTAAGATTTGATTCCTTGGATACCGCAAGCAAATAGGACGAGCAATCATGAGCGGAATGACCAATTGGTTACAGGACAGACTGTTATATATTACTAGTGGGAACGCTCGTCATAGATGACGGTATTGAAATTGAAATACTGAACTTCTAAAGTAGCTGTTCTTTAGTTTCTATACTGACGGACTGACTGTTGTTTGTTTGCCCCGGAATTTGCATCACGTCGGAACTGTGTGTATTGTTTATACACGACGCTTAGATCATGAGAAAATTTCATATCTACATGTGTATGTGATAATAATAAAATGTCTGCATATACACCTACAGACCAGTCTGGGCTATTAAATTGTCGCTGAACCGGAAGAAAAAATGACATACTGCGTTAGTTATACCAAAATGTTACTCATTTTGAACTCTACCGTATGGAAGAACACACTTATTTTTATAAACAGTTTTATACAAACAAACAAAATGAAAAGGGTTTATCATTTCAACCATTTGACAATCTTCAAAGTCCAATTACTCAAAACTAGTATTTTTAAGTAAGTTTCGTCTTCGAGAACATCGACGCTATATAAGATAATACATAAAAGTATGCGCAAATAACTGCGATTGAAATTTTATTGTTGTAATAGTTTAAAAAACCTTCTAGAAAATCATAATTACCATTGAATAGGTAATTTGTATCGAAACCTTTTTAATACCACACATCGAGCTGAGATCAATATTAAGTTACATCGTAAAAATATGGCAAGAATTTATCAAATACTTACATACATGGATAAATAGAAGCAAAATTACATAAATAGACGTGAAACTAAAATGATTATGGCTTCAAATTATTGACATGGTATACCTGCAAAATACATTCTAAGGAAGATGATTAAGTAATACTTATTAAAGGTACTTTTGAATTTATGGTTCTTTTTCCAAATTATCTATGCCTCCACGATGATAGTAGGCAATTATGAAGTTTGAAGATATGGTAGGTTTTAAATCAATTTGAAAGAATTGTTTGATGCTCTATAAATTACAAAAAATATGATTTTACAACGTTTGTTTGAAATTTAAAAAATGACACAATATCTAATCACTATCTTGCACCAGTTTAATGCACATGTTTCGTTTTATCACGGTATTGTCTGCGAAAGAATCAGATTGTTCATTTAGAAATAACAATTGTTAATTTTGAAAGAGTGTCCAATCTTGCCAAACGCAGGAACAGCATTTTATGAACTACACATCGTGCTACATGGAGAACTATTTAGTTTTTACCAACGAGAAAGCTTGGCTTAATTGATCGATACTATATTTGAAACATAGATGAATAGTTTAGGGAAAATTAATTATTATATTTATCATAATGTTACTTTCAGATAATGTAGTATTTCTTGAACGCACCAAATCTTAGTTTAACAGTAGCGTTTAATATATATTGTTTATTAATATAATAAATGATATACATACACTTCTTATGTGTGTTTTAAACTACAGTTTTATTTCTTTTTAGTTTATAAATATTATTTCATAATAATTTTTGTCAGTGCTTTTAAGTAAGAGTATATAAGCATCAAAATATTAATTCCGTCAAAACAGGTATTCGAGAAAACAATCCTACATCCATGAAAATGTATCATATTTATATTCTTCAATGTCTCCAATATTCATCAATAAATCAGGTTTATGGAATACCAATGAAAATTCACCACAAATAAGTTCGAAAATCAAAATCATTTCAAAAATATTAAATTGTCCCTTTTCAAACAGTATTTTGTACAAACTGATGTACACAAATATTTATAATATGCGTTCTCGAATGGTTTTATTATTATTTGATTCTAGAAGAATTAGTTTGGTATTGTTTTTGAGCATTGAGCTTTTAAAGCCAATTCTAATAAATATTTAAAAAAAATGCATATTTCATACGAATACCTAAACATTATGACAGAGATGCCCTTCATTTATTAACCACATGAATTTAATTTAACCCAACCGTGCGTTACGAAAATTTATTCACAAACATTTAGTGTGCCGAAAGTATATGATTTTTTTTCAAATTGGATCAATATTGAGCCATTTTCAGTATGACTCATTTCAATCTTTCATGTTTGTTTTCTTGGCGTAAGAGAGACGTTGATTAAATCTTTTGTTGACCAAGGAAGCCGTGTACTTGAGGATGGATAAGTCGTGACTTCGGCATCTGATATAAACCGGCACATCGAGTGGATCTAGTTTACTCCGTTTACAGTAGGTTGCATAATCGGTTAGGATTAACGCTTAGTTAAATGTGATCGTAAGCCAATTTTGTTACCATCGTAGAAAATAATGGACTCTGCCTTAAACAGACTGAATATTTGCAATCTTCATGAACGATTTAATGCCGCCGTCTAAACGACGAAAAATCAATTGTTTTATTCTTGTTTGATTCTAAAGTTAATTAGTAGCTGTGCATGATGAGGTGGATTTTTAATTTTAGTTCCAGGCTCTCGTGTGATTTTCCTGAACTTCTTGTGAAAGATGTCTTTCCAAAATAAAAACATCTCTGTAATTCTAATCAATTCATCATATATAAAGATAGCCTACGTGACTATTCTTGGCTCATATTCAGATAGAGTTACTTGTCAAATGATAATTTTCTCTGGGAAACTTTCCACGTTCATTATTGTGGGGTACTGTACCCAAGATTTTAGATGGTGCCTTATAGTGATAGGGAAAGCCTAAAACTGTAATGGTAAACAACTCGTATTTCTCCTAAAAGAGTTTTTGCATTAAAATCTGAATAAATTTCAAAAATAAATCGTTTGTTTATAGGATCATTTTAAATATCCTAACTTAGCGTTATTAGACCAGGAGTTTCTTGAAGCACATTTAACGCGCTGCAGAATGTCGAATACACATGGTTGTATACGGTGGGAATCAGAAGAAACTTATGCGATGCGCATATTCTGGTTGCAAGGTATAGCACCTTACAAATACTCAGAATGCTGAGCTTTAAATAGCTTTCAGATAATACCAAGAGCATGACTTGGGTGGAAACAACACGACTAGTGACAGATATAGAATCTCAGAGATACCATATAGTGGCTACATGCTCTGTATAGGGAATGAATATGACCAGAAGAAAAATAATTGTAAGAATTATCAATATTTCTGAATAACTCCGTATATGATGGGTACAATCCCAAAATATGCATCCGATATCATACGAGTCTGCCTTAATGGGACACATATCATGTTTCCAATGGCGTAACGTAACAAGTAAGATGATATCGAGAATAAAAAAGAGGGCCCTTAATAAAAATAGTTTTTTTATGCTAAAGTTAAATTATTCTGCTATCACTTCGTTGTTGGAAAGGTATTATGTTTTAAAAATTAAGCACAATTTGTTTTGTACTAGTTCCACATTTTTATGATGATCAGGACCAGTTCCGCTCATCGCGTGCACGAACTGATGATATTTGTCCTGATCATTATAAAACTGTGGAATTAGTACAAAACAAATTGTTTTATTTTTAAAATTGCATTATGCCAACAAGCAATTTAATTGCATTGAACATAAATTGCCTGTTTCCCAAAATATTTGCTGATGGAAAACGATAACTAGAAAGTTAGTTTCATGCCATAGGAATTGTTGCCTAAATTCAGTACAAGTAGCAAAACTAGGAAATTGAATAACAATCTATAGGTTTAATACATTTAATATTACTACTCTTTATAATTCGTGTAATGACATTAATATGCAATGAAACGCCTGCGTATTGCACATATATTTATTTCTTAACAGAAAGGCTGGTTTCACTTTATAAATAGTAGAATGTGTTTCATTGTATTTTACAATAATAGTACGTGATTTTTTTATAAACATGAACATTTCGTATCTGTTAAATGCTCTTTTTTCCATAACTTTTTCTATTTTTGAACATGTTCCGTTGTAGAAATCTGCACGTACTCCACCATATTCTAGATTAGTGATGTGCAACATATAAAACTGTACTTATAGACGATTTATCAATTGTTTCGCGGGTCGCAGAGAATAAATGTTGTAGTGACGCTGATATTATATTCTTTCACTATTTTAGACATACACGTTAGAATTTTTAAATTAATAATAACAAATACTCCAGTTACCTGCGTTTGACATGTTGTGCGTATTTGCAAAATGTAATGTAGTGTCAGGAATATTCAGATTGCTGACAATGCATACAGCAGCATGAGTCTTGACTTCAGGTTAAGATTCACAAATGTTTCCCTCAGTACATCACTGAAGTTGTCATTATTCAAGCGGTTTTTGTGTTGAAACTTTTAATGTTTCAATAAAGAAAACACTCACAAAAAATGTAATTGTTTGCGAAAATACTTCTTACAGTAGGTGGAAAATGCTCTTCAAATAGACAAATTCCGTAGATCAATTTTATCAGTTAAAAAATTCTCACTGACCAATATCAAAAATAAGTAAACATAGTATATAGTCGATGGGCCGTAATAAATGGAATTTTGTCCGGGACACGGATTGTAAGTACTAGATTAGCCCCCTTAATAAAACGTAATCCCTTTGCTATGAAATGCAAAAATTGTGTACCACGTTATGTTCACCCAACAAAATTCATAAAATGCATATCCGCATACTGTGTCACTTAAAGTTCTTTTTTCACAAATGATGATAAAATCTTTACAAATAAACCGAACGGTATCATTAATAAAATCTCTTATTCGTGAGTGAAAAAATAAAGGTTACAATAATCATAATTCAAAATGGCATCGCCCAATTGAGATCACTCGAAATGATTGCAGAAAATTGCATCCAAAGATTGCTGAAAGTCGATCTACTTAACGACCTCCAAATCCGATTTTATCTCCACAAAATTAAACTAACATACCATTAACATAATTTATAGCTACATGCATCTTAGAAAATCCAATTGGGCAACACTAAGAAGCCCACAATTATCACGAAGTAGTGTTATCCGAAATCATATCCGTTACGTGTTATTTCAAAAAATTATTGCATTACTTCTTGTGATTAATTATTTTCATTTTTCAAATCGCGTTCACTCACCATTCAATTGTTTTTCAAGGTTTTTATTTTATACCTAGAACAGGAGATGAGTGGGTTTGGATTTTTTCACAAAAAGAATTTTTTGCAAATCTCGAAATAAGTATATGATGAACGTAGGAATAATAACTATTACTGACAGTAATTGCAGATTAAAATTATTAATTTGGCATTGATCATTTTTAAAATTTGTTATCTTCCGTGTCAAATAATGATCCTTGATACCATTATAATACCACTTTTTACATTGAAACGCTTTGTAGCCAATTTACTTTGCACGTATTTTGTTTGGAAAAAAAAATAATTCATAACACATGGTCAAAATTTGCATGAAAAAATTGGACAATAAACCAGTAATTTCTGTTTTAAAATGTTTATCGTCTCTGAATTTAGTATTCGTCTCACAATCGTTCTCAAAGATGTGGCTGTCATCTAAAGGGAGGATGAGCAACTGAACTGAAGTTTCAATTGATGAAGCATAGCTTATATCAAGGAATACGGATCATTTCTGCCGGCCCGTTCTAAAGATACAAAAAGCGCTAGTTTTCAAAATGTGTGAAGAAATTATAATAGTGCAGTACTTTTCTAAGAATTGGTTCAACACTAATGCCATTGATATTACAAAAAACAATATGCTACTGAATAACAGACATTAAAAAATCGGACACAACATTTAGAATCTGATGGAGTTGCTATAAAAGTATTTGTCATACGTACTAAAGCTATTGCTATTCTACAATATTTTTGCGCTCGACAATTATTTGTAGCGTCTCACTTATCGCGGTACTAAATTTATTGACCTATTACGGTAGTGAAATTATTTTAATAGAGTAAATGATTCAAGCTGACTTCAATCTCTAATGCAACGTATATATTCGATCTATAATAACAACTAATTATGTATAATACAAGTTCACAGTGTCACCATTTATTTATATTCATTAATGTATGATGGTTCATTGAAACAGTTTTAATCGGTTGATTCATATCTTATTCACTTATAGATTATTTGTATATCGGGCGCCGTGCAAAATCTTTAGCTTTGCGTGACATACAAATTCGTTACGGTTAATAGAATATACAAATTTAAAAAAATACTACAAAATGCACGACTTTCCGATTCAATGATGGACTTATTATAAAAGACGTCAATTTGGTGAAAATGTATTAAGATATTACTTACAGATTTTTTTTGTTTATCTTACTTATATTGAAATATTTAAAAGATCATACCATGCGCCACTACTGTGCTCGATTGATTTATTTACCGAAGTTGATTCATTGTGTTGGTTAACTTTTTGTCGTGATTCGTGTTTGTAGTATAGGTATAGGGTGAACTAATTTATTTTGTATCGAGTCGTTAAAACATAGATCCTCTCACTTGTATGAAAACCGACTTCGCCCCGACTCGATACGTTTCCATTTTTTTGGTTGAAGAATACGACGTGCTGTCGTATTCTTCAACGTGCTGTCGCTACTCTAAAAAAAGCATAAACCGCTCTTCTTCCATAATGTATGAATTGCCACTTTCATTGTAATGCATTATATTATTCCTGTTAACTGCCATAACACGTTTCAAAATGTTGCATACTATTAATCTACACCTCAAAGATTCCTTTCTAAACTATTTTTACGAGAAGAAGTGTGAATATAGAAAGTACCTACCGTTAGTTAACAGATTAAAAGAAGATAATAATATGATGGTTCATAAACTTTTTACCTTTCTTATTATGTTCACTGAATAGAATCTTGTTTATGATATATTTTCAAATTAATAGAAGTTAAATATGCCAGTTGTTAAATAAAATGTTGTTTTATTTACAGGTGACGATTTGGTATGGGGCCCAGGTACTCCAAAGCCAAGCTGTCGCGGTGATCACACTGATACTGGCTGGCATCAGTGTGACGTCAGCGGCACCCCATGTTCCGAGATTCAGTTCTCACGTGAGCTTCGCTACGCCGGCCCGCAGCTTTTCGCATGGCGTCGGAGATCTGGCGCCGGTAGCCGTTGCTCAGCGAACTGCCGACGGGCGGTTCCGAATAAAGTTGCGACCCGAAGGACACAGGTTTTCTGGATACAGGAGCTTGCATCAAGGTTCTTAATTAATATAAATCGACAAAAATAAATAATGTTTATGATGAATAGCACAAAGTTACATTATTTTTTTATGTCGTTTTGCACATTTTTTATAATAGATTAAAAAAGCATTCCTCATGCTTGATTCTGTTTGTTTCAATCACTTGATTGTTACTAACTGTCAATTCTCGGTAATATGATATTATATTTATTAAATAAAACACAATTTTATTATTTATTCGGTAATTGTATAGTGTAATCAGTAGCAGTTTAATTACCTCTACGAGGAAGCATTTTTAATTCAGTGGTTTTTGAACAAGAAAAGCAGGGATCTCAGGTTTACAAGCTCTAATTGTGATTAGCCACATGCATGACATAGCACTATGTAGCTGTCAATTCAGTCAACTGTGTATATTATGAAAATATCTGATAATTATGACATTAATTCATATTCAAATGTCATGTTTACGAAAGACTTACTCACCCACCACGTTGTCATGTGCTTGGTGATAAGTGGATTTGATTTGTTAATCCAACTCAAAGAAACTAAATAAAAATATTATACACCTATCTGACAATTAAATGTATTTTCATATAGCCAATGCAATGGCGTTTATTATCTACAGGTGGGCGAACCATCAGTCATAAGATTGACTTCACAACAATTCTTATGTACCTTATTATAATTAATCATTATTTGTAAATAGTGTCAAGTTCTTTTTGATGTTTTCATTGCCAGGTTTTTGTGTCTCGAAATTGAAATTAATGTTTTTATTATAAAAAAATGACTGAACATGACCTTTGTTAATTAACTATGTAACTATATTGACACTATACAATATGTTTACAAACATAACGTGTAGAAAGAAAATAAAAGTGAGTAACAAAGTTATGTAGCATATACAATCACTGAAATAAACCTTTAAGATTAAAATCTGTGATTAAGATTTTCTCCGATTTTCTTGAGGATTTTATAAAAATTATATACAGTATATTCTAGATATGCAGGGTATTTAGGCTGTGTGTATTCCTTTTTTCATTATTATTTATTAACACCCTGCTTTCTTAAAGAAATATAGAATATTTGGCATAACAGTTACCAATACATCTGACAAGAAACTGTAATAATAAATTTTGAATTATAATAAATGACAAAAATGCACTCATCAACTGATAGAGAAAAGAAAACATAAAGACCTAAGCAACATTTCAAATACAAAAATCAATAAATCAACATTTGATATCGACCTTGACAAGACTTGAAACCGGAACATTCTCATGTTGAGCTTTTACCACTATGCAACAAAGACCAATGTAATATTTCAGTGAATATTTTTATAGCATACAGATTTCATAGCTTACTGTTGAATTAAAAATATTAAATACATTCAGTTCTAAAAAAATTTTAATTTACGAAAATAGTAATATTTGAAACAAACTTTCTTCTAACGTCAATCGTTTCAATGTCAACAAGGATCCTCGACCATTCATCATCTCGTTGGGCTTTGACTGCCTCAAGTAAGCATCTCCATGCAGGTCAATCGCTTTACACGTCCAATAAATGGCAGGATTCGAAGGTCCGTCTTCACACCATTTAGAACTCATTTTGTCTTGAAAGTTATAGCTATGAATGAGAGCATGAATTTATTTGCATTTGAGATGTAATATGCTTTACTCATCAGACACCATAGTCCTTATAAACGGGAACATTGAAAACTTAGTCCAAAACATTTGTTTGGTGAATGAAAATCTATAACCGTAAAGCGATTCTAGGAACCGCCGTCCAATACAAAACTATTTACTATCAGATTTTCAGGAGGAGGGACGGATTTTTTGTATTTAGTACCTAGGCAGCAAGCGGGACTCAAGTGTATGAGTTAAGATGATGAATTTATGATGATATTATATATAATTCACAGGCCTGCCTGATGAGTCTACACCGGTTTTTAAACAAAACATAGGATTCCAGGGTTACCCGAGAGGGAAGCCATCGGTGCCTTTTCCTCTTTATGGAGCAGGTTTGACTCATGGAAACTCTATTTCATCACATCCTCAACCAACATTTGGTGACAATACGCTCAGTAAGTATGAAGCTGCTGAGCGCTTACATTCTTTAGATATTTTTATGTTCTTTTTTAAACTCTCGTTTTCAATTAATGTAGAGTAATTGTTTAATAAATTATGACAACCTTGATGGCATAGAAGAGAATATTTTATGGGAAAACGTAGATATTAATGATGCTGAGCTTAAATGTAATTCAGAAAAATCAGACAAAAAATTATACAGAATTAAGAACATAATTTAATCAAGCTATTTTCCTTTTTTTTAAATCCCGATCATAGAAAATAATCATCGTCATCATTTGAGTCGCGGCACATGTAATAATATGCAGTTGTAGCTGAGAAAAATGCCGTTTTACACCCAAAGAATGCTAGATATGTTTTTAAATCTGTCGAATATTGAAAACAAAGAAAAACTGATTGTGTAATTCAAATGTGATCCATTTGATGGTAAAAAGAACAGTTAGTCTTTTTAAGGTGATTTAATTTGCTAACTATATATCTACGTTTAGTAAATAGCATACTATCCTACCTCTAAACCTTATTTATACACTATTTTGTGTCACGTAATTTTTTAACATGATTTATGATATTGTGACACTACTTAAAAAATTAATAGCCTGACGGAGGCGTCAGCAAACTTTTTAGATATAAAGATTTATATTAATGAATTAATTACATGCTATGATTGCGACGATCGTGAACGTTTTAGTAACCAGGAGGATTAGAATATTAAAAATTATAATGTATTTTTACATGCAATGATATTGAAGAGCCGCAAACGTATCAAAAAGCCACGGTTTCTCGATCTCTGTCTAAACCTAAAAAAGGATTTTTTTTTATTATAATCGCCTACGATTCGAATTTTCAGGTCATTTAGATCCCTTCAGCCTCCCAGTTCTTCCAGCTTCTCCTTATCGCGTAGATTCACCAAATGCTGAATCTTTATGGCCCGAAGGATTATTTGTGCCTCCTGCCGTTCCACTGATACCCTATGGACAACATGATAAAAGCGACTCCGACGGATACGCAGACCACTTTGGTAAGAATACCGTCTGAGTGATATTTTGTTACTCTCTTCAGGTTTTCCAATGTGTGAATGACTTATTTAATGAGTTACAACTTTTTCTTTCATTGTGGGTTTATTGGAGACTATTTGAGAGTTGAATGATAATTATGTTATCCATTACTAAAAATGAGAGCAGTAAACTCAATTGTTAACATACCATATATTTTATATGTCAATTAAACGCCCAAACAGGACTCCTAATAAAGCATCTCAATACAAGTTGTTTGACAATAATTTAGGCGCCCAATTTCTTTCTTTAGAGATGGCAGGTAAATATGAATGGGCATAGAGGATGGCCAGCATTTAGCTAGCCGTTCTCTCTGCACCTCCCATCCAACCTTGAGGATGGGAAATAATGAAAGTATCAAATAAACCTATTCCTAGATATAGACTATATACAATATTATATGCATAAATTTGTTAGTAAAAATTTATGTACGTGAGTGTCCATTCGAAACCCAGAGCAAACAAACTGAGCAAAACTAAAACCCAACAGGTACGCTTCACCACTCAGTTACTGGACTGACAAATTACCTAATTAAATCATTGAGCAATGCACTGTCCTAAGTGGTCAATGTTTCAAGGATGGGACTATACGAATTGGTGGTTATGGAATAAAAAAAATGCAGTATTGGGATGCGAATTATGTAATGTATTTGTAATTCATTCATTGTTATCATACAATCACACTTCTGCGTATTACTTCAGAAATCCAAGAAAATTAAGTCTTTAAATTAAGCCCACGCACTGAATATTTACCCCTAACTTTCATATCGTCGATGTTCTGGAGGAAAACACTAAATCGAAAAAATAGCATATTGAGTTAATTATTTATACCAAAATGTTTATCATTTCAAACTTTACCGTATGGAAGAACACATTTATTTTTATAAATCATACTTTTACTTAAAAACAAACGTTTTGTACAAAGAAACTTAATGAAAAGGGTACACAGCATTTCAAACATTTGAAAAACTTCAGAGTCCAATTATTTAAAACTAGTATTTTATATTTAGTCTTCTTCCAGAGTAACGATGATATAAATACATAGTTAATGTTAGAGAAAATTGGAGGAAAAAATGTTTTTATTATTTGAGACAACATTATTTTCGTATTTAACAATTTTTTATTACCATTGGTCGTTAGTGCTATAAATAATATATATTTACAAAATTCAGCATACTGTGGTAGGCTTATTATAAAAGACAATTTAAATATATTGCATGTGTAAATGCTTTATCATAAAAAAATTACCAACAAAGTATGTGAACAAATTTATGGTTTAAAAAACGCGTTAGTTACTCTTTTTCGATATTAGACGATTAAATAACGATTCTGATATATTAATACTACTCATCTTGCTACTTCTAGTGATAGTTATTTTTGACTTGACGAATATTATAAAAGTATATAAGGTTAACCTTATTGATTATCGCTCATTTTTTATTCTTTATTTTCTTACGCCACATTCTATTTGCAAACATGACAAGGCATGATATTTCCATTAAAACAAACCACGAAAGTCTATAAACTTATATAATTCAGTCAGTTATATTGAAACCATCTTACTGAAGAGTAAATAATGTCAAAATCGGGAACGTTTATCGAAAATGAAACAGTATTAGCCAGCTTTTTTCATTTAGCATGTGTTTCAAAACGATATGTTCCTGAAGCATTTAATAAAAATAAATAACACCAAGACTAACATTAATTCATTGAAAATACATAAAGCTTGTTTAAGTGGCGGTCTGTTATGTTAAAAAGAAACATGGGGCAAACGTGGATGCTGCAATAATAGGTTTATAATAATATAAGTAATGTTCAGTAAACTAGTAGATATATTTTCAATACCCATGTCAATAGCAAATTGGACTTTAACAAATTCTTTAATTTACGTTCCACGCGCGTATGTGATAACAACATGCAACTGACCCTTCTGTTGCACAACTCAAGAAATATACGGTAATGAAAGTCACGCCCGCGTGAATTCAAGGTAAAACGTAATTTTCTTTGAACATCATTGACACGGCGATTAACAATAATTTATTAATTTCCTTTGATGCAGTAACGCACGTTACTACTTTAGGCAGTGGAATTCGTCCGAGATACAAGTTGATTGATGAGCTTGATGGAAGAACAACTTAAATGCCTTAAGTGTTTTTTTTTCCGATTATGGTGTATTTAGCAAAGTCATATCTTGGATAATGGCCCTCAAAAAATATATCTGTATTTAGTTGATAGATCACGCTGCAGTAATTTATCTTGGAGTACCTCAAAAGTTTTTCTTCCATATAAGATTATGCCGCCATTTTGATAGTATTATAACCTCACTTTTATTTGTCAGATGTTTTTTTGTGAAAGCAAAAGAAAGTTTTTAAATATACATACATCACACAATATCAAAAAATAGTAGCAGATTTAAATACTGTAAATTATGAATGATGTTATCTTACTTATATGCCTCCTTAGACCATAAAGTGCCTAACGTGTTATTAATAGTCTCTAAGGCGAATAAATTTAAGATATATGTGGATTTAAAATTTTACTAAATACTTTCTATTAAATTTTTTCATTTATCATTCCTTCTTCTTATTTTTACTTCAAAAACTCATTTTTATTTGGTCTAATGGAATAAAGACATGGGCTCAATTTCAAGACTTTGATGTTTTTACTAACTTATAAAAACCGTATTTCAGTATTTTAGTAGCTGAATAATGGACAAATATTATATCAAAAACTATAGTAGTAAGAAAATGTTTTGAAATGTTTAATACTGAATATCTCATAACACACTTTTAGGGATTCAGTGGTTCTTCCACCAAGCTCGTCAATGAATACCGTACAAATCTCACATATTTTATCTTGACTTTAGATAACTAGTTTAAAAATAAAATACAATAATTTCAAATTTATAGCTGGAGATTCGAACCTGATTATTGGAATGAAAGCATAATTTGGAGACATTTGGCTTTGGCAATCGGCTGTAAATATTCGAAAATATTTTTAAAATATAATACCTTTCCAACAAGACATGACAGTTAACATCTTAAAAGTGAATATTTTTTACTCAAATATACGCACTAAAGATTGCAAAATTAACCACTTTTTCATTCACTACTCACGGCCCAGTAAAAAGTTAACCAATACCATTTTACCGGTAATTTTAATTTTTTAAGAAGGTTGAAATTAGAATAACGATTAGCTTTCCGGTTTCAGATATGAATCGGAATGGGACACTACCAAATTAAATTTACCGAGCTGTGAATCCGTCACTCATTTGTTAATCGCATTATAAATAGTTGGGGCATCGACCGAATAGAACATAATGTATTTTTTGAATCACATAATTTACGTTTATATGTTTTTAACATTTTTCTCTGACACTTTGACAAAGACAATGCGCCGTGGATTGAAATATGACAACAACTATTTTCTATAAAGTGTCAACCTAACTGAGAAAACTCAAAAAAGAATTGCAATAATACCTACATCAAGCGAAATACTCCTTAAGATTTTAATATAAATATATGATTATCAAAAAAATTAAGTATAATATAAATGAAGATTAATCATGCTTTTATTTCAAATATCTTAGTTTTAATATTTGTATATACTTGAATCACCTAATATTAAAAATCGAAAATAGCTACACATACATCTCGGTAGAAAATTAAATACTTTATTTGCAGAAGTTGTAAAAGATCGGGTGAATATTTCGAAAACTTAATGGTCGTTTAAATAATAATTTATCACAATCATTAGCCAATCTGCTGACGATTTTTTTATCAATACCTAATTGAATTAAATGTAAAGACAGACGTAATAATTTATTGCTGATATTTCAAAACTTTCAATCAAAATAATATGGAAGAGCAAAAATATTCTTTTTATTATTCTTTTACTCTGACTTACTTAATTTTGTACCTCTGGTAACATTATTAAATAATACAGTTTATATCTAAAATAGGTTCTGTATTTTGTATGAGCATTAATAATAATTATTCTCCGTATTTTGTTCTGTAAAGCATTTCATAAAACAATGAATTGTTAATTTAAGAACCGATATAAAAGCCCTTTCAATCAAATTTTCATAACGTCAATATATCGTATCACGACTCTATTTAACGATAGTACTTTAGTTTCTTTTGATTTATATCTATTATGTATTCGTGAAGGAATAATAAAAGAAAGATGATAGATGTCTGAAAAGTGTCTGCACCAAGGTACAATATGGTTTTTATTTATTATCTTTAGAACGTTTTCCTAACATGCTACTGGTATTTGCTCAGATTTTTGTTTATAGATCCATTCAATCGGTAATCGTATTTTTAGACACTTTGTTTATTATAAGTAAATGCCAATTAAATAAATATACTGTATTGATTCATCAAACTGTTGTATTAGTTAATCGGTAGCTTCTATCTAAATATATATTTATAGCGGAGTTCTGCGTAGCAATAATTTGAATTTAGATTTAGATTATCTCAATTTTAATATCGGACTAAGGACTGCTCGTACTGGAGCGAAAATTTTTTTGAATCCGTTTTATGACAGCTGCGTGAATGATTGGGATGTTCGTAAATTTTAATCAATTAAGTCAAATCACTAAAATAACAATTATTTTCAAGATGGCTGGCTTTGTAAAAAAACCCATGTTGGTATTGTATTTGAATAAACGTATCAATAATGCTAATTGGTATTCATTGATTAAATTTCCTTAATTTTGTTATATTTTGGTTAAATAATTTTATGTCACTGAATTAGTGCAACCAAAGCTCCTTATGATTACAAGCCATGCTGTACGGCCCGTCAGTAGGTATTTTTGCAGACGAGTGTCCATTACATTTACTGCGAAGGCATAAAATCGATATTTTTATGAACTATAGCATATTTTAATAATGTAAAATAGTGGGTAATTAAATGTAATATCTTTAATATTAATAGGAATAAAGATATTTTCGATGGATTCGGCGGTTACTTTGGTGTTTCAGTATTGAATTAAAGTTGGTAACTTAGTTATTCCACTGACTTCGCTTCTTTAATAAGCATCTTAATTAAAAATGAAGACTATAGTGGGTTTGTTTCCTTCTACTGAACCTGGGGAAGGGGTAAGACCCAAACGATGATAGTACTAATTATAAAATTAATTACTAGTGTTTGAAGGTGAAAATCCCCAGAAAAATAGATTTAATAGTGGTAACCCACATGTCCTATTTAATATGTTATTTACTAATAATCGATTAGTGTTAACGGTTTTATCAATTTCTGAAAACTTCTATTTAAAACTATTCATTTTAATATCTTTTTCTGCGATAAAGTAAGTCTGAAGATGCTTCTTAAAGAAGCGAAACGCGTTACATATAGTTACACAGCCGGTGGAATAACTAAGTTATCAATTATAATTACATATTAGGAATAAACTTGTTTACTTACATTGAAAGAGTATAATTATAAAGTCTATTCGTAATCAATGATTATTATTAATCGACAATTCAAAGTAGATATTTTGGGATAAAGTACGATTCTAATAGATCTACCCTGCCACACATTGCATATCGTGCCATTCACTAAATATATTATGAGTACTGTACGATATAATTTATTGTGACGATTTAATTATTACTTAACATGCATATACGTTGGTCTTAGATGAATCGTAAATTATGTAATGATTATAGTAAAGAAACACTGAATAAACTCACAAAAATCTTTTCAAATATATGTTATATTCGATGAAAAACTGAGTTGAGAGACGATCTTCATACAACCGCCATACAATTTGTTGGTAGAGACTGGGACTCCTAGGACTACTCGTAAATTGCAAATTTTCTTATAGCACTGCTTGTAACTTAAGGTTGCTTTGGTGCAAATCATTGGATGTCATAAGTCTGACCCTTCTGAATGGTACTCCCTTCTTATTTTGAGACTCACTGTGAACCGTCCTCTCCCTTACCCATTTTTCAAATGACAAACAGTTTTGATCAAATATTTTATTTTCTAACCATGCCCGCTCCCCAATGTCGATTATATGTACTCCTAATGGAGATTGCTTAAAATAAGTTGATCTAGCGCTTGTGTTACTCAGTCGCTCAATCTCTCTTTTCTGAAGAGCGTTAAATAGAAGAATAGGGCTAGGCCAGGATTAGTAGTGAGTTAATCGCCCTCACTGTGCCCCGTTTATAGGACCAAATAGGTGGGAAGGAATTAACACATCACAGGCAGCTATGCTTTCGAACACACATCCAAAAATCGATTGAAATAATAATTTATGAATCTTCCACCATTTTTCGGTAGAGCATAAAAACAGTTTAAAGTTTATCGAATTTAAATTACAATAAAAAATCACGTAATTAATATTAAGCATATATAATCATAAATATTAATTATGTGTTTTTTATTATTGTTTTAATTCGATAAAGTTATTTTTTAACTGTTTTGATGCTCATATAATAATAAAATTCATAACTTCGTTATTCCACTTGCTTTATCATTAACGTGACGCGTTTCGCCTCTTTAAGAAGCATCTTCAGACTAACCATATCGCAAGGTTATTTATTTCAAAGGTAAACAATGATTAGCATGGTTAGTCTGGAGATGTTTCTTAAAGAGGGGAAATGCGTCACGTTAGTGATAAAACAAGTGGAATAACAAAGTTATCAATTTTACATTAAAAATGAATTTCCACAAAGTTACGGCCGAATCCATAAAAAACATGTTTTTATGCTCCCCTGAAAAATTTTAATTTTTGCATATATGCAATTTTGCAATGGAAGCGACGATATATTATCATAGACAATTGATAGAGAACAAGTTTCAAAATGCTAATAAATCAAAATGGCGGAAGATTGTTCTCCTTGGGGGCGTGCCTCTTAGGTAAGAAAAGTTAAGTTACACACCTGAATGCAAACAATACCATCAAATATTGATTATATCTGCAATAAAAAATCTCTACACACAATTGCTCAATTAATTAGGTGAAGTAGGTTCTCATCATTCTCGAATCGCATTTCATTCTTGTTTACATTTTTTTTGCGTAATTTCAAAAGCGCATGTTGGACGTGCTTTGTGTAATAAGTACTAAAGAATCAAATGACCACTCAAAGAAGAGTTACTGCGTTAAATAAGTAGACATCTTCCTACAGTTCCAACCGCATCTCCACACATCACCTAATGAATACAAATTAATGGATTTTAGATAAGCGCTGCTTACTTACTTTCGCCAACTAACGTGTTTATAACGAATACTAGATTTAAGATGTTATCATAGATTTTGTAATATTTACTATTAAGCTGATCACACACTGGTGAAATAGCAGCGTAATTGTGCATTATTTTACCCTTCAACGATGAAGATATTATATCTATGCTAATCTATCATGAGCGCACACAGAGGGGTGGTCCAGTAGGTCCGGACCGCCCTTAGGATTTGAAAATATTTTTATCTATTCCAAACACAGTCAAAATAATGTGGTTTTGCTAAGTTTTCATTAAATTTTGGTGCTGAAATCGTAGGTGACTCGTTTCCGTTAATACTGTTTATTTGACAATGTTACAAAGCGTTTTGTAGTTCCCAAACCATAGGTTGCGATCCCAAACCTTTCTGTAAACAGCGAAGGGCTTAATGTGTACAGTAAACTTGGTTTATGTTTACTATAATGTAGTTTTTACTTTAATCGATATCTTAATCATGTGTGGAACTTATGATAGGAGATATAAAAGAAGCTTTAATATAAATAGATGTGAGATTATGTGGTAGAGGTAGCATTTTGTTCAATTCGTATGAAACACTGAAAATTTTTTCCCGAGACGCAATTTGTTTTGTTTCCCAAGAAGTTTTAATTCAACATTTCAGCCTGTGACGTACCTATTCATTTAGATTCATTGAGTTACATCAAAATTGTATCACCTGATATCGTGAGGTCAACAGCCCCTCCTGCCCACCCCTCTGATAAAGCCTGTATCTATAATACGTGTCAAACATACACGAAAATGTTTACGCGAAATGCGTTCAGCTCTTGCGCAATGAGATTATTTTGCAGTGTAAATATTAATGTTTGTTTAATTTTTGCATTAATAATATTTTAATTTTATTAATAATTTCAAATATTAAAAAGATATCTGGCATTACAGCTAACAGCCAACGCGCCAAATATTTTGAAATTTTCACAAGAAATCATCTTGTAGAGAAGAGACATCACAAACACCCATGGCCAAGATCACAAATTTAAATTGAATTAAGCTAAATTTGATATTGACCTTGCCGGGACTTGATCCACCTGTTCGCTAGGACAAAGCTCTTACCACTAGACCACAGATGCCGTATATTATACCTATTTATTTGAAAAATAATATGACATCTGTTGGGATTCATTAACAACATGTGCACTAATTGTAAGAGCAGTGTTCTATTAAATTTGTTTTTAGTTCATTGGTCTTTGTTTATAGTACGGAACATTGCAAGGTGACCACAACTTTTTATCATGTATTGCGAAAATTGTATAGAACCGTTAAACGTACATGTCCATCTATAATTTATTATACTGAAATATTTGTTGTCATTTATAACTGTAAAGCAATGGGGGCTGCTAAAAGTGCCAAACTCATCTTGCAAGACCATTTCTTTAGTGTATATTCCCTTGTTTGCTACTTTTCGCAGTTTCATTTATGTTTTTACATATAGGGTCGTTTCGCCAGTGCTCTGCCAGTTAAGCGACAGGTGCACTTTCAAAAGGGGTTTTGAGTCATATGAATGATAAATACATGTTTTTCGCTGTTATTCCATGAAACAGGGTTAAGCAATGTAACCAACTGAAAATAAAATAGTTAATATTATACCAAGCATAAAATAATATAAGTTTACAAAAAAAATTCCAATTGTCTCAGTGGTTGGCCCCCAAAATCCAATGGTCGGCCTTTCGTTTCCCAGTGTTCGGCCATCACTATGAAACTTCATGAATATCGCGAAATAATCTACCGATAGTAGACGGAACTATAAAAAAACATAATGATGCAAAGCATGACAATATAAAGTATATTTTGTTAGCGATCCTCATACAACATGAATTTGTCGAAACTTGCGAAGTAAAAATATGCTTTTTTTTTAATTGCGTATTGCATCACATAGGTCGGTATAGTGCTGACATTCATTGGCAAGTGGCAAGACTACCTACAAGAATTTAAAAAATATCTGTTTTTTTCAATATATCCACTAGTGCGCTCGAATGCCTGAAGATGCCGAAAGGCGAAACCCGGGTCGTTAGTGACAAAATACATGGAAGTGTACAAAATCTCAATAATCCAAATTTGATATCCACTAGTATTTAAGTTTTAAGCTCAAAAGGCAGACTACTGGCGACGGCTGACTTTAGGAACAGGCACCCTAATGTTATAATATATTTGTGGAATTTGACTCTAGTAATTAATTCACCTGAATAATATTAGCATTTAATAGTGCAGCTAGATGTCACTGTAAGATAATAATTACTGTTTTTTTTTGTTTCAGAAAATCACATCGCAGATCCATACTTACTGGAAGGAATTGACGCAATCGAGGCTCTTGACAGAATCAATGCTCACGGAGAACTTTTTCATCATGAGATTCCACACGTGAGAGCTTTGTTGGCTAATCAGAGACATAGGACCGAAAATGGATTGCATGCAAATCGTCTTGGAAGCATACGCACAACATCCCCATGGTACAGGACGTAGATAACATCACAATGATGTTCGTTTGCTTCCGGGTACCTCTTTTATACTTAAGATTTTAAAAAGAATGAGCGGAAATTATTGCTGCCATCTTATATCATTAAACAGCTTTTAATAATATGAATTTCGTAAACCATCAACATATTTACTAGCTAAATTATCCACACACTTTTAATCTTACATAAGAATAATCTTTTATTGATTTTTTACTGATTGTTTACATATAGCCTTAGTATAAATATTTTCTTTTGCTTTTTTTCATAAAAAAAATATCTACACGCCATTTTTAGGGAACACAACTGTCATGTAAAAATATCTTCATAATTTTTGATGGTAAATATAGTAATCTACTAATTAAATACTGCATTCACTACCTACAAACATTGTACAAAACCTTTGTTTATACAGATTACAAAGAAGCCAATTTCGGTAAGAAATATTGCTTCTGCATTATTCTTCATGAAGTCAGAGCTTCTAAATGCTTGTTGAATTGTAAAATTTATTGTATATTGCTTATTATAATATTAATAACTTAGCATTAAAACGAGAAATATCATACATGCAATTTTAGACATGGTAGGTATGGTGCGCAGCAAGTTAGTTTTTCATCGTAAAAATAACATGATATATTCATTAATTTGAATATATTAAAAATGTTTAAATCTTTTACTTTCCTTTTCAGTGATTTATTAGATATCATCTCAATTCAATATCACGATAAACTTCCTAATTTAGTTATCTAATACTGTACATTACAACCTGAGCATTCTTATATTATGACTAAATTAAGATTAATTATTAAGAATAAATTTCCCATATTTATATGCATAGTATTGATGAGCCCAGTTTTTCTAAATACGAATAATCAACTAAATATTTAAGCATTTATTACTTAGTTGTTTTTAAGTAAATATGATATAAAGATCTTATGATAATTTTGTTTATGTACTAGTTAAATAATTCCACAAGGGGTTATCGTCCATAAATAATTTTGGTTATTTTTGACCTTTACACCCACATTGTAACATTTCGTCACAAAATATTTTATTAACTTCCCCTCCATTACATTTGTAAAATCTATAAAAAACTAGGAATGCTACAATATAAAAATATTTAATCCTCTGTAAAATGATGTAGTTGACATTGTCAGGGCCGGCTCAGACGTCAGTTTCTCAAGACTCGGACAGGGACTGTGGTTTGAAAATCGTATAAAAATAGTGTTTTATCTTTTACGAAAACTTTTAAACAGCAGCTGAAAAGCATTACTGTGTTCTTAAGTGACATATTCCTGTCACAATTTCAAAATAGTTATATTAATTTATATATGTGCTTTTCATTTTTTGAGAGAATGGGCCCCATTTGAAACTTATACCCGAGACCCCGCGGAACCTCCAGCTGGCACTGAGCGTTGTTTTAGTGTCATCCATGGACCACCTCTAAGCTATTACATATTATAAATTTCAAGCTTATCTCTAAGATCTCTGGGTTTGTGGATGACAAGAGTATTAATATGTAGTCATTACTAATTTAGCAGGAGATAAACACACAGTTTTTTTTGTAAATTAACTTCTGGTAATTTGCTTAGCCAATGTGCCAATAAACTAGTAGTTTAATTTTTTCAAATTAACATTATTGTATATTTTTAATTCTAGTTTTAAAATAATATTTTGAATAGTTTTACTAGTATGCCCTAGTATATTTTATCAAAATGTTTTAAAAAAATGTATAGCAAGTTTATTTTTATGTACTAGACTAGACACTTAAGAATCAATTACATTATAGTGTAATATTATAGCAACTATTTTCCTAATATCATAATTTTTAACGTATGCTTTTTGTATATGTTTTTACTCATTTTATATGTAAGTTTAGGTAAATTATTATATGATTAGGTATTTACCTAGTTGTTTTGTCATTGTTCTGTATATTTTAATATCTAACGGTGCCAACTTTATTCTACATATTTATACTATTAATCAAATGCTATTTTGTAAAAAAAATATGGCTCACAATTTAACACGCAATTCACTATTTATTCTTTCACAAAAAAACAACTCTTATATATTTACATTAAAGGAATAAAAAAATGCAGCTTTATGTTTAATTTATGAATATCTGAAAAAAATATTTTTTATAATACTCTATATAGAAATCAACAAAAGCATGTTATGAAGCATTGTTAAATCTCTATTTTTGTTAGCGCAAGAAAAACTTTTCCTCAATGCTTAGTAAATTTAAAGAAATGCAACTTTAGTTGATGGCTTTTTCGGCATTGTCAGAACTAAAGATACACTGAAATAGCTATCATGTATGTTGTAATACTTGTGGAACTAAATACTTTGCTACTTATGAATTGTTATTATGGAGTTCTTCCCCATGAAATGTCAATAATTCAATCAATATATTAAATAAATGTCATTATCTTTGGCAACACTTTTTAGAGCCAGACTTTTATGTTATATAACTATGTAAAAGTGTAAGCTGTATTTAATTATAAAAAAATTGTCAAAACTTAAGTGTCAGTCAATAAATAATATGATGCATTATTATTACCAGCGTTTTAGTTATTCATTTAAGAAAAGTTATATGGCATCACTTTGTTAATCACAATAAGGAGTATGATACAAATATATACTCTTCACGTTATTGGACATATTTTATAAATATACCAATACTGTATTTTTCTGGATCACGTATTGTGAATACTTATAAAAAAGACATCCTATTATTAATTTTTATGGCGCACTCTTACAATATTGTTTAGAGCATTTTTTTCATTATCTGACGACAAAATATTTTGATTTAATTAAATCATAATTTCTCATTAGTATACGCTATTTATTCAAAACTAGCAAAGGGATTCTTACCGCTGAACGATTGCTGTTGTATATTAAAGATTTTCAATGTTACATATACAGCTGGCTCTTGACTTTCATACGTAATTAGTTTGTGAAAATGTAGGAATGTACGAAAGTAGAGCAATGCCAAAGAAACATCAACGAGTATTTAAAATTGAAAAATCATTTTTAATTCACAAAAAACATTAAATTTGTCAAGCCAGTCTTTACTTGGTTGAAAATCCTTGTTAGAATCTTATTTTAATCGAATCTTCGTGCAAACTAAGTATCGTAGCTTGAATAATTGAAAAATTCAGGACATCATTTTTATTTAATTTGGATTATTGAGATTTTGTACACTTCCATGTATTTTGTCACTAACGACCCGGGTTTCGCCTTTCGGCATCTTCAGGCATTCGTGTGCTCGAATGCCTGAAGATACCGAAAGGCGAAACCCGGGTCGTTAGTGACAAAATACATGGAAGTGTACAAAATCTCAATAATCCAAATTTGATATTGAAATTCCATCAAGCACCCTCAGTCGATGCCTCAAATTACATCATTTTTATACTGATCATATTCATGATGGCATAGATCTCTCCATTTCATCGATCACTATGCCTTATCTTTTGGAAACAATCTTTGAAGATATATATTTATATTTTCACAATTTCGAACATGTTCCTTAATTTTATTTTTGTTTTACAAAATTGAACATATCATAATCCAGCTAATGCCCTACGAATGGCCACTATAAGTAAAAAAATCGCCGCTTTCAGAACGCCTAGTTGTTTCCATCTTTGTCTCGAAGTATGAGTCATAAATAATCTTTCTGTCCTTATCAACATTACAGTTTCTCACTTATGTTTGAAATATTGTTTTCATATTTGAGAAGACAATGGAGAGTGGAAAAGGAGGGAGCGACTGCATAGAGGCCCACAGTTTTTGCAGGTTCATCAAAAATCTGCATTTCAAATGTGCGAAATACCAAATTGTACAAAAGTAGAATGTACGAAATTCGAGGGCAGCCTGTATGGATATTTGTAATGCATCGTTTGAGCTAGACTTTTAGAGCGAATTATGGTGAAATTACAAATGGAGGAAAAAGTTTGGGCGCCCCTGGTATAAAGCATATACCACGTGATTCATAAATAGCACTCTGTTCTGACATAGTATAACCGTGAGTCTCAGATTTTCCGCATTGAATTGAAGATTGCCCCAACTATTCCTAGTTGGATAGCAAGCTTATATCATGGCATTTTTTTATGATTCTTAAGCGGCTCTCACTACCCTAGTGCAGAAATTTGATGACGGCGACAATCTTGATTGGGGTACACTGTATATCTTAAGATGTCCCACAAGAAAGGCAGGCGCAAACAACCAAAAACCTTATTACAGTCAACAAAGCAGCCTACATGTGAACTAATGAATTGATGAAGAAAGTTTCCCAGTGTATTAGGTTGCCATCCTCTAATACTTCTGATTTTTACTATTATCTTAAATCTCGAATTCTACCAACTTATATATACATATATACAGATAGAAATAATTAGGTCTTCTTGATTGACCACGCCAAATATAAATATCTCACTATTTTATTGTCAACGTAAGATAACTTCGATTGAACTGTAATTATTCTCCAATAGAGGGTAAGAGTTGTAAACATGCTGCAAAATAGCACGACTTTTCACCGGGGAATTCTTCTTATTGTGATTTGAGCTCCCCCAAGTAAACTGCAGTACTATTGTACCTATATTTTAGGCAAGGGTGTTTTAATTTGAAATATGTGTATTTCGCTGCAATCGCTTTCTGTGTGAAAAATCTTGGTAGATTCATCTATAATTTTGACTATTTCATCGTAAGTGCATTCATTAAATATTTTTTTTATACCTTGAATATTCAGGTCAATTAAGCCCATCTTCGTCAAAACCAAATTCAATATCAACTGTTTGTTCGAATTTATCTTCTACATGTGGTACCACATTTTCCCATAGAAAGTGTAATGAAGCTAGAATATATTTCGACATGTTTTGCAATATATGTTATGTGTACTCATAATATAGTCTCCCATATTATTGTGTTGCAACTGGGAAAATTGATTATTAAAAAAGTATTTTGTAAATTTGTATAAAATTTATTTAAAATACAATACAAATACGAAAAAGTCTACAAAAAAAAAGAATTTTTATTGGCTTTGCAAAAAAAGTTATTGTTAATAAATACATTAAATTGTCTATAGCTTCAAACTCATATTAGTTTGTGACATTAATTCTCTATAAGTATATAATTGATATATTTTTATCTAATTGTTATATTTATATCATTAAAATCAGAGAAGGTAAATCTCATCGATACATACAGTATTTTTTTAAATTACAACTCGTCTTGTTGTCAACATAGTTTGGGTATTTAGTCAATCATTACGTCTAATATACAATCATAATAAAGATAGAATATGTAAACCTTTCTAAAAATATTTAGATATAATGGAATCCAGCCTATATTATAGTTTTTTAGGAAATACTTTTAAACTTTGGGAAAAGAATTCCAAAAATATTAACAAATCTCAGATCTAGAAAAAACAGCCAACGTTAAAATATACAAAATTATGGAGTTATCAACTCAATCAATTGAAAAAATATCGCAAAAAACTTGCAGATACACATATAGATGCTAGTATTAGATTTTTTATCCCTATAATTGAGTTGGCTGCGTTGCAAAGGTCTCCAACGCAGAAACACATGTAGACTTTTTTGTAGTTCCAAGCTGTGTAGGCACAACGCTCTTGATTGTCAGATGGCCCCCTTTGAAGACACATTCTTTGTGTTGCAATTCCATAGTCTGAAAATACATCATAAAACTCATTTAGTCACTAATATAGCAGTAAACAACTTTTTTATACAATTCAATCGTACACCTAATACTAATAAATAATCAATGTATTTTTCAAATAACATTTAACCCTTTGATAGCCATCAGACATGTCTAATTATGTCCTGTATGCTAGCAAATTCATATATGTAAGAAAAGGATAAGACATAGATAAAAATAGCTAAAATTAAAGCATTATATCCAGCTACTCACCCAATTAAAAACTTAATAGTGTCAGAGTTGTTCCAAAGCTTCGATAAGCAACATTATTTACCTCTTATAATAGCATTTTTAATGGTTTTGACGAATACAATAACGGGCGAATCTGATATGACTGATAAGTAATGAGAAGACATGAGAAAATTTCTATATTTTTAAAAATGATTAAAACATTGAACTTTTATAATAATAATTATATAATATATGGAACCAGACCCAGAGATGTCAGTAGTATCATTTTCCTACGTCAACAATCTGCTAGACATCCCGCAAATAGAAGAGAAGTTGTAAATATAATATGAGATGACATAATAAATATAATATGTCTATATTGACTATAGCTATGTTTATTTCTCCTGTAGTTGAATGGTAAACACTCTTGGGATATACTATCTGACTCTACTAAGCATTCGAATGCCTGAATGAACATTTTGAAACAGAGAAAGTAAACTACAACTAGTCTTCTAATAACATGATTCTTATATTCCCATCATCACAAAATAGGATATTTTTTGAATTTGAATCTTTATTTATTTGAAAAAAAATCTTGAATTACAGTTGACAGGCAATGCGCCAAATATTTTGAAAATTAGATCATACGAGATAAACTCTATGAGAATTTTTTGAAGTCATTCATATACAAGATCAAAAATTTAAATTGAAATATCTAAATTTGATATTGACCTCGCTGGAAATCGAACCAGAACCCACCTGATCGCTAGGGCAATCATTTACCACCAGACCACAGAGGCCGACAGAGGACAGGTTGAGTTACTGACCCATCACCAGATCATATTGAAATGTATCCTGTTTAAGTATTTATTTTTCATTCGGAGATTTTAACCTTTCACTGCAACAGCTTAAAATGGAAGTTCTAGACTGGTGGTCTTCGACCTGGTAAAGCATAGGGCGATTCAATCTTCCTTGGTGTGCTGTTAGGGTTTTTGTATATTGTTAAAAAATTTTTTTTCTTTATTCTTATTATTAGTAATAATTTTAATTATCACACTCAAATATGCATTCATATGCAATGAAGCAGACAAGGTATGTCCAAATATCAAATAATAAGTACCATCATCTTTGTATGAGTTTCCCCCTTCGAGCATCTTGGCACACCACCCAGAAGCGCATGGTGCAGCGTCTACACCTCGCGTGACATCAGCCTGGGTGCTGTTCAATGTGAACGGATCTTTGCATGTGCCAAGGTCTCCCCGAGAGCGACAGGTGAAACATCTCTTGATAAGACCTGAAAACATTCAATATCACTATTATAGCCTCCGACATAAAATTATGCTCAGATTACTATCAAGAATCATTTGATTATATTTTGATGATTATTATGTATGAGTCATACAGTTTTTCTTAGTCAAACATAAATGAGTAACATTATATAATAAGTTGTGATACTATATTTACATAAATAAGTATACCTACATACAATCTTTTCATGGATTTTCAATTTATCACTGTCAATGGAATGGAATTTTATTCAACAATGAAAATATTTGGCATTTCAAAGAAGCTAATCAGTTTAATGGGACTTCTACCAGAGGTAGAATATTATATTCACATGCAAAACTATTTAGGTTACATATTTATAGCCACCAGGTTTTTCGATCTTCAAGTCCTCTGAATAGGTAAATTGATCGAGTGAGTGAGTCACCCCCGGTTATTTTAAACAACTACCCTTGATATATGCTTCACAAAAAATCAAGTAAACAAATTGCATGCACACTGCTGGGTGTGGCTATGACATCAAATCATCTGCTGGCTCGCAGTAATAATACTGCATCTGTGTTATCAAATAGTAGTCATGCTCATAACATTTTTTACGAGTGACGATTGTTGGATTTATACATGTATGACATTAATTGGTTTTTAATATTTTTCAGTCTGTTATATCAGGGTTTTACTTTACGGTCGGAGTTGACATGTTTTGTTAGAGTGGCTTTGTGACAACTAAAGGTTTGCCGGGGATTGGGTTGGGCTAAAATTTTAGGTCCAGATGGGGAATTTGAAAAATATTTACGAATTAATTCATGAATAAATAATGTTCATGCTCTTCTTTCGATTCCTTCAAAATGCTTGATACATGGGTAATTGATTTGTTATTTCACGTTACTTATATGATGTAAAATCTTTTTTTTTGTAATAAACAAATAAGCTCTGGGCTTTATTTGGGCTAAGGAAAACACAGTTAATAGTAAGCCTTGGGCCTAGAAAGTTTTACACTAAATTGTGTAGAATTTCAGCCCATATAGACCTCTTAGATAAGCGTCACCATTAAAACATTATTGAATATGCGTTTACATTGGTTGTTAACAAGTCCATCCTAATTATTTATTATCATTTGCATTATATTTACTCATCTGTTTTTGTATCTTAATATCCATAAATTGAATTGAACTGGACACAAAATGTAAATTTAATATTCATACCTAAAAATAAAGGCGAAAGTGATTAACTGACTATTAGTCTTGTCCTAGCTCTATCCTTCCATCGATACTTTCTTTAAAAAAATGAGTGATCGAGCGACTGAATAACAAGCAATTCTAATAGAACAAATTCTATTGAAATACCTCCATTGGGAGCCATATACTCCACATTGGGAGTAGACATGATAAAAAAGTGAATATAAAAATACAAACAACATAATAGTGTCTGTTTTTGTATTATTGATGCTGTTGAGCAACACAGCAATAAAATGTGTCCTTATTATTTTAGTTAATTAAATATACGAATAAATATTGATTTATAATTTTGACAGTTTTTTTTTTATATTGATTTCATTGTTTATGTTTTGGTCATTATTATAGTTTTTAAAAGGTTTTTAGGCCCTAGTAAGTTTGCCTTTTTGGGCTAATGGATAATACAGTCGTGGCTGTTGAAAAAAGCATACAATATCTGAAAGAATAACTTTACAAGCCGTTTCAAATTGTCGAAATTCCTGTATGACCCTGACAATATATTAGTAAGTTGCATAGAGAAAGTGCAAATAAATATTCGTATTTTAGTAGAGTAGAAGGGTGATATAAATAAAAAAAAACATAGTTCCTACAATGTTATATCTCAGTAGAAAGAGAATACAACATTTTCGGGAACTTTCTGAATTACTTTTGTGGTGGAAAAATGACCTCGATTACATATGGTTTACTCGGGAGACTGCAATGCACGACTAGACCAAAAACCCAATGAATTATAAAATAATACAACCTACCTTCTGCATCATGCAGAGCGAAACTAAAAAGCACACTTAATATTAAAAGTTGATTAACCATTTTAACGTTTTAAATGTCACTTTTGTATTTTATTATGCTCCACAATCACTGAGCAATCGTCACATTTCTTGCAGCCATTCTTACTATTCCTTTAGTAATTTTATCACATCCGCCTTTAAAGTTCTGCTCCGATGTGATAAGTAAACTTTAATGTTTCTCTTTCTTTTCCGCTACTGCCTCACGCATAAGAAAGAGATCGAAAAAATTACCAGTACTGTAAACCATTTGAAGGCCGTTCTGTGACGTTTAAGAAAACTTTTAGGAATTATTTATTTTTATTTTCTTCTGAAAGTTGGTAGACATTATACGAAAATTCACATCTGTCAGGCAAAAGTGAACGTATGTCAAAGGATAACAACTTTTTACTGGATCAGTTATTTTAAGCAAGATGAAGAAGGAAGTAAAATTTATGTCACCAATCTTACGCCTAAATAGACTCATAAAAAATTTTAACAATTATACCAGTTGACTATTGAAGGTTATGCGGTTTTTCAACATTATTACTAATCATTGTAAACAAACTTTTTATGAAGAAAAATATAGAATGTGTACTATTACTAATTGAATGATGTCCTGTAGTGGGGCGTACACACCGTATATCCTCTACCGTATTAGTAGAAATAGCGTACACCCTCCGGTCGAATCAAAATATTCTACATCTGACAAAAATAAAGTGTCCTTTCCGTAAGTACATTACGGGAATATGTTATAGGGTACAAATATAGGTGTAACTATTGAGCAGAAGTCAGCAACGTTTTTACTGGACGGGCACTCAAAGTTACTGACTTATGACAGAGTGCACCATATCGTAATGGGGGGAGGTTGTGAGCAAAAATAATATTTTTTCCCTGCGGTCCCTGCTTCTCGGACGCCAAAGCGCCCTGGTTACCAACCGCTGTTATACATTATTCGACTTACAGTCCGAAAACTTATAGACTCTGCGAAGCTTAGAATACAGCATTGACTTTATGTAAGATAAGATATAGATACTTTGAGTCACTACAGCGCGACTCGAAGGTTTCACGTCAAAAATGATTCAATTAGTTTTTCATTCGAACTAATGTTGACAAAGCAGGTACAACGGAAAAACAGTTTTTTTTTCATTTGAAAACGCGAATTAATCGTATTTTTGTATATATTTATAAATGAGACTAAATCTTTACGCATTTTTATGTGTAGTTTAAACAATATATGATAGTAATAAATGTGAGAAATAAGTACGGTCAAAACATATTCATATTAGTAGTGTCCACAACTCTTCAATGCGATTTACACTGTAAGTGGAATCCTTACTGTGATTTACCCAAGTAATCGTTTAATAATATTGTACGGTACTCAAAAATGAAAATCAAAATAATTACCAAACTATCATCTTTAAATAAAAAAAAAAATATTTACACTATTTCTACATTTTTTTATAGCTATCAGAACTGGTTTTGTCTATCACGAGCATTATCAATTTATGGAATATAAAAATCTTTAAAAAGTTATTCATATAAAATTGAGTGTACATAATTACCAGGTATATAAAACTATTGCTTCAGGAAATATGACAAGAATTTACAGAAAGTCATACAAATTATACTCTCTCTTACAAATTAATAACTACTATCTGTAATTAAGCATTAGACCACATTAAAGGTAAATTAAGTCCTTTTTTAAGAAAAATAAAATTAGTGTGAGTAATGTAATAGTACACATAAAATTGCGTTTTAGTTTTTAATATATAATGCTTTTCCACCAAGAATTGATACCTTGCCCCTCAGGCTGTCGGGCCTTTTGGGATTATTTAGTGGTGATGAAAATAATGTAATTCTTTAAGAAATTTAATTGTGGATCGGAAATTGTCAAAATATTTAGCATCGGAATCAAGGAAACCGATAATTTAAGCGAATTATAATATAACTTATGGCTATAAATATTATTCACGACATTGACCGTGGGTGCTTGATGGAATTTCAATATCAAATATGAATTGTTGGGATTTTGTACATTTCCATGTATTTTCAATGTATGTCAATTCGAGTCCATTCGTGTGCTCGAATGCCCGAAGATGCTGAAAGGCAAAACCCAGGTTGTTGGTGACAAAATAAATGGAAATGTACAAAATCTCAACAATTCAAATTTGCTATAAATATTGTTTTATTTAAAAAATTTGTCTATGATTTCTTTTAAGAATGACTACTTGACATAATTATGACGACTTTTTCATACTGATATTTGATATTATGTTCTTATTTCGCGTAAATTGTCAGTTTCCTTGATTCCCATGTTTAATATTTCAACAATTTCCAATAAGCAATTAAATTTCTTAAAGAATTGCATTATATATGGTCACATTAAGTAATTTTTGAGACAAAAAAAGAACACATGTACAGCATATTTACTTTAGGAATCATACCTTGTATCAAGGTGATGATAAAAGCCGCAGTGCTTATAGTGTTGACATAATATTTTATTTTCACAATAACTTACCTAATGCTTCAATTATTTTTACAATAAAGGGTTTTTATAAAAGTCCATGAATATATGATATTGTCTATTCTTTCCTTGTGCAATGGTTACACCGTATTTTCAACACGAGCGTTGGTATCATTGGTCTCCATATCTTTTGCATTTGAAAGAGCACTGTCGAATAATAAATATTTCTATTTTAGTTAATACTTCCCGCAGTCGGAAATAGTCGGAATCGTGTCGAAATAGATTTTCCTTTTTTTCTGGTAAATTAAATACATTTGAAATGCATTTGACGTATTATTCACAAGAAATATTATTTTGACAATTCGTTTTCCCCCGCTCAATCGCATTATCGCGCCCTCTGGTAGAAGAAATCTTAAGGTGACTACGTCAACATGGCGGACCGACTTGAATGTGAGTTTTGTTTTTGAATTTTGTATCATTTGAATGACATTTTTAGTGAATAGTTATAGTACAATTATACCTTTTTATTGAAGTTTATTCTCTCGTGAGTCTTTTTAAAATCAATATGTATCCATTGTTCTTTCTCTTTTCCTTTCAAATCTGAACTTTCATCGCGATCATTCAAAATTTGAAAAAATTCAAATATTATTTCAAACGTCACAATGATATCAGTATTGTGATCAATCTGAAACATAATTATACAAAGTTCTAACTAGTAATTGAATGATCAATCGCAGAGTGATGTGCAAATCGTGTATTTTATTTTTATTATGCAATATTTTTAAAAACTTGCATTTTATCCATTTCAGACGAATCCAATTTGAAAAATGGTAATAACGTAACTAAGATAAAAGAAGAACCCGACGACATGGACGTCGAAGAAGACGACTGCGCGCCGCCTGCTTTCGGGCCGGCCGCATTAGGTTTACATCGTGTCGGCACGACCTTACCTCCGAAACCTACTCCTACGCAGCCTCTTCAGAAGTTGAATGCCCGTGGAATGCCAGCCAGGATAAGAAAAAAGAACAGACTTTTCTTTGACGACGATATAGTTAATGCTCCACCCCCGAGATCGTCCCCTAAGAGGGGACCCAAGACGACACCTGTCAAGACGCCCAGTAAGTTATCTTTGTCAGCGTCTAAGAAACAAAAATCTCCCACTAAAACCCCACGTCTCATGAGAGATATGTCGCGGCGCAGCAGCGCAGATAGAGTTGAATCGGGTCCCAGCCTATCGCCCGATAGAAAAACCGGCCAAAGAATTGGAATGAGACTTCGGAATCTCCTCAAATTACCCAAAGCGCACAAGTGGGTGTGCTTTGAGCATTTTTACAGTAATCTTGATAAGCCTCTGTTCGACGGAGAGAATGATTTCACCATTTGTCTAAAAGAATCTTTTCCAAAACTCGCCAGTCGCAAGTTGGCACAAGTCCAATGGACTAAAATACGCAGGATGATGGGAAAACCGAGGAGGTGTTCGCAAGCCTTCTTCGCAGAAGAGAGAAAAGATCTAGAGCGAAAGAGACAGAAGATAAGATTTCTTCAGCAACGTAAAAATGGCAATATTTCTTGCAAAGATTTACCAAATGAAATTCCCATGCAACTCATTGTCGGTACTAAAGTGACAGCGAGGTTACGAAAGCCCCAAGATGGTTTGTTCACCGGTAGTATTGATGCGGTTGATACTTCCAACAACACTTACCGAATTACATTCGAACGGAACGGCCTCGGCACCCACTCTGTCCCTGATTACGAAGTCTTGTCAAATGAGCCTCCTGAAACTCTCAGCATTTCCAGTATAATGTCGCAAAAGTTTAGACCTAAATACATTATGCAAGAATTGATATCACATTATCAAAACAAAAGTTCGGCCTCGGATAAGTCATACAATGACCCGTTACTCGGAGCGAACACTAGCATTATTAAATCGGAAGAATCTACAACTATCGGGGGCTATCCTGTAAAATTTTTGGAACACATTGTGAGGATCACTAAAATTCTCAATGCAAAAAAGAGTAAAATATCTAAACTGAAGGAGTTCAATAGTGAGATAGAAAAAAGAAGATCATTCGGTGAAAAAATTCCTCTCGACTTTGAGCGTAAATACGCGGCAATTGTGATTGAACTGGACAAAATGAATTTCGATCTCCAGAAGTATCTAAATGAAGTACAAAGTTTTTGCCATGAAATCGCTCCCGGTCTCAGTGTTGCGGCTATGCTGGCGCCTTCACACTTGAGAGAAAAGTGTCGTCTGGAGTCCACCGAAATTGTAAATAAAAATATATCTAACATGAAGAATACCGTAGTTAAAAACGATTCTATTCTAGAACTCATCACCGACCTGACCGCTCTGATGCTGCAGGTGAAGAGTTTGTCTGATTCTGAACAGAACGCCTATGAATTGAAAGTTCTCCAAGACACGATGGATCAAATAAAAATGAAACTTAACCCCAATGAACATAGTATCTTTCAAAATTGTGTTGAAATTCATATGCAGAGAATTCAAATGGGACTTGGCCCTCTAGGTCTGAACACCTACATGCAAGCAGACAAATAATTATGTATTGTACACAAATTTTATATATTGTAATATATTTTATAAGACTGCTATTTATTGATTCAAATTTTGCAAATTATTTCACTTAAATGTGAGGCTATTTATAATAAAACATAATTTGTGAATTTGAGGGCAGGAGCAATTCTCTATCAATTAGTTATTTTTTCAACTTATTTGTTGAACAAACTGAACCCTATTATCTTGGTTTTGTTTGGTGATGTTTAATTGCAGTGTGGTGCTGTGCGCATGTGTATATACATATATCCTTTTTGTTTTTTTACAGTAATTCCAAATTTATTGTTCCCACATTCTAACAATGGGATTTTATGTGGATGTAACTAAATGAATTATTTAGAAATTGGTTTAATGTGTGAAAATTCAGATTATTTAATATTGGACACCAGACAAATGTCCATCATGTACTATATATTAAGCTTATATTTAGTATAGTTTAATAGAATGCTAGGCATGAACAATCTTCTAATATAAATTTCACCATTATATTTAAAAAATATTTTATGATTCCCTTTTTTGTTTATTTCTATTCAATATATTTTGAATAAAATCTACCATTAAGTATCTGCTGTATTATGGAAGTGAAATAAACGGATTTGTTCATACGTAACCTTATATTTATTTTCTTTGCTGAAAAAAATATTGTTCATTCATTCTTGCGAGCTAAATGCCAAAATGATTATTTTTAGTTTCAGTTATTATTTTATATTCATAGCATAGATATATATTATATGAATTATAAATTATTTGAGTATAGGTAAAGATATAATACTAAATAAAAGTGGTTTAAAACATAAAATTGTCTATTTTTTGTTTACCCTTTGAGCAGTATGATGGTATGGGCGTGAACGAGTTTTGTGTGGTCATTTTCCAGAATCTAAATTGTCATCTTATATAGATACTTCACATATGTTGGTTGTTTTAGGTGGTTACTGTTTGTAATAATATTTGTTTCAAGTGAATAAAAGAATATGTCAATAACAGTAACCATATGATGGTGTAGGGACTTGGGAGTAAAGATTTTAGCCCAAATTGAAAGTTCAAGACAAATCTTTAAAAGTAGTAATGATGAAAAGTTTAATTACTTTTTGAACATTGCTACGTGTCTTGAATTCACTACTCACACAACACTTGAAATAATTAGTGTTATTCTTCCCAGACTGATACCAGATAAAAAATATATAATTTATTTATGTATTGATGAAAATTCTCATGATAATCTTAATTAATTATAGTATTTCATAAAAAAATAACATAATTATCTTAGTGTAAACATTACTCCAAACAGCTCTCTATCAAGCAATTAGTTTTTGCAGATTTTCTATGGGAAATTTGCTTATAAGTTTTTTTACAACTGATCAACCGGTCCTGATCATTATAAACATGTAGAAGTAGTACAAACGAATTGTTTTATTTTTGTTAAAATAACAATAAATGGATTAGAAAAATGACTAAATCTTGATCAGGGTTGAAAAAATATTATTTTGGCCCAGTCTGATAGAAGTCAGCCCAATTAGAGCAGTAGCGGAGAAGCGAGGTTTGTAAATCAAATCTTGTATATTACTAATGAGAACATAATATATTATATGCTTGTTTTGTATATTGACTAGGATTCGTGATGAGAAAATCTTCCTTGTATGATAAGTTATGTGCTGGGCTCGAATTCCATCAGAGATTGAATTTCATTAAATTCAGAATTTCTTTACCAGATTGTAAATTTAAATTAAATACTTAAAATGACACTCAACAATTATTGCAAAGAAAATAATGGGCAATATTGATGGAAATATAAAGATATTTTTTTAAATTGGTCATTCCAGTGTGAAATTCTCTATTTCGAGCCCTGGTAGAGTGGCAATATTAACAGCTAGAAAACATTCTGTATATGCCACAAGTTTTCCGATGATGTGTTCAGTACAACCACATAATAATGGCATGATCTGGGAAAAATTGAAAGCGACGGTACCCCAGGTATGGTTTGAGAATTAGAGGATTCTTTTTTTTGATTTCCCTATAATTGACACAACATGCAAAAAAGAAATAATAAGTCGGTGTATGATGAAGTCTGTAATTTATTGTAACGTAAAATATCCAATCCTTCATTTTCAAGATATTTTCGATTATTTAAAATGATTTATGAAGAATAAAAATAATCCCAAGTAAAATTTCTCTAAATCTTGAACTTTTTTTTATGAAATACATTAAATTGAAATGCTTAAAACAATATTCATGTCCAATTATTATATCTCAAAGATGAAATAGATTGAATGAAAAAGCTATAACATGTAATAAAAATATTTGGCAAACATTATTTTCAAATTAAGAATTAATTGCCGGACTAAGGTAATTTATGTAGGGTTAGCGCCTTTTTGGAAAACAGATGTTTTAACACATTTTCATTGCAAGTGACACGATCCACGTGTAGTAAGTGGCCGAAATCTCCAAGATGGCTATAAACAATAACATGCACTTTGTTTCTTTCATGCCGTTTTTCATCCCATATATATCAAGATTCATAGGATATTATAAATGGTTAAACTTCTTTTTCTAAATTTACTAAAACTGTAATTGGAGTTTAAATTTCAATCATCACTTCTGCAATGCCTGTCATTTTCCTCAAGCCTGCAGAATACTGGTCGATTGGTTGTTAAACGAGTGATGCATTTTCAAGATTAAAAGTCTCATCTCTAGTCATTATTACATTTTTTTAAAATAGCATCAAATTTAAGATTCAAAAAATTCATTGAAAACAAGTATGATTAAATAAGATTATTTCTGATTATAAAACATGAAGGTAAGATTACCTTACGAGTCCTGTCAACATAATCAATTTTCTATACAAAAGTAAGATTATTTAAAATCCATTTTCGAATGTCAAATCTTGCAGTGCATGTTATATTTGTATGGGTTTAAAATGTTCTGATTAAGATATTTTGATTGATTACTTAATACTCTCACGAGAACGGTTGGATGACCATTATTTTTTATATTTACTTAATGACTCCAAAAGTTCGTCGGCTTCATCAGACGTTTTCACTCTTAATAAAACAGAGACTGGGGTAGATGGAGCGTCAGGTGTAGGAATGCACATTAACATAACATTATTTTTCCCTACACGCTGTGTTGGAATTGCTTCTGATAATACTAAATTGAGGAGAAGATTTCCAAGACTCGTATCAGCTCTAACAATCAGTTGATATTTTTCACTGGAGCTGATAGGCTTAAGAAACATTGTGCCGACACCTCTGTCTCCGAATGATCCATCTTTTTTCACAAACACTTTACATCGTTTGGAGTAAATGCTTCCTTCTTCAACGACCGGTGTGAAATCAACTTTCGGTGGTTCTTCGTCTTCCTCATTTTCATCATCCGGTTTTACTGCAGGTTTGACTTCTGTCTGGGCTATGTTGCCAAAAGAAAATGGTTTTCCAGTGCCGAAAGAGAAATTGCTCGCGACTGTTTCGGTGGAAGTTTTCGTTGTTTGACCAAATGAAAATGTAGGAGCCTTAGAAACAGGAGTAGACGAAAAGCCCTGATTGAAAAGGTTTGTTGGGTTAACTGGTATGTTATCAGTTTTATCAACTTTGGGTGTGCTTTGTGATTCAGGAATCACTTTTTTTGCATCAATTGTGTTTGAAATTTTACCACTGTCAAATGTAGACGAGGTTTTGTTAGTTTTGCTCAAAATATTGTCTATCTTTGAAACCACTGGAGACATATTGTCAGCAAATGATTTGTTGATTGAGGAGTTTGAAGGAGAATCAGTTTTAGCAGTGTTTAAATCATTTAGATATTTTTTGTAGTCATCAAATATCGGAGTTAAAATGCAATAAGGATTTTTGTCTATATGTGACTTGATCCATTCACACACACTGAGATTCAAATTTTTTAAATTTGCACAGTATTCGTCAGAGTGTGGGGACATGGATGATTTACTGTTTGCTACTTTAGACGTGGTATTGGTAATTTCTTTAGCCTCAGTCTCTATTTTTTTTGTTTCACGTGCAACAGGCATCATGAGATGACTGCCAAGAATCGCTGCCGGGGATTTCAGATTTCCATTTGAAGGTTTCGATAGAAATCCAAAAGGTGACACTGAACTAGCCGCAGGTGTTTTGTTGAAGCCTCCAAATCCACTAAATATTCCTTTCTTGGGCTGAAATTTAGAAAATTCATCAGTTTTGTTATATATACAACATTTGTTATATTACAGACCAGTGCCCCGCATCCGGTGTGCCGTGGCACAGTACATATAGAACGAGAAAAAAGAGTATTTTTACATTAAAAAAATTGAAGCCGTTCGGTGTACAAAGATCTCCGTTTAAATTAGTCTCGTTTAACAAATATTGTATTATTTTGATATTTAATGGCAAATTGTATTGCAAACAGAATGGATAGTGCAACTGAAATGATGGGGAATAAAACAGGGTTTGTCTCAAGTGTGAATCAAAAAAAACATACCGTTGCAATTACACATTCCTACATATATTGCAAAACATTGATGGTTAAAAATTTCCTATAGGAATTATTACAAGCAAGTGAAATAAAAAGTTATTTACATGCTCTGAAATTTAAAACGGACAATTAGAAACCCAAATATTTGGAAAGTTACAACTTGGATCATTGAAAACTTTTCCGGAGGACCAACGAGGCTATTATTGAGAACAGATTATTTTGGATTTGGGTAAACAAAAAATGGGCAATACTCAACTTGGCTTCGCTAATTTTTAGTTACAACTTTTGTAAATGCAAACAAATGCTTTTTTTAAATTTATGTTTTTTTTCTTTTGTATTAATTGTTCTATCACTAATCCATCAAATAAAAACCAATTAATAAATTGCAAGTTTTCTTAAATTTTTTCATGTGGTGTGCTGCGAAATATTAATGAGTGCTTAGGTGTGTCGGGGGTGAGAAAAGGTTGAGGAGCACTGATAAGACAATACTATTGTTGTACTAAAAGCTTCATGTTTTTAATTAAATTGCAATATTCTTAGCTTAGCTTATAGGCACTTCATATCTCAGATCAATTCAGCAATATCAACAGTTTAATGATAAAACTCACATTTCTGCGGGTTTTTGCTATACCTCAGTTTTGTGACATCGCCAACCACATTATATATTTAAGTTATGCTTGGATTTACATCAATATTATATATGCAACAATATTTCTCAGAAAAGGTTTTTTTACCCTCCTGAAACCTGGCCTATTTGTTTTAATATGAACTTAATCTGTTACAAATTTCAATGATTCATCAATGTAATAGTTTAGAATGGTTTACATAATATATTTAAGATTTCTTAATGGATATGGCATTGATTTGTAGAACAATGGCAAGCTGTTAGGTAATTTTAAGATTGCCTTTAGAGAATCTTATCATGCATTTATGGAAGCATACATTAAAGTCTACATTTTTAAAAATAATTGGCCAAAACACCGTCGAATTATAATTTCAGAACTTTCATTTAGTATATTAATGATTTAGCGAGAAACTGTGTACAGGAGGGAAATGAAAATGACTGTATAAGTAAATTATTGAATTGATCGATGCTGTGAATACTAAGAGTAAAAAGCATTACATTAGATGTAATCTTGTTGATTTCTCCTAAAAATTTTGCTCAAATAACATATTAATAGGTTAATCAATTAGGAAGTTGAGAAGACGCTTAACATGAAAAAAAAAAATATATATATATATTTAAAAAGGAAATTTTAACCTGATCGCCGTCTTGCGTATCCATACGTCGTTTGGCTGTTTTTATAATTCGCGATCGTAGAATTTCTTGAGATGCAACTTTGTAGACGCCAGGTTCTTCCGGTCCATCGACATCTTCCCAATTGTCTGCATTGAGCTCTTTTTCAGCGGACCTTTTCGCTGACATATCGATGCCTAGTAAATTGACTAGGTTAGAAATAGTATGCAATGGTGTTATCTGTTATCAATCAAGCTAGACACAAAATTACACATTAGGTTAGTAAATTGCACATCTAGGCCGCATTCCAATTAAAACATTGTGAACGCAATATTAAAACGATTCTTCACAGGAGGCCGCACTAAGCGTGATTTAAAAGTCAAGATCGAAGGTTTTTATTTAATGGTTGTTGAATTCTATAGCTGACATTCGTAACTAGAGATGTCCTCGATATAAATGGTACAAAACAGGTTACTTGAGTGCTCGTTCTATTATGCATAAAAAGAAATGTGTGTACCTACTAAAAATATGAAAAATTTACGAAAAGAAATTATTATTACCAAATGTTTCGATATCGAATGACGTCTATAAAGTTTCAATTTCGTTCCTCTAGTGTATATTTGTTGACAAGGTAAGTACTTTGCGTAATGAATTAATTGTATAGTAACAGTGAAATGATTGAGTACCTACGATTGGAAATCAATAAAATTTAACCAATATTCTAAAATCTTTGATAAATCATATTATTTGAATTTTTTTGGATGGTATGATACATCATTATTAAAAATAATAATGTATACTTTATTAAATTAAATAGCCCAAGAAAACTAAGCATGTTGTATTATTGACATAAGCCGAGTGCTAAATAAACTTATAATTATTACGTACTTATTGTAAAAGCAAAGAATCCGTGTTGTTTTTATACCTAAAATATTATTTAAAAAAAAACTTTTGGAAATTTATTCCGTAGTTATTGAAATTGGTTCTCAAAAAAGCCTACGATTTATTTATAAATTGGGTTGTTAAGTATTGAATGGTACTTAATAATTATTTCGTGTATGTCAAAAACTCTCTAAGGAAACTTTATTCTCGTTATGGCAAACTCAATATCATCATGAAGTTTTTGTGTATGATAAAACTCCGAATGAAAAGAGCCAAACGTACCTATCTTCATTCTACAGTTGGGGCATTGTCGTTAATGACATGAGTGGAAAAATAATATGTGATTCGCGAAAATTTGATTGAGTCGTCTTTCAAAAAGTCGAAGATAGTTGATATAAATAAACTTGTCATAGTTTCCAAAACAATATTGTGCTGCTAAAAATTTCCTTTTATTTTCTTCCAGAAAATTATTGTTTATCTTTTACTTCTTTTCATTGTTACGTATTTCTTAATACTATTTTATCCTGAACTGAGCGCTCGTGAGATGTCCCTAGTCAGCCTGGTCCCGTTGTGGGTGTTGTGATTGCTTATTTTTTAATCGGGTTGTGTTAATTTGTTCGCGAATCTTAGACATTCTTTTTTATAAGTTACAACAAATAATAATGGAAGTTTCTAATGAAATAAAGGATGAAATTCGGAAATCACAGACTGACTTGAAAAACGCGATACGAAATCATCAGGTAAGTTTTCGTGCAGTTTTTGTTAGCGGGGCTTGACGGCTTTTAAGACGTTTATTATTCTATTATTATTATAAATATGCTGTACAAATAATTTCTGCTGAACATATTATTGAGCGATGTTGTGTTCTCTTTAGAACTAAACATATGCATTCGGTCTTCCGAACTGTTTGTTTTTGTACATGTAAATAATCACAGTTGTTTTTAGATTATTAAATTATAACAGTTGTTGGGAAATTTAAAACAATGTTTAATTATTCATTCTTTCAGGGTTGGGTTGGTCGCTTGAAAA
Source organism: Himalopsyche phryganea (assembly GCA_022494535.1). Lineage (NCBI taxonomy): Eukaryota > Metazoa > Arthropoda > Insecta > Trichoptera > Rhyacophilidae > Himalopsyche > Himalopsyche phryganea. The sequence goes on along the minus strand of JAGVSL010000010.1, from coordinate 3,051,271 downwards.
ATGATAAAAACGTAAGTAAAATAGTAGACCATTTTTCATTTACCTATGGTATTATCATATATTATGTATATTATACGATGACCAAATTTATTTTTTACAGAACGGTATGATCAAATCTAAAATTAAAGAAGCCGAAAATGATATCCTGACAATTGGTTTCATGCAGGTGAGTCAATGTTAATCATATTTTAATAGTTATGCCGTATTTTTGTAATTCTAAAAGTTCTCATTGTTTTAAATTCTAAGTTACGTACATTTTCAAAAGTATTTCTTAGATTAACCACTCCGCTTCGAATATTATCTAAATATGAAGGTAAAATATTTCTCTCAGTATTCTATCTATATGTTTAATATGGGGCGGCTATTTCATTGTGTATTATAACATAAAATTATGTGACGTTTTGTATCATCTGGTATTTGAGACATACGGCGCACAAAGTTTCGACGCGCCGAGCATTATTTGATGCAAGGTGGTTATTGATCTTATATTATAAACTTAGAAAGGAAGGGTAGAATGGGAGGGTTGCTACAGGTTTATGCGAGAACGTTGCTTATATGAATGTGTTTATTTGAATTTTGTTTATTCTATTGAACATGCAATGTTATGATAAAAAACTTTGGTTTTGTAAATGGTTTTCCGTTACATTATTAGTTATTGTTATATCAGCACGCCCGAAATATTATTCCATGACCACCTTGGCATAAATTTTAAATAATAAATATCGATTATAACCGGTTTGTCACGTCAACTGCTAAGAAGTTTGTAAAAAATACTTCCGCAGGGAAAGTGAGCGTGTAGGTACGTTTTGAAACATTTGTAAAACTTTATAGAATATGTACTAGTAATAATGGTTTAATATTTGAAAATCTTGATAATTATTATTTTCGTGGAATCGTTATTTTATTTTGAAAATGAATGCACAGTAACATTATTTTATTAATTATGTAATGTTAACATAATGTACATTTATAATCTTGTTGTTCCTTTAGACGTCATACAAAACTTGACACGATAATTTTCTCTGTTCGTTTTACATGCAGTCTTAAATTATAATGTACTTCAATGGCGAATCATACAACCTTTATTTCTCATAATTCATGTCGCCGTCGTACTTTTTACTACCTATTCAGTTTTAAAAATCTTATGCAGGTGGCGCTAGTGACGAATGATATTATTTAGACTTCCGGTATTTGCGCTGAATTGGTATGAGCAATCATACTAGGTAGTTTATTTTCAACAGTTATAATTACTATCTGCTAATTTTATCTACATGTAATAATTATGTCACTAAGACGAAATAAAAAGTATTCTATTACTTTAATGTTGAAGTAAACTACTAATTACGCATATAAAATTATAAACCATATTCTATAAATACTTCCATGTTCCGTAGGTGAGTGGTCCGGATAATGAATTTTAAATGGCATACTGTATAAACAAAATCCTTCTTAACCCTTTGGCTGTCCGGCCATACAACGCCCTAGATTTCAAATTTGCAAAACAGTAGCGGAGTTGAAATTGTTATATATTAAAAATAATTTTACGTAAAATTATCGAATGTTCATTTGATCCTCACATTTTTTTACGAAGTAAAGTTTGAAAATTTTAAGAGATCTGCGATGTATTCAGATTCATCAATATTGAAATTCGATCACAAACGATGCGTGTACTGGGTGGCGTGGGAAAAGGATTAAGAGAATTTACTGTAGCAAACATATTGTAAAAAAAAATCTTTTGTCATTTATTTTATTATATTATAACAATATGTGAAAATAGAACATTTTTTATTTTGTACAGCAAGAGGGCTCAAAGATTTTTTATACAAAGATAAAATGATTGTAATAGGATAAAGTAACAAAGTATTTAGTTCTACAGAATTTTGTACAACTAAATACTACGTTATTTTATCCTATTATAACGGAGTTCTACCAAGTAAATGCCAATTCAATAATAAAATGATTGAATCGCGACTTCAGTGCAAGTGAATTCTCTTATCAAATATTGACAAATTCGAGGGTGATAATGACGAGGTGCCATAAATTTCGTATGATCCAACATTTGAAAATTTATTTGGTAACCAATTGGAATCTATTTTCACTAAAAAAAATTAAGTAACAACGAAAAAGTACATGAACTCGTCGGCCTGTGGCGATTACCTATGTTCATATATTCCCTCTGCACACATACTTATTGGCAACACGGTTCAAGTACCATGCATCAAAGGTTTCTATTATACTAACCTAGTTTCTGTACTTCATAGCGAATACTTCAATTGTATTTTTCAACTCTACCAACAACTGGCCGATGGTTAAGCGATGTTGGTTTTTATCTTAAATGTTATCGCTTCCCAATAATCTTGTACTAGAATTAAACGATTGTGACACATTATCTCACATCAATATCATTGAACAATGATAGAAAGCATCTATAAGGTGATTAAAATGGTGTCAATTTTGGAGTTTTTTGACAAATTATTTTATTACCACAATCTATCGAAAATGTCTAATACTTAATTATTTCTACCATAAACATATTTTAAATTGCCAATATTAAACAATCTTGAAGTACTTTTTAATAGTTTGAAGTAATTGAAAAATATGAGTTTCATACATAAATTTAAGTCACCAATCGAATCACTGATAATACTGATTAACAAGTGTACACCCCTAGAACTTTTTATAGTCAATATCGGTTGAAAATAGTATATAATATGACAATTGTTGATTCCCAATGCGTTGTGTTAATTTGTTAATTGTCTAGAAACAATATAAAAACAGGTGTATCACTGATAGTGCATTTTTATCTATGAACATTTAGAATGAATGAAATGCGTACTGCTTGGAATTCTGTAAGGCCTAAATTACCCATTCCGAGCCCGGTATCTTGAGTCTTGCTTGTTACCCGAACCCGACTAATTTTATTAATGAATAATGAAATTGCTAGTATAACGAACGTCGACCATTTAAAACCAATCGAAAGCAGATTTATTTATGTAATAATATAAGTACCTATTGGTCATTCGTCAGTAGAGAGAGCATTGTTTCAGACTTAGATTTAATTAGCTCATGCAATTTTATGGGTTCAAGTTTCTGAAAAATATTTATGATGACATGCTTTTAAAACAGGAGATGATATTGTTTCTATATTTCAACGATATTTATATCAAATGTGAAATGAATTGTTCAAGTTATTCACTTTTTTATGAGTAGTATTGTAGCCGCATGGCTGACTGATCATCTGAACATGGTCCGTAATATTTTTCTGAAAAGTAAATCCTTCACCCGAGCCTGGCCTGGGCCCGTGCAGAACTCTGTTATAGTACCGTTGCAAATTGAAATCATTTCGATATTTCTAGCAGCCTCCTGACGTAGTGTTAAATAGTAATTATATCATATTTTTACATTCCACTGTCAGGGCTGTGTAGTAAATGTTTTTTGGGAGTTATGTAAACCATTTTTTTATGTGAAATGAGCCTTAATTCTTATATTGCTTCACATAAAGTGAGCCCGAGTAATTCACGTATTAATAATTATTGTAAGTTTTGTTTATTGTAATTGAGCTCATAATAATACCACTATGCGCTGAGATCGACACGAAGTACTTGTAATACCCAATAATTCTATCAATAAGCAAATTCCCTATGTTAAGCGACCTCTCTTAGCTTAACGCTAAACGTATTGAAATGTATACCTACGTACATAGTGTTATCAGTTCATTATCACTTTTATCAATTGACACTCAACTTTTCATTTTGTTGACATATCCATGCAAACGTATTTTGAAATATGCAGTTGTTGTTTTTCGAATTAACAAGCTACTTTGTTATTTCAATAGTCACAATTGTTATTAACTTTTACGGCTTAAAGTCGAGACCAAATTTTTCACAATCTGAAGAAATTCAATTATTATATTACATGTTTAATTGTAAACTAATCTTCAATTCATGTATGGAAAAATATATTTGTTTTTAAATAAATATTGTAAATTAAACCTATTCAAAGTTTGATAATTTTATTTTTATTTGAAAATGTGACCTAAAACCTCTGAAAAATTGAAAATTGAAGGATTATAATTAATATACAAATTGCATATCAATCTTTGAGTAATAAGTGACCTGTGATCTAATTTTCCTTTCAAAATAAGTACTAAACATAACCTCAACACGTTTTTTTCACTCTAAAAACACAAATGTTTTTTTTAACTCATTTTTTTTGCAAAAGTGCCCTTTGCTTTGGGGCGACGATATAATATACAATAAACTACAGATATATTATTCTCTGACAAGATTGTTTTCAACACAAATTGTGTACGTGTTTAGTTGTACAAATATGTTAACTGTAGAATGTAGAAGTATATTTCAATATCGGAATCTAGAGTATCGGCATACGTCCTGTTATATTTATTATTAAATAAATAAACAATATTTAGTTATAAAGTATGTGATCGGTTGTGTTATGTTACAGCTCGCGCATGACATGCCGATAAGCACGTCGCCAATCCGTAATACGGTCAGATTCCCTTTCCTCTCTTTCGTTTTACCGTCCTTTGAAATATAGGTAGTACTAATGATTCTTTACTTCCACCACAAGTAGCGGGAGGATCTGAACAACTTTCATAGATCCTACCAATATTTTATTTATGCATTGAAAATGCAGCATAACTTTCCAAGAACATATTAATTCTTTTGATTTACAATTAATTATGTACAATACATACATAATATTTATTTCGTATCAGTGCTAAAAATATTGGACTTGAATTTATAAACCACGCAAGGACCCCCTCCCCTTCAATCCGTGTTTCTAAATTAATACCTTTTAAGGTGTTAACTGTCAATTCTTGGTGGAAAGACATTATATTTTAAAAATAAAACTCAATTCATTTTTACTACTTCCACATATTTATAATCATCAGGACTGATCATTATAAATATGTGGAAGTAGTACAAATGAATTGTGTTTTATTTTTAAAATCTAAATTAATAGTTATGTGACGCTATAAATGAATCGATTTTGTTGTCATAATTATTTATTTTGACAATATGTGCTTGTTAGGTATACATTACTTAAATGATTAGCAATGACATTTATAATTTTCTGTAGATTTCTAGAAGAACGTACATTTTTGTAATACTAAATTGAGTTTATAGGTTTGAGTTCTGTCCTCTTGTCAGACAAGGCCCCAACGTGTAATTTTGCTACGAGGTAACTACACCACAGCTTGATATGGTATATCAATTCACTTAAACTTTGTTGATCGTGTTTTCAAGATAGACTGACGATCTGACTTATGATGATGTTAATATTTAGCTCGTAATCTTCACTTTGGTACATCTACGTATAACTAAACTTAACATTGGTAAGATGAGTACTGCAAAATATAAATTGTATGTTAAGAATGAATTGTAAATATTGATTTTGATTCTGGGCACATGATCATTCGTAAGAAATATGTCCGTTGATACTGTGTAATGTAATAAAGTTTTTCTATTTCATTGATATCTAATGATGAAAAGTATGTGAGCACACAAGAAGGTATTTAAAATTGAAATGTAAGAACGATTTTAGGCGACGTCCAAATTAAGGCTACGCCACTGGATATTATGATATTTCTGTTTGCGAAAAAATGTTTTCTGTCCCAAATTTTAATGACGTATAGCAAGGAACTATACATGCAAATACATTTACTCAAAACACCTACATAAATGAATATTTTTTGACAACGAAAATTATACGCGTAACTCGGTTAGTCCAATAAATTTGCGAATCATATCAAGGTACTACCTATGTAATCAATTAGTCTTTAAGATTTGTATTTTTAAAATAATGCGAATCACATGCTTTATGATAACATATTGTCAAAATATCCTTTTTCATTATTAGTAAGGAACTATATTTTTCACTAAGTTTGAATCAGTTTCCGGGATATATGTACTGAATCCGTTGTTTAATATTTGTGTTAAAATTATGGAAATGAAAATAAATTTCATGTTATATGTGGGAGTAGTAAATTATTCTTTAAATTATACTAAATAGAGCAAACGCCATACAGAAAATTCATTTTAAACTTTTGTTCGAAAAGTGTGCCAAGTTCAGCGCGCGGCCGCTAGTTCGGAAGAATGTTCGCTATGACCTCATTTAGTTAGCACTTTTACTCTCTTCGCGAATTTTATTTCGTTCATATTCTTTGAGATACATATTTATGCGAATTTCATACACAGATTTGTATTTTGTTTTACAACCTTTACTGTGGAATACGAGAAATTATATTATTACTTCGTGTTACGACAGTTCCGGTATTCTGGACAACATTGTTGAACGAATGAATAGGGTAAAGATAATTCCCGATAAGCTTCTCTCGAAAATCTTTAGAGAGATCAAATCTAAAACTACAGCTACTACTAACTACAAATACACCTAGAAATAATGTAATTTTTTCAAAGTACATTTCAAGGTTATATCAATCCAAGAGTCACCTCTCGGCACTCGCAAGGGCGTGATGACACACCAGCAGCAGTTTTAACGCGTGTCGGCCGATGATTTGATATAGTTTTTTAAAATAAGATAATTTTTTGTATATAATGAAAAAAAACGTACTTTAGACTTTGACGGACACCCCCTCGACCACATTAGTCTGCCATATCGAGGTTTTACTTAACCCTTTTATTTCCAGTGTAACTCCAAGGAAGTGCGTCTTACTTCAATATTACGTATAATCGTAAAACGCGTAACGCAAAATTATGTAAATATTTCGCTTTAATAATAGTCTTGCCAGACAGTTAAAAACATTTTTTTTCGTTCTTATTTTTAATGTTTTTTTCTCATGTACAGTCAGATGCAATTATGTGTACACGGAAGTCAAGAGGGTTGAGAAAAAAATATTTTGTTTTATAAGTTTTTTTAACATCAATGGCTATTACATATCATTTATTTGAAGCAGTATTTTTACTATCTTATTGGTAATTTAAAAAAATACTGGAACATGTTTGTTTTTTGTTAATAATTAATACCCACTGGTTTGAAAAAAAGCCAATTTTGGTAACCACTGTCAATGAAATTATTTTATACATACTAGTATATATTTAAAATATTTTCATTTCAGAAATCTGTCATCGACCGACTACGGCATGAACTGGATTTGTATCAGCAGAGATTGAAAATTAGAAACAAGCAAGTGAATCTAGAATATGACAACCTATATGTTGCGCAACAGTTGCAAGATCATCAGCTGCAGCAGGCCAACAAGAATAAGCCCATATCCTTACTGAAACCGTCCGTCCTCAGTGAGATACATATCAAAACGGAGAACAATAATGTGAACGGTAGCAGGAAACGCCGAGACCCTCCCACGGACTCCATCACTGAATGCGATGACCAAAGCCTTCGGGTGCGAAAGAAAAAAGAAGAGGCGGACGATGACAGCGAATTTATTTTGGCAACTGAAAATTTTTCTCTGAAAGATAGCGGGGTCCGCCGAGATGTGGTCCAAGACCGCCGCGCAAATTTCACCAATGTGCTCAACAAAGCTAAACAGAACATATGGTAATTATTAACCTTCTGGCTTTTGATTTATTGTAGTTACTATGGTGGCTTATATTATTTACAATTTAGTTCTGTATGTGAAACCTATTATTTTATGTGTACCTACTATGTTTGCCTTCCAGTTAACTTAAGATTTTATCAAATTCCTGAAGAAATATTTTTATTTTATAGTAAACGTATGGACTTATATCCATGAATCCATGGATGTTTTCAACTTTTCCTGTTTGCTTTGCACTCTTGTTATGGGATTGATTGCTTAACAACCAATTATCCCCTTAACTCATCCTTCCTATCCCTAACTTAATTTATGATCTTTTTGTATGTTTTATCAGCAGCAATAACACCCGACCGGATCCACCGAAGAGATCTCCTTCTCCGAAGAGTTCGAATCCGTCACGTTCCGGCTCAGGATGTGACTCTTCCCCTTCGCCGTCTCCTCCTTCTCCCATTCTTGAATCTTCCTCACCGCCACCGTCAGGAGAGCCAATCACCCAAGAAAATTTCTTGAGGTCCATCGGGCTCATCACGCATCGTCAGAGATTGCTTTTGGAGAAGAAACGCAGTGAGAGAAAGAAACGGTCTACTACCAGCACTAATAAGAATGAATTTGTATATGGAAACTTTGAAGGACCGCAGGTAAAAAAAGTTGAAATTGATTATATATTTTTTCACATTTTGAGTTATTACTGTTGGTACAAATAAATGAATTTATAATTTAAGACATCGACTGAGGGTGCTTGATGGAATTTCAATATCAAATTTGGATTATTGAGATTTTGTACACTTCCATGTATTTTGTCACTAACGACCCGGGTTTCGCCTTTCGGCATTTTCAGGCATTCAAGCACACGAATGGACTCGAACTGGACTCGAACTCAGTTCGAGTCCATTCGTGTGCTTGAATGCCTGAAGATGCCGAAAGGCGAAACCCGGGTCGTTAGTGACAAAATACATGGAAGTGTACAAAATCTCAAAAATGAATTTATACTTTTTTTGAAATGATTAAAAAGAATATTTCGGCTTGAACGGGTTAGCCGTGTTTTTTTCATTACTATTTGCATTTCATAAACTCGAATAGTATTTATCTCAGGTTAATTGGATGCCTTACCTGATGGTAAACTTGTCGACAGTTCAACATCCTGAAAAAATAAAATTAGTTATTCGAAGCTGAATATGGCAAAAGTAATAATGTCATGAGGAACGAAACCCGATCCGATTTTAAGGCCCTCGACGTATAGGACAATACAATACTCTAGATTTTTAGGCAAGAAGCATTGTATAAAAAAATATTCAAAAGCTTTTTTACTATCTATCTAACAAATGTTGCAGTCGAGGTCTGCACGGGCCCCAGCTCGGCCCGTGGGCCGGGTTCGGGCTGGTAGAGACAATTGATATTCGGGCCCGGGTAAGGGATTTGTTCTTCAGAAAAATATTTCGGACTATGTTCCGATCATGAGTACTCTTCATAACTTAACACTGTTGATAACAAAAAGGCAATAAATAAAATAATTTATTACTTTCCAATAGCATTGGACACAATAGGGTCTTTTATTTGATAAGTATGGAGACATCATTTTATCAAACCAAAACAATGCTTTGTTGTTTAATCATCATCAACAGTAAGTTTCAATAGTTCGTAAATGAATAAAGTGTGATATTATTCAGTATCTGCTCTATATTCATTTTAGATAGTAAAGTCATTATAAAAAAATACAAAAGATGTTAAAAATGAGTTTCAATGATAAAAAAAAATGTTGAAAAGTGGTACTGTGGTGATGTGTGGAAATCATTCCGTGAAAAAATAGATTTTTCTACATGTGAAAAAGTTCAGTAGGTACGTTAATCAATTTTATGCTACTGTATTTTTTTTTAATCGGGTTTTTTTCGGGTCGTTATATATAAATTTAGGCTTCGGGTCGGGCTCGGGTAACAAGTGTGGTATTAAGACTCGGGCTCAGGTCGGGTCGGGCCTGAGGCGAACGGGCTCGGGCCGGGTAATTTCATCAAATTTAGGCCCGTGCAGACCTCTATGTTGCAGGAAACAATCCACTTGTATTAATGATAACGGTTAATTTTTTTACTGTTCTGATTTTTAAGCATCTATCTTTCATAGTTGTCTTTTGGTGATGATAATATTTTCATTCTAGAAACGCAAGAAAAACAACTTTCCATATCTGCAGCAGAATTTGGCACCACCTCAAACCCGCTCTCAAAAGATGCGAAGACAGCAATTGGCCTCACGTGGTAACAATGCTCCTTCTGCACCCGCCTCTTCTTCTTCACCCCCTTCGCCATCATCGCCCCCCTCCTCGTCCCACGTGTGGCCCTCATCTTCCATTACTCTGCCCAGTGGACTCACTATAGAACCCATCGTCTCGCCTGAAGCAAAGCTTTGCTCCGTCTGCAGGCAAAATGGTAACATTTTAATCTATACCACGTAATATTTTTATCAAAGTTTTTTTTATGATTTATGCTTTAATTATAAATGAGTCATTGTGATAACCTTGTAGGGTTGTGAACCTTTTGGAAGCTACCGGTTAATTTTAATTCCTAAGCATAACGTTTATGTTTTCTCTTTTCGTTTGAAACTTAAAATCAACTGCAGTTTGGTTTATGTATAAATAGTGTATCTAGAGACAAGGAATTGTGCAAAAATACGTTTTCACTACGAAAAGAAAGTTTTCACACTGTTACAACAATTTTAGATCCTGTTAATTTTCCAAATACGAAAGTGATGAGTTGATTCAACATTGATTTTTTCTAAATTTCATTATTTCATAATGCAATGCAGTCGTACAATTATAGTCCATTGATGTTTAAATCAGTCAACGGTTTTCTTAACTCCGACTGGATATTTTTTAACAGTTGACGAAGAAAGACTGGGCCTGGCGCCCTGTAATCACTGCTGAAGAAAAAACGAAAGACATATCGGACGGTGCTCATCAACAAAATACATTCTGCACATCATTGAAGTTTGGAAACAACCTTTGTTAGACATCTGCAACGTTTTGGAATGGTTTCCGAGTATTACATACGTGTCCCTTACGATTTTTTCTCCTTGGTAATTTATCAGAAAATATCATCACATGTTACTTACGTTCTGGAGCTCAAATAAAACCTTATTTGATTTTTCTTCAAATTTATCTACATACCTGGAAAAAATTTAAAACCAGAGAACAGATGAAAATTTATTTTGATGGAATCTGTAACCTTGTTAGAAAATAGAAGAGAGGAAAGAAAGAGTAGAAATCATACCGTTGACTGAAATAATTTATTTATCAAAAGTCTTTCATTTTGTTTACCGACCGATATGATTGAGGATTTGAATTTTCTTGTGAAACTGGAGTCGGTTTCAAAGAATATTCATTTCAAGCGAATTAATTAAAATTCAATAACTTTGGAAGGAAAAAATGACAATTCAACTAACAAGAAAAAAGGCTGGTATTTAATTGGTGGCAGTGTTCCAATTGAGAAAATTTGTCAGCATTATAATTAAGTGTCAAGAGAGGACACAAGTGACACGTGGAATATTTGAGCAACCCTGACTAGGATCACATTAATAATCTAGTGCCAAATATGGTAGACTCTCACTAAATGGAGACATTTCCAAAAAATATAACCGCTTTTTTAGACTTGAAGTTTATTTGACTACCGTGAAAAGCAAGAAGATGGTTTTCTTTGGAAATAAAAAGGGTTTGGTGAATATTCATGGATCATCACTTACGGAAACAAAATGGATATATTATATTGATAAGTTCGAGCATCCATTCTAATTTAACTGTAGTCTATTTGCTTTGAATTACAATTGCAGGAAATAATATAATAATATGTCGTCACAATTGACATTTAATTCAAATTACAAATATGTCATGTAGATTTATTTGGTACTTTTTTAAATTAAAGTATATTGTGATTTATTTAGATGCTCCATCCCTGCTGGTGAGGTGTCAAAGATGCAAGAGCTTCTTCCACCCGAGCTGCAGATCAGTCTGGAGATCTCGATCACCGAGCTGTTCACGTAGCCCGCTGGCTTCTGATCCTCAGCGAACTGAACACAACCATTGTCCCGAATGCGGCGAAGAGATTCACGATCCCCTCACTGCAACCGTGCCTTCCGCCACCAGCCGATATACCAATGCTGAAAGAGATGATTTAGTCAAAGGTAAAATTAATATTTCATGCAAAATGACATTTTTCTTTCCGACTCTTTGAATTCAATAATTCCTGTATGGGACCTACTTCAATATTGTCTTACAAATAATAAAATTTATGTGGGCTACGTTTATATTTCAAACATTTGAATTTTTAATGTTTACATAGGCTTTGTCATTTTGTCACAACCCAGATTTTACCTTTCTGCATCTGTAAGCTTTCAAGGATAGAGATGAATTTAAATTCTAGAAAACTATTTTAAAACTACAGGTAGTCCTCAATTTGCGATGTTTCTGCTTTCAACAATTCGCACTTACAACCAAAAATATAGAAAACATTCTTATTTTAAATTATTGCATTACGGGGTGTCATTCATTGACTGATGCATATGGGAAGAAAATGACCCAATGATGTGAAGAATAGATGATGCAATACTTTCAGTCAGTCAATTGAATTTGAATATTTATTTATATAAAAAGACTTACATTTAATTTGAATTAATAAGTTTTGCCTATAACGTTCGGTAAATGGATTACGAGTCGTAATCCATTTATTTATTTACGACCAAGGTTCAGGAACATATCTCGGTCGTGAGCCGTGAGCAACCTGTAATTTGTTGCAAGAGTTGATAAGATTTATTACTAACAGATATCTAGTAGAAAACTTTTTATGGTAAATAATAAACATACAATGGGTGGCATCCGAGAATCTGGTAACTGTATATTTAGTTTTCTATTTATATTGTATACTATAATTTTCTATTTATATGTTAAGAGTACATTATTCTTTCATCTTACAGAAAAGATAATGCAGAAAAAACTTCTTCAAGAACGCAACCGGCAGTTGACTACCGAGCTTAGCAAATTGGAAGCGAGGACTGATACTCTAAAAGAAAATATGGACCTACATAGTGCTGAAAAGAAACATTTGTTATCAAAACAGATAGAGACCCAGAAGAATTTGCAGAAGCTTCTCGACTTTGTCGGTCAATTTAAAGAGACTTCGATTAGTGTCCGATCGATTTCCGTGACCGATAAAGATTCATCGAGGAGTGAAGATGAAGACTATCTTAATTGAAGACTTTACTTATAGATACTATATGTATGTCGTCACTGTTATAGCTCAATCTTGTACCTAGTTTTGGCCACTTTTTTGCATGACTCGTTCAAATCATGATAACTAAACTACTCTTTTTATTGAGCTACATTCACTATGAAATATGCTGTCTAATCAACAATCAATGCTCTGTTGAAATATGTAATGAATATCATTCATAAATGGTTATTTTTGCTATTTTTAAAACATGATTATATTGATACAAAATTGAATCATAACGGAGAAGACATGAAGTTGTATTGTATTGTTAAATTGTTAGCCGTAGACCATTTATGATACTCAAACATTGTCATCATGATGGCGATATTTGGTGGAATTTAAACTGTTAAAATGACTGATATCTTTAATTTATGTATTTCAGAATTAGGAAAAAAATATGTTACTTTGTTTTTAATATCGAATTTTGAGTAATATCCAAGATTTTTTCACCAAAGTCTAAACGAAGTATTGTTACATAAAGCTTATTCAAAAGAAGTTAAATAATTTGAATGGAATGAGGTATCTTCCAGTAAACCTCATGGCTGGTTTGTTAATTATCTGACGAAAGAAATTGTAGCATAATGCAGTTATGTTATTTAAGTCAGTTGTTAAACACCCTGTTATCTATGACTGTATTTACTGTCTTTCCTCTATTATAAGACATATCCTTATTTTAAATACCAATAATAAGAACATCATGAAAACTTTATTATAACAAACGAAGTTATAAAATGACAGTCAAAAGCATTTAAAGAAGGCATATTACTTTTGTACCTCTTTTTATGTCCACCATCAAAGTTTGAGACTTCTTGAGATGCAGTGTCTGATTATTTTGAAACATATATAAACTTAGAGTCATTGTTACATCTTACTATCAAATATCGTCAGCTGTGTCATCGAAGACATAAGTGATGCAGCATTTCTTAAAACAGTATTCCACGTTCTATTTTCTGCAAGTATTTCTTCCGAGAAATTGAAATTCTTCTTGTCAATATCTACTTCCAAGGATCATCATGACTGCTGCATTTTTGACAGCAATTATAAATTACCATTGATTAAAAGGCGCACCCCAAACATAGACATGATAAAATGTCCATCTCATAATCGAGGAAATACAGTATTTTATTCTCGATAAATGTTTTTACACCTTTAAAATAATTTTAGATTTTGTAGAAATAAATTGTACAAATAAATCAGTTATTCAAATATATAAAAATAATTTTCTTTTATGTTACTAGAAAATACATAATTCTTTGTAAACTGTGTTTGGGTTTTTTTCTTGCAATATTAAATAACTATTTTTACTTTGAGCTGTAAGATAATTGATTGAATCAGTATCCTATCACTATTACTGTGGTACTTTCCTGATAGCTGGTATCTCGAAATTGAGAGGCCCAGTTTATGGACGAAACAATTTCTTAAAAAACGCCCTGCTTCCCTTGCTTCCCCTCAACCAAAATTTTTGTACTTTTACATAAACAACCTTTTCAATTTCGTACTGCACGCTAATAGATACCTTATTATACATCACATTCGACATTAATTTCACTTTCATCGATTTTCACATGTCAGCCCTGCCTGCCAATTATCATGTCAGTTAACGAAACTTGCCCCACACAAACTTCTCGTATAAGGTTGTCAGTTTCCAGACAACTGTCGTATGTTTGTTAAAGGAATAATGCTTCTCAAAGAAAGATATGGAAGTCATCTCTTCTGATCAACAGAAAATAAAATGTACTACTCTTTCTAGAGGAATCCTTGAACCCTCTAGCCCCGTATTTATATGATTCCCAACATGAATCGTCTTTTCCTTTTATTAAACATCCATTGAGGGCTTTGGGTATATGACGTCATAGTTTGACCACTATCACAACTCATTTCCATCAGAATGATCCTGTGTGTTAGTAAAAACAAAATAGACCGTTTTTTGTCATTAACCTCACAAAAAGCGTATCGTTTTGAAATGATGAAATAAATATTGTGATGCTTGACTTTTTGCCATGTTTGTGTTAAACATGTCATTAAAACAATTTGATTAAATAAAAATCGGTAGGTAGTTCTTCACTAGTATCGAGATTAGTGTTTTAGATACATATTAAAACAAATACATTGATGATCAAAAAACATGTGTTTTGAGAGTTTCTGCCTGAACGCCCACGAACAGTGTTTAAAAGTACCATTTTTATTACTGCATGATGCTAGGTATTTCTGAATAAAGGTGTTATATATTTCAATATGTAGTAATTATGTGTTAAAATATTGCTATAAATATATATATTTTAAGTGAACTTTACACAATCATTCAGAATGACAGTCCTGAGCATGGCATATAGGAACCCCACTCTTATCAATCAGACTGACATTCTAACGGTTCAGTTTAAAACAAGCTGTCATTAAGTTTATTGGTTATGATATGAGTAATATAGAAAACAAGGAGAGAAACTGTCATTTGATTGATAAGATTAGTGTTCCTATTTGCCACGCTCAGGACTGTCATTTCGAATGATTGTGGAATATCGCTTTACATCCTATGAATTTCGAGGTATTTTTTTTTAAAAACCATGATAAGTTATGAAGTCTTCCTACGGTGCTGTTATCTATGTAATATTGTCTTCACTTTCAATACTGCCACATAGAAAAAAAATCGTGTTATGTATAAAAATTATGCATGTGTTTCAGTCATTTATCATATATTTTCATTCATTTAATTTGTCACATTATTGTTGATTTGCTTGAGTTATCATTTTGTAGTTTTATTTGTTTGATTACTTATTAGTTTTTAAATAATTTATTCTAACACGTAACTTCAATGAAATAGATTATTGTTCCCAATAGAATCGCCAACATTAGTTCACTTTTAAATTCTTAGTGACTTAAGTAAAAGTTCCAACATCAAATTAAATTCTTGCTCTACATTTTACATTTACGATTATATTTTTATAAAATATTATAATGTACAAAAAATATTTTTTTACTGGATTAAAAATCATAGGTACCTTATTACGAAATAAAAATGAAATGTAAACTCGAAATTGATTAGTTATCTAGAATAAATAATTGATAAATATGTTATAAAAAATGTAATCAGCTAATATTAATAATATTTTTGAGATAATTACTTTTGATGAGTTTCTTTATTGTTATTTTTGTCTCATAACTTTGTACCTTACCTTATTTTGAATATTGATATTGATCTGTCTGTAGGGAAATAAAACACAATGTGGCCTTTGTAGGAAATTATGTTCTGATAATGTTTTAAATATACTTCTTCAGTAAAGAAATTCGTTAACTGAAACATACGATTTGCATGACTTGTTAAAATAAAGTTGGTATAAATAATTATTGTTTTTTATTTGTTGTAGAACCACATTATTATTTTGAACCATATCCATTGCCAGCATATGGACTCTCAATGGAGAGAGCATCTCAACAGAAGTGGTTGAAACTTCTTTTTTTTGGAGAGAGTAAGGGTATAAGGATAGGTCTAGGACAGGATTAGTATTAGAAAACGCTCTCGCTATACCCTATTATGGAATCAAATGGGTTAGAATGCAAACATCTATCCCTTTAAACACAAGTTCATTTATTGCTTTATAAAAGTGTTGTTACTGGTATTCAAACCCATGGAAATTTTAGCTGAAGATCACTTTGTTCAATTCAATAATGTGTTTATAATGATTCAGTAGCTTTATTTGCATCAATTCATCATTAAGATGATGATTAAAAATGATAATAAAATCAACATTAAAGTAATTGACGCTATTACAACTTCATTACTCTTAAGTATACTGTGATTTTTTTTTTGACATTTGTAATATATATCACATTATTTTTTATATATGCATTGATTCAGGTTTTATTTTTGTTTTCATTGTCATATAAATGGTAATTTGTGAATGATAATTATTGGTCAGTCAACAAATTATGCACTGGAAAGGTATTAATAACCATTTCGGCGATTGGTAGTTTTATACGGGATATATATTTCAACCACACAAAAGTCATGGTCAGAAATAAATTTTTTGAAAAAAATGTACGATTCCCACAGATATTTATTTTTTACACAATTTGATAACCAGTGATGTTTGATATAATTTATTGTCACATTAGGTCTATCGTATTTTTTTAAATGGTTATTGAGTAGGCACCACCCTTTTGAATTCATGGAAATTTGTCACTGAAATTGTGTACCAGGAATTCAATTTCAATGTAAAAATTGGTGGTGATATATAGTATTTCAAAAAAAAATATGATAGAATGATATTTCTACAGATTCAGAATATTATTTCATTGAAAACTGATTACAGATCAGTCTATTCACCAGTCCCCTCCCTTAAATTGAGTTTAAAGTTTTGAAATAACTCATTTCCATCTATTGAGCCACTACATAGCTTAGTAGCACACATGCTTTCAAACAGAAATCCATACATCAATTGAAAAATCAATTTTTGAATTTCTGTATTGGGACTCAAACCGGTGAGCATCGCAACTGAAGCCGACGACGTTCAATACTTAATGGTATGCTTAATATAATAATAACTACTGAAGTGCCTTGTGATAATTGTTAATTTTTTGATGAGGTCTTTAGTATGGAATGAGCTTGTTAACACATGTACTAATTTAATAACATTAATAAACGTATGAATTTATTAAAAACATCCAATTATTTTATTGCCAATAGCTCAACTCTTGAAAATAGGTCCCGTTTTCAATAATTCTTATAATCTACACAATTGCATTTATAGAATCAATATAATATTTTACCTAACTTGAAAAATATGTGACATTGCCAAAAGAAATGAAAACATTTTCAAATTTTATCTTCTTCGTGGTATTATAAGCAGTGCTATATCATTGTTGTTCTGGAAGAAGACACTAACTGAAAAATACTAGTTTTGAGTAACTGTACTTTGAAGTTTGTCAAATGTTTGAAATGCTGTACCTTTTTCATTTTGTTTGTAGAAAACTGTTTTTAAGTGAAAGCATAATTTATAAAAATAAATGTGTTCTTCCATACGGTAGAGTTTGAAATAAGAAACATTTTGGTATAAATAACTCAATATGGCAATTTTTGATTTAGTGTTTTCTTCCAGAACAGCAACGATATTGTCTCTTCTAACATTATTTTGTTTTTTGTTGCCCTTGATAATTGTTGTTCTTTTGTCTTTATTCCGAGTTTCCCGATTATTAATGTGTCATACACAAAATCATCTGTAGATTATAGACATTCTCTCGCATGATGATTGAATGGCACTAATGAGTCCAACCATTACACGGCTGCACATGTCAGCATTGGAAAAGCTAATCGAGACTGCAGAATCATTTATAATGCCTTTCTTTATATTGTATTTCTTGAAACAATTGAATGTGCTTTATTTTAATATAAAATAACCAGGTACACAGTGACAAATAACTTATTTTCATAGATTATATTATATCAATTAGCATTCTTCTTTAATATTCACATTAATTTGGCCATTTGCCACTTCTATATCGCCAATTTTCTTAGTTGGCTTGGTATGAGGTAATCGCCCTGAAAAGTTATTCATTTACATAAATATAATCGACGTGTTCTATTAAATAGCTATTTAATGAGAAAATGAAAAAAAATTTCTAAAACCAACCTAATGTGCTCAGTAAAATTTTTTCGAATCCATGAATCGGTGACTCGAACATTACGCTCAATATCAGAGCTAACATAAATGTTTGTATTAAATGGGACAGCGCCAAAAAGAACTGAAAAAAATAGGAATGTTCAAATGTTGTTTAAAAATGTTGAAAACAAATGATTTATTTATTTACTATATTTTAAGAAAATTCGATAAAATTTATAATATTACTTTTTGTGTATCAAATATTACTTTTTGTGGAATATCGCCTTGTTAGTTTTTAAAGAGACTCATAGATTTGAGTGTATTCATTTGCTTTGCCTCAAGATTATTCATCATTTATTTTTTCATCACTAGGCTAAATATTTTTTGACGGCAACATTCACTTAAGACAAAGAAATAATTATGAAGATCTACGAGTCTAATTTTATAATCCGATTTAAATCATTCACAAAGCAAATGATACGTTATCCCTTGAAGCTTGAATTCAATTTGAAAGATTTTTTAAAATCAATATTTTATACTAATTTTAAAACAACTTTACGTAAGCATGTATAATTGTTTACTAGATCAGCGTTCCCCAACCGGTGGCTTGTGGCCCAGTACCAGGCCGCAGAGACGTTCCGCAGGGCCACGAATAGTATGTCAAATTTCAAGAAATTCGCCATGCAAAAACACTAAATATAGGATATTTTCGCCTCCACGCCTACTTGTATTTGTAGTTATTGTTAAATAATAATAATTGGTAGGATGATGCGACACGGTGGTCGCTGATTTTCTCAGAATCGACAGTCATAAATTTTCTCTGGTACACTGGAAATGTTTGCTCTTGCATAGTGAACCCAGATGCAAAACCCTACCTAAATATATTTCCAAGAATTTCGTAGATATATTTGTTAGTTATAATTATGTCCATCTGTCACAATATAGGTTTAAAAAAATGTTACATAAAAAACCATTTTCCATTAGTGGTCCGAGAAAATTTTTCCTTTATTTACCGGTCCGCAAGTGTAAAAAGGTAGGGGAACACTGTACTAGATAATTGTATTTCACATAAATGTGCATTTTTAACAATAATTGTCACATTTGATAGACCTATCAATATATCGAGGTTATACTGACAGAAGGCATTAATTAAGTCATAAAAACAATTCTGAGATAATCGCATTTATAAGCATTATTATTTTTTCAAAGTAAAATTGTTTGTTTTTATAAAGATTTTTTGTATATTGTAAAGAATAATCTTTTTGGCATACAAATCATAAGATTTGGTATCAATGAGTTATAGTTTTATCATGATTTTCGCCAAAATAAAAAAACTAACAATATGACTTGATACAGTTTTTTTCAAAGCCAGTATATCATATGACTTAATGCATTCTACCGGTAAGTAGAGCGTTAAATTGCATACATATTGACATTTTAAACAAAAAATTATCAAAAACTGACTTAATGCATTCTAGCAGAATAATTTCAATATATTATTATATCTAAACTACCATTTACCATTTATATGTTGGTACTTCAATGATATGTAGTTAAGCAGAGAGTTATAGTGTGTGTGTGTGTGTGCTGTGCATTAAAATTCATTTGATACTTGCTCTTCTCATGCACTGAAAGAGAGAATGTGTATGTGTGTGTTAAGGATAGACAGATATAATTATATGTTTGCTTACCAAATTGAAAACACTCAAATGTATAGAGTTTCTTAATGTACCGTATGCATGAAGCTCAATAATTCCATTCACAAGATATGCGCAGTAAGTCAATCGACTAAGTGAAATGAATGGTTTCCATGATAGAAAATCACCTAAAACCCCTAAAATAAGAGTCAAAACACATTAAAAACTCTATCTCCCCCATAGGATATAAGCTGAGAAAATGAGTGAGCATCGATGTAATTCGATGGTGTTTTGGTTAATTGATGTAACAATCAAAAAATACGAAAATGAGTTAATGATTGGATCTCATTTTAAAGACAACAGAGCAGGTCTCGGCTGTAAATTAGAAAAATAAATTGATCACTTTGTGGAAGGGAAACATAATTTTACATTGGTTTTTGCTTTACAAATTCTGACTTGGCCACTTGATGTTAGCCACTATTATATTGACACTCTTCACATATAATCCCGTATCTGAAAACATGAGAATTTACAGCAGTGCATTTAAAAGACTCACCATATTATAGTGTTTTAGATAAAAACATTTTTACTCTCTCCTGAACAATTTCAATTTTAAAGGTTACATCGATTGGCCAAAGCATCGTCGATATTTTAAATAAATCTCATTATAATAAAAATATTCACCTGCGTTCTGTGTGGCACACGCAATCAGCAACCAGCCAGTTCCCACTGACCAAAACAAACGATGCAATGCTGAATAAATAGCAGCATACAGTGGATTATATAAATAATCAGGTTGATAAAATATTGTTACACTGAATAATGAACTAACAATACCCATTACACTCATTGTCCAACAAATGCACAATGTGGACCTAGTGAATTTATACCTGAAAGAAATATTGAATTTAATACTTTTTAAAAAAAAATATTTACATCTAATTAATATCATAAATAAATTTTGTTATACTCTACCCTGTTGTTTGTATCCTGTATAAAATGTATCCAAATAAAAGACCGATACTGTAGGAAGTGGCTCTCATATGTGTTTTCATGTAAGCCTCTTTGAAGTAAAAATTGGACGCTACATCAATTACTTCTCTGAAACAAATTAACGAAATTTTTCCATATTTTCAAAGAATAGTATGCACTTTATTTTCCCCTGTATATTGACATATCTATGTATATTTGCAGTACCAATCGGTATCAGATCAGTATTGATATAAGGCCCTTTCTTGAAGATAACTATGAGCTTGGCCGTAACATCATCAGTTGGATAAGTAAATGAATAACAAATGTTTCAATCTATATGAGTTCTAATACAGCCAATTCTTTTAACATAAGATGGGGGTCAAAATAACTACACAGTTCGTAAGAATTTTCAGGATACAGGCAAAATAACAAATTTAACATGCGAGTAGAACTCTTTGGAAAGAATGGTTGAAAATAAAGATGCAAGGTTGCTGAAATGAAAATTAGAAACCTAGTATAATCAATTATTGATAAATTGTAATAAATGTGGTGTACACTTGTGCTAAGTTTGGCATGTGTGAGATTTATGAAGCACGCTCGAGAACACTACCTACGTATCTGTATATTTTGTTGTAGTCTACAAGTATTTGAATACATAGAAAGAAAAAAATAGCAGATAACAACAGTTCGTATATCAACACATTGTTCACTGCTGTACAAATATCGGCTGTAGTGATGCACGGATCTTTTGATTACATAGGGCGAGGGTTCCTAAAGTCAGTTGTCGCTAGCGGCCTTTCGAGCTTAAAACTTAAATAATAGTGAATACATTTAAAAAAACAGATTTTTTTAAATTCGTGTAAGTAGTCTTGCCACTTGTCAATGTATATCTGCACTATACTGACCTATATGATGCAATACGCAATTTAAAAAAGAACATTTTTCATGTATTTCATGTCATTTGTATGGGCATCGCTAACAAAATATACTTTATATTGTCATGCTTTGCATCATTTTGTTTTTATTGTTCTGTCTACTCTCCGTAAATTCATTTGCGATATTCATGAAGTTTGATAGTGATGGCCGAACACTGGGTAACGAAAGGCCGACCACTGGGAGAATTGGCATTTTTTTGTAAACTTCTATTATTTTATGCTTGGTACAATATTAACTATTTTATTTTTAGTTAGTTACATTACTTAATCCCTGTTTAATGGAATAACAGCGAAAAAAATATGTATTTATCATTCATTGACTAAAAATCCCGTTTGAAAGTACACCTATTGCTTAACTGGCCGACCACTGGAGAAATGACCTTATGTGTGTATTTAATAATCTATTTTTGACATAATTTATTAACATCATTTTAATATTTATTTATCTATACCTTGTATGTAAGTACTGTTAGTGGGAAATATTGCATTCAATTTTATCTTATTTTGGCATATTGAAAATATATTATTATAAAAAAAATGCTTAAAGATATTAGCAAAAGAAGAAGGAAACTGTTCATTGAATAGATTCTGAAACTGTGAGTGTGTAAATGTATTTGTTAAAATTGATGTGTGTTACTAAATTCTTGTTATTTTTCAATATATTCGTAGAGTAACTTGATGTATTTTGTACGTATTGCAATAACTTGAGATTTAAAATTGCTTACTTTGGAAATGGTAATAATGTTGGGTCTAAATGATTCCAGAATGTGACAGCAAATGGAATAACTGCTGCAATCAGTGTGCTCAATCCTAAAATACATTCTCCAATACGTCTCCATTTCCACAGAGGGTATATTATAGCTGGAGCCAAAAAGAATAGTTGAGTATCGACTGATAAGTACCAAGATTGAAACATACACTGAAAATAAAAAAAAATTTCAATAAATATTAATATATACTCCAATACCAATTTTAATTGCTTTTGGTTACTTTGTTTCTTAATATTGCAATGATTCATTATTAGTAATAAATTAATGAAGCCTACTTTGATTCATATTAAATTCACATTTTAGATTCCTGAGTAATCAATTGAAAATATAATGATGTAATGGGGAAATGAATTATGATTATATCACTCACCACTTTATCAGTATTTACATAATTGTTGATGTAAAGTATATTAGCCCACCAAGATTCAAGGCAACGTTCTTTTTCAATAGCCATTTTTGAATTCCACAATGGTCCACTACTAAGTTTATTCAGCCATGTGGCGTAAAAAGCTATTACTATAAAATATGAAAATGTCACTCTGAAACAAGAAATGAAATATCATCTATAGAATCATAACTGAAATTTCATACATAATAATTGAACATTCAACAGCTAAAGTACAAATATAGTCAATATTGAATGATTACTATTGTTCCTTACCTTGTATATCTAACAATGTAAATAGGAATCACATTGACTTTTCCTTTTCTTTTATCTAATTCCGAGAGAAGAAGACGACACATCAAAAAAGCACTCAGCAATAAAAATGTGTCGACGAGGAGAGGGCTGTTTAAAAATAATGCATTTTCTACTCTGGAGATCATCTGAAAGAGGAAGATAATATATAGATGATTTTTGATTGTCCCTTCAATAAACAATGAATGCATTGTGAGAAATAGCAAATGAAATATTCCATAATGTAAAAATATGACATTCAATGAAGATTTTTTTGTATCACTGTGGTACCAATTTCAATGCATATTAGGAAATATATACGCGAAAAGGATTTCTCATAACACATAAAAGCTGTATCTAAATGATACGTTCGTGTTGATAATATCTGTATTGTACATACATGTGTATCATCGGTGTGCGGTGGATTTATATCTATCTCTATTAAACAACCTAACTTGTGTATACGCAATTAGCACAGAATATGCGCCTGCATGCCCTTGTATCTCGCTCGCACCCCTTACTTTACATGTGACTGAGCGAAAATGAGAGAAACCTATGACACGGGCCTGATGTGTATATATAATAATATAAATAATTATTTATGGTATGCGCATGCAGATTTTGCTAGGCTTATTTAAAATATAAATAGCGTATATGTAACTTAATGTATCCTTTTCTGCATTTACCATTATTATAAATTAGCATTTTTTAAACTAGCTCAAATTTCTTTAGAGATATTATATATATTTCACCAGTGTAGTCATAATTTTGACAAATACTTTTAAGCAGTTAGGGGTTAGAGGGTGTTATCTTACTGTAACATAATGCGATATATAAATCTGTCTTAAATAAATATCAATTGAATTAATAAAGATTTCAAAATATATTCACGTGCAAGCACAAAAGCAGTTTTTGCCAAGATATACTTAAAGTTAAAATAATTTTGAAAAGTAATGTTTTTGTTTGCAGCACATACCTACCAGGCGTGTGCCGTGGTTTTCTCTCTTTCTCGCTCAATCCCATGTAAAATGCAACAGAGATACAAGGGCATGCGGCCGTATGCTCTTGCATCCTACTGGATGAACAACGGTATGAATCCAAGTGAGATTGTGCGATAGAGATAGAGATAAGTTCACCGCACGCTAATGATACCTACATATTTATGGAAAGAATTTACTTTGGAAACACGAGCAGTTACTTTCTAGGTATTCGCTTTCTGGGTTTATTTTTAAAGGGTTATAAATAATTGGACTTTGTGTTAGATAGTATTAACTTGGTGCACTTGAACCTTTATTTCGATAGTTAGCACTTTGTGTTAGATAGTATTCACTTGGTACCCTTGAACTTTTATTTCGATAGTTTGCACTATGGATTAGATAGTATTAACTTAGTACACTCGAACTTTGATTTTAATGGTTTCCACTTAGTCACGGATTATTTTGACAAAGTGAGTTAAGTTGTAGTAGGTTTTGTTAGGGTTGGTCTGGTCTGGTTTGGTTTGTGTAATGTATTCTAATGCGTGGAGCAAAGACAATATAGGCGGCCAATATAGGGTAGAAGAATAAGTGACATTTCATTACAGCTTCGTGCAACTATCGATTTCATAGTGTGAGTGATATTGAGTGAAAACTATTTTATCTATGTGAAAATATTTTTTCGTGAGTGTAATATATTTATTCAATGTTTAAATATATTTTGTTATGTGGGATCACTTTATTTTTAGTGAAAGAATTTGTTTTTTTGTGGAATGTATTTGTTATAAGTGAAAACTATTTTTATGAAAGTGAATATGATCTAAACAAAAGTGCATTTTATTGTAAGCCTTTTTTAAATGCATTTATTGACAAATTTGAAAATTGATATTGTTAAGTCTCAGTGCCGAGCGTTTGATAATAATGAAAAAATATTTTTTGACGTATGTGTTGATTCATTAAATATGACATTATGTTAACATAAGTAAGTATGGGGTATTATTTACTTCATCATAGAACACTGTATTTGTCACAGGCCCACTCAACACGAACATCAGTAGGTGTCCGCTTAAAATGAAAACCATTGAACAAATTCTAATTCCAGCGATGGCATCGAGTCCCAGCTTGTTTTCTTCCTTTACAGAGAATATCTTTTTCAAATTTCGTGCAATGGAGAAGCATAAAATTAGTGATGCTTTTACATTGACGTTTCTATTTGATTTGTTTTTGTATTTATTTGAAAAATACAAATGATACAATGTACACATAATTAAAAATGCAATAAAACATCCAATCAATGACCTGAAAAGACAAAAAAATTTGCTAAATTATTTTTTATTTTAGCTATAGATGTACCAATTCAACTTGGCCACTAGTGAGGGTGCCACCGTCACGTTAGGAATGTTGCCATACTCAAACAGAACTGAAATTTCAATAAACTACAAAACTGGTATTTTAGCGACGGTTATTAAAAGTAGACAAGATATTTATTTTGCATACAATTGCAATTAGAAAAATTTATTCTAGACTAACAATTCAAGTTCCAAATTCGACGACGGCCAAGTAATGTTGGTAATACTATAGTATTCATTACCCAGCTTTGCACGGGATAGAGAGCGCCAACATTTAGAAGTTGATGATATTTTGGTGCAAGCTAATTTTGAAATATGAAAGATTACATACATTTATATATTATGAAATTTATGTACGCTTTGCAGTTTTTTCTGAAGCATAACTATTTTTGTATTTATTTAACTATTGAGTGAAATAATTACTAAGCTTTTTTACTATCAATGCACGGCCATGTAAAAAAAAATAAAAATAAATACTAAAGTTTTAGGGGCAAACAATATTAACAAAATAATCATAAACACGAGTGGAGATTTTTAATGAAATGAGTTTTTAATGTATGTAATTGCTGTATCGATAGATCTACCAATTTTTCTAGTTGTAATTCTAAAATTTCTTCTTATTTCATTCCCTGTTCAAAATTCAAAAAAAATCCAAACTTAAATTGTCGTTTTGTTACACGATCTCGATCTTCATTTAACACGGTCGACGTGCTCTGAAAAAACAACAGTGTAAAAGAATATTTTACTTTTCCTTATACACCGGCAGACATAAAATAACTTAAATTATACTTAAAACTGTCATACTGATTTTAACAGTTTTTCGTGAATTACTCAAAACATTAAAAACCTTCAGGAACGTATTTAGCGATTCAGCGACTGAAATGTTTAATGCTATAATAATGAAAATAAAATAGCTTACACAAATATGATATCCTTCGTATTGATTACCATCGGTTTATTTGAGTGGCAGAACGTCGGCTCAACCGTCACTTTATTTTTGGCGGACGAAATGGTCAAAATGGTTGTGACGAATTCTTTTATTTGAAGGGAGGAACAAGAATTAGGAACACAAAATGCCCAATGGACATCATCTCTTGGACCAGTCCTCTGAAAATAAAAATTCAATTAATGGTACGATATAATTATTTTTGAATCAATGTTGTAAAGAAAAACTTGAAAAAGAAAATAATAAAGAAAACATCTAAGCGAGCTCTTATAGGAAGACTGCGTAGAATTTTCGAATGTTTCTACATAATAGGCTCAGCCCGCCCAGAGTGGTTTGGGTGTTGCGGAAGGATCTCGACTTGCTGGAGTAACAAGGCAAAGGACGCCACGGACCTCTCCTTACCGATGGCCCTCAGAGCAGTGGAGTGCAGGAAACGAGTGGCGAACAATCTTTGAAGGACACAGAGTTGTGGCGATAAGCGGAGGTCATGAGGCCCTCACCAGTGAGGAAAACGACCGCGAAGAAGACAAACTTAATGATCAATATTACCAATCGATTAAAAATTGGTTTGTATATAAATTGTCAAATTCAGTTATGATCTAAATATTCTAAATAATATCTTTGCAAAGTATTTAATGTTGAAACTTTCTAGAATTGTACCTAAGTCGATAGAATTCACAAAGGTATTATCCACATTATATATAAGGTACTAACTTAGGCTATCTTAGTAAAATATTATATTGTGAGACTCGATTAACATAAAAGCTTGTATAATACAAAATGATGTTTTGATGCTGACAAAATTCTACATAATTCCATAAATTTAGATTCTCCTAACTCGAAACAAAAAAATATCCGGTACTTTGACTCCAATATCAGTAAATGAATCAATTTATTTTGACTAGGCTGACATCTAACAATAAACAGTAAACCAAAGGTGCCACTAGTCACGCAAACCTTTGGCAGACAGATATTTAAATTCAAATTTTCGGTTACAGTGACACATCTTAAGTGAGGGATTTCTTGTTTTTATGTATTAAAAGTAGTTATGGAACATGCTAACAAATCGTTTGACTCTTGTATTGTAAAATTATAAAATGTTAATGTAAAATTAGTTTTTTGTAAATTGTGCATCTGCAGACTAACTCAATCTAAGATTTTTTTATTAGAAATTAAACCATAGTAACTAACGTTAACATATAAATAACGAAGTTATCATTTTTATTTCGTTTTAAAAATGAATTTTCCACAAAGTATTCTACTTCAAACACGAACAAATGTTTTTGTCTAATGCAGGGATCTCAAAACTACGGCCCGCGAGCACCACCAATCCGGCCAGCCATAGTTTTTGCATACAGATAAGTAGTGCCGAAAGCGAAAAAAAAGTCACGAGCAAATGCAACTGATCAACGAACTTTTTCGTTGAAAGGACTTATACACATAAATATGAGTGTATAGATCAGGCAGAAGCTGGATTTCCCCTTGTCGGCTACCGGCTATCTTCACCGCCATGAAATGTCCTTGATAATACCCATAAGTACCAACCGAATTTGCGCGTAAACAGTATATTGTATGATGAGCTAGCTAGGTCTTGGGACTCTTTGGAGGAGTCAGTGTGGCCCTTAGGCTAAAATGTTTGGAGACCGCTGGTCTATTTCTAAATGTGTTTCACTGTATTCTGTAAAATTCTGGCATGGAATGGCATTCATAACTAAAATTATTAGAATTAAAGATATATCAGCTTGTCACCTTTGAAATATTTGTTGAACGGTCACCTTTTTTTTGAAGTTCGATATTGGCAAGACAGTACTGCGCTTCAACTCCTGGAACGTTGGAATCATTTTCAGAATCACCTCTGGCACTGAGGCATTCGTCGAAGTTTCCTAACTGGAAGGTGTCTCCCCAAAGTAAGCCCGTCGGCGACTTGGCGGAAGCGTCATACACTGAAAAAAAATGTAACTAAATTAAAATGAATGACCGATGCCAACCGAAAAACGGTAGGTGTAAGTTTAGTACATCGCATAAAAATGATTAAATCAATATTGGCAGCTCAGAAGTAAAAAAACCGTGTTATTTTCAAAGATAATATTTTACAGTAATAACAGTACAGCATTCATATTTTTAAATACCAACAAGAAAAACATCACGAAAACTTTATTAAAACAAACGAGTTTATAGAAGGATGGAAAAAAAGCTTTTAAAGTAATTACCTATTTGCATATACATAACTAGCATTATCAACTGATCAATCATCATCGGTTAATAATAATAGTCGGTCCTGATAATAATACACATGTGGAAGTAGTACAAGCAAATTGTGTTTTATTTAAAAAAAAAAAAAATTAAACAGAACAGTCAATAATGCGACTGAAGAAGAAGGGAAGAGGGTACTTTAGACTAGGTACTATTTCCCCTATATAACTATGTTTGCATTATTATTATGATTATTATAAATATTATTGTTTTTCTTCAAACATGTCCGTTTTAAATTTGGAGTATATGTATACATAATGCAGCATCACAAGAAAAGTTAGTTTAAGAGAAATGCTTGTTATTCAATCGGTTAACGGTTAACCTTTCTATTTTGGAGAAGGTGAGGAATGTGAAGATTTAACGATGGCGCTAAGAAAGAACAAGCAGTTAAGTTCTAATATGAAAATTATAATCAATGTAATTATTGATTTGAATTGATGGTCAAAAGGTGGTTTTATATGAAATGGTTTATTTTGAATGTAAATGAAACAAACAGTGATCCAGCACTATTTTATTTAGCAGTACAACACCATTGATAGCTAAATTTTAGTGCAATGCGTTTCACTCGGGTAAAATTATTCAGTCCTTAAAATAATATACACGGATGTTTCATCAAACTCGCCTGGGCCATATTTGTGGTAAACATCTGCTGTAAAATTTGATGTAGGGGTATTTACGTATACAAATAAAATACATACAAACAGAACTTAAGTCAGTTGAAAATAATTGCGATGAGCAAAACCGGTTCTGATAGTTTGATATAATTGCGGAAATAGTGTTAAAATGTGGTTAATTTGGATAAATATGTAATACCCTTCCTCCAAGAATTGACAGGTAACACTATACAAGTAATTTATTTTGAATTATCTGTTAAGGTTATTATGTAAAGTTAAGTAACGATATCGAAGCAGACCTATTGAAGACATTGAATTTCCAGTCAATTAAATTTCCTTAACTCTATCAGCTCCGGCCAAAATCAGGTAAAACCAAACCCCGTGCCCGGCCCATTTTTGAAGAAATATCATTTTTCTCAAGCGTTTACTAAAAGTGTTATAACTATAGAAATAGTAGATGAAATCAAATCAAACTTTTTGGTATTGTTTAAAACATTTTAATATTTATTTTTTGTATGGTAAAATTGCCAACTTGCCCTTTGTGAAGAGCCACACGATAATGTTTACACATGTACCGAGTCTCACTCCTTTTCTTGTGCTTTGCACACACCTTGCATGTTCTACAGGGCTTATTTTTTTCTGTTAACGGTATTGGTATCAATTTGACATATCCCCTGACAACTTGTCTTGTAGATAGATCTTGGAAAAGTCTATCTCGGAGTGGAAGCTCGGTGTCACCTCAATATCGTCCCCAAAAGGAGGAGTATTATAGAACTAAAATTCGATTGATATTTTAAGTCGATGAAATCAAAACCTATTTTGGCAATAACACAAATTAAATGACTGTTTTGGAAAGTTGACTATTTTTAAAACCAGGATTACGTTGCAATACGTATCGTTTAACGTCTCAAACAAGACTTTTTTTGATAGGCTGGTTATCATATGAAAACACGGCTCTGGGACTCAATGTGTTCGGACAATCATCCATATTTACAAAAAGAATGAATCACGCACATGTATATATTATACCGAGTCAAAATTAGTTATGACTTGTTCGACGCTTTGAGAAATATTATATTAAAAAGAAGAGGTGAAAATTTATGTTTACTTTAATTCTCATTTAAATTCATCGCACATAACATAACATTCATTAGCACTATTAGTAAGTTCATGCACTGCCTGTCCAACTGAAAAAATGTTCTAAAACAAATATTTTTTTAACAAAATATACGACAGTGGTTTATTTTTATTTCCGTCAAAAATAGTTATCTTTTCGAAGAAAATATGTTTTAGGTATAATGATAAGTATTAAAATAATTGGTTACTAATATATTACAGCCGACTGTATTGAATGATAAATTAATGGATTATTATAGATTGGATCATATTTATTGTGTGTGTTTATTTATCTCTTAACCCGATGAAAACGCTGGACATGTTTACATGTCTAATACTTTATTTCATATATCCGGCCTAACTAGAGGGCTTGTGACGGAAAAACTTGTGGATATATGCTTTAAAAAATAGTTAAAACGTTTAGGTAGAGAAATTACGCAACATATCATGAAAATCCCGAGTAAAACACAAGGAAATATATTTTTGAAAAGAGCTCTCGATATTAGGTCTTTCGAATTTCAGCTTAGAATTGCCGATACGCAGCATTAATCGTCAGCACTATGGACAATATTACACATACTTATGCAGCTACGCTCTTGCATGTGTGCGTGTTGGCGGTGTGTATGAAGACCATTGCCATTTTGTTTGGAAAGTTGTAGATTAAATATTTATCAGCTTCTTCATTTTCTTTGATTTATTTTAGCGAGAATGCTTACTTCTTGATGTATTTGGGATAACTAATATGTGTTTCACATAATTCTTCATTTTTTACTGTTGAAATTATCTATTTTTAGTCATAGTGAGCGCTTTAACAAATCAATTTACTGAAAATAAATTCGTGCGAAAACGGCTCTTAAGGGTTTATTGAAATATATAGATTACAACTCCAAAGATATGCATTTAATTATTGAAAAAACAAATCTACATTAGAAGGGACATCAATTAATTGATATAGATTAATAAAATAGTAAGTTTTTGAATACCATGTCCGCTCTATTGGAGCATATGGACTTCTACAGGAACATCTCAAGTTGTTGTAATTTAGTCGCTCAAACGTTCAAACACTTTTAGGATTTCTTCTTATTTAGTTGCGTGGTCATGGTCAGTTTCACTATGAAAATTGATTTTTCAATGAATTTATGTATTCATGTCCAAAGGTATGTATGTCCAGTGGTGTTGAAAATCCTTCCCGTTCATAGCGAGAACGATTAGGTAGAGACTGTTTTTTTCCTAGGCTTATTTTTCAACTATTCATTTATTTAATAATTATTTCCGTGATTAGGTAAAAAACATTAATATAAAATTAAAATTGATAACAATATTGATATTCCACTGACCGTGGTACAAAGTGTGTCTCGTGTTTCGCCTTTTTGAGAAGCATCTTCAGACGGGTGGCACCATGTATTAAATTTATTTTTGATGGAATTTTCCCGTCCAAACACAAGTTATAAATGTAATTATTACTGTTATGGTTTGTGTTAAACCCTTCCCGGTGCTCAGTAGAAGAAAACATTCAACTCTTCAGTTTCTCGTTCATAAGTTATGTATCACTGAATGTGTACGTTTTAAATAAACAAACTATGATAGATTTAGTTTTCTGCTGTTGGATGCTTTTCAGGCGACACGCGTGTCACACATAGTAAGCCCAACCAAATAATCCGCAAAAACACATTCCTATCATTTTTGGTATTGTTCATTCTCTTCATCGAACAGCTGTCAACAATCACGAAGTACTTGTTTAATTTATACGAAATATTTATGTTGTTAAGATGTCAATAGTTAAGTGTGAAAAAATGGATAATACTTATTCATTAGATACAATAGGCGTAATTGGTAATATTTAGATACGGGTATCCAAATATCGGTATTCCTTGTATTGACTTGTGAGGAGCTGATATTGTGTTTTGTAATCTATTATTTATGGCTTAAAACATTCGCAACGGGGGAAATATGACCAAAATACGCGCAGCGGCGGGGCTGATCTTCAGGAAATCGATAAAAGATCATGGTCTTATTTAAATCAACATAACTTTTACTTTCGCGTGGAAATACTTGTAGAAAATTGACTCAAATCATCAAATCCGCAATCTAAAATAAAATAAAAGTTCAAGTGAATACTATCTAACACAAAGAGCAATTATTTATAACCCTATTTTAAAGTTGTTTATACATTTTTTTTAAAATTTAAAAAAGTAAAATAAGTTGTGCTTATAGTGAATAAAAGTGAATTTGAAAATGTCGATAATTTTTAATCATTTTTCGCCTTGTATCAAAATTTACCGCACGCCACTGACTGGTATTCTGCGGTCGACACCCTGGCCACACATGTTTTAATGCAATAAATGTATTAAAAAAACACATATTAAGATAAGCATTATGATGGAGCAATCTCAAAAACAATAAACATGATTTATTGCAGTTGATTAAGAAACAAAATCATAAAATAATTATAGGGTACGTAATACGTTTGCTATTATAGTGTGCGCTTTGAAAATGATGTTTTTATTAAATGTCTTGGGAAATCTTTGGCATTCAAAACTCATATCCTTTTTTATTACATGGTTGCCAGTGAGTTTAGTGAAGCGGGTATTTATGAGTTACGAAAGTAATCAATAAAAAATCTTACATATGTTCTTATATTAAGAGCTAGGGCAGAAGTTTCAAACATTTCTATCCAAAAGTCTCGCTGACTGTTACACTAAGTTGGACGAAACAAAACCTATTACACCATACCAACACGAAGAAACTTTTCTCAAACAAAACGATGAAATTAATCTACTCATCTGGACGTCTACATATTTATCCAAGATATCTAATGTGCATCTCTCTGTGATAATCAGCACTAGTAAACTTGGTCCACAAACACAGCTACCTAAATTGCATTGCATTTTATATGATATATGGGTTTTTGAATGTCGGTGATTGTGTTTACTACTAGTAAAGAAAAGCCCTGCTAGTGCCCAAGTGGTCATCGTCGTCGGCTTCGGTCGTGGTGCTTACGGGATCGAGTCCCACTGACATCACAGACATCCATGTCTTCGAACACAAATTCATAAATAAATTCATGAAAATGTCCGTATTGAGATTCAAGTCCGTGAGCAACGTAACCTAAGCCAACGACATTTACATTTGAACGCATTTATTGAATTGACACTAGGGCATCCAAACCCGGATACTTTTTGTGATCTCGGGATTTCTGGATTCGTAATTTATCAATCCCGGGATTGGTCACTAAGAGTGAATATATCATTTTGTATTGTTTTTTGGGCGTAGGAATGATTTTTTATTTGGATTATTGAGATTTTGTATACTTCCATGTATTTTGTAACTAACGACCAGGGTTTCGCCTTTCGGAATCTTCAGGCATTCGAGCACACGAATGGACTCGAACTGACAGACAGTAAACAGTGACTAACGTTTATATAGAAGATACAAATACGACGAATATTATTTACGAGGTAAGATATTATACGTCTGAGAGCCACACTGATACCTGAGTTAAAATTTCGAGAATCGTCTTAATCCTTTTTTGTAAACACCACATTAACAGAGTAGCGAATTGCCGCTTTCCAACTTCTTTTGGAATTACCAGTGATTTTACAATTATAATAGTATTGTGGGTTTCGACGGGATGCAATTCGACGAAAGGGTAAATATATACAATCATTCCACGTTTAGTGACATCTGTTAGGTGTTTCAACGTATAGGATATAATAACGGAGAATTAGGAAGGTTCAACTGCTCATTCAGAATTGGCAAGGAATTTAACTGGGCTCTATTGATTTCCAAAATTTCTTGATAAAATAATTTATGATCCCCCATGTTTTTATGCAACAGCTTAACCCCATCATCCGCATTAAAGTATGGTTATTGGGAATCACACAATATTTTTTTATTTATTGAGAAGATTTTATTTATCAATGAAGTTGATTGTTTTAATGCAAAATAAAAACAATAAAATACATTGTTGTCAAAATTATTTGTTCCTGTCTACGGAAATTTCGAAAAATGAGATTGACGGAGACCACAATACATAAATATGTATTAATTATGTAGGTGCTATAAAAAAGTATGCACATAAACAAACTGATGTAGTTAATCAGGAAGTATTTAATTGCAAATACGATTTTTTTTATACCGAATCTATATTTAGACAATCCCAGGATTACGGGATAGATTTATTGAGCGGGATTCCGGGATTTCGGCATTGGAAGCTCTAATTGACACACAAATAATAAATTTGAATATCAAAAAATAATCGTTTCAGATATAATGTTTTTTCGTGTCAAAACGACGACCATAAAGTATTTTTCACAATTATTTTTGAAATGTTTTTACTTCTTTACGCAAACACGTGATTCATAAAATAACGATCAATGAGGCATAGTTAAGCTAGGAAAATGAGTTTTCTTAAATTCAGGGACACAAATGCATCAGGTTATTTGCAACACCTACACAGAGACCGGTTTTTATACCTACTGGCCTCCGAATAACTAATATTGATTACATGATCTTAAGTAAAACCATACGTAGATTGTTAACAATATCTTAATATATTGTGCTGAATGTAAACGTGGTAAATACTAATGGGCGATAAGCGATAAGTAATTGCATTTCCTGATTAAAAATAATATACGAGCGATCATGATACATAATCTGTCAGCTGACGAGATTGCATGTTGACACAAGGAGTGTCAAGTAAATAAATATTATATTCAACCCTTAATTTAGTGCCTATATTTTATGTATATATTTTCGAATCTCAAATCATAATACAAAACCACATTAACTTTAACTGTCAAATCTTGGTGGATGAATATAGCATTTAATTGTGCTTAATCTGTAACTTTATGGTATTTATAAGAATCAATAGAAAACCTAAACCTATTTCTCCAAGAGTTACTGAAAAAAAAATTGGTTTTGTCAGAACGAAGAAGAAGGAAATGCTTGAGAAAGTTTGAAGGTTTCGAGCGTCAGAAAGAAAAACTATGGTTACCGTCAATATATTACGTTAATTTTTTTTTCATTGCAAATCTTTTGCTGGCGTTTATAATACAGGTTTTTATTTGTGCGATAATATTATAATTATGGTAATTTATACTTGTTATCTGGCATATGTCCATTATAAAATACTCAACAAAAAAAAGTTATTTTTACTATTTCTATATTTATTATATTATACTAATCTGCATTGTAAGTAATTTAAGCAAGGTAACAAAGGTTAATAAAAAAATATATGATGAGCACAAGCCTACTATTTTAATTTTTTTCCCTTTGAATATATAATTATATCTCTATCAATTTAGTTTGTGCGCGTAATATTTAAGGACCTTTCACAAATCAACTTTTTTTAGGGAGCTTTTAGTACGTAAAGATGTAGTCAACAATTTTTGGTGATTATATTCTGTTAAAATTTATTAAACGAAAAGTTCGTAATATCATTAAAAGTCTGTATATCCTTCATTATTTTCGATGTATTCAGCGATAACTTTCTGAAAATTCAATTTTGATGTAAAATAAAAATTTGTTATTCCACCGATTGTGTCACACTTCACACTTAGTAACTTATTCAGTGTAATAAAAAAGTCATTAATTTTAATTTAATAATATTCATATGTATTTTTATTATTTTATAAAATTACTGAAAAACCTGAAAGATCTAACGTAAATTGGGGGGTGTTGTGTGGAATAACAGGACCACTTTTACAGCTTGTAAAATAGTTTTTATGTTACAGATCATCATTGGTAGACACGTTTTAAAAGAAAATGTGTCTCTCATATTAGGCATACGAAAGTTTTACTAGATACTGTTACTATTTTAATCATGGGTCACTCTTTATACCTTTTGCACATAGTCGCATATCTTATTTTGTATTTATTAGCATTATAGACAGTTTTCATTGCCAAACAACTTTGTCTTTAACATTTAACTGTAACTTTTAATTTTAACTTTTTGACGAGTAAAAAATCGTGTTTAATGTAGTTATATTTTGTACGATAAAAAGTGAAGGTGTTAAAGCGCTTGATAAAATAATACATGCTGATTGAATTTATTATGATACCTTAAATTGAATGAGAAATACTATTGTTGTTAAATTGACTTAGCGAAACCGAATGTCAAGTATATAATTACAAGTATAATAATTTTTAACAATGAATCGTCAATGTAGTTCTAATAAAGAGTACCTACAATGAATATTATACATTTCTTTTCGTGTAAAAATTTAATATTGGTGTAAAATAATGTTTAATATTAACAGAGAAAAATAAAATTCTTTTATTCCATAATTAATTTAGTATTATGTTGTCAGAATGGAATATATCGAGAGTATACTGACGTCGTTGGATACGGTTGGGGAGGTTCAATTCCCGATGCGGAGAGTTTCATAAATTGGATTTCTGTTCGTAGTCATGCATGTTTGTGATGTCTAAAACTCCTCCCTCCCACCCATCCTCAAAAATAGGACGTAGCGAGAGAGATCGCAAACCACTAGTCCTATCCTAGCCCTATCCTTCTATCCCTATTCTCTTCGAAAAAAGAGAGGTTGAGTAACTGAGTAGCATTTCTCATAGAAAACTTCTGTTGAGATACATCCATTGGGAGGCTATATGCTCCAAGCTGGGATTTTTTATTATATATAATATTACATATTATATATTATAGAATAACCATTTTGGCATACAATTCATAAGATTTGGTATCGATGAGTTATTATAGTTGTATCATGCCTTTTGTCACAATAAAAAAATAGTAATATTATCTAATACTGTTTATTTTCAAAGACGTTATATTCTATGACTTAATGCGTTATACCAGTACATGCAGTGTTAAATTGCGTACATTTTGACATTTAAAACAAAAAGTCATCAAAAACTGACTTGATGCGTTTTGCAGTATACCCATAACATCGGTGTAAGAATTAATTTAATTTGCTTTATATTACGACTGACTTATTTTTGTTTGCAAAATTGTGCACGTGTGGGAATGACGACTTATTTGCGAGGAATGAATACTGATGATTAAATTAAATAGTTTATTCTCGGCATGGCAAATTTAATGTAAGCGGCAATATATTTAAACAGGTGACAATTACCTAATGACCGTGCAAGGCTATTATCACTGTCCAGTAATCAACATAAACCTATATACAGTAAACTATTAGTTATACTGGTTTACTCAGAAAAGGTGTGATTATTGCGTCTTGCGTTAGTTAATTATAAAATATTACTCTTTCAACATGAAGAACCCTGGGAAATAGGACAGCGAAGAGTGTCGTATAATTAATTCGAATTGCTTCAACAACTCCGATAGATTCATTGTCTCGTTATCAAATGTTTAGTCATTTCAGTTGGGAAAAATATAGAGACATAGTTTTTATTAGTAATATTATGCCTGAGAAAAAATCCTGAGATCATCTTACACTTAAGATTTAGTAGCAGGTACCAGTATAAAGCTTACGGCGAAAAAGATCAATAGTTTGTTTTCTTCTTTTTGGAGCATATGGCCACCATGCGGTGCATCCGGTATTCTCTATCACCCGCTAATCACTTTGCTTCCTCCCACGACAAACCAGCATTTTTCAGAACAACCGAGGACGTCTTATGGATAGTACCTGACGTTCGTCCAGCTTACTGGAACCCCGCTGGTCGAAAGAAAAGGCGAACAGGTTTCCAGAGGCATCCGCAGCACGTGCCATAGCCATTAACAACGTCTCTCCAAGATCAGAATGATGTAACAGGGCGCCGCCTGGTCTGTTTCCTATCTGCACAGTTTCTCACGAAATTAAACCACCTCGACCCCAATATTCGACGCAAGTATCTACAGGTTTTCTTTAGAAACAAAAACAAACGAACGTAGCAGTTTTATAAAAAAAGCATAAAATAACTGCTTATACCGTGTCTCACGTGGACGAATTATTTACGAGCGTGAGGCGGCGCGGTGAAACTCAAAAATGTCAATCGTTATCCGCCAATGGGTGTGTCCTACATGAGAAGTGACGAAAACATGAGGCTCGCCGCTTCAACGGCGCGATCAGTTAATTTAATATTTTCACGCAAAGTGTGTCAACATGTCAGAAGTAGAAATTTTGGCATACAAAATCGTCCCATACTGTGGGACAAAAGAAATAAAATGTATCATAATCGTCTGTTGTCTCACGGTAGTTACCGAAATACATGGTTCTGTAAGTAAGCGCACAATAGCTTTTATTATTTGATTTACATTTCGTTGTACAGCATTCTGTTGAAAAAATGATTTAAAATTTTCCCCCACTTGCGCGGCTGCTCGTGATGAAGCATTATATCTCCTCCATATATGTGTTGTTCTTGTCTTACTTCGGTATGCTTCCTGTGAAGATGTAACGTCTGCTTCAGTTATTGATTCAAGATCACGTATAATATTGTGTAGTAAAGTGATTGTTTTCACAATATGTACAGCATTTTCTACATTAGTTTCAACAGCTTTAAGCAAAATTCTGAATTTCGACGTTATAGAGCCAATATATATATATTGTAAAAATTTTGTATTTGAGGTACGAGTTTTCAAATTAAAAAAAACCCTTGCGTCCGTTCATTATGAGTATACGCCACTGACTGTTTATCATCTGGTGAGTAGCGGCGCGGAACCAGACGATGGACACGGAGGATTCGGTCGCCGCTTCGCATCTTTTCGTCATATACCGATTCAAATCGCGTCGCCTCGCGCTTGCAAAGGCTTTGTCCACCTAAGACGTTAAGTGTTAAAAAAATATGTTACGAAATAAACACTGATCAGGTATAATAATTTTTTAACGAAATATAAAATTGAAATCACGGAAAAATTTACTCAACGTATAACAAAAAATAATATTTTTTTTGGTTTATTCATGACAAAAAAAAATTATAAAACAATACATACAATTATATTTATTAAGTAAATGAATATTTGTTGGTAGCACAAAAAACATAATTTCAGAAAAAGAAAACGTAGATACTGTAATAATATAGAATTTAAGCTAGCCCGTGTACTGGTATCACTTGATATGTAGATTTATGCGGTACAATACGAACTAAGTAAATTTGTGAAGTATCAAGGCTTATTTAATATATGATTTGTGTCCATTATTTACAATAGTAAACATATATATTTATTTAATAAATATAATAATGCACTAGTTCCTTTTGATGTCGGATATTTAGGAATTTATTTGTTATTAAACAAATTTGAAACACGAAGAATTTTGCATTTTATGTAAATAATGGGTATAAGTGATTGTATTACCGGTTTGCCGAGGCCTTGTTTACTATCGGTAATTGATGATTTACTACAATAAATACATTTTGAGCATAATTGAAAGAAGAGAAAAATATTTGATGGCTTGTTGATAAACTGATGTTGAATCAAAGTGAACTTTTTCATCAGTAGAGAAAAACCTAAAACAAATTCGGATTATTTCATCTTACGTATAATCTTTTTTATCGGATTTATTAAAATGCTGTAATTTTTAGATGTTTTAAATACATTAAAAAATGTTGTCCATGAAGTGTTGATACTTCAACACTTATTTATAATAAGTTACACAGCATCGCGTAACAAAGTATTTTAAAAATATTAATAACACAGCACACGAAGTAAATATACACATCTTTTTTTTTTCCATGTCCGCTCCCAATGTGGAGCATATGGTCTCCTAATGGAGGTATCTTGACAGAATTTTTTCTACGAGAACTCCTTGTCACTCAGTTGTTCAACCTCTCTTTTCTTTTTCGAAGAGAAAGGGCTATGAAAGGACTAGTGGTTAGCTAATCGCTCTCGTTACGCCCCGTGAGGATGGGATTGGTGGAACGGAGGACTCAGACTACGAACAGAAATCCATAAATCGATTGAATGATCAATCTATGAAAACCGTCCGCACCGGGAATTGAACCCGAGACATCCGTAACCGTAGCCAGCGACGAAACCAACGGCGCCACGGACGCCGACGAAATATACACATCTTCCATGTGGTAAAGTTAGGCTACAAAAAGAAAAAAATATTTTGCTTTTCTATAAAAGACAGGTTTTAGAAGATAGAAGTGTTGTTACTTTGTTATTATTAAGATATGTAAGAAAACAATTATAATAATAGTGTTCAAACAGGAAGCCATCATATAAAAATAATTTATAAACTGCTTGAATCGTAAATACATGACACGACGTCAAGTCATGACTATAGTATAACATGTGGGTATAAATAGAAAAACGTAAAATCAGATAATTAAATTTTCATGTAAATTTATAAAACTATTATTGAAAAAATTCCTGTGTGGATTAAGTGGTGAACAAAGTGACTAAATAAATATTGATTTTTTGGTTGGTTTTTTTTTGCAAGAAAAACATATACATTTTATTAAAATCACATTTCAATTTGCAAAAACGTTTGTCATTGCTATATTATGAAATTATGAGATTAAAATGAAGTACAGAATTAACGTACCTTATGTTTGTGTCCTTTTGAAAATAAATTTAACATTTTTTACCGAACGAATTTTTTTAAGATCATTTTATTTCCAAAGTATTTTTTTTATTTTTCTTTGATTAATAAATAAGCTTTTATATCTCACCTGAACTAAATGAAAGCATAATCACGCTAACTCGATTTATTTGTTTGTTTAAAAAAAAAATACCAACTAGTTTCTGAAAATCGATTATGAATTTTGCAGATGGAAGTTTGCTACTCGTTCACAATAATATTCATAAGGTAATGTTTGCAGAAAGGTATTATGATTAACTTATGTGTATTTGTATAATATTTATAATGAAAA
Source organism: Himalopsyche phryganea (assembly GCA_022494535.1). Lineage (NCBI taxonomy): Eukaryota > Metazoa > Arthropoda > Insecta > Trichoptera > Rhyacophilidae > Himalopsyche > Himalopsyche phryganea. The sequence continues at coordinate 3,009,864 of JAGVSL010000010.1, read as the reverse complement.
TAACCTACGTATTACATCGTTGAAGAGCTAAAAGATTCTGAGTGAGATTTGGGTGAAAAATTTCACTTGCCCTCCTTTGTCCACTACTGCTATCCCATCCGTTAATTTTATACGGCAGTATCCATTGCCGCAACAAACGTTAATCGTATCTACAGTTATTCCCCCTTGATTGAGGGTGTCTTAAGAGTATCTGCCGAAGACTTGGTGGCGTGGACTTATTTAAGTATGCAGAAAATCCGCAGAAGAAAAGCTGATATCACTTAAGATATACTCGCTATCCGCATAGCGTCACAAATTTTTTAAAGGCCCGGTAATTTGCCTTATTTGCCACCAAGTCAGCGTGGCTGATCGGTTGGATCGCAGCAAGACCATACCTTGTGGTCATCAAGATTCAACTAAAATATTGCATACAAAAATTATGCATTATGTATTTGGTACATCACAATAAAACATATTGATCTAAACTGGACACTGAAACTTCACAGAGGAAAAAAATGAAATGAAAATCGTAATTGAAGACCATTACCGAAAACAATATATCTTTTCGATTTCGCCCAACTGAGCAGTTAAGAATAACTTACGCATTTTAGATCGTCAAATATCGATTACACATTTTTTATGTTGTGTGTACAGCGGAGCGCATACGTTCGCATTGCGAGGGAGGATCAGAGGCAGGAGGGTCAGAGATTAATTAATTAATAACCTTTGTTAAAATATCAAATACTTCTGTACAAAGAAGCACAACATCAAGAGCACAAGATCAAAATTGAATATTCGTACCAATGTAAAACTACATTAATATAAACATTTTTCATTTTATTTTTGTTGGTGTTTTATATCATTTTATTATACACAAATTAGTAGGCATATAAGAGTTAAGCTAGGTTGATATGTTTCCATCATAAAAATTATTATATTATAGTATACGAAATAGAGATTTTCAATAAAAATTTACTACGTTTGGTCACGTATTTATATAATATATGTAAAAATCTAGCATAACCTGAACGTTAGGTAAGGTTGTTATGTTTCCATCATAAAGATTATTAAATCATAGTGTGTGAAGTAGAGGTTTTAATTTAAAAATGTTAAATATTTTACAAAATATGGTCACGTATTTATATAATATATATGTACAAACCCAGAATTCATAAGGGAAAGGTATTTATAGTATACAGGTAAAAAATTGGAGTCGACTTGGCGGACTCCCGTTACAGTAAGGTAATAAAATCAAACTTACTTTTCAAAGCCCACGGTTTTCCAGTAAACAGCCCTTCGATAAACTGTAAACTTTGATTTTTACACAAAGAGTTTTCCATTGTTTCCACATATTTCTTAAACGAACCAATATCACTAGATAATACCACAGATATTCCGTAACTTCTAGGGATATCTTCTTCTCCTTCCTTGCCATTATAATTTCTTATTGAGAGTTGATTCGTATTTTTTGGAACGCGATAAATATTGTCATTAGAAATTATGCGAGATGCCTTCTTTTCTAAAGGGTTTTGAGTTAAAGAGAGTAAACTAGTTTTCTTTTTTCCGTTCACATAAACATGACTAGGATCTATATATTCACTAAATAAGGTTGTTAATTCCTGGTCACGTTCGGTATCTGTCTTATCGTTGATGTCACTATCGTCTTTGTTAAAACTTTTCCGCTCTGCGCGCTTGTTTTCCATAAAATTAGAAGAATTTTCACGATTTAAAGTTGCTACGGTATAGTTTTCAATAACTGACGAATTACGCAACGATTTTTTTGGCACGTTACTAATATCCACGCTGTTTTGTGTATTTACAACAATAACCAAAACACTCATGTGCACTAGTGTGACAAACTTGAAGTTAAACATCGTGAGGACTAACTGGTAGCCTCCTGTCGACTCTCAAGTCCAACAGTTAATCAATGTGTGCAATTGATGTTGAAATGTTTTTCATTGCAGGTCCTGGGTATCCCCTCCCTACGGTCAACAACTGGAGTTATTGTACTAACGATTCGTGTACGGAATGTAAATAAAATTGACTTTATCTAGCGACAGTGCAATACGGCATTCAAATATCACTGTTGTAATAATACAGCATACGTTACGTTTATAAAGAGCTCGTTTTATAATAGACAATGATTTACCTAATTTATTTATTGGCGTTGGGATAATTTCAAAATTAAATTAATTACATAGTAATATATGTAGTAATATATGTATATTTAGTAATTATATCATATGAGTCGATAAGTCGCCAAACACGCCCCTAGCGATTTATCAATAAATGAGTTTTTAATGTATGTATGTGCTCTATCGATAGATCTATCAATTTTTCCAGTTGCAAGTCTAAAATATTTTCCTATTTCGAATATTTATTCAAAAAAATTTCAAAAGCCAAGAATGTCGTTTTTTTACACGATCTCGATCCGCGTTTTACACGGTCGACGCGCTGCGAGAACACGACAGTGTAAAAATATATTTTACTTTTCATTATACCGAGCTCTGTAATCTAGTGGTAAGAGCTTCGCCCTAGCGATCAGGTGGGTCCTGGTTCAAATCCCAGCAAGATCAAGATCAAATTTAAATTTTTTTCAATTTAAATTTGTGATCTTGGACATGAGTGACCTATAAAAATTCTCATGGAGTTATCTCGTATGATTTTAAAATTTTCAAAATATTTGGCGTATTGCGTATCAGCTGTAATGCCAGATTTTTTTACTAAAAAATATTAACACCGGAGACATAAAATAACTTAAATTATACTTAAAACTATCATACTGTCCATAGCAGTTTTTTTGTGATTTTTTTCCATGTCCGCTCCTAATATGAAGCATATGGTCTCCTAATGGAGGTATCTTAACAGATTTTTTTTTCTATGAGAACTGTTTCTTACTCAGTTGCTCAATCTCTCTTTTTTCAAAGAGAGTAGGGATATAAGGATAAGGCTAGGACAGAACTAGTGGCTTAGCTAATCGCTCTCGCTACGCCCCGTTGGGATGGGATGGGTTGGTGGGAGGACTCAGACTACGAACAGAAATCCATAAATCGATTGAAAGGTCAATCTATGAAAACCGTCCGCACCGCGAATTGCACCCGAGACATCCGTAACCGTAGCCAGCGACGCTACCAACTGCGCCACGGACGCTGACTTTTGTGATTTACTCAACTCGAAAAATCTTCGGGATCGTGTTAAGCGACTCAGCGACTCATGTAAGGAAATAGCATCAGTTTAAAGTTTAAACTGTTTTATTTTAATTGGTATTACACACACCTTGTTTAATTATGTGTGTAGATAATATGCTAACATGTCAATCAATTGAATTTATACATAATTTTGTTGAATATTCAACCAAGTGAATTACATATAGGTCATTAAGACAACAATAGATGAAGAATATATTTTTGTGTCGATATTAATTTGTTCACCTACTTTTATCGAGAAAATGAGTAATTATTGTTTAATTAACTTGTTCTGTACAAAGAAATTAAAATACATTACTAATTATCAAACATTGAGTACTTTAAGGTGTTAATTGTCAATTCTTGGTGGAAAAACATTATATTTTAAAAATAAAACACAATTCATTTGTACTACTTCCACATATTTATAATCATCAGGACTGATCATTATAAACATGTGGAAGTAGTGCAAATGAACTGTTTTATTTTGAGTACTTATTGAATAATATAGAATAATTAACCACGATAAAAACAAAACAAAACTTGTGGTACATTTTATAATATAGATGGTGTTTTGGCCAAATGATGTATCCCTCAAAATTGAAATTGTTCAGGAGAGAGAAAAAACTGTTTTTATCGAAAACATTATATTGTGGGTTGTCTTATGAATCTTTGAAATGCACTCCTGTAATTACTCATGTTTGCAGATACGAAATTATACGTAAGGAGTGTTGTTATAATAGTGGCTTACATCAAGTGGCCGGGTCAGAATCTTTAAACCTAAAACCAATGTAAAATGATGTTTCCCTTCCAAAAATTGGTCAATTTATTTTTCGAATTTACACCACTTGGCCGACGCCTGCTGTGTCGTCTTTAAAATGAGATCCAATCATTAAGTGATTTTCGTTTTTTTGAGGGTTACATCAATTGGCCATAACACTGTCGATATGATCAGGACCAGTTCTAAATACTGAAAAAAATACAATTGAAAATTTATGCAAATTTTTTATGACAAAATCAGATATTTAATGTTCTTTTTAGTCGTTTACCTTACTGGTGAGGGTCGCGACCTCCGTTTATCACAACAACTCCGTTTACCTTGACTATCCTTCTCCACACACTCCTGTACTCCGTTGCTCTGAGGGCCATCGGTAAGGTGAGACCCGTGGCGTCCATCACATGGTCATTCCGGCTAGTTGGGACCCTTCCGTGTCCCCTTCTACCTTCGACCATTCCTGTGACGGTCTCTCAAGATTGTTAGTCGGTTTGCGGGCGATGTGGTCAAAAAAGCCGAGTAGGCCGAGAGTCTATCCTGGGTTTCTAGCTCGTTTAGGGTAGATGCGTTTGTGCGTTTGGCCGTCCACGCTATTCGAAGCATCTTTCTCCAGCACCACATTCCAAGATATTTATTAATAGGCAATAAATGAGTATTACAAAAATATGTTAAAGCACAGGCGGGCAACGAATCGAAACATTATTAAATAACATAAATATATTGCAGGTCTTTGAAATACGATGATTAATTATTTCAATGTAATGTTTGAAAGTTTATTGCAATTGATTTTGAATATAAATCAATCATGCGATTGCGCTGACAAAAAATTTCATCTATGTGCTACCCTTGTGCTGGAGAATTAATACAGAACATAGTTTGTTCTGTATACTGAGCCAATAAATATCATTAACTATTTCATTTTTCGGTCAGTAAGAAATAACAGATGGTCAGTAATTGTCGGCTCCGTGATGCAGTTGTTAATGTCGTTGGCTACTGTTACGAATGTCTCGAGTTCAAGTCAAGGAGCAGACGGTGTCATAAATTGATTTTTCTTCGACTTATGGATTTCTGTCCATAGGCATGAATGTTTGTGATATTTAAAATCCCCCCCCCCACCCATCCGATCCTAATAATGGAGCATAGCGAGAGCGATTAGCTAACCACTAGTCCTGTCCTAACAATATCCTTCTATCTCTACTCTCTTCGTAAAATAGAGGCTGATCAACTGAGTAACAAGCAGTTCTCGTAGAAAACTTCTGTTGAGATACTTCCATTAGGAGGCCATATGCTCCACACTGGGAGCGGACATGGTAAAAAAAATAATCAAAATGGTCAAAAATTTGTTCAATAAATGGTCAGTATACGCGTGATCAGTATATAAAATAAACGGTCAGTTATTTAATGAAACGGTCAGATATTTATATAAAATGGTCAGTTTTTAAATTAAACCTAACCTAACCTAACTTTTCTTTATTTGGCAATTATTTGCTGTCTAAACGTAATTATTAATTGACCATTTATTGTTTCTTAATGACCATTTATTGAATTAGTTATTGAACAAATAATTAGTTTCCCTTAAATAACTCAGCTAGAATTGTCATTTGAAATAATGTTTTAATGAAATACTGTTTTAATGAAAAAGTAAGCTATTACTTTTTCATAAAGTAGTATGTGAGAGAGTACGAAAGAAACAAAAAACGTCTGTCTCGCCGCTCGAGGGAGGAAGGTGGAGAGCGGGGAGAAGCGGGGTGCCGGGCGACAATACACTGACGTTCGCTTCCGGCGAAGGACAAAGGATGAGTCACAGGTTCTTTCGTCTCCCATTAAAACCCGGTCGTATTCCGTATACTCTTTCTCGTTTATTGCAATTAGTTTCTATAGTTTTCTTGAAGACAGTTACACAAACAGGTTTACACATTTTTAATTTAAAACTCTGTAAATGGTTTTACTAGCAAGCGGTGGACTAAGCGCCGCTTCGCCGGCGGACGACTGCCGCTGGGAAAAGCCAAGAGGCGACTCCTTCTTTTTTTTTTAAGCAGCGCAAGCTTTTTGTTCACTTCCAACTGTAAACAAACAGCGGCAACCAAACAAATATGACAAACTCTTAAACGCCTCAGGAGGGGTATTACATTTTTAAATTTGCATTAATAGAAAGAGTCTGCAGATTGGTTTTGAAGACCCTTCCGCCCTATAAGTACAGGGGGGTGTCATATGATGTTAAGTTAAAAAAATATTGTATCATAATATATTATTTAACTAGTAGACTTATCTCAACTTATTTAAAGTGTCTCCGCGTAAAAAAGGTTGCAAATATCAATAAAAAAATAGTTATTACTGTTAGGTATTTTTTCTGTATCTAAGGTTACAATATTTATGACCCAATTTTATAGGTAACATGTTTTATAAAATGTGTTGTGAAATACTTTATAAAAAATTATGTAATGCACTTATATTAATCGAAGTCATAATAAAAATAATGTCGGATATAAAACTTTACTGTACTTATTGGTGTTGAAATATATTTAAAACAGGTTTTTTATAAATGTACCTACGAACCCGTAATTTAAATTAATTTAAAAAATTAGCTTTCATTAATTTAAAAAATTAGTATCTAATTTAAGCTCTGAAGTTAATTGTAGACATTATTGCTCTAATTACAATCTAAACTAAAAATTACCAGTTGACATGGCCACATTACAACGTTATTAGATGTGGCGTTATTCTTAAACTGAAATTATTTTATTGAAATCGCATTAAGATATTATTACACTGAACACGTCATTTCGATTTGATTTGACATTACATTATGAACGGAAATATCTCAATTTCTGCAGCAATCTTGTTTATAAATCGTATTTTTATTGTATCATGATTTTATACACTGATATATAAAGCCGTATAAATCAACTTATTAAATCAGTGGTTGGCAACCTTTTGAAATACTGGGTAAAAAATTCCAATTTAAAAAGAAATGTTTGGTTAGTGAGTAAAAGTTTAAAACAAATTTTCACTATTTTAAAAAATAAAATATGCATTTTTACATTATACGTATATTTACATATGTATTTGTAAATACAAAACTATTTTATAAAAAACATACATCAGCTGCTTCGTTGGTTTTGATTTTTTGTGAAAGTTTTTCAATATTTGGCAGATTTTTAGTTGACTGAAGACGAATACAGGAATCAAGAGTTTCTGGTGTTAGTTTATTTTGCAAAATATTCTAACCACATTTCATTTGAGAAAATGTTTGGACACAAGAATTTTTTGAACCAAATGCTGACAAAAAATTCAATAAATAAATAATTTTATAAATAAAATACTATCAAATTTTCTTGGCGGGTAACTCAAAATGTTGCGGTGGGTAATTCAATTACCCGCGGGTAGTAGGTTGCCCACCACTGAATTAAACGTTGTACGAGTATTTATATCGATAAAAGTTTTTCAAATTTCACGGTTTTATAGTAAAAATATAAATGCGTAACAGACAAATAGGTAGAGAAATCAAGACAAATACAGTTGAACCCCGATTATTCGTTTTTAGAAGGAACATTGAAAAAAACGATAAACACGGGAGAGTCTTCCATTATTTTCAGTCTATAAGCTAGAGTCGTACCTTTATTCATTTTTGTTGCAAGTTAATTCACGATGCGAAATACGAAGCAAAAAATAATTTAAACTAGATATCTAACTTAATACTTCTGTTTTCTAAAAAGAGGAAGCTTATCAATTGACTCATACACTTGAATATAAATGCACATAATGTATAAATTGAACCATGTTATCGAGAAATCATCCAACTTTGACAATTTGTCAAGCTGAAAAAAGGCGTTTTAGTGTTATAATTTTTTTTAAAAACAACACTGTAGAAGTAATTTTTAAAATATAATATAACACATATAAAGCAATTATTTATTGTTTGTTATATGTCTTCAATTATTTTATTATTTCATTAATAATAGCCATTTTCTTGGTTGGATTGTTATGTTGTTTCTATAAAAATAGCCTGGTAGGATGGTTTCTACATTATTAAAAATTAATGTTAATTTACATGATTTCATGTATTAAAAACGTATTTAAATAATTTACTTTAAAGAAAATACTAATCATTATAAAGAGGAGCTGGCCCAATATAAGAATTTTAATGTAGCGGTTTACAAAGATAGTTTCGACTGTAGTGCTGCTATAAGCATTAATGTTAATATTACGGTTTTGATTGCATTACGAGTCAGACCAGAAACGGCTTTTGTAAAGGAGCAACGGGTGCACTTTACTCCCAAATACATATACCATTAATAAGCGATACTCAGACATAATTATTACACCAATTCATTTGTTATCCCCCGCGTGTTCCTTATAAAGAAATATTGCAGTAAACAATGATTTAATAAACAAGCTCAGCGAATGTATTCGCGTCAATACAATAAGACACTTGTTCGCCCGTCTATGACGAGGAGGTGCACTGAGTATTCCGCTCTCCTTCAATTTATCGAAGTTTGTATGAATATCCCGATTTTGGTGACGTCATGGACCATGTAATCAATCAATTCGTTGTATGAAATATATTGCGGGCATGAGGAGCAGAGCACCCCCTGTGACGATATTTTTTTCTGAGCGCTGAACGAGCGAACGTTGTATAGCTTATAAAAGCTACCGCAATCGAAAGGGCCGTCCACAAAAACCACAAACATACATTTCATATGATTTTTTAAAACTACATATTCTTTTTCCGTGTCCACTCCCAATGTGGAGCATATGGTTTCCTAATGGAGGTATCTTAACAGAATTTTTCTATGAGAACTGCTTGTTGCTCAGTTGCTTAACCTTACTTTTTTCGAAGAGAGTATAGGTATTCTATAATGCTCAGTTGTGTATCCTATTCGGTTCTATCAAACCCCTTACTCTAAATTTTACATTCTTCGATTATGAATTTTATATGGTATACTCTAATGAAGTATGCGATACTATGGTCACTATAGTAAAACAAACGACATATCGTTTTGCAAACCATAGTCATTTAGTAACAACTTCATTGTTTTTCAGTGAAAAAATCCGAGAATACTACAAAATTTTTTCAAAGATTCTAATATGGCAATCTTAATATACGATTTCATTGTCAGTTTGAAACTTAAAAATGAACTAACTGCCATCTATGTAATATAGCACAGCAGATATTTGCTTTACAGATGAAGCCATTGTCCATACTTCAACTTTTCAAGAATTAAAAATTTATTAATTTTAAAAATGATGTCATTTTCAGAAGTACATGATTCAATAGATATTTTAAATGCGGAAAAAACTGAAAGCATCCGACTCACTTGGATGTTGTTGTGGGTTAGATAAAATGTCCCCGAAGAAGATTGTATTTGACTTTTCGCATGCATATTCTCAGCAAATTGACTTCATTCGACGGTGTTTTACGACTGTTTTTATCGAAAACATTATATGGTGAATTGCGTTATGAATCTTTGAAATTCTTCTCTTATTCTTTGAGGGTTTCATCAATTGGTCAAAACACAGTCGAGATCTCTAATGACGTTGGAGAATTGATTCAACGATCAAATTGTTCATTTTATGGGTTGGATGGTTTTGCATATCATGGTGTAATTGTCCTGATCATTATAAGAATATGTGGAATTGGCACGAACAATTGTGTTTTATTTTACAAATATCATTAATACCTTTACAACAAGAATTGACAGTTCACACCTTAAAAGTGATATGATACATATTTATTGACAGAAGATTTAAATATCGAGAAAAATCACTGATGAGCTCATCTATGTTCTATAGAAACGTGGGATATGACTGTTGAACTTTACAAATGATTCAAGAAAAAATCGATACATCATGCCAGCAGAATTGTGTGGTGAATAATATTGGGTTAATATTTTTTTTTAACAAATCATCCGTGCGAATGAATATGAGTAATGTATACTTTTTCGAGGTTTGTCATATGGACTCCCAGTGAGGCATCTTTGAGAAGTTGTTTGAACAACGATTGGTTTTTATTAAGTCAACTAGCGAGTACCCGGCATGCTGTGCAATGCCACTCAAAGAATAAAAGTCTTTCTGTTTTAATTCTGTTGATTGAAGTGCTTTTGGCTACACAATATTTTTTGTTCCTTCTGGTGCGTACACGAATAAATCAGAAGGTTTTACGAGATGTCGATGTTTGTATGTATTTGATTCTTTTTTTAGATTATAGATTTTTTTTCAGAAATCTTCACGGGTGTCCGTACAACAACTCACCAAAGTTTCATAGACAACGAATGAATGGTATAGGAACGCATAAGGGACAAACAAACAAACGTTTATTTATATATATATATATTATATATATTAGCTAATCGTTATGCCTCGATCTCAGGAACGAATAGGTACGATGGAATATAAATGTCATATACACCGATTGAATAATCAGTTCATAAAATTGTCCGTAAATATAACGATTCGAAGCAGTGAAAACTGCAACTAAATAAGATGGACGTCCAAGAGACCACTTGTTGGCCAGTGTTGAAAACTCGGCTGCAGGACGGGTTACTATTTTTTACCATGTCCGCTCCCAATGTGGAGCATATGGCCTCCTAATAGATATTTTATGTTCTTAAAATCATCCATCAATGTTTCAAAAAGAGTTTTATGAAAGGAATAGGATTTCAGCCAGTCGATAAACATCCGAAAGTCTAACTTTGGTACCACACGGACACCCGGAATTACCCGGGAAAATGTTTGTGCCTTATTAGAATATAATAATTCGACGGTGTTTTGGCCAATTGAAATTGTGTAGGAGAGAGTTTGACCGAGACTGTCGTCTTTAATTACATCAATTGGCCAAAACGTCATCGATATATGAACATGAAAAGTTATTAGGATTCGTTTGATTTCCAAAATGACATATCTGCGTGCGCCCTTGTTCGTATTAATAATTGATTAATTCGTATTTGGATTAATCGTAATTAATAATGAAGGCGATACAAGTGTTGCAGTAGGTTTCCGTTTATAATTATTCCACTATTGCATAAGTCGCATTATATCTTATTATTTTGTTTTTAATAATATTTTGTACAACGTTTTATGAATCTCAATTACGAGCTATAAAGAAGTAAACTTTAAACTTAGCTGATTATAAAATATATTAACTTATAAATGAGTTGGTACAAATCAAATCTGGCCATCTAGAAAGTTTCTTACCGACTTGAATGGAAAGAAAAATTGTGAATGTGTGACCTTTTTTAATGATATTCTTTAACAATCCTAATGGAAAATAACTCAAAAGAGGTATTTCCTTTTTTTATACAATAGAGTAGGGGTATAAAGATAGAGTTAGAATAAGATAGGCTAAGCCGGGTCTGTGTTCGAGCGCTCAACGTCGGTGGCTTGTAGTAATTAGCAATGTAATCGCAGTACATAAGTTTCATTAGTAGATTTTTAATTGATTTATTAATTTATGTTCGAAAGCACAGAATGGATTTCTGTGATGTTTGAATCGATTTTTATTATCTTATGTATACTGGTAGTTGACCATGTAGCTGTACTTCACCTTTTTCAATAAAAGTATTTAGAATATGAAACGTATACGCGGGATTACTCTAAATTTTAGAGTTCAGACAAGTGAAACCATCTTTTATCGGATTGAGGAACTAACACATTACCATAATATATTTCATTGGGGTGTCATAGCGGCCATTCAAAAACACCTTATGCAGTAAGTATTTTATTTTGAATTTCTTAAGAGAGTTGTTAAAGATATTGGTGCATGTAAGTATATACTACTTGATGCAACCAAGAATGGTCTTACAGGAAGCTCTGACGAAAGGTTGTCATGAAACCCCTCTGATTAGACATGGTCAACTACTGGAACATAAAATTTTTTAGATGGTCAACTACTGACACAAAAACATGGTTGTTAAAAATTGAACACAATTTTTTTGTGACAGACCCTTTTCTAATTTTTGGTTTATCATATTATTATTTATTAACTTGCTTTGTCATCATTCGGTCTAATTCTAAACAATAATCACTTTTGAGGTGTTAACTGTCAATTCTTGGTGGAAAGACATTATATTTTAAAAAATAAAACACAATTCATTTCTACTACTTCCACATATTTATAATGATCAGGACCGGTTTCGCTCATAACGAGCATTCATCAGTTGATAATGTTCGTGATGAGCGAAACCAGTCCTGATCATTATACATATGTGGAAGTAGTGTAAATGAATTGTGTTTTATTTTTTAAAATAAACATTAATCGTTATTTTTGTTGAATTGTTTTTGTTCAGGCCCGTGAGTGTAAACAACTGAAGCCAACGACGTTCACCACATGATCATGAATCCGGCACATCTAATATTGCAGCCCAATATGAGATGATTTGCAAATTATGAGTGATTTTTTATTTCTAAATGATCTAATGTGTTCTTTATATCTATTCTGGCCGAGCTATGTTCATTGTATATCATGTTATTTGTTAACTAAATACTTAACTATTTTTACCTCATTAAATATTGATCTAAAGAAATGCTTGAAATTTGGGTAAATAAGTCAACAGACTCAAAAATATGTCATTAGTAAATTGCAAACAATAATAATAAATCGTCGGTATAGTGGCAGAAGGCGATAAGTCGAAAATCAGCTGTTTTCAGTTATGAATGCAGTACGATAGATTTTAAGACGGTCTGTCGTCTGAAAAAACAAACTCACCGATATTATATATATTTTTTTATGTATTTTGAACAAATCAATATCAATTAAGTCAGTTGTAAGTGGCAAAAAACTATAATTAGTATCACTATAAAAAGAATTACTAATGATTAAATCGAATTCGTAAATGGTCAATGAATCTTACAATATTTTTAGTTTAATAATAATTATAATCATGCATATTCACCATTAATTAATATTGGTTAAGATTCATGATTCTCTTAAAAGTCGATTATCTCAAAACAAGGTTTTTTGACTTAATGCCTTCCGCTACTATATCGACGATATTATAAATCGGACATTGATTTACTATTCTTAGAACACCAATGAGTTGTATTTTTGATAAATAATGCTGTTTACCATTGAATGCGAAAACATGTCACTTAAGTCAATATTGAAATCATAATATTATCATAAGAAAACAATTAGGTAAATATTAGTCATTTTTTAAAACTAATTTTCAAAAAGAGTCCCGTTTTGAATTTAGTATTATTTATAGTTAACAAGTCTACCGATTATCATAAAATACGATTAAACTATCAAAAATCAAAAATATACCAGGGTATAGCAATTCTTATATCGATACAATGATTTAATCACGGAATAGGGAGCTTTTAATTGTCTTTATTAATGTTTCGTATATTTATAATTTATTGATGCTATATAAAGGGGTTTTTTTAGAGGATTTTTCCAGTGACCGACAATTTGACAGCTGACAGCTGTTTTGTGCTCAGTTTTGTTTGTCATTTTACCATGAACAGACCGCTTGACCATCCTTCGGTGAATGGGGCGAAACGAAAATTGCATCTGATCCTGACTTTTACCGAAAAATTTTGTTCAGCGATGAGGCTCATTTCTGGTTGAATGTTTTCGTCAATAAACAAAATTGCTGGATTTGGAGAGACGAAAATCAGCAAGCCATTTTCGATACGCCGTTACATCCACAAAAATTAACAGTTTGGTGTGCTGTTTGGGCTAGTGGAATCATTGGTGTATATTTTTTCAAAGACGATGGCTGTCAGAACGTTACTGTCAATGGAGAGCGCTATAGATCTATGGTTGCTAATTTTTTCGTTCCAAAATTGAATGGCCATAATGTAAACGAGCTTTGGTTTCAACAAGACGGTGCAACGTGCCATACAACGCACGCCACAATCAATTTGCTAAAGGAAACTTTCAATGAGCGCATAATTTCGCGGAATGGACCTATGAATTGGCCACCGAAATCATGTGATTTAACACATTTGGACTTCTTTCTGTGGAGGTATGTAAAGTCGCGAGTCTACGTCGATAAACCAGCAACGCTTAATGACCTTGAAGCCAACATTCGCCTCGTTATCGCCGATGTAAGGCCGCAGCTGCTTCAGAAAGTGCTTGAAAATTGGACTTCGAGATTCCGCTTTCTTCGAACCAGCCGTGGCGCCTACATGCCGGAAATCATTTTTTAAAGTTAACGGAATTTATTAAACTTTTCCAATATAATGGGCATAACCACGATTATTAAATGTTTTATTTCGTTTTATAGTTCTGTACCTCTAAAAAAACACCTTTACATAATATTTGTCATAGATATAATATAATATAATATTTTTGCTTGATGTAATTTCAATGTCAAATTTGAATCGTTCAAATTGTGTCGGTACTGACAGTGTTAGTCCGAGTTAATCCACGTATTAGAATACCTAAAGATGCCAAAAGGCAAATCCGGGGTTGTCAGTGACATAAAATATGTAAATGTACAAAATTTGAAAGATTTAAATTTCATTATATTATAGGTTGTGTATATAATAAGGAAATATTATTTATATTGACTTATCATACTGCGACACTCCCTACGTAAATATAATAGAGTGCCAAATATGCCATAATGTGTCTTTTGCATTTTCGTTGTCTATGCACTCAGTTCTACCGGTAACAAACAACGGGGAAAACTAGATTAGATATAGTAGCAATGTCCCAGTTTAGTTACTTTTCAATTGTGTTTTGAATCTTTGAAACGTTCTACGGTGTCGCAATTAGTTAATATAGTTGTAATTTAAGACATCGACTGAGGGTGCTTGATGGAATTTTCAATATAAAATTTGAGTTATTGAGATTTTGTACACTTCCATGCATTTTTTCTCTAACGACCCGGGTTTCACTTTTCGGCATCTTCAGGCATTCGAGCGCACGAATGAACTCGAACTGACAGACAGTAATTTTTTTCCTACTTCTACTTTCCTACTAAAACTATTATGTGGACTCCTAATTTCCTGGCTAAAGTAAGTGCTAGAGTGGGTACAGACTAAGTCTTTATATCCCTTTCCCGCATGTAAGCTAGCTAAGTACTGTTATCTAAAGAGATTCTGTTAGCTGAGAGCTTTTGTGCGGGGAAAACACTTAAGAGAAACCCCTTACGAGAATGATTGTCTTTTGAATCATTTAAAAAAAAAGTTAAGTAAGCGTAAGCTTGAAGAGCTTACTATTCTTTTTTTAAACATGCCCAGTCCCTAACTGAAATGTGCGAGCCTGGCTCGTTACTTTAAGATTAATCTCTTAGGGCGACTAATTGAAGACCGGCGAGGCCGTCGGCCTCTTCCGCATCCGCCACCGCTAAAGAAGAATTTCCTGTAAGAGAGGGGGAGGGGGAGCATAAAGATTTGGACATTGTCTTGACAAGGTTCTTGGAGACTTTTAGTTGTAGTTTAAATTTTTGTATTTTCTCAGCTTTCCGGCTTTGCGGGTAATATTAGTTGCGGCAATTCGCAATCCTGTTAATGCGTTGTTTACAAAATAAGGATAAAGGCGATTCTCGAAATTTTAACTCAGGTATCATTGTGGATCCTAGACTTTTTTATCTCGTATTTGTATCTTCTATATAAACGTTAGACACTGTTTACTGTCCGTCAGTTCGAGTTCATTCGTGAGCTCGAATGCCTGAAGATGCCGAAAGGCGAAACCCGGGTCGTTAGTGACAAAATACATGGAAGTGTACAAAATCTCAGTAACTCAAATTTAATATAGTCGTTGTGTATTTCTCTACATCGGTGCTGATTTAACTTTTATATTATTTTGGCACATTGCTTAAATGCTATTTGACATCCCTGATCTATGGCAAACATGAATGCAGACGTTGTAGACAGTAAATATAACATTCTTCCTTATTCGTATAGTTATTTTATTTTAAAAACTCGTAAGAATCACAGTATTTTAAGTGCTAAATTATTCTATTATTTACAATAGTTTGCACAAGCAAGTGAGTGAGTGACACGTTCAAGGTAATATTGCACCAACAGTAAAAAAACGTGTTTCTACAAACAAAGCATGGAATTTATTTAATTGTTAATATTTTTGAATCTAAGTAGCAATTTATGATGAAATGTACATATCGATGGCCCAGTTCCCTATGGAACTCCCTCGTCCTATGACGAGAAGTAAAAAATTTGATGTTTTGAGTTAAGTTAGCAATTATATTCGAACACCGCTCTTCTACAGTTCCACAGAAGTACCTCTTGTAAAATGTACAGGTTTTCTCTCAAAATACAGATATTTGCATACGGAAATCAGCAAAATTAAATAATTTATCAGTTCCACATACAGACATATCGAAATATCGTATTGTAGAAACTTATTATTGTGAATCGTGGCGTTCCATAAAGAAACAACTTTTAATCCTAAAACTATAAACTATTGACCATCTATTTGAATAAAAAAGTAATATAAATAATAGGCCATCATTTTTTACGAGTCATTTTAGATGAGTCAACACTTTCTAGTTGTATCACTATGGAACTAGGCCATCGATTATGTTCTTAGAATTGAGTAGTCAAAACTGTGTGAGATCATTTATTAAATTCATGTTATATGTCACTACATTCCGGCAAAATATTTCCAGCTACGCCTTGGATTGTTGTATTGAGTATTTGTTCAATATCCTGATAAACCCAGCATCATTGCAATTGTATTTAACCACATGTTGTCACCAACCACCGAATTGTGGTTTCAGCGTAATTTTATAACAATATTAGATTTCCTTTGGTGGATTGACATATTGATTCTAAACGTAAGGCAAAAGTTATAAGAATAGCGCGTTCTCTATTGTTTCCCAAATTTACATTGACAATTATGGGTCTAATTAATATTTTAAGGTGATTATGATAAACAAGGCTGTATGTACTGTTCAGTTTCAGCAATTCCTATTAGTAAATAAAACGGTTGCGATTACATAATACTTGGTGTTTTGGCTAATTGATGTAACCCTCAAAAAATACGAAAATGAGTTAATGATTGGATTTCATTTTAAAGACGACCGAGCAGGTCTCGGCCAAATGATGTAAATTAGAATAATAAATTGACTACTTTTTGGAAGGTAAACATCGTTTGTTTACTATGATTTCATGACTAATGTACCTATAATGAAATAATCAAACTTACTTTTGAACGCCCACGGTTTTCCATCTAATACTCCAGCAACCATTAATAGTGCTATTAGGTATCCATTCGGAATGGGGTTTTCATGATTTTCATCGTCACGATTTCTTGATTTTTGTTCTTTCAGATAATATCAGGTATAGTTTTACTTCCGAATTTTTCGATACCGGATACCGGATAACGGACTCCGTTTATATCGATATTGATTGTCGGAATGAAGGTAACTTAATAATACCAATTGATTCGGTATGTTTTCTTTTATTGTCACATCATTAATATCTTCGTTATAATTCAGTTTTTCAGTCAGATATGCAGTTATGTCAGTAGTGTTTTTATAACATAAACTCGAATTTCTGTAGGTTTTTAATGTTCATGAATTATCCTATATCGTTGTTGAAATGTATGATCCGATACTAATACCGATGCTATTTTGAGCTGCTACAATAAGTACTAAAACACTTGTGTTCATATCACTTGTGGTCAACATAATGCAAACTAGCTACCTAAAAATTCGAGTCATTTAATAAAAAAACAAATTAACTGTGCGAGCTATCAAGCTTCATTTTCGAATTAAAAGTTTTTATTATAATCTGTGCATCAAAATAAAACACTGCTTTGAAAATTCCATGCTTACAACTATTTCACAATCCAATAACACGTGAATAATATTTCCAGTTGTACAACGAAGGTTGGGGAGGGGATATGACAATCTGATTTTAAAATCGGCTACTTTTTAAAGGATTACCAATTTACTTTCAGTGTTTTTTTCGCAATTAGCAATTTACCTCTACTGTACACACAGTAACTAAATATTTCATTCATATATATATATATATATATATATACTAGTGAGTACCCGGCATACGTTGCAATGCCACTCAAAGAAAGAAAGGGTTCTTGTTTTAATTCTGTTTATTGAACTACTTTTGTATTAGAGGTCTGCACAGGCCGAAATTTCATAGACTTACCCGGTTCGAGCCCACCATCTTCAGGTCTGGCCCGACCCGAACCCGAGTTTCAATATCACAATTGTTATAACACAATATTTTTGTTTTTCGTCTGGTGCGTACACGAATAAATCAGAATGTTTTTCCTAGATGTCGCTGTATGTACGTATTTGATTCTTTTTTTCAATTTTAGATTTTCAATTTTTTTTTCTTTAGAACCCTTCACGGGTGTGTGCACAACAACTCACCGAAGTTTCATCGAAATCGTATGAATTGTAAAGGAACGCCTAAACGACAAACAAACATTTATTTTATATAATATTTCCCGGCATGATCACAATAAGTCCTTCCTGAAAGTTTCGTCTCAATCGGTTGAGTAGTTCAGGAGCCTATAAGATCCGGACAAACCAACAAACCAACAAACAGAGATTCATTTTTAAATATATTTGTTTTTTCATTTATTATTAGTTTTAGCAGTTTTGCATTTTTCATGTAAAAACACATAACCCTTAATTTTGAATGAGATTCACTTACTTCCAATAACGCGATTTTACTGTGTACGATTTAATTAAAACTTATATTTACATAACCGTTAAACGATCTTGAATGGAAAATTCATCATTTCCATGACTTGTTAAGGTTTTTTACCCCACCTGTTCTCGAGCATATGGCCTGCCAATGGAGGTATCTCAACATAAGTTTTTTTCTACGAGAGCTGGTTGTTACTCAGTTGCTCAGACTCTCTTTTTTTCGAATAGAGTAGGCATATAAGGATACGGTTAAGACGGGACTAGTGGTTAGTTAATCGCTCTCGCTACGCCTTATTTTTAGAATCAGATGGGTGAGAGTGAATTCTATACATAACAAACATCCATGTCTTCCAATAAAAATTGATAAAAAATCAATTTATGAAAATTTTCCCTATTGTAATAGAAGCCCGTGAATACCTCAACTGAAGCCAACGACATTGACCTTTCGCCTACAAGCAAAGCATAGCATGCCCAAACCCATATAGCATGGCGCTAATTGAACACATTCACTGTGCGATGTGAGATGTGAGCAAGCATATTACATTAAACTATATAAAATGAATAACAGACATGGAAGGTTTCTAGTATTTTTATTCTTATTTTATTATCTAAATCATAAAACGAGAACATCGGTATCTCTGTGTCATATAGCTATATAAATTTAATTTACATAGTAATTTATTTAATTTAAAAGTAAGAAATAGTTTGATAAACTTCTACCAATAATGAAAAACATTTAAAGTTAAATGGAATTTTATCTATGGTAGTTGTAGTTGGTAGTCCACTCCCATTCCTGCAAATCCTCTTCTTCGGCTTGCTCGCCATCATTATCATTCAGCTTTTCATCAGGCCTATTTTCTGAAATATCTCCACCGTCAAACACTTCTGGCTCGATTTCTATTTCATCTTCTTCTTCTTCATATATTATATCCTGTTCAACATCATGATGCACACTTTCAATATTTCCATCATCTTCTTCATGCTCATACTCGTATGCTTCTTCTTCAGCCTCAATTTCTTCTTCTTCCATTGGGTATTGAGCAATATTTTCTTCTTCATTTTCAGCAACTTCTTGCGTCACTTTTTCTTCAGGTTCTGCAGTTTCATCGTCGGATTTCTTAATTCCAAAATTGATGTTAATCGACATTATTACATTCTTCATATTTTGCATTGGAATATCAAATAATAATGTTAAAAATATAGAGACCCCCACGACGGTCAGAATTTCGAATAAATTGACCTGAAATAAAAGTAAAATATGTTAAACTCCTGCACATATAATATCGACTGTTTTGGTCGATTGATGTAACCATCAAAAAAATACTAAAATGAATTAATGATTGGATCTCAAGTTAAAGACGACACAGCAGGTCTCAGCCAAATGATGTAAATAAGAAAAATAAATTGACCGCTTTTTGTAAGGAAAACATTATTTTATATTGATTTTAAGTTTAAAAACTCTGACCAGGCCATTTGATGTAAGACACTATTATATCGACACTCCCTACATGTAATCCCGTATCTGCAAACATGAGCATTTATAGGAGTGCATTTCAAAGATTCATAACGCAACTCACCATTATAATGTATTCGATAAAAACAATTTTTACCCTCTACTGAACAATTACAATATTGAGGGTTACATGAATTGACCAAAACACCGTCGATATTATAGTAAAATCCCGATGTATCGTTATTGGAATCATCTTTATAGTTTCGGCCAAGAACCATTCATAATATCAAACATTCATAAATTTTGATGGACCCTTAAATAATGACCAACCGGGGTACTACTGTACGATACAAACAATTAAATGACAGGAAATTAAACATCATGTTATAAGTCAACATTCGTTACAATGCTTATTGACTGGTATATATTATCTGAATCTCAATTCAACAACCAAAAAAAGTTATTATGACTATTCCTGCATATATTTCATA
This sequence comes from Himalopsyche phryganea, assembly GCA_022494535.1. Classification (NCBI taxonomy): domain Eukaryota; kingdom Metazoa; phylum Arthropoda; class Insecta; order Trichoptera; family Rhyacophilidae; genus Himalopsyche; species Himalopsyche phryganea. The sequence goes on along the minus strand of JAGVSL010000010.1, from coordinate 2,989,390 downwards.
ATAATAATACAATAACTTAAGTATTAAAGAAGTGGCTTCCAACCTGGGAGGATCCAATTTTTTTTTAATTTAATAAAATAATTTTCATACCTTAATATCGACAAATAAATAAAACATTATATCGTAACGTAACAGTAATAATGCAGTGAATGAATTAGATTTTCTTGGTAAACTACTAAATTGAGAAACACAACATTTTGTATGAAAGGAAGAATGGCAGCCCGACTTGACAGCTTGAGACATGTCATTGTTAAACCATTATTCCAACGATTCCTTTCGTCATTCACGAATATTTTCCACATGTGTTGCTTCATAAATGATTATTCTACCCTAAAACATATCTTTTCGCGTGCTTTCTGTGAACAAATAGCATTAATCATGGTGATATTGATAGGGATAAATTAAAAATTAAGCTGCTTTTAAATATAATGAAATATATTTGTGGAAGGGTAGTGAGGATTAAACTTTTGTAATTTATTCAAATACATAATTTTGGTTTTAAGTTTTTATGTAAAATATATGCCTATTGATCATAAATCTGTTTGAAAACAAACCTGCGGGACTCTACAATATTGATATTAAATTTAACATTTGTAAATGACAGGATTATAAAAATATACAAAAAATGGACCGCCGCGGGTGGCAAAACCCTTAGCTATGCCACGTCGTATATGTTATTGCAAAACATTATTATTATTCTGTTAATTGACGTAATCAGTTTTTTTTTGATATACAGTTTTCATTATTTAAATTATAACTTTAACTTTATTAACTGTATTATTTATATTTTATATCTATTAAAAAAATAAATGGTCGAGAGACCCGGAAAAAAAATTGTTTTATGTGAGGTGTTGTAGCATAAAGGTTGGAAATCGCTGTATTAGAGAGAAGTATATGCACTATTTTGTAATATGTGCATCAATGTACAACCATATATGCATAACGACATTATTTGTTGAAAAATGTCATTGATTAAAATGCCGTACACTAAAAGCTTATAAAAAGAATATCGCTTACTGCACGAAGAACATTGAATGTTAGAGGTAATGGACATGTTACTTAATTGATTCTTAGCTTCAAACAATGTTAATTATTTCAATGTGAAGTGCACCTTGATTTTAATGATTTTAATTGAAATTTTGTTATGGAAAACTTGTCAATTAGATAGCATAAGAAATTTTTCTTACGACTGACTAATTCCTGTTTGCAAGATACTGTTTAATATTCGTCTACTCATTTGATGGTATTAAGTGCATGTTATCGCATACAATTTGAACTCACCCCATTTGCAAACGAAAATTCGCTTGATGTCCTCATACTTCCGACGTTATAAAAGAATATCAAGAATTGGCACAGGTACATAGAATAAGAGATCCTGCTCAAAAACACTAACGGTTGGCAGCATAGTAAGTCATTTATTGGCCCTGTAAAAAGATTACGCAGGTATTATTTCAGATAGTCAATAAATGCAACAATCTAATTGATAATATGTCTAGTAAAAAGGAAAAGAAATTAAAGATCAATACATAAAAATATTAATTTTCAAAGACATTGTTTTGATTGGAGGTGGTAATCCGACGTTTCGAAACCGTTACAGGCTTATTTTTTAAGTATTTAAGAACATTGGAGTATGCATGCTGACTATGATTGATTATATGATATGGAATGCTGCTCTTAAAAATAGTGTTTGGGTCGAAACAAGGGTTTTTCCCTGGGCTGGTGAAGGATGCCAAGGATATTCATAGTAACCACTAACACTAAGACTATTTGGTCTAAGAATTGATGTATATTGATGCGCAGAAGACTTACTCTAATTTTCGTTTTACAACCAACATTCAATATCATCTAAGGTCCCCCCCAATACAATAATCATTGTTTCTTATTCTAACGATCTCATATAAATATATAGATCCCACATTCCACTGACAATGGAAAACAATGTAATTTATGTGTCCGAACAAGAATGTGAGACACAACAATATTCGGTTCCGAATTATTTAATTTTTTCACCTCCATTTCCTGTGAAGCAAACAAATATGATCCAACTGAGACAAAGCGACCAAGCCACCGACGCCAAAGCTGCATATTGTGATGCTTCATTAACATCATATTGGTAATCTCGCATTGAAAGGTGGGCCGGGGTGTAAAGTGCCCAGCTGCCAAAGTATCCACAAATTATCCAACCAGGAATGAACAAGAGCTGCGAAATAAATCAAAACCATACAATGACTTCACTGTACAATGTATCACAACATTTTTATAATAGTTACAAATATATTGTTTTGCTTCTATCAAAAAAAATTGATGTACCTTCGGGACTGATATATTTTTCCCAGTTTGTTGAAGTAAAACTCCCAATCCTATACCAGCCAAATAAGGTGTTGCCCGATGCAAAGCGAGCGAGTAGCAAAGATTTGCGGTTCGGTATAGCTGACTCACACTGTAAAATATAATTTTTTTCATTAAAATTATTTGTGAGACTTAAAAATAAAATTATATTTAGGACATGATTATTATTTCGGAACAATCTCTGCGTCCAGCCTGCTTGATGATTTAAATAAATAAAACAATACTCAGGAATAATAATAGGAACTTATCAATTTACTGAACAGATGATAGTTTATATTGTTTTCTATGAAACTAAAAAATAAAAAAAATTAACTTTTAAATTTTTTCTACAGATGACAGTAGCACTCAAAAGAGTTTTAATCAATAAAACTAATAAATAAATATTCAAAACGAAAGTCAATAATATTTATTACAGATTGCTCATTCAAAAAAACTACAAATATATTCACAACATAAGTCATGTGAATGGGATCATTAAATAATATTAAGATACAAAAAAAAATCTTACGTAATTCCATGGTAAATTATAAGTGATAGATGGTCAGATGCAGTCGCTGAATATCGCAACCAAATCGAAAAGACGTGGAGTGCTCCTAATGCTGGAAGAGCCATCGCTGGCTTTGATCTCAACATCCATACAATAAACGGTGCTAGCCACCATAATTGCATGTCCAGGGCCAATTGGTGAGTATGCGTGGCACACTAATGTGAAAAAAGGAATGTAAAATGGAAAGTATATTTTTCACTGAAAATCACAAATTTATCCTTGAGTAATTTTTTTTTTGTTATACGTATGACAAAAACCTATTAAGAATAGTTTCTTAGTTAATTCTTGTATTTTATTAGTTCAATGTTAATACTCATGTATAATTAAAATAATAGTGATAATCAATGTTCCTTCTAAGATGAGAGGTTAGCTGCGTGGAAAATTTAAAGGCTGCGCAGGACACTCCGACAAGTGAGCGGCATAATTTCAATTTTTTTACAAAATCAATATGTCATATTTGAATATTTGATATAAAAAAGTTTTTGTTTTGCATTGTATATTAAATTTCAAATTATTATCATTTAATAATTCATTACTTTTACTTTTAAAACGAAAATTTAATACTCATTTATTATATATTTCGAAAGGATTTCTCGTAAGTTGCAATAATTATATAATTTAAGACATCGGCTGAGTCAATTCGAGTCCATTCGTGTCCTCGAATGCCTAAATATGCTGATAGGCATAACCGGCGAAAGGCGAAACCCGGGTCGTTAGTGACAAAATACATGGAAATGTACAAAATCTCAACAATTCAAATAACAATAGTTATTATTTCCCAAACTCCAAGTGATTTAAGAGAATGTGTTATAATTTGCGAAAGGCGAAACCCGGGTCGTTAGAATTAACAAAATACATGGAAATGTACAAAATCTCAACGATTAAAATTTGAGATTGTGTTATGTTAAGCCCAGTTGCTTTATCCACATTTGAAGTAAAGCAAGACATCGACATCATGCTAGTCATGCCCCTCACTAAACATTCAGTCTCTATATTCCATTTTATTAAGTTTTTATGGCAGCAAGTATCGAGATATCATTTATTAGTATATGCTTGGCCACAGAACCATCGTTTGTAGATTCAATATTATCATTAAGTTCTATTCGGTAAGTTGAACCATGCCATGCAGAAGAAAAGTTCAATACATTACTAGTCGATCAGGCAAATCGAGTGTGCTTTATTTGATTGTTTTCATTACTTTATGTTATCTTTTTCATAAAAAAGGTTTGCTTTTAAAAATACTTGATATGAATGATCTATGGTAACATGGTCATGTAATTATTAAGATATATTTATTATTATTTACCATCTCTTCAAAAGGAAAGAAGTTCTGGATGTAAAATATGTTCTTCCACATATTTTGTTGACACAGTTCAGCATTCTGTGTGACGACTGTGCCCCATAGTGGGCCGTCTCCGATTTTGTCAGAGATCCAGGCATACCATAAAAGAACCACCACGAGGGCTGGGGTCAGTCTGGAAACAAACTGTCGAGTGTTTATAGCAAGTTCTGTCATTTATTGGTACCTAATTATGTATTGAATTATTTTCTAGCGACTAGAACTACATGGGTTGCACGGTTTCGATATATTTATACATATTTCGGCGGGCGGGGGACATTTATTTATCTCCGTCACGCCCTTCACTTAATATGTAATTAAATGAGAAAGAGAAAAAATCATATAATTAAACATACGGTAGACTTCTGCTTAACAACGATAAATGTTGTAAAAATAATCAGATTAAGTGATCTTCCATTTAGATTTTGCAAAAGGTAAAACAGTTAAAGAAATGCTAAAATGATAACAAATGCTTATTTTGAGCATGATTTAATTTCACATCATAGATGGCGTTTATATGTAGAATGTTTTAGATAGAGTTTTCTTTTGTTTCAAATAAATAATTGCAAACAGTTAGAAATACTGGACAATATCATGTTTTGACCGATCCATAATAGTTTTACAGTGTGTATTCTTGACATTGCTTCGCCTTTAAATTTAAATTAATCTTCATTATTTCTTCTGTGGTTCATAAGACACCATAATTAGACTTACATTATATTACTTAAGTATTCTCTGACATATATTGTATAAAGGGTGTTGGGATAAAATTATATAATTATATAAGCTATCTTGGTATCACACAATACCAGAACTATTCATATAATACTAGTTGTAGTAAAATGTCTTGTGAATTTTTGAAAAATACCTTATATATCGGGCTATATATCTTCGCATCCATGGTATACTTCCTTTTTTATCAATATCCAGACTCATATGGAAAGCACTTAGAACTCCACTCAATAATAGGAAAGTATCTGTATACAAAAGGCTGGCACGAAGAGCAACAGATAATCGAGAGTTTGACATCTGTAAGAAATTAAAACATTTTGGCCTATTTAAACATTATTCTGAAATTCATCAACCTTTTCTATGAATGGATAAATAAATGATATCAAAAATAACGGAATGCTGGAGCTTTTTAAAGAGCCTAATAAACTATTCAAAATTTGAATATTATTTTCATTACATCAATAAGTAAATCAACTGAGACGTGGTAACTATATTGTGAGCTGTGTTTTAGCAAAAACACTACAGTATTAATTTTTATAAACGTCTATAAATAATTTTTATCATTAAAAGATGTCACTATGAGAGAAGCTTCAGTGATGGTCTTATCTATAAATAACTGAGCAGACTTAGAAAACATAATATCCACTATCATGTTGTATATAATGCATATATTTTTCTTTCTAAAACTGAAGATGGAAATAAAAAATTGAATGTATATTTCGACACCCCCAACGGATAAAGCAGTAAATCATTTTCGATCATTTTGCAGGATAGCGAAAAAAATGTTATTCACAAATAATTGATTTTTATAGGGACTTGTTAATTTACATGACTTCTGAGCTCTTCAATCTAATCATTTTCAATCTAAATATTCATTTTAAGTACATATGCTCAAGTCTTTCATTCTTGTATTTGATCCTCCTGCAGAATGACCAAGAGTGAGTTACTGCTTTGATCGTTGGGGTGTTGATTTTTACTTTTACTAATATTATGTTTTTTTTACAATCCCATAATTTTAATTGTGCCATAAACGCAAGCATTTACCTCTCATATAAAAATATAAAGTGTCTTATTACTAATAAGCAAAGTTAAAGAGGTTTTTGTTTGATATTTTATATATTTAAATATTGAAAAGATATACACAAAATATCGAATAATTAGTAAGTTTATGTTTTTATTAGTAAGTTAAAGTTTATGAATATATAAAAACAAATCGATTACTTATACTTGTAAAAATAATTATTGAAAAAACAAAATAAGATTTTAGGAATTCATCAAGTGTAGTCAGTCTCCCCTTCTCGTTGAATTGAAATTGTATAAAATCAGCACAGGTATTTAGTTCGGATGATGGAACATTGGGAAGTATTTACAAATTTATTAGTTGGAATAATAGTCAGGCAATATTATAGCACTACTGAGACATCATGTGTATTAACCAGGTCTACTGTTGCAGCGTGAAACTGTGTCAGATACTGTGATTTGCTGCCACAAAGAAATATTGGAACAATAAAATATTTGGTCATTATTAACTAATTTTAAAAAATGAACTTATTACCTCAGTAAGGTAAGTTCTGTTTGTAAATGGTGTCATGGCAAGTGGAATCAGTTTATGTGCAATATACAAAGCGACACTGCAGAGCGCCCTGATGCCATGAATGCATTCTATTTCACCTTCAGCACTTCCTTCCCTCAATAGCTTTGATATTGTTTGTTTCAAAGAGAATGCTTGAATCATAGAACTTCTGGATTCTGGAAACAGATACATACAGCTTATTTAAAATGAAATATTAATAATAAATGCACCATTCTGTCTGGTCCGTGCAGCTATTTAGATTTTTTAGAATGCAGATTTTTTCGGAACAGTAAAAATATGATACTTTTTGTTTCAAAACAATATTATTATAAATAACACTCTTTGACCTTCTCTTTTTATATTTAATATCTGTAAAAAAACATTTTATTTGTGGAAATTGGATATTACTTGATTCAGAAGGTGCAGTTTTTTCTTCTTCTTCAGCATTTTCTTTATTCTCTTTAACTTCTTCGGTAGGTTCTTCTTTCTCGATATTCTCGTTCGATTCGTCAGTGGCTTCTACTTTGTTGGATAATTGTCTACTTGAGGAGACAATGTCTTTCAAGGTAGCATACAGTGTAATGCTGATAATAGTTCCGAACAATATCCTGATGATAACAATATTACATGATAAATAAACATAAATCAGAAGAAATTATTAAAGACAAATAATGTAATAAACACTGCCATAGTAAAGGTAAAGACACCTAATAGCAAATTCCATAATATTGTGATGAATGAAACAAGAGCTGTGATTTCAATCATAGCAATTGACATTTTTATCATCTTTGCTTCTAATAAGGAACATGCGGAATCCATGTGGAGAACCTCAATAGTAGTTGTTTTCAGATAACTGGTTATTTAGTCGCTTATACTGTCTTCTCAGAAAGGGTATTGATCGAATGATGAAGCTAATGATGGACGAGTAATAAGCCAATTCTCATTCTATATCACTTTTAAGAGTCGGATATCAATGCCATTTCAATCAAGCTATGGATAAATATAGATAACTTGATTGAAATCTCAATGTACGAAAGTGTCAGTTTGGGGATTTGAACCTGTGGCTATGCAGAAGAATAGCAGTAACGGAACTGGCGTAACATTCATTGATTGCTTCAAATCATGATCACAAAATTTTGTAAATCAAAGCAATTAATAACATTTTAAACAAAAATATGTGTCGTTTGGTCAGAATATACCGTTTTCTGTGAGCCATATTTTTTCTTATTGGTGGCAATATCTCTGTCAACAATTATTGGATATTGGAAAATTTTCAACAACATGGATTTTGAAGTCTTTTTGACGAATTTTACACTGTTAAAATTAACCCCATCTACTACGAATAAATTCTTAAGTAACAAACCATTTCTATACTATTTAATTATAAGTAATATAAAAACTGATTAAACAAGTTTATGTTTACCGAATACGCCCGGTACGGCTATGAGTGTCATTCATGAGTTCACAATAATTTTCCATAAGTTGATATTATATTCAAATATCTGTTAAGTTACACTCACACTGTACAAAGCGTCGGTATATCGAGCCATTCTTCCCACCAATCTTCCTTAATATCATCAGTATAGCAGTTGACAGGATCCACATTAATGACTAAGCGCATTCCAGCCGTTCCATTGTAATGTCTCAAGGCATCTCGCATGATGAATTCAGCTTCAGGAGCTCCGCAAGCTGCCGGAAGACATATGCCCCAGTTTAAAGATGTAAACCTTGGGATAAAGTGACCAGGCTGAAAATTAAAGAATAAAATCATTTGAGGATAATACTAAAACTGATAGTATTATAAATATACCTGGTGACAGTGCCACTTATCAACTGTGTAATTGATCGAAATTAGAGGATTATTTATAGAAATTAGTTAAAGATAGTATTTAGTAAATCTTTAAAATAAGTTTCTTACGTCATCATGTTTACTTCTGATAAAATTCCTAGCTTGAGCAAGGTGCACCGGAAGCTTCAGATCTTCCTTGGTAGGCTTCAAATCAATCTGCGCCAGGCAGTATTTGCCAGATACTTTCACCACTGACCCTGAATCCAAACGGACGCGTGCATGAGTACCAACACATTGGTCAAAGTCTCCAAGTTGGTTTCCATTTCCACGCAATATCCCTGATGGTATTTTTGCAGTTGAATCCAGCACTGGAAACAAAAATAATATATCATTTGACTAATGAAAAACCGTACAACCTAATATATTGTAAACATAGTTACTTCCTATACATAAATTATTTGTATTATTAACATTGTGAGACATAAATAATTAATGTAATACCTCTAATAACAACATTTCCCATTATAAATTTGAATATTTATAAAATCGAATGAGGTTGAGTGAGAAGGTTTAGATTTAAATACAGCGACATTTGTTAATGAACAAAATGTTAAATATTTTTGTAAAAAATTAATTCATAAAATGTCACAAGCTAAAATTTAAAACATCTCAATTGAAGTATTTCTAGTTATACTACCACTAGATGTTAACTGTTGAAGGCAGATGAGGCACCAGTGGAGTGCTTAAAGCAGGGACCTATTATTTTTTTCAATAAATTTATTCATCTCAACCAAAATGTCGATTTAATTTTAAAAATATAGTAAACATTGGAAAAAATAAATAGAAAATTGATATAACACGAAATCTTTTTTCTTAAAATTAAATTTTCATTAGAAATTTATAGCAAATTAAGTGTTGAAATAGTAAGTGTAAAATGGAGGTTTGTTAAATTTATAAAAAAGATTCAACGATCCTAATCTATTTCTTTTTGTTAGTATTGCATAACATATTAATCAAATTTAAAGAGGTAGTTTTAGGTATATAAGATGAATCAATAAAGTGAAAAAATCCCTATCCGCTATAGTACACCGTAAACTTTAGTGGAATGGCTTTACAAGGAATGTCAATTACAACTGAGATGTTTTAAAAATTTTACTCAGCTATATTTTGTTATATTTACATATTTGTAAAAAAGTAATTTAATATTAATTTTCATTAAGAGATGTCGGTATATCGAAATTTGAACCTTTTTATTTAATCTTCGTTAAGAAGTTATTCAATTTATTTTTTGTGGTATATATGTCTCAGAAAAAATAGCAATATTTCGTAACTTACTAATGACAATTGGTGGGTTACGACATATTGTTGTTTGTTGGGCTAATGTTATTTAATAATTGATATATTTATAAAAATAATGAAGGAATCTTTCACACTTAGATATCAGATAAAATATGTTCATTTTACGTTCAATGCCAGTTAAAAATATTTTGATTTGAAAGAAGTACTTTATATTTATTAATAAGAGCCAATAATTGCTACATCAAAGATGCTTGCTGCATGATCTCCTTTTCAGTATATTTCAGACTATATGGTCCCAAACGGTTGAGAATGTATTTACATCATCTTAAGAACAGACAATCCGATTGATTCACATCTAATCCAACGATATAATTATTTCATCGAGATTTTGATGAAAACAGAAGAAGACAATTTTCGTAACTATCAAAAGCTACTGTTCCCTTGGTAAAGTGCAAAAGATAATAAAATAACTTCAAATGTAAATTATAAAAAATACTATAATAGCAACCCAGAATTCGATAACATAGAACATATAATTTTATTTGAATTCTATAATAGATGTACATTTGTTTTTAATAATTTCGTCAGTTTTTTAAATAAATTTCATTTATCTGTTTTACTATACAGTGTTAAATAGCATTTTTCTTTGCATCGGATTACTATCTGACATTTCTCAAAAGATTATAGTAGTTGTTTCTTTAATCTGGATTTAAAGGTATGGATAAAGAGCTCAACCTAACTAGTAATGTTAATTACTTAAATGATGGTATTATACAAATCGTCAGCTGAATTTGTTCCGAAAATGCATTTTTCATTTATTTTCAAAATGAGGTATGTAATTTATTATGTGTGAAAAGGGTTTCATTATAAATTTAATAATACAAATGATTTCCACTATTCTTTTGAGTATCCAAAAATTTCGATGACAAATTATTTCTAGTACAAAAAATATAATGATTTTATTGGAATTTTACTTCGTAGAACTTATTTAGTAGAACTTTATTTTAAAAAAGTATTTCAACTGTGAATTATATAAATACAATAAACCTTTATTCACATTCAACATTTCAGATTAAAAGTTTTATTACCTACTTAAAAAGTAATTGAAAGTCAAATCTATAAATGGATCTCATACACAATTCACCAAAATTAAGCTAGCTCCGTTTTAATATATATCGCACAATATTCCTTAAGATTTTCGCTCAATAATTATGTTGTATGACAGAAGAAGACTTTACAAATTTCTTGTTTTCTTTGTTGTTGTTAAAGTTTGTCCCAGAAGACCAGCTAGAAAAAGTTTGCCGATTCCAGTGGATATGACTTGAGTAGGTACGACGAAAAATACGACGAATAATAAAGTATACATTGTTAATTTAAAATAAAAGATAGTGTGAGAAATCGGGTAGCTGCCCAATATTCACTGTCGGCAACTAAAAAAACATAAAATTACATATCGTCGTTGTTCTAGAAGAAGACACTAACTGAAAAATACTAGTTTTGAGTAATTGGGCTTTGAAGTTTGTTAAATGTTTGAAATGCGATACCTTTTCCATTTTGTTTGTTTGTACAAAACTGTTTTTATAATGCAAATGATATATCCAGTGTTGTAGTGCTTTGCATTTATAAAAAAGTACCAGGGGAGTCATTTATTTACTCACAGTAGCGTAGCTAGGGGTTTTGCCGCCAAGGGCAGTCCTTGAGTTTTCCGCTTCCCCAACCTCACTTTTCCTCAAAAATGCTGATTTTAAATTTACAATAGTGTTCATTTAAGGGTATTTTGTAAATTACCTACTCGTATTTTTTGAATTTTGTGATCAATGAAACACTTTTCAAGTTCTCGTCGATTTTTAGGAGATTGACAATACATTGAATATCTTTTATTATTATATCTAAGTATCAAAATATTTTTTAATTTACATACTTGAAAAGTAAATTCCAGGTCAAAAAGTGATAGGACGACGCCCAGGCTTGGAAAGAAGTGCCAGGTCAGCGATTTGGCCTGACTACATCACTGGATATATCTAAGCATTACACACCCAATATACCTAATACACTTGAAATATTTGGTTATTAGTTGAATGTATGTCTTTCTTATATTTTTGTAAAGTATATTTAAGAACTGTGGCACTCCAGTCTTTATTCAATGTTTTTTTTTTTATTTAGATATGTTTTAAGAATCATACAAATGTAATAATTTATATATTTAAAATAATTGCAATTGTTTTATGTTTCTTAAGTATGTCCATTCCCAACGTGAAGCATGTTAACTCTTAAATGTAGACCAGCGGTTTCTAATCGTGATGCTACAATGCCTTCCCTACAACATTTTTTTTCCACGCCACCCTACCTTTTATTTTTTTAATCTATATAATAATATATTCACATTCACGTACAATAATAAAAAAACTGATAACTTTAATTAACAAGATTTTTCTATGTAACATATACGTACATGCAGTGGCGTAGCTAGGGGTTTTGCCACCCCCCCATCATTTCCCTCCAAAAATGATACAATATTTACAATAGTGTTGAATTAAGGGTATCTTTAAAATTACTTATATTTATTTTAAATCATAAACCGTGACGTTACAGAAAATTGTGCCAAATTATCAAAATTAAAATTGCGCCAAATTGCCAAAAACAAAATGAAAAATTCTTGAAAAATATGCACTCTATTTTTACAATTTGTCATTAATAAATGTTATATTTAATATTATTGTTTCTTGTTCTTGAAATCTAGTCTTTAAAATAATTTTTGTATTTGTATTGATGTACAATCCATTAATAAATTGTAAATTAATTTAGGACAAGATATTCAGCAGATTTTACATTAATAATTATTCGCAAAAAAAAACAAAAAAATTATACCAAAATTATTTTTCCTTGCTTTGCTCTTAGGAAAAGGGTTATAAATAATTGCACTTTGTGTTAGGTAGTATTCACTTGGTACACTTGAACTTTTGTTTCGATAGTTTTCACTTTGTGTAAGCTAGTATTCACTCGGTACACTTCGAAACGGATTCTTTTAACAAAGTACCACAGACTAATTTTGATAGCTTGACGTTGAAGCGGATTATTTTAATTTTGTATGCTATGGACATTGAAATAAATTATAATAACATATTGCATGTCCACTTAGAACCCTGCTTCTTCATAAATACCACTCCTATGATATACTAGTGAATAAATTCTAATGCGTGGAGCAAAGACAATACAGGCGGCCTAATATAGAGTTGCGACAAGTAAACTAGTCTATGGGGGAAAATCTTATGTTGCAAGTAATAAGAATAAGTGACATTTCATTACAGCGTTGTGAAACTATCGATTTCAAAGTGTTGGTATTTATATTGAGTGAAAACTATCTTGTCTATGTGATAATATTTTTTCGTAAGTGCAACATATTCTTCAATGTTTAAATATATTTTATTATGTGGCATCACTTTATTTTTAGTGAAATAATTTATTTTTTGTGGAATGTATTTGTTATAAGTGAAAACTATCTTTACGAATGTGAATATCATCTAAACAAAAGTGCATTTAATTGTAAGCCTTAGAAAAATCGTCAGTATTGCAACCCTTTTTAATCGCAAATTACTCACTGTCGATGTTAAATAGTTTTTTCACTAATTTCAACTACAAAATGATAATTCAGCATTTTGTGACGGTTCACAACAATTTCTTCTCACTGCCTCGACATTCAGGCTTCATGATTATCTTTAGATTATTTTTATTTGTTTATTACTTATGAAATTTTCTGTCCATTTTCAAAAATGCTATCTCCAAGAGTATATTTTTTCAGTGAGTAAAATAAACATTCATTCACTGAATTTTTACTGTTGTGTTACGATATGAAGTTTTATTTATTTGTAGATATTATGGTATGAAAATTATTTTCTAATTAAAATATTTTGGCGCCTCCCCTGGCGATAGTCCGCGCCTCTCCTGGGAGGCGCGCCTCCTCGGTTGGAAACCACTGATGTAGACTTAAATTTTAACACTGTGGCCACAAAAGCAATACACGCTACGAAAATAATCTATCTCTTATTTAACCTTCATTTAATTAATATTTTAATGTTTATCCAAGTTTTATTACACTACTGCGCTGTGATGCATACAGTTTTAACACGTTGTCCAGCAATGACATTTTTATTAAAGTGCAATTCAAATTAATTTGAATTTCAAAACAAAATATGAACTTTATCCATCTTATGTCATTTGTGAAATTTGTAATATTTCCAGAAATATAACGCTCAATAATTAAAAAAAAAATATTTATATTAAATTCTTTATGAGTCGGCGCGCAACTCTCCGTGATTTTATGCACCGATATGTTCTGGTCGATTCCGTGCCATAGTTTAGTAAGTTAAATTTGAAACAAATAAACATTTAAACAAAAGTTCATTAATTTAAGCGGACGGTTTTAGTATCACGAGCAATGTATCTATTTCGATCACTTCACATACATGGATAGTAAACCTCAGGTTTTCGTGGGCAACAATTAGGAGTTTATGTATCATTTAATGGAATAATTGATGAATACATACACCCACAGAGCATCAAACTCGAAAGATTAAAGGAACTTTAAATTAGGAAAATTAAACATGTTTACTGTTTGACTATGTCATAATATCGCTTTTCATTTATTGAGGTTTTCGGAAAATAAAATAATAATCAAGGGAAATAATGAAGTAAAACACCTTCGCTCAAAACGAAATATTTATATCATCTTGCTTGAATGAAAATAATTTGTGCTACAGGTAAACTATTTGCGTTGTTTTCGAGTTTTTAATGCTGTTTGTTATATTGCATTGCAAATAATAGACTAAGCTTTTAGTCAAACACCTGATTTAAAAATAATTGAGAATTATCATTACGTAGAAAATAAAATTAAACTGCATGATAAAGTTTCTTGTAACGCGATCAATACGGGTTGTTATTAACAATTGTGTATTCGAAAATAATTCGCTTGAATGATTACATGTTTTAAAAAAAGCAAACTACTTAGGCATTTATTAAAAAAAAAAAAAAACAATGAGGTAAAATGTAGTGACAATGTAAATATTGTCCTGATTTTATTATATTAAAAATCATAGCATGAAAAAGTTTATTATTTGTAATTACCATATAATTAAATAATGTGTATGCATATTATTTTTGTTGACGCATTAAATAAACTTGTACAAAGTAATCAACTTTATTTTTGTACTCACTCTGCAGAGTCCATAACTTCGCTCCGCGCAGCTGTCTTATTAGTATCTGACCGTGTCGCCTGCATTCCGGATGGTGAATTCGACTAAAATTAGGCGCAAATGTTGGGAAAAATGTGTAATAATCTTCGAATTCACTCTCACGCAAGTTTTTCCTTTGAACGGCCCCGCGGGACCGTGTTGGTGGAATCACTTTTTTACTTTTTATTTCAACTTTCACTGGCTTGAGTTTTTCGGTATGTTTGTCAATATCGGGCTTATGTTTTGACTCGTCTTGCTTTTCGTGACTGGAATCCTTCTTAATTGGCTTTTCAACATGCTTATGAAGTTCCTTTGGTGCAGCTTTAAGTGGATCAGAGTGCTTGGGTTGAACTGGCTTAACAGGTTCGGGTGGAGTTTTCTTGATCTCAGGTTTCGAAACATTCTCTATTTTCTTTTCTTCATGATGTTTTTCTACGGGTTTAGTTTCGGCTTTCTTCGGTGGTTGCTCAGGTGTTTTTGAGTCCTTTTTGGGCGCATCTGGCTTATGTGATTTCTCCACAGTCTTGGCAGTGTCTATTTTTGTTTGCGTGCTGGAATCATGATAGACTTTTTCAGCATTGCCTTTTTCAACTTTTTTAATTTCTGAATGCTTAACTGTTTCAACTGGTTTATGTTTCTCAACCTTAGACTTGAGTGGTTGATCTATGTCTTTTCTAATCTGACTTTTAGTAATGTCAAGCTTACTGTCTGAATGAACCAATACTTTTGGTTTATCTGAAACTATTTTCACCGCTTTTGGAGGCTCTTTTGCTACAATTTTTATATGTGGAATTTTACTCTTTTGAGTGAGACTGTCTTTTGGCTTGAGAATCTGGGAATTTTCGGATTTTGGTTTTATATTAGTTGTAATCTTAATTTTTATATCTGTTTCGCTATCACTGTCATCACTATCATCATTTGATTTTTTATCATCATCGCTCTCATCGTCATCACTATCGTCATCATCAGTTTTGTCATCACTATCGGTAGTTTTATCGTCGGTATCAGTGCTCGAGTCATCACTCGTCTCATCGCTATCATCATCGTCATCATCATCATCGTCATCATCATCACTATCATCACCAGTTTTATCATCAGTATCTGAATCTTTCCACTATCATCCGTATCACTATCATCATCATCATCATCGTCATCATCGTCATCATCAGTGTCAGTTGTGTCATCATCATTCGTACTATCATCATCGTCGTCATCATCATCATCATCGTCATCATCATCACTTTTATCAGTATCTGTTTTTGAATCATCCGAACCATAATCGCTATCTTCATAATCGTCGCTATCATCATCACCATCATCATCATCGTCGTCATCATCATCATCGTTATCAATTTTTGTTATTTTTATACTAAGGGATGGTTTTTTCGCCTGGATAACCGGTTTTTTCGCAAAAACCTCTTGTTTATTGGCAACCACCGGCCGCACGACAGGCTTATCATTCGACAATAATTTGTGGCCGGCGTCCACCGCTTGCTTCGCTTTCGCTACGCTTATTGGCAGAGTCTTCTTTGGCGCCTCTCCCAGCTCGCCTGAATTGCAGGTGTCGCATTTTGATTCACGAGGGGAAATTTTACTGAGTAGCTTTTCGCTCGCCGGGGCTTTCTGTGGAAGATCTCTCAATCGAAATCCGTGGACGAAGCCGGCCACGACAAAGAGCGTCCCGAAGAATAGTGCGAAAGCGCAGCGTGCGGGCGCCATGTTGACGAAATTATTACCGCGAACCCATTACAAAAACGATTGAATCTTTCACACCGACTTTATCAATCCCAGCGCACTTCACCTCGATCCGCCACCAACACAATCATTTATACACTATTTCATTATCATTCCGTAGGAATGTCGTTTAAATTTAACTAGCACACGCGATTTTTGTAACTTATCTATGGAAGTATTTTATTCGGACCTGGGTAAATTAAAAGTTATGCGAGGGAACAGAGGGAATCTTTAAATCGGTCGACCGAATTCGTCTAAAGCTCGAATATACAATGTGTCCATTACTTTTTTTGTGAGCGAAACGCGGACTGCGGGTGGCACTCGTCCAACACGAAGGTTTTTAATTAGAAACAGCTCTCGCAGGGCATCTCGGTCATGAGCTGGATAGGCGTCGCGACGCTCCTCACTCACTATGTGAAATAAGCGCGATTTCGGCCAACGGCACTGTGACGTATCAGCGTATTAGCGGCGAGTTATTTTTTTGTTGATTGTATGCTAATCGTTGACATTTTTTTCTTTTACGTTTATTTAAATTTCACATAAACCTAAATTCAATATTGAATTTTCATACAGATAATAATTGTATACTAGATTCGCGCCATTCATTTCCAGAATTAACGATTCAAGATTACGTATTCACCGCTCTGCTTAAATTTTTTAATGATTGAACCTCGTGAAGCATTTAGAATTTTCATATAATTATGTATAGCATACATAAATACAAATAATAAAAGAATATTATTTTAATTTATTTTTCAATTTATTACTTTTGCAGTGGGATTATATTGTAGAAAGAATATATATATATATATATACAAAGCAGATTTTGTATCCACTAACTATTTTTTTCATCGAATATGTGTAATATCCGGAGCAATTTCGTTGAAAATTTTTGATAAACATGAAAATAACATTTTACTATTTTATAATTTAACACATCTTTCAAACAGATTTTAATCCTTTGTTTTGATAGAGTTAATTCTGGATGAAAATCTATTATCAATAAATCTAGTTAAGCTCATAGTTCAATATTAAAATAAGTATTTTAGTAGGCAGCTAATCATTAATGTGTACTGCGTTCAAACTCAATAATCTTGGCAGAATGTGCAAAAGTTAATGTACCGATTCATTGATGTGTCGCCTGCACTACAGATAAATTCGCAAAAGAATGTCTCAATAGTTCAATAATATTACTTAATGCTTATTCTTGTATCATTGGTGTATATCCAAGTTTCAAAGGGGACAAACGTATTATTTTAATCATTCAAACAGTAGGAAACGATAAAATTTAAGAAGTCAGGTGAAAATATCCGCAAAAATAAAATTTAAGACTTCCATTTATTCTGGGAGGATTAGTTACATATTTTTAATTCACATAATATTCTTGTTGGAACTAGATTGTGCATGTGATTTACACGGAATGTCTCAAAGATTCTCTGTCCTTTTTCAATTATCTTCGAATACGTATTACGGATTGTCATCACTGATATTATGGGATGCTGGAATTCTGACGTTCCGAAGATCAGACAGGATAGATATAGAACGGGAGTTTATTATATACTTATATAATAGTTTTATAAATGAGATATTAATTAACAATTACATACCCCATCGTCGCCTTTGCTCTAATTATATATCTTAAATATCATTACAAAATACATTGTGGTTGCACACGCCGCCCACTTATCAAGGTGCCTCCAAGTGGTAAAATGTTATTAGTATCCGGTCTTTCATTTGTTTGTTTAATAATTATTATTTGTTATGAAACTTGCGTAAATTTAAAAACATACATTGCCATCAATGCACAAACAGAGCTGCTTAGAATAGTACTATAAATAATTGGACCACTGAATCTGAAAAGAAAATATTTTTTTACGTATTTAGTTGAGTCAATAAATTAGAATTCTTAATTTAGAAGAAATTGAGTGTGTGCTCTATTGGATGTCATAAAAACCAAAACCACTGTAGCCTAGTAGTAGGTTTTTGATAGTCTAGCAGAAATAGCTCCTGCACAGCTATCGGATGGGCTAGGGTTGAATTCCCGACTAGGTCAAATATCAATTGCTGTGCTTTTCAATTTTGTATTTGTGATTAGAAAATCCAATCCAGACCCTTTTTATGAACCAAGGATTTCGAGATTCAGAATTTCTCAATCCCGGGATTGGTCATTGAGTATACTTTAATGTGTTGAATTGTAGGTTTAAAATTTAATTATTATTGTTTCAATTGGAATGTGATTATGATTAAATATTTTTTTTGCGCACTAGGTTTTGTTTACTGATTTTGAATCAGTCATTTACAAAAAAATGAAAAAAAAAAACGTAATGATCGAAATAGTTTTATATTTCATTTTCTTAATTCTTTATTAAGGTATGTTTTGCCAAATGGTATCCAAAAAGAGGATTCGTCCTTCAATTCGACTTACAGATATTGTTCTCCATCCATTTAAGAAGGTATCCTAATTTGTCTTCCATTTCAGATTGGATAAGAACGGCTGTTACAAAATATGAGAAGGAGGGAGACCATAATACATTTATATTAATTAAATTACGTGAGTGTATGTAACAGACCGAGGTACACGTTGTAGTTAATCTAGAAATTTTGGTTTAGTATATGTAATTTATTTTTCAGCATTCATTATGGATCCCGAAATCCCGGGATCGAATAATTGACCCTGATCCCGGGATTGAAAGCCCTAGTTGTGATGTCCTTTATCCTCGAATATGATCGCAATGATTAGAAAACGAAAGAATATCTTAGTCATTACCAATTATTCTTCATAGGTATAAGAATTATTATAGTATTTTTTGACTTCTATGTTTTTATTTGTCAAAATTTTTAAAGCATTTGTGTATACAAGATGCACTTATTCACGAATGCAGTTTTCATAGTCTCAATAAGTGTTTCGTTATATTTTAATAAATATCTTTTTCGAAATCAAAACTAGATTATTGTTATATTCAAATGAAGTATTACATAATATTATTTTATAGTAGATGTTCAGCGCAATGCAAGTGTTGGCCTCTCATAATTTCCGCTTTTGTGTCTAGTACTAGGATAGTTGAAATATTCAGAAGCTTTATTTTAAGGACGTAATCATATTATTTCCTGCTGTAAAAATAGCATTAATCAAAAAAATATCCAAATCACCGCAAAAAGAAATATTACAATAAAAATGTCAATATTAACATAAAATACAAATTTAAATCATAAACATTATTGAATGAAAAAAGTGTTTTAAGTTATACATTAACGAATTGTCTCAGAGGTGTAATACCATTTTTTATATTATGTATAATTATTATATCCTCGAATTATGCGTTTAGGAAAGTTTTGGCCTTACATAAAATAGGTAATCTTCTTAAGTAAATATTGTAAATTAGTCTATTTGATAGTAATGGTCGATAAGAAATAATATTGAAGACTTCGAGACGAAAATCTACTGTGTATTATGTTCTTGTTATTAATTTGTTGGCTTCATGTTTTTGATGTACATATTTTAATATATGATTCAATGCAGATCAAATGTGACTTTATCCAAAAAAAAAATTAATATTTTGTTGATGTTGGATGTGCTAAAGAAAGAAATATTCGTTGATAAAAAAATACTTATATCGATATTTGGAGTGTAATTTCTAATTTTTTTTTAAATTTAGGAATCCGGCGTCTTCCACAATATATCGAGTAGGCCAAGCCCTTTGCTAACAAGTCTAACAACCATAAAGCGCGTGTAGCGTAAAAAATTACAGCATTTGGTTTAACACCAACATAGCTTCATTAAACACCCTAAAATAATGCCTCCAACCACATCGTTGTCAATTTTTCATTACTACTCGTCTCGAATTGGCATTTATTGGACATGTCCACCTCTGATCTGCACTGATTTATTTTATTGTAATATCTTCATCAGGTTTGGTGTAATAGTTTGTATAATAAGGTAAATATTTGTAAAGAAAACTGTCTGAAGAAACTATAATGTTGATCATATATTGTGTCACTTTTAAAGTGCTAACTGTCAATTCTTGGTGGAAAGACATTATATTTTAAACACAATTCATTTGTACTACTTCCTCATATTTATAATGATCAGGACCGGTCCTGATCATTATAAATATGTGGAAGTAGTACAAATGAATTGTGTTTTATTTTTTAAAACATATATTATGTCCATAACTATTTGATTCTTTCCTAGATACGAAGTAGTACATATTGAAAGATTAACTCAATAAAGGTCTACGCCCGAATCGGATGTAAAATTTTCTAGACGAGTCTTTGAAAATTAACAAACTGCCAACTAACAAATTAGATTTTTAATCATTTTTTTTAATTTACAAACAAGTTCACACTTCATGATATAAAAATTATTATTCTTCTCAGATTGACTGAAAACAAAGAAAAGTTTATAAATATTCAGTGTATTTATCAAGCCTAATTAAAAAAAAAACTAACTAAGTAGTTAAAGGATTAATAATAACGAATACTTCTATCCTTTATGATAAAATACAAGTTATCCATCAAACCAAATTGACAATGAGGAATGTATTTAAACTAACAGGTGATTTTAATCTCCTCCATCAGAAAATCCGCCTTAGTATGATGGCTATTACATAACAAATCAAACAGTCATTTAAAAACACCAAGGTTTCAATGAAACAATATAATTATGACATGAAATTGCTTTGAACGGAATTAAGTATTTTTTGTTTATAAACAATGTTGTATTGTTAGTTTTTTGAGTTATATTCCCAGGTTTATATTTACATTGTGGCGCAATAAAAGATCCACTGATACGCCTGACTGTTTTTATGAATCGTTTCAATGTTTGTATGTAATTCATTCAGTCGAATCACTAAATATTAAAAGCTATATTGGTTTCAAATGAAAGATATTTAAGATGTATTTATTTACATTTATAAACTTGGGATCGGATACCAATGTGGAATATATGGTCTCCTAACGGAGCATCTTAACAAATTATTTTACGAGAAATATAATAGTTTATATTCAGTCTCTCAACCTCTCAAAGACAGTAAGGATATTTTAAAAAATAAAGCACAATTTGTTTGTACTACTTCCACATGTTTATAATGACCAGACCGGTTTCACTCATCATGAGCATTATCAACATTAGCAAACCGGTCTGATCATTATAAACATGTGGAAGTAGTACAAACAAATTGCGTTTAATTTTTTAAAATATAATGCCTTTCCACCATGAATTGACACCTTAAAAGTAAAGAGTAAGGATAGATAAAAAGAGCTAGAAAAGAACTAGTAGTTTAGCTAATCGCTCTTGATACATCCCTTTTTAATAATCGGTTGGATGAGATTTCATGTAAACATTCATTCAGAGAGGGTTCATTACCATTCGGTTACTGGACCTATTAGTGGCTTATTAATATTCCAACTTTAAAAAAATCAATCGATGGAGATTAAATTGATATTTATCTCCTCATACTGGTATTGATCATGCCAGTAAACTACCTGGACGACCATGTTTTGTCCGGAATCTTCTGATTGCTAATTGGAACTCTTGCCGATAGCTTGTATAGGCCGACAATAGACTGCGTTTTTAGTGTTCAGATTTATCCACGTAACAATTTAGACAATGTTTAATATAACTACTATTATCGTTGCAGTGACTGAAAATATGATAATCGATAAACGAACTCTGTTGCAGTAGGTAAGAGTTCCACTTGGCGATCAGAAGATATCGACTTTAAGTTCTGTCAAGGTCATTATCCCACGTTGTTTTATTTTTCACGCTGGCGCTTATGGTGCTTATTCTTTTCGGCTTGATCTTGAGCAACTTGAGTCATAGTCTCCTTGAGCCTATTTTAAGTCATTTCAAAATCAAAATATCTGTCATATTGGTAATTTGCTGGAATGCCCGGTAATGTTAGTGACTTTGGAAATTTCGAATATTGCCGCACACAACAAAGCACAACTTCCACCAAGAATTGACAGTTAACACATTAAAAGTAATCAATTACCAGTATATGGCCTCCTAATGGAGGTATCTCAACAGAAGTTTTCTATGAGAACTGCTTGTTACTCAGTTGCTCAACCTTTCTTTTTTCAAAGAGGACAGGACTAGTGGTTAGCTAATCGCTCTCGCTACGCCCCGTTTTTGAAGATGGGTGGGAGGGAGGAGTTTAAGACATCACAAACATGCATGACTACGAACAGAAATCCATAAATCGATCTGAAGATCAATTTATGAAACTGTCCGCACCGGTAACTGAAACTTAGTCATCCGCAATCGTAGCTAACGACACTACCAACTGCGCCACCGACACCGACGCGATTAATATTTAAGTGTTTTAATATTTTTTAAAATAAAACACAATTCATTTGTACTATTTTCATATGTTTATAATGATCAGGACCGGTTTATAATGATCAACTGATAATGCTCGTGATGAGCGAAGCCGGTCCAGAAGTAGTACAAATGAATTGTATTTTATTTTTTTAAAATTTAAAGTCTTTCCACCAAGCATTGACAGTTAACACCTTAAAAGCGTTTTAATATTGTATACAGCCACATTAAATCACAAACAAATACGCTTTTTTTTAAGTTGGTCTAGAAAAAAGTACCGCTTACAGTTTAAAATGTATTTCAAGTGTGCAAAATAGATTTGTTGTACACATAGAGAACTCAAATAAAATAAAGGCAACATTTATAGATCGCATGCTCTTGGTATTTTTGCTTTTTTTGTTGCGGGCTTTTAAAATATATGACGTTAAGTTCGTTAAGTAAACCAATGATCTTAGAATGTCTATGATCGACCATAGCGATGATCTATTTTAGTCGATTTGAAACGACAGCGAGAGTGATTGTTAGGCAGGTCAGTGAATTTACTAACCGACTACCCAACATGTATTGTATTAAGATTTGCATATTTGTATCGCAATATTAATGGGAATATCGAGTATAATTGAAGTTTGGTAATGATTTTTTGCATACACTTAACGATAAACAACTATAAAAAGATAGGTTTGTAATGTATTTTTGGCGGTTTGATAAATAATTTATTCCACGTTTTCGACTGTGAAACGTTTGCGCAAAATGCTACATCTTAGTCACACGACAAAAAAATTTTTATACGTTGTTTATATCAAGTTTATTGGCTTTATATTAAGTATTTTTAAGTCATGTCGTCTTACGAGGTTGCTATTTACTTTAAATGAAGTGTTGACTGAATGTTTAATTTTTAGGTGGATTTTTGCGACCTTGCCTAAATAGTCGATTGAACTTTAGAAGCAGTTTACTTGGAGTACATAAGAGTAAATACGTTACCTGAATGGTTTTAAATATATTTTTTTTCAAATCAGGCATCGAAAAATTTATAGGAGAATCGAATGTCAGGACATGCGGAAATATATTTTGAAGTCGGTTGAAATTTTCACCTATGTTGACGACGTAGATATCATTGGCAGGTGCGCAAATAGAACCAATCCTATTCAACTGTACATTCCACGGGTTCGTATACTAGTAGGGACAATTTCAGAAAAATGATATTTCTATCAATTTGTGGATTCGTGTTCAAAGCCATGAATGTATGTGTTGTGGAGGTCTGCACAGGTCGAAATTTTATAAAATCACCCGGTCCGAGCCTGACATCTTCTGGCCCAGCCTGGCTCGGCCCGAGCCCGAGTCTCAATATCACACTTGTTACCCGAATCTGGCATGAAGCCCAGATTTATTTTCCTCAGCCCGAAAAATGTCCGATTTTTTTAATACATACATTCATTTATACTTTTCAAACAATATGTTTACTAATATATTATTATTTCCTGTAACACATGTAAAAAAAAATATTTAAGTTATGAATGGTATTTCCTGATGGTTTTTTTATTTTGTTTCCTAATATTTTTCTCAAAATTAAATTCCTTATCCGGGCCCGGCCCAAGCCCGAATCTGAATTGTCTTCACCTGCTCAAAACTGGCTCACGGGCCAAGCCCGGGTCCGTGTAGGCCTCTAATGTGTTGTTTAAATACCCACCCCATCACCCATCCGATCCGGGAAAACGGAGTAAAGGTAGTTCGTTGTCTAACTAATAGATTAGTTTAGTAACTAGTAATTTCCTATCTACAAATTAACAGCTTCCTCTTTGATCGTCTCGATTGCTTCGTATACCTTGGAAGGTAAAGTATAGAGTTGTAAAAGCATACAATTGCTTACAAAACCAACTCAAGCCAAGGACTTCCTTGCGTCATAAAAATATTCTGATGCACATCACCCGTTTCCATATGGATCGCGGTGTTCGACGCTTACCATGGTCTAAGAGTATGCCTTCAACTCATTTAGTACTATTGAGTTTGATCTATGGACCGAAGCGGTAAGGTGAGCAATCACACATAAGTTCCAAGTATATAATATATCAGATCTAATGTTGACTGATGTACGTAATATGACGATTTGATAGCGATCGACCATCAAGGAACATCCTAGATAACAGACTTAAACTGTTCTAGAAAGGAAGTTTAAGATAGAATTGACGAATGGCTGAGAGATATGGAAGATATTATTGAAGACACAAATGAAAGGGATGGGGTATCTTTTCATGTCGGTGGACTGCATTCAAGAAACTTCAGTTAGATATACTCAAAACAGTATGATATTTGTCTTTCCACCTAGAATAATTGACAGCTGGCACCGTTACAACTTTTTAACTTTTAAGGAACATATCACATAAAAATTAAAAATATTTTTTTAAATTTAGATTTTTCATAAATAATAGTTTTATTTTGCAAATTTAAAATTTGCTAAACATGCTAATAATATGACCTAACCCATGTCTCAAAACGTATGCTAATTTAACTGGTTTATTTAAGAATGTGCACAAAACAGATTTTATACTCAATCGTTTTCTGATTAAACTTTACTAAGCTTATTTAAAGAGGAAATCATATGATCCTTCATTCCTTATACAATTTTTACTATTTCAACGGATCGCAAAATGGTTATGAGAATAGATCTCGACTAAAATATAAGATTGTCGGCGTCCCCGTGACGCAGTTGGTAGCGTCGCTGGCTACGGTTACGGATGTCTCGGGTTCAATTCCCGGTGCGGACGGTTTTCATAGATCGATCTTTCAATCGATTTATGGATTTCTGTTCGTAGTCTGAGTCCTCCCTCCCACCCATCCCATCCTCACGGGGAGTAGCGAGAGCGATTAGCTAACCACTAGCCCTGTCATAGCCCTATCCTTATATCCCTACTCTCTCCGAAAAAAGAGAGTTTGAGCAACTGAGTAACAAGCAGTTCTCGTAGAAAAATTCTGTTAAGATACCTTCATTAGGAGACCACATGCTCCACATTGGGAGCGGACATGGAACAAATAAATAAATATAGAAGAATGCTAAATAACATTACTGTATCTTTTTGTCAGGACTATCACTAAAATCATGTAACATTTATTATCATTGCCTAACCTCATTTTTATATCTATACCCTTTCGTATGTATAGCGACTTACTTTCAACCAGGGTTGTCAGACGTGGTATTTTCCCGAGCTCAACAGACAAATCCCGAGTCTCGAATTGCATCTGAAAATCCCGACAAAACAAAAATTGTAAGTTTAGAAAAATGTATGTTAAGAGGCCCGTTCAATTTTTGTCGACAGATGGCCTTACTACTACTATGAATAGATTGTATCAACTGAATAAGTTAATAAACATCAAATAAATCCGAAGTATTTTAATCAGATACTTTATAATAACTGTGATCTCTGCAAATGACTATTGTTTAAATGTTGTCTTTTTTACATATTCCTATTTTATAAAATAATTATAATGATTTCTAAAATCTTTTTGTTCGTTTAACTGACGATCTATGATTTTGAAATTTGGTAACCCTGCTTATAACAAGTTCACATTCAGACGCAATGATCTGTCAGATGTCCACACGTTCCATATTGGGAGTGGACATGGTGCGCACACGACAGATTCACTCTAAACAAAACAAATGTATTTGATATAAAAAAGTAAAATAGAATAAGTAAATATTATTATATAAATAAAGTAATAAATTTATGTTCACTGCAAACATATTTTGAAATGAAGTGATGAATATTTTAAATGATATTGCGGATTATCATATTTATGTGTGCGTAAGGTTGGTCAATATGAAAACATTATACCTACAAACTTCTCATTTATTTCTGATTATTATGTTTCGCTAGTAAGAATGCGTTTTTTCTTAAAACTCCGGCTTGAAATATTCTCACGGCCAGTTGCAAAAATATAATATATTATTACGTTATCAGCGTGAATTATTACATGCTGTGAAATTTTTTCCATAATTTGTATGTATTTTAAGTGGGATTGGCTATCTGTCATATATATCGTCGTTTGTGGAAAGAATAAAATATTTTAATACACTCAATATGTTGTCCTTGGTTTTGATGGCGCATATGTAAAAAAAAAAACGTACACATTATAGTTACCGCCGAATCCATAGAGATATTAAAATATACACATCAATCCACACACTTGAAACTCCTTGAGAGCAATTAAATTATAAATTAATAGAAGGATTTGAAGTTAAATGTTAAGTTAACCCGATGAACGCACTGGACATGTTAACATGCCCAAGACTCGTATTTCTGGCCAAAATAGAAAGAACAATTGTAGACATATGCTTTAAAAATAGTTTAGGCCTTTAGTTAGAGAAATCGGGTAACATATCATGAAAATGTCAAGTAAAACACAAGGAAATATAATTTTGAAAAGAGCTATCGATTTTCAGTCTTTCGAATTTCAGCTTTGAACTGCCGATACGCAGCATTAATCGTCAACTCTATGTATTACAAATAATTATACGGCTACGTATAATTATTTGTAATGTATATTATGAAGAATGGCCGCAGCCGTTTTATTGCAAAGTCATAGATTAAATATTTTTCAGCTTCTTCATTTTCTTTGATTTATTTTAGCAAGAATGCGACGGGTTGGGTTTACTTCTTGATGTATTTGGGACAACTAATATATATATCACATAATTCTCCATCTTTAACTGTTAATATTGATATATTTTTAGCCATAGTGAGCGTTTTAACAGGTCAATTGACTGAAAATAAATTCGTGCGAAAACGGCTCGAGCTGTAAGGGTTAAGGCATGTAATCATTGAATTTCGTATGTCAAAGGATGATACGAATGCCTTTTATTGTAGTTTAGCAATACAAACGACGTTAACCGATCATAAAATTCCAGGCTTGACTTGTCTGCAAAAGAAAAATATCAAAAAAAAAATGTAGAAAAATGTGAATTCAAAAATTCTTTTCATTTTTCATCATGGCGTTTCAAAATATGCTATTTATAATTTCATTTACATTATTATTCATACTTTTATGGATTGCTTCGTATTTTTGATATTATACATTTTTCATAAACTATATCAATTCTTTTATTTTGTCTACGCTTTTCATAGAACTTTAAATAATCATATATGGATTATTTTAAGCCTATGTTAGTAATCTTACGCTTACGATATGAGCTCTCAAAGCTGTGGGTTGTAGCGCCAAATAGGGAAACAATATCTCCCCCGCTTCTCTAGTAGTATTATACTGAAAATCTTTTATGAGGTTTTTTTTATCTTATTAAAAACCGCTTTTCAAAAAAGTATTTATTTTTATTATCGTTTATATTTAATGCAAATTAACAATTTCGTTTTATAGATTAACAATCGGATACCCCATGTTGGGTGTCCTATTATTCCGTCGACTTTTGAATTTAGTGCGTCTTATATAAATATTATCTTAGCTACTATTGAAATGAACCCGCACAGGGTGTCGCCATTATTTTCTCAACCATGTCAATGACATAATTTTATTTTAATTTTACATGGGTCATAGCTTATTGTAGAGAGGTTAGTCATAGTGTATTTTTCCAGTCTTCCTACTAGCCTATTCACTAATGTCCCATTCAAATTTTCATTCCCCATATTTTATCTACCTGCTGAAACTATAGGGAGCATGTGGAGTGGGCTCTCAGTTTCCTTTTTTTATTTTCAGGATGGGTAAATGCTAAATCTTTATATCCCTTTCCCGCGTGTATTCTTAGTTATAACTATATTAATAAAGCTTCTGTCAACTGAAGGCTTTGAATGGGGAAAGCAATTATTAAGAAAAACTTCATTAAAAAAATACTGATTGTGACTGTTTAGTAAACAAAAATGTTAAATTCTTATCATGATTTGTTAGGAAAATAATAGCCCCACAATGGCTTTCGAGAGATTCATCTATATCGTATATGATAATTTCAACAGGTTTTAACTAATAAGGTAAGAACTGTATTTTTTAAATTTATTATGTTTTGCTGTGGCACGAAAATTTCTGAACACGCTAAATAACTAAAACTCGATATTTTTTTATCAAACAATAAAATTATGTACATAATATTTACATACATCACATATTATGTAATGTGTATGTAAAATTCATTTTCAAAAAAGATTATAATTCTATAAAAATAACTCTTCAACCTCATTTTTTTAACGAAGGAATCCTTTCTTAGTCAAAACAAGTTTACTATCCCATAATTGTATGGTTATTTTAGATATTTCATCAGTAAAATATTCAGCCATCTAAAAAAAGATGACAAACTGAATTAAAAATGTTA
Source organism: Himalopsyche phryganea (assembly GCA_022494535.1). Taxonomy (NCBI): domain Eukaryota; kingdom Metazoa; phylum Arthropoda; class Insecta; order Trichoptera; family Rhyacophilidae; genus Himalopsyche; species Himalopsyche phryganea. The sequence continues at coordinate 2,960,174 of JAGVSL010000010.1, read as the reverse complement.
TGAGATATTTTCAAACGATATATCTCAAATATAAGGAAAAAACAAAATAAAAATACAAAATTGTACGCAAAAATATATTAAATATAGGCAGGCATCTATCTACCTACATATTTTGGTGTTACAGCAAAATTTTCCAACAAGTCGAATCCTGCATGTCTCCAACCGGATGAACTCCGTTGCCCTGGAAGGATCATCAATAGAATGTACTCGGCGGAGATACGGAACGCTGAGATGACCTGAGACGAAGCAAGAAGACTGGCAAGGGATAGAGAATCTTAGTGGAACCGTGGGATGGTCATATGCTCCGAGTAGGGAGCGGATATGGTTAAAAAAATATTACAATCAAAAATATCAAAAAATATAATTTTACAATATTCGATTGGAATCGCTAGTGTTCACATGCTCCATATTGAGAGCAAGCTTTGTTAAAAAAATTAGTTCCTCATAATTTAACATATTCGTAAAAATTAATTGCTGTTGATTGGAAATTGACATCATGGCAGTCAATTAGAAACAGATTTAATAATATTGATAACGATAGTCGATTTAATTGGTATAGTTAATTAATTACTATTGTATATAGCAACGCATGAATGATGACTGCGAAATATTGCGTTGACCTTGAAAGCAAAATAAACTGTTGCACAAATTGGCCTAGATCCATAATCAAATCATAAATATGAACGATATTATCCGACTTCCAATATTTTGTCACTATCTCACCGATAATGACATTGAATTATTGTTGAATCGCAAAAAAATCATTTTTTTATTTAATTGTGACATTATATAATTATCACTCACTTTCTGTTGAATTATTTTCATTGCCTTACACTAAGCCAATCATAAGAGATCTTTTTTAATGAGTATATTTCAAGAGTCAAAAGAATTGCCAGCTGAGCCTAAACTGTGACAGAGTATTGGATTTTTTAAAAAATGAATCTCAATTATGTGAGAATTAATCTGATAACTTAATGTGTCCCATTTTATCTCTTGATTAACACTAGCTCGGTACACTCTATTGTCCACTGTAAAATAAATATTTTTGACGATTTTATCTATATATTGTATTTGGATGGTTTCTTTCAAACATTTTGATGCACCTTATGTAAAGCACTTTCTGAAAATTTGGCCAAAGTATGAATAATTGAAAAAATCTTGAATTCGAAACTGTGACTTACTTCGTTATGTAAAACAAAAATTTGAGAAAATACTAATCGCGGCTATTCGTAAATTTATGACATGGATCTTAATTTGATAAAAAATATCATACTGTTTCATGGTACACCAGTAAGTTATACAATGCAGTATATTGCTTCATTTTTTCTATTTCGTTTCACATATTTAGCGACGTTTTTATTCACATGTGCATTATTTTGAGATCAATGTTTATACTAAAACTATGTGGCTCGCAAGACATAGGTTGCATACCGCTGTTCTAGAACTATTCGATAACAAGTAACTATTATTATTAGCCAACATTTTTTGATTTACAATGTCAGTGAATATAAACAATGACACACCAGAAGTATATTTTAAATTAATGGATTGTACTTTGTAAGAAATTGGCTAAACTTTATTTCGGTAAAAAGGGCTCAGATTGATAAGAATAAATACTTTTTAATTCAAATCTGACTCACAATATTTTATATAGTCTAATATGAATATAATAAAGAATATGTATTAAAAGAACAAAGATTTGCAGCATAATCAAGAAAACATCAATTATAATTAAAATTTGAGCTATCCATATATTAATATAGAAAGAATACAGAAGAGATAGATTGGCTTAAATGGTAGATCATATACTAGGCCAAGAACGATCGTGAAATCTTTAAATTTGGCAATATTTAGATATAATATAAATGATTACAAATTAATATTTAATTTTTTGAAATAAATATTTTTCGTTTGGAACTGCTAATTTTAAAGTATTTCCAAAGATAGCATAATTGAATAAATTATTTTTCGTAGCTAAATGCCAAAATACGATTTTTATATATCTCATAAATTGGTGACCTCAAGTGTTTTTTTTCATAATTATTCATTGTAGTTTAAAGAATTCGGTTTGAAACTAGCAGTAAATCATTGATTTAAGTTTTCTGATATTTCAGAGTTCAATAAAATATTTTCGAAGCGTTTCATTTAAATATGTGGTTAATTTATAACCGACCCCAAAATGGTATAGATAACTGAGGTCGTGATTGGAAATTTTACAAGAATGAAACATTCCATCTGATCCACAAGTATATTTTATAAATATTAATACTAGGGCTTCCAATCCTGGTCAATCCCGTAATCGCGGGATTTCGGGATTCACTGTAAATATTAAAAAACAGTTCATATTTGAAATTTAATAATTCCTGATTAACTATAACGTTTACCTCGGTTTATTTAAGTATGTAGTTTTTATAATACCTACATAATTCATGCATGTATGTATTGTAGTCTGCCTTCTTCTCATATTTCGTAACTTTCGTAGACAGGAACAGATAATTTTGACAATAATATATTTCATTGTTTTTTTTTTGCATTATTTTCATGAAAAATTCGATTTCATCTATAAATAAAATCTTCTCAGAAAATAAAAAATCCATTCCTATGTTAAAAAATATATAAAATCATATACTTTTTCATTCCAACTAAAACAATAAAATTTACAGATTTAATTTTTAATATACAATTTGAAACATGGAATTACGCTTAATGACCAATCCCGGGATTGAGAAACTGTGAATCCGGTTATCCCGGGATCATAAAAAGAGTCCGGAATTGAATGCCCTGATTAATACAAGTTTAGGGTTTGTTGCAAATTTCCTAAATGGCATATTACATAGGCATATTTTTATAATATAATAAGTGTTTTAATATGGTAAATATGACAATGTTTGTTAATATTCATAAATGTGCAATCATATACGACATCGTGATCCTTGTTCCTTCTGTGGTTTATATGAACGTGTTAATTGTGAAAAAATCTTTTAAATATTTTATAACGACATTAATGATGTCACGACCTAACCTATAATATCCTTTGTTTATTTATTCTTCAATAATTGAAATACGCCAACACTAGGTATTGTTCGTTGTGTTGGTCTGTGACAATTTTATATTTTAATAGTCTTATCTACCATAGAATACGATGGCAAAATTGAAGTGGTTTAATCATTGATAAACTATGTATAATCATATAAATCGGTGGTCTCCAAACTACAGCCCGCGAGCACTACCAATCTGGCCGGCCAAAGTTTTTTCACACAGATAAGTAGTGCCAAAAGCGGAAAAAACCACAAGCAACTTTATGCAACAGAAATTATTTATCAAAATGACTTAATATGAGTGTATAAATCAGGCAGAAGCTGGTTTTCTCCGTGTCGGCTATCGAATATCTCCACCGCAATGAAATATCCTTGTAATTGTCCGTAAGTACCAACTTTGTGCGTCATTCGAAACTACAGTATGTTGGTATGATGAGCTAGCTAGATCTTGGCGCTTGAGACGTAGTGAAGGAGTCAGTGTGGCCCTTAGGGTAAAATGTTTGGAGACCCCTGATATAAATCATCAGCAACCGCACGAGAGAAGGTCAATGAGAATTTTTAATGTCAATCGAGATCAACTGATATTGACTCTGCTGGGATTTAAACCTAGACACATCTGATCGCTGCGGTAAAGCTCTTACTACAGGCAGACTAATTATTATACAAATATAATCATGCCAAATCAAACTAAATTCATTTCTTCTAAACCTGAAAACATTAATGAACAAAAATATAAATGTAGTTACCAGGTATATATAATAATTATGGTGAGTAAGTCTGTCTTTAAATTATTCAGAAAAAACAAATAATATAAACAGAAAAAAACAAGGAATTAATAACTACGGCTAGGGATTCCATAAAAGTTGATAGTATTGATGCTTATTAACCCACTGGCTTAGAAAAAACTGTCCTTCGCCGTCTCGTTATAATATCTTGATACTATTTGTTTTGTATATTTAAACACTTCAATACTCACGCAAGACTCAAGACTCAGGACACGTGTTGAGAACAATTAGGTATGTGTTGAAAATTATTGCGTCTCGCCAGAAATAATATATAGAAAAACCATAAATGTCTTCTCTGATATCAAAAGTAGTCATATCCCTTATTATAGAAAATAAAATGAATAGAAAAAACGTTTTATAAATTAAAACAAGTTTTATTTTTATATAGTTCATCATTTTTAATTAAATCAACTGTCATTTACACGTAAAATGAATTAATATCAAGCATTTTTGTATTATAAACGATTTAATTGTGGATTTGATCATTTATGAAATGAAATTGAGGATTCGTTTACCTTTTGTACAAAGTTTTTACTCGTCCACTACAAGTCGTCAGCCATTACTGTTGACTACTATGATCTAAGCCTAGGTTATGTGACACTATTGGTGAATATGATTGGTCGATACAGATTGGACTAGATTTGACATGAAAAAAGTATTTAACTTGCGTTTTTCATTGAATAATGTTGGATTTGTTCAAGTTTGTTAAATTATTTCTGAAGATGGTACCTATATCACAGTTTCACTGCATAATCAGTTGAACCAAAGCTAAACATGGATTTTACCAATTATGATACCAGACAACACAAATATGCGTGATGAAATTCATATAAAATAATATTCGAAAACTACAAAGTTTTAATATTCGAATATTTGTTTTCAACGATTATTTGGAATTCTTATTCATGGCCCGTGCATGTTCCGACATCAAAAGTCTATTAAATCCTCAATACCATGAACTGTAATAAAAAAAAAACAACACTGACGAAAACTAATATAATTTAAAGTTTATTGACTCCGAAAAAATAGTAATAATAATGTATTAGGATTTATTTTTTCAAATTATACATTGCATATTGATTGGATGTATTTAAAGTTTTAGGCCTACTTTTCAAGGTCATCATTATGGGGGACCGAATGTTCTTGAACTAACTTATATGACGGCATTTAGGGCAGAACAAAAAGTTATAAAACTAAATAATTAAAATTATGTGTGAACATTATCTAATAATATTATTTGACAGATCTGTCCTAGGGACTTTCCATAGGCAAGTTATGTAGTGCATATTTGAATAAATCGAAATATCCCTCATGTTTGAGATGCATTATTGAATATAAGTTTTCAATGGCGATAACATTATTCACTGATGGCCTGGCTGTAATGGACTGGATAATTAAAAAACAAGTTTCAAAACATTTAAGTATATTAATATAAATAAATCGCGTTTTTATTTATATTAGTCAGCGGCAGCTTGTCAATTGGAAGTGACTAATCTGCCAAGTACATTTGTTTTTAAACATATAATACAACATCTGGCTTCATTGTATGCTATTACATAATATAAAATAGTGCACCAGATCTTTTTGAGTTTCAAATTACCTCAAAAAACTTTAGTCATTAAAACAGACCATGCCATTAAGTTAACATGTACGGACCATGTTAGGATTCGAATTTGGAATCTCCTGAAGTTTAAGTTTCCATATCGTTACCTTACTTTGAAAAGGTTCTATTTGCACTTGACCATGTTTTGAGAAACGAAAGTTTGAAGTTTGACTGATCGTATTTTGTATTTTGAAGGAAAACATGTATTTTTTATTAGTGAGTTAGCATGTATTTATATATGTAAATATTTTACTTGTTTTTCATATAATTTATTTTAACTAAAGCCTTTGTATTAAAAAATAATGAGTATCTAAAGCTTTAATTAAAACTGACAACAATAGTTTGTTTGAAAAGGTTTTATCGGATATTTCGATTTTATCAAACAAAATGTTCTGATTTTTGAGATATTTATTAATATCATATATTATCATGATTTTCTGAACCATATAAACTAACGATAATACTATAATACAACCAAATAATAATACATGTATACCTTGAATGTTTGCATGAACTCGGCTAACTTTCGTCAAAGACCACATCGATAGAACAATAGAATTAAAGGGACACACCAACCATGGAGCGAAGAATGTTCAACATGACGTTAAAACCTTTTCAAAAAAACTGTGATGTGTATGTTTTTTCTGTGAGATGATAATAATTAGTTATATCGATTCATAGAACCGTATAAAACAAATTTATGAAAAAAAATCTGTGGATAGAACTCCGAAATACTGCCATATTGAACAATATATGACTCTGAAATGAACTGTATGGTAAAATGTAGCTAATACAACATTCTCCAATCAAAAGGTCATTTTAGGCTAAAATGTCAGTTAGAACCTTTTCACATTGTCACAGATATGGCAAGTGCAGGGGATTTCATAGCAGACAAAAAGTAGTTATTTTTATGTAACTTTGCGTAGTACAAAATTTATTCCCATTTAAATACCCCTTTCATTATTTTTGTCTAGATTATGTGATAGCGTTCATACACAAATTGATTAGTAGAAATCAGTAATCCCTTCATAGTCGATATCATTTTTGAGTCAATAAGTCTGAGTAATTTTTAAAATTTCATTTTGAAATTCTTCTATCGAAAGCTCCTATAGAACTTTGTGAATTACTTGTAGTAAGAAAACACAAAATATGTAGTTAGATCAACCCACTTATATTCCAAGCTTATACTATACAATTACAATACCTGGAACTTGAATTGGTCGTCTGAAAAATTGAAAGAAAAGGTTGTTTTACATTAATATATAGCTGAAATTTGTTGATAAAATAATGTTTTATTGAAATATATACATATTAACATTTTTAATTGTCTTAACATCGCCCTCTTAGAAATTTCTTGTAAGCTTCAACGCGACGGAAGAGTGGCATCGGCAAGATCGCCGGAGATTAGATGCGAGAGGCATAGCTGAAAAAAGGCAGTTGGAAAATTAAAAAGAAAAAAATATATTTAGTATTACAAATGATAAAAGTAAAGTTGCTAGATATGAAAAATTCTAAATTTCATATTAATCTTGCCGGGACTTTAACTGTGACCCATTTGATCTCTAGGGTACAGCTCTTACCACTATGTCTCAGAGGCCGACATACCAATGTCCAGACGGATCCAAGAGGGTGGCCATGTGGGCCACGGTCAACTTCTTGGTCGATTTTATTTTTACGCTCTAGTGTGTTAATATCCCACCTTATAATTATCATCGGTACATACAGGTATGCTTTAATCTTTTTAAACAAACCAATGATAATTGAAAATGTTCTATTTATAGAGAATAATATGATGGTAATAATTAAGTCATTAAGCTTAATTTCAAGTTTCAAGCTGAATATTTAAAATTAAATATGTGTGCTCTTAGTCTATACACACTTACAAAAAGAGAGGTTGACCAACTGAATAACAAGCAGTTCTCGTAGAAAAATTTCTGTTGAGATACCTCCATTAGGAGTCCATATGCTTCACATTGGGAGTGGACATGGTTAAAAATAACTGTTTATCGTACTAACTTAAAACAATTATTAGAAGAAACATGTGTAATGCTTAGTTTCATATTTTTTTATATTTAAATATATATATAAATGAAGATTTGTTTGTTTATTTATCCTCTATGCATTCCTTTACCATTCATCCGATGTCTATCAAATTTAGGTGAGTTGTTGTGCGCACGCCCGTAAAGGTTTAAGAAAGAAAAAAATCTGAAATCTAAAAAAAAAATCAAATACGTACAACTAGCGACCTCTCTGAACCAGACGGAAAAACAAAAAATATTGTATATCCAAAATTGAGGTTTGCACTGCCCTGGGCTTGGCCCGCGGACCATTACCTGGCTCGGGCCGGGCCCGGGTAAGGAATTCAAATGTAAGAAAAATATTTCGTACTATTTTCGGGTCATGAGTCAACCATAAGGCAATAGTTTTAATAACTTAACATAAACGCTTTCTTTCTTTGAGTGGCATTGCAACGCATGCTGGGTACTCACTAGTATACGATATATATAAAAATCACTATTTTTTTTATATATTTACTTAACAATAAATTGTCATGGTTTTGTATTAATTTGAATTGTGAAGTTAGCTTTTTAATCATGGTTATAGTACGTTGTATAAATTGTATTGAGCTTTTAAAAGCCACAGAACGCTAAAATGAAAAACCAAAATGCTAAAATTTATAAAAATAGATAAGGACACAAAATAAGGGTCTCTAATATTTATATAAAATTACGCTATTTTTTCAAATCATTTCTGTGTCTTAATTGGATTATTTCAATACGAATAGTTTTACGAGAATGGTTGATACTTAATCCCCCGAAGATAGGAAGGACATGTAAGTATTACAAGCATCAATGCTTTTGATCACAAATCCATAAATTGATTGAAAAAACAATTTATCAAATAGTTCGATCGTGGATTCAAACCCATGGTCACCGTAACTGGTAAGATTTTATGTATAATATATAATAATAAAGTAGGGAGTAGGCATCAGACACATTTATATCGATTGAAAAATCATCCTATGCAATTTTCGTTGACAATTCCTCTTCAGGACCGGCGAAGTGTACTAAAATAAGCAAACTGGTTTCGACTGCGTTAAAATGTGAGAAAAGGTGAACAGTCTTATAAATTCATAATTTGGTTTGTTTTTCGTTTTTCTATAAATTATAATATAAGACCCGAATCGAAGAGAGGCGGATGGCTGGTTATCGAACGTCCTGGAAGGGCTGGGATCTCAAACAAACGTCATTTCAAATCCAGTTCAACACTTATTTATTTTTAATAGAAGAATAGAATATTTACACAAATATAATCTTAACACCTAAAATTGATTCTACATTTACATTTACTTACACGTGAATTTACTTATAATGCAAGTGACACGACAAACAATTTTAAATTAAGTCCAATTCAAAACAAACAGAAACAATTCACAAAGTCACCGGTGCGGCCACGGCCGGCAGCTAGCCCGGTTCGACAACTGGTAATCGACTATCAACACATAAAATCATAATGGACTTCCACATCGTCTGAGCCACCTCTTTCTGTCAAAAATGGACTCGTCCAGCGAATGTGTCCGCCGGCTATCAAACGATTTCTCCGAATCATTGTCGTTACAGCTGGGCGATTTCAGTTATGGACCCTAATGAAACTTAAACTTATCAAAAAAACCAGGGTGTGACAAATAGTTGCAGTGTATGAAAAAAAACAATAGTACAACTTGCCCAATATGGAAAAGGTTTATTGCTAGATGGATTTTGTAAGTATGATATAGCTTTAGAGTTCAATGGTCGTTACCTCGTTTTTGAATTAAAAAAATACATATTTTGAAGCTATCGGATTAAAGATATTAATTTTCAAATACACTCATTGATTGATGATTTGAGAACTATGTATTATTAATCTCTTATACAATTTCAGATATAAAAATGTTCGAGAAAATTTTCCAAAAAGTCATTGACATATTTGCATGTTTGATATTGCGGCATTTTCAAAATACTTTCAGTCAAATCTGAAAACTTTATTTTGTTGGAAAATCTAACAGATCTGCAACACCTTCATCAAAATATTACGTGTGTTTTAAGAATTTGAATCTCTGACACACACTTTGTGGACACTTTATGCGTATTCGACAAATATGGAAATTTTATATCAAATGAGAGGACCCCCCGGATCGAAGAGAGGCGAGCGGCTGGTTATCCGGAGTCCTGGAAGGGCTGATCTCAGACAAACACCATTTCAGATCCGGTTAAAAAAAACTTATTTATTTTCCATTCAAGATGCAGTGGTTTAATATTACACAAATATATAAATCTTAACACATAAAATTGATTCTACATTTACATTTACTTAGCAACTGAATTTACTTTAAGTTATAATACAAATAACACAACGAATTTAAATTTAATCCAACGCAAATCAAAACACAAAAACAAACAGTTCACATGTCACCTCCGCTGCCACGAGACCGCAGCTCGTCTCGCTCGGCGGATCGTAATCGACTGTGTACAAAAATTCAAAAAAACTCCGTGCAAAGTTGGAGCTACCCTTTTCCGTAAAAATGGACTCGTCCAGCGGCCGAAGCCCGGGGGCTTCTTAAACGCCTGACAACAAGAAAGAGCGTATTCTGCGAATTATTGCTGTTTGCCGCAGGCCGATTTCAGTTCGGGACACTAATGACACTTATACTTAAGAAAAACCAGGGTGTGTCACAAAATTATTCATTATTTCTATTTTTGAACAGTAAATATTTTACCAATTTTTAGAAGGAATTTAATGCATTAAGCGTGATTACTTAAAGGCTTCAGTTTTTTTTTGATAAATATCAACGAGGAAAATTTTAAAATGGTTCTTTTAATTTTTTGTTTATTTGATACAATTGTAAAAATGTGTAAATTTGACTTTGTATTGATCAATATGGCAATGTGGTGGATGTCCTTATAGGAAATAGTAGGTTTTTAGGTAGGTTCACTTTATTTACTTTTTTGATTTATTTTTGCTAAAAACGTTTATAATAGAATGATGATTGATGTTTCGTTTTTTTTAATTATATTTAGTATAATTCTACTTAGAACATCAGTCAGAAAAATTGCAAGAAAATAATCTTTTTGGTACATTTGAAAAAATCTTTAAATTCAATAAACTGAAAAATTTCACAAGAATCACTTTATAAAACAAACCTCTTTCTACGATTTTGTCTTAGACATCAAATCTCAGTAACATAAAATAAACTGTAATCTAGTAACGGCGTAAAGCAGTTAAAAGCATATCTGAAAAACAGGTGTCAACTCTTTGCTAGACAGGCTTAAAACTTTACTATTTTCATATAAATAAAAGTGCGACTGAGTAAACAAATACCTTGAGAGTGCAATAATGAAGAAAATATTTTTTCCACGCGTCGTGAGATTTGGACGATGGTAAACAATTAACGATTTTTGCTAAATTAGTTTGAAAAAAACCTACTCTACATACTCTTAAACAGTGTTTACATATTTAAGATATCTTGCTACAGTTTAGTATTTTTCATATTATCGAGAAATTAGCTTAGCTTAATAATACTCGCAGCACCTTTTTATGCTGAGCTTACAAATCAAATTAATAATTGAGAATGTGTATTTAATTAAACTGTTATTTTATTGGAAATATAAATATAAAGGCACACTCATTCTCGTGTGCAAAGCTAGTAACTCCACTCCAGATACTATTGATGATCAGCGGGACGTGTGAACATTTTTTTTCTTTTTTTTTTGATTACATTGCAATAATCCACTAAGTTTTTTTCGTACAAGTTTGCATTAGTTATGAAGTAGTAATAATATGAATTAATTTTGCATTAAAAATAATCAAAGAATGTCGTTTCGTGACTAAAAAAACATCAATCATTTGTAAATGAAAGTGGGTTGCTGAGTTATTAAATTTGAAAAAATATGTTGTTTTATTTAATGTATTAACACAAAAAAATAAAAAAATAATCATGTTAAAGTTCTGCGTTTCGGAAGATATGAACATTATAGTCATAAGCAACATTTTACGAGTTTTCACAAAGATCTGGTAAGAACGCTAGCTGTATATTATAATATTCTTACATATTTGACTCCGTGGCACTCCGTGACTCTTGAGTTTTTCTTCTTAAGTTTGGTTTATTCATTAATTATTGAATATGAAATAATGTAGCACTGTTTTATCATGGCAATATGTTTAATCGGAAACTATGATTTGATTAGATTATCATATTTATCTTTATAATATTTATATTTTATGTTTATTACTGTCAAAAGGTTCGCACAGAAAACGTGTATCAATAGTATTTTTGCAGCTTTTAGAATGACGTATCGTCCTTTGAAGTATTTTATATCGACGATACGACCTAATTTTTGTTGCTACCACCATAAAATTGAAATTTAAGAGCCTACATCAATTAAGTTTAAATATTAAAGAATTGTCAGATTGATATTTTTGAATAGTTTTATATTTTTTTCAAACCCTAACGATGAAAATATTTGGTAAAGGCTATCTGTCACATTCAATTTACAGTAAAATTTAAAAAAAGATTAAATATGTTTGTCATAGAAACATCCCCGGGTAGACAGAGAATTAGATGAATGTCTATGGAGTGTATCCTTTCTTGATTTAATCCTAAATGAAAGATTTAAAATCTTTTAATTCTTTCAAATGAAACAAAAATCGGAAAAAAATAACAAAGTATTTAGCTCTACAAAATTTTTATCAGGTAGTTGATAGCTATTTCGGCTTTACGCCATCGTCAGGACTATAGTTCTATCCTACTATAATGGAGTTCTGCCAAGTAAATGTCAATTCGATCAAGAAACAAACATCGTTGTGAAGCGTCAAAATGGCACCCGGTCAATTTTTGGTAGCCGTGGTGGACAGTTTCGGGTTTAAGTAGCTAGTTACTTTAACTAAAAAACGATTTTGACTCTATGTTGATAATTCAAAGACGATAAAATTTGTTGAAAAGCAAACTTTTATAAATTTCTTTACTATGTATAATATCAACATATGTATTATACGGCTAAACTATACATACCTAAAAGGAAACCGGACTTTCATTTGATATCCGAAAGAATATAAATATATACGAATACTGAATTGTAACTTTCAAACGTTTATACTATTCAAATTAAACAAAACATATATTATAATGCACTAGAAGAATAAAATGTTAACTATGAGCGTTTAAATTAAACTTAACTCCCAAGCATTTATTTTTTAATTATGGCATTGTTACAAACGCGTAAAATGACATAAATTCAAGTGTTATTATTGCTGAATTACACCATTCCTACTTATCCCGATCTAATTTTCTGGTCGTGTCCATTGTTCATCAGAATTCATTGTTTGTATAATCATGTCAACTAAAAAAAATACGTTCATTTCATTTCATTCTTACAGCTGCCGATAAAATAATGTCTAAGGTCACCAATCACCTTACTTAAGACTCTAGTGTTATGATTATTTTTCAGTGTGGATTTTGGCATCGCGAAGATGGGTTCACATAGATCGCGTATAGGAAAAGCAGTTTTTTGCTTAGCCATTTTTCAAAGTTTTTGTAGTTTTTCCGGTCAAAGTGTGAGGCCGCCCAACGAATCTACTCTAACAGACAATTATTGTAACGAAAATAACAATAAGTTATCAACGGAGGAATATTGTAAAGTTTGTAACAAAAGTTCTGGTTCTAAAACTGCGTGTGACTTAATAAATGGAAATAAAGAAAATTCTTTGGAATTTGCGAGTAATATTTTATCTGAAAGCGTGAACAATTTTACGAGTGATGAAATTAATATAAGTGTGCCGATTAATATTTTGGAAGTGTTTAACAAATTTCCTAGTTCTTTTATTCCTGACGAGCGAGCTAGTAAGCAATGTTTACACGATAGTAAGCTTTTCGTAGCGAGCTTGAAGAAAATGGAATTGTGGGCTCTGAAAAGTAAGCACTAATGTGTACAAATAAGTGTAATATTTCATGTTACGTTGGTATAGCGATTCGTTTGAAAAATGCGTATAGAATTTCCAGTTTAAAATTTTTGTAAACGATAATCTTATATCAATTATACTTTAGATAGATAGATCATTTAAATACTTGACAACAAATTTCAATATATGATTTTTTCTTATACTGATTATTCCGTATAAAAATTATTCTTTAAATACATCCATCGGTAGTTTATTTAATTTTTTTACCATGTCCGCTCCCAACGTGGAGCATATGGTCTTCTAATGGAAGTATCTAAGCAAACGTTTTCTATGAGAACTGCTTTTTACTGAGTTGCCCAACCGCTAGTTCTTGTTCCACAATTTTATAATAATATGATCGGAATCAGTCGGAATAGCTCATTGATAGATGATTTTGGGTGTGATGCAAAATATGTTTATTTTTTATAAATATAAAGTCTTTCTTGAAATTGACAGAAGACTCCATTCAAGCAAATAATTTGGTTGTTTTATTGCTAAAAAGTCATTCACCAAAAGTAATATTTATGTAAAATATGCCATGATTCATTGATGTTAAAAAACGTGTATCTTGTATCGGGGACATAATTTAAATAATCTCCAGTCAGTATTCGACGATCTTGTAATGAATCGTTGACTTCAATATGGCCTCAAATATGGAGGTATCCACGATGGGTTGGCCTCAACCCAAGCACTAATTGAAATAATAAGTAAGGCATTTCAATATAACCTCAACTCTTTTCAACGTGATAAATTATTTTAGACAGAAAATACACATTAACTGCCATTTTACTTTTAATGAATAACTACTATTAAATGTATGTGGAAAAATTCGGGGCCGATTAAAATAATCAAAAAACAATAACAGACTATGTATCAGAGTTAATTAATAATAATTACTCAAAACTGGCCTTGGTAAAAATGAAATTATTGAATTAATAATATTAAATCGTTTCGTGCCATTTTTGTTTAATACAGGCCTTACATCAAGGATTAGCAAAAAACAGCAACAAGCAGCTGAGTGCACAATGCTAAGTCGATTTTTAATGTATGCAATACACCAAGTTCTTACATAGCATAATACTCAAGTTGTTTACATAATTAATTATTTGTGGACGCTGGAATAACGATATCGTTTCCAATTCATGAACTGGTCTATCTTAAAATTGTGGAGATTTGGCAATATTACTTTTATTGGGAAAATTAAAAATGATAAATATGGAACTTATATTGGAAAAAAAGTTTATAGTAATATTTAATATAGAACACAAAGTTCGTTGACCGAAAAACAACATATTATATTACAAGAGTCCATTCGTGCGCTCGAATGCCGAGAAAATGCCCAAAGGCGAAACCCGGGTCGTTAGTGACAAAATACATGGAAGTGTACAAAATCTCAATAATTCAAATTTGATATTGAAAGTCCTTCAAGCAGCCTCAGTCGATGTCTTAAATTATATTATAATACAAGTGTTATTATAGAAAATACAGAAATCAACGTCAAGTTTTTCTTTTTCTTTTATACTTGTGTAATAATAGATAATTGTCAATTGATAATTCATGAAAGCTAAATTAGTATGTACGATTTTTGTTTCTGAGAAATTTATGGTTAAACAATAAATTTTGACGGGAAGGATATATTTTTGCACATTATAATAATCTTAGCAGATCCAGTATCGCAACAATGTAATGGAGCTTAAAATACATTACATCCAAACTTTTGTTTTTTAACACATACCATTATTGGAATGAGTTTTTTAACGTGGACATTTTACAGGAGAGCGTCTCAAAGATTCAAAACGCAGTTGCAATATAACGGCTGCATCTATCTTCTTCAAAGTTGGGACAGTGTTATTATTTAAAATCTAGTTTTTTATTCTATAACAAGTTTTGCTGAAAAGTTATCAGTTTTTGAGATATTACAAATACGACTTTGTACTTCGGATTTTAGATAAAGAGTTTCATATAAGTGGCTAGTTACGTGTTTATACTTTACGAAAAAACGGTGAAGTAGGTACATTCCCAATGTTTATTGATGCCTACCTATTGAATACGTAGATAACGAAAATGAAAAAGATGTATAATCACGTATGTGTCACTTAGGTGATTATACGTAGGGAGTGTCGGTATGATCAGTGAGCTTGTTCTTTTTTAATTTTACAATGATGCTTGTTTATTTTTGTTAGTATGAAAATTGAAATGTGACAACAATTGAATTAAATACAGATGTGCACAAAAGACAATTATATCGCTGCCTCAGAGCCAAGATGCCATTATCATAGTTTTGAGATAATTGATTCCAACGACTACCTAAACTACGCCATTGTAATCGTCCTGTATCATTCTCCTCAGATTTATACTTATTCTGGTCATTATAAAAAAATGAAATCTGTATGACTAGAATCACAAGTATTTAACTATAATCTTTGAATACCGTTAATATCATTAAAATTGAAGCTGCATTTTTTTAATGATCTCAAGTAAAAACTGTAATGAAAGTTTTGTTTTTGAATAGATAATTGAAGAGTCAAATTTGGATTATTGAGATTTTGTACACTTCCATGTATTTTGTCACTAACGACCCGGGTTTCGCCTTTCGGCATCTTCAGGCATTCGAGCACACGAATGGACTCGAACTGAGAGACAGTAAACAGTGTCCAACGTTTATATAGAAGATACAAATGCGACAAACAATACTATTATAATTGTAAAATCACTGGTATTTCTAAAAGAAGTTGAAAAGCGGCAATTCGCCACTCTGTTAATATGGTGTTTACAAAATAAGGATTAGGGCGATTTCCGAAATTTTAACTCAGGTATCAGTGTGGCTCTCAGACGTATAATATCTTACCTCGTAAATAATGTTTGTCGCATTTGTATCTTCTATATAAACGTTGGACACTGTTTACTGTCTCTCAGTTCGAGTCCATTCGTGTGCTCGAATGCCTGAAGATGCCGAAAGGCGAAACCCGGGTCGTTAGTGACAAAATACATGGAAGTGTACAAAATCTCAATAATCCAAATTTGATATTGAAATTCCATCAAGCACCCTCAGTCGATGTCTTAAATTATATAATTGAAGAGTGTTAATACTTCTATAGTTTACACAATATTGCGCTTTTTGTGGTGTTATTCCACAGTCTGGTTTCATAACAAAATGTAATATAATATGTGCTAAAAAACATATTAAACGGTTGAAATTTATTGACCAATGAAAAATGTTATGGTGTTAATTATCAATCCTTGGTGGAGAGGCACTATATTTTAAAAAAACACGCAGATATGAAATCCATTGATAGGGATTAGTTTCACTAATCGCGAGCATTTTCAACTGAACACAAATGACGAAGTAATATTTAACATTTTTATAAATATCTGTTATTTTGTGCGCAACTCTTTGGCGTGCAAATGTCTATGTGCGCATAAGTCATGGGAGCAATTGAAACACACATTGAGTAAGAATTATAATGAGGTTAATTTTTCTTTTGTTGATAGTGTTTGACGCGACTGCAAAGATGCCTTCCGGTGTTTTGAACGGAAACATCAATCAATATGGCGATTTTGATGAGTGTGTTGGTATCACCACGCCCATTTATGGAAAGTATTGCCTCGCTGCCCTCGATGTATCCATGAAGAAGATTGCGTCAGATGAAATCGATAATCTCGTCCATGCACATTACTGGTTATCAAGCAACCTTTCTGATGTAAGCTATATAACTATACTATAGATGTACCAATTTAACTTGGCCGCTAGTGAGGGTGCCACCGTCACGCTAGGAATGTTGCCATACTCAACCAGAACTGAAATTTTAATAAATTACAAAACTGATATTTTATCGACGGTTATTAAAAGTAGACAAGATATTTGTTTTGAATAAAATGGCAATTGGAGAAATTTATTCTAGACTGACAGTTCTAGTTTCAAATTAGGTGGTGCCCAAGTAATTTATTATGTTAGATTTTTTGATGTATTGATTCATTATTTTCAGACTTTTCCGATTTGCAGTTTAAGGTTTTCACATTAATTCATTTTTGCGATCTTTCCATCCTTACTCAATCCGAACAGAGAGCTATCAAAAACATTTATTCCTGTAATAATCTCATCTTTCTATCCTCAGTCTTACTGAAAAATATGACATACTTATAACGTTCGTATGTTCCACATAACTATAGAAAATGCTAGAATAAGTCATCACTACGCAATAATAAACCTACAATTATGTATTGTGGAGTTAAATATTCACGCAAATATTTACTTAGTCATTTATTTTACAGTTTTCAATTCCTATCACTTTATATAGTATCTTCAGCATTGTTTATTATTTAATTCAACTGTATTAAATTATTAGTTGAATTGGCATTTAGTTAGTAGAACTCCATTATAATAACGTAAAAATAATGCAGTATTTAGTTTTAGAATTGGTTAATAGTTATTTCGGCTTTACATCATCGTTGAACTATATTTAAAATGATTTAAGTGTATATTTGTATATATACTGGTTTAGAATAGATAAACTTTGTATCATTTTACTTTCATGTCCTAAATTGTATTTCCAATTATTTATTCAATGAGATAGTTTCGGTTTGGGTTGTTCTAGGAAAAATCGTTTATGGAGTTATTCGTAAAAGCATATACGTTGATAATTTAATGGTTATTATTTTCCTTTCATTAGAAAAAAACCTCACCAAACTGAAATTCAATATAAAAAATGGTATGTATCTATGAAAACATAACATATTTTCAGTCAAAATGAGTAATATCACATTAAATCACGAAATATTTAAAAAAGATTTTTTATCTAAAAAAGCGACAACTATAATTATATTCTGTATTTAAATTATAAGAAAACGTGATTATAAAAAAAATATCTTAGCAAAGCATTGCACTCAATTATGTAAGAAATAAACATTTCAATCAAAAAATAATAGTTTATATAACAATAATAATGTAATTTAAAAATGTTATTTTGACCATGAACATTCCTTCGGCCTTAGTGTCATTAATGATAAAATCTTATATTGTTTATATTTATTAAATTATAATGAACACCTTGCCGTCATGAATAGTATTGAAAAAAATTATATAATTTCAGAAAAAATAGGAATACATCGTTTCTAAACTACGATTTACTTTGAAAATTTATCTATATTTTACTAATTTTGCAATTCGTTGTTTTCTATAGAACTATTAAAAAAATTGTTATATACTGGTGAGAAATCATAAAGCGCCAACTGAAATATTATATACTATGGAAAAGCTGTTAGTATTTTAAAATCTAAAATAAAAATTTGCATTTTATCTGAAAACTATTTTATTACAGTTTCTGTAAGCGACAAGCGCCATTAATAATTATTATCTATACAATTTTCACGCATGTTTCTAATTGCATATAAAGTTTCTATAAATGTATTAAATAGAAGATATCGAATCTAATATGTTTATTATTCTATTATTTTACCAATAGTATTATAAGACAGGTTCAGCAGTCCGGGTTCATCATATAGCCATTTATCTAAATTCACTAGAATTTATAATTGGATAGTTAGTCCAGAGGTCAGAAAAGTGTGGCTCGCGAGCCACTTGCGGTTCTTCAGTAGTGTGAAAATAATACTAGAATAATTCCTGTGTCTTATGAACGTGTGAACTGGAACAATAGTTTTCAAGAATGATGTATAAACCGAGTATATTGAAAAACCAAATAACGGATGAATACCTAAAATCAAAAACTATATATTTACATACAAAACATACCAAGTAAATAAATCAAAGTCGAATTTCTTTTAGGAAATATTTATCGTGCATTGCGTCTTATTTAAATTATGAAAATTATAAAAAATGGCAAGCTTCAGATATATTATATATGTAATATTGAACAGTTCTGTGATATGTTCCGTTATGATTTATTTATTACCTATCTAATAACCAACAATTGTTTTCATCCATCTTATGTATATTTTACTTTAAATAGTAAAACAAATCATACATGTAAACATTATTCGTTGAGTTCTTTCATTGATTTAGAAACTGTTAATTACCTAGCTAAGTAAAATCTTGATACAACTATCAAATTTTTCGGTTCATTGTGAATATTGATAAAACAGCAGGTAAAGTTATACATGCTTGAAAAAAAGGGTCAACGCCCGTAAACGATATCCTGCATATGAAGTGCACGAGATCATAGCTGCAGCAGTTTTCACGTGTTCTGGCTAATGGTTTGACGTGCGTTAACCCACTCCAAGCTCATTCATACTTCATACGATCCTTATAATTTTTAAGTAATAAAATATTCATATAAAAATTTATACCGCTTATTTTATGACTAAATGCATTCGGAAAACCTTTATTATTAAATAACGCAGCTTAACTTTAGGCTTTATTGGACATCTCTCACCCGCATTTATTCGTTAGATCGAGGTTTTAGTATATATATAATATACTATGAAAAAAAATGTTTGAGGTTAATCATTTTTTTGGTAGAGTGCAACTATATATGGTAGTAACAACAAAAAAAACTCATGTTCAAATTCCTCCCAAAATTGGATTAAAAACCATTATTGCAATATGTGCAATGACTCTTAACTCTTTTTAAGTGGTTGCGGTTCTTACGACACCCTTATAGTCAATTAACTCTACATGGATTTGAATCAAACGTAGGATTGGTATAATATTTTCATTCCAACAAATTTTTTACACTACCGAAAACATGATGTAAAGTGATTGATTCATATCAAGCCCTCTTAAGCTTTTTTTATATCCTGAATATTCCCGAAAATAAAACTTGAGAGCATTCTTCTATGTACCAGTATCAGATATCAATATTTTTTTTCATTTATTCAAATTGGAATTAATTCGAAACCATTGCCAGGCAGTGTTAATTTTAAAAGTGAATTCAATCGTGGTTATTTTTTAATATTGAAATTATAATTGTATTCAAAATAAAAATGCTTCATTATAATATTAATATGACTCACAATACAGTATATAATATATGGACTAGCAATAGTAACGTGTTTTTCGTTGTTGTATACAAACTTACACATCTTAAGTTTCTTCAATGTATTGCATTGTTATTTAATTATTATGAACATAATATTATTATTTATGTTTGAAGTCTTATAAGTAGTTTAATTTTAATATGCACACAATGACAAATAATTGTTTTTAATAATTACAGTTTTAATAAAAATAATATACTTTATTAATTTTCAAGTGAAGGTAGATTTGAAGGTAAAATTGACATGCGAAAAAGTAATTTTAAAACTACACCACTAATTTCATATTAAATCTGTCGCAAAAAGCTGTTTTTATCGTAAAAGTAATAGCATATTAATCAATTAACATAATTATTTCCAGTTTATTGAAAAACTTTAATAGTTTTATTGTACATTTATCACGATTTTTTTAAAACGTATATTTATGGGCTTAGTGTCATTTTGTTAAATAAAATACATACAGCATTGACAACTTGGTTTCAGTAGCTGGGCCATCGTGTACCAAGATTATCCAGCATCCAATGGGGAGTTTGTATACCGGCATCATGTTCTCCAGAAGACTTAAAAATCGTAATGGAAAGTTCTCTGCGAGTTTTAAATCCGGTCGTGGCTGTAGACGAAGATATGTGCGTTTCCTACGACGAAGAACGTCCAATGTCCACTGGAAAAAAGGTTACTCTGTAAGTAAATCAATACCATAATCTTTTTAAAGGTAACTCTCCTCGTTTTCTAGTATATTATATAATTGTATTCAAAGCCGCAAAACGATACTCAATAAAAAAAGACGTAGAAGAAATACACTTGTTGGTTACAGATCATACAGTCATCTGATGATTCTGTTTGCTATCACTATTAACTTCGTTGCCTTGAAATCCTGATTTTTTTCATTAAATTCGTATAGCGGTACATGGTTGATGACGGTGCTTAGTGTGATCGAGTAATATTCGAAAAAATATGTATCTACCCTTGCCTTCCGTAAAAGCGAAAGTTGTCCGACTGAAAACCAGTCGATGTTCAAGTGTTCTAT
Source organism: Himalopsyche phryganea (assembly GCA_022494535.1). Classification (NCBI taxonomy): domain Eukaryota; kingdom Metazoa; phylum Arthropoda; class Insecta; order Trichoptera; family Rhyacophilidae; genus Himalopsyche; species Himalopsyche phryganea. The sequence continues at coordinate 2,938,757 of JAGVSL010000010.1, read as the reverse complement.
CAAAAGGCAATCATTACAATCAAGTTTTCGAATATATTCGTTACAGTAAATTGCAATATAACACAACTTTACAGGAAAGTATGAGAACTTAGTATAATAATGTTAATATCAGCTTTATATAGATATTGCAATGTATGCACATTTATGTTATGTATTTACGCGTAATATTCAAATGATTGAATATGAACAAACAGCCGAAAATATTCGATTAGAAACCGTAGTTTTCATATATTTATTCTAGTATGTATTCGTGAATCGTATATTATTTGCGGTTTTTCTTAGATAGATAATTCGTATTCAGGGTCAATAATAATTTTTAAAATAGCCTGCTAACAAAGAAATGCATACGAATATTGACACAATATTTTATCGTGTGGGACGTAACATTTTACATCCGCAAATTTTAGTTAACATGATTTTTTTCTTTTCAGGCTATTCTTTGCAGTACTTATAGGATTGGTAGCGATCGGAACTATTTTCGGTGACGAATACGAATCACCTAGTATAAAGAATCCAGGATATCTTCGAAGGATTGCCACAGGATTTTCTTTGAAGTATAATTTCGACAAATTTTTGGATAATTCTATGGATGAAGAAGTTCCAGGATGCGATGGAATACGAGCAATTAATGTTTTGGCATTGTTACTCTCACACAAATCTTTTGCTCAGTTTTATAATCCGTTCATTAATAAAACAACAATGGCTGAAGTGAGTATAATAAAGTCAGCTTTTAAAATTATAATGCATCGGATTAATAAAGATAAACTAATCCAATAAGTTGATCTAAAAGGTGAAACCCACGACGTAGTGACAACAAATGACGGCAAAAACAAACTAATCTATTGAAGTTCTACCTTACGATGCCGTTTATTTTTTAAATATGACTTAAAATAACGCAACATACAATGATTATTTTGGTTAAATACGAACAAATTAAATGTAACACTTTCTGTCCAAAATTCTAGAAGTTAAGTCCTAAATCTGTGGCTGTTAAACACTTTAAGTTGCTTTCAGATGTTAAACATGCTTAACGTTATAAATTTAGTTTATTAAAAATATCTTTTTATTTTATGGTTAAAAAAAGTGTTTTGTTCGGATTGGATGACGTGATCATTTAACGTATTTGTAAAATTTTGTTCAGTTTTACAATATCATTTTGGTTTAATGTTGAGAAATTACAACCTTCTTTAACAATTTGAAGACGCAGTCAACACTGTCTTCCTGGTCATTAGCTGTCTCGTATATTATTTATTTTGCAATATATTTCTTATTTCAAGGTTTGATTGTAAATAAAAATTCAATTTTCAAAAGTATTCAAGAAAAAAAAATGTCACTAAAAGTTAATAAAATTATTTAAGTAACAACATCGTCTGTCCAAATCACACAATTACCAAAACACAGAAAATGGTATTGAAAAGCAAATTCATTATTTTTAAAATTAAACAAACTCAAAACTATGCTAACACAAGAAAAACATTTTTTTACAAAAATATCTTTGTTAATTATCATTAAATATAATATGATCTCGCGATCTTTTTACACTGGCTGACGATATGATGAACAAAAAGTTGAAACAGATATTTTTTATTTAGTTTTTTTTTTTAATTTGCTATTCCTAATGAATGAAGTGTGGGTATATTAACCTTGAATTATAATCAATGATTATATTGACAACGTGTAATCAATAAAGCAATAGCCTAGTTTCACTCAAGAATATAATATGCATTTTCTGCATCTGAAAAATGTTGATTATAGGCTTAATAATCAGCGCAATCAATTAATATAAGCCTTTTATAGAAATTGTTAAATTTAAATTCAGACATTTGAAAATGTTAAAATGCTTCAAAATATAAATCAAATATTTAAATGTTAGCTTTAACAGTTTTTCTGCAATCTGCAAGCTTATCAATGTTTTGTGGCTTTGTTTCATGTTTTATTGAAATCGAAAATAAACTGTGTGAGTATTTCCAATATCCAAAACTAAATATTTAGCATGTCGTGTCATTTTAGTGTGTGTAAGAAACACTAATCTAATGTTCTGAGTCAAAATTATTAGTGGAAATCAAAACGATTTGATTAATTACATTTTTTCATATTTTCAGAGAATGACAGAGGAATGGTCTGTGGTTGGTAGAACAGCTATCATTTATACGGACAGTTTCTTGTTGATAAGTGCTTTTTTGACATCCAGAAGTTTATTCAAAGCGCTCAATCAGTCAGGATCTATGAAGTTTACCCAAAAATTGATCACAAGGTGGTTTAGGTGAGTGACACACTAAACATTAAAGTATACATAATTTTATTATTATCACTATATAATTATATTTTTATAATAGTATTTTAGTATTTTTATAAGGCTTACAATTACATATATTTTTGTTTAGATGATTTTCACTTTCATAAAAATAGTTTTCACTTTTAACAAATACATACAACAAAAAACAAATTATTTCACTAACAATAAAGTGATCCGACATAATAAACTAGATTTTAACTCTGAAGTAATATATATAAAATAGTTTTTACTCAATATAAATACTCACACTTCGAAATCGATATTTTCACGAAGCTCTAATGAAATGTCACTTATTCTTCTACCCTTTATTAAGCTGCCTATATTGTCTTTGCTCCACGCATTAAAATACATTACTCAAACCAAACCAGACCAACCCTAACATAATTTAGTACAACTTGACTCACTATGTTAAAAGAATCCGTGACTAAAACTATTAAAATCAAAGTTCGAGTGTACTAAGTTAATACTATCTAATCTAAAGTGCAAACTATCAAAATAAAAGTTATAGTTTACCAAGTGAATACTATTTAACACAAAGTGCAATTATTTATAACCCTTTTTGTATTAGTATTTTTACTAAATTTGTTAATTTTTCGATTGAGTATGCTAGAAAACTTCCTTTTCAATGTACAAAAGTCATAAATCGTCAAGAAAACACTGAAATATTTTCTTTTAGATGCATATATTATATTTTTATTAACAATCTTTTTAATCATATAATGTTTGCTATTAACTTTTTATGGGTTTCGATTCATTTGTGTTAAATTATCAAAGGCCTATTACTTCGATTGTAGCAATACCTCAGTTACAAAGTGTAACAACTCAAAAGCATAGTCAATTTTGTCACTAATGACCCGGGTTTTGCCTTTCGGCATCTTCAGGCATTCGAACGCACGAATGGACTCGAATTGACGAAGTTCGTTAGTGATGAATTCGTTAGTGACAAGATACATGGAAGTGTACAAAATCTCAATAATTCAAATTTGATATTGAAATTCCATAAAGCGCCCTCATTCGATGTCTTAAATTACATCAAAAAGCATAGTTCTGAAATAATTATGAAACAAGATTTTGGAAAGGTTTAATCGTTTACTGTGCATCCAATTTTTCCACATTTTAATGAAATTCTATGATTATATATTTATCGACTTTGGAAAAGCAAAAAAACGTAACCCATACCAAAAAATATTGTGTATAACTCACATAAAACGTATTCCTCTGTTTTTTTAAAATATTTTTTTTTCGATAAACCCAATAATAGATATACAATTTATTATACGTTTTAGTGGGCTATACACAATACTTTTTGTGTGCGGGCTACGTCCTTTTGCCTTTTTACAATCAATATCATAACTAATTTCAGGGTATTCACAGGATTTTCGTAGTTGTTACAGTTTGAATTTAAACTAATAATACCCACTGTCATTCTAAAATAACCACAGATTACCACTTGTTACATTTGGGACTGGTAGATATCTGTATTTTAAGCATTTCCTCATATCTAAATCAAAACGACAAAGTGTTTGCTTGTTACAGATTGGAACTGAGGTATCGATATGAAATTTAAATGAAAATAGAAAGAATTACTCACTATTTTTATTATCATCCGAAAATAGTTAAAAAAAATCATGAATGATTACGGTTTATAAAACCGGTTAATTTTTTTTATTGCATAATCAACATAAAGTAAGCTTAACACTGAACTCTTCAACTGGTTTTATAAAAAAAAACGCTGCCGGTGCTTAAAAATGGATTAAGCTGTTTTAGTATCAATGTTTATGTCGACGGTGTTTTGGCCAATTGATGTAGCCTTCAAAATTGAAATTGTTCAAAAGAGAGTAAAACTTTTTTTATCGGAAAACGTTGCGTTTTGAATCTTTGAAATGCACTCCTGTAAATTCTTTTCAGATACGGGATTATACGTAGGAAGTGTCGATATAATAGTGGTTTACATCAAGTGTCCGGATCAGAATTTTTAAATCTAAAACCAATGTAAAATGATTTTTCCCTTCCAAAAAGTGGTATATTTATCTTTCTTATTCACATCATTTGAGCGATACCTGCTCTGTCGTTTTTAAAATGAGATCCAATCATTAACTCATTTTCGTATTTTTAGAACACCGTCGATTATATATGCCCAAATAATCACGTATTAAACAAATATAAACGTATGTAAAAAATAATTTATAAGATGATACTAATATGTATCATAAATTTACATTTTTTTTTTAATTTGACGAAAAGATACCGGTTATTGCTAAATTTTAGGCTTCATAGTTTTAAATAAAGTAGGCTAAATTTTAGCGACAGGTAACCTTCACCTTTTGAGACCGCTACAGAGCAAATAGTTTGATTAGCAATGTTATGAAGTTGTAGTATTATGTGTGTAAGTAATCTAGAGCAATCAAAAATATGTCAATAAATGTGTGTTTTAATCGCTTTTACGTAGACAGTACTTTGACATATCAACATGTTATATACATATTAACATATTTGTTATTTAAGCTATTTTTATCTTATTAAAACGGCATTTTTCGATGTTAAGCCCGATGAACGCGCTGGACATGTTAAGATGCCCAAAACTTTATCTCGTATTTCCGTCCAAAAAACACTTGTGGATGTTTTTTTCCATGTTCGCTCCCAATGTGGAGCATATGGTCTCCTAATGGAGGTATCTCAACAGAATTTTTCTATGAGAACTGTTTGTTACTCAGTGAAGATAGTAGGGATGGAAGGATAGGACTAGGACAGGACTAGTGGTTAGCTAATCACTCTCGCTACGCCACGTGAGGGTGGGATGGATGGGTGAAGAGGGAGTTTTAAACAACACAAACACTTAGACTACGAGCTGAAATCCATAAATCGATTGTAATATCAATTTATTAAAACCGTCCGCACCGGGAATTGAACCCGAGACATCCGTAGCCGTAGCCCATGACGCTACCAACTGTGGATATATGCTTTAAAAAATAGTTCAAACCTTTAGGTAGAGAAATTAGGCAACAGATCATAAAAATGTCAAGTAGAACACAAGGAAATATATTTTTGAAAAGAACTCTCGATATTCAGTCTTTCGAATTTCAGCTTCCGAAACGCAGCATTAATCGTCAACCGTATGTGTTACACATACTTATGCGGGTACGCTTGCTTGTGTGCGTGTTGGTTGTATATATGATGACTGGCCGCAGGTATTTTGACGCAAAGTCGTAGATTAAATATTTGTCAGCTTCTTCACTTTCTTCGATGTATTTAAGCGAGAATACGACGATTTTAGTTTACTTCTTGATGTATTTGGGATAACCAATATATAGTCCACAAAGTTCTCCATTTTTTACTGCTAAAATTGATATAATAGTAAATTTGGATTATTGAGATTTTGTATACTTCCATGTATTTTGTCACTAACGACCCGGGTTTCGCCTTTCGGCATCTTCAGGCATTCGAGCACACGAATGGACTCGAAGGCGAAACCCGGGTCGTTAGTGACAAAATACATGGAAGTGTACAAAATCTCAATAATCCAAATTTAATATTGAAATTCCATCAAGCACCCTCAGTCGATGTCTTAAATGATATAATAGTAGTGAGCGTTTATTAGATCAGTTGCCTGAAAATAAATTCGTGCGAAAGCGGTTCGCGCTGTATGGGTTAAATTAGCAAGGTAGTAACAATATTAAATTCATTTTAATTTAAACTGCAAAAATATACCGGGGGGCAGTGTTAATATTCATCGATTTTCTGATTTAAAAAATATAACTAGTACTGCACATTTTTTTATGGGCTATGGTTTATTTAGACTTAATTGCATCAGAAAGCTGGATGGATCGTTTTAATTCTAAGCACAGTTATTAGGTTTTGTATTCATTTTTTATAGCTACAACTAATTTCCCTCACATTTTATCAAATGACACAAGAATTTTGAATAAATTGTCGAAGATGGTTGCACGTTCTTTTGAGGTCGGTAATGCAAATTGTGATAATATCCATTGTTCAAAAAATCAGCTTTTATACAATTTATATAATTGTAATTTAATATATGCGTTATACATGAGGATTGCAATAGCGGTCAATTTTTACGATTCCGGGATTATCAAGTACGATTATTTCCATATAATTATACGGTAGCAGTGTAGATAGGTTTACAAGAAGCAGTTAAGACCTTTCCCTTTCGCTTTCGCGCAGACAGCAGTTATTCAGGTTATTTTGAAATGAAAATCTTTTTTATTTAACGCGCAAGATCACGTTTTGGAACCGTTCTAAATGTAGCATGTTCTTACATAATATAATCTAAATCGTCTGTCCATGATGTTCAATGTCTTTCAGATTTTTTTTCAATTGTCGTACACTTTTTATGTTGACATTATTACGAATTTCACCCTATATTGTTCAATTTGAATTGACTACGTACTTTTGATCTTGAGGTATGTAAACATTGATAGTGCATTTAAGTTGTTACTTTTCGGAAAATTATAATTTAACCAAAGCAGCATGATATCGATTATGTAATTCCACGATTCGTCATAGCACGTTTGAATTATAATCGTCTTTTTATAAATATTTAAATTTTCGTCTCCTACTGTCAGCTTTCGTTTCAAACAATTGTATCCTTGACCTTAATAACGTAATAATATTGACGCTTCCTTTTTAAGATATTCATTAAAAATGTGATGTCACTTAGACATACGGATATAATATTTTGTGACAAAATGTAAAGATATGTGGAGTGGGGTCAACGTTTACCCAAAATTATGTGACGCGACTTATAGACGACACAATTTCAATAACACGAAATCCTTCATTCTCAAACAAATATTTCATAGTTTTTGCGGTTTCTAATGTCACATTTTCTGCAATCCTCCCCCATACCCTTCAATACGAATCATTAAATTATAAAATACTACTCTACCTAAAAAATGGGTATTTTTAATATTGTGACGAAGCAAACTTATCTATTTTAATGGTGGATACCATTTTATTTTTTGAACTAATTGCGTGTGAGGTAAATTTGTTTGACCATGATATTATTATTTCGTGTAACTTTTCCTTGTTATATTTAATGCGCGATATGTAGCTATCTAAACTGAATTATTAGTATAAATATGAACATTTATAAAAAAATGTTATTTTTAACTAGTAAAAAATGATCACGGGATTTGAAAAATCACGATCATTTTAATTGTCTAAAAAAGTGTGGATACACGAAGCGTGCTTTGCTGCAATAATTCTATACAAAATAGTATGAGCGAGATGCCCAATCATATTTTCACCCAATCGCTAGGAGAAAGATGAACAGCGTATAAAATAAAAAATCACTTTTAATACGAACCGTTTTTTTGTCATTTTTCCTCAATTAAAAAATATTAAATCTCATCAAATAATTCGTGTTTATTAAACAGTAACTCGGTGACTATGGCCTGCAAACGGATCACGGCGTACTTTTGTGTTATGTTTGCTGGAAAAGAATAAACAAAAATGACTACATGGCCATTGAATTCGGTAGACTAAACGCAAATACTTTATAATAATTATTTAGCAAATATATTACCTTAATATGATGATAAAAGAATTGTACCATTTTAACCATTTCTCTACCCACCACCAAACGCGATGGCAGGCCCAAAATTTCAAGAATTAATTTGGCAGTATTCACATTAAAATAGTATTGTACAGTGATAAAATGAAAATGGAATATAATATTGTTCAAATATGTCTACGTTTATGCACCGAATATCTGGCAATGCGCATAATATATACAGGTTGGGCGTGTAAGGTCCACCTCTACCTTCCGGATGTATACAGGATTTGGCAGCAAACAAGTTACAAGAAGATGCATTTACCGTATTTTTATTGGCATATTAAATGGGTTTTTTTAATATAACTTCATTTTCCTTTCATATCTGTATATGCGAGTATTACCCTTCATCTTATTATACAACAATATATAACCCTCTCAAAATGATATAATGTTAGAAGACGTCAATCCTATGATAGGTATATAATTTATAATTACTAAAAAATATCAATTAGTTCACTGCTTTGCTTATAAAATATAAATGATTATTAAAACAAAATGATGCAAAAATGTTTAAAACCACAACAATTGCTTAAATCATAATATTAGAATAATTTTGCTATAGTCAAAAGTTTTAGAGACTCTGTAATGAAACGAGAATGTGGTACTTTACATATTACGGCTTTATTGTAATATCATTAAATTTAAAAGCCGCATGCTAATTGTCACGACGACATTTAAAATAAATTAATTAAGATTGATTTTGAGAGCCATAGGTAAGCAACATTTAACTGAAACAAGCCGACAAATCTGGTTTATAAAAAATATCAATTTTAAATGACATGAAGACGTGCAATGGGATTAACGGTTTATTTATCAATTTTCTTTCCATGTCCGCTCCCAATGTGGAGCATATGGTCTCCGAATGGAGGTATCTTAAAAGAATTTTTCTACGAGAACTGCTTGTTATTCAGTTGCTCAACCTTTCTTTTGTCGAAGAGAGTAGGGATAGAAGGATAGGGCTAGGACAAGACAAGTGGTTAGCTAATCGCTCTCGTTACGCCCTGTGAGGATAGGATGGGTGGAAAGGAGGACTCAGACTACGAACAGAAGCCCATAAATCGATTGAAACGTCAATCTATGAAAACCATCCGCACCGGGAATTAACCCGAGACATCCGTAACCGACGCTACCAACTGCGCTACGGACGCTGAATTTTTTTTTATCATACTTTATAAAAATATCCTCAATATTGTTTTTTGAATCTATCAATGATTTGATTGAAAACAAAGTCCCATGCCCAGAGAGAGAGTGTGTGCGCGAGACTAAGGGTTGATTGATATTTTTTTACAGGTGAGGTGGGTATTTCGTACACACACACTATCTCTCTCTGTCTGCGCATTTTTCGCATCAAGAGTATTGAGCAATTTGTGACGAGTGGCACTGCTCCATTTTTATGAATTCCACCTTGGCTTAAATCAGTGTTGCAAATATAATATTAGCGTGAATAAATTAAATTTCATAATTTGGACCATCTGCAAACGATACAAACACAGACTATAGGCGATCAATATTAGATTAAAACACCGGCATAGATATTATATAATATTTTGAAATATACACGTTAAAAGCGTATTATGTAATTATGAATATTAATCAGAGGTCAAATACTTAAAACGATCATTTTGTACACTTAAAGTCATGGTCATGCATTTCACGCCATATTCAAAAAATATTAGAATATCACCGAGGATGAAGACATTAAACAAATGTGTAATAGATTTTATCAAGATAATATATCGATTTTCGGTAACATCGATTATGCAATGCTATTGGGCTTTCTTCCACTTGACTGCGGTGACAAGGGTTCGAATTATTTTTCAATTTATGGATTTGAAACCAAACGGGATGGATTTATATGATGTTTTCACAGCTATTTATAGTATTACCAACATACTTGACCGCTAGTGAGGACGCCACCGTCGCTTTAGGAGTGTTGCCATATTCATCCAAAATTATATGTTTATTAACAAGTTTTAATGATAGAAATGAAAAAAAAAATACCTTACGTATTTAATATATTTTTATCAAAACATTAACACTTATAATTAAATGGAAATAGAATTTTAAATACTGTCTTAAAAATATTTTTATATACTTTTATAAAAAGTTAATGAAAATTAAAATTGTGTAAAAAATGGAATTAGAACGTTATCAATTTAAACTTTATGTTAAAAATGGTTTTTCACAAAGTAAAGGCTGTATTTAAAGAATATTTAAAAAATTTGTGAAAAGTCTTTATAAAACCTACAGAAGTATTTAATATCGACTAACGTGATAACACTATTACTAACATATTAGATTTTTACATTTTTACGATTTTTACGTTATTTTTACGCAGAACTGACCAACTTTATATATAACTTCCCGGGCTTTCCCAAGGATTCGTTTTATACTATTTAACATGTCGTGGCCTCATATTTCCACTGTATTTTGAATAACAAAACAGTTTGTTGACATACGTAAGCTCATGTTTGACAGTTACTGTGTAGGCAATTGTTATCAAAAGTAGACATGAATTTTCTGAAGTTATTTATTTTGCATATAATGGCAGTTGGGGAAATTTATCCTAGAGTGACAATTATAGTTTCAAATTCGGCGGCGGCCAAGTAATGTCGGTAATACTATAACCATTCCTATTTGATCTTGAAAAACGAACTGTAGAGAGAATGGTTGGCCAATTTGTATCTAACTAATTCTTATGCGAAAGCTTGAACCAGATATTTGCAGCCATTCTCCATTTAACAACATCTAATCTGTTAAGTCATATAATCAGTACCCTAGTTCATGTACATTGTGCTTAAAATTTAAGACAGACTACGAGCTTAGATTGCAAAAAACTTTTGTTACTAAATATCATGATGATAAATATCATGTCACTTATTTTCATATATCCTTGTCCCAAAAGCAAAAGGGCACTTGTGCAAAATTAGAATCTTGAGTGTTTTTAGAGTGGAAAAAATCTTGTGGAGATTATTAGTTCTTAGTATTTTGACATGGAAATTGGATCACAGGTGGCTTATTAATTACTCAAATATTGCAATGAATTTTTTTATAATCTTTCAATATTGGATTTTTAAGAGGTTTTAAATCAGATGTTATAAAAAAACACGTAATTTGAAATTTTCCTTTAGCCTACTAAGGTTAATAACCTAAAAATCAAATTGAATTTACTTAAATTTGTATATTTAAGTAACCTATATACTAATTTCGCTGTTCTGTAAGAAAACACTAAATCGATAAAATGACATATTGAGCTAGTTATACCAAAATGTTCCTTATTTCAAATTCTACGGCATGAAAGAATACACTTTTTTTAAATAATATACATTTCCTTATGAAAAGTTTTGTGCAAGCAAACAAACTGATAAATGTATAGCATTTCAAACATTTGACAAACTTTAAATTCCAATTACTCAAAACTAGTATTTTTCAGTTATTCTCTTCTTTCAGAACAATGACGATATTTTAGTTAAGCAAATATATTTCGCCATATATAAATAGAATATTAGTTCACAAATAAACAAGTTTTCTTTTTTTCTTTATTCAACTTTGATTGTGTACGTTTTGTTTCGGAAATGTCCTTTCATCTATCGCGTAGAGAAAAAAAATACGAACAAAACATTCATAACTTCAAACCGCCAAAATGCCACAAACGCAATTTTGCTTTTGGGGCGACAATATAATAAGTCATTCGATGCCTGAAGATATTTGTATTATTAATTAATATAATCATGGTACCGCCACCTGGTAACGACCGAGAAAATTATACAAAATTACCCCACACTCTCGCTAATCATTATTATTGAAATGTAATGTAACATTTCATATATTTTATCTGTATTAATTTAGATAAAAAAAACTCGCTAATCGAGTGATTATAAACAAAATATTTTAGAAGAATATGTTATAATACGGGTGATTTCATTCCAACGGTGAATAAGAGTAAAGATAAAACTATATTTAAAAAAATATATTGTAATATTTGCCTATGAATTGGAGTGTTATTGAGAAGTTAGCTTTACCATAAAATGAGAGAGTAGGGCGAAAAGAAACAACAAAATCACATCTGTCTCGCTCGCCGCTCGAGGGATGACGGTGTAGGAGCGGGGAGAAGCGGGGTGCGGGCTTCAACACACTTCAAGGCCCGCGTCCTGGGATAAGGACAACAAAGGAGAAAACAACTGTTTCTTCGTCTTAAAACCCCGGTCGTTTTTCCGCGTACTCATCTGATTTATTTGCAATTAGCTACAGTTTCACAAGACATTAGACACAACAGAATTACATACTTTTAAGTTAAACTGTGTAAGTGGTTTTATAGTAATCGAAGGGATCAGGCCGCGACCTCTCCTCCGGAACGGTCGGGAGCCCACTCTCGCAGGATCGCAGGCGCTTCCCCCCCACTTCAAACTGCAAATCAACAACATCAACCAACAAATCCGACCCCCACCCTTAACGCCTCAGCAGGGGTATTACATTCTTAAATTTTCATTAATAGGAAGAGTCTGCAGATTGGTTTTGAAGACCCTGTCCGCCCCATAAGTACGGGGCGGTGTCAAAAAGTATGTCGTTAACTATTTCCAAAACAGATTTATCTAAATACTTGTCTCATTCAGAAGTATCGAGATAAGTATCAGTTTTTTTTAAGTCCAAATTTCGAGATGGCGTAAGCGGTTAACCTTCTTCAAAAAATTCGACTTAACCTTGAACTTTTGATAAAATCATTTCATTTCAAATTTACTCGGCATTACTCAGACCGATTTCATTGTTTGTATTGAGTAGAAGTTACCATAATCGTGGATTTTTGTTAAATTATTAATATTTATTTTTTAAGCCGATCTGTTTCTGCTTCGAAAGCAAGTATAAAAAGTAATCAAAAATTAATGAATTTGATATACAGCGAAAATTAATCATACAATAAGCTGTGCAAAAAGGCATGATTTTTAGTGTAATGCTGTAATAATCGATAATATTTAAAAAGACAGTTCAGACAAATTTACATATTTTATACTCAATTACATAACAGTTATAAAACCGTAATATAAAGTTGTCGATTTGTAATAGCAATATTACTCGGCCGCCGCCGAATTTAGAACTAGAATTGTCAGTCTAGAATAAATTTTCGTCAATTCATGTCTTCTTTTAATAACCGTCACTAAAATATCAGTTTAGTAAAATTTCAATTCAGGTTAAGTATGGCAACATTCCTAACGCGATGGTGGCGTCCTCAATAGCGGTCAAGTTAAATTGGTACATACATAGTAAATAGTCTAGTTGTTTTTTTGTTCTTTTGAGGTTGAGAGATTGAGAGGTTCCAGTATATAAATACATGGAAGTGTACAAGATCTCAATAATTCAAATAAAACTATATTTTTTTTCTTGTGTCAGTCTATGTAGCCTAGTTGTGAGAGCTTTACCATAGCGATCAGATTGTTTCGGGTTCAAGTTATATAAACGTCAATATCAAATTAAGTTTTTTTCAATTTAACATTTGAGTTCTTAGGCTTTTTTGTCTGTGATGTCATTTCCTCAAGTCGATCTCAGTGAAATCTCGTTTGGGATATCTCATATGACTGAAAAATTAACAAAATTTCTACCACTTTTTAGCTGTATTGCCAATTTTTCAAATAAATTTTTGTTTCTATTTTTTAAATAGGTATATTACGTTTCGAAGTTTTTGTTTTTTTCGATATAATGTGATGAATAGATTAAAAATAAAATATATTTACATCTGAAAGGCAAATAATTATGGTAAATATGGTATAAAATGATAATAAATTACAATATATGCAAATAATTCTTACATAATATTGAAATTTCAACCCGTATTAACCTGCAAGAGTAGCAGATTTCATTATTTTTCACGTGAAAGATCGAGGAAAAAATATTTAAAATGTATTGGGTTGTATGATAATTTTTGTCTCTGGAATTTTTATAAAAAAAATCCTAATAAAATTGTAAAGGTATATCAATTTATTTTTCGCAATTACCTTGTTGTGAATTAATTGAATAGAATTTTTTTTCAAGTTGACCAAGTTCTGAGTAAAATATTGGGAAGATGACAAATATTTTAGTATGCACGTTGATGCAAAAATGAACGATCGAAATTTAGAGTAGAGAATTAATTTAGAAATAAGAGTATTCAAATCGGAAAATCACAATACTGAAAAAGTAGAACTGCTTCAATTGACACGTCATGACCAAATTCAAGTCCATTGAATTGTCATTAACTTTGTAGAATTGCTTTATAATACGGTAAAGAATAGCTATTTTGTTTCTGAATATTGTAATATATTTTATAATTATAGTAAAAGTAAATGCTTTGCTATTTATTAAATTCAATTGTCTTTGAGAGGCATGACAGATTCAAAGATAGGCTGGAACTTTTAGGGCGACAGTAACTCTTAAGGTGCATTTTATGAATTAGCTAGTCAGATTTCATATTTTTTTTGGAAATTTCAAATCGTACAATTGAAAAAAGTACATCTTACAATGATATTTTAAAATATAAGTTCTTTTTCTTTCAGAATTTTCCCCCTTCTGCTGTGCATTATATTATTCTACACGTACATTTTACCGGATCTAGGAGACGGGCCGCTTTGGCCAGTTGTTGTCAATGCTCACTCGACTTTGTGTAAAGACAATATGTGGAACAACTTTATGTTTATTCACAATTATATGGGATTTGAAAAAATGGTAAGTATAATAAAACAAATGTACACGATAACAAATAATTGAAATTATTGTATTTATATACAGTTTGCTTTCTTTCGATTCTAGTGTTTGACGCACACACATCAACTTGGGATCGACATGCAGTTATTTTTAGCTACTCCCTTAGCTGTGCTATTATTATGGTACAAAGGTAAAACTGGAGCAATAATTCTTACCGGTGTATCAATTGTATCTACAATACTAAGAATATGGTCAACATACAGAAAAGAACTTAGTGTGGTAATCTACATTGGAATGCCGTAAGTTAGACTTCTCGTTATTAAATAAAAACAATGTTATTTTTTGCTATTCACAGTATCATTTTACTTCACACTCTTCTTTGTTATATTGCAAAACGATGCTGAGGACAAAAATACAACGATAACAGTAGTACAGCTATGAAATATTTACTTGCAAGTTTTCGACTAAATATATTACAAACTTTTATACATTCATGTGTGTGTGTTTTTTTCTATTATACTTACATATTATTTAAAAGAATGCAATATGTGGCTAAATTATCATATATATAATATATCGTTACCTTTCTTTGAAAAGGTTCTAACTGTTTGATATACGAGCGTTTGAAGTTTTGATTGATCATATTTTGTATTTCGAAGGAAAAAATGTATTTTTAATTAGTAAGTTGGCATATATTTATATATATTAATATTTTACTTGTTTTTCATATAATTAACTTCAACTGAAGCCCTTATATTAGAAAATAATGAGCATCTAAAGCTTTAATTAGAACTGACAACAACAGTTTGTTTAAAAGGGTTTTATCGGGTATTTCAATTTTATCAAACAACGTGTTCTGATTTTTGAGATATTTATTAATATTATATATTATCATGACTTGCTGAATCCTATAAGCCAACAATGATATTATAATACAACAGAATATTAACACATATATACTTTGAATGCTTGAACGAATTCAGTTAATTTTCGTCAATGACCACATCGGTAGAACAATAGAAGTAAAGGGTAAAAAACACACCAACCATCGAGCGAAGAGTCTTCAACATGACGTTAAAACCTTTTCAAAAAGACTATGATGTGTATGTTTTCTCTGTGAGATTACAATAATTAGTTATATCGATTCATAGAACCGTATAAAACAAATTTATGAAAAAAAATCTGCGGATAAAACTCCGAAATACTGCTAACTCTCTTATTGAACAATATATGACTCTGAAATCAACGCATATAGTAGAATGTGACTAACAAAACATTTTCCAATCAAAAGGTCATTTTAGGCCAAAATGTCAGTTAGAACCTTTTCAAAGTAAAGTAACGATATATAAGTAGAATACTAAAAGGTTCGAGATAATTATATTATAGTAGTTACTAATGCTCTGTTTTTATCGAAATTTGATCAGGATATATGATATATCTGGAAGCAATGTATTCATGTGTAATATTATTTAATGATTTTAAAGTTGTATTAAATTAATGTATGGTAGAATTTAACGTAAATAATGTATCCATTTGAATAATGACACTTGTCTGATTAAAAATATTTCTTTTCGCGAATCTTACAGTAAAAATATTTGTTCTTTGTTGCAGTGTTCAAAAATTCTTTGATACAGCAAACTTTTCTTACATTTTGCCTACACATAGGGCGTCTATATATTTAATCGGAGTCGGACTGGCATACTACATGACGAAAAAAAGAAGTAGATTTACTTTAACCGAGGTATTTCAATTAAGCAATATTTATATATAAAGAAATGAAAATTATGATGAAGAAATTCCTTTTGAAAATAACGTTATTAATAATTAATATTTAAATCAGCGTTTCCTAAATGCTAATATAAGGTAAACGTTCCAGTAGTGGATCGCTTAAGAGGAAAATTGAACAAAGTTACGATTAACGTTTAGCAATAGACCAAATGATGACAAAGCAAGTGTATTCATAATGGGCCAAATGTCTTAATTAATATGATAAGACAAAAATTAGGAAACGGTCTGTCACACAAAAAAATTGTGTTCAATTTTCAACAACCATGTTTCTGTTCTGTTCTGTTTAACTGTGTGTTCAGCAGTTGACCATGTCTAATCAGAGGGTTTCATGACAACAGCCCACACTTGGTTGAATCAAGTAGCATATGCTTTCATTCACTGATATTCTTAACAATTCTCTTAAGTAATTCAAAATAAAATACTTAGTGCATAAGGTGTTGTTTTAAAATGGCCGCTATGACACCCCAATGACATATATGGTGATGTTTAGTTCCTCAATCCGACAAAAGATGGTTTCACTTTTCCGAACTCTACAATTTAGAGCGATCCCGCGTCTACATTTCTTATTTTAGGCACTTTTATTGAAAAAAAGGTCAACTACTGATACATGGTCCACTACCAGTAAATTTACCTTAATTCCCGTCTGTTATTTACAAAAGTGCTGTTTGACAAAATGGGATACCTTAATCTAAGAGGTTCATTTTCAAAAAAGGAAAATTGACAATTGAAGAATATAAAATCCTGCCGTATCAATTTTCTTAATGAAGATACAAAAATAATCTAACAGCATGTATTTAGGTATGTAAGAGGTGATGTTTTATTTATTTGTAATGAGCTTTAACGAACCTTTGGTTATTTACAGATTCAGAAATACATCTGCATTACTATTTCAACCATCTTTGCGTTACTAGCGTTTATAGGACCCTACCATATGGGCATGAGGGGATACGTATACAGTACCTCAGAAGCAGCGCTATACAGTGCTCTGTCACCATTTGCTTGGGGATTCCACACTGCCTTTTGTATTTGGGCTGTTACAAATGAGAGTTCAGGTATTTCAATTGCAATAATTATTTTATTGAGTGAGCCTTAAAAAATCGACTAGACTCTTTTTCAATCCGCCTCTGGTAATATTAATTAAAATCTTAAGAATTTATTGAACCATGAAGATTTGTATACTTCAAGGTCAAATTTGAGTGACTTACAGGTCAGATTCTTCATAATTACACCCCCATATTGGTACCAGCAGCAGAACGCTTCCTAAGACTTTCCTTTAAAATTTTGTTGTCCTTTTATACGGTACAATATTTTATTTTAGTATTCATATCTTAAAAATCCTTTGCAAATACGTTGTACAAAAAGAATATTGGCATGATTAAACAGATAAAGCTAAATGGAAGAACTTAAAAGAATCACACAACATAACTTCTAATTCATCCTCGTATGCCTTCTTTTGTGTGATAACAGCCTTATGCTGAATTTCTTAGAACAACTGGAAATTAATGGATATAATCAAACCAATAATCTTCTACCATTATAAGAGGCTCATGTAATTACGCATAATCAATAAAATGTTAATGCATTTATTTTAACGGTTAATTAATAACACCACGTAAGCTCCTTTTCCAAAAACATAATTAGTACGTTGAATAATTTAATTTCAAATGCATGTTGTAATGTTTGAATACGTGAAACGACATAATATTGTCTATCTCTTCTAAATAGTATATGAAGCTAAGCTGAAATATGTTTAAGTATAGTTTTGACGATGGTGTTAAGCCGAAATAACTATCAACTACCTAATAAAATTTTGTGTAGCTAAATACTTTTGTCGACGTCCGTTGCGCAGTTGGTAGCGCCGCTGGCTACGGTTACGGACGTCTCGGGTTCAATTCCCGATGAGGACGGTTTTCATAGATTGACCTTTCAATCGATTTATGGATTTCTGTTCGTATTCTGAGTCCTCCCTTCCTCCCATCCCATCCTCACGGGGAGTAGCGAGAGCAATTAGCTAACCACTAGTCCTGTCCTAGCCCTATCCTTCTATCCCTACTCTCTTCCAAAAAAGAGAGGTTGAGCAACTGAGTAACAAACAGTTCTCGTAGAAAAATTCTGTTAAGATAACTCCACTAGGAGACCATGTGCTCCACATTGGGAGCGGACATGGAAAAAAAACTTTTATATTTTATCCTATTAAAGTAAAATAGGGTTATAAAAACAGTTAGAAATTTTGTTATTTTACTAATCTACCACATGTTATTTGAATATTTTAGGAAATTAAAAAAATGCTACTGTCTTGGTGTTTGAATGTTTTTTTCTAATTTCAGGATTTATAGCATACATTGTAACTTGGAAAGGTTTCCGATACATTACGAAGATGGGATACGGAATCTATCTGACACAGTTCCCCATATTCTTCTATAATATTGGTTCCACAAAGAGTTCGGACTATCACACGAGATTTTCATTGGTAATTTAATCACTCACTTCACGATTTGACGTTGAAATGTATTATTTTATTTGTTGAATCCTTTATTATATTAATATTTAAATTATACACTATTCCCTTATTTACACGGTATTTGATCAACACTGTATTAGATTTATAAGGTCAAACATTTGGGTCCGTGTTTTGATTCACAGTAGACTTTCGACTTCACACGGTTTTAAAATAAATTTAATTTGAGATTGAAGACGATTTTAGATCGATAAAGAGAAGCCATTTATATTATTATTTTATAATAATCAAGTGACGAAAATACTGAATTGAATATAGCTAGACTAGATGTAGACTAGAATAACTATAATTTAATTAATAAGATTTTTTAATTGTGTATATTTTGCGTTAGTTATACTGGTGGAGTTGTAATATTATAGCAGTATTACACTTCGTGCTGTTATTATTATATGTTTGACATCTCACATTCAATAAAATACTGTGGTAAGTCCGAAATTGTCATTTTTGATTTATGGATTCGTGTTTCTTTGATCTATTTTTATTAAATATATTCACATCTTGAACAGTGTCGGAGTAAAAGCGTGTAATTCATTTTAGTCAAATGTCACATTTAAAAACAATGAAATCGATAGAAAATTTATTTCCGTTTATATTTCTTTTTAAATAAAAATTAAAAATCTGGTTTTGAAGAGATCTGTTTTTCCATAAAAGAAAAAAAAAATCAGATACCTATGCATCCAGAATCCTTTTGTATTTGGAGCAAATTTTTGAAAGTTCAATTGACTCTTTTGTAAAATGACAAATTCAGACTTACGGCTGTAATTCACTTAGAGTGCGATGTGATACATAAATCTTTGGATCAAACCAATTGTGCATACAAATGGCCTACATTTACAAAATTTTGAATAACACGGAGTTTTCGAGTAACCAATCTATGGTATAAATCGAGTAATATTTCTTTATAACAAAACATGATATATTAACTTTTTGCACTCGAGTGCACTCCATAGCGGTGGCATTGGAAGTTTATCGTATTACTCGAGTATTGTCGCTGTGGCGGCATGTCAATAAAGTGTTTTTTTTTTTTAAATATTTTCAGCTATTTTTTTATTACGATTCCAATCAAGTTAAAATGAACAATAATAGGTTTTGACATTTATCTGAGAAACCAATCGGCAAATGAAGACGGCGTGCGTAATTTTAGCATGTGTTTTTATCTGAATCTTTCGGTGCAAGCGATATTTTTTTGTCACATAGGGTAATAAATCTTATTTATTGAATACGCTAGAGAGTGGATGGTGAACAGTATTATGCATGATCTGAAGTGTGTTTATTTCTCAAATTAGTACTCGCTTTTATTTGTTTAAAAATCAAGGGCGTCTCGTATAGTTTACGGTTTTATATTTATTTGAATAGGTTGTCTTTGTTGACAATACTTCCTAGTATATTATACCGACTCAGAAGTTTACAAATCTAATGTGAAGTACTCTAATGAGTCTAATGAAAATTAGTACGTATCGATTTATTATTTACAATTGAAGTTTGTGAAATTAGTGGTTGATCAATCAGTAGGAGATTTTTGGCAAGGTGGATCTGAAAGGTGCACTTCAAATGTTCCTACAGAAGACCGACGTGCAGATAAGTTACATGTCCAGCGTTCCGGGTCTAAGAAAGGCTGTAAGAAAGAAAGTATGTTCAAATAGAAAAATCCCAGGTGGTAGACCGGAAACACAACTATCTTGCGAGACCTGCACCAATAAGCCAAAATTACTTATAGGAGATTCCTATGTGAAATACCACACAATGAAGAATTAAAAATAATATTAAAATAACTGCAGTATATTCGCTATAAATCTTTTTTACGGAAATAATAACAAAACAATTTTTTGTTTTTTTGTTAACATGTTTTTCACCAATTGATTTTTTGTATTGAAAATATGCTTTTCATCGAAAAACGTCTCGAGTAGGCGGTAGGCACATACGAAAAAAGGCTCGAGTGGTAAAGGTATACTGCTTACTACTTTACAGCCACTACTAACCAAACTTGGTTTTCATTTCAAAATTTCTTCCAATTAGCAACATTGTTGCCATCCAAATTCGAAAGGAAATAAGGAAGTGACGAACAACTAAATTTAATAACTTATCTTCTTTTCCAGTTTAATCTACCAGAGCTTGGCGCTATAATTTTAGTATCCGTTGTGGTTACTTTGACGATTGAAATGCCGTTTTCAAACTTTTGTAAAGTTATAACCGGTAAGAAAAAAAAATGCTACTAAAAACGGACATTATGAAAAAATACCATTCTGAAATGACAAGATATTATTATTTAACAAAGACCAAATTTCATTCAAAAATCAATGGCCAATCCAAGTTATTTTACTAAGCTTTAAATAAAATTTTTTTTTTGAAATATTCAATACGACACGGCTAATATTTTGTAACTAACCATTGAAAACTTATTTAAGCCACCGTATTTTTTTTTTGTAGAAAATGTAAAATATCATTTCACAAAATATAAAATAATATTTACAGGTGCAGACAAAGGCAGTAGAAAAATCAAAGCTCCTGAGGTTGAAACTTCTTTAATTAATGGTAATCTGTTATCGAATGGAAACACCAAGGAAGCAAAGAAAGACCTTTGAAATTTTTGTGAGAATTTTTTCAAGAGTCAGTACCGAAAATATTTTCAAATTTATTACTAATAATGAAAAAAATATTATAGGTTATGAAGATGAAGAATGCTGAAGAAGATCCTGAAAGAAATTCTAGCATAAAGAATACACTTTTTGTCAAATCAAAAGCAAAAAGACTGTTTTTCGATTACATCAATTCAAATTATACTTCGTGACTGTAAAATTGAATGATTTTTCATTTTATTTCAAAGACCTGCGATAATCTATCTCATAAAGTTAATATGCTTTAATCTAACTTTTAGATGCATCGCTTACCTGTGACTGGCAATCAGTTTTCTTTCAATGCATTTAAGTGCTTTATTAGAATCCTGTACGCTCGGATAAAAAAAGCAATAACGAATCTCAAAATTTTAAGCGTATTATAGTAGGTAATAATTATTCTTTTAGAGAAGTAATTATTTAAACATTAAATTATTCCAGACAAACATTCTCATTAATAATTTAATTCTTAATTATAAGTCATTTCAAATTTGAATTGTTGAGATTTTGTAAATTTCCATGTATTTCGTCACTTATGTCCCGGGTTTCGCCTTTCGGAATTTTCAGGCATTCGAGCACCCGAATGAACGTCAGTTCGAGTTCATACAAAATATCACCAATTCAAATTTGATATTGAAATCCCATCAAGCACTCTCAGTCGATATCTTAAATTATAAGTCATTTCACTTTTTCAAGATTTATTATAGAGTTTTAATTCATTGGGTTATGAGTTTTATACTTTAGCTGATGATTTGGAAAATTTATCTTCTGATAATTATTTGCGCGGCAGTAGTTTGTTGGCGGTTTACTACGATTTATTAAATCGTTTCCCAGTGCGACAATCGTTCCAAAATTATACAAAAGATGGACGAAACCAGTAGTAACGTCTGAGTTTTTTTATTTTCATTTGTTTTATCTAATATATGTATTTAGGTATATTAGTAGTGCTCATTGTTAAAACGGTCACGGTCAAAAAACTTTCATTTTAACATTGTGTGAGTCAACCAAAAAAATTATTACGTATTATGCAGCGTTTGTAATCATGCTCAATAAAATGATGCATTGACCTTAATATTATAGATCAATACGTAATTTTATAACACCTACGTGTCTTATAAAGAGGGTATTTCTAATATTTAGAAATGTGAAATCCATCATGGGTAGTTGTGTTGTATATTATTTTGATATTTTTAAAATTATGTTTACAAAAATAAAAGAATCTTTTATTAAATCATGTTTAATTAATTGATAATTTTTATTTTCATATTATTCCCATATTAACAAGTACATCACTTAACAGAGACCTGACACGGATGTTAAAAAAACACCTGAACATATTAATTAGAGTAAAACAAATCAAATCAATTTGTGAAATAAAAAAAAATGAGGGATTTTCCAGTATTTTATTAAAAAACCATCCGTATCCATCCAAAACTAGATTTTTTAAGCGTCACTGTTGAAATTACCTTTTACAATGAAGTTATAATTAATTACTATAACCTTCATTTACAATGCCGAATTCTCAAACGCGAAATCACAATATATAATTTACAACCCAAAATCTATGCAGAAACTATTTTAGATTTTAATGAAAACCACTTGATAAGGTTGCTAAAATATTTCACATGCACATATAGGAAAAAAGCATAGAATAGATATTAAAATCCGAACAACAATCCCCGTGATTTGGAAAAGATCCTCTCTTGAAGGTATAGTTTGGGTTCACTGTATTCATACATGTTTATTAATACAATTTGTAACACGATATGTAATACAGGCACCAAAATAGTATTTTTTTAATTATAAAACGTCGAATCGTTATCATGGTATCAGAAGTCTATTACCCCCGAACTAGTCAGGGTGTATAGGCTATATGAACTTTTTTGGGTCGATTGTTGCGTGAACCTTTTTAGCCATTTTTGTTTTTGCTTCAAGTTAGGTTGACGCTGAACATACATTTTTGGCAGCTGATAAAACTCCAATGGAATATCTTTTCTAAAAAAAAACACACATATTGGCGTCATGCAGGAGAATGTGACCAAGTGTAAAATAGAAAATGTTCAAGATAACCGTTTGAATAATATTTTTAATCGATCTAAAAGCACCTCATACTGCATTCGTATTTCAAATTTAGTTTTTAGCATTTGTGGGTATAGATAGATATGTTTGGTCCGACATTTTTTTCAAACGACTATTATGTTTGTAGTTATTTAGTACATTTTAGTGAACAATACACTTGGTAATTTTCTATTGTGTGAAGATGATTCAGAAATACATTTGAAACAAAACAGAATTTAAGTGTATTATATAAAGCAAGATATAGTTTATTGCCCTATTCCGTATATTATTTCATGCATAAATCAACGGAGATGACAACCTATTTCACTTAACAAGTAAGCCTAGTAAGCTCTTCAAACTTACGCACACATTACGAGCGATTTTTGGTAAGAATTGAACTTTTGTTAATCATTCAAAGACAATCATTCTCGTATGGGGTTATTTCTTAGGTGTTTTCCCCACACAAAACCTTCGGCTGACAGAATCTTTTTAGATAGCAGTACGTAGCTAGCTTACATGCGGGAAAGGGATGTAAAGACTTAGTCTGTACCCACCCTAGCACTGACTTTAGCCAGGAAACTAGGAGCCAGCTTCGCCAACTCTACATTACAGTTTCATTAGGAAAATAGAGGTAGAAAAAAAAAAGTAAACCTTGCTTAATTGACAATGAACACACATTTTAATATGTAATTTAAAAACAAATACATTATAAATATCATTTTATTCTGTTGAGTGACGCAAACATGCTATTTTTACATTTAATTTTCCAGTACTTGAACCCTGTACTTTTTTAGCAGAGCTCTTACAGTTCTACTACAGAGGCTGACTAGCACATTTTTGGTCCCGTGAAACACCTAAATATATCACGACAAGGATAAACATGTCCAACGATATAATATTTCAATTTGATAAGAAATATTAAACGGTTACAAAACTGATGCATATCTTACGCCGTGACAACCTTGAAATTAAATGTTGTTTATGAACAAGGACTTAACTAATGAAATGAGTCATCTCACAACTTGCGATTCATATTCCATATTTTGATGGGGACTGGTTCTAGTTATCAGCTGATCTGAGATAGCAATAATACGAACTAATTCTTTTTTTTATCTCCATATTTTTTACTGAAAGTATGTATGGTAATAGTTTTCTGACTAATATTGGTGCTAGGGTTGGTACAGACAAAGTCTTTATATCATTTTCCCCCATGTAAGCTAGCTAAGTACTGTTTTGCGAAAAGATTCTGTCAGCTGAAGGCTTTGTGTGGGAAAAACACAAATGGGAAAAACGCAAACTCTAGAAGAAATGTGAATGATTGCCTTTGAATCAATAACACAAAAAAACAACTCGATCATAATGATCTCTGATTGAATAAACGATCCTGGGTCGAGTGCGAATGTCATCTTCCAAGAGCTTGTTCGTCAAGTAAATCCACGCCTTAACAATGGTGAGTTGAATATTTATCAATTTAGCAAATATCAGTAGTTCATTCTGTTAATGTATTATAATACTATGTAACAAGTGGCGTCGATGTAAGTAAGGCAACCGCTAACACTTTTATATTTGGGATAATTGTCCTCTCGTAACCTATTTATTTTAAATAATTTGTGTACGTTTAATTTTTGTTAACGTTTAAAGACTGAAAGAATAAATATCCTTTTAAATGATCTGAAATTTTGATGATTCATAATCTGGATACTGCATTGGCAATTTCTCTTCAGGTACGCTACTGCTGACACTATTCGTAGTGGTGTGATATGATTATTTATATAATGGCAGACAGTATACTTAGAATTTTACAGGAGAGCAAAAAATGTAAAAAAATGAGGTGTTGCCACATAGGTAAAATGTTAAAAATGAAAACCGCAAAATAACCAATGATAATATGAATAATACAATGATGCAATGAACCAAGAAGATAGTAAGTGCACTTATAAGTTCATCACAAAGTTTTATATTATGAGATATTTTTTAAAATTATGTAATCTATTCACATCTATACCGATTGTACCATCTAAACTTGTTTAATTTGGTTTTTTCACACTGTTCTAAAAATTACCCAAACTGGAGATTTTTTTAATAAACAAATAAAAAAATGACACTATAGAAGATAAACTCAATAAGAATTTAAAAATCAGTTGATCACTCTCCTCAAATCGAGGAGAAATGACAACATATACACCCATGTCCATGAACTCAAACTTATATTGAAAAAATCTTAATTTGATATTGCGCTTGTTTTGATTTGAAGTCAGAACAATCTGATTTCTACTCATATTTATGTCCTTTCATCATACATTTCGTATAGCTTACTTTTAATTATTTTCTATGGCAGCATGAGTACTATAGATACTACAGCTTATAAATATTCTTTATAATCATTACATTTTTACAAACAATGAATTCAACAGTTGTTTCTTCGAAGTGCCTTCTCTAGTTATATTAAATTAATGTTACAAATATTTATTATGGCGCTACACATCGCCCTCTGTTAACTAATTGAAAATGTACGTTTTTCTACGTAATCCATAATATATCTATCTACGCTGCGAAAACACTTTCACACAGCAGACGCTAGATGGACCCAACGGTATATCGATATAAAAAATACTTACTCATCACAAACCGGAGGTATTTCCAACTTATGGACATTTCGAAATATTGATGATTGTCCCATTGATCTTTTACTTGAGAACGAGGATTTGTTAATTTTCAATCTACGGAAAACAAAGCATTATATGGATTGAATTGGCATTTAATTATGAGAATATCCTTTATTGTAAGGTAATAAATTATATTTGACATTGATTATAAATAAATCGATTATCAAATTGGCCGACTTGGTACGAGAGCGAAATATGTAAATATTATTTTAATACTTAGTAGTCTGGAACGAAAAATGAATACATACATCTCAATAATGGAAGTTTTTACACCGTATTATTTTCTAGCATAGTTTCATACATTAAAATCAAGTCTTGGGTAATTGATTGCTCCTGAGAGACTTCTTGCAATAATTGAAAAGCCCGTAATACTGATTTGTTTCTGGATACGCCCAGTATAATAGGCTGGAAATCCGTAAAAGGTGGTGGCGCTCAAAACGTTGACAAACTTAGGATGATTCGGCAGCCAGGAAAGTCTTGATGGTGGTTTAATGCTGATAAATTGATTGATTGAGTTTGCATTTACTTAATTCTTGTGGAACTAAATACTTCTATTATTTTATACTTAATACTTATTACTTATTTTACCGTATTGATTTAATGATATTATCAATACATATTTGTGAAAAGTATCACGTAGCTTCTCGGCTCTAAATTATCAAAAATTTAATCATAATACATACTTTTGGATCGGTTAGTTATTATTATAGAGTGATCGATATTGATATTAGGATTTTTAATTATAGGCGGCAAAACTGCTTGAAATGTATCTTTCTTTATGTTTCTTTGTGAAAAAATGTCACGCGTTATTCTAAATTACGAAAGTCTTCCGTTTACAAAATTTGAATCATTCAATATAATTCGGTGTATACAATACGTGATAACAGTGTTTCTAACCACAAACAAACTTACAACCAATAAAAAAAAAAACACATCGATACAATGTGGCCTACAAATATTGATTATTCATCGCCACGATGTCATTTAAGCAATAAATGAGATATCCTTACCCTGATGAATGAGTGGACATCCTCTGTCTTTCTTTGGGAATCTTAATTTCAACGAGTAACAAATCGTATTTACTTTTTGGCTGTCCCAATATTCCAATATTAATTTTTTCCTTAATCAGTATGTCTTCTTGCGCACATATCAATTGTTCAAGGTATTCTGCGCGAATGCTTGATTTATTTCTATGAAAT
The DNA here is from genome assembly GCA_022494535.1 of Himalopsyche phryganea. NCBI lineage: Eukaryota > Metazoa > Arthropoda > Insecta > Trichoptera > Rhyacophilidae > Himalopsyche > Himalopsyche phryganea. The sequence continues at coordinate 2,911,373 of JAGVSL010000010.1, read as the reverse complement.
TAAATAAAAAAGACAAACTTTCAAGACAATACTTATCACGTTGCTTTTGCTGAGATATTCAAAATTTAAATATGCATCGGCAAGTTAAAGTTAAAGAAAACACCATATACCGCAGATAGATAAAGAAGAACACTGTAGACCTCCCAATTTAACTTGGTGATAATTTAGCGAAGGTTATTAAAAGTAGACAACATATTTATTTTGCATAAAATGGTAGGTAATTGGAGAAATTTATTCTAGACTGACAATTCTAGTTCCAAATTCGGCGGCCGTCAAGTAATGTTGGTAATACTATAGCACATCCTTTCTTTCCCACTACCTTCCATCTTTTTCGAAACATAACCTCGAAATTGACAGAATTACTGAGGATTGAACAAGAGGCAGTGGTGTCAAGAAATAAAACAGACCTCAAAAATATACGGAAAAAGGTAAGTAATTTTTATTGAGTAACTTTTCTTTGTTTCAACTCTTCCGTATAACGGACGAGAAGTATATGGCAAGTCTTTTTAACGATAGTGTGTTATTAGTGATGATATACATTATTTATACACGATGGGTATACCAATAAGTTTCAAAATATACACTCACTTAAAACTACGCCATCCAAACTATAGTCACGCAACTTTCCATGAAGATTTGTTTTTTATTCAAATAATTTTACCTTACTTTCAATTAACACACTTTTTAGCATTTCCAACATATGCCCTCACTAAAAAAGCCACTTTTTATGTATTACTAAAACGGATTGAATCAAGGTTTTTTCCATTGATTTAATTTTCTTTGCAGAAGAATTGCATTTTGGATTGCACGGATTTTTATAAAAAATATTTAACTTACCTTTTGAAACCCATGGATCCTATACCAGCTGTACGATAATCTTTTGCAAAAGCAAGAAGGTTACATGTAGCAGGAGATATTCTATCAAATTTATGTTTTGCATCATTCTTCCTACAATAACATGCTCCCAAACGAGTCTTTTTTCTATTTTCTTCAAACAATACATTCTTTTCTTGCTGGGATAATTCTTTGATGAGGCATCCGTAATCACGTTTCAAAGCGGTATTGTATTCGTTCGTTCGAAATATTCTGTTTACTTCAACATCTGTGAACACGTTTTTTTATATTACTTTATCTAAGAAATATATAATAATGTAAATGACATGTAATGATTACAAATGGAAAACACATGACTCAAATTGTTCTATGTATAATCAGTAGCGTAGTTCACTTATCATAAGAGGATATTGTATACTGGAGACCAACAGAACAAGGGGACAACAAATAATAAAATATTTATATAAAAACTCCCTCCCACCCATCCGATCCTCAAAAACCGGGCGCAGCGAGAGCGACTAACTAACTACTAATCCTGTCCTAGCCTTATCCTTCCTATCCTTTATTACTTTTATAATTTACTAGTGAGTACCCGGCATGCGTTGCAATGCCACTCAAAGAAAGAAAGGGACTGTGTTTTAATTCTGTTTATTGAACTGATTTTGGATTAGAGGTCTGCACAGGCCGAAATTTCATGGACTTACCCGGTTCGAGCCCATCATCTGCAGGTCTGGCCCGACCCGAACCCGAGTTTCAATATCACACTTGTTATAACACAATATTTTTGTTTTTCGTCTGGTGCGTACACGAATAAATCAGAAGTTTTTCCTAGATTTCGCTGTATGTACGTATTTGATTATTTTTTTCAATTTTAGATTTTCAATTTTTTTTCTTCAGAACCCTTCACGGGTGTGTGCACAACAACTCACCGAAGTTTCATCGAAATCGTATGAATGGTAAAGGAACGCGCAGGACAAACAAACATTTATTTTATATAATATTTCCCGGCATGATCACAATAAGTCCTTCCTGAAAGTTTCGTCGCGATCGGTTAAGTAGTTTAGGAGCCTATAAGATCCGGACAAACCAACAAACCAACAAACCAACAAACCAACAAACATACATTCATTTTTATATATATAGATTTCCCGGCATGATCACAATAAGTCCTTCCTGAAAGTTTCGTCGCGATCGGTTGAGTAGTTTACGAGCCTATAAAATCCGGACAAACCAACAAACAGACATTCATTTATATATATATATATATATATATATATATAGATTTCCCGGCATGATCTCAATAAGTCCTTCCTGAAAGTTTTGTCGCGATCGGTTGAGTAGTTTAGGAGCCTATATGTTCCGGACAAACCAACAAACAGACATTAATTTTTATATATATAGATTATTTTTAGCACTATAACATGTTTCGAGAGTAAGCAGTGATAAGATTATTTGGCAGCAGGAACGGCCTACAGAAAGGAATCGTGGAGGGAGGGAAAGGAGGTTTGCCCTTCAAGATTTTGGTATAGGAGTCCAATGTTTACACAAATTTTTTTACAGTTTCATTTTAGTTTTCATCAGTTGATTGATACTGCTCGTGATGAGCGAAACCGACCCATATCATTATAAACAAGTGGAAGAATTTAGTAAAAACAATTTGTGTTTTATTTAAAAAATATAATGTCTTTCCAACAAGAATTGACATTCAATGCCTTAAAAGCGATTTATACATACGCCAATGTCGATTAGTATAGTATATACGAGTACATTATTTTGTTCATGTCATCCGAATAATATGTTAACCCTAAAAATGATGGTATGTTACAATATTCAGACTTATAGAGATTTTTACAGTAAACTTTCTCACTGATAACTTCAAAGATTGGCCTCGAAAGTGTTATCCATACTATTTGTACAGAAAGTCGTAAAAACGTTTCTGTCAGCCTGGAATCGACCAGGCAACTTCTGATTTGCTTTCGTTTAGTCTTGCCATGGAATTCTGAAAATAGCATAATTTTATTATTCCAGAAATACTTCTCAGTAAGAATTTTAGCAGCTTTTTTTCCCTTCTCTAATTTTTATTTTTAATGCATACCTATATTAAACAAAACCACCATCGCATTTTCATTTTGTAGCAGTATAATACATAAAGTTATACTGATAAACTGTAGCTCTAAGGTTATTTCTTTGAGTACTCGGTACTATATATTTTTTAATTAAAAAATAATGTAATTAACAGACGTTGCAAATCCAAGTGATTATAAAACATTAAGCAGCGAATTTTTTGAACTAGTTATTACATTAGACATACAGTTGTTATTTTACCCATATTCAAATAGTTGAATTCGTGTGCCACAATGGCTCTCAGTTCAGCCAAATCATCTCTCAGAGTATCTTCAATCTTGTCACTCTCTGGAAGACGAACCTTCATATTACTTTCAGCGGCTCGATGTTTCATAACGTAAGACACCTAAACGATAACACGCCAAGTTAAATCAATCATACACGTTCATATGCATGTTACTTTACAACCCGCGGTTTCAACATTTTATGATGTAATAATTATTATTAATTAAAAACACACTAATTGTAAATTGGATTTTGTTGCATGCAGCGTTTTAGTGATCAGTGGTTATTTAAAAAATATATCTATACGTCAAACGTTCAAATCTTCTGGTATAAATTAAGTTAAACTAAGACTAAAGCTCGACCCTATTATCTATTGCATTTGGTTATTATGTTAATATCAATAAATTGTGTTATCAAATGCATGAATTAGGCCACTCTCAAGATTCTCCATTTCTTGTTATCGTAAATTAAACAGTAAGTACGATAAAATATTTATCGAATATCAAAAAGAAGCTGAATAATGGATGATTAAGAATTTTTTCCTAACCTGTATGAAAAATTGTGTGTAAACAATTAGCGCTCTCAAAAATCTTTCGCCAGCTGAAGAATGTAGCATGTTAATTATGCAACGGCTCACAATAATTTTCGGGGCTGTATATAAAACAATATCAATCACATCCTGAAAAGATTTTTCATTTTTTTATGTATGTTTACGTGTAGATCAGTTTTGTAATCAAGCAATCAATAATGAAACACTGCAAATATATATATTTGTACAAGCATTTTTAATAGTATTTTTTAAGTACCATTGCAACATTAACTAAACATATTTACATTACTCACATTTCATTGCACTTACTTGTAGTGTTATTATTTCTGGTTCACCTTCAGCAATTTTACGCATATATTTCTTTTTAAATGTTAGCTATTTGTGAGAAAAGGATGTGTTAGTTCTTATAGCGTACGTTGCATTTTATTCTTAAATACTCATTGGACTATAATCGGATTTATTTTCGCGTACTAAATAAGGTTTTTCATTGAGTTTCTAGGTATCACGTCACGTCAATGCTAAAATTTCCAAATGCTAAAGCAATATTATGCGATTTAAATAATAATAGAATAGCCGGTCAAATTGAGAATTGATAACATATGACGCGCATTGTGCAGTGTGATTATAGTCACAATTTAATAACTCATGAGTGTCTTCGAAATGTATGAGAAGTTTGATAAACTACTATAAGTTATACTAACAGGGCAAAGTTTATTATACACAATATTTTATTTGCTAAAAATGATTTGAAAATTTGAAAGTTAAAAGTACCGCCGTGGACCGAACCTCATCGAACACCCATAAAATATAGTCCATAAAATAATAATAATGCTAAAAGTTGATACTTTATAGGTGAAAGTTGTAAATAGTAAAAATGGCAGCCAGAATGACGTGTGCAATTTTGACGTTGTTACTATTCATTGTTTGGAATGACTTCTTGTGAGAGACAGACACACATATATTTTTTTGCTGTATAGTAAATACAGAATTTCAAAAATAATCGCTGTTAAATATAAATATCAATAACAACAATTAGAATTAATAAAATTTTTTAAATATTATATTTCATTATAAAGTAAAATAACAATCTGCGCTAAATAACATGCTAACATTTCTACAAAATTGAATATTAAGTCATGAAGGGTTATTATAAAATAACGAAGAAGTTATAATATCCCTCTCATAATTTCAAAATGTACTAAAATAAAAGTTTCACTAGCTTTTACGACCAGTATGTTAAGACACCATTTCCGATAGTTGCCATTGATGAGACCTGCACCAATGATGTAATTTATAAATCTCGAGATTAAAAACATATTGAAATATATTTAAATTATTTGTCAGAGAAATTTTCTTTTTACAAAAATTATCTGCTTAGGTTAAAATGTCACATTTCTTTAATGCAAATTCTTTAAAACAAATTTCGTTCTTTTCATTTACATACGTTAAATTTTGTATTCAATATAATGACAAGCATATATTAGATAAATATGCAAAATATGTAGAAATCTTACATTGTTCTCAAAACTTTAATGTCATATTAATTATTCCCCGTACAGTGTCATATCATTTAAATACAAGATTGGTTTAATGCGTACAATGTCTTACCAACATACAATGCAAATTTCTTTAGACTACATCAATTTATTACACACAAAGTATGGATGAAAATACAGTGAATGTTATTAATTTTTTGACATGTGTTTTTGATTAATTTTCGACAAGGGAAGTAACTAAATTGTAAATTTGAAAATGCTTGCTGTAAAGACACGTACCACGGTGGTTTGATATTGTCAGAAATTTCTAGATGAGCGCCCCGTACTGTACTTACAGCCTAAACGTGCAGATTCAAAAATCAATCGATGGACCTAGCTTGGGCTTGGAAATATGGAAACAATAACAATATTGAGACTCGGGCTTGAAGACTGAAGACACCGGGTTCGGACCTGTAAATTTTATAAAATTTCGGCCTGTGGAGACCCCTACACTGTAGGCATGTTTACTTTTTTGTCACAGCCAATTCATCCCTTGAATTTACTTTGAAACATTAACATGACATGTATTTAAAGATTCATCACAGAGTCACAATGCATTATAGTTTTCAAAACTTATACCGATTCTAGTAAATTTGGTCAAAAGTTTAAATGGCTTATTTTTTGACGATTTTTTGAAGAAAATGTTAATAAATAGTTTTTGGTATATTACCTCTTCCCTCCCACCAATTCCATCCTCGCGGGGCGTAACGAGAGCGATTAGCTAACCACTAGTCCTGTCATAGCCCTATCCTTCTATCCCTACTCTCTTCGAAAAATAAAAGAGAGGTTGAGCAACTGAGTGACAAGCAGTTCTCGTAGAAAATATTCTGTCAAGATACCTCCATTAGGAGACCATATGCTCCACATTGGGAGCGGACATGGAAAAAAAAATTTTACCTGTTGTATCAACTCTAATTCGCTTTTGAAGACAACGGATTCAATTGGAGGTTCAATAAAGTTTTTCTTAATATTTTCAAAACCATGGGATGCGTTGTGCCTTTCCAAGTAAAATAAAAATTAATTAATTCATTATAAAGTACTAACATTTCATAGACAATACTAATAGTGACGTAGCTGACCGAGTGACATCCAAAATTAATAAAATTCTTAGAAGTCGCAATTCGTAAGATGTAAATATGTATATTTACATATTTACAGTTACTCTCAAAGCCAAATGGTCAAGCTGTTAGGTTTGGGCAAAATCTGACACTGACAATTGCATTAAACAATTTATCGATTTGCGTCGACAATAATACATAAATGAGAAAACAGTTAGCTTATTAGTACTGCTTTTATAGCCCCATCCTTCTTCCATATCCAAAATGAGTGGCTGAACGACTTAGCAGTTATCTTAAAACAATGTCTTTTGAGATGATTTATTATGAACCTATGTACTCCATATTAAAAGCGGACTTACACGAGGTAAATAATAGCATTCTGTAGAATTGTGTATACATACAAAATAAAATCAATATTGATAACATACCCAACAAATTCCAATGATTCGTCAAAATCATCCCATACCCAGTGCCCATTTTCAAATAGTCCAATTTCGAATGCTGATTCGTCATCATCATCGTCATCATCCCCAACCATGGAAACTGGACGAAACATTTCAAAGCCGCACGATCAAAAATTATATTCACAAAAATTTCCTATCATATCCTGAACAGCCTGTTGCTTTATATATTATAAGTGAGACTATCTTTTAGATACTCTATTTATATATTTTAATAGTATTATGCAAATTCTCACTAAGAAAAACAATGTAATTTCGATTGACATTTTATAGTTTATCCGAAAAAATTTCAACTCCAATTTTATCTGTCAGCTGTTTCTGTAATTGTTTTGGTTTAAAATTAGAATAGGATGGTTATTTGAATCACTGACGGGTATTATAGTGTCTTCCATTAAAGTAATTTTAATGCTTTGTTTTATAAAATTAATAATACGCTAAAAAGCACCATTACGAAATTGTATATTTTTTGTAATTTTTATAAATTGCAATGCCAAAATATATATTTTAATTGTGATAGTTACAATAATTTTGAAACCGTATGTTTTATATCAATATAGAATATTATTTTAATAAATGATGAGTTTTATAAACTGAAAAAGAAGTAGCCCGTATTTGACACATTACCTTAATCCGCAACTTTAAAATGTTATATTCTTTTGGGGGTGTGCCTCTAAGCAAAACATATTTTGGACTTTTTCTCAAACTTTCCACACATGATTGTAGATAATGCATTAACGGTAGAAAAAAAGCACACACAAATGAAACAATGTAAACATATTTTTTATTTTTTTATTTTCGTATTTCCTTTATTTTTCTGTATATATAATATATCACACATCCCGAAGAAAACTGTAGTAAATCAAAAAAAGTAAATTTTACAGGAGCGAAAACAAAATTCAAAAAACTTAAAATCTTCGCACGAACAGTCCCGTAGAAAAGAGAAACTAGTGGCTCCTCGCGGTGAATTAGTGAACTCACCATATAAGGTTTTCATGGGGTGTAGATTATCATGTTTACTATACTATTCCGATATAAAAAGTAAATTAGAAATTTTTGATTTACTATACTTTTCTTCGGGATGTGCGATATATACATTGTATGCACCGAATATGATTTTTTCCTTTTTACAACTTAAATTATTTGTAGCAATAGTCTTATTTCTATAAATTCAATCTCTCCTTTTCGAAGAGAGTAGGGATATAAGGATAGGGCTAGGACAAGACAAGTGGTTAGCTAATCGCTCTCGCTACGCCCCGTTTTTAGGATCGAATGGGTGAGAGGGAAATTATGATATCAGAAACATCCATGCCTTCGAACATAAATCCATTTATCAATTTATGAAACAGTCTGTCACAATCCCGTGAGTACCATAATCGAAGACAACGACGTTGACCAATCGACCATGGACCCACATACATATTAATAATACAATTGTTTATGGATTTACGCAATTGGGAAAATATCTTAATTATGTTTATACAATATATTTGGCACAGTGTGAAGAATTCTAAAATAATCTTTGTATCCAGTTACGATTCATTATACAATATATCATACCAAATATCAGCACACTTTTGTTTATTTCTAAACACCTACAGTCAGTATTCGTAGCTATGTTTTCATAATTGTTTTTCCTGTTACAAAGTCTTTGACTGACAGAATACTATAAAACTTAGCAAGAATGCATGCCTGAAAGCGATTTAAAGGTTTCTTAGCCTGTACCCACATTGGAAATAAACATAGCTAGGAAACTGAGAACGCACTTAGAAGACTCCATAATGGTTTCAGAAGGTAAATATGGATAGGAAAAACATCATAACAAAATTGTCAACTCTTGGAAATACACTTGTAAGGTATGTGGAAGTAGTGCTAAACAAATTATGTTTTAAATTGCTAGACGGAAATATTCTTAGTTGACTACTTATAAATATTCTTAATATCATTAATTTAATCTCCCCTTACGTTCCTTCTATTGGAGGGGGGGGGGGTGTTATAGTTTTTACTCATTGTTGAATTTTAATGTACATATATTTTTTTTCTATTCTGATATTTTAAACATCTTACATAAGAACAGTATTCGAGTATAATACATTTATAAGAGACGGTGATTTTATTTTGCTAAAATATACATCAAAACAATATATAATGATCTTTTTGTCTTCACGTTTATATGCAAATACCTACAAAGTATTTTACTTACTTTTCTATCAAGTCGCTTTGTTATATTTTGTATTTAAATATCTAGCCAACGTCACCGTTGGTGGTAAACAGTTTATTTTATCGCCTTTAATCCTTAGTCCATCTTTTACACTGCCACCTTTCAAAGAATCACTGGAATATCTCGTAAAACCAGGTTTACACCCACACTCTGCTTTACCACTGTCAGTATTATTCCCACCGGGCACTAACCACTGTCCATCTCCGCATGGTCCTTTAGTATACAACATATGACACGCACCGTCCATGACAACCATTCCTGGAGTGTCGGCGCAATTACTATCAGCCATTTTGATTTTAAGACAGGTGTCTACTTTATCCAGCGCCAAAACGCCAGCACACCCACAAATCCCATTATAAGCTATCCCATCAACTGACGGCCTAGCTTCAAAATCGAATATAACAACTTGGTCTTGTTTGCAGGGTCCTTGAGTCCCTATTCGGAAACATCGTTTATGCTCTGGAAAGTACAGTCTGGATCTTCGACAAGGAAGTGGGACGCAACGAGACGGTGGAGCGAGGAGCTCATTTGGACCGCATGGCCCTCTCGTGTATAGTCTGTAGCACACACCGTCTTTCCAAAGGGCGTTGTTGGGCTTGCATCGACATTTAGCTTGGTTTGGTTCATCCATAGATAAAGTGAAGCGGTGACCTTTATTGCATGGACCAATTGAGCCTGAAATCCAAAATATAATACACTATTTAATCAACAATAGTACTAATTAGCAAAGTTTTTGTTCAAGACGAAATACTCTACAACTATTTATGTCAGATGTCGTCGTTATTCTGTCAAAAAAGTTACGTCGGAATATGTTGTTTTTTTTAATTAAAATTGACTCTTAGTACATAATGAATACATATAAATATACGGTGAATTAAAATTTGATAACGCTTTTAATTCACTTATATTAAAACACAACCGTTTTGGCTTAACAGAAAAGACATGTTGCAGCTAAATACTAAGAAATATTTTTATCACCTATTTCATAGCATGACTTGGTATCTAAGTGATAGTGTGGTGAGTCAGAGAAACATGCGCATCTTCCGCCAGGTAGGTAAAGTTGTCCAAAAGGACATGGCCCCCGCGTGTAATGTTCATAGCATCTTCCATCTCCATCCCATCTATGAGCTGCTGATTCACCTGTGTCTGAACACTGAAACATATATTTAAGTAACATATTGTCGTGAGAATATTAAATTTCTTTATGAATATACGTATGCTAATTCATTCTAGGCTTTGCAATGGGTTGCAAGTTGCAAGGGTTACGTTGAAACGAAGGCTTGCAGTACCAAACGAATATATTATCAATACCGGTATTAAAAAAACATGTCTTAAGCATCAACGACTGTTTTTTCTTAAATATCTTAAGATGTGACTTAAGAACGCGTGTTTTTCAATGCTGGAGTCTGTCAATTCTCATGCAAATAAGATATAGCATAGATTCAACGAGTGTTGGACGAACAAAGGTGTAATAATTTTGCCAAAGTAAATTACAATACCAAAATATCGGAATTTTTCATATTGAAGCCCGGTTTTCCGGTATTGAGAAAACAGGTCGGTTATGAATGTTAGGAGTGTTGTAACGTAGCAAAGGTGTGCAGTATACCTACACCCGTAACCTGGATGAAAGGCAAAAGATTAATGAAATATTTTATAACAATTAATTCAATTAAAATAAACATTATATTATAAAGTTACATTCAATAAAAGTTATTACATTTTTGACCTAGATTTTTAGATTAGAGTTGTTTATTAAAAACCGTAAAAATTTACTTTGTATTTATTGTAGGTATAAGAGAATGGAATGTTTTTTAGTATGAGCAAATGTTTCGGCTTTTTAGAATTAAAAGGAAATACAATGATGTCATACTTCCAGCGATTTTAAATATTCATCCTCAGAAAATTCTTACCAAATTCTGTGGGTGTTTTACTTTACCGACTTTCACCGTTATACGAATAAAATATGACAGGGGCTACACAACATTACTTCAAAATAATTAACAAGTTAATGATGGTAGCAGCAGTAATTACTAACGAAATCTAATAACATACAATTTATATTAATTATGTGTAAAATTTAATACTATTCACTATCATAATTACAATCATTTAAGCTTCGTACGAATCTATTAGTTATTTGCATATTATATATAATTCAACTATAGTTCCACGGTTGTCTCAGAGCTTACATTCTGTTTGGTTTTTCTTACGAACGATGGGATTTAGGCGTCCAAGAAGATGTAATAATATTATTATATTCAAAGAACTAAAGCATGCTGGCATGATATGGGAGAAAGCAAAGCGATTTGTGACTGATAAAGAATCATGAAGTAGCTTCGTGGTAAGGTATCCTCCACGCAGATTATGGTAAAATAGGAAAAGAAGAATTCAAAGACATTTCGTGTTCCATTTTAAAAATAATTTGGTTTGAATTCCGGCTGCTTATTCAAATTAAATTTGTGGGTGATATTCATCCTGCATCCATGTTTTGCTCTCACCGATTGTTCTAAGATTAAAAGAATGTTATAACGGTGACACAAACTGTATTTTACCAATATATTATAGAAAAATTTAATTTATAATAAAAATAATTGTTGTCATAACTTATTCGTTAACCGCGGCGATCACGGAAATATGCGTGATTCTCCATACAAGCGAAATTCATGATTTTAAAAACGACGCAAATTCCAGGCAATCACGCAATACGCGTGAATAATATTTGAACCAGTAAAAACAAGTTTTTAATATGAATGTAATAATTATATTTATATAGTAATAAACTATATTTGATAAAAAAATCTTCGAGGGGTTAAAAAAAATATTTTTTTGTGATTATTTGATGATATACTATTAATTAATGACATAAAATAAAAACATTTTTTTAACAGATTGTTGGAGAAAAAAATCGCCAGCGAAGCGGTGAACAATTCCTATAAAAATAGTTTTTAGTTTAAAATGCCAAGCTGCTAAGTAAAATCAGACTTCATCATAATTTAAAAGTGAGAAATATTTCGAATTATGTGTATATGAGTGATAACAATAATTCCTCTCCGGCAAGAATTGACAGGTAACAACTTAAAATTGATATATTATGTAATATATATTTTTTTGTTTCGATTAAAAAAAATACCTTTCCATATATTATATATGATTGACTGGTAACACCATTCAATGAATCATTTCACTATTTCAAATTACATCTTGAATATTACCTGTACAATCAATGTCAGGTATAGTACGATTCTGAACTTCATAATATTGTATCAATTGCGTAACTTGCTTATTGGACGTTTCATCGTACAAAGGTAAAATGCTAATTGGGGAAAACACTACGCGATTTTTCGCTCACGTATAATCATCGTTCTTGGTAAGGCTTAATAAATTAGAAGGTCAAGTACGTGATCGAGTTCAAGTATATTAAAAATGGCCTAGTACGGCAATGGCTAAAAGAATCAATATAAAAAGACGAAGGTTGCAAATTGCAGTGGTATATTGTCAATGTTTATAGATGTAAGCACCACTTTTTTGCTATTAAATTATGAGAAACACGTATTTTTCTCATTACAGACTGAATAAATAATAAATTTATAGTTTATAGACATCCACGTACAGTATACAGTGCAGCATCTGGTTTAAATAATAATATATTTTATTTTTACAGTATGCATTATCGACAAGCATTGATTTAATTTCATAGGAGGCGCAACTTATTACTGTCATTAAAGCAGTAAAATTATAAATTTTCTACGTTTTCCAATCGAAACAATCCATTGAAAGTTGTAATTATTAAATCGAAATAAAATGCGTTAAAAACTGACATCAAACCACGCGGCAGAGATATTCTCATGTAGAATTTAAATGGGGATGTTTAAACAAGGATTGGTTAAAGTTCAATCACTTAACATTCCTTTGCTCTTGGACATGCATTTATATTTCGAAAAATCAAGAAAAAACAAATAATATTCAAGGATTCAACTGCCACTTAACAAAACACACGCCTAGAATATGACCTCTCAGCAATGGGGAATTATCTGTTATACTAGTATAACCATACCCGTCATAGATTACGGTATTGAAATTGAAATTGAAATACTGAATGACTAAAGTAGCTAGTACGGTGGAACTGTGTGTGCATTGCATAGCATTTTATTTTATACAAATACCACGAACGCTTGTCATGAGAAAATTTCATACCTACATGTAATATGTGATAATAATAAAACTTCTACAGTGCGGTCTGGGCTATTATACATAAGATACTATTTATAGCATATCAAATTTTTTTCAAAACGACCTTGCCAGGGATAGTTATGTTAGTTATAGTAGCAATCTTCCACTTATTACCTGACAAGTAGGAACACTGTTTTCATCCAGCACCAAAATACTTCCAGGAATACATGGTCCTCTGCTCATTCTTCGATAGCATCTTCCATCTTGAGGCCATGCTAATTGAGTGGGATCAGGACATTCCACCGGACGTAAACACGTTCCAAGCCGAGAACTGCAAATCATCATTATGTTTAACAAAATATTAAACTTATTTTAAATACACACTATTATTATAAAATTTATATAATAAACCATCCGATTTAGCATATTTAATGAAAAAAAATGAAATGTTTGACAGCTGTCACTCATTTGTTCATTTCAAATTAACTCATAATTGATGGCACGTCGATCTAATACAGCATATTTGAATCCCATAATCGATTTTCATTTGTTTTATATAGCAATACTTTTGTTGTTCTTATTGTAGGTACGTGTATTTGTGTAAACTGTGAACAATAAGCATGAGGCTAATATGTCCTATGTCCTAAAATAGCAAAATTGAGTTTTAAATGTCACATTATTTGAAATTTTAAGATACATATATGGGTAAATAAAACATTCACGTATGTGGGCTGATTACCGAAAAACCTTATCCAAAATCAGTCCTATGTTACAATGCATTTACGGGGTATACAATCCTTCATCCATTAAATCCTAAAAAAAATCATGATTTCACCTATAAATGAAACTCTCCAAGCTCCTTATCTATCCAATTGCAAAATAACGAAAACGACAAGAGAACAATTATGCTAATTGGTATAAAATAACAACCGTTTTAGGAAAACGTTATTGCTCCTCCTGTAAAATTGATAAAATGGACATAGGACTATTAGCCTCTCAGATACAGATATGTACTGTGACAATTATTGTCGTCCATTTCATGGTACTATTTCGTAAAGTGTAATGTAATATACTGTTGTTTTGAAATAAATATATATATATATATATCAAGGTAAATTATCTTCCACGATCGTGCTATTACTTTACTGTTTTATTTCGATTGCGATTTTGATAATAATTGCTCTTAAATTTCTATTTACCTGGAAAGTGGCTTGGATGTATCAGGCGCAAAGAATTCACCCGTTTGGCAAGGCCCTTTAGCAAATATTGTGTGACATTCTGTAGAGTTTTGGGTCCTCAAAGTGCGAGGGGGGCACCTGCACTCCGCCTCAGAGTTTGACATACTGGGCGAAAGTTCCATACTGGCTGGACAAGGGTATCCCATCTGAAAAATAAAAGACTAACCATTTAATGAATATTTTTAAAAAGTTTTTTATTTCAATGGCTAAAGAGTTTTGCTTGAAATAAATGAAAAGAAATTTTGAATCAACAATCTTCTTCACGTTTACCTCTAAGTTTCATTAAAATAAATAGTCTATGGCCTACAGATTATTTTTTAAGAATTTTATTTTATTTGTGAGAAGTAGTATTCCCTTGCATTTTTATTTCTTTTTTATTGATTGACTTGGCATGAAATTGATAGGGTTCCATTATTATCATCACAGTTAAGCGTTTAAGCATATTTCTGACGATGGCGTGATGCCGAAACAGCTATCCACATTCTTTTATAATTAAATATGACAAATAAGACACGTACGTGCGAAACGAAATATTCGTGCAAACAGTTGGTAGCAGGGTAGTTACTACTATCACCGATTAGTACTTCCAAAAGAAAATGACAGCTAAATTCTAATTGGATTCTGCGAGAGTCATTTGTTTTTTCACTCTGTCTCCTATTTACAAAGTAGTGTTAGAGTGGAAAATGTAATTCGATATAATTCTAATATTTCCATACAGGTGAACGAGTGACTCTCGTTCGCTACAAAGATTAGATCGTTTGGATTCTTTCGTTCGTAAACGACGCATGTATATTGACAATTCTTTTAGAACTAAATAAAATTATATATAAACCCTAATTATAGAGATGCACAATAGTTTTCAAGTAACAGTCGTTTCTCTCTCTTCTTAACTCAAAATTATAGGATACAAATTTTAAAAAGTGTGAATGACTAATAAAAAAAAAGATTGGTTTATGTAATATGATCTTTGACAGCAGAAATTTTAAAAATGAACAATCTCTTGTCACATAAAAGTTGAATTACATAATTAAGCCGAATAAATTCAAGATTTTTGGGCTTACTCAATGAAATCAATTTGCTATACAGAATTCATAACAATACAATCAGATTATTATAAAGTCATGCATTTTAATTATTACACGATAACTTGCTTGTTTGTTTATTAATTTGGTTGCGTAAATTGATAAAATCAACACAATTTTAAACTAATTAACAAAAAATTTCTCGTTTATTTGTATTACGATTCTGGCATATTGCGAAGCATTGTAAGAGTGATTAATCAAGTTCTGACCTAGGTACTGGGAAAAAATATTTTTAACAAGGCATTCCCACACTAATGCGAATAACAACACGAAAGGTTGACATCCCATCACCAGCCATTGTTTACACAACAAAACACAGGCGAAGTTTCATGTTCGAAAGGACTGATTTTGAACCGTACTTGACAAAAAAGAAACAATAAAGTAAAAAAGTACGACTAGCTCAGCAAATTCAATCAAATTTGGATTATTGAGATTTTGTACACTTCCATGTATTTTGTCACTAACGACCTGGGTTTCGCCTTTCGGCATCTTCAGGCATTCGAGCACACGAATGGACTCGAACTGACAGACAGTAAACAGTGTCTAACGTTTATATAGAAGATACAAATACGACAAATATTATTTACGAGGTAAGATATTATACATCTGAGAGCCACACTGATACCTGAGTTAACATTTCGAGAATCGCCTTAATCCTTATTTTGTAAACAACACATTAACAGAGTGGCGAATTGCCGCTTTCCAACTTCTTTTGGAATTACCAGTGATTTTACAATTATAATAGTCATTTAAAGCAGTCATTTAATTTGTTTTATTGCCAAAAATGGTTTTGATTTTATCAACTTAAAATCTCAATCGAATTTTAGTTCTTTAATATTCCCCCTTCTGGAGACCATATTACGGTGACACTGAGTCCACTCCGAGCTAGAGTTTTACAAGATCTACAAGACAGGTTGTCAGGGGATATTTCTAAGCAAATATTGATGCCGATACCGTCAACAGAAAAAAAATCCCTGTAGAACATACGAGGCGTGTGCAAAGCACAAGAAAAGAAATGAGACTTGGTACATCATGTGTAAACATTGTCGCGTGGCTTTTCACAAAGGGAAATGTTGGCAAGTTTACTATACACAAATTAAATATTAAAATGTTTTAAATAATGAGAAAAGTTTCATTTGATTTCATCTACTATTTCCATAGTTATTACACTTTTAGTGAGCGCTTAAGAAAAATGGGCTGGGCACAGGGGTTGTTTTACCTGATTTTGGCCGGAGCTGATAGTGTTTAAAAGAATGATAAACAGGTCACAATGTTCGTGTTTATTTAAAAAAATCGCGTTGGTGTGTGGAATACTTAATGTTAAATATTATCATTATTGCATCATGATATTCATATGTACGACGTTATCTACCGGTCATATTAAAACAGCAAAAGGGAAATTTTGCTCATAAAAATTTCGTAACACTATGTTCGATTAGTATGGTAATTAATTATTATGTAAATTGATATTAATTGAACATACAGAGTGACTTTAATAACATATTATAATGTAATAAATTACGTACTGAACAACTATATAAAAAAAATATAAACATGTGCTTGAAAAATGCCATAAGGTTATCGACTCACTTTTTGAGATGGTTTACGAGTTATTGGTATTAATTTTTCAAGTAAATATATTGCATTTTAACATTTTTGATTATTAAAAGTCAATTAATATTTAGGACAGAAAAACAGTAATCAGGAATTTCAACGAAGGATCACCCTACCAGCAAAGTGTTTCTGAGGCTTGTGTAAAAAATCCAGATCGATACTATAATGCTCATTTACAAAAAAAAAGTACTTGTGTACCAATTTACAATTTTTTGTAATTATCAGGGCCGGATTAACCAGCAAAACCAGTCCTGTTCATTTCCATAAAATTGTGGAATCAGCATAAAAAATGTGTTTTGCCATTTCACCAAAAGTTGACAGTTAATACATTAAAAATGAACAATGGTTATACCAAGATCTGTAACATTGTTTTTTTTATTCGATTAAAATTTATGCATCATTAAGAAGAGCAGATCTCTTCATTTAGGGCACATGTATATATAATAAACAACAAGCTCAGCTTATTATATACAATCAGTATCACTATTGAAGCTGAGTAAAAAGGTCCGTTTATTTAATTTAATAAAAAAATGTATAAACGATAAGTGATGTTTTCATTATTTCTAATAGTATTGGATTAGAAATGATATGATCATTAATTTAAGACATCGACTGAGGGTGCTTGATGGAATTTCAATATCAAATTTGAATTGTTGAGATTTTGTACACTTGAACTCGAACTGACGTTAGTTCGAGTTCACTTGTGCGCTTGAATGCCTGAAGATGCCTAAAGGCAAAACTTGGGTCGTTTGTGATAAAATACATGGAAATGTACAAAATCTCAACAATTCAAATTTGATACGATCATTGTTGCATTTTTCTGTCATTTTTCAATGATGTAAAATAACAATCAGTATTTAATTATATATGTTCTTTTCCATTTAGAAGTCTGGATGTGTCATATCTCCGCACCGCGAGCAAGAATATAACTGATAGCGAAGTAAAAAGGGCGCCATTGAATTAGTATATTTGATGTTGAAATATCACATATCTTAGATTGTCATAAAACTTCAAATCTTGTCAAAGCTCTCCTGAAAATTACCGATTTTATACATAACGCCCTTCTCATTCCGCGCACAGATATGTATTATTAATTAATACGATTATTTATTAATTCATCGATGATTGAGCATTACGCCAGTATTACTTTGAAGAACGGGTGCATGTAAAATTTATATTGGTGATTTACTTGTCGTTTGTACATGACTACAATGTATAAGAACCCATTCGACGGCATTGTGCCGATAACTTGCTAAGTGCATGGAGAAAGGAAACAGATACCGGAAACGTGTGACATGAATTATTCAAGTTCATTAGACAGTTAAGTTTAACAGATACCATATGCGTCTGTTATCTAAGTAAACACGGATAACTAATTAATGCAATTTTATTGGTTTAACATATTAATAGGAAACCCGACATTGATAATTATTGAAACCGTATGATAAATCTTAGTGGATAAGCTCAGTGGTTTTCAATGTGTAAGTTGGCACTACTTTAGAGTGGAGGTAGGATATAGAGAATCGTTAATAATTCCGTGCAATCATAATTCAATTGGATGTGCTGATTCTCGGTAGCATTTTAGATTATTATGCTCGGGTACTTGACTAACAATACGCTTTGGCATAATATTCAATACATGTATGTATTAACAACATAAAAGTGACAAAGGAAATAAACTCCGAAGAAAAAACAGTGAAGAGACTACAATTTTAAAAATACAAATAAATGTTTCAAAAATACTGCGACATATTTTTATTTAATATCATCAAAGAATTCAAATAAACTTAATCATAACGGAATATGCTGCTAACTGCTTTTAAATCGACTTCGAAAGATTTCTGATACGTTATAGTGAATAACAGGCTTAGCAAAATGTTTGAGAACTACAGTGTAGTTAGTTTATTATAGCTTCCCATCATAAATTAAATTTTATGTATAGCCATAATATTTTCAATCAGAGAGTTCTTACAATCCAAATCGTATGCTTACATTGTCTTTAGGGTTTTAACCAAATAATAAAGTTTGAAAAATAATACCAAGATAGTTTTATTACTTCAAATTGGTATCCTTTTCTATGTTATAGTGAGGCACAACTTATATTTTTTTGATAGTACCTGTCTTCCTTTAGATTTTTAAAAGATTACGATGCGAATATCTCATTACATATTAATCGGGGATATACATAAGATACCATAATTAATTTTAAACGTTCTAACCACGCTTCTTTGCATTCGGTAGCTGTTTAGTTGTATTGCGTATTATCATTCGTTTTCAAGTTTATAATATTATGTACCTAACATGTACATATCGTATTTTATTCGTAGAATCCTTTATTTAAATTTAGTTAACATTTGTTTACCATTCACTAGTGAACATATTTTTCTTGACATATAAATGTATCAGAAACTATTCTTTATTTTCATTATACTGTATACAAAATACAAAAATTATTATAATTAAAATATAATGATCGTGCCTGATAATGACTTATTATGTAAACAACGCGAAAAAAAAACTTAAGTTATTATGCAAGCCAACGTTGATGGAAATTTTGTAGACCTAAGTATTGTACTACTTAATATAAAAGGTACGATTGCTAGCATGTTGTGTATTAAATTGCGTGACATCTCAATTTCCCGGTTTATGAATAAACAGATGGTTAGTATTATTATTATTTGCCAGGTTGTAGTTGTCTATGGTAACAGCAATGAGGAAGAGAATAGAAACTTTAATCGGCGTCTGTAACAATTTATTTTTAGGAATGGGGTTTTGCGTTACATAATAAGGTACGAAACAATAACTGAAATACAATAAATATGAATAACGAAAAATGTAGTGAATAAATTGTATCACATTTTAGGTCACTCTCGGTTTTTAGAGTTTTTTTAATTTAAAAATCCTGCTAATAGATCTACGCCATCTTTTGGAGAAAATTTTCAGATAGATTGACAGCCAATATTCTTTAAAATTTATATTTAAATACAAAATAATTTACCATTTACGTCATATATGAAGCGAAAAGGGTAGTTGTAGTATTTTTTATGGATAAATAATTAAATACATAACTATAACTTAGTCTTTTAGTAGGTTATCACATTGTTGAAAATGGCTTGAATAATACGTCGTCCGCTACCTCTAATTGTGATAATAATTCTCAAGGTAAATTTGTGTCAAAAATATGATCGAAATTATTTTTCGTTTTTATTGATGAATAATAAACTTAAATTTGGAATCGTTGCTTAATATTTGAGTATGATACAAAGATAATTAATATTATGTACATATTTCCACTTTCCACACATTTAATGGTAGATTTGTTCCATCTAACTGCCGTGTTATTAATTTGGGTGTAAAATAGTTGTTTGGTTTTGAGAAAACACATTCATAATGTTTATATTTGTATATAACTAATACTGTATACATCGATGGAAAAATTTATTGTACCGAATCGTTTCTATAACAAACGGCAAATATACGTTCAGCTTTCATATCGAGTAAAATCGTGACAATACCCTATTATCTTTGAATGGAGTTCAAATCATATCACGATAATACATTGTTCCAATACAGACCAACGACGTAAGAAACCAGATCTATTTAATATAGAAGTTAACTAAAAATAAAATAATATGACAACTAGTATATTATTATCAGTTGCGGAAGTGTTAATAATAATTAATACTGCATAATTAATTAAAACGTTGTTACAATAGAATTCCATCACATACGGCGATTATTTGTTTCACTGACATATTTATAAAGGGAATCATAACACCTTTTGTTTTTGGGAGATGAATATTTTCTATTGTTTCTAATTTCGAACAAAATAAAAGCTATTCATGTATATTCAAAGCATCTCTAAAATCAGTCGTATAGAAGTGCTGGCTTTGAAAAGGTAAATGATACAACACTCGAGATATTTATGAAGTCTCCATGTGACATCAGAATAATAGAGTAGAAATTTACACAAAAAAATCGTTGAATTGTTATTCCTAGAGATGATGACACAATGTAAAATAATAATGTAAGATACACATAGTATATCCTTTCAGTACCTATAATATAGATTTAAATAAATATAGATTACTAAAAATGTTATTTCAATAGAATGCTTGGATTCTGTAGGATTACTAATAGATTGGAGCCCTAAATAATTTATTCAAACTTGTTTTCCTTTTATGCACAACTTTAATAACTATGTTTGTTTTTATGGGTAAAGCCCTACCCTTTTGTGTAAAATGGATAAAAAAAAACAGTAAAATTTCAATAAGTGCTATGTATTTATTTCCACGAGGATTACTGAATTAATAACATATGATTAAAAAATATTTCGCCATCACGCGGATTTTCGTTCACCTGTTATTATACAATTACTTTGAGGAAGTATCAACTAAATTGCTATCTACAATTCTAAATGTAAAATCTATCTAATAATATGATAACTGAATTAATATTAACAAGTAATAATAATTCGGTATAAGTTAGGAAGGTTCTATAGTAATTTATTGAGAAGAGTTTAACCATTAATGTTAATTTGGTAATTATTATAGGTAACTTGTTTCCCGGAATCTATCGTTAATTTCTAATTCATCAAGAACATTTAATCAAGATTCTTAAAACAACTCATTCTTAGATTAATAACTTGTAATAAAATAAAAAAACCACCACCATGTATCACCAAATCAAAATTTATATACAATTCGAACACAATTTAGAGATTAAAGTAGGATTATAATATATAATAAATGTTATGTAACATTTCTTACATTGTTTAAAACTCATTATTGTCCAGTAATGGTTATCGTCTTTACCAAATACAAAGGTTACTTCAATGTTATTACACTAATATTACACTATCATTATGAATGGTTACAAACAAAACATTTTTGTCACAAGATGATAGGCTTTGCTATTTAATAATAAAAATTTATACATAACAACCAAAGTAAACTTTGAATCTGAGTATATGTGGTATTTTTATTAAACCTATAAATTGGAAACACTAAAATAATATATATAGCTTCAATAATAAATATATCAGCTTCTTTTGCTAAAGCTCCCAATTAAATTTAGGTATCATTCGATGTTATAAAGAGTATATAAAATTTATATTTCATACTTCTTCGCGTTCTTGGCGCAGTTGGTAGCGTCGTTGGCTACGGTTACGGATGTCTCGGGTTCGACTCCCGGTGCGGAAAGTTTCATAAATTAATCGATTTATGGGTTTCTGTTCGTAGTCTTAAGTGTTTGTGATATCTAAAATTACTTCCCACCCATCCGATCCTGAAAAACGAGTTGCAGCGAGAGCTATTAGCTAACCACTAGTCCTGTCCTAGCCCTATCCTTCTATCCCTACTTTCTTCGAAACTGAGTAACAAGCAGTTCTCATCGAAAAATTCTTTTGAGATACTTCCATTAGGAGGCCACATGCTCGACGTCGGGAGCAGACATGGAAAAAAAATATTTCTCACTATGATACTGAAATAATTACTGAATCAACAAATTTCTTGCAATTTTACTGGCTGAAAAAGGATTGCCATAAAGCTATTATTGCTGATTTGTAATAATATTGTACCTTGAATATTTTGTAGCACATTCCATCCGACGGCCAGTATAGCATCTGCCACCCTCTTGGACGAGCAGCGCAAGGATTGATGCGAGGATCAGCCCAAGGAGGGGGAACGACGGCACCCCATGAACCACTTTTCACAAAAAATATTATTATTAAAACAAAACTTAGGTTATTCACCTTCATATCACTTTTTATCACAGCACAGGTTTCGTTTTTCTTTGTGTTCGAGAGTTAACAGTGTCATTACTCTATGACATTATTATTAGATTTTATTTTTGATATTCGAATAACTTTACGCCATGATAATGATTTTCTTTGTTATCATCTCGCTGTTACCTTAAATGAAAACAATATTTTCGAATACAATTTAATTGAGCAGTATTTTTTAAATTGAAATTTTATTCGTACTTTACTCAACTTATCGAACATCAATCTATCAGGGATAAGTATATTTATTATTATATACATATTCGCAGTAATACGGTAAATGCATGCATTTGTATGGATAATTGGTAAATCCTGTTTTTCAGAGATGAGAATATTTAATAAAAATTCTGAAGGAAAATGCTTCTTCAAAAGCAATTCATATTTATAGATTGCAATAAATTAGCATTTCTTGTTATATCATGATTCCAACGTTTATAGTGTATTTCAAGTTATAAATTCTGAATCAAAATTTAAACAATAAAAATTAACTGTCATTGAAAGGGTAAAATTTTTCATAATATTTATAAAGGTCTACAAAAAAAATCATTTAAGGGGTTAATTTAGAAATACATTTTTTTTTCAAACACTTTATCGTCAACATTATGGCGAAGTCCTTACTTTACGGGTAGAGGCAGGTCAAATAATATGTGGATCGATTGAATGGAGAGAACTTGGTTAAGATGGAAAGACTTAGAATCTGGAAGAAGGGGATTATGAATAAAGGAGTCAAATATCGTGATGAGGTGTATCTACGAGGACAGACTCCAATCAAGTATTTATGTTTATAATCATGATTATTTAAATTATCAGTAAGCAAGTATACAAACTTTGAATTTGAATTGTTGAGATTTTGTACATTTCCATATATTTCGTCACTTACGACCCGGGTTTTGCCTTTCGGCATCTTCAGGCATTCGTGTGCATGGCAAAACCCGGGTCGATAGTGACGAAATATATGGAAATGTACAAAATCTCAACAATTCAAATTTGATATTGAAATTCCATCAAGCACCACCAGTCGATGTTTTAAAGTATACAAACTATAGCACTTTAAGAAGGTTTTAAACACATATTAAATGCGTAGAATGGTATCTAACTTTTAAAATATCTTCAAAGATTATTTTGAATTACGACTCCCGAACGATTATTGTTTTTTTTTTGCATAATTACATAGATTTTGCTGAGCGCGATTTTTGCATGACTGTAAAAAACGGTATGCGATGTTATCTAACTTTTAACATTGGGTTTGTCGCGTTTTATCAATACTGGTTTTTATGTAATACAAATTATGTAGGTTAAACTGCTTCGGAGACTAGCAAAGAATTTTTAAGATTATTTTAGTTTAGTTTATTGAATGATAGTAAAAATACTATAAACATTACAAACAATTTATTTTCCTAAGTAGCTACAGTAATAAATTACATTTTGCGTTTGCACTATGAAAACTAATCAAAGGAAATAATAGTTTTTAAATGAAAATAAAAATTTATAATATTTTTTAATTCGTTTATGCTTGCAAATATATTGCAAGACTTTTATTACACTGGAATGAACACAAATTATCAGATCTATACTTAATTGATTTTATATTCAGTACCTATTTATATAATTTAAGACATCGTCTGAGGGTGCTTGATGGAATTTCAATATCAAATTTGGATTATTGAGATGTTGTACACTTCCATGTATTTTGTCACTAACGACCGATGTCTGTATATATTTACCCTTTCGTCGAATTGCATCCCGTCGAAACCCACAATGCTGTTATAATTGTAAAATCACTGGTAATTCTAAAAGAAGTTGGAAAGCGGCAATTCGCCACTCTGTTAATGTGTTGTTTACAAAATGAGTATTAAGGCGATTCTCGAAATGTTAACTCAGGTATCAGTGTGGCTCTCAGACGTAAATATCATACCTCGTAAATAATATTTGTCGTATTTGTATCTTCTATATAAACGTTAGACACTGTTTAACTGTCTGTCAGTTCGAGTCCATTCGTGTGCTCGAATGCCTGAAGATGCCGAAAGGCGAAACCCGGGTCGTTAGTGACAAAATACATGGAAGTGTACAAAATCTCAATAATCCAAATTTACCTATTTATATCATTAAAATATACAAAACAGTTTTACATTCAAAAAATATTCAACTTGGCGTAAAATTAGAAGAAACTTAAAAATTATATATCACATACATCAGTTTTGATTAAATTTGATCAAATTTGAATTATTGAGATTCTTAAATTATAAATTTGATCATACAAATTATAAATCAATTTAAATATTGTGCTATTCGCGTTACGGATATATGTCTTATAATAAATAATGCAGCATGATAAACGATTCAGACCTCATTACAAAACTGTTTCACAAAAAAGCTATTTAAATAACTAATTTGAATCTTTAAACGGTCTACTTGTTTTTATGTTTGCGATAAATAATATCACTAAACTATCTTTATTCATTTTTAAATAATATGTATCTAGTACGGTTAAATACTGATGAAAAAAAACTGAATAATTTCACTTTTATTTTTGCTTTTACAGTATCACATGAAGCTAGATTTATAAAAGAAACAAAGAATTTACCGGCATTTCGGTATACTCGCGCGCGATATAATATGCAATGAAGCAATTTAACAGCCCGACCTCTTCGACTGTCAGATTTAAACTGTTATTCAAACTTCGAATACAAAGTAATGACTAGCAGAGACGTGCGTGGATGGGGTCAGGAAATGGTTGGTTGTATCGAATCAGGGCCATGTTATCCATTAAACACTTAGTCAGAGTCTATATTTTAAAATATTAATTAATATATATTATTCTATTATGTGTTGAATCGAGTATTTTATATTTTATTAAAAAAATAAAAATACGATAAATTACAATATATATTTATATTGTCTGTATTCCATTGTCTCATATTATAGCGCAGTCGTATCCTCAAGTCCGATCAAAAGATTTAAACGGTGCTTTGGACAAGCTGTCTGAGCATACTCGAAATCTTGCGATCGAAAGTTGTATTTCAAAATATATAAAACATTTTTTTCAATTTTGGGAAAATTTCAAATTGTATAAGGATGGTTCTGATCTGAATCCAAGGATGAAATTAACTTTTGTGATAATATATTACTCCTTGGCTATTTTAAGTTTAAAGTTAATATTCGCAGCTGATGATGCTTTGTTGAAATTTAAATTTAATATTTTAATCTTTACATTATTGTATATTTTCATACAATTTTAGGTTAATGTGATAGTTTAACTTTCGACATCTCCATGCCTTTGTTGGAAATTAAAGCCCATTATAAAGTTTCAAAATTTGAATGGTCCAAATTTGTGCCAGAAATGCCGTTTATATAAAAAGGAGTTAAAACTTGTAATAATTTACTAATTGCTCGATCAAGCATGAATCGATTACAATAGTGTTATGAACTTAATTATTATTAATTTGTATCTTTATTTTTCGGTAAAAAGAATCAGTAAATATTTGATTTAAATAAAGTGAAGATAAAACTATATTCCACTTCCATAATAATTAAAAAATACAGTTGAATGTTATTTCGGCACAATGCCATCGTCAGAACCATATTCCTCATCGCCAGAACGTAAATATATTATATATTGTATGTAACAAATAGCTATCAAGTATATTTTATAATACTTTGTTGCTTTTATCAAATTTTAATGAAGTTCCAACAATTAAATGCCAATTCAATCATTTAATCATTAGACGGTGTTTTTGGCCAATTAATGTAACACTCAAAATTGAAATTGTCGAGGAAAGAGTAAAAACTGTTCTTATCGAAAACAATATATGGTGAGTTGCGTTATGAATCTTTGAAATGCACTCCTGTAAATTATCATGTTCGCAGATACGGGATTATACGTAGAGTGTCGATATAATAGTGGTTTATATCAAATAACCGGGTCAGATTATTTAAACCTAAAACCAATGTCAACTGATGTTTCCCTTCCAAAAGTGGTCAGTTTATTAAATTTGAATTGTTGAGATTTTGTACATTTTCATGTATTTCCTCACTAACGACCAGGGTTTCGCCTTTCAGCATCTTCAGGCATTAGAGCGTACGAATGGACTTGAACTAACGTTAGTTTCAAATCAAGTATCAATTCAAATTTGATATTGAAATTATATCAAGCACCCTCAGTCGATGTCTTAAATAAAATGGTCAGTTTATTTTTTTAAGTTACATCATTTGGCCGAGACCTGCTCTGTCGTCTTTAAAATAAGATACAATCATTGAGGGTTACATCAATTGGCCAAAACACCGTCGATATATTTGCTTTATTTTGAACGTCAATCTAATAACCTATTACATCATCCATATTTCTTTAATTATATAACACGCCACTGGTCGAATGTAAAGAAGATGACTTTGTAATCGCGCTTAGCCAATATTTTCATAGACACAATATTATCAAACCGTTTTGAAGAAATTTCATATCTATGGTGAAGATATCTTTTGGGTACAATAAATTATCGGCCCACGAGTTATGGAGCAGATTCAAGGTGCATATACGGTACAATGACGTTATTATCTGATGCTGGCATCACCATAACGGTTATGTAAGAAGTTCCATCTTCATACGTTAATAATTATAACATCCGATAGAAACAAGTCTCGTGTAATTATATTCTATAATTATTATTGATGCTATATCTGATTGAAAGAATCTTAAGAAATTTTCGTTCATAACTGAAATTAATTATTGTGTGTGGGTGTGGGATATTTATTATGATCATCGACAACTGTGATTATTGCATTGAACATTTTTTTGCTATCTTTAATACTACGAAAGATAATTTCTTAATTAATTAAATTATATGGAACAATCAAATATTCAGCCATAAAGAATAATTGTAAAAAATGTAAATACCATTTTTTAAAACACAAGTTTATGTCAATCAATGGTTATTTAAGTTTTTTTTCTAAAAAATTATACAAATTTTGATATAATATCGATGGTGTTTTGGCCAATTGATGTAACCCTCAAAATTGAAATTGTTTAGGAGAGAGAAAAAACTGTTTTATCGAAAACATTATATTATTGGTGAATTTGCGTTAGTAATCTTTGAAATGCACT
This sequence comes from Himalopsyche phryganea, assembly GCA_022494535.1. Lineage (NCBI taxonomy): Eukaryota > Metazoa > Arthropoda > Insecta > Trichoptera > Rhyacophilidae > Himalopsyche > Himalopsyche phryganea. The sequence continues at coordinate 2,883,384 of JAGVSL010000010.1, read as the reverse complement.
CTTTTAAATTCTCATGTTTGCAGATAAGTGATTATACGTAGGTAGTGTCGATATAATAGTGGCTTACATCAAGTGGGGTGTCAGAATTTTTACAACTAAAACCAATGTAAACTGATGTTTCCTCTTCCAAAAAGTGGTCAATTTATTTTTCTAATTTACATCATTTGGCCGAGACCTGCTCTGTTGTTTTTAAAATGAGATCCAATCATTAAGGGATTTTCGTATTTTTAAGGGTTACATCAATTGGCCATAACACCGTCGATATGATCTGGACCAGTTTCAAATAATGAAAAAATTCAATTGAAAATTTATGCAACTTATTTATGACAAAATCAGATATTTAATGTTCTTGTTAGTCGTTTTCCTCATTTTTGTATTTTTTGAAGGTTACATTAATTTGCCAAAACACCGTCGAATTATATTATGTACTTACTCAATGGTGAGTCAAAAGGTTACGTTTTTTGACAGTGAAATCTATTAACATTAAAAAGTTAATGATATTTGTTAAAATATTCGTCCAATTGAAAAAATATGCAATCTGGCTAGCTAGAATTTATTTTGAAAACGTCTCAGGTGATTAAGGTATTCCGTAAAATAAAATTCCACTAACTGTCTACTGTGGGTGCTAGTGGGCTATCATGATCGAAAAAGCAGTTAAAAACTGCCACATTCATAGATTTCGCTGTCAAAAAAAAACTAAAACTTTTACCTCATACTCAATAAAAAGACACACAAAAAGCTAAGCATTTGTAAAATTTGGACCTTCTGAAACAAAGAAATAAATTTTGTTTTTAGATATTTACCACAATTTCGATGTTTACGAGGTTAACTATCCTTCTTGGCAAAATGCCTTGTGTTGTTTTATTATTTTAATTGCATGTGTAAGCTCTGTATAATTTGGTGATACCATCTTTTTTATCAGAGCATGAAATAATCAGAGAGAAAATGTTTTTATTGCAGAATATTGAAGTCATAATTATTATGCAAACTACACATAAGCGTATAAAGATTATATTGCGTTTGGCGTAGATTTAATAAAATCGTACAAATCGAGCAATTGACCAATCGACAATCCATTTTGGTTCAAATATTACGGGTAGGTATTTACAAATATTTTGTCGGCCTTTGAAAATTGTATGCAACGGTGAAATCATTACAATTGAAGTATATTATTTACGAAACATGTTCGGGTAAAAAATAAATTAATCAGATTTTACCGAAAAATAAAGAATTCGCGTATTGTATTACCACGTATTATACACATTTCGAAATGTAGATTCGCAACTCTGCAAGGTTATTTGATTTTTAATGCAACATCCAATTAAACATTATAAACATTACGATTACATTTTTTTTTAAATATTTTTAATGTTTTATCTACTGAAATTATGTGGAAGTTTGTGATGCCGTATCTCATTGTTCTGAGTATTCATAATTCTTGATTTGGTACAGACTTACTAAAAGTTATGTCAGCTGAAAGCTTTCAATCCGGGAAAAAATCAGAAAAAACCCTTACGAAGACCGAGTCTGGGTCTCCAGCCGCTAATTTTCTTTCGAGCTTGGGTCTTAGTAGTGGGTCTTTTTTTTTTGTAGGCCATTGATTTTCTTGAAGTACCGGTATTTTAGTCGGCCATCTGCGCCAAAGAAGAGACATCTGCAATACAACATGATAGGGGATATGTCATCTCCTTCACGGGTTTCTTTGTGGCCTTGACTGAGGCATATAGCTTATTGACTTTTTTTAGCGTCGAGTAATTTATTAGAACAAGATTTTCCCTTACTTTTGCAATTTTACAGTGATTGTAACTCATTTCTGAGAAGTTATTACTCTTAAGATATTCTTGGTAACAGGCAGAAAGACGCATACCCCAATTCCTTTAATGTTCATAATATCCTGTTTGATAGAATGTCTGAAACCACTTAACCCCAACAGCACAATTCTTGAAATCAAAACGAGTGCATGTGAGAATTTTGGGGATTTCTAGTTATACCGAGTTCATCAATTACTTAGGTATTTTATTTTTTGCGTAAAAAAACGTATGTTGAAATGTTCATTTGGAGTTCCACAAATGGTTGATAGAAGATGATTTATAGAAGTGCTGAGTTGCTGTCGCATCTACAGTGAAACGAAGAAATAAATTTGAATGGACTATTTCAACACTCGAAAAATAAACCGTTACGGAGTATCTTCTAAATTCATAAGTACATGGAAATATTTACCTATGGTTGCGACAACGTCGACAACCGTTGGATGGCGGGTCACTGCTACTTCTTGGTGCGACTCTGTTACATCATCTCCAGAGGCATAATCGTGATACTCGTGATGAAGCAACTGCATTTCCTCTAATCAGCTGCAATCGAATGCTGTTGCATGAGCGACAGAGATGCGAACACGTGCTGTGACCTTTCACTTTCACGTGAACACACATTGTCAAAGAACATACTATATTTGTTACTTCGTATTCAAATTTTATCTAAAAAAAAATTTTGGGTACAAGAACCAATCCGATCACATTTTTCAGAGAGTTTTATTATGATTCGTCTTGAGCTATTTGTAAAATAACTTAGTTTACAAGTCAGATTTAATGAAAATGAAGTAAAATGTAGTACCAGTGTTTATTTATAAAAAAACAATGCAAAAGAGGTGATTTTTTTATTTATCAATAACATTATTGATAATTAAATTTTGTACATAATTACCAAATATTTATATTTTATTATACCTCCATAATTTGCACTGAAGTAACATTTGTACTTATTAGTCATATTTAAAACAGTAGGTAGATTGATAATACACAGGGCTTTTTTAAAAAAAAAAAACTCACTTCTTGTCAAGCTTTTTACTAAATTGAATTAATCGACTTTTGGGCCAAAAGCTGGATACCATTGTGCTGGGTAATAAGTAATGTTGCGAAAAACCCGGGAATTTTGAAATGGCGGGAAAAAATCACGAAAGGTTCGGAAAAAAACACCGAAAATTTCGAATAAACAGATAAATATGATATTTTTCAACATTGAGTCCAAGTGCATATATAAATAAGTGTTTAACTAACCAATTTTAACTTCATACATAAAAACAGGAACGTTGCCGTAAATATTTTGTGTCGGCTTCAAGTATACATAGATGTTATACGTGATCCAATATTGAATAAACTTCCTTATTTCCATCTATATCATCGCACTAATCACTCGCCGTAACCTCAAATTTGGGGATACAATGTTGCTATATGTCAAAAATACCACGCTTTTAAAATAAAAGTTACCGAATGAATGAAAATCATATATTACACAGTTAAAATGTATATTATAGAAGTTTTTTAACCGTTTTTTCCTAATTTTCCCATGCGAGTTTTTACCAGAGTAAAAATCCATTTTGCCAACCTCGCATCATTAGTAGAACGGTAACAATTTCTTACAACAACCTAATAAGAAATTGCTACTCTTGTACATACCAACTCTTTAATTGAATTAATACTTTTTCAATGCCATAAACATTGTAATATTATATATTATTTTATAATAGCTACTGCAAAAAATATTTTATTAAAATAACCTCGAACGATTGAAATTTTTTCACAACATAATTATTATAAGCAACTGAATAAAATACCTATTGGTTACAATTACAAAATATCTTAAAAATATGTTTTATGATTCAGTAGGGTCGTAAATATTCGTCTTGTTATCATTAAAAATATTTATAAAGCATAATGTATAGATAATAAGCTTGATATATTTAAAACGTGAAACAATTTGTTCTATTCATAATTTTTATGGAGTGATAGGAAATGGAATTAATAACGGATAGCGTTTAAAGTAACTGTATGTAGGTAGGTACATTATTTATTCATGCTAAAGTAACCAAGCATTTAATTTATTTGTTACGTTTGTGACTAACTTCATATGAAAAATAAATATAAGTGACATCATTCATGAATATAAAATTTCTTTTGGTGGCAACACATTGCATTAAATAAATCTAACATGGCTGCTCTCTGTCGGTTGGAAGTGATCATTTGAAAATATTTTCCTGGATTTAGGCTTTCACTGAGAGAAATAATAGCCAGTGCTTTTATTTCGTTTTAGTTTGTAAACTATATAATGGAAGCACTTATTCCTGTAATTAATAAATTGCAAGATGTATTCAACACAGTCGGAGCTGATGCTATTCAACTACCCCAAATTGTCGTTTTGGGTACTCAGGTAATATATATTTGATATTGCGTTGCATAATAGTGTAATAAAACCCTTAATCATTTAATATTGGTGATTGAAGTGTAAATATCGTTATATTCAGCTATTTGCCGTTTGCTGTCTTAACGTCGTAGTGAATGACTTATTTGTTGTGATCGTCCAACAGTGCTAAGGTCAAATTTAAATTGATTGATTGGTTTTGAATTTCAGAGCTCCGGAAAGAGTTCCGTGATTGAAAGTCTTGTAGGGCGCTCGTTTTTGCCTCGCGGAACTGGTATAGTCACAAGACGACCTCTCGTTCTTCAATTAATTTACTCTCCAAAAGAAAGCAAGGAGCACAGATCAGCCGAAGATGGTAAGAAATATTTATTAGCTTATTTATCTGAGATTAAAGTACGCTTGTATTATGATATCTAGCTGTAAGAATCGGTAACAACTATTTGGTAGATTGGCACGCTTCGAGGTCCTCTATGCATAATATTTTATACAGATATCTGCTCATTGGGATTGTTGCTATTTAACTGTCAAATCATCCAGTTTAATTGAATGTCATTTTTCTGTAATTTAAAATTTGAACATTTACTACTGAATTATGTTGGTTGGAGCAAATATCCTTGCATATGGATATCAGAATTAGGTAAATGTCTATTAGCAGGGACAAGGCGTAAAAATGATATTTTTCTCAGAAAGCTACACAAAATGATATGTTTTAGGGTAGAATAATCTTTTATCTACCTAAATATATAGAAAATATTCGTGAATCACGAAAGGAAACGTTGAAATATAGGTTTTACGATGACATGTCGCATACTCGTCCACAGACGTCAGAATCGTCGGCCATTTTCATATTGAATAAAAGAAGCCTGAAACCAACCTGTCAAACAAAAATATTTTGTTTTGTTTCAAAAGTATAAGGAAATAACAGAAAATCCTACAATTTCAATTATCTTTACTTTCGGCACCATGTTTTACTCGGGCCCCACCGGTGGGCTTATAGCGTGTGGGGCCGGTAGTAAAACACAATGCGTAAAGTAAAGATAATTGAAAGTGTAGGATTTTCTGTTATGCCCTTATACTTTTGAAAAAAACAAAATATTTTTATTCGTCAGGTTGGTTTTTCTGTTCAATATGAAAATCGCTATGATTCTGACGTTTGTGAACGAATATGCGAGATGCCATCGTAAAATCTATATTCCAACGTTTCCTTTCGTGAATCACGAATCTTTTCCATATATTTAGGTACGCAAAAGATTATTCTTCCCTAAAACATACGGTTTTGTTAAGTTTTCGGAGAAAATTTTAATTTTTTGGCTTTGTCCCTACTAATAGACATTTACCCAAAATTATTTTTTGAATGTGGTATGAGCTCACAAGATGTTCACTTTCGAGTTTGTTTGTCGGAGCGTTTGTGACATTCTAGATGTACTTGCTTGAATGTATGTCAGAATAGTTAAAACATAAATTTTATTTCCATAATTAAATTTTCTAAAAAGTAATGCAGGTTGTGTAGGTAAACACAATCAAAATTTGCCTAGTGTGCTGGTGGCAAATTTTGTATGAAAAGAAAACATCTTTTTCTAGGTGCGTCATTACCTCAACGCATCTTAAATGGTATATTTCCCACAAAATCAGGTATAACACATGTGTTGAGTTTGCTGTGCTTCATGATTCTCATCCGGTCAGATTTTTTCGTCATCAAACATAAAATTTACTAAATGTTAAGATATACAGGCATACCTTGCTATTCGCGGTTGTGCTTATTTATGCAGTCAATCAAGAATAAACACGAAAATGACAGTTTTAAGTCAAACAATTCAAATCACTTATATGCATTTGGGTTTTACTGAGAGGTTGCTTGATTGCGAAAGAAGAGGGAATATGTACCCAGTCCGTGCATATTGTGTACTGTGCACTTGATTACTTGTTGACGCTATGTATGCCTTTAGTTTTAAATAATGTACTCTATTCAATATGACTTGTTAGAATTATAGAATTCTTCATTCTGAAAGTTGACGATTGAACTATCATCAAAAAAAGAGTTACTGTTTTTTACATGAACCTATTTGCATCGGTAGCAATTTTCACCCTTAATAATTCGCCATTATGATGTTTTGATCGGTCTAAGGGTGGTAACATAGGTTAGAGAGTTAGTGCGGATGGAGCCACTCGTGATTTGGGCCTGATACATGTTGTTTAGTGTTAAATCATCTTTTTAAAGATATGACATGACTCTCAGAAGTAGCATGAGAAACTGTTACCTTAGTTATTATGTATGTAAACTATCATTCTTTGTAAAATTGTATGTTTGAAGTTTGTAGGTTTGCTAAAAATATTGTGGTATTTTTTGCATACTTATGAATCTACCCTCACTTTTTATATCAATGCTGAACATTGACATAGCCAGTTTTTCTTTGAAACAAATACCCGCGAATAGCGAGGTAGACTTGTACTGAATTGTGTCCCCTGTTTTTCAATGCATCAGTATAAATAAGCCTTTATCACCTGTATGTCTATTAAACAATCTTGTCATATTGACAAATATTGAGTTTTTAGTGAGTTTCAATTTTTGCGAGTTTTTATTGAACATTTAACGCATTGGCAATAGCTGTTTTCTCCACATGCTTTTTTTTTGTAGAAAAATGAAATCATAACCAGAGAAATCTGGCCATGAGCATTTTTTATTTTTCAGTGTTGGACCTTCCTCTATATTTGTATAGTTATTTAATCATTCTTCACAATTACATACAATACGTCGATTACCGTTTCAACAATGATAGATAAATAAATGAGTCAATATTGGTCATTTAATTCCTTTTTGCATGCTTGTGAAATATTAAACGTCATAGAAGTATTGCAGATCAGAAATTTGATTCATTTTCAAAACATGTGAACACCACATTTTTAAACACTCAAATATGTGTTGAAAGTTAATTAACTATGCTTTTTTCACTGACCCTTCATTGTTTACAATTAAAAATTACAATATTTTATTTAGATTCATTGCTTATTACATAACTGAAGTAATCTAGAATAGTTGAATCGCAAAAGCTGTATAATCTTGTGATTTTTAATTACATAATGTTTAGGTAAGGATACAATAAATTTTATGTTTATTTATCTCAATAGTATAATATAAATATCGACTAATGTTTCAATAATATTTTTTAAATTCTTCATCATTACAATATAATATTAAAAATCAAATCAAAATAGCGTTGGGTATTATTATTTCTTTCACAGGCACTGTTGACCTCCAAGAGTGGGGAAAATTTCTACATACCAAAGAGAAGGTGTTCAGTGATTTTGATGCTATCCGTCGTGAAATTGAGCAAGAGACCGATCGGAAGGCGGGCAGCAATAAAGGAATATCTGAAGATCCAATAAGCCTTAAAATTTACTCTACCAGAGTCATTGATTTGACTCTGGTAGATCTTCCTGGAATAACTAAGGTAGCATTTCACCATTTTATTTATTCGTCAGAATTATGCAAATAAATTTATTCTCCCCGCCATGTATTGCTTAAACATTCAGTTAAAAATTTAAACTTTTTTGTATCTGTTCAATGTCATTCATGTGTAAATGAACCTTGGTATGAGAAAGTTAGTGAACTTTGATTGCTGTGCATTTTTTAATAATGCTTTTTGAATTGTTTTAAGCACCTTATTAGTCATTTGATATTACAAATGTAGTAATTGATTATTCATAAATATTTTATTAAAAATAATATTTGTGCGAAATCAATTATATACTACAACTGAAAACTTTCACATTCATTTTCATAGCTCATTTTTCTCTGATACATTGTCAGATACCTACATCTGCGATTGCTACAATAGTTAACCGCTATGGATTAACCCTTTTGTCATCTTAACTCATATTCTACGTTTCATGTTTTACTGTGTTTATCTACTTTGTTCTAACCTACAAATTGTGTTAAAAGACTGCAATAAACGATTATCATTTGAGCCTTGAGAAGACTTTTTATTTTAATTGTGACATGTGATATACCTGGCTCCTAACCTACAGGGCCTGTGTAACAAAACTATTCTATAGTTGTTATTAAATTATGTTATATTGTAATATATAGCCTAAGAAATGTGTCAAGACGGACCTGAAGTGGAAACACTTTAATGATTGGTTCATTCGGTACACAGACCTGCATATTTATGCGCTAAATTTCAATTATATAACTTGCTCACATGTCTTTCGGATTTGAAGACAATGGCGATAAAATATTTATTTAACCGAATCATTTGTTTATAGATACCAGTTGGGGATCAACCAGTAGATATTGAGTTACAAATTCGGAATCTCATCATAAAGTATGTTTCAAATCCCAATTCAATTATCTTGGCTGTAACATCTGCCAACACGGATATGGCCACCAGTGAAAGTATTAAAATGTCCAAAGAAGTTGACCCCGATGGCAGACGTACCTTGGCAGTTGTCACCAAATTGGATCTCATGGATGCCGGTATGCCATTTTTACTGATATGCAGTATTTTCTCAGTTTTACACTATTTTATGATACTTATTTTCAACGTAACCTATCTAAACATCAATGTTGAATTACTCTACAGGTACCGACGCCATTGACATTCTTTGTGGACGTGTGATTCCTGTCAAACTTGGTATTATTGGTGTGGTGAACCGATCTCAACAAGACATCATAGATAACAAATCTATAACGGTAATAATTGACGTTAAACAATATTTAATGAAATAATTTTTAACTCGAACAATAGATTAGTAACCCTTGCATCTTTCGACTTTCAAAATCAGTATTCAATCAATTTTGTATGTGATAAATATATATCCATAGTGGATAAATTGATTATCATTGGTTCGTCTTATCAAAATCAGGGTTCGCAGAGTTAACCACAATCAGATAAGGCAAATACATATTAGAATAAACATGTTTATATTAATATAATTTTCGTTTTGATATTTATGAATTTGTTCAAATTATAACAAATCTAAATAGGTATTTTTAAGATTGTCGTAAAATATTGAGGAAGTGCTGGCGATTATCAACTTGATGATGTATTTTGAATTCACTATTTTTTTAAATAGTGAAAAAAAGAAGAAATGTTAAGTCATGGTTCTAGATAAGAATGCAGACATCTAAAATTGATATATCATAATTGCAGGTGCTAGATTTTTTAAACCTGCTGAGTTGCTAGGTAATCAAAATGAAATTGATTTTTATTTCAGGACGCATTGAAAGATGAGGCTTCATTCCTCCAAAGAAAATATCCTACCATTGCTAGTAGGAATGGAACACCATACTTAGCAAAAACACTAAATAGATTATTAATGCATCATATTCGTGATTGTCTACCAGATCTCAAGGTAAGATATTTTGTTGCTTTAAGTGGTGTTCATGTAAGACAAAAAATTGGTTACTGTTAATATTTTTATTGGCAAGTCATTGCTCAATCCGTAGATAGTATGAATGTTTTGTTTGTCAAAATATATAATATACTTTTTTATTACTCATGCATTGTTTGGTATTAATTCTTTTACTTCCGGATGAATTTGGCATGGATATGCAAATATTCCCAAGCATTTTTTTGTAAGAAATTTATTGTTTAGGTTATTTTTAGATAAATAATTTAAAATGAGATAAGTAATATTTTGATTTTTCACCAATAAAATAAAAGATAAAAAATTAATTGCAAATTTTATTTGACAAGTGCAGGGCTGAAATTTCAGCCCTTGAAAGTTTTAGAATAAGTGGGTAAGGCCTATATTTATGCCTAGATGAAGTAAAAGTGTTAACTAAATAGAAATTCAGTAGTATCTAGATTTAAATCAATATCTTAACTGCATTGTTATAGTTGTATTTTTATCTACCTTATAATACTGATAAAAAAATCAGTGTACGTGATTTTTGTCATTTATCTTTTTTTTGAACTAGAAATAAACTTCATTAGCGAATTATAAATATTTTGTTATTTATCTAAGATTATGGATTATTTTTAGGTTAGAGTAAATGTAATGGTATCACAATTTCAATCTCTCCTCAATTCCTATGGGGAAGATGTTTCTGACAAGTCACAGACGCTCTTGCAAATAATTACCAAATTCGCAAGCGCTTACTGCTCAACCATCGAAGGCACCGCCAGAAACATTGAGACAACGGAACTTTGCGGTGGCGCCAGGATCTGTTACATCTTTCATGAGACCTTTGGCCGAACTCTTGACTCTATTCATCCATTAGTCGGTAAGAATTTTACTGTATTTCCTCATTATAAACTTGATTCAATTGTTTATATCGAGGTTGTTCAGCCGAAAGAGTGTTTGTGACATTTGCCAATTTTACAATTTGACTTTCATTGTTATTTAGTATAGATTTTTTTGTCTTTTCACTATGCTATATTTTTGGGTTGATCTGAGCTACTTTGTCCGTAATAATGCCACAATTCCATAAGCCTTTTCGATGGTTGAAAGATTGTATGAAACTATGAAAAATAAAAACAATTTTACGTATAGATGATGTACATACATGTTACATCAGCGTGCTGTGGATTTTGCTCTGTCTCCATCACACAGCCTCACTTGCATATGTGCTAGTACGAGAAAAGAGTGAATGTCATTTTGCCCCTGTATCGTTCTTCACTTAGCATGTGATTAAGTGATAAAGATTACCAGATGTGTAAGTGTGATGCATTGATCGACAAAAATTACTGAACTGTTCTTCATACTAAATAAATCTGCGTCATGAATAGCATTTCCTCCAACAAAGTCATTTTCAGAACACAGTGGCCGAATACTATCTATTGTTTTTATATCATCTTGTATATTTGTTTAAGGTCTTACAAAAATGGATATTTTGACTGCCATTCGCAACGCAACTGGTCCACGTCCCGCATTATTCGCTCCGGAAGTCTCTTTTGAATTACTTGTGAAAAGACAAATCCGGCGCTTGGAGGATCCATCCCTTCGCTGTGTTGAACTGGTATACATTTTTTTAGTAATCTAATGTCAGTATAACTTTCCAAAGTTTTAATTAGCGTTTTAAGTATTCTCAAGAAATTTTGTTTAATCAAAAGGAGTAAACAACCATGGCACAAGCTCAATGGATTACTGCTAGGGTGTTCAACTTTATCAGTTACATTTTAACTTTTGCATAACAATCGATATTCATGCCAAATAATTATACGGGAAGCCGGTATAGATTACATAACCTACATTGCATAGTTTACAACGCTTTCGAAAAATGTGTGCGATATTGTATTGCTGTCAGCATTAGTAAAAAGACAATTAATAGAAAATGCATATTTTTAGTAATGAAATATGAACTGTGATTTCAACCTTTGCAAATTTTGTTGAACTAGTTTACGATATTATAATTTGAAATATCACTGCTAGGAATAATTTATTTGCTTTCTTTTTAATTATGATGTCAAAGAAGCTAAATTGACTTCATCGATAAACTAGTGAGAAGAGTCTCTGAGTACATGAACAATAATGGCTCTTTCTTTTATTATCAATCTTTCGCAATGATAAATTATGTGTAGTCTAACATCGGATCTATTGTAGCAAATCTTTAATATGGAAAGTACAATTACGTTCGGGAGCAACTACGTTTTGCCTCAAAATTGATTGTAAGTCGATTGTATTGCTATGCTATTAGTAGTTTAATGTTCTTGAATGTTTATAAAACAGATTTTATTGTATAGGTTCACGAAGAAATGCAGCGTATTGTGCAGCATTGTGGAACTGAAGTGCAACAAGAAATGCTTAGATTTCCTCGTTTACATCAACGCATATTAGATGTTGTCACGCAACTTCTTAGAACTAGAGTGCCGTTTACGAATTCCATGGTTTGTTCTCATTCTTGGTACCACTCTTCTTATTATTTTGATATAATAATTACAAACCCATTCATTAGATTAATTTCTCAATCTTTGTTTTTAGCCATTTAACAATTTTACTGCAGGAAAATAGTAATCATAAATTAAATACTGACATAACATAGGTTGAATTGTGTATCTACTTTTAAATTTGTATTTATGTATACTGTTTAATTAACGTCTTGCTTACTATTTGTTTATTGCCACTGATTGATTTCAAATTAACTTAAAATTGTTGAAAAATTGCAAATTTCTTTGACAATTTAAATGCTCACTTGTGGTTTAAAATATGCTATTTTTGCAGGTGGAGAATTTAGTTGCCATCGAATTGGCTTATATAAACACGAAGCATCCTGACTTCCATCGCGAAGCAACCTTGGTTTCTGGATTGTTGAAAGGCAGCGAAGGTTCGACGATGATTGACAGCGGAAACGGCAGCCCTCTCTTTAGAAATAAATCTGGGAAAACTCCACCAAACTCAGTATGCACAACACACCCAAATGTCAATTTGAATTGGCTTTTAATTTGAACACTAATAATATATATCTATAAGAGTATCTCATTTTTATATAGAATTGAGATCTTGATTATTTTTGTTTTTTAATTTACAGTGTTGTAGAAGGAACCAATTAAAATTACGTTAAATACTCTGAGGTTGACAAATGCTTTCGTATTTCTATAGAAAGTTTTTTTTTTATTAATTCGATACCATCCAAATTTATTAAATATATCACAATAAAGAGAACCTTTTTCCAAAGTAAGGTTATATTATATACAATAGTGATATTTTGCTGACCTACAGCCGAGTTATCAATGTCAACCTCTTTGGTTGCAATGTCCACAGGCTGGAATCCTAGTTATGCATGGTAAAAAAAAGTGATATTAGGCTAAGATAATTTTTCAGCATTCTAATCTGCTGTCTTATTTATGAAATCTTTTCTTCTTTGTAGTTCCCTAATGCTTTGGAAGGCCCGGCGTCGTCATCTGCCAGAAATCATATGCATGACGTTATGACCAATGGCATAATGGATGGAAATAAGATAATGAGTCCTCAGAAGCCAGTTAATTTACTTCCTGAAGTCCCTTTGATAACATCACGAAAACTCTCTGACAGAGAACAGTACGACTGTGACATCATAGGTGAGTGACAATGCCTTTTTTCTGATTTTATGGAAACAAATGCATTTAATAAAGATTCTGACTTGGGTGGCATCCAATGCCGTCTGTCTCGGTGGGCTGATTGCTATACTGCCGACATTAGTAAAAGGGTTATTAATTTATTTTTTGGTTATACTTATTTGTACAAAATTCTTTACTGATGATATTTTATTCCAGAACGTCTGATCAAATCCTACTTTTACATTGTGCGAAAGTCCATTCAAGATTCTGTGCCAAAAGCCGTTATGCATTTCCTTGTCAATTATGTACAAGATAATCTTCAGTCAGAGCTTGTGACACATCTTTACAAGTCCGATCAAGCCGAATCCCTACTCAACGAGTCTGAGCATATTGCGCACAGGCGCAAAGAAGCTGGGGACATGCTCAAGGTATTGAATTTTACATATCTACTCTTTACCATCATATGTTTGATCTTTTCAATAGTGAGTATTTTACAACAAATTAGGTTTATTAAATATGACACAAATATAAATTATCACTAACAAACAAAAAAAAATATTTTTGTTGATTAATCTGGGGAGATTAATACTGATTATTTTATAATTTAGTGTGTAAATTGTTGGAAATGAAAAATACATTTTGAAGCTTTTACTTCCAATTCGAGCCTAGATCTACATTAAGTTCATTTAGTGTGACTTCCAAAAGTCATTTAGCATTTTATATATAATACTGTATAGAAATAATGCTAATTTTATAAAAATTATCAGTGGCAAAAGGCAATTAAACAACATAACATTTGCCAACTATGAGGCGAAACTACTTAAAGGGTTCAAAGATTACTTGGTAAGTTAGCTGGGAAAAGTTTCTTTTATAGAACATTTGTGGTCCACCTTACATATAATTGGCAAGGTTGCCATACATCTTAACTCTCCTAAATACTTACATTGTTATCAGAATGCTCTCTCCTCATAATGATAAATTGTTTTCAGGCATTGCAGAGAGCCGGGCAGATCATCAGTGAAATCCGTGAAACACACATGTGGTGAATGAATTTTCTGCTGCAATTCTAGTCTATGACATTCAATCCTCATGTCAGCATTTTCAGTCGTTACACTTTTATCAATTATTAACCCCATAAAAATAATTACATCTTCTCAATGGTTTATTTGACTACCATGTAATGTATTTAGGCACAAATTTATTCGCTTATTTATATGACGGTACGCTTAGAATTATGATATTTTGAGGAAATTTATGTCTATTCTGTATAATTCACTGATAGAGAGTATAGTTGCAAAACTGATCTAGTGTGCGATTTTAATTTATTTGTATTTCGATGTAGCTGTAGTTAATGACATTATTCCATTTTACAATTGTTTTAAATAATATGCACTGAACTGTTTTTATAGTATTAATGCCATGTTATTACCGCCAAGTTGTTGTGTTTTGTAAGTATAATGTTTCTATGTACTTATTGTTACACGTGAGCAAATTTCTATTCATGTATTGGTAGATATTAAGTTTATACCGATTGACTAGTACTGTATAAAATAGTCGTTCTCCTCCCGAATTATCCTAAAATGTGAAATCATTCTGAAGCTCTCGTCGAGTTGCGAAACTTGCGTAGGCTTACGTGTCAACCTTTAGATATTGTTTTATAAATTATGTGGAATTGTTCTGATGATATTAAGGAGAAATGAATACATCTTCATATAAGTAAGTAAATTTATTGTTTTATTACATATTCCATTAGAATAATGCCTATGAACAAACACACTATCCCTTTCGTCCTTCCAATCTCATGCGGATTACTCTTTAGTCATTGTCTATGGATACGGTAGGCTAGCTATACATCTGACAGGATTGATTACTTCGCACGGTCCGGCTTCGGCCGCGATCGATTTGCGCCTCTCATTGAATGTGATAACCATTCAATTAAAACTGAGACTTTCCGTGGCGTTCCTAAAGATCATTTTATAATAATATTTAGTTTCATCTTTAAATAATCTTCAACACAAAGATATGTACAAAAGAAGTAATCGTAATTTATACAATTAAGATTAAGTACCTATGTACAATAAATTTTTACAACATGAAAACAAAACTAGTCCATTTTTGGAATTCGTCGTAAAAAGCTGCGATAATACCTCCGATGGAGATTCTAAAGCAACCCTCGCGGACATAGAGACATCACTTAGCTTAGTATATTGAATAAGACGTATAAGTTACAAAGTATTGCTTTGTTTAGTCACATTTTGCAAAAAATATCACTTAACCGTAAGGCAGTTTTGTCTGCCGTAATCTCTATATATATATATATATATATAAACGGTGTAGTAGAAATATATCTCTCGGAGCCCTCCCTCGCGACGGACAAACATACAATATTACATCTAAATTATATTCTGACACCACAGATGAAATAATAAACAGTTATTCTTCCAGACGAAACACCATAAATTTGGATATTCTAGATTATTCTAATTTGAAATCTAGTCTACGAAAATTTTATTGCACATCACATGCACGTCACCGTAACAGAATGTTGAAAATTTAATATATGCATTAACTATCCGAATAAAACAAATATCAACTCAATAAAATTCGGCGTAGCTCCTACAGAGTGCTTCAGTAAAAATTATTTACAGCTTTCCCAATAAAATATTTATTCTAAACGGTACAATCGGCTATGCGGATATTATGATTCGATACAGGAAAATGTGATAATCGCATAAGACATTGATTTTATTACACTGTGTTCATATTTATTTCTACATTGACAGCGGTCAGTATTCAGTATAAATGCAGCTAAATTAATAACATCATCGCCATCGCTTCTCATACTGCGACAGGAGTGTTTATAAGTAGTAATATTAAGTGTTTACCGCTAATATCAGAGATTATACATTTGAAAACCTAACATGAAAAGCATATAAAAATTACAAACGCGCTGTCGCGTCGATAGGTACAAATAATTCATTTTCTATGTTAATTCTGATAGATAAAAAAATAAAAAGAATTCAGTATCCTAAGGTTAGAAAAAATATCATAGGAGCGAAAATAAGAATTACGATTAAATATTTGTCTCTGTTAAATAATATATCTCTTCTCGATTTTTCTTTGACTAGTCGGCGGACCTCCCGCTCAGAAGCACCGGCCATTTAATAGTGAATAAATATGAGGAAAATTATTTAACCTCCGAGTGCCCTTCGGCTGTCATTCTAAAACATCCCTTTTTTTGAAAGCTGCGACCGCGTAAAACCAATTTAAAAAAACGTCCAAAAGTCTCGCTCTCATTCTGTACACATTTTATAAAAAACCCACTCTATAACAGTCTCTCGGAGATAAAACGGTCACTTCGGGTTGTCAACTTGTCTTCTGTCATTCGATGAACGAGAGAATCGGGAACAATGGCATCTAAAATTGTGACATTCCTCTCAGAATTAGATGTCCAGAGGCCGGTTTTCGAGTTGAGAGGCGTAGGCGAGGGTTTCAGGGAGGCCTAGCAATCAGGAGCGACGGCGGTGTGATCTGCCGCTCTTCCTGCGTTTGCGTCGGCCGTCTCTTACGAAGGCCACGTTGCCGGGATCGTCAGCCAACTGCGGGAAGAGCGCGGTTGAGTGGATGTCCTGCGCCGACCATCCGTCCACCACTCCGTGGGCGATCAGTTCCTCCTTTTCCTCTTCTGTCCACGGCGCTCGACCTTCCCAACCCGCCGCCACCAGAGCTTTTTCTTGCTCCCACGCCCTCTCTACGGCGCGCTTGTGAGCGTGCTTCACGAGGCGAGCTCTCTCTTGCTTGGGGTCGACACCGTATTTGAGCACCACCACGGCTTCCGCCCCGTGCAAGCGGATCTCCACTCCTTGCTCCCCGCCTTCGTGTTGGGTCACATTGAACATCCCTCCGAGCCTCCTCAGCTCCTCTGTATCGTCTCGCACTTTCAGAGCGTTGTCCTTCACAAAATAAAAGACGTCCTGATCGTGGATGCTGAAGTGCAGATCTAAGAAGTGGGAATCGTTGAACACGGAAGTGACAACATCTTGCACGACCCCCTTCACTCCTTCCACGATGCTCACTAGGGCGCGTCCGCCTGATCTCGATATCAGCAGGCCTTCTCCGAATACTGCTCGTCGGTATGCTACTCTCGGTAACAGGTTTCTGGTCTTGGGTTCCATTTTCAATAGCGGAACAGGCACAAAACTCAAATCCGTAAACTTATCGTTTATCTGTAAAAGTATAAATGGTTTAACTTAGTTTTGGTTAAGTTATAATAAATTTTTAAAAATAAGTTTTGAAAAATTCTTGATAGTAAGACTTGACAAAAATTTCAAGTTTTCGTACAAAATTGTAAATTTGCATTTAAAATGATTTATTCTTACACAGTTACATTATGACAGCTTATAAATTTTGAAAAATTTTAACTCACCTTATCATTAATACATTGTAATCCTGAAATAACTCCAAAATCTGGAGCCAGTTGTGGCGACGTAACAGTGGCCATGGGCTGATAGATCATATTTGCTGTGTATTTGGAACCGATCATTTTGTCTAAATCATATCCATAGAGTTTCAGCCAGCTGGTTAAGTCTGTCATGTATGTGAAGTTTTGTTGTTTGTTCACAGGATCGTTGTTTTGGAATCGATATATGAATATGTCCGTAGGCGTACTGAGCTTAGTCGCTAAATGTTCCCAGGAAGGCGTCATCCATTGGCCTACTGAAGGATCATACAGCCTCCTATTGATGTGAACAAGTTTAGTGTGAGGGTCGAAGATGCCTCCGTGGAAATCGATCGGCAGATAGAAGTCGGGATTTGAATCTGTGACGATTTTTCCAAACGGTGATCTTTTAATTTCTTTTACAATGTTTCCATTAGTATCGAACAGTGCCATCGGAGAACCGTTTTGATCACAGGCAACGTAGAACCGCTGTTCGCTGGTTTCAACAGTGATTATCACATTTCTTTGATCATACAAGAATCTGAAAGTCTTTCCTGTTTTTGGGTAATGAACATGAGTAGGGGAGTCAGGTGTCGTGGGATTCGTATAAAAGTATTGCGTAACATTTTCTTTGTCATCTTTCCATGAGACAATTCTGCCCCTGTCGTCGTAGAAATACCACGACTGGAACTTGTCTCGTTCGAAAGCGTGAATGAGTTGACCTCTGGAATTGTAACGGTACTTCTGTTCTCCGCGTCTCACAACAAAACCTCGACCGTCATAGCTGTTGAATTCTACATCCCCATATTGAACGACCCTATCTCCGCTATCGTAGCCCAGAGAAACCTTTTCTCCTTGCTGAATCACTCCGATCACATTACCGTTCTCATCGTAGACGTATTTCCAATCGCTGCTACCCACCACTTCCATGACGTGCCCGTCATTATTGTAAGTGATTCTATCGGTTGAAGAAGCTCTTCCGACCATAAGCTTTTGAGTCTTCACTCTATTTCTCAAGTCGTATTCTAGCTCGAGGCGGAACACATCGAAAGCTTTGATATTGATGAGTATTGTTTTAATCCTACCGTGGTCATCGTAATCGGTGATCGTGAAGAACTGCTTGCTGGTGTCTTGCATTACAGATCGATTGAAGGTGTTTCTGTAAATTCTCAAGTCGCTGATGCCCTCCAGCATGCCAAAGTTCTGGTTATATTTGAGGCGTTGCGGCGGTAGTTCTTTACCATTGATATTCACTTCGATGGTAGACAGCCTAGCATTTCCATCGTATTGGTATTTGTAGTGACCGTTATTCAATCCACTCTTGCTGTTGAATTTGAGCTTTTCGTCTTTCAGTATACCTGCATGGTATTTGAAGTCTTGTTTCAGTTCATAATTGGGCTCGATGACTTCAATACTCTTCACCAGCTGAGATGATTCAATGTAAGTATAGTGAATGGAGGATAATCCGGCCAGAGAAGTTTCCAATTTTCCTGAATTGTCATAGACATAAGCGACTTTGCCAGATTGATGAGGGAATACCTTTGATAGAATTTGACCGTCGTCATTGTACAATATTTCGTAAGGATGTCTGTTCATTGGTGAGAAATACTGATATTTGAAGAAACCGAGAGATGTCTGAAGGGAGAACGCGTGAATGTGCCCTCTGGGTGTCGTCAGAGATTGTAGAGCTCCTGCATCGTCATATTGTAGCAAATAATCGCTGCCCCTCGGAGTGGTCACTTTAAGCGGTAAACTGCTGAACATATCTTTGAAAGCGTAAATCATCGAAGATCCGTCTCCGTACTTTATTTCAAAGAGTCGTCCGGCTCTGTCAAATCCGTATGTTTCACTGAGATCACCCCACCTCCAGCTGGTTAATCGACTGAATCTATCATATTCCAGCTCCACTCCAGCGAATATACCATTTCGGGGGCCCCACTTAATAGGTCTGGCGGTCTTATCGTACGTTACATTCAATAGCTCAATTCGATCATCCATAAAAACGGCAACACTAGCAGTATCTCTATCGTATTCGAGAGTTATCAAATTTTCTCCGTTGACTCTTAACTTTCTTCCAATTTGCGCTACTGATTTACCGCTCTTGGCTTTGCTGGATTGGGATCTTCTCAAGAAATATCTCCATTCAAATCTATTGGCTAAATCGCCGCCCACTTCCGTTCTCTGCTTTGCCGGTACTGGATAACTTTCCCCTAATAGCGGATCGATTTCTGCGAGAACTGTGTAAGGCACCGTATCTGTAGAAATGGAGTGTCCCCAAGGAAGAATTGTAGAGATGCTTCCGTCCGTTGTCACCATAGTTCTGTGCTCGGCGTCTCCCGTCTTAGTTACAACACTGGAACCCTTGATGAGCATAGAAATTGGTTTGCGGTTATTTTGAGTGACTTGAACGGTGGCACCTTTGAGGCTCAGGTCAAATGTTAAGTTTATGATCTTTCCTGTCGGCGTAACAGCTGACGTTAACCTTCCGAATTCGTCGTAGTTGTACACGTAACTGCGCCCGGTGCTGTCGAGCTTAGTTTTTAGTAGGCCAGTGGGTCCGTGGTAATCGAATGTCACATTGTAATTATCGGGGGTACTCAATTCGTGGAGAGTTTTCATTCTTGACATTCTTAATCTACATTTTTGTCCCTTAGTATTTTCGATTGAATTGACTTGGCTGGAATAATCTCTCAGTAAAAATACTTTATTGCCTGCCGCATCGGTGACGGTGCTCAGTTTTCCGTTACTGGTATTTACGTTGTAAGTGAAAACGTACACCGTTTCTCCGGTAAGAATATTTTTAGTCGCAATATGTTGCCCGAATCTATTAAATGCGTAGATTTCTTGAGTTTCCGGTGAAAATATTTCATACTCTCGGGATCCGCTGGCATCGGGAATGCTCGCCATCACCGATCTAATTCTGTAGTTGGCTTGGTCGCCGATGTGAACCACACCATCAGGACTGACGACCACAGCGGAAATCGTGTTGAATTTGGAACTTGACGCGAGGTAGTGATCGGCTTCAAAACAGTCGCAACCTCTCTCAAGACAGTTGCATTTTGATTCTGCACCGGCATATAAAGATATTTTACCATCCGTCCCGATGACTCGAACTCTATTGATACGCTGCGAATCGCTCTCGGCGACGAAGAGATCTCCGGCGGGGCCGAAAGCGATGCTCTGCGGCATGATCAGAGTCGCATGGGTGGCGAGTTCTATGTCGAATCCTGTCGAAGGGCTAGGGCAGTGCAGCGGTCTTCCCGCCACGACTTTCACTCGGCCATCCGGAGTCAACTGCAATATCATGTGATCATCGATAATATGCAGAGTATTATCCAAAGGATTGATAGCTAGTTCCGTTGGCCATCTCAGGTGGACTTCCTCTACATTGAGTGTTCCTTCGCAAGGGATAGGTTTCCAATGAGATTTATGCATGTGGTTTCCAATGACGGTTGTAACTATTCCGTCCCTGTCGACCATTCTGATATTGGTGCCGTCAGCAAAGTAAAGAATATTGTCTGTGGATACAGCCATTCCTTTGGGGTACGCTAATTTGGCATCTCTGGCTAGAGCGCCGTCTCCGCAGTGGGCTTCGTCTCCCGGTAAACATCTTTCTCCAGACCCTACGATGGCTTCCCAATTATGTTCCGGGTCTGTGTAGTCCTTCAGATTGCGTACGGCGATGATTTGATGGGACTCTGGGTCGGATATATAGAGTTTATCGTCAAATGGACTAAGTGCCATGTGGTATCGGTATGAAACTCTTGTAGCACTGCAAGAAAAATAAAAGAATATTAACACACTGTAATATAATTTTCATCATTGTTGTATTTGTTGCAAAGAATGAATATTTTGGAACTCTCACTTTAGTCTGACAACGGTCTTGACCGTTCCATCGGTGAGTATTCTTCTCACAAGATTAAAGTCTCCGACAAATAGAGAACCGTCAGGAGAAGCGGCCAGAGCGACAGGAGCCAGAAGTCTCTCCTTCGAAGCAGAGCCTTCACAGGTTCCGGCACATTCTAAAGGTCTTTGATGCCCATCACCCATTGATGTCAAAATGACTCGTGGCTTGTGTTTCAGGTAAATGTTGGAACCGTCTCCCTTTTGCAGTATGCCTGTAATTAAAAAATGGAATCATAAGTACAACGTAACAATTATTGACATAAATGACAGTAGGTGTCTAGTTTTAAATTTTCAAAATGTATTTTGGTATAATTAGAGGGGTGCCTTTTTTATTATGCATATATTACTAAGTTTTTACCCAGTTAACTAATTTTTGTACTTGTTTCTTCAACTGATTCTAAAAATGTACACAAAAGCATGAATGTATGTACAAAATTTCAACTCTGCCTCAATCTACCCGTTTCTTTAGCTAACTATCAGTATATTTCTATCTTTTGTCTTTTTGTAAGATGAACTTCTATTGGAGGCATCTCAATAGAAGTTATTCTACAAGAACTACCTCAGTTACTAAACCTCTCTTTTTTCAGAGACACTAAGGATAGAAGATGGAGTTAAGACAGGACTAATAATAAGTTAACTAATCCCTTTCGCTATGGCCCGACTTTCAGGATCACTTCAAACCCAAAAATTGCCTTCAAGCACAAAACAAAAAACTGATTGAAAAAACAATTTATGAAAGTGTCAAACTAAGAGCACATCGTTGACCATTCGGCTACAAGCCGAACATCTGTTTTTACCCTCTCTGAAAAGGGAGATACATGCGTGAAATAATCTGTTGTTGGGAGTCCATGTGGTCCACATTGGCAGTGGATATTTAGTAAAAATCGTTCTTATATAAAATATACAAGTTAAAAATTAAATCACAACATTACCTTCATGAAAGTTGTATCTGTGATGAATATCCAAATTCCATCCTCCGACTTCAGAAATACTCATATCGTGGCCGCTCAGTTTGGTCGTTTGGTAATTCCAGATGATATCCTTGCAGTCAGTATATTGGTATCCGACTTTCACCATAGCAGTGGTAACTCCGTATATTCTTTGCCTGTACACGTTGAAACGGTTCCACGCGTATGTGAACTTTATGACTGGATCGGCTTCAAAGATTTTTTCAAACAGTATTCCTTCAATTGTTATGCGAAGATGGATCAGATTGAGAGTTGGAGGAATTGTCTCAGG
This sequence comes from Himalopsyche phryganea, assembly GCA_022494535.1. Taxonomy (NCBI): domain Eukaryota; kingdom Metazoa; phylum Arthropoda; class Insecta; order Trichoptera; family Rhyacophilidae; genus Himalopsyche; species Himalopsyche phryganea. The sequence continues at coordinate 2,860,629 of JAGVSL010000010.1, read as the reverse complement.
AGTCAGTTGCAGCTGGATCGTTGAAAGGTATCCGGCAGCTCGTGAGCTGTGATAGACGAGATTAAGTCCAGTGCCAGGAATCTGAAGGCTCTCTTGGACAACCTGAAATATTAAAAGAATAATTCAGTATAAAAACAGCATAAGAATAAGAATTTGAAAATATCTATTTTATAGCAGCTAGTTTTTGGAAAATTATATATCATCTGCATCACAGACATTGACATGAACTTTCAATCATATGAGGCGCAGTTTCTTTTACTTTATTTTTTCGGTATACTCTCAACTCGACCAACAATGTGGCGTTAAAAATTATATATTCTCCAAACAAAAATGTAACCCATCAAATAATAAATGTAGATACATTGTAGCTTATTCTACCCATTGTTGATGAAATACAAATGATGACTAACTAACCTGTGACTCCGCTAGGATTGCACTCTTGTCGGGGCAGCCACCTTGGAATCCATGTTTCCACGTCGCTAATACTACGGGCTTCATCACATCATAATCGTGGGCTAGACATGCTTGCGGTGGACCAGAAGAGATTTTTTCATCATTCAAAGTCATCACAACCTTGTCAATGATCACCACCTAAAAATCAGATAAAATAACATGATATTGAATTATCAATCAATAAACTTAAAACATTTTGTTAATCTTAGCTCTCCTATAATTCGTTATTTTAAATTATTCCAACACTAATTCTTCTCCACTAGAATTATTAGACAGTCTTCGAATAAGTTAGCTATTTTAGAGAATGCCTCAAATGTTGTAATTTTCATAATAGTCAATTAATCTATATATTACACAACTATTAAGAAAGTTTTGAAACAACTTTGTTTTGACACGGTAAGGTGTCAAAACTAAAAAATTATTATTCTCAAAACAGGAAACAGTGAGACATTTGTTACTATTCCATCTAAATCATGAAAAAATGAAACATTTCTTTTAGACTTTTGAGATTTTATAATATTTGTTTTTAATAAATTAGAATATTCCTATTTATATAGAAAATACTTATTAAATTAATAAAATGTAAATACCTCATTCCATGGAACAAAGACAACATGCGAGGTGTGTTTGAACGGAGCTCTGCCAAATTGTAGAGTAACAGCGCCCCCACCATTGACAAGTAATTCAAACCATCCATTTTCTCGGGTCAAGGTGAAACCTTCCAAGGTCTGTGTGGTGCTCACTCTTACGCCGACCAGTCCTGAATTCATCGATGTAACCACACGACCTCTCACGACTCCAGAACGGCTATATCGTAAATAAAATATTATTCAACATGTATTCATATATCAAATGAGAACAATTGCCCATTCCATATTATTCGATACTGGACTAAATTGCGAAATATCAGGAAGAAAATAATGATCATGGTATCTGATATATAGTTGGTTGGATTTTAAGTAACATAAATGATTACATTTAGCACTATAAAACCATTGACTTCTTTTTGGAAAGCAGGAACAGAAAATTGGTGGTTTAAAATGTGTAAAACCAGTAATTATGAAATGTAAAAATTTTAATCAGTTTCAATGAAAAGTCAAGTATTGTAATATAAAATCTTTTGTGAAGAATTTGATACTAAGATTGAAGTGACATGTATTTTATTTAAATTTTTTGCTATCATTAAAATTTGAGTATGTAGACTATTGTAGTGATCAAAAAACTAGTATTAAATTTTAATGATAAATTAACTGAGAAGATGTCAAAGAAGTGCGGTTACTAAAACCTACTTTTCAAACATTTCAGATTCTGAATGATATAGTGTTTATCCGTAGATAGATTTGGCAAAGAATATTACGTATAAGTTAGTGTATTATGGATGTAATAAATTGTAGAAATAACTTTTAAATCTTACTAATTAATTATAATATTAAAGACAACGTATTTATTTATATTTATATGAAATCAAATTGAAAATTGATTATCTTGCATAGTTGCATTTAAAACACATCACATAATATAGGTTTTACTCAAAATATGCCAGATTGATAAATATACCATGAAATGATTATTTTCTTCATCTTAACGATTGCTTTTGTTTTGTGTGTTGTGAGGTATAGCTACATGATCTACAATATTTAAATTAATATCCTACGGTGAACATTGGGTGTCATGAGAGTATAATATGTTTCGATTGTAATGATGCAAAGTGAATACAGAAGGTAAGGTAACAGTGATTATATATTTGACGTATTTTGTCATGGTGGTTTATACTGGTGGTCAGTTATATAAAACATTTTCAAGGACACAGTCAAACAAATATATCAAGTTAAGGAATAGACGCTAATGATTGAGCCTTACATAACAGAGTAATATAAAAAGTTTGTGCAAAATTGATGTAGGGGTATCAAAACTATACTTTTCAAAAGGGTCGAAACTTTCATATGAGGCTGCTTGATGGAACTTTAATTTGTTATATAAATCATTCTAATTTTCATCGGTCATAATAATAAAAATAAGGTTTTCTTGTCAACTACAACTCAACGGATATTTTCTGTAGATATTTTTTTATCTTTCTACAAATCTACCATTTCAATAATTCTAAGACTAACAAATTCAAATAAATAATACTCTTTATCAACAAATCACAAATTTTAATGAAATAATATAAAGAACAACAAAGATTTATGAAGTTTATTGAGTAAAACATTATTGAAGTCTTTTCATGTTTTCATAAATCTTTGTTTCTTGATTTGTTTCGCTAAGGCATCTTATATGTACGCGTTTGACAGTTGCATATTTTAACAAAGAAATGTTTATTTCACTAGTAAATGAGTACACAAAATAATTTAAGCAAATAAAAACTCACAGGACACGATAAACAAGGGTATATATATGAAAAGAATGAGACACACAACACTCATGCGACACACTGTGAAAGCAGGTGTGATCACGCTGCCAAAATAAAACTTGGTCAATCTACTCGTTGAAATCATATTTACATATATTCAGCCGATGTTTCTCTTACCTTGAGTTGAACTGATTCCAAAAGACACTGAGCAGCATAGGAATTGTGACAAAAATACCAAATTAATTTTCTTCGAAGATACTTATTACCAATTGTGATAGCCAAATGTATTTCAACTTTCAATTTAGAATTTAGTGTTAAAAAAAAACTTCTCCCATTTGTAAAAGTAGTCTTCTCCATAAAGTTAAACAAATCTACAAGATGCAGCTGACGTTAATCATTCATTGCAAGAAATTATTATATTTGGAACAAAAATTTGTGATTATTTTTTGTATTACTACAGTCAAACTTGGTTGAATTGAGGATGGAAATAGAAAGATCAGTGCAGTATTGAAAGACCCATACGATTTGAATTTATTCCCATTAAATACCTCAAATTTTTATCAAGTGTAATACATTACAGATTTTATTGCTAAGCCATTAGAACTATGCAAATGTGCAAAAAATTGTAATCATTGAAATTATCAATTTTGTAAATCATAAACAAGAGTGAATTTTTTTGTGTTGGCTTGTCAGATGGTATATTACATAGTAACCGAGGTGTGTTATTTTACATCAATATATATTGCGAAAGTGATCATTGAATATATTTGAAGGAACTGGAGCAAGCGAATTTTTCTACATTATTTTCTCTCTCATACTTCTTAATTTTTAAATCTCTTTTAGGTTAACCTAAGGTTAACTTCCCACTAATATAGTGCTAATATAATGGCTATAATGAGGAAATTATGTCATTCCTTGATGCTCGCTTTGACCAAGTTTGACTATATTATAGTCCCCATCAGAGATAGAATATCAAAAAATAAATGAAATCTTTTGCAAGTTTGCGGAAGATATGAAATCAGAAACGTATTATGAAAAAAAATCAATTGACATGCGATGTGCCGGCGTTAAATGGAATATATTATCTGTGGCTGTATGTTAAACAGTAATTAATAAAATAATATTAGATATTAGACAAACACACACACTTAAAAGAACAATGATGAGCACTTTGACACGAGGTTTTCATCGACATGTAAACAGAAATTATGACAAACATTTTCATACCCGCACACATATCAAGTGGAAAACATCGGGATTGAAGACTGGGGCACAACAATGCATTTTAAACAGATATATCCGTAAAGTAACAAAAGTCTTTTGACCTCAAAACAGAGACGCATAAAGTGTAGAAAACAACCCTCACACGTGATTTAAAATCTGTGTTGAATTGTTTCTGATATGTGAAATTATAAACTGACCTTTCATTGAAATTCTCTTGTCGAGCATAGTTTTGAAGACTGTCTTCGTCGATCAGGAACTTCATTCTTTCAAAGAAGGAAGCTGTGATAGCCGGCGGTTGTTTTCGTAGTAAAATTTCAATGGGAGTCGGGGCCATTACGCATAACTGGCTGCTATTGCAAACATAATCCGTGCAGCATTCTGGATCTTCACAATCCACAAGGCCATCTGGAAATTTTGGTGATATAAAGTTGAATATTGATTTCCTTGAAAATTGTCATAACACATTCAACCGTTTATCCAAGATAATCTTGCAGGCATTATTTTTATCTTTATTTATAATATATACAAAAAACACCAATAATGTATACAAAAACAATCCAAAACTTGTGGACGAAATACAGTTTGTTTTGGGTATTTTTCTTGTAGGAAACTGACATGAAGTAATTTAAAATGATTTTCATTTATATGATTGTTCTCCTGATTTTACATAAAAAGATGTTGAGAAATTAGCAAACCTTTATCATTGTCTTTTCCATCATTGCAGTTCTGTTCCTTGAGGGTATTACAATCGGGTCCATCCCACCCAACAAAGCATCTGCACTCCCACAGTCCTTCCATGTTAAAACGACAAGAGCCGTGTCCTCCGCAGCCTCCGGGGCAGCCCTCCATTGTGCAGTGTCGTCCGTTCCACCCGGACACGCAGAGACAGGTTCCGTTCTTGCACTGACCGTGTTCACTGCACCGAGAGTCGCACAGTTTCATCGAACAGGAGTTTCCAGACCACCCAGGATTACATTGGCATGAGTCACCGACACAGAAACCATTTATGCCACAATCCAGATCGCACACTTCTGTGAATTGAAATTTTATACCATGTAATGTACAAATGGACAGTTAAGATTGTATTTTATTGAATTAAATTAACTTAGTTTGTAGGTTCTTTTAGTTAGACATATGATAATTACCTCTGGAGCAGTCATCACCAGACCATTGAGTTTCACAGGTACACGACTGTGTATCCAAATCAAAAGTACCATGTCCAGAGCAATCGGGTAAACATTGCAGAGCGTCTTTATCCATGGTGGCACAGTCTGCACCCTTCCATCCTTTCTTACAAAAGCAGGCTCCTTCAATACAGAATCCATGTCCTGAACAAGTCGGATGTGGACAATCAGCCTCAGCACAGAATTTTCCTTTGTATCCTCTGATGCAGGCACATTTTCCGTTCACACAGTGGCCATGTCCATTACAGTCGGGAACTTCGCATTCATCATGCCGCAGTGAACACTCTTTCCCTTTCCATCCGGGATTGCATTGACATTCACCATTGATATATTCTCCTTTTTGACTACATAAAACAGGGCAAACACCTGAAAAAATTAATTAGCTCATCATTGACTAGAAGATCATTGATAAGAAAACTGTCAATGTATATATTTTTGAATAATTTGTTTGATGTGTGTATTAAAGTTTTAATATTACCACAACAATCAATCTCCTCTATTTATTAAAAAATATTTCACTGTTCATTGGGTCAGGTAATTAAATTTAATGAGAAGATAATCCTGATTTCCTATATGAAAATGTTTTATTTTTAATATCGTAATAAATATACTATAATAATATTATGTTGCCTCTAACAATGTTTAATATCATTTTTTAGATTTCTATATCAAAAGATGAATAGGTAATTGATTATTGGGGGATGCCTGTATTTTAAAATGATCTTTTGAATAAACAAGAGAATTAATGAAAACTAGTTTCAAAGTGGAGACATTTATATTCTTACAGTTAAGGGTATAGATAATTAATTTAACGAAACATTTAAATATTTTAGCTAAAAATAAGCTTCTGGAGCCATTGTAGGCAACAAAAATAATACTTACTTTCACTGCAGTCATCTCCACCAAACCCTGGATTGCATTGACAATGCCCCATTAAGCACTCGCCTTTACCCGAACAGCCGTTGGGGCAATTGTGTGTCATATCTTCAGCAACTGTTGCTATGAACGCTACTTCTTGAGGGTCTCCATCATCATTATAAAGAGACAGAAACCAGTGTCCTTGCTCCATGTAATGCGTTACTTCTTTTTTTATAGATGGCTGAAAAATGATGAAATATTTTATATACACCATGTCACTGAGTGCATTCTGAAAGTTAGGTGTCAGCTTGCTCTACTAGTTCTAATCAAAGAGTTAAGATGATAAGATGTGGATGTCGAAAATCAAAGAATTTTGGTTCTGTATTCAATTAACAAGCCTTAATAAAAAAGCTTCAAATATGTGAAAATACACAAAATCCAACTCCGTCTGTTAGGGCCAAAGAAATTAAATTAATAATCAAGGCTGCAAATTTTTAGCTATTTGCTGGATTATGTTTACTCAATGGGCGGTTAACCCTCGTAGCGATCGAAGATGTTGGTATCTAACAATGTATCAGATGTTCGGAGGCTCGAATCCGTAGAACTGATCTAACAATGGAGGCAGTGCTCTATCAGAAAGATAGTTTCCATTGGCGAGAACCGTAGAGTCGTATCAATTGAGAACCGATCCAACAGTGGAGGCAGTGCTCCACCAGAACAATAGTTTCAATAGGCTAGTATCGGTAGAACCGTAGCAGGTAAGAACTGATCAAACAGTGGAGGCAGTAGCTCCGTCAAAAGATAGTATCAAATTGCTGGGTTTCATATGATCGTATCAATTGAGAACTGATCCAATAGTGGATGCAGAGCTCCGACAGTTAGATAGTTTCGAATCTTTAGGTAACAAATGTTTCAAAGTGGGGGGAATATAATGCCCTGAGAGGACGTACCACAAGTGCTTTTTAATATGTAACAGAGCGCCATCTATTATTTACAGCGAAAAGATGATAAATGAATATATAATAATATATTTTAAAATTAGCTATCGATACCTTTATGTAATTATTGCACGTTATAATGTTAAAATAAATAAGAAGACGCAGTCTCTATCTCTTCTATGTTAATAAATAAGGATGACCAAAAATCCTTTTAAGTGTAATTCTATCGATGGCGTGAGGCTGATAAGCTTGTGGGATTGTACACTTGGCTATTTTGTACCTAAATAATAAACTGGTTGCATATTTGAGAGAATTATATCTTTATAAGTTAAAATTAAAGTTCTTACATGTGATGCTCTTGTAGTTCTTGCTTTAAATCCGCTCAAAACTTCTAAGATATGGTACTGGGTATGCGTTGGCAAGGCATTTCTTCGGGCGTAGACTCCAATAGAAGCTCCACGTGGAATGTTGTAATCAAATTTGACGTACGCCGCTTCTGATTGATAAAACTGCATATTCCAATAACTATAGGGTAGGATTTCTTTAGACAGCCTTTGTCCAAGTGCTATTTGTGAAAATGTCGTTCCGTCTGGTGGGAATGACCTTGCGGGAAACGTTCTAGCTCCTATATAACAAAAATATATTAGTGACAATATTACACACAGCGTAATAACAAAGAACGTTTAAGTAATTTATAATTTATACTGCGTTTAATATCAGGCATTCTTTTTTGAGATGTATTTTATGACATTGAAAATGAAATTTAAATATTTCTGATATGTCAAATGAACAACATAAATTAATATTTTAGTCACAATTTTATTTTGATATATTGATTGTAGATAGGGTTAGAACAATTAGATATTAATTTCACGATTTTTAATGGGCAGTTCAATTAAAAGTATAGAAATATAAATACTGAATTTTTTTTTTACATACATTTTTTATATAAAATGAGTTTTGATGAAGATTGAAATTTGTATGAATGAAAAATGACTGTTATTATTTAATATTTATTTTATTATATAGATCAGTGTTTGTCAATTTTATTGTCACTCAGTTTGATAAGAAAGAAAATATTTAAATATTGTTGAGAGTAGCTCATGTAGGTTTTAGATGCTTTTGGTTAAAAATTGACGAACAATAATCATAGAGTAACAAGATTAGTAAAAGATAAATAAAATGTGAAACATCATAAAATTACATTAGTGTCAAAAAAAAAAACTATAGCCAAAAAAAATTAAATATTTCAACAAAATAACACAAAAATCACCATTTGTTAACAATATTAGATGATTTCTCATGCATTAAAATAAAATCTACTGTCTATATAACTATCTACTTAATTGTTGTTTAAAATGATGAAAAAAATCAAGCATAAGAACACCAAAACATTGTCAGTTAAATCTGGTTAATAACACCAAAATTGGAAAATGGGAGTGATGTATTTTTTATCCAATGATGACGATTGAAATGGAAACATTATTTCATGCTTCGGTCGAGGAGAAAAGACTCTAAAATCAAGTAAGCCTTCAAACTGCGAAAATATTCAAATCCTTACCTTCAAGAATAAGAATTGTGGGCGGTGGGGGCAGAGGGGTTGTCATAATCGGACAAGTTATATCCGTGGAATAACTTTCCTCAGTTGTAGTCGGTTCGAAACCGTCCGTAGTCGATATTGTCGGTTCGGAACTAGCGGTAGTGGATGTTAAATTCTCCTCTGTAGTAGAATCAGTACTGCTTTCGGTGGAAGTATGGCTCTCACTCGAAGTTGAAAATTCTGAATTAGCTAAGTTGGAGGTCGTAGAAGTTTCTGCATCTTGTATCTTTTCAGTAGCAATAATTGGGGACTTATCTAACACCAAATCTTGAACTCCCGCTGTTTCATTATCGGCGTCTGCATAGTCATCATAAAAGGGGTCTGTAAGGTTGTTGAAATTGAAATTATCTGAACACACGGGGCACGAGCACATGCACTCGCCACCCCAAAGACTGTCGCCCATCACTTTGGTCGTAGTGAATGTTTTTTCTGTGGTGGTCATAGGTTTATCACTATTAACCGTATCGGGCTTGGAAATAATTTGCAAAGGGTGGACGATAGAATAATTAGTCTTTACAAAACTTTGCTTACGATTTATAGGATTGATTTTAATTTCAGGCAAATTACTAGATTCGGTGTCAGTCGGAACAGATATAGACAAAACATACATAGGCTTCGATGGATTTTTTTCATTTCCGTCGGTTGATATTGTCAAATTTATTAGAACATGGCTGGTGTTGTTTACTGGCATTATTGATACAATTTCATGAGACTTAGTAACATCTGCATAGGCATTAGTGGAAGTGGAATGTTTGTTATCTTGTAAGTCAGTGTTATTTTCTTGATTAGCTACCGCATAACCATTAGTATTGTTGTTAGTTTCACTCTCATTCACAGGTTTTGCAACATTTTCGGCACGATCCAAAGTCACATTGCTTGAATGTTTACGTCCTTCAGCCACACTGTTAGAGAGATTATTTGTTTCCAATTGGCTAAGGAGAACTTGAGGTAAGTCGTTGTTCAAAAGATTTTTGTCAAGACTGGAAGCTTTCTCGAGTTCGACATCCTTATATGTCGGTTGAATGTCTGTTGTAAGTAATTTTTGTTTTAAAGTAAACTGTTCAGTGTCATCTTTATTAATGGTGAATATTGATCTATCATCTTGCTGCATTGTGTCTAATACATCTTGATCATAAAGTGTTGATTCTGGCTCTTCAATGGTCTGCTGTGCATTATGTGTTATATTCGGCTTGATTACGAGTAAAAGTAAACCATTTGGTTGATTTTCTGTTGATATTGGTATAGGTGTAGTATTATTTTTAATAGAATAATTTTTTTGCTCAGTCGAACTCGTTGTTACTGAGACTTGGCCATCAGAAAAATCATTCGTATTATTTTTGGTTATGTTTGAAAATGAAGTGGTATTTTTGTATGATTCCATAGTAGTAGAGTTGATTTTTGTAATATCAATGGGAACCTTTTTTTTCAAGAGATGTCGTGGAAGGAGAAGTCCTGTAAAATTAGGCTTGAAAATAAGAACAGGAGCGTCGTGAGGAAAGCTTTCGTAAACAATAGGAATGGTGATTGAAGTATTATTTCCGATTGTTGAATTATCTTCAGAAGTTTTGTTATCAGGTAATTTTGGAGGACTGTTTTCTTGTTTGACAAAGGATTCTGCGACTGCATCACCATTGTTGCTCAAGTCACTTTGCTTTAAATTTAGAAGTGGAGATTGAATAGCGGTTGAACTGATATTAAATATTGCATCAATTAGGGATGTATTTGGGGTGCTGATAGACTTCACAAAAGCAGGAATAATAGAACTGTTTGAAGAGTGTGGGCTACGAGTAGCATTTAGACTACCATGCACATTTAAGAGTTGATCTATGACATGCGTTCTACTCTCGTCGGTGTTTGTTTGATCATGCGAAGTATCTACGGCCGGTGTAAAGACGTGAAAGGCGGCCAACAGTGGAACTAATGCACCAGAAGTGGCAGAAGTGGGATCATGCTGAAGGTTAGCGTTTCTACGAGAGCGGTGATGAAGAGGATGCGAGGAATTAGTTTGCTCAGCTTTACCTCCTGCCCCGGCGGCCGGCGCGGGCCGCGGTCTACTCGTGAGAGATCTGTTCGTTTCCAGCGTGGTCGCCTTCGACGCCGGGAAGATGTCAGAGTTCTCTCCTACCAGCACTGAACACGCTTTTGTGTTTTGATATGACCAGTTCAGGAGATTTGATGCTGAAACATGAAGAACTGAGTTTTAAATTTAAATTTACGTGTGTCATGCATTTTTTTAAAAGTATATTAAGAATACATCTAATTACATATTAATAGTTTAAAATAAGCAAATACAGGGATCTACAAAATCAATATGTATAAAAAACAATCTTTATTTTATATAAACTAAGTAATAGACGAAGTTTAAAAAATGATGTACATATATTGCTGTGATGTACATGTTGCGTTTATATTTAGACACACGAAATAAATAATCATTACGTGTTATCATCTTTTTTCACTGGACTTGGAAGGACCTTCTTCACGAGACCCAGACTAAAATTATTATAAGTTTGTTAGTGAACATGTCGCACCCCTAGGTTAAGACTATAATATGCCAAAAAAATTACATTTTGATGATGTTAATGATGCAGAATGGTTGAAAATATCATTATTTACCTGGTCAAAGACCATCACAAGTCTAAATAAATGAATTCTACGGAAATACAAGATAGAATGAATAGTCTTAAATTTTTACAAATTGTAAGTGTGTGATATTAAAAAACTATGCTATAGGAGTCTATGCTATGTATTAGGATTAAATATTTTATTGAATTTTAGACTATGCCATCTTTAATTATCATAGTTCCGAAATAGAAAAAGTAATGGCAATAAAAAAAAAAGGCGTAATTGTGAAGCATTCAGTAACAATAGTGATCAAAAAGATTTAAAGAATAGGTTTAATATAAAAATAGCTTAAAAATAAAAAATAGTTTTTAATTAACACATTGTTTATGGTTTTACATGATATGTATATTCTATTACAGAAATTTTATGTTGTTTCCGATTAGTTTATAATAATAATATTGTATGCATAGTCAAAATAGTCTAATTTTAGACTACGACATTTCAAAAATACTGCTAACAATACATTTTCGAAATATAAAAATTATTTCATCCAAAAGTAGACACTTTGATACACGTTGAAAAAGAAAATTGGCTTAGTACATATATTTTCAGATTTAGTTGAGAGGGTTTGAATCTTAAACTCCAATTATCTCAAAATGCCATTTTTTGACCTGTCATAGTCTAAAATTAGACATGCAATGTGTACTGAATGTGATCTGTGGATTTTAGAAATTTTATAAGTTGAAAAAGGGTTGTATAGTCTAATTACCTGATATATAGGAGAGCACTGCTAATAGTACAACCGACAGCATTATAAAAACGATGGCAGTGCACTTCCACGAGCACTTTGACGCAATACCCTTGCGAAAGTGGAATCGGCTATTTGTGGGAGGGAAATGACTTGAAGGCGGTCGTCTCAGGTTATTGTTGCGCACCGGCAGCACTGGGGCACCGGCAAACGCAAGCCCGCATCTGCCTTCGCCCATTCCTCCCATCCCGCCCATACCTTTCTCCTTAGAGGGGCTGCTGCAGGAAGAGTTGGATTTATAATCCATCGAGGAATTTTTTTGTATATCACCTGAAACAGAAACCATGACATGTTTAAAAAAAAGTAAAAAGTTCAGTATATAAATATAATTTAAGACATCGACTGAGGGTGCTTGATGGAATTTCAATATCAAATTTGGATTATTGAGATTTTGTACACTTCCATGTATTTTGTCACTAACGACCCGGGTTTCGCCTTTCGGCATCTTCAGGCATTAGAGCACACGAATGGACTCGCCCTAATCCTTATTTTGTAAACACCATATTAACAGAGTGGCGAATTGCCGCTTTTCAACTTCTTTTAGAAATACCAGTGATTTTACAATTATAATAGTATTGTGGGTTTTGACGGGATGCAATTCGACGAAAGGGTAAATATATACAATCATTCCACATTTAGTGACATCTGTTAGGTGTTTCAACGTATAGGATATAATAACGGAGAATTAGGAAGGTTCAGCTGCTCATTCAAAATTGGCAAGGAATTTAACTGGGCTCTATTAATTTCCAAAATTTCTTGATAAAATATTTTATGATCCCCCATATTTTTATGCAACAGTTTAACTTCATCATCCGCATTAAACGTATGGTTCTCCATTAGCAAGTGATTTGCGAATGTCGAAGTTTCTTTTTTTAATCTAAAGGCAGCTAAATGTTCTGATACCCTTATATCTAATGTACGTGTGGTTTTACCCACATAGAAATGTTGGCAATCATTGCATTGTAATTTATAAATACCAGATTTGTTCTTAAAGTTTACTCTATCTTTATTGTTAATAAGTAATTTGTCTAGAGAGTTTTTGCAATAGAACGCCGGTCTAACACTATCAGCGAGTTGTTTTTTTAATTTTAAAGCTTGTGCAACCTAAATAACTAATGTCTGTCAGTTCGAGTCCATTCGTGTGCTCGAATGCCTGAAGATGCCGAAAGGCGAAACCCGGGTCGTTAGTGACAAAATACATGGAAGTGTACAAAATCTCAATAATCCAAATTTGATATAAATATAAATTTCATATTATTATAAACGTGTGGAAGCATTACAAACAAATTGTGTTTTATTTTTTAAAATATAATGCCTTTCCACCAAGAATTGACAGTTGACACCTTCAAAGTAGTGTAAAAAATTAATTATGTTAGCTGCATAAAATATATGAGAGATTGGAAAAGGCCTGTATTTTTGACTTCATTAAATTGAATAAGTTGTCACTATATATCAATGAGGTCAGTACGTTTGTGAAAAGTTATTAAATTTAACGATCAGTATTTAAAATGAATTGTCTAACGTATTCGCAAGTGTCAAACTTCACCTATATTTTAATTCCCAAGACAGTGAAAACAATAATTATTTACTAACCGCTTAATAAAAATATACTGATCTTCATGCAGTTATAGATGTACCAATTTAACATGGCCTCTAGTGAGGGTGTCACCGTCACGCTAGGAATCTTGCCATACTCAACCAGAACTTAAATTTCACAAAACTGATATTTTAGCGACGGTTATTAAAAGAAGACAAGATTTTGCATAAAATGGCAATCGGAGAAATTTATTCTAGACTGACAATTCTAGTTCCAAATTCGGCGGCGGCCAAGTAATATTGGTAATACTATAGTTACAGATCATATAATTAGTTAGTAATAAACAATATTAGAGTATATGAAAATTGTTTTACCGCTTGGAATGTAGACATTCCCCGAAGAAGTCCTGACGAGACAGGACGGTTCAAAATCTGAAAGATCAGCGGGGTTTCCCGTGATCCTACCATTGTGACGACTCATGGTGGGTATATTGTTGCGCGGGGGCACGTCTGGAGGTCCACGGCCGTTTCCACCGTCTAGTAGGCACCCTAAAAGAAAAGCGGGAAAAACATTTAGTTCTTGAGGTAATTCGTAAATATTTGCATAAAACAGAAAATGATTGTGACATTAAAAATAATTTTCAATCCGTATTCGATGGAGGTATTATGCATAAAATATCAAATTATTGATGAATGATAAAATTTTTTGACGATAACTGATAATTTTGTTTACTCTATATTCTACATCAGTATTTCTTAAATGGAATAGAAAATAATATATATAAACGCCTCCTTTGTGGACGATTATATTTATATATTATTTTCCGCATTGATTTGGAAGTGCGCTGCTGAAGTGAAAGTGGATGATTGCATCATTGCATATAATCATGGTGCAAACAATCAATTCTGTCGATCCTTATGAGTTGGGAGCGTTTATTTATTTGTGTCAGTGTATTCAAGTTTATCTGTATTAAAAACAGTTATTACAACAATATAAATTTACTCTTATTTGTGCTTTATGAAGTTTTTTTTAAATCAGCGTCAAACAATGTTAGTGTGTTGTAGGAGGTGTTGACTTTACAAAGGTTAAGTAGCACTGCTCTATAACATCAAACAGACATCAGCCGTATATTTCATTTTATTCTATTATTTTTATCATCTGGTTTTTATTTCGGGATTCCTTTGGAAACGTTTTTCAATGATTCAGAAATGAATGAAAGAATAAAGGTGTATTCATTCACACAATTATTTCATACAAAATAATTGTGAAGTATTAAGTATATGCAAAAAATTTGGTTTTCCGATTTTGAAATGCATGCTTAATCTATCCATTTCGTGGTAAACCATTCCTGTACCAAGTAGAACAATCGATAGCCATTACGTAAAACGAAGCTCAATTACAGGGAGTCGATTTATCGTGGCTCCTCGCGGTAACTCGGCAAGTCTTTAACAAAAGCCAAGTAGGAATTTTAATACGCAGGAGGAAGGGGACATTAATCACGTTGATAATCAAATCGCCGAGGGGACAGGGTCGCAGGGCGGCCAGGGAGGGCGGCAAATTTCGGCACGGGTAGGTGTTTAAATAGTTTGTCGCTGAGAATTCCTGAAGCCGAGACAAATCACCCGTGAGACAAAACGTTTACACTTTGAATGTTGTAAGCGCGGCTCGTAGTCAACGGGTTGAGTTTACTGCACGAGGAATCGACTTGTATGTTTGGTCGTTTGAGCGCTAAACTTTAGTGCTTGCCTACATTTTATTTTGAATGCTTTGGCGATCTACATCAATTTAAATTATTATTTCTTCTTACTTTATTATCTATCGTTTATATCATGAAATTGTGAATGTGTTCGGAGAAATATCGTAACTAATGCTTAAGTTAGTATTTATTTAAAAACCAAATTCTCGATTTAGCCGTTTATATCGACGCAGGGTAATACATAATAAATCGTTAATACAATACTATTCATGACTCAGTCTTAAAGACATATTGTATTTATTTAATTCAATTATCGAATGATTCAGAAATAGCCTGTCGATCTCTGTACCCTAGCAGTTATACTGCACTTATTAATCAGAATATTTTGGTTTCAAGTTCTGCCAAATTGGGTATCATTGTTTTTGATATATTTTACCTTCAGGTTGATATCGCGTGGCTTAAAACATAAAAATATATGAGGCGCATGTGCAATTAAATAACATATTTTGAAATCAAATCAAAACTGATATTTTGTATATGAAAGAACACGAAACAAATTTCTTATGTTGATAAGTAGTACATTTTGAATTCAAAGATGATATATTTCATTTGATTAAAGTAAACTATTTAAGAGCGCCGAGTGTTGAATAGTACTGTAATATTTCATGATCATAATATTGATGAGGAGTGATAAAATTAGCAGAAAATGACTTTTGTGAAAAACGATATTATTGAAAAGGTGATAAATCGTAACATCACAAATACCATCGGGAAAATAACATTGGAAATGAGCCATACATACATAAAATTATACCCACGCATTTAGTAAACACCGGTTGTTCTCTAAAGTACTTGTGAAAAAAATTGTAACTTGAAATGAATGTCGTCGAAAAATAGTCGAATGATGGATGCTGGGCAAAGTTGACGTGAATGAACAGCCGGGAAATGAATGGTTTCCAATTAAAATGAGTCTCGATTTAAAAATTGCGAATGGAGATAAATTTTCATTTCAAACAATAAATCGCAAAGCAAAGTTTGCGAGAATAACTACCGCCAAAAACGCGCCCCTATATTTGCTGCTCGCATTTTAGGTACATCCGATGTTTTCGAAATGGTAAAATTACGTTAAGTACCTGTATTATTTATTACCTTGCATTTTTGTGCGCTAGTAAATTATGGAATGAATAACTGTAACTAGGGAATTTAATTGGATCCCGGCGAAGAGTAATTTCATTGAATTCTGTAGATAACTGTCCGGCAAATACGATTATTCATTTTAACACAACAGAATCTTATGAACCGATCAGTTTATTACTCAAATGATTTTAGTTAAAATGAACGTACGAATAAAACATTATTTAAAATAATTTAAGATATCATCCGAGGTTGCTTAATTTTAAAATTATTATTTTATTATCACAATGAGTAGAAAAATTAACATATTTATTGATAAATTCGTTTTCAACAAAAATAATACTGTCAGCTTTGTTTTAAATAATTAGAGATATATGTTGAAATTTAGATAATAATAATAATAATATATAATGAAAGTTTTTTGTGAAAATAAATATCATACAAATTATATTAAACATTAGTAGTATATAAGAATCTAATATATAAAAATAAATGTTTGTTTGTTCGTATCTTATGCACTGCCATACCGTTCATCCGATTCCGATAAAACTTTGTCAAGTTATTTCTTGCACTTGTGGAAAGAACAAAGGCATAATAAAATCAGGCCCGGCCCGGCCCGAGCCCGACTCTCAACTTTTTAATTTTTAACTTACTGTAGGTCTTATTTTATATATAAACATCAATCACACAATCCAGATATATCTAAAATCTAAAATAAAGAATCAAATTCGTACACATAGCGACATCTCTAAAAACCGTCTGATTTATTTGTGTACGCACCAGACAGAAAACAAAAACACTTTCTTTCTTTGAGTGGTATTGCAACGTACGCCGGGTACTCACTAGTATAATATAAATAAAGTATGATGACAGTTTTTTAATGATATATTATCTCAAATTCTATTTCTAATTACAGATTATTTAACGTTAGGTATTTCTAACATGTATTTTTTAATTAAGTTGGTGTTATGAATGAAAATTAAATCTGCATGTATAGTGTATTATGAATGATGACCAGTATTCAAGAATATACTCTCTGAATATGTTACGAAACTTTTATAGACCGCAATAAATAACTAAGATTAAAAGTAGCACTACGCCCCCTTCGCTCGGCGAACTCCTATTCATCCCCTTTTATACCTATTATTCATCTGAAAGTTTTCCTTTAAAAACCCACTTGAACCCCGGTCCGAGATGTGCTTCCAATTAAAACGATTTTTCATTCGTAGCGAAAATAAAAAGAAAATTGAAACTTTGGAGTGTTCCAACCTTTCGTGCGGTGGTATTGTTGTCGCGAAGGCTTTAATTAGAGAGGGAAAATTTCACGGAAGATTCCGGCGACCGTGGGTTTTGAGTCGTGAGGTACAAACACTTACGAGTGCTTTTTGAAAAGTCTGCCTCCAGGTGGTTTATTTATAAAAAAGCTATTTCACAAGATGATGTTCCTAAGGTAAGGCTAAGGAAGCTCGCTCATTTTTTATTTAATGGAATGCCAAGACGGTAAGTGTGTGATTCGTTATCAACATAGTCGTTCAAATTTTCTCCTTACATTTGTAAATAAATTCAGACAGTACATATTTGAATTCAAATCTTCAGCTTCAACAAGAATTGAGGATTATTTCTCACGCATTTCATGATAACAGTTTATTAATTAATAGATAATTTTAACTTTGCAAATATAGTATAATATGATTTCCAAAAATAAATTTCATAAATCGGTAAATAGAACTTGAAAAGAAGCACACAAATCAACATTTTTTTACCATGTCCGCTCGCAATGTGGAGCATATGGACTCCTAATGGAAGTATCTAAACAGAAATTTTCTACAACGTCCGCTTGTTACTCAATTGCTTAACCACTCCTTTTCGAAGATAGAGAGATAGAAGCATAGGACTAGGACAGGACTAGTGGTTAGCTAATCGCTCTCTTTGCGCTCCATTTTTAGGACCGGGTGCATGGGATTTAGTTTAAAACGTCACAAACATCTATGCCTTCGAACTGAAATCCATAATCGATGAAAAAATCAATTTATGAAACTGCACGTACTGGGATTCGAATTCGCGAGTACCGCAACCGTAGACAACGACGTCGACCACTCGACCACGAACCCAACAACCATATCCATTAACACTTATATTATGTTTAAATAAAATAAAACATTAAATAATCAGAATAAAATAAATAGTAATATATTCCTTGTACGCTGGTAAAAAAGCAGGCGTGAGTTTAGTGCGATAGTTTTATATGCATTCCTTTAGCGTTCTGTTTACAACAGCGGTTTCACGAGTTGTCTACAAATTCGCTATAGTTTCTAGGAATGTGGAGCATATCTCTAGAAACGTTTGTACAACGTACATCACAGGCTATATTGCAGGCCTAAAAGGAGCGTAGCAGCAGCGTCGCCGTCGGCTTATCGGCGTCGTGGGGCAGGCGGCCACGACCGCGACGCCTAATTTATTGCCGGCAAAAAGGAAGCCAAAGTCGTGATAGCATCACTGGGTGACGTCTCTTCACTAAACTATGGCAGGTGACGTTATCTGGACAACAGACGAGAGCTGGTTTGCTCGTATTTTTCACAGAGAATGCCGGCTGAATGCTCGGTTGCTTATAATATATGAATTACTTATAAAAACTTGGAACTCGGGCCATTTTGTGTTTAAATAAAGTAAGATGCTTATCGTATATATAATATTACATAGTTTTGTAAGTTTATTGATATACGTAAGCTCGTTAATATAAAATAAAGTCACGTCGAGGAAAAGTTTTCTTAACTAATTTAAACTGAAAAAGTATAGGTAAATACTTTGCTTTAAATACGCAAATTAGTTTTAAGCTTGATAAATTGAAATGAATAAGAATAATACATTTTTTAAATCGTGTTTTCATTCAATTAGGTATACAATTTTTTTACTATTGTCAATATAACATGATAGTTTCAAGCTGTCTATAGATGCACTGTGAAAAGAATTGCATTTGTAAATCTATTTTCAGAAGAGATAATTCAATACTATGACAGTAAATTCTAGTCAGTTGAAATCATACTGAAGTGACTATTTAAAAAAAATGCAAGGTGCCACTGTGGATATACTATATGCATGTGACATTGACCGACGATAGTTTCATGGTTCTGTAGAACCCGACATTTTCAGAGAAAATAGAGAATTAACCACCAAAACGAATTAACAAATGAAGGTCATAGATTACTGAGAATTGATTTAAGATGATCGAGAACGGATTACCTGGATTCGAAGCTCAAGGCACTTAACTTGAACAATAAGTTAAAGTGTTAGAAAACAGTCAATGACGCTATTGCATATAAAATAATTTACGAAGAAAAGAAAAGAACATACACTACAGGACAGGTAGATACTAAAATAAAATAGCTGAGCTGTTTTTACATTTATGTTTGCTTTTTAACGAAACAGTGCATAGATATTTATTTTACAATTGAGTCCATACGCGGAAAAACAGCGTTGTCCTAAAAACATTGATGAGAGATAATAGCGGTTGGTTGTTCTGAAGATACCCTTTATCGAAAATATCATTGATGAATGCTGATGGTTATTTTAATAATTTTATTGAGAACACGGTTAATTGATCAAACAATCTTTTACTGGATAAATAAATGTGTTGACAAAAAAAAAAACTAAATAAAGACTAACACTGTTTTTTCCGCATATGGGCTCAATTTGTTTTGTATACTGATCGCATGAATCGAGGACTTACTGTAATTGAAGTTGAGAAATTTTACAGAAAACTTAGGTTTGATGATTTTCGGGGGACGAAACTGTTAATCGACAGCTTTAACGACAAAAATCACAATAATCAAAAAAATAAAAGGAATTAACAACCGAATGTATAAAAAAATTATATAATTGGTTGATAAGTAAACCTTCGAATTTGACGACTTATTTTGATAGCTAAGACTCAAATAATTATAATTTTCAATGGAATAATTTTTTTACAGCTATACCTGATGTATATATGTTGGAAACGAAGTAAAACTTGACTAAATTAAAACCATAAAAATATGAAGTGTAAATATCTTCATTGTGTACATAAAAAAATGGCGTGTTTATATGTCAAATCTGGTCTCCAAAGTTGGTGTGAAAAGATTTTAATTTGCACTTGTATTTAAAAAAAGAAAAAAAAATGAAAAAAAGCTCTAGTTTTTCATTCGAAGAAAATTGTAGGTCGTTAAAATTCCGTCACTTAAACGTTTTTTACACCCTTACAAAAGTAAAGTAATATAGCAAAAAAGCGCCCTTAATAAAACGCGGGTCGCAGAGCTAGTTTTTAAACAATTATTATTTGTTCGATGTCTATGCAATTGTCATTTTCTAAAATAGACTCGATTACAATAATTACTTTGCAATTAAATCATTTTTTATATATGTTCCAAGAAAGATAATTATGATTATTCTAGAAATACGAAAGAAGGAAAAAGAGCTTCGCAAGGTTCGCAATTTTGAGAAAAATCGTGAGAATTATTTCGCACCCTACGGTGAAGTAAAAGTCAAGGAAACGAAGAGTTGAAAGGGCTCGTCGGTCTTGGATAGATGGATAGATGCACTGAAAATGAATGAAGGGAATGTTGGTATCATCCATTCGAGCTGCTTGTGATAGTCGATACGACACGACGGACAATATTTTCAATGTAATAATAAATTAGTCAATTACCGTTTTTGTTCCATTTAGTAGACCAAGTCGTAACAGAATTATTAGGTTAAACATTATATATTTCATTTAATTTAGAAGAAATTTACGATGTTAGAGTAAGTGAGATGATAAATTGTCTTTCTCTTCTAAACTAGTATATATCGACGGTGTTTTCGCAAATTGATGTAACCCTCAAAATTGAAATTGTTCAGGAGAGAGAGAGTAAAACCGTTTTTATCGAAAACGTTACATGGTGAGTTGCATTATGAATCTTTGAGATACACTACTGTAAATTATTATGTTTGCGCATACGAGATTATACGTAGGTAGTGTCGATACAATAGTGGCTTACATCAAGTGGCCGGGTTTGAATTTTTAAAAGTAAAACCAATATAAGATGATGTTTGACTTCCAAAAAGTGGTAAATTTATTTTTCTAATTTTTTTAATCATTTAGCCGATACCTGCTTTGTCATCTTTAAAATGAGATTCAATCATTAAATCATTTTTGTATTTTTCGAGGAATACATCGATTGGCTAAAACACAGTCGATGTATAAATAAGCCAAATTAAGTTGAAACATAGTTCTGGCAAAAGCGTGAAGTCAAAATATTTAGCTATCAACAAACCGATCATATTCGTGTAGAATTAAATACTTATATTATTTTTACCCTATTATAATGGAGTTATACCAATTAAATGTCAATTTAATCAATGATATGAAATAACACTGTTGTGAGTGCAATCAGAATCTTACAACTCTGTCCCAAACTGCCGATGGTATTTTTATTTTCTAAATTAAATTGTTTTATTTGGGGCTATGTAATCAGGAGTTGGTCTCCACTGTTGGACTACTTCACAAGTGGCGTGTCGTCGGGCAAGACATCGTTTCGTTAGTCGCGTAAAGAAGCACTAAGCACGTAATAATTATTCAAGCTGCGAGCGAAACGGTTCAAAATGAATCACCTACCTCCCTTCCACGTTAACGTTGATGTAAGTCCCGACGTATTCGGAGGCTTTATGCAAATCCGCGAGACGCCACCGGGAAGAAATAAATGCGTGTAATTTTAAAACGGAACTCCTCGAAACGTACTTTATTGATTGGGCCATAAAGCAAACGGAATAGCAAACCGCTACAACTATAATTAACCGTCGTAGATTTATTTAAAAATAGTGTCGTTTTGATAAATTTCAAGGATCACATCGTTACTGGAAGATAAATTAAGTGGGTGATATCAATAGTGTCTATGTAGCGAAAATCCAACTTGAGATACCATGCATTTGGGTAAGTTTGCCCATCGGTCAAAGGTTGGCCAAATAATTTATTTTATTGTGAATTTGTAAGTTGTCAGTTTGGAATGATAAAACACAATTCACAAACTTTTCTTGAAATAAATTGGATTAGTCATATTTTCAATTTGTATTACTAATCTGTAAACCAAATGCTATATTTTTTTCCCATCTCAATTATTAAAATAATGATTTCGATTACTTTATTTATACGCCGTTATTTCCATGTATGATAATTTGTTTTCACCTGAATTAACAACGATTATAAATAAATTTGGTAGTTTATCGATGTAACTTTACAGACTTATAGCTAATAGGTCAAAGTATTTAGTGCAAATTATCTGCGTACATGTTTCGAATTGAAATTTGTATGTTTGTACGTAAGGTTTACCTAATACCCCGTGTGGTCATGATATCTACTAAGTATTGACAGCATGTAACGGCATTAATTAATTAGCGTATTTATTTGAGTAATAGCGAGCCGGTGGCGGGGTTTTGTGGTGTAATACAGTATCCATACTGCTGCAGTGGGATTAAAATATTATTCGGGTCAATTATTAAGCCGTTTTACGTACAGGCTTTGCTTCCCAGCTGAAAAAAATATCATCGACTACCTCTAGTTTAGTGTCATGACTGTGTCAGGCAAAAACTAACATGCTCACAAATATTATTATATCTATATTTTGTTTTCTGTTGCAGACTAACAATAATTCATTTTTATTATCATTTAAAAATAAAACACAATTTGTTTATAATACTTCCACATGTTACAAAACATGTGAAAGTAGTACAAACAAATAATTATGTTTTATTTTAAAGTTGTGTTGCCTTTCCACCAAGAATTGATAGTTAACACGTTAAAAGTAATTTATTTTCATTAAATAACTATGCGTCAGCTCCTTGGTACAGTGGCTAACGTCGTTGGCTACCGTTACGGATGTCCTGGGTTCAAGTCTTGGTGTGTACAGTTTCATAAACTGATTGTTCAACCGATTTATGGATTCCTGTTCGTAGTCATGAATTTTTGTGATGTCTAAAATTCTCTCCCACCCATCCGACCCTAAAAATGGAGCGTAACGAGAGCGATTAGCTAACCACTAGTCCTATCCTAGCCCTATCCCTACTCTCTTCGCAAAAGAGAGGTTGAGCAACTGATTATCAAGCAGTTCTTCTCTTCATCAAGAAAGCTTCCGTTGAGATACCTCTATTAGGAGGGAATAAGCGAACATGGTAAAAAATACCCAGACATATTTATATTACTTGAAAATACTCGCTATAAGCGTAACCGGTCGTGATCATTTGATAGAATGGTGAAACTAGTATTTTTTCTTTCTATTTATGAAAAAAAATTCATATACTAAACATTGCCTAAATTAAATAATTATATATTGTATAACTGAAAGAATAATGAATTTTCATAAAATATTTGTGTAAATGCGTCATTTGTCAGCTGTTCTATTGAGTTCTTCTGAAATTTTCAGTTCAAAACAATAATTATTTACCGGTAGTCGCAGGAACTGAAATCAAATGGTATCTTGAAATGATTGTTACATACAAGTTTCTTCTTAGATTAATATCGGGGTTCAGTTAAGGTTTTGTGATGTTTCAAAGTAAATTGTTTTTAATACTCAATGGAAAGATTTTCAGAATCTTTTACTAAGACATATCGATGGCCCACTTCCATAGGACGATAAGTCAAAAATTTGAGTTAAGTAAGCCATTACATTCGAACACCGCTCTTCTACAGTTCCACGAAAGTAAAGCTTGTAAAATTTACAGGTTTACTCTAGAAAGGCAGATATTTGCATATGGAAATCAGAAAAATTAAATAACTTCTCAGTTTCTTATACATACATATCGAAAAATCGTATTGTGGAAATATATTTTTGTGACTTGTGACGTTCCAAAGAACCAACCTTTACTCCTAAAACTATGAAAGTATGAAACTATTGACCACCTATTTGAATAAAAAAGTAATTCAAATAATAATCCATCACTTTTGATGAGTCAAAATTTGATCAGCCACATCTTAAAACTACACATTTATAGTTGTATCACTATGGAACTAGGCCATCGATATTCAATCAATAAATTCTCAATAATGATTATTTAATTTTATAAACCTTCAATTCTGTCTATACTAAATTTTAATATAAAAT
This sequence comes from Himalopsyche phryganea, assembly GCA_022494535.1. Taxonomy (NCBI): domain Eukaryota; kingdom Metazoa; phylum Arthropoda; class Insecta; order Trichoptera; family Rhyacophilidae; genus Himalopsyche; species Himalopsyche phryganea. The sequence continues at coordinate 2,836,174 of JAGVSL010000010.1, read as the reverse complement.
GCTAGATCATCACCAAATGAGTATTGCAGTGTAGATTAACTACCAATTCTTTTTTCAAAATTTAAATAAAGCGATTAAATGATCCGTCACATGGGTACAAACCGAAAATTAAACTGACCACAAATGCGAAATGTTTCTTATATAAAGTATGGCTTATTAGCTATGCAGTAGTATATTTAACGTATACATTTATGCAGCTTGAGTAGTCGTATATTTTTAGCCAAAACACTGACGAATCATTGCATTTTTGAACATACCATTCAATAACAATAAATTGAATAATTGAGAGTTAACACCTTAAAAGTGATGTCTTTTATAATTTAAGACATCGACTGAAAGTGCTTGATGGAATTTCAATATCAAATTTGGATTATTGAGATTTTGTACACTTCCATGTATTTGAATGTAAATACCTTCCATGTAAATACATGGAAGTGTACAAAATCTCAATAATCCAAATTTGAAAAAGATATATTTTGATACAGATTTAATCTATTTTAATATGGTTAACTGTCAATTCTTGGTATTATATTTTAAAAATAAAACATAACTCGCTTTGTACTACTTCCGCATGTTTGTAATGATCAGAGTCAGTTTCGGTTGATAATCAGTTGATAATGCTGGCGAAACATAAGCACGTGGAAGTAGTACAAAAAAAATTATGGTTTATTTAAAAAATACAGATTTAATCAAAAGTATAATAGATTGAATATCAAAGAAAATGAATTGAATAATGTAAAGACAGTTGAATCGATAGAAGGAGTGTGATAGGATATGTAATTAATTTTTAACAATAGTGAGAGGGGTGTTTCACGCCCACAGATTGAAACCGATGAAATCATGAGAGTGTACTTTAAATAAAGCAGCTGAGATTCAAGCCAATGTAGACTAGAATGCGGATAGTATTGATATAATAAAAATATCTGTATATTACTGGTAAACGCTTCATTTTTATTTGAATCACATAAACGCGTGCTTTTTAGATCAAAAAAATGTACAGAAAAAAAAAATAAGAAGAGTTTCGAATGTAGAATTTAAGACGGATCCACTGGAAAATTTCTCGTAAATTTATTATTATATCACTCCGACAGAACGTTCGAAGAAATTCGTGCATTTATTCCGGAAAATTTACTTTTCTCATATAAGGCGTCAATAAAATATGACTACTCGTAAGATTTGACGATTTTTTCTTCTTCTCTGAGATAACCTTTTCCAGTGATTCCTTAAAAACTTGTGCGTGTACGAAAATATTTTGCATTCTTTATTGATAACAGTGTACGTACGGGCGTTCGAGCGAGTTGGTTGGAATAAAAAAATGTGGCAGTGAAATAAATGATAAACACAGCGGGAAACGGATTTATTTTATTCTCGTGTCAATCAGTTTTATGATTTAAACGAGGTTTTTTCAAGTATATACACATGAAACACAAACACGGAGTATGATAAACTATTGTTTGGTTTAATGTTTAAGTCGTTTTATCAAACATGGCAGAAAACTGAAAGGAATAGATGTAGCTATACATTGGAGAAATAATTCATGATCGATTCATAATATTTCAAAATAATTTTATAGATCAGAATCAGTGTGCTAGTTTTGTTTGTCAAAAAATATTGTCAACTATAAGTAAATGACGCTAATAAACAGTTTCCAACAAGCTGAATATTTAAGCTACAGAAAATGAAAAATAACAAAATTTATAGAAGCGATTTTATATCTCTGACTTATATACAGTTATACTGATCGATGCAGAAGTGATTATTTCATTAAGTGTATATAAAAACAAAAAAAAAAAGAAATTGAATTAAAATGAACTTTACTACCGTACATTTTTTTAAAACTTTGAATGATATGTAGGTATCAAGAATGCACACCTAATGCATAAAAAACCTCGATGTCCGTTAATGAAACGAAGATAAAGGTTTCTATCTAATATGGTGCATAAGGAAATTGAAATGGATAGTGATGGCGCGGCGTATGGCTCGACCCGACGCCGACGTCCATTAGGGCGACGCTTCAAATTTTTCCACGTCTCTTTTTGTGGACATGTGTGTATGTGCTTGAAAGATATCAGTGGTTTATCAACTGAAAGAATTTTCTACGAAAAGTGTTTTATTTAACAGGTTCAGGTATTGTTTTCTGATAAACAAAATTCACTTCATGCAAACTTAGAAAATGAAAAATTCATATTAGATAAATTTGGATTATTGAGATTTTGTAGGATTATTTGGATTATTGAGATTTGTCGATGTCTTAAATTAAATCATATAAGATAACTTGAAGAGAAAAATGTGTCAGAAGCCCGCACGAGTGAGAACGAAAAATATACATACAGACATTTTCGATAGCTGATCATTATTTAATACAGAGGGGTGGCAATAAGCTGACAACATTTGTAAATACAATCAATACCGAACTTAAGTAAATTATGGGAATTTTACTTACATCGTTCAACGTTTATTTTGGAAAGGTAGGAAATCCAAAAATTACTGCATAAATAGGTATGGATATTAATCCATTTTTAATGGGTAACTTTATAAATGCACTCCAGTATACATTGTTTTGAAAGAGCGGTACCGAAATTTAAATAAAAATATAAATAATTTACGAGAAAATATGATATTCTAATTAAAAAGTTTGTCGTTAATTAGTTTGAGAATCTGTTTGTATTTATATCGGACGGCGTGGCGGAAATCGCACGTGCGCCAAAGCCTCCACATTGATGGAGATTGATGACCGTGAAGTAGCGTTCGGACAGCTTCGGAAAACTTCGGATCTCTACGAGTTGCATCGAAGCGATAAAGCGTTGCGATGCTTTTTAGAGCTTACTCGTAGCTTGGACTCTACGGCTTGCATCGTAGCAGTCAATTATAAGATAACCAAGTAGCCATTCGAAGTGATTGAATTTTAAGGCTCTATCACTAAGCAATGCTCTTGTATTTTGTAAATAAAAATCACTCCATAGCAATATTTTGATAATAGAAAAAATAAGATATAGAGGAATAAAAAAATCATACATGTTTTAAAATTAATGTAGAAAACAAATATGTTTGAATAGAAAAATGGAAATGCTTTACAAAAATGGTCTCACATTTTAAGATAAATGATCTTCATCTATCTGATCGATAAAACATTAAGAACAATTTTAATAAAGTAAAAAACAAATGACTGCTTAGCAGTCGGCAAAAAATAATTAAAATAATGTTATATTTTTACATTTTTTGATATAATTACTTCCGATATCAATACGATTTGTAGAAGAATGCTACGTTCGAAGATATGCATGCGAAGATCTACCTAACATAACTATCTGTTACATAACTATAAGAAAATTTATGCGTAAAGATTTTAATATTTTGTAAGCTGAGATTTGTTTTTATAATTGTTGAAAATTGATAACCCTTAATATGTAAACGACAATGGGGATGACTGCCCCTAGAACACAGTATTTAGTTCTGTTTTAAATTAACGCAAATTAGTTTCCGAGAGGAGAAGTGCACTCACTAAAATGCATTTAACGTCACTTGCAGGATAACGAAAGGAAAAATGTTTGTTTTTTTTTTTGAAAAATCCTTGTTAAATTCTCCCAGCTTTGAAAAAGCTTAAGGGGGCGTCCCGGTGGGGGGCACACTGACGGTGAACCACGACGAAATGCATGTCATTTTGATTTATCGTTGCAATTATTATGAGCCCACGATAAAAAATAACACCATGTAAAATATGATTGACGATATGATAGAGAAATATTTTCAAAAATGTAATAGAAAAAAACCGAAAATACTCCTGCATTGTGTGAACGAAGTATTATAATAAGGAAATTGACAAATTTGTCATTGAAAACACCACGAAATATTCTAAGAATAAAACAAAGCTTAGTGTTACTTTAATCCTAAGGAAAATTTTCTACGAATTAAATTATGTTTCTTTGTATTAGTTGGCGAGAAGTTTTCAATGAAATTGATTTATGTTTGTATCAACTATAACGAGAGACTGAGTATTTTATTTGAATTCCGTTAAAAGTAAAACTATGTATTTAATTCTACAACTGATTTCGTGAAATGTTGACGAAATCTTTCAACTCAAGGTCACGCGAATACTTTATTGTTATGAATATGTTATTTGAAATATATATAAAAAAAAAGTTTAAGTGATTAGGATCAATGCCTCAATGTCATTAATCGTTTAAATGAATGGACAGATATTTTTAATTTTAATTAAGGAATTTTTTTAAATCAATAATAAATATTTGAATGAGTAAGAAGTATGGTAAGTATGTTACAATAATATAAAGTCATAATTCAGTCGTGAAAAAGCCAAAACAGTCTTCAAGTCCTTTTTTAACTTTGCCGTTATTACGAAACACTATTTATTAAGTTTTATTTTGTCATCATTTTAATATAACTGAAGTCATCATCTATTTTATTCAATGATGTGTTAATGATGCCATGTTCATCATATTATTGTAACTTTGATGTATTGTCGATAGATGTAGATGTGTAGCAATTCGATAACGTAGATTGATATAATTAAATTAATTAATTGGGTGCTAGGTATATAAAAGCTAATTTATTAGCAATGCTTATAGCTAAAGTAATAAAAAAATGTGATATCGACTTAAAATTCAACCATTTATTACGATGCCGCTTGTTGAAAAGATTTAAATATAAATGGTGTATGATAATGGTTATCCTTATGTCTATAAAAATAAAGGTATCAAAAGAAATGTATCGCTTCATCAAACGGACTGCCAGGGACTTTATTACTTTCGGAACAAACGTCCATTATTGAACGGGAAGTTCCGTCGGCTGAAATAAAATAGTAAATGGGATTTATACTTCTGCACCCGTCGATAAATTTATTTATACACATTCCATGGTTCTACAATGCCCGTTTTCACGAACTAGGTCACTCACTGGAAACGCAAGCTGAAAAAATAGCAGAAAAACAACCACACGCTGTTACAGAATGCTTTTGTTTCCTTGGAATCAAAAATGTCATATTTTATCGGTAAAAAATAATCGGTAATCTATTCTTCTTTGTTAACACATCAATGTTGAATGAATGAATGCGAGAATTAGCCAATACGTTTGATAGGTGGAACATATTCCTTTACCTATTTGATATTTTTAATATTCTGCATAACATTCATGATCTACAAACGTAATTTTAGAGATATATTATGATATTATGAATTTTACGTCGATATCACATTTTATTATATCCGATTCATTAATTTGTATTATACCTGTAAGGTTATTTTTAACTTGTAAGAATTGATTCTGTCTCTGTAATTTTTGTTTTTCAGATATAAAAAAATTTAATGGATACTTGTAGCTGCTCTGCTTTCTCCACTTAAAATGTCTGTTTATTGTTAATTTTAATTACATACTTAATATTTGATTGTTTTTAAATGGTTCACTGATTTTTTCTTATAATTTTCCTGATTCATTATTGCTTATTGCATTAGTATTGTGATTAAAAATTTTTGCTAAGCTACTGGACTTTTAATGTAGCTATATTTGTGATTTTAGATTAGTATTTATTGATTTGTAAGAGGTCCATAACATTTTAATTGTAGACTCTTTTATTTGATTTATGTATAATTTGTTTGCTAATCAGTATTTTCTTGTCTTAGTTCATGAACCATCAGTTTTATATACCTTCATTTTTACACTCAATTTTATATAAATAAGCCTGTTATGTTTGTATTTTTATCAGTTGATAATGCTCGTGATGAGTGAAACCGGTCCTGATCATTATAAATATGTGGAAGTAGTACAAATGAATTGTTTTATTTTTTAAGATATATTATGGTTACATAAAAAATACGAAATAAGTATTGTTATTTTTTTAAGACTAAGAATAAAGAGATTATGAGTGTTCCTGTAGCCGTGTTGTCAATAATTTTCTTTAACTTCGATTGCAAGTATTCGAATTCTTTAATATATTGAAGTTTATATTGGATTTTCATATAAAGCTTTTGATTTTTGTGAATTTGACAATTCGTCAGACCCATCTCCTAAATCCTAAGCTATCCTAGCTAACTACAAGTGCTTTCCTAGTCTAATACAACTATCCTTAGCAACTTCGAAAAGAGTGGGCGAAAAATAGAATAAAAACCAGTTTTCATAAAAAAGAGGTTACATTGAAATTATTTGTTTGAAGTGTAAATATTATGTTTCATACTGGGCAAAGAAAATATCGGAGTATAAAATTAGATTAAAACAAATTTTATATATAAATAATTCTAAGTAGTAAAGAATCTAAGCAACAAAATACACCAATTTGGACACACGAAACTAATCAAATTATATTTATGATTCAGCATTATTATGAATACCTTCGTAGAATTCAAGCCTTTGAAGTCACTTATTTCATAATAAATCAAAGCGAATATTTAATATATTATAAGAGTATATGATTGACATATAATATTGAATCAATTTCGAATTAATTTTTTCGTATTTTCAATCATAAACATTGGAACCAGCGTATTTTTCTCTTAATTTTAAACCGCCTTTCGAAAAAGATTGTAATATTAATGTACATTATAGTACAAAAACAATAGATGAGGAAAATTTTGATTTAAATTATTACGACAGTAATATGTAAATATTTATGTAAACCGCCAAACATATGATCATTATGATGTAAGTATTTTAATGTATAGCAAAAAGATTCAAATGTTATCAAATGAATCATACGAAAACAATGTAAATCATAAGAAATTGTTGTGTTTCGATAGACAACAATTATGATTTTTGTGCTTTTGAATGCATTCGTTACTTTACGCACACCCGTTATGTGCTCAGATAGCAATAACAGTGGTCACAAAATGCACCAGGTCTGGTCAGCACCGCGCCAAAACTGGTATTATATGCTTGCTTTGGTGGGGATTAAAAAGGATTATGCATGAAATATTGATGATAAAATACAATACTGAGTGGACAGCGTATGCGTTAAGAGGAATCAGTGCACTGCTTAGGAAAGTCGTTGCGAATTTGTTTTAATAAAATAATTTATTTTTAAATGTAGAGGTGAATTGTTAAAAGTGTTATTGGTATAGAAAAGTAAAAATATACAATTTGACTTATTTTTTGTGGCAAAAAGAAAAAAAATACTTTTTTACAAAACATTACTGTTAAATTAAATATTGCAATACTTTTCAGGGGTTTGGAGTCGTCCAATAAAAACGCGACTCCGACTCCAACATTGACCAACATTGACTCCGACTCAGATTACGTCAATTTTTTTCCTACTCGTCTTATTCATGTGTAATTGGTCTTCAAATTAAACACCAACCAACCAATCCGGAAAATAGCCAAATTTTTAATGTTGTACATATAACATATATGTTAATTGCTGGACTAGAAGATGTTATAGGCATAAATAGAAATGGAACAAGTACATTATTAATACACGCTGAAATGAAAAAATGCACGTTTTAGAAAAAGTAGTCGGAGTCCAACTCTGAACTACTCCAACTCTGGCCAAAACAGTGCGACTCTTCGACTCCCGACTCCAGCTCTGCAGCCCTTGTATAAAAGTTCTTCATTTTCAAGGTGTTAACTGTCAATTCTTGGTGGAAAGATATTATATTTTAAAAAAATAAACACAATTCATTTGTGCTACTCTACATATTTATAATGATCACGACCGGTTTCGCCCATCACTAGAATAATTTTTTTTTTCCATGTCCGCTCCCAATGTGGAGCATATGGTCTCCTAATGGAGGTATCTTAACAGACTTTTTCTACGAGAACTGCTTGTTACTCAGTTGCTCAAGCTCTCTTTTTTTTTTTCAAAGACAGTAGGGATAGAAGGATAGGGCTATGAGAGAACTAGTGGTTAGCTAATCGCTCTCGCTACGCCACGTGAAGATGGGATGGTTGGGAGGGAGTGAGGACTCAGGCTACGAACAGAAATCCATAAATCGACTGAAAGATCAATCTATGAAAACCGTCCGCACCGGGAATCGAACCCGAGACATCCGTAACCGTAGCCAGCGACGCTACCAACTGCGCCACGGACGCCGACAGTTATTGTTCCATAAAACGCTAAGAAATATAAATAATGAAAAATCAATTCATGAAACTGTCCATACTGGGATTCAAACACGTGAAATCTGTTACCGAAGCCAATGACGTTAATCACTGGACCATTTACCCGACAATATATATAATTTTTCATAACGCAAATACCAAATTTAATGATGTACGTGACAGTTATATTCTGACAGTGTTCGTAAAAATATAAAAGCGATCTCTTTAAGATGTTCGATGAATTCTAAAAATTCATTTCAATTGAGCGTTTTCTTTTATTTTGACTCTGACATAACCTTGTTTTTTACTTTTACAGTTACTTTTCTTTGAGGGATCAAATACAGTATATCATTCTGAATATCCCTTTTCTAAGAAATAATATTCAGTTATAATAGTTTGGCACCTCAATTGTATGTTTTGCAGCGAAAAATTCCGCGATTGAGTTATTGTTATAAATGTATTGTAGACTGGACTATCAACTATCTGGAAAGAACAATATTGACAAATATAAAAATGGTTTACGGTTAATAGTTAGTGGTAAAATGTTAAAACATACAATATATCGACGATGCATAGTTCAACAGTATCGCTTTCAGCCAATTGTTTTCATACATTTTCGATATGAATTTTCCACTAGACAATAAATATTATGAGATTTAAAAAAAAATCAGCTATTGGATATATTTTTGACTTAGCAATGAACATTTTAACCCGACGCAATAATTTTCGTTTAACTCTAGCACGATTTTTACAGCGAAATCATGTTTATTGGAAAAACGTTTGCCGTCCATTGGGATTTCAAAACGAGAGCAATGGCGCTATCTCACTGCAGTCTCACACATATACGTTGATAAATGGTTTCCAATACTGTTTAATAATATTATTCTATAAACAATATACACATTCAAAGCTATATCATGTGAACTGCAACTAAATAAAGAGTTTCGTAGAAATGAAGACTTTTGTCGAGTTTCGGATTTTCGACTGTACAGTTAGTCCTCAACTTACGACGCTTCACACTTACGACCAAACATTTTTAAAAACATTTTTTTTATTGCATACCATCTTATTGAGTGACATTGCTAACGGTTGATGCATACGGAGAGAAAGATTAGTAAGAGCATTTTCAAATTTGAATATTTATTTATATAAATATACATCATATGTACCATCGGAGTGCGGAGGGTTTATCTCTATCTCTATCACACAACCTAACTTCTGTATTAGCAAGTAGAAAAAAGATCATGTGCCTGCGTTCCCTTGTACACAACGCAATTCTTGCAGGCATAACCTTATTTCATCCATTTGCTTTATAAAACAAATTTTAATTTTCAACGCAATTCTTGCAGCCAATCCTTATTCCAACCACTTGTTCTACAAGGCTAATAATAAAATTGTGATCACAAGGTTTTATTCTGTGTTATATTTATTAAAAAAAGAGGATCGGCGAGCTAGTTTGCGATAATATTGTGATATACAATTTAAGATTTGAAAATAACGCCCTGATGTGTTGAAATTTATCTGTCCCATTTTTGATTGTAGCTACTGTATTTCCACAAATGAAAGTGACGCCACTAAAACTGAACCGAACAATATATATTTATATATTTTAATTTTAATATTTTGTATGGAATTCAACTTACGACCGATTCGATTAATGACCAAAGTTCAAGAACGTATCTCGGTCGTAAGTCGAGGACAACCTGTAATGAATAATCAGCAACAGATACCGCAGTAATCTATTCGTAACATTTTGTAGACACCTGCAAGTAATTTTTAAAAATATTTATTTTGAATAACATGTATCCTTCATATAGCTTGACTCAGTTTCCTTAATAATAATTATCTTGAGCACCAATCGAAACCAAAACTACATTAAAAATAAAAATTATAACGAGTAAATAATTTACGATTTGCATACGAAAATCTAGGAGCATTATTATTATATAAGACAATGGGATAAATAATTTCATTGATTGACAACGTTAACATTTGATAATGAAAAAAATGCTTTTATACAGAAAGTAATGAATCGGATACTTAAGTGAAATGTGTTGATATATCTTCTTCAAAGGAAAATTTTCACGACAGAATTGAATATCGAGTTTTTTTCCAAACTGTTTAGAGCGTGACAAACGATAAGGAAAATTTTCGACAGATAAAGGCAGATTTACGCGAAAAAACAGGTGTTATTTTTGCACGGGGTGTGTGACACTGACGTACGTCTACTCATTATTTACATCAGCATGCTATAAATGATAAAAGAAAATTTGTGAGAGGGAAAGCAAGCCGCGGGGGGTGAACTAAAATGGGGTGTGAGGTTATAGGGACGCCGATTCATCCCCCAGCTAGACCCTCTTCAAAACTGAAAAAATAGCCTCCACTTGCGTCATTCGCAGAGAAAAAGCTCTGCATCATGGATGGTTGGGTTGGCAACCTTGGTTTTGACAAAAGTTATTGTTCTATCGAAATCCTTGCATTGACTTTAAAAGTAGGTATGGAAATGTTAATGTCGTTTGTTTTGTATAATATAATGTGAAAACAAATAATCGATTGTATAAGGGCTAATAAAGGGCTCAATCGTTGTATTCTTTAAGCAATTATCAACATATGGATTTGATGAACAATCTACCTTAATTCTTTGAGACTTATTAAGTAAATAGCGAGTCAGGATAAATGAGTGGCTAAGAGCCAAATCAGCCTATACAAGGAATATATTTAAATGAGAAAAATGAGTTCAAAGTTTAGACATAATTTTCAAACAAATATTGTGTTCTTGATGTTTTTTATGTCAAGATAATAGATGAGGAAAATCATAGACATGTTTGGCTTTCAGTAAACTTAAAAATGTATCTAAATTTTGTGAGTTATGCACAAGTGGCAGCAGTAATATACTGTTTACAATTTCGAGGAATACGCACTTGTGACATTCACAGATTGGTCATTATACCTCGAGGTAAATTTAATTTAAAAACCGAACTAAACATTATTAAACAAATTGCCGTTAAAAATGGCTACGAGGCGTCTCTTATAGATAGTCTTTTATCGAAAAAACAAAGTAAATTAGCAGAGATGTTATATGTCGGGAACTTGTCAAAAGACTTAGACCAACCTAGTTACTAGCGTAGAATTAGTTATTTAGATTAGACAAGCATTAAAATTAAACAAACAATTCGCTGATGGTGTTAGACCGGCTTTCTATTGCAACAATTCGTTAGGAAAATTACTTATATAAAGATAGAATACACTTTAAGAACAAATCTAGCATTTATAAATTACAATGTATTGATTGCCAACACTTCTATGTGGGTAAAACCACACGTACATTAGATATAAGAGTATCAGAACATTTAGCCGCGTTTAGATTAAAAAAAGATACATCAACCTTTGCAAATTACTTGTCATTGGAGAACCATACGTTCAACGCGGATGATGGGGTTAAAATTTTGTATCAAAACATGGGGAATCATAAATTATTCAATCAAGAAATTTTGGAAATCAGTAGAGCCTAGTTAAATTCCTTACCAATTTTGAACGAACAACTGAATCTTCCAAACTCTCTTGTATTTTACCCTTTAAGTGAGATGAGTCCGTAAGAAATAAAATATGAATTAACAATCAAAATTAAACATAAATTAACAATCAAAGTAATGAATTTCTCATATTAATACATCGGTCTATGTTCACCCTATCAAAGCCCATTAGTTGAAATTGGGTATTTATTTGAATTGCATTTTAATCCCCCCTCCCTCTGTTCACTCGTAAGGTGGTCACTAGTCCAGATGTTAATTTCTATTCTAATTCTTAGACACAGCGATACACGATTTGTCCCATTTTATTTTGTACATAATCGTTATAAACTGTCTATTTGAGTTAGTTCGAATTCACTCGTGTGCTCGAATACCTGAAGATGCTGAAAGGCGAAACCCGGGTCGTAAGTGACAAAATACATGGAAATGTACAAAATCTCAGCAATTCAAATTTTGTAAAGGAACATCAGACGACTTAAATTGTATCACCAACTCATTTTATTTAGTTTCGTTGTATAGGCTGGTTTGACTCTTTGCCACTCAAATAATATGAAATAGTTTCTCTAGTCAACAGAGCATACCGGAATATAATAACGAAACTCCATCAGAATACATTTACACAGTAGTTAAATTATTGAAAAATTGCTAAATTTATGATAATTGAATTAATAGGTGGATTACACCAGCTACTCTAAACGTAAAAGTTATTTATTTTTAGTTTGGTAAAATCTAATATGTATTGACACTAGTTCGAAATGAAATAGTTACACGACCCCTGATAAAGGGTACAAAAGGACCTTGGACTATTGAGGTGCACGCGGTTTCCGGTGCATCAGACCCGGAAACGCACGTCTCGGATGCTGGGGTGCGCATTTAAGGTGGTCATCAAATACTCTAGCGTCATATTGTTCGACGCCGTTTTTCCTGTGATGGCTGTTTCGCGCTGAATTTTATGGTGCCGCTTTTTATGGATGTTCTGTTATATCGAAATCGTTGCAGCCCTGCTGTGAGGGCTAATGCATTTTTAGGAGAAAATGTGATTTAAAAATGGGGTGAGATAAATAAACGATGGGTATAATGGCCGCGCAATTATTGAAACGATTTTTTTCGATGTTATTTAATATTATGGTACAAATGTATTTTCTTTAAATGCTGTTTATATCACCTGATGGTACTAAAATACATGAATCGTTTATGAGATATTTTTAGAAATTTTCGACTGCAAATTCAGTGACGAGATGACGTTAATTTAGTTTGATGCATACTATATATTCGTATTAACGAATCCTAAAAGTTAATATGTAAGTATAATAATAAACACGAAATATCTTGACGAACTACTCAATATTGAAAAGATTGAAAATAGATTACATAAAATATATGAAAATAGATAGCATTTACATATATATATACAATTTAAGACTTCGACTGAGGGTGCTTGATGGATTTTCAATATCAAATTTGAACTGTTGAGAATTGTTCATTCGTGTATTCGAATGGCCGAAAATGCCGAAAAGTGAAACCCGGGTCGGTAGAAATTTAAAAAATCTCAACAATTGAAATTTGGTATATACATATATTTGACACGCATACTAAAATCGATTACTGCAGAAAAAGTGCGCAACTGTTTGTAATATATAATTATTCGTAATGTAAGAAACATTTATCTTAAAAAGGTGTTTAAACTTAATCTCAGGCTTGGTTAATTGAACATTTAAGTCAACGCAAATTGTATTGTTTTCATTTAATAATCAGTGCCGGTGTAATGTCTCTATGACACCTTTCAGCTCGGAGACGGCAGTGAAGGGCGGAGGGTGCAAAGGTGGACTGTTTATCCCACCTACCTTTATCAAATAAGCAGATAAACCTTCATCCCGACCCCGATGCGATTATGCCTGGAAGCTTACGTTGATTGATGTGTTCTACTATCAGGATAGAGGGATCTATGGCCACGCGAAGGGGCGACGCTGTATTTTAACCTGATGCTTTAAAATTGACGCTTTCATCTTCTTCATTTATATAGCATGCATCAGTGTACTGGTGAGTACGCTGATATAGACCAAGCCTCATAAAGAGAATTTTCAAAAGACAATTTAATATTAAGTTAATAATAAGATAACAGAGAATACAACCAACAATTTTACTCTACTCCATTGAAGATATGATCATAAATACCATAGTCATACATTACACCATGTATAAATTGGTTATGTAGTGACACCATACATCTAGATGTAAAACACGGTTGATATATTGTGAAATATTTTTCTTTAATTTTTTTCAATCTATGTTCGCACCTAACGTAGAGCATATGGTCTCCTAATGGAGGTATCTCAACAGATTTTTTCTATTAGAACTGTTTGTTTCTCAGTTGCTCAACCTGTGTAAGAGTGTAAGGATAGAAGGATAGGGCCAGTACAGGACTAGCGGTTAGTTAATCGCTCTCGCTACGCAACGTGAGGATCGAATAGGTGGGTGAGGAGGGAGGTTTAGACATCACAAACACTCAGAAAACGAACGGAAATCCATAAATCGATTGAGAAATTAATTTATGAAAACTGTCCGCACCGGAAATTTAACCCGAGACGTCAGTAGCCGTAGCCAACGACACTACCAACTGCGCCTCGGACGCCGACAAGATAGTTTAATGCCGATTGTTTAATAAGATTATTAAAAAAATGCATCAATAAGTTATTGATCGTCTGTTTGTACAGAATTGAACTGAATATTAAAGATATCGAATACATATGAAGGAACTTGCTTTTGAAGAGCAAGAGCTAGTTGAAATGTTCAAATAACATACCAATAACCAATAGGGTGATACAGAGAAAGATTGCATTGAAAAACTTATGTTTCACATGAAAACTTTTAAATCACTGGTTCTCAAACTTATTATGCCCATGGACCCCTTTTTGAAGCAAAGGCCTGACCATGAACGCCCAAGTACCCAACTCTACATAACTTCGTAGTAGTCATAGTAGAAAAATTTAATTTTCATATCTTGGATGGTAAATTGTGATGAAAAAATGAAATTTAAATAATAAATTATGATATTTATAGTATGATGAGGTTCAGAACTGTACTTAATTCACTTTCTGCTAAATAAGAAGACGGGAAAGCAATCGATAGTCTCTGGACAGTGGCCCATAATGCAGGGTATAAAATTGATATCTGTTTTTGGAACCAAAATTTGTGGTGTCCTTGTTCAAACATTGGTTTCAGCTCCTCATTTGTGGATTCAATAAATTACTCCTGCATTAGTATGGATTGATCTGAGCTTGTGGGTTTGCTAGCAAAAGTATCCTAAACCCAAAAAAAAGTACTATTGATTTTATTGCTGTTTATTTTAACTTTCATAATAATGAAAATGTGTCACAAATATATTTTTATATTAAACCTTTTGCGGACCCCTCGACATTGTCCACGCACATCCAAAATATTTATAATTTGCCACAGACCACGACAGTGGTCACAAAAGCCTCCGGGGGTACGTAGGAAGCAGTTTGGGAATCACAGGTTTAGATGAAGGTTTGGGTTTGACTGTTAAGGCAGTAGAGCGGTCACACGCGCTGCGCTCTTTCCCAGTATACACTCATTCCCACCTGCGAAACTTTACTATGCTTGATTCAGAAGAAATTGAAATATGGATGAACATTTTTATTATATTTCTCATGTCATTCTATAATAAACAAAAAGCATACAGTGAGTATATGACTAGTGCTGTTTAAAAGCCAAACATTTTATTTGCGTTTCAAATTGAAATATTGATTAAAAAATAATTTTATAGGAGTCTCTAGTCAGATACTGAATTACAATATCAATATTTACGGATCAAAAATATAAGAGACGTAAATTAATGACCAATATAAGACTTCGTAGTTTCTTTAACTTCGACGTAAAAAATATGACGCGATGTCTTATGACGCGGCGGAAAGTAGTTTCACCTGTAAAACTTTTGTTGCTGTTTTGAATAATATTTTCTCGACACCACTGAAAACTTGCAAGTTTGGATCAGAATGTAAAGTTTTGTAATGTTGAATACAGAATAATTCATAGTGATCGTACATAATAAGATTATATATTACATCATTTATGAATACACCCCACATTTCTACAGAACCTTTTATAATAAGAAGATACAAAAAAAGCAATTTATATTTTTTTAAAATAGTAAATACAGTGAAGTCTGATTTTGCGTGTCTAAAATTCAAGGTTTCGTACTGTTCGAGTGAAATCCCTGGAACCCGTTTTCATTGAAGTATGTTTTTATTTTCTGAAATTTACAAAATAGTGGCACGTTGATGTCAACAAAAATTATGTTACAAGCATTGGTGACTTACAAGACGAATCCTTCAAATCAATACGTAGAATCGAATAAAATATGGATACAATATTTTGAAAAAACACTTTTTTATATCTATGTATCTGAGAAGAACGCGTCTCAGTAAAAAGCTAGGGGTTTCCACGAAGGGACGACGCGCACCGTGTGACCCGTCCGTTCAATTTTCTAAAGCCCGAAACCGATTGGACATTATTTGACGGACGTGTCTAATGAGGGCTGAGCTGACGATGTAAGGTGGACGCGGGCGTCGGACGAAGGGAGAAGTGGTGAGATATGAAAAGACATTATGGTGTGAAGTGGTAAAGGAAAACTCCAACAACACCATTTGTGAATCTGGGAGAATCTGTTCTATCAATATAATATATTTTAAATTGAATTAATGTAAAACCTCAACACAAGATTATTGCTATGTAACGGGTTTTGTAATTACTTGAAAATGATACTGAAGAATATACAAATGATACATATAAATATAAATACCAGTAAAATAATTTTCTTCCACCTCTTTCGACTGGCATATCGCCTTCATAATCGCAATATTTAAGGATTAACTCATTTTGGATTTTTAATGAAAAATTTTAATTGTAGAGGATAATACTGCTATGAAACATTAGATTTGATTACCACATCAAATTATGGCATGTATTTGTTACGCAGAAGTGGAATAAAAGTGGTTGTGATTGAATTTCCGCCAAGTAGGCAAACACTGAATGGCGTACTCTGATGTGAACAAGCCTTTGTTGTTTATTGCAAACACTACGTGAAATGCGGTGTGTAACAACATAAAAAAACGGTAATGTTAAATAAAGTCAAGCTTAACTTTTTTATTTAAAAAATAAAAAAATGATAGTATTTAGAAAACACTTCGAGGACAGATAAAAATTAAATTTATATTTTGTAATAAATTAACACTACGATAAATCAAATCATAGCTTATGACTACAATTTGTAATTCAGTGGGTGTATCAAATAACATATTATCGACAAATTGATAAATAATGAAACAAAAAGCACTAAGCTATCATTAGACTTATATATAAAGCTGATTATATATAAAGATAGTGAAATGTTATTGAAAAAAAACTGTCAAATAGTGTAAACTATATGCATAAATTTTAATAGTTTAGACGTATCTGTATGAATTTTATATGGGTATATATGATCTCTATGTACATACTCTAGGCATCTAAAGTGCTATTTGTAAAAAACTATGTAGTTTTTGCGTAAAAACGAAACAAATTATTAAACAAAATTTACGAAAACAATTGAACAAGAATAAAATAAAGCAGTTGCGTTGAAGCATATAAGTAATAGGGAAAGCAATTAATCTTTTTGGTAGAAATATTTAAAATGAGTCACCAAAAATTAGTCAAAAAATTCGAACAGTTAAACATTAAAAGAAAACTTAAAAGTTGCAAACTTTTGTATTATCACTTAATTACTGCAAGAGAGTTACGGCACTTTGATACGAAGAATTAGTATGTAAACTTGCGTAATGGGAATTTTATTTGCTTCTTAAAAGATAGTCATTGTAAAATTAGGATTCTATGTGAGCCACTGTTAAATGTCAAATAAGAGAGGTAGGGTAAACGGAGCAAGACTCATTCTGCGTGTAACGATGAATTTCAATGCGAGCACGCTTACCAATAATGACAAAAGTAACTATCACTAAGGTGTGTCTGGCTGTAGAGGTTTTTGGAATTAACACGGTTTGCTTTAAGTGGGGCTAAGAAAACAAATTTACCACTTAAAATTTGGCGTTTAGTGTAAAAGTATGACAAAAGAAGATATAACAGTTAATTCTTATAATACGAGGTATGTAGATTAAGTAAAACAAATATGGAATTACAATTTTCTGTGGGTCCAATAAAAATATTTTTTAAAAATGAAATTAGCATTATTTATGATATCAAGTATTTAAAATTGTGAAACGATTTTATTTCAGTGAATTAATTGCAAAGGGCACATTTAAATTTAAATAAAGTGTTTGTATTTAGAGAGCTTTGTTATAAGTGAAAATTTAAATTATAATGTGGGTATTTAGAGGCGAATAATATGCACAAAAAGATAGAAATGCAGATTCTCGACTGAATCGTGCTAGAAGCTTCGCGAGCTTTGACGCCGAGCCGCCGTGTCGCGCATACAAAGAGGTCCGCAGGTAAAAATTAATTTCTCTGCGAGGGGTGTAATTTTTAAAAGGCTAGTTGAGAGCGGCGAAATGAAAGCTCTGGCCTTGCAATATAACCAGGCAGACGCAATATGTTGAAGCTTAGACGAGGAGTGGGCCGCAATGTTTAATTGGAGTCTCCGACATGGTTGGGAGCTTTTGCAGGTTGTTGGGGTTGCAAATTGTTTTTCGTTTGTCGTTTATATGAAACCAGGAATTTATATTAACATTTTTAGTATATTTGTATGAGCCTTTGTGAAATGACAATTAATATACGGCGTAAAAATGTGTCTACGCCATATGAAATAAATAAGTATCCGGAATTCAGAACAATTTATAAAATAAAACTCTTTTCTAGAAGCACGAAAAGTATAGTTAAAGTATAGAAATGAAATCGCATTTTTAAAAAAAAGCAAGAAATACAGTGTTAGACGATAAAAATTATTAATAAATATTTTTTTAATTCATCGATAATTTATTATCCTGTTAACTACAAAGAGCCTGTTGAACGATATTTATTTATTTTCCACAACGTCGGTGAATAGTTTTCGATCGTTTACAATATATATACTATGCACGCACTATTATTTTTTTATGTTAAAACATGTAGAAATTTCAAAGAGTTTTTGGTTAAGTATTTATACATATATATATGGATATGAGGTTAAATTTTATCACACAAATAACAGTTTGTTTATGATATGTTACGCGATAAAAGTTTCAAGCCGCCTTATCGGTCAATATTGTTAGCTAAATGATAAAGAACTAATTAAATTAAAAGTAACGTATTTTATAAGGGTAGTGGAGTGTCATTGGAAGGGTAATGAAAAGACTGTGTGTGAAAGTATTCATCTGGGATATTTATTTGGTTGCGTTTCTCTAGCGAAAGGGTCTATGGTTTTTACAACAACCATTTATAAATGCAAACAGCCTAACGAGAAAGTTCTATATTAAAATACTCAACGAAAAGAAAGCGCTCAGAAACCGAAGTTATAGTGTTAATAACTAGTATTTACTACGCGATTTTGAATGGAAAACAGGGCTTTAACATTAGGCCATTAAGAGGTTATTTCGGTGCTAGTTAATGTAGAAATTCGGAAGTTGAAAATTATCACCGCGAATAGTATTTCATGTAGCATCCACAAAATATAGTCCATAAATAAATAATAATAGTGTTAAAAGTTGCAAGTTGGCAATATAATAACACAGCGGACCTAGAAATGGCAGCCAGAATGACATGTGCAAATTTCACGTCACTACTGTACACCGTATGGGAGGAGGTCTTGTGACCGACGCAGATTTATAAATGTATTTTCATCCATATAGTAAAGATACAATACATACAAGAAATTTTTAAGGTATTTATGCCATTGTGCTTACTGAAATCAAATAGATTCATATGTGTATGTGTGTAAATAGTTTATTTAGCAATTCTCAGTATATGTATGCGTTAAGAATAAACTAATGTTGGTATTTTGATAAATTCTATTGAAAAACAAATGAATAAACATCTTGAATGTAATAAAAAAAATAAAAGCGAAAAAGGATTAACTTAACTTCAGAATATTTAGATATTATTCATAAACTTAAAAGAGATATGTCCGATTACAAGAAAATTTAGTTCAACGAAATCCTTTTATGGAAGTGTAAATATTAAATAAAGCGAATATGTTAAATAGTAATGAAAATATCTATGAATAACTACAGATCAGAAGCAATACGGCTTTTAATGTGAAATGTTGCACAGTAAGGTAAAATAATTAATAGTGAACCATACTTATTTCACAATGCGAGTCCGCTTCGAATATCTCCTTCGCAAATATTGGCTTACACCTCTGAGTAAAATTATTAAAGCAAGGGTTGGTGAGCGACCAATTCAATCCCCACCCCTAGCGACATTAATAAGCTCTGTCTATTTTCATTTTCCTTTTAATACAGGGACCGAAGCTTTAACCTTTCAGATTGTAACCCCTTTCTCGGTACTAGTAGGCAAGCGCACCGAATCTATCCGCAAATATAATGGAATGTTTAACGCGTTTTATGTAATACTGTGTCACTGATTAAGAATATAAAATAAGATTAAACTCAAGAATATGTTCGTAATATAATACAAAATTCAATGACGTTTTGGATAAGGGGACAGTATTTATTAGAATACATAAAATATTCATTCATAAATTCACATACACGAGACAAATTAAGGGAGAGTAGATTATTGATTAATTAATTAACTAGAAAAATAAATAAAAACGTTGTCTTTTAAAATGTTTCGAAAAAATTTTCTGCATTCGAGAATGAATAATATTCCAGCAGTAAAATATTATACACAATTTCTTCGTTGATCTATAACAAATGTACAACCCTTTTGGGGTTGGGAGCTAATTTTAATCCTAATTATCACGTAAATCTTCTTTTAATGAGAATCTTATAAGTTTCACTTCTATGGCATCAGGCGCATTTCTCAAAATCAAAAATATTTATTTTATAACCCAAAATATCGTTGAATATCGGTAAAAACAAAATTAATTTATTATATCCGTAATCCATTGGAAAAATGACGAATGAAGGAAGAATAAAAACAGTTTATTGATGTTTTTCATTTTTTTAAATAAATTTTGTTATAATGTATACTATTAAAATAAGTGAGATGTTTTACGTTGGACATTGGCAATTTTGTAATAATTCGGCTTAGAATTACTTGTTGCAAAGCACAAACGGTCATCGAGGTGTTCAATCATCTGTTAAACGTGTTCGATACTTAGATTTAATAAATGTTTTTTTGGAAACTTTTAAGATAAGTATGCATCTAGCACGATCAATTTGTCCTACGTCCGAAAATTTTTTGTTTAATCCATGGTTGGTCTCAGTCCGTTTAAGAAATAATTATTAATTTCACAATCGTAATTTATATCGACCAAAATTTGCTCGCGATCAACCAGTTGAGCAGTTGATAAGACGACTAGAAACTATCAAACGCTTTAACACATGTTGTTAGAAAAAAGGGTTCTGGAGACTTTTTTAATGCGTAACTCACGTATAAGGCTGAATGTCTGTTGATCATCGCCTTATACGAAATGCACGAGAAAGATTCCTTGTGTATATAGCAATATCTTCAAAACAATCACTTCTATAGTGTTAATTGTTAATTTTTTGTGGAAAATCATTAAGTTTATAAAAATTCAACGCTATTTTTTGTATTAATTCCACAACGTTTTTTGCTCATAGCAAGAATTTTCCAGCGCTCAGTAATAGAAATTGTGTTTTATTTTTATAAACTTCAATAGTCGTCTAATAAAAAAATCATTAAATCAAATACGAAGAAAATAAAATAGTATGTCATGTTACAAATGTCTGAAACAATATAGGAAGTAGAAGAGTAATTATTATTATATTTAAAGAGATGCTTTATATTCAAAGACATGTCCTATTTTAAATTCAATACATATATCAGTGTACGCTTTCAGCACAATCAATATTGAATGCGCAAGACTTAGGTAAATAATACAAGTAGAAAAGAAAGCTTTCCGCCTAGAATTGGCGATATTTTGTATGCTGGGCACGCTCCGAAACCAAGATGCAGAATAAAAACACTGCAATTTGCACGTTACGAACGAGTGTTCTTCCGACGGAGTTTTTCACACTTCACTGCACTAAGCTACAAAGGTATTATTGGGCGCCGAGCAGGTTTGCTTGAAACGGATATAAATATCTTTTTTTTCAGTCATTTATCGATTTAATTCAGACTTTAGCAAGACTTCCTTCTTAGCTTTAGCTTTCGAAACAAAGGCTCCATGAAAAGTAGCATATATAATAGAAATTTAGGCTATTTTCTAACATATGATGCGTACGCTTAAAACAAAATCAATAGAAATACTATAGCGAAAGGAAAAATATTTTGTTAAAAAGAAGTAACATATATTTAAATTAAAAACACATTTTTTGCACTTATTTTTATTAAAACTTGTAAGTCTTAACAATGAATTATTTATCTATGAATGCGAGTGTTAAACAATACTTGAATTTCAGACAATTTGCGATTAACACATTGAAATATTAGATCATAAGCACTCATACTTAAGATAAAAATAGTGTTTAGGGATATTTCCGCAAAACTCTCTTACCGCTAAGCGGGTTTATAAATAACATTTTGTATACGTAGTATTTCTAAACAAATGATAATACAAGAATACTTTTGTAATAGATGCAAACCTCTTTTAAAGAAATCCAAAGAGGATACTTACAATCGTAAGTGCAGTTGGCATCCTGTGGCGAACTAATCAGAAAGCCCATTCGAAAAGAAAATGGTAAGCGGATATGCGTCAACTACACCGCGACATGACTAACACAATTATCGTCAGGAAAAGCCTTAAACAGACAAATACAAACAAAACACCAGTGAATAGTTACTGGAATGCTTAGAAAGAAAACTCTTCTAGAAGAGTTTCTAAAAAATTCATTTGTTTTAAGCATTACGAAAAAAACTGTGCTTATAACAACTGATATCGTCGCTGTTTTTGGAAGAAAACACTAAATCGAAAAAATGACATATTGAGTTAGTCATACTGAAATGTTCCTTATTTCAAACTCTACTGTATGAAAGAACACACTTATTTTTATAAATTAAACTTTTACTCAAAAACAGTTTTGTACAAACAGACAAAATGAAAAAGGTATAGTATTTCAAACATTTGACAAACTTCAAAGACCAATAACTCAAAACTAGAATTTTTCATTTAGTGTCTTCGTCCAGTGTTCTGTTGCGTTGCGTTGCGACGATATATTATACATTTTTAACATTAAATAACTCAGACCGCTTTTCGAAAATTGTTTAAACAAATATAATTTAACGAAACCCATGTAAACCTTTGATACATTTCGGAAGATTAAAATGTTTCATACATGTGCCGGATAAGGTATATTGTGACTTTTTGGAAAAAATATATCTCAATGAAAATATTATATCCTTATTATTTATACACAGTAAACGGAATACCTTGTTATTTGTATGATAGCTAATTTTTTGAGAATACGATTGTTAAGAATGTTAATGAAGAAGTTTAGCCTTAATTTGGATAAAAAAAAATAAAATTACAATTGAAAAATAATGAAATTCGCTTCCTGTGATATAGCTGAACTGAGAGAGTAAGCAATATTCGAGAAAGCACTAGCCGACGTACACATTTTGTTCTAATTAAAACAATAAATATGTATGTAAGCCGAGCTTTTCTTCATGACAAAGTTGTTGCGGCTTTGCATATAGCTTTAGCGAGTGTGTGAGTGGAGGAGAGCGTGCACGGTGTGTTACCGACTTGCATCTTATTTATTAAAGCGCAACTTTTTTCAGTCGACCCAGATACTATACTTTAACATATGACTAGGAGATTTCAGAAAATTACAATATTAAGCCACTGGTTGAAACTTAGGTAGTAAAAATTGTTTATTCATTCTCACATTCGATTTATAGTTAAAAAATATTATGTAACATTCAAATATTAATAAACATGTACTTAATTATTGTTGAAGCAACGTGTTCAAATAAATATAATGGAAACACATAATTAAAATTTTGTCGTGTTATGTATGTATATTATTATATTTTTGCTATCCTTACAAGGACAAAAAAATGAAATGATTAAGCTTGTGTCCTTACCATATTTATAATAGAATAAAAACTGAAAAAGAATGTATAATTTACACGACGCAAATATAAAAATATACATAAACAAAAGCAGTTTAAAAAGCAATCAGACAATTCGTTATTTGTCATCGGTATATTTGATTAGAAAATGTATGTATAGTAGTTTTATTAGATTTGGGAGTCAAATTTGAGACACGAGAGAAACTAATTTAACTTTTGGGTATAGGGACCCAGGTCCGCCTTTCGAATGACACTGTCGTGAAATATTGAACTGAGAACTGATAAAAAATAATCTCGGAGACTGCTTCAAACTTTTCGGCCGACAAAAAACAAAGTCCTATTTTCCAAAGTCTGAAAACTATCGAATAGTATAAAAGCGTATCGTTTTTTGACGTCTCAAAATTCGTAATTTACATTAAGAGAGTTCTCTTAAGCTACGTGTTAAACAAAAAAATATACGCACCTGGCTATTTATTATTAGAAATTTAATAGTAACAAAAATAGAATAGCTCTTGAAAACAGTTGCCATATTTTTTTATTTACTTTGTCAATCATATTTTATTCGAATTATCAAACACAAAAGAATCGAGGTAATTGCTTTTAAATACCCTAACTTCCAATAACCAGTCGTGCATCGTTGTTTAATCAAGTTAGTTTGTTGTCGTTCTTAAAAATAAAGGAGTGAAAAAATTTGCGTTGAAAGTTTGAATTAAATCTTGTGTTTGGAAGGCTACGGATTTATTAATTAAAATAAACAATTTGATTGTTGCCAAACCTGCGTATGTACAAGGAAAAGCAGTTAACAAGTCATTTAATTACTGTCGAGAAAAGAAAATACTTATTTTAGTATTAGTATATTAGAAAAATATCTTTGAAAGTCATAATATACAAGCATCCGAAAATTATGCGCGACATAAAAACGGGAAATAAAATAATCTTGTGCGAGAAAAACATTAAACAAAACGAAAATGTAGAAAAAATCGTACCATAAGCGCGCATCATAAAGATTTTAATTCGCTAATTTAACATGAACAAATAAATTAGTTTAACAACAGTTGTACAAGAATTTAATGCTGAAAAACGAAAATTTGGCGAGAAAATTGCCGAGGGCTATTGCAAAAAGTCTCGCTTTTTAATTACGTTTTCGCAAAAGAGTAATAAAATGTAACAATTTACACCGACAACAACTCCGATATGGTGGCATTACAGTTGTGTGTTTCTGCATCTTCGAACAATTCTCTTACTTGAAAATAAATCTTCAATGAAAAGTTCAATATAAAAGACGTCAAATTTGGATTATTGAGATTTTGTACACTTCCATGTATTTTGTCACTAACGACCCGGGTTTAGCCTTTCGGCAACTTCAGGCATTCGAGCGCACGAACGGACTCGAACTGACAGCCAGTAAACAGTGTCTAACGTTTATATAGAAGTTACAAATACGACAAATATTATTTACGAGATAAAATATTATACGTCTAGGACCCACACTGATACCTGAGTTAAAATTTCGAGAATCGCCTTAATCCTTATTTTGTAAACAACGCTTTAACAGAGTGGCGAATTGCCGCTTTCCAACTACTATTAGAATTACCAGTGATTTTACAATTATAATAGCATTGTGGGTTTCGACGGGATGCAATTCAACGAAAGGATAAATATATACAATCATTCCACATTTAGTGACATCTGTTAGAGTAGGTATCCTATACGTTGAAACACGACAAAACGAGACAAAATACATGGAAGTGTACAACATCTCAATAATCCAAATTTGATATTGAAAGTCCATCAAGCACTTTCAGTCGATGTCTTAAATTATAAAAGACATCACTTTTAAGGTGTTAACTCTCAATTATTGGTGGAAAGACATTCTATTTTAAAAATAAAGCACAATTTATTTGTATTACTTTCACATGTTTACAATGATCAGAACCAGTTCCACTCATCGCGATCGTTAGATAAACCGGTCAAAATCATTATAATCATGTGGTAGATGTGAAAAACAAATTGTGTTTTATTTTAAAAATAAAAGACGTGTATTGTTTCAGTAAATTTTATGTTCTTTACCAGCAAACTCCTAAAATGTGTATTGTGCAGCTTGACATGTATCTTCAATCCAGATGAATTTCATTAATATTTTTTAATCGATTATCAAAATCAAAAATGCCATGTAGCTTACAAACTCACTCATAGGTTTTGAAATTTAATTAAGGGTTGAACCTGCATTACATACTTTAATCACTGTAATTTTTCAAGTTTTTCAAAAGCATTTATTCTTTAAATATTTTATAATCAGTTCATGCGATTTTAAATACTATGAATAAGCTGACATAGACTAGCGATATATTGTATTAATACAATATTATTATTATAAAATAATTAGACGCTGAACCTTATACGGCAACAAGTGGTGAATACGTACGTGATTTACAGTAGAAATCATGAAAATACGTTGAATATTTGTATATTGTAACAATTTGTAAAAATTAATTCTTCATTGATGGAATTGACATTTACTTGGTAGAATTCTTTCATAAAAGGATAAAATATCAAATTATTTAGTTCTAAGCAATTTTATAAGGTAGTTGATAGCTATTTCGGCTTAACGCCCTCGTCAGAACTATACTTAAACTTATTTTAGCTAAGCTATATATATACTGTTTAGAAGAGATAGACAATATTATGTCATCTCACGTATTCCAAAATCATAACGTTTATTTAATGTAATTTAAGACATCGACTGAAGGTGCTTGATGGAATTTCAATACCAAATTTGAATTATTGAGATTTTGTACACTTCCATGTATTTTGTCACTAACGACCCGGGTTGACAGTTCAAATTCAAGTCCATTCGTGCGCTCGAACGCCTGAAGATGCCGAAAGGCGAAACCCGGGTCGTTAGTGACAAAATACATGGAAGTGTACAAAATCTCAATAATTCAAATTTGAAGTTTATTTAATGCGTTAAGCCGAAACAGCAGTCAACTACCAAATAAAATTTTGTAGAACTAAATACTTTGATATTTTATCCTATCATGAGTTTTTAAGTTATGATTTAGTATTAGCTTCAATAGAAATTATAGTTTCTTGAGAAAATATGTGCATTGTAGATATAAAAAGAAATTTTAATATGAAATTTGCAGACGAAAGAGCACTTATCCAGAAAATTTTATTACTGAGTAATACATCCCTGCGGTGGGGGCTACAAAAAATCATGGTTTGTAGTACACGGTGAAAGGCGAAATATGCCTATCGTAGCGCGGCGTAGAGCGGCGTAGCGCGGAGAGTGAGTAACAGACCGCGCGATGTAGAGGCAGTCTTATCATCCTCATGGGTACCATCAAACCGGATTAGTTGCCTCTGGAAAAGCGAATCTTTACACAGGTGAGGGAAAGAAACGGAAGGAAGTGGCAAATGAAGAAATCACGAAGACTTGGGGGGAGAAAGTAGATATCGACTCGCGATAGACTATCTAATATTCAAAAGGAACGAGCGGGCTGTGAATGTGCGGTAAAATTTCTTTCATTAGCAAAAGTGTTGGTATCCGCCAAGGAGTGGAATGGATATTGATGTGGCAGATGAGATTGGAATATGGCGAGTAGGGGACTCATCACTGATTACCGTTGTTTTATTTTACCTCAGTAATTATGTAATCGTAGAAATAAATAAATACATTTGTGAATTGATAATATTTAACAACGAATATAAATTTTACTATTCATATTAAAATAATCAAAGAAATTTCAAATACTGTAAATAAGAAAATAAATATCAGTATTTGTTCTATTTCAATTAAAAGCTAACAAAACATTACCGCTTTCTAAACTAGTCCTCCATATATTGAATGGATTATAATTTCAATATCCAATTCAATACATAAAATTTCTAGGATATCAAAGATGTATTCAATACAAAATATAGAAAATATGTAATACATATCCACCGTAATGGCTTTAAGAGTATGTCTTATCATTGATAGTCTTGCCTTGTTTCGGTCCCCTATTTTATAACATCATTTTATTAGGCACATTTCCGCATTTTTTAAACATAGTAATGAATACTTTCGTCATTGTGAAAACTAGTGATTTTGTTGAGATCATTTTATGTAGCAGTATAGTCGTAGCTTCAATACAATAATTGAATAAACGTCAAAAGAAATTGTTTCCGTGCAAATTCGAAAAATTGGAAATTTCGAATTAACAAAAATTTCGAAAATATAGTGAAGGTACGAAGCTTTGCATGTCTTAAAATTAAATATTTAAACTGATTGAATTGGCATTTACTTGGTAGAACTCCATTATAATAGGATAAAATAACAAAGTATTTCGCTCTGCAAAATTTTTATCAGGTAGTTGATAGCTATTTCGGCTTTACGCCATCGTCAGAACTATACTTAAAGTTAATGACCAAACCAATACTAACCCATCACCCTTACTTAAGCCGTAACAAGAATCCCATATAATTACGCATAA
The DNA here is from genome assembly GCA_022494535.1 of Himalopsyche phryganea. Lineage (NCBI taxonomy): Eukaryota > Metazoa > Arthropoda > Insecta > Trichoptera > Rhyacophilidae > Himalopsyche > Himalopsyche phryganea. Next base: position 2,807,982 of record JAGVSL010000010.1, on the reverse strand, counting down.
TCGGTAAAATTTCAATACACTTATTTTAACGATTAATTAATAACACCACGTAAGCTCCTTTTCTAAAAACATAATTACTACCTTGTATGATTTAGTTTTAAAATAAACATTATGATGTTTGAATACGTGAGATGACATGATATAGTCTATCTCTTCTAAACAGTATATATAGCTAAGCAAAAATAGTTTAAGTATAGTTCTGACGATGGCGTAAAACCAAAATAGCTATCAACTACCTGATAAAAATGTTGTAGAATTAAATACTTTGTTATTTTATCCTATTAAATATTTAAACTTTGAGCTTAAATAGACGGAAGAACTCCAACGACGTATGTTAATGAAGACCATTTTACAGACGTCTACTCGAAACACGAAAAGTTTTCTAAATTTTTTTGTAAGAAATAATTTACAGATAATCTAATTACAAATAAAGATAACATTGCTATGGATTGTATTAACGCATCACTTCGGATATAATTCGTAGTCTGTATTGTTTGTGTATGCAATAAAGTCTATAACCAATACATATTCCACAAAATGTATGATTTAGAATAGATAATAAATTTTGGTAGTTTGAAAATGACCAATATTTCTGTATTTAATTTTAAAGCATCCAAAATCCCTTAGTCAACGGTTTCATATAATTCATTTGTCTACTTGTGGCATATCGGTTTATTAGCTTTGAAATTATTGCCTTTAACATAGGATATTTTGTTGATATGCGACTTTATTAGAAATAGCCGTTCGGTAAAAGTGAAAGTTTTGTGCCAAAATTTACGATAATATCGAGTTAAAATAGCATTGATGCCGTTAGGTGAGCAAGCGTTATTGACTAAGGGGTATGAAAGCTTGAAATGAAAAGGGAAATCCCATGAGAGAAATCACCGGCAGCTAAACTAACGGACAACTTAGCCATACATACCATAAAGGTACTTTATGACGGTGTCACGGTTTGCTAAATTTTGAACGTGCTTGTTTTCGTTTTAAATGAACATCTCCTTTTAGCAGAGTCACATTCATAATGAAAATAACTAATACGAGGAAACAATTTTTTTTTATATAGCAGAGTTTATTTAGTTTGTGCTTTGTGTATGAAGTGTTTAAACTCATGTATTATTTTTGAAAAAACGAAACACATTTGGATTATTGAGATTATGTACACTTCCATGTATTTTGTACAATTGTACAAAATACATGGAAGTGTACAAAATATCAATAATCCAAATTTGATATTGAAATTCCATCAAGCACCCTCAGTCGATGTCTTAAATTATAAAACGAAACACAATTGTTTTGTACTACATCCACATTTTTATAATGAGCGAAACCAGTCCCGACAAACGTTTTATTTTCAAATATAATGCCTTTACACCAAGAATTTATTGATTACTAAAACCTTAAAAGTTAAAAATCAGGGTTTCAAAGTCTTGAGGGCGTAAATATTATGTTTAAATACAGTCTAGAGGTCATGGAAATAAACACCAATAATATTTAAATATTCGCAAATATGAATTTCTGAGGATAACATCTTTGTTTGTGATGTAAGGCTTTACAGACACATACTGTCTCTTTAATATTATTTGTGAAGTTGTGTCTGCAAAAGATAATAATTCTTGAAAAAAGTGTTTTTTTTTTACTTTGTTCGTTTATCCCTGCTTGTCATAGTAACAAAAATTCGATACAGATGTTATTTAATTTTTAATTTTGTAAACCGCGTAAATTTAATATTAAAAAAACGACATTATTTAGTTTCATTAATATATGTCTTAGAAATTTAGATTAAATTTTGCTTCTTTTGTCTGAAATTCAAGTAATTTTGCTTTAACAAATTGTCAGAGAAATTCGACCGATTCGTTTAGGAGGCTTTACATCGGGTATGGTTAGCGTGGGGGCCTGATTGGCTGCAATTACAAAGTCCGGGCGTTTGGTAAACTCCCTAATGACAACGCGTCTTGAGAATGTACCAGGGGTGGCGGTAAAGACGCCTCGCTGCGGGGTGAGCGAGGAAAAGACATGATTGGTAGGGGTTGATATACGAGAGGGTCATAGTTCACTGAAAAAACATACTTGAATACTTGCGATCGTGGGTTACTTTGCCCGGAGATAAACACGATGCTACATAAATAATCATTCGAAATGTGTATGTTTCGGTGTCGCTATGAAAATCATTGAATTTATTAAAATAAGTTTGAACAAATAAAATAAAATTATTAATGTTTTTTTTAAAATATTAATATTAAGATGAATTAATAAGAGTATATAAAGAAAGATGGTTGCATAAATTGGCTGTGTATAAATATGTATTATAATGATTATTGTTTTGAGCTATTACGCATAGCACAGAGAAACACATGCTTTAAGAAAGAATATGTTTTTTTAAATAATGTTGAAAATGATAAACTATATTTGTATCTATTTTTAAATACATTATTAATAAAAGGTCTCATTGATCGATCAATAATATTATTCACATTGTTATGTAATCAACCAACTTTATTCAATTGATAAACTAAAAACTGTTGATTTTACATTTAAATCATTTAAAAATGTATAGGATTAAAAATTGTTACTTTTATATATTTCTATTTATAATTATCTCATTAAAACCATGAGAATCAGTTAAAACTTTTTTATGAACAAAATTTAAAAGGCGTAATAAGACAGATTTGGAGATTTAAAATTAAGTATACTATTATCACAACTGCTGACACTATATTAAAATGGACTAGATGTGGATCGTTGTGACAACGTCACACCACTCAAAATTTTAATACTCATAAACGAAATTGTTCTCTATTGCAGCCTCACTAAAAATACATCTCAACATAGCGCACTTTACGTAGTCATTACGAAGGTGTTAACAGAGAAAACTACCTTATAGACCTATAATAAACGTTTGCTACGAATTCTGGAAATCGTAGACCCTTAAGACCGGTCGTAGTACGCAGTAAACCGTGCATTATAGTACCAGAGCTTTGCCCTCTAGGGGTAGCGACGCCGACGCCAGAGTCGCTCTAGCCAGTTAGCCAAGTGTTGGAAAGACAGTCTTACTTAAATACTGTAGAAACTGATCAGAGCACAGAACGGTAATTGATAATAATTGATTCACCCAAAGTATGTAAATACATGTTATCTAAGAAACAGAGATGATAATGTATTGTTTGGAGAAATCGTCTTTTAATACTTGAAGCAAAATGAAGTGTTTAAAAAAATAAAGCATTTTTAAGACTCTTTCTATAGAGAAATGTAGGATTAAAATAAAATCAATGGCTAAAACTATGTGGAAATTGCCCTATTTATCAAGAATACGGTTGATGCTAAGCAAAAGAATATAATGTGATCGATTTACAAATCATTGTTGACTTGCAAATTGTACGCTGTGTTTGCTGGGGTTTGTAGAAATCTTTTTTTGTGTTTTTTCTAGAATATCCGATAATTTAAAATCTCAACAACCAGACAATTTGAAGATATCTGAGTAAATACCAAGTAGGTTAATAAACGAGCTTATTGAAAAACGATTAAAGTAATTTAATAATGAATATTTAAAATTTTATACTTTTGTACGAAAAAGTGGCGCTTATTTTGAATAGCTGTGTGCGATTGATCTAAATTATTAAAAAAATATTGACGAATGAAATGACGAGCTGTTATGCCTTTTTTAATATTTATTGTATTCATTCTATTAATGTAGGGGTAAGCTTTAGTTGTCTGCCTCTCGACTGATTCGCTCCTGGCTGACGAAGTGGGCTATTTGTTTAACCGCACACCGCGACATTTGGCCGGAAGGGCATCTACAACATACGACCTGAGTGTTTTGCCGAGCTCCACTTTATGAGGCGATATTTACCAAAATAGAAATACAAAATAACGCTAAATACTAATACCCCTTAAACAAACTAAGAGAAATTCACTTCGGTGCATATACTTGACGTATAATTACAGCGAAGATATCATCACCATCAGCCTTTGTGGATCGATTGTGGATACTCAAAAAAAAATGAAGACATTCATGTATATAATAAGTTTTTTAGTAGTAATTTTTTGTATATTAAAAACCGGTCCTGATCATTATAAACACGTGGAAGTAGTACAAAAAAATGTGTTTAATTTATAAAATATAATGCCTATCCTCCAAGAATTGACAGTTAACACCTTAAAAGTAATTTGTTTCAGTATAATGTTTGATAGTACTTTTGTAGAAATAGAGTTAACTTTTTTTTTCAAATATTAATGATTTATTAAAAAATAGAAACATAGTTTTCAGATATCAATATATGCACTTGCATAATTTTAATTACAGAAAAACTCATATTTAAATATTTTATTACGTACAAATTGAGCAGTACAAACTTAACAAATGGTATAATTTAAGACATCGACTGAGGGTGCTTGATGGAATTTCAAAATCAAATTTGGATTATTGAGATTTTGTACACTTCCATGTATTTTGTCACTAACGACCCTTAAACTGTTGCATAAAAACATGAGGGATCATAAATTATTTTATCAAGAAATTTTGGAAATTAAGAGCCCAGTTAAATTCCTTGCCAATTTTGAATGAGCAGCTGAACCTTCCTAATTCTCCGCTATTATACCCTATACGTTGAAACACCTAACAGATGTCACTAAATGTGGAATGATTGTATATATTTACCCATTCAACGAATTACATCCCGTCAAAACCCACAACACTATTATAATTGTAAAATCACTGGTATTTCTAAAAGAAGTTGAAAAGCGGAAATTCGCCACTCTGTTAATATGGTGTTTACAAAATAAGGATTAGGACGATTCCCGAAATTTTAACTCAGGTATCAGTGTGGCTCTCAGACGTATAATATCTTACCTCGTAAATAATATTTGTCGCATTTGTATCCTCTATATAAACGTTAGACACTGTTTACTGTCTCTCAGTTCGAGTCCATTCGTGTGCTCGAATGCCTGAAGATGCCGAAAAGCGAAACACGGGTCGTTAGTGACAAAATACATGGAAGTGTACAAAATCTCAATAATCCAAATTTGATAACAAATGGTGTTGGACAGCCAACTTGTACATATCAAATTGATAATTTTATTATTCTAATATGTTTGTGTAACTAAGAGTGAAACGCATTTTTCTCCTTAAGCCTCAAGGTTTGAGGAAAATCCGTTGATACAATGAATTCGTAATACATATAAATAATTTACATCCAAAGGTATAGATTATTGTTTATTGAACGTACTAGAAAATTACTAAATTTACATTAAAACTCAAATAATGAATTAATAATTTATTAACAAAACGTGAAATTATTTTAAGCCGATAAACAATATATCTATCATTTAAGAAATACATTTTTTGTACATATTTACATTTGCCTATTTTAAGCGCAGGGAAACTAGCAAAAACTATTTGCATGATATTATGAGAAAACACGTCATTATAAACTTACTCGTATGCAAAGCGTGATTATAAAATAAACTCAGCAGTATTTTACGGTAGGGCGAAAATTAGATAGAATAATAACCGTTAAAATTCATAATGTGAATATTTTACAAGGAACACAATTTCATTTGTGAATTTAATTGACGAATTTTGCAAATAATAATGGTAATTTCCATATAAGTAAACTTATTTCATGTAAATTCTGAGTAAATTAATTTGTATTATATTTTCAACTGAATTTTAAATCAACTCAAAGTATTTTTTTGTTATTTAGTACTTTATTATTACTGGCGTTGTTTAAAATGAGATTCGTCCTGATTTTGTTATCAAAAGCTTCAAAGTATTATTTCTTTAGTTTACCATGTCCGCTCCAAATGTGGATGACATGCACTCGTAATGGAACAGAAGTTTTTCTTTAAGAAACGGTAAATAAATAAATAACCAACTGATGAGTACAGAGACCCAGAAGAATTCACGTTAGTTGTTATTGATGAAAGAAATGTGCAGTTACATATAAAATAATTACAAAATCAGTAAATTTATACGTTGCTAATATTAAAGGAAAAGGAACTTACATGGAGTCTTTTGGGTCAGTTTAAATAAAAATGTAACGAAATGGTGATATACTTGTATTATATTGCTAAAATAAATTACTATCGCTTGGCGATAAACATTTTAGAATACAACTTGATTAAAATACTGTAGTGACGAAGTGTAAATACGTTGATCAGAATTTTATTGAGTTCGTCTATGGCGTAAACCTGTAGACTTCATATAGAAATACGTGAAGGTAAGTAAAATACTCGGTAAATTAATAAAGGGGGAATCCCCTATACCCGGATAGGTTAGCGGTTACGCAATTTTCTTGTATGGCTGTTATTAACATCGGCCACCATTATAATGACTCCTCGGGAGATTGCAGTTATCAAATTACGCACTGCAGTCTGCAATATTAAGTGAAATATCATGCGTCCAATATTGTCGTTCTAGAAAATTGAAATGCTAACACTGTACTTTGTTATAACGCGCTATTGCTATAAATATTTGAAATTATTTTGAATGCGGATGAAGAATAATTCATTACATTTAAGGATTTTAAGTAATGTTTGTGAAGCATATGTTTTTATAAATTAGAAACGATCGCCCATTACGGAACGATACAATTTTTGTAGAAACATTTCTGAAGATTAATTTATTGTATTATACATATCAATGTAAAAAAGAAGACACGTCAAAATCTTGTGATTTAACTGTAATTGAAGAAAGTTCAATCATTATGAATACAATCACTGTTTGTTACAAGTGACTATAGTAAAAGAGAAAGAGCCAATGTGATGGGGCGTGCCGAATTTAGTGCTCAAATTGTTTCACCTATCCAAGTTTTCATATAAACTCGGGACGGGATAATTTGATTAGTACCATGGCGCTGGCTTCATAATAATGTCAGAATTGAAATAGATGGAGCAATAACACGTGCCGTGGCAACCTTTTCCATGCGACAATCGCACCCGACCGATATCCACCTGACGCAAGGGTTTTGCGCCTAAAGCTTATTGCTGAGTTGTCGTTGTTTATGTACCCACGTTTCGGTCAGTCACTTTCGTTTAGTTATCGGAAATGTTTATCGTTTTCATAGAAATATATTGCCTGCGAAGCGAATAAATTTAATCTTCAGTGACACGATAAAATAGAAATGGTCACAGCGCCAACTCACGGAAAGGTATATTCCAATTATATCAGAAAGTGCCAGCGATTATAAATTAATTTGCATCTTGCGGTTTCATTTAATAATATATTATAAAAGGATTCTTCCACAGTTTTTACAAATGATTGATGTCAGATGAAAGTGTTCATTCTGTACTACATTCTATTATATTGCCATATATTAGAGTAACAATGGAGAATGATTTTTAACATTCATGTAATTGATAAAAATAAACTAGCTAGAGTTTTGACAAATTCTCTGTTGATTAGGATATTCTTTGTAATACTATTTCACTAATCATCTTATGGTGTATGGCGGTTAGAGCGCTAATGGCGTCCGTAAACATAACTTCATTTAAACTAAAACGCGAAATTTTATTATGAAAACTATATCAAACATTAACGAAAAGAAATACTTGAGAGTAATAACTAGCATCGACTTTTATAAACCGTTCAATAATAAAATGTTGGCTTTTAGACGGAATAAAAGCTCCATTAAACAAGTCAATATGAAAATGAAATCATGGTCACTTTACGTTGTTATTTAGTATAAAGTAAGTTAAGAGATAGTTTTCTAGCACCCTGAACGTTAAGAGTGTTAAGACTTTCATCTTAGTTGAAACAATGGGGGAGCATGTATGCGAGTGGTGTACAGATAGTAAGCAAGCAAGTATCACTACTTGTGTGTGATGGGATAGTTAAATTGTCATTGTAAAACGCAGTGCCGAATGAGATAGCGGCGAGAGGAAAGACGCGCGACGACCTGAAGGAGATTAAATTGTTACGCTTGCCGTGAATTTGACGGCATTATTTAATGTTGCACACTTGAGATTGAGGCGACTCTACATGACATTGGATACAGTGGCGCACCAAAATGAATTTATACATATCGTCGTTGTTCTGGAAGAAGACACTAACTGAAAAATACTAGTTTTGAGTAATTGGACTTTGAAGTTCGTCAAATGTTTGAAATGACATACCTTTTTAATTTTGTTTATTTTTACAAAACCTTTTTCAAGTAAGCATTATTTATAAAAATAAGTGTGTTCTTTCATTTCTTTATTTGAAAGAGTTTGAAATAACGAACATTTTGGTATAACTAACTTAATATGTCATTTTATCGATTAAAGTGTTTCTTTCATAACAACGACGATATATTACGTAATCGACAAGACTTACTCTTTCAAAAAAAAAAAAGTATTTTAAACTTTAAATGACTAGGTTGTAATTTGATATATTTGTTTCTAGAAATAAATCAAACATTGAAAGCTTTATCTTTTATATTTTTCAGTAGTGTATGTGAAAAAAAAATGTGAAGAATGTGAATTAGAAAATGGGAAACACGAATACGTATATTATTATAATTGGCTGAATTGGCATTTATTTGGTAGCATTCCTTTATAATTAAAAAAATAAGCTATCATCTAAACAACACAATTCTTGTATAACTAATTACTCAATTATTTTAATTTCTTCATTCTTTAAAAGATATGACTTAGATGCAATTTTGTATTCCAAATATAAGACAAACGAAATTAATTTTCAAACGAATTATAAAGCACTTGTTTAAAATATATACGCGATACAACAGAAACGATCAGCTTTAAATTTTTTTCGTGTACTGGCGTCTTCTCGTTTATTCAATCATTCAAGATCGAATTGTAAGATGTAACCAATTGATTGAAATAGCATATAGTTATTAGACAAGATGTTATTTGACACATAATTGAAAACATTTTTGATGACTTCCACTGTTACTTTAGGGGATTTCATTGTCAATATGCAACGGCATGATGATTATATGACATTAGAATGAATACATACAATCAATAAACTGTTTGAAAACGTATCGCGATGACAAGCACATAAGAGTAAAGTTTGTTTTTTTTTTGATGACGTTACGTTCCATTTAAGTCCATAGCTGTCATCGCAACTGTCCTCCAGGTATTTTATAGACACAGATGACGAAATTGGATATTACCGGTTTTATTTTTCTGCCGCTACTGTTCACGGTGTCATCTAAGGGTGAGTCGCTACAAGCACTTGACTACTACTGGATTGGTATGTTCATAAAGCGAACATAATTGACAATAAAACACTGCGTAGCTTTCGTAGTCCTGCTCTTACCCTAAATTGAAATAATTTGTCTCGAGTCTTGTATTCTCTTGATGGCGGGCCGTACAACTATGCTTTAAAGCTCCAGTTGAGATCATTATGAAAAGCACAAAGTACACTGGACTGGGAGTATAACTGCCGTAAATGCACTTCAACGAAATTGACACTTCTCGATTAGAATTTAAATTAATCCATAAAATGTTATAGTTCCTATTGCATAGTTTTAATTATTACAAGGCGCGATAGTACATACATAAAATAAAGCACTCATAATAGATACGTATGCTATGTAATGTATTTTAATGAAGTCGATTACATTGTGGCAAAAATATTTATAACATAAGAATCGTTTTGGAAAAAATATCATTTTATGCTAGTTTTGAGTAAATTGATGTTCATTATTGGTGTGTTAATCACATATAATTCAAGTATATAATTATTAATACTAGAAAATAACAAGTTTTGTAAGTGAAAATTTTATTTCACATCAAATGCATGATTTCGAACTTATGTTTTGGAAAGGAATTTTGCCACAAGACGCAACTTGTGAGAAAAAAATATTTGCCATGAATTTATAAAAAAACCTTTATAATTTTTGGAAATAAGACAATGTTATCAATTAGTTGGAAAATGAACGATATTTTTTTTTGATTAATGCATTGAAAATCATTCGCAAGAATATATGATAAACAGTCAAAGAAGCTTTTGTGATAAAAGTAATATACAAAAAAAGAGCTATAGTAGCAAACCTACCTACTGTATACAATAGCATAATAGATTGTGTGTAAAATAATATTTTTAAACCATTTTTTATATAACATTCTCATTTACTGCAAGAATAAAATTAAATTCGAAAAGAAGTCATCGCTGCATGAAATAAACGTAAATTATTTCAATCTATAAACAACGCTCGCTTAATGACAATGCATGCTCAATAACTGTACTTGCTTGATTATTGTGTGATTAAAGTACGATTGTGGAGCTGGAATAATAATGATTTGCTTCCGTATATTCCAAGCAAATTAATTAATTACTTAACGAGTTTATTAGTGCCTTGCTTTTGAATAGGTAGGTGCTGAATGAAAATTATTGTTTGCGCTGCAAAAGATATTCATACGCAGGATGACTGGTATAAATATTTCTGTTGTTTTGACTGTATTCCGTAAAAAAATATTAGTAAAGATATAAAAATTGTACTATATAAAACTTTAAAAGAGAAACTATGTTGATAAGCACTTCACAGCATTCTGTTGGTAATACTGGAATGTGCGGATCGGGAAGGACGGTGTGTGATTTTATTAGAGACAACGAGAAAACTACCTTTTTTGGAATTTGGTCGACATTTATGAAAATAAGTCGAATCTAATTGTTTCAATAACTAAAGAGAAGTGGAAATCCTCTTCGCTAAAAAATTACTGAAATTGTGATTAAGCTGAAAATTTTCGGACGATAGAAGCTTTAGTAAAATATAGTCTTTTATATCGAGTCTCTGCTGGATTGAAACATTTTTTAATAAATATATGTACATATAGAGCACCTAGTGATTCAACTAAAATTGTAAAGAGATTATTGAGGTTTTGTTTAAATCAATTTTACTAAACTACGACTCTTTGAAATATATGTTCACAATAATTGAAAATGTTATTTACTGATTAAAGCCGGTACTGGTTTTATAAAACGTTTGACGAATATATACAGCACATCGTCTTCTTGTTATTTCTCATAATGTATTTCTATATTTAATGTATATATATTTTATAATTGCTATTGCAACAGAGAACAAGTTGAGTCACTGAGTGGCTAAACACGCTCCGGAAGGTTTTTAGAGTTTTGAGTAAATTACGAAAGATTGTTACTGGGCACCTGGGCAGTATGATAGTTTTAAGTATAATTTAAGTTATTTTGTGAATTCTGGTGTAAAATATTATTTTCTACTCTCGTTTTCTCGGAGCGCGTCGACGATGTAAAATGTGAATATTGAGAACGGGTAAAAAACGACATTTTTAAGTTTAGAAAAATTTTGAATTTCTAACAGAGGACAAAATAGACAAAGATTGTAGACTTGTAACTGGAAAAATTAATAAATGTATCGATAGAACACATACGTACATTAAAAACTTATTTGTTGAAAATTCACCAGAAGCGTGTTTAGTGACTGAGCAACTCAGTTTAAAAACAGTAAATTGAATTTGTGATATTAACTTAATTATATTTAAATACGATAGTATTTCAGATAGTGAAGTTTATCAATCCAAAGAAAGAGTGATGAGTTCTTATTTGATAGAAACCAAAAATGAAAACAGAACACAAATGATTCTGGATTGACGATTTGTTACAAAATGAATCAAAAATAATATCCAGTTATGTCTATTCTACAAGCATTGTCCTTGACTAGACTTTCTGTAGATATTGCCGAATTTCATGCTCTAATGTAATTTGTATCAGCTAATGATATATTATGTTGAGTTTAGCTTAGAACACTTTTAACAAGATGAAGGATTGAGAGTTCAATTTTATAGCAACGTCAGAAATGTTGCTCATTTTATTATTGAGTGCCTAATACGAAAACTTTTCAGATAAGTCTAATCTAATTTTGGAAAGGAAACAATGACTAAAATAACGTGAATTGTTAAGCCTTGAAGCAGTTAATAAAACTGTCTACTTCATTATCATGTAATATGATCAAGAACGTTTTCGATTGAGCGTGTGGGCATTTTGAAATGACAAAACTATGCGATTGAAAAAATACTAAAAATGATAAATAAGTGCGAAAAAATAATTGCCATTAATCATTACTTTTACCGTATCGATTCTTGGTGGAAAGGCATTATATTTTACAAATAATTAATTAAAAATTAAACACAATTTGTTTGTACTGCTTCCAGATGTTTATAATGAGAAGGGAAGGTTTCGCTCATCACGAGTATTACCAACTTAGAACAATACAATAATAACGAGGCTATTTATATAAAAATGTTAAAAATTACGAGGTATATAAAACTGATGATCAGTTGATAATGCTCGTGGTGAGCAAAACCGGTCCAGATCATTATAAAGACGTAGAAGTAGTAACAAGTTGTTATTTAAAAAATAAATTCATTACAATGCAATTTATGGGAAAAATGAAATGGTAGATGAAAGAACTAGTGTCAAAATTTATGTTTAAAAATGAGTTCAAGGGAAAATATTTTCCCTTCATGATATGTCTATTAATATAATACCTCAAATAAAAAGGGGCAACGTGTTGAATCAAGCTGTTTCCTTGATAAAAAATAAAAATACTCACAGTCGACAGGAGCTGAACTATAAAAAGGGGTCTATAAAATGGGCCCCATGAAAATGTCTCTCAGGTTTAGAAAACGTCACTGTAAACAGGGGTATTTTTTCGCGGGAAACTCTCGCATCATATGACTGGCGGCAATCCATCACGTGACCTTCGCAACGACGCCCGGTAGAAGGGGGGCCTACCCTTTCGCATCACACGAGCTACAACCTTGCTGCTATCTACCCTTGTGCAAAAGAAAAAAACTCCTTTGAGCTCCCTAAGATTACCTTTTTCAGAGGATTTAGGTAGAGTGTTAACAGTTTTCGGATAGTTTTGGAAATGTATAAAAAACCACATCTAATTTTAGCCCGGAATTGAAAACAAAAAAAGAAAAACTGGTACTGAATTAGTTAGAGAACTTTTAAATTCTTGAGCGATTACAAGAAAAATTTTGTGCTAAAATACCAAATTATGAATATTTTCTTCGGTAACTATCAATATTTTAATGTAAAATCTATATTGTGTTTGCTTAGTAAATAATATTTAGTATGAAATAATAAAGGGAATCATGAAGCTAAAATATATATATGGACAATTATAATTGGAAATTGTAGCTAAGAGCAATATATATTTACTTAAAAATGTGTGAAATATTATTACATTACGTAAATATGTATGTGATTGAAAAATATTATTTTTTAAAGACAAAAGACTGTGGTGTAAAGATTATCAAAATTATGTGGGTCGTAGGGCACTAAATTTTAGCAAACAGAATAAAAAATAATAATTGTTCATGACATTGACCGATCATCGCTGTGGGAATTTAAAAAAAAAACCTCTCAGAAAATATGAAACACGATGAAAGTAATATTTCCGCTACAACCGCACGCTAATCTGTTATAATTGGATCTTTTAATTCATGGTAAAAATCTGAATATAATCCATGTTATCATCAACATGTTTAATCATATTTAGTCTAAAGCCGAAATATAAACGATATTTTCAATGCAATTAATATCATTACAAAATAATATTCATATCATAAAGGGTTGACACATTTTGATTAAAAAAGTTATCAAATTTTTTCATGTTTAAACATCAGACTTGAATGAAGGGATTATATTGATAGTTGAATGAATTTTTCCTCTGAAAGAGAAACCAGATAAGAAGTAGTTGTGTGAATAATGATAACAGTATCTGAAATTATAAAAAAATAAATATCTCTAAGGGCCACAGTTCTTTATATTATATTTTAACCATATTGTTTACAACGCAACTATTTAAAAATAAGCACGAATTTCAAAAATATCTGGAGAACAAATTACTCGGTATAATGCTATAAATGCATACATAAACATTTATACTTAACTGAAATACCTTGAATATCTTACGGTATATTTTTTTTACTGTTTCACATAAATCATACGGTTTAAAAAAAATACAAGAGAATCGTGTCGATTGAAATAAACAAAGGTAAGTAATAAAATGTCAACCAAACAACTGCAGTGAAGTTAAACCAACATAAACGTTGGCGAAAGTTTCGATAAGAAAGATTTTTTAACGTTGCAGCTTTCTCCGAGAAAGTTAATGCTCGTCCGTTTTTCTATGAGATATTTGCGACCGTGGCGCAGCTGGTAGCGTCGCTGGTTACCGTTACGGATGTCTCGGGTTCAATTCCCGGTGGGGACGGTTTTCATAGATTGACCTTTCAATCGATTTATGGATTTCTGTTCGTAGTCTGAGTCCACCCTCCCAACCATTCTATCCTCACGGGGCATAGAGAGTGCGATTAGCTAACCACTAGTCCTGTCCTAGCCCTATCCTTCTATCCCTACTCTCATCGATAAAAAGAGAGGTTGCGCAACTGAGTAAGAAGCAGTTTTCGTAGAAAAATTCTGTTGAGATACCACCATTAGGAGACCATATGCTTCACATTGGGAGCGGACATGGAAAAAAAATATTTACATGTGTGCATAAATAATTTGAGTGTGTGAATGTCTATTATTAGACACGAATTTAATAATGCATTGCAAAATGAAGTTTATAAATTTTAATGCGGAAAATTATAAAAAAACCGAATGTTATTTCTGAATTGATTGAATTGGAATTTACTTGGTAGAACTCCATTGTAATAGGATAAAATAAAAAAGTATTTAGTTCTACAAACATTTTATGAGGTAGTTGCTAGATATTTCGGCTTTACGCCATTGTCAGAACTATACTTAAACTTATTTTTGCTTAGCTATATATACTGTTTAGAAGAGATAGACAATATCATGTCATCTCAAGTATTCCAAACATCATAATGTTTATTTTAAAATTAAAATTAATAATAATGATTTAACATTATTCATATAACATATGTTTAATTCGTATAATAACATTGAATTTATCGAGTTTTAAAACTCTCCTAAATATTTTGCTGAAATGTAAATACGCAGTTTGCTAGTTAAGACGAAGGTTTGTAAATTTAGGTGAATATTGTTGTTGTAAAATTTTGTTAAATACTTACCAACATAATTCCTCGTAATAAAAAGAATTTAAAATTGAAAAAACGACACGCAAACAGGCTTTGGAAGTGTCATGTAGCACGCGGATTGCTCTGACCTACTCGAGAGACGCGTGGTTTACAACTCGAAGCTTTTCACGAGACGCATGCAAAACCTCTGGCACACTGCAGGCAGTCGTAATAGAGCTTTTAACTATAATTTTGTTCTTTACAGGTATTAAATTCATTTGGCAAACGATTTTACAGTTTTACATATTATTTCTGTGGATAGACATAATTGATAAATTATTAAATACTACAAAATCTCTTGCTATTATACTAAACATGTCAGCACAAAATTTTTAAATGAAATATACCCTCCACCCGTCATCTAATGTTTGGTCAACATTTAGTCTGTACTGCTTATGTTAAGCCAATTTTATATTCCCTAAAACTAAAATATTACAGAAATAATGGACACAAGTTTCTCTTATTAAGTATGAACCAATCTTTATCTATAAGCTAAACTCTACAAAACTGGTAATATACATTTTCGATAGTTTTTTTAACGTGATAACTCTCAATTCTTGGTGGAAAGGCATTGTATTGATTGAATTGACATTTACTTGGTAGAACTCCATTTATTATCAACAAAGCATTTAGTTCTACATATGTTTTATCAGGTAGTTGATAGCCATTTTGGCTTTACGCCATCGTCAGAACTAGATCTACCAGTTAATAATTTTTTTTACTAACTACCTGATAAAAATTTTGTAGAACTAAATACTTTGTTATTTTATCCTACTGAAAGGCATTGCATTTAAATAATGTTTCTATTAATTTTCATAATACATATACTAAATATAAATATTAATTATCACTTTGTTTTATAATATATCCTTTGTATGGAAGTTGTGTTTAATTTGGATAAAATAACGTATTTGGTTTTCTATAATTAAATGACAAAAATTTTTTTAAGAATACTAACTAATGATACGTTAAAAATAATATACTTAATTGACGAGAGAAAACTGTAAAATCTCGTAAAATCTGAAAATATTGAAATCTAATAACACAATTAATTGAAACTGGAAGCAAATATCATAGTTGGTGGGTATTTAATTGTTACCTAAATTTAGGGCAATTAAGTAAAGTAGTTGTCTATAAATAGATTTTAAAACGGTTTTTTGTTCAAAAATAGCTGCTATCAATAAAACTGTAAATCACTTTTAAGGTGTTAACTGTCAATTCTTGGTGGAAAGACATTATATTTTAAAAAAATAAAACAAACTTCATTTGTACTACTTCCACATATTTATAATGATCAGGACCGGTTTCGCTCATCACGAGCATTACCAACTAAAAAAAAAAAATTGTAAATTGTAAATTTTTTGTCTATTTCTAGTACAATTTTAATAACGTGACATTGGCGAATGGTTTTATGGCATTAAATGAATTAGAAAATAATGGCACGGCAATGTTTGGTTTGGAATATTCAAGAAGCATAGTTTACTATCTCAGTTTCGATAAGACGGCCGGCGAAGGTAGGAAATTAGTCATTTTGAAACAGAGCAATCAGATAAACCACAGCCGCCCTTTGACAAACGTTCAAAATTTGGCCATTTATCATAAAATTTGGCATTACAATTCACGCGGAGGGGCAAAAAGGAGGGTCACCAGCTAAATCAGAATGATAATATTGAAAATGAGAGACAGAGATAGAATGAGCAAAAGTTGATCAACTTAAAATTAACCAAATATACCGAAATTCGCAAAAGTTGTTTCATGATTTGAAATATTCACTTATTGAAATATAAAATGGATTATAAAATATAATATTAAAATCGATTACTTTGTTATTCCACTGGATGTGTCACAACGAGTTACCAAGCTAGATATTTGGTTTATATTTTAAATGAATTTACACACAGTTACCTTTAGATCTATAGAATTTTTTTTCCATGTCCGCTCCCAATGTGGAGCATATGGTCTCCTAAGTAAGACAAGAGGTATCTTGACAGAATTTTTTCTACGAGAACTGCTTGTCACTCAGTTGCTCAACCTCTCTTTTCTTTTTCGAAGAGAGTAGGGATAGAAGGATAGGGCTATGACAGGACAAGTGGTTAGCTAATCGCTCTCGTTACGCCCCGTGAGGAAGGGATTGGTGGGAGGGAGGACTCAGACTACGAACAGAAATCCATAAATCGATTGAAAGATCAATCTATGAAAACCGTCCGCACCGGGAATTGAACCCGAGACATCCGTAACCGTAGCCAGCGACGAAACCAACTGCGCCACGGACGCCTATAGAAATTATGGATTATAAATTTTATAAAAAGTTACTAAGTTGTTTGGAAAACTGCCGCTAAAAGTAAAAATAAAATTTTGAGCTTGGGAGAAAGTGCTCTTTCTTAATTTATTGATCGAATGGAAATTAATTTTGTAGAAATCTTTAAGTTATTTAGTTACACAAGGAAAAATATGATGGGTATTTTACACACATAGTTCCGACGGTGGCGTGATGCCAAAAATTAATTGTTAATTTTAAAACAGAGTTCTGCCAAGCTAATGTCTGGATATAATATAAGATTTGAGTATGATCTGGGTATCATAGGGAAGTATTTGGATTTCTCGCTCAAGTTTTGTAATTATGGCAACAATAATATTATCGTTGGTCGGTTGATTTTACTTCTAAATTTTAATGGACGCCATTGCGACTGAGGTCTTAAACTCAATTTGGTATTTATAAACCTTGTAGATATTATCAGTTTTTCAGTTACAGATTTGTAAGAATGGAGAAGAAGAGTTGCCTCGGGGCTTCTCGCGATGTTCCGACGCTTCAAAATGACGACGGAGCGATGGCGGGTGAATGCGCGGGGGGATGGGGCTATTGCGAGGCGAACAGAACTTAATTAGGCAAAACTTTATAACTGTGGATTGTTGAAGTGGTTGAGGAGGAAGGACGCAGGATAGGAAGGGACCCTAGGGGGCATCGGAGAGTTTTGATAAATGCAGTGTATATAATGGAACAAGTCGGGTATCGGTGGAAGACTACCGGTTGATTTTTGATGGATTTAATAATATTAAATCACGATTATTTGACAGAGAAATCATCTCAATTAAGAAAAAAATGTTCGTTGCAACGCATATGGAATTCTAATCGGTCATCTCTACAGTAAGTAGATAGTCAAACATATTTTTAAGAATAACTGGAACAATACAGTGTTTACCAGTCTAATATTTGTAACATTAAGTCTAGTGTGGATGTGAACGTTTAATACATTAAGTCTAGTGTGAGTGTGAATATTTCTTACGTTAGCTCTACATAGTTTGAATATTTGTAACATTAAGTCTAGTGTCGGTGTGAACATTTAATACATTAAGTCTAGTGTGAGTGTGAACATTTACATTAACTCTAGTGTCAGTGTGAATATTTGTTACATTAAGTCTAGTGTGGGTGTGAATATTTGTTACATTAACTCTAGTGCCATTGTGAATATTTGTTACATTAAGTCTAGTGTGAGTGTGAATATTTGTTACACTAAGAAGGTTTTGTGTTTTTTATACTTTATATCGAGTAAAGATGTCACAAATTGTCTGGATAAGGAGATGAAAAGAGAGAAAGAAAGGTTGTTGATTAATGGATGTGGAATTAAAAAGAATTGCGATAGAAAAATATTAATACAGAAAATGGATAATTATTCAAATATCGACATATCATAATTAAAGATAATATATAGTGATGTTGCTGAAATAATGAGATACACTTTAGTTTATAAATCAAATGCCGTACATCTTTTTCAGTTTCTAGCTCCATAGTAAAGAGTTAATGCTAAGATTATGTGTATATACCAAGTATCATTTTTAATGTTTGCAATTTTTATTTTTTCGTAGAGGACTGACTATCTTTTTTTACTGCGAGGCAATCATGATATATATTTTTTGACGCACCGATTTCAGCTGAAAAGCAAAACTCAGGTGTGACTTTATTGCTATCGTTACATTTAATAAGATCGTTCTGAAAATGCTAACGATGTATCTTGCAGGAGAATTAGTATTCTAGCCCAAGTAGTTATTTCTTTTATAGGATAAGGGCCTAATGGCGGCCGAGGCGCGCTAAACTTCAGCAAATGGGGCGTTAATAAGGCAGGGAATTGGGGGCCGGATTGGGAACGAAAACAATTATTTTGGATAATTTTATCAGAAAAGGCGATCGTTAAAAATAACGCGACCGTTCAAGTTGAAAAGGCACTTACGCTACAACGATTGTTTTCTTAATGAAATCAGAATACTGAAAAAATATAACGAATTAATCTTTAAAAAAATGATTTTTTCCATCACACAATTATTACAAAGTCGAAACTTAATAGGCTGAACGATTTAAGGAAAAGAAAATTACAGATCTCAGGGAGCTAGATAGAATTCCAATATAAAATTTAAATCGTACACATTTTTAGATGTTGATTTAAATTTTAAAAATTTATTCAAAAGAAAATTAAAAAAAATCAACTCCAGAATTGACCCAGAACTGATTAGAATAAAAACGTAGTATGTCGACAGAATCAAATTGTATCGAGAAATATATATTATACAGTTAGGAGAAAAAATATTTACTTAACTGAAATTGAAAGACAGTATACAAATAAAAGTGTAAATAGGATAAAATATAAAAGGAGAACTATAGTTCTGACGATGGCGTTAAGTCAAAATAGTTATCAACTAACTAATAAAATTTTGTAAAACCAAATAATTTGATATTTTATTCTATTATAATGGTGTTCTACTAAGTAAATACTAATTCAATCAATCGAGAAAGCACTAATAAAAAATGATATCAATATAGTACGAAATACATCAGTTAAAATGGTCGCGTTGAGCAAAACCGGTCCTGTTCATTGAAGAAATGTTGTACAAAACAAATTTTGTTTTATTTTTAACATATTATGCCTTTCCACCAAGGGTTGACAGTCAACAACTTAAAAGTGATAAATAAATAGTACGAAGTATTCAAGAATAAAATTTACCTAATGGATATATTTTTTCATATCAAGAAAAATAGTTTACCACTGCACGCTGTCAATTTTATCCAAGAAAAATATAATTGTATTTTGCAAAAATAGCTGAGCTGGATTTTTTTAGTAAATTCTTTACCGTTTCAGCATTTTTCAGAAGAGTGAGTGGAATACTTCAAAATCCAATTAAAGATTTTTTAATAAGAAAAATGTTCAATAATTCAAACGATTAAATAAGCAAATCTTTGATAAATGACGTTGATAGAGCATTTAATAAGGGGAGCATTTCATCCCCCTAAGACGCCTTCAGTTTTCACGGTGTAGTTGGAAAAAGTACGATTCCTTGATAAGGACTCTCAGCGTATTCTACTGAAAAGAAAGTTCAATGAAAAACGTTCAATTGATTTTATTTAGAACTACTGTACTGAAAAACTATTTTTGGTTTCTTGCATTTCGAAGATAACTATTTATTACAAATTTCTCTCGTTATTGTAAGTAAGAATATTTTTAAACACTTTGGTAAATTTTTAATTAAATGTAAAGTAGACATAATTTATAACTAGGCATGTGACTGAGTGATCAGCATCTTTCTATTTCACTTTTAAGGTATTAACTGTCAATTCTTGGTGGAAAAGCGTTACACTTTACAACTAATAAAATTGATTTTTTTTGTACTACTTCCACATGTATATAATTGTTAAGACCGCTTTCACTCATCACGAGTATTATCAACTGATAAAAATAAAAGCATAACAGGGCTATTTATATAAAATTGGATGTTAACAAATTCAAAGTATATACATCAGTTGGTTCATGAACTGTGATAAGAATTTGCAGGTTATATATAAATTTGTTTATTATTCTATTTAATTTCGTTTTTCGATTTTTCGTTAATTTTATAATTTTACCTTAAAACAGAGTTCTACCAAACAAATCCCAATTCAATCATTACGATTCATTAGGTTTGAAAATGATTCTTAAGCGACACCTGAAAATTTATCAAATTGTATTTACCACTTATGACGAACGTATACATGTTTCAGTTTTCCTAAATTAGACAAGCAATATTAATGCATTTGTTAAAAAAAATAAAAATGTTTGAACAAGTAGTTTACAGCTAAGTTTAATAAAGTTATTAGTTAAGTGACAGTTATATTTAGGTCGAGCGTTTGACGTCGTTGTATTCGGTTGTGGGCAGTTTATTTCAATCGAATTACGAATTTCCGTTCTAAGGCATGTATGTTGTGGTATCTGAAATTCCCTCCTACCCATGACCCATCCTATCCAAAAAATTAGCATAGCAAGGGCGATTAGCTAACCACTACAGGATTATTCTATTTCTACTCTCTTCAAAAAAGATTTTGCACGAATTCATTTTCAGTCAATTGATCTGTTAAAATGCTCACTATGGCTTAGGACAGATCAATTTCATCTGTAAAAAATGAAGAAATATATGTAATTTATCCCAATTATATCAGAAAATAAGCGCAACTCGTCGCATTCTCGTTAAAATAAATCGTGGAAAATGAAGAAGCTGAAAAATATCTAATCTGCAATTTTGCAAGCCAAATTGCTGCGGCCAGTCTTCATATACACCACCAACACGCACACAATCAAGCGCGTAGCCGCATGAGTACGTGTAATACATAGAGCTGACGATTAATGCTTTATATCGATAGTTCAAAGCTGAAATTTGGAAGACTAAATATCGAGAGCTTTTTTCAAAAATATATTTCCTTATCACTTTTAAGGTGTTAACTGTCAATTCTTGGTGGAAAGACATTATATTTTAAAAAATAAAACACAATTCATTTGTACTACTTCCACATATTTATAATGATCAGGACCGGTTTCGCTCATCACGAGCATTATCAACTGATGATGCTCGTCATCTAAAGGTTTGAACTATTTTTTAAAGTATATTTCCATAATTATTTCCTTCTAGTTTGGCAGGAAATACAAGATAAAGTCTTGGATATGTAAAAATTTTCAACGCGTTCATCGGGTTAAAAGCCTATATACTCCATATTTTGTACGAATTTAATATTTATTTTTAAGTAGTTTGACTTTCCCGCAGTATAGAAATGCGCAGGAGACAATATTTATGATATAGATGAGGTAGAAAGAGAACCAGGGGAGAAGGAAAGAATATTAACGAAAGATATCTTGCAATCTAAAGTGCAGCGGCTAAGAACGTTTATGAAGAGTCTGCGACGGTTGATTAGGAGGAGCTCGGCTAGGAATGTTACAGAATTTTTACTGCGACCGCAGGAAAATCTAATGGGAAGATAGTGATAAGCCATCATTAAAAGTAACGATTGCAAGAAGTCTTTCGGATTCGATTGCTGAACTAGACAGGCATAATATTTTATTGCGCACTGAACCTGTTAGGACAGGAGATAAGAAAATAGACAAGTTTTTCTAAGTAAAATATAGTCATTATAATGCGAAGATGAGAAATAAAGAATAATTTTGTAAAAGGAAATGCTTTGTGATTGTTTTATTCTACATTAAAAAAACAAATAATGCATTATGGATATTGTTATTTTTCATACTTTGCAGCAAGTATAAAGTATGTACCTCAATTCGATGTGAAAACTGATTGAGATATAATAACTGAATTAATTTTGGAATGTAAAAAGGTGAGAACCTGTAGCTTATTAGTTATACAAAATATACGTCAGTACTCGTTGGAAAGTAACCTTTTGATTGAAATTCATTTGCAGCGTCGTTAAAATAATTTTAATTTACTTTTTGTAGTAAAAGTTAAGCGTTTATTTTCATTTATTTAAAATAGTAGTCATGGAAACAGTAACTCGGTAATTTTACATAACGATTAAAATCTAATAAGTGATGCTTGGAATCAAAAACTTATGAATAAGGCCTTATAGTAACTATGTTAATTATTATAGTTTGCTTTATTATATTAAATAGCATCAAATCACATTTTATATAGGTACATGAAATTAAAGTTTTATTTAAAATACGAATAAGAATTGCGACGAGATGATACAGTTGTACAGCTTATTCTAAAATGTAAAAGATTAATTTAAATTGAAAAAAAACCCGTGTCTTAAAGATCTGATATTAGGAATTCAAGGCAAAAAATAGATTAAGTAAAGTCAAACTACACGAATACCAGGATTTAATTTACGACTTGCTGACTTGGTTTAAAGTCTTCCTACACTTGAACTTTTATATGAAAGCTATAAAGCGCCATTAACGTAAAAATAATTGCCTTTACTTTTCGCGAACGAGCTTTCGTTAACCAAATGGCTCTCCGTTATCGTAGCCGGAGCTTCCAATATACCTACGAAATCTCACGTAAAGAGTATCGCATTACTTCCATGCCGATTTTACAGAAAAAGCGAAGATATTTTTTTATTCCCAGTTCGTGAAAATTAGCAGGAGGTCTAGTGGAAAAGCTATCCAAATTTCAGAGAAATTCCAGATAAGATGATATTTTAGTGTCTCAAAATTCAACGTGGCGTATTCTTTCTTATCAGCAATTCATTTTCAATTAGGATTTAAAATACGCAATGTCGCAATTTGAATTTAAACGATAATTGATATATTACTAGATATTTTTTGCCATATTTAATCAACTTAAAAAAGGAGTATTTTTAACTGATGAAAATATAGTAATACGTGTATAAATGAAAAATTATCTTAGCAAAACAAAATATTGAATTTTTTTAAAACTGTAGAAAACAGTTTATATATTATGTATGCGTCACAGCAAATAAAGCAGGAAAATATTTAGATTTTTGACTCGAAATCTAAATATAACATAGCAAGTAATATTGTAATAAAAACACAACAAAAATTAAAGTAGGTGTAAAAAAATTTCAAAAGTTTACAAAATTCATCACAAACGGTAAAATGAAATTTGAAATCACGGTTTTGCTTTTTTGAAAAATGAGCTCTGTGTTGAAGACAATAAAGAAGCCAATGAAATTTTCATAGGGTAAAAAGAATTAGGACAGTGTACCATTAGGGAAGCAAACCTATATCGGATAATGAAAAAATGTCGACGCAGACCGGTCGGATACAAAGCAAAACAAAGTTCTGCGAAAATACAAATGTCGTTGAAAAAGGCAAAGTCATTCTGAAAAACTTTTTCAAGTCAAAATGAATAATGTATTGCTGCTCAGGGGGGTTAGGCTGTATGGAAAAAGAGTAAAGGGATGAGGGAGGGACCGGGGGCGGCTTATTGAAAATACACCCCACGCCATGAAAAGCCAAATCATTTCTTGTGAAAGGGCGTGATGAATTGGCCCATTTGTCAACCATTCTTCGTGTACAATTTGAAATTTAATGATCTGCACTTTGAAAAAGTTATCGTTGAATTTTGATAATAGTACATATATTATACTAGCATTGATAAGTAAATGAAGCCTGTAAATGGTAATTCTTTTTATCAAATCAATTTTTGGTAATTTCAACTGCAATTAGCCAATATCAAGTTTAATACAATAAAAAAAAAATACTTAAAGATAAAATATACTTAGTCTAAACAGGATGTCAATTGAATCTTGAAATAATTGAAACCAAGATAAAACTAAAATATTTGTTTTTCCCCTG
Source organism: Himalopsyche phryganea (assembly GCA_022494535.1). Lineage (NCBI taxonomy): Eukaryota > Metazoa > Arthropoda > Insecta > Trichoptera > Rhyacophilidae > Himalopsyche > Himalopsyche phryganea. The sequence continues at coordinate 2,783,389 of JAGVSL010000010.1, read as the reverse complement.
GTTTTGTGACAAAAAATATATTTTTGTGTTTTGGAGGGGTATCGTTTCACACATAGTTATACGGTGAGTCGGTTAACAAAGTAAGTTTTTAAAAATGAGTTTCTACAATTTTATTACTGAATTAATCAAAAAACATTGAAATCAATTCAAATTCAGTAAGTTCGAACTGAATTAAATTAAGCAATGCTGGAACTACTAACTTAATGTAATAATAGTAAGATTTGAAATATAAATATTGTGTCTTGTTATATTGATGTGATAATACGTGATATTATAAAAAAATAAGTAAGATGGATGCCTAGTTTCTAATTAAATAAAAATGAATTTATTTGCAAAATATTCGATGAAGTTACATTTGTGAAATGCAGTGTCAATAAGCATTTTTGTCTGTACAAAAGAAGTTATTCAATGAGACGTCGCCTGGATTTTCAGCAGATGTGGGAATTAGCCAGAAGGCTCTAGGGGAAAGCTCATACAAATTCAGGTCCCAGAGGGAAACGGAAGTAGACCGCTGCAGCGTTTTTACGATTTTCAATGCACGCAAAGTAACTATAGTTTTTTCCTATTTCTATCGCGAGGCTGTTATTTTGCTTCTGGCCTTGCATGTCGCGACTCTTGGTTTTAGCTTTTAATCTCAGATCGTAGAAATGTCTAAATAAACATAAAAATGCACGATACTGTGAGCAAATAATTTAAATAAATTATACAGCATTTTCATTATAAATCTCTTGCCAAATTACCAGAATGGGTGCATTAGTGTTTTACCTGCCAATAAAAAAGAACTCAACATTAATGACGTATCCAAAAAATGTCATTAAATATACATGTTTGAAACTATAGAATTGCACATTGTTATGTATCAGATTTTATTTTGGGATATATCCGCTTGTATTATAAATTCATATTAACAAAGTTGATACAAAAAATTCAAATATTTCTTATGGTAACGGTTTTAAGCAAAAAATCATAGGCGATTTCGGCATCGATGAAAACAGCAGTGAAGATGAAATAGCCAAAGAAAATGAAACAAATAATTCGTAATTTTAATAGTAAACTTGAACATAAACTGAATTATCAAGTTTAGACTTGAAAATTAACTAAATTTAATTGCATCTTATGAGTGATACTTGATGATTTCTACTTTAAACACTACAACACCAGAAAATTTAAGGTTTCACTCACTTTCCTTAGACCTCCCTCTTTCGCTGCTGTCAAATGCCGACCTCAACATACCTGAAAAACGAGAAAACCATAAATTAGACACTTAGACTTATTAATATGTATAAGGTATAATTAGTGTCATATAATCTGCGGTGTCACAAAAATTATATACTAAGTATAGTATTTTTGTATTTAACACATACAATTTGTCAGATTTATTTTAGTTTTATTTCCCCATTTAACGCCTAAACCATTTGAATACAGTTTTTAGCTAGAATACATGCGGGAAAGAGATATATACGCTTACAAGCATACCCACTATAGAAAATAAAATAGACAGGAAACTCAATGGTGTCTACTTCGTAGGATCTACATATTATTGGCAGGTATAGAGTAGAGATGTAGTATAGAGGTAAATATATTTACAGATCAAAGTAATTTTAATATTAAAGTAATGTTTAAACAAGTTGGAGGATGAAAAACTACCGCAACTGAAGAGGACGATGTTTGACATTATTAAATATTGTATATAAAAACGAAATCAAGTTGATGTAATATGACATATAAACATTTGTGTTTTTAAGTGCACATAAAACACAATATTTCAGAAGTATTCTGATTAACGATAAAAAGATTATAAAACCAACATGCGGTGATAAAATATCTTCAGGCTGTTAGAAATTCAATTACGAGCAATTTACAAAAACATGTGTAATAAATATTGAATATTGTAAGATATTCATAATATGACCAAACGTAAATAATGCTGATGATGCAATGTAACTCTAAAGCCTATTGCGTGAACGGTACATCGTATGACAAAGTGCTGGAGGATATAATTATCACAGAACCGGAGTTAGAGACTTTTGGGCCCACCCATTGCGGCCAGCCGGTGGTGTCTGCCTTACCCCAATTCAAATTTATTACGGATATGTCAAGTTAAGTGTTATTTATGGAACATAAAATTGAAGTTTCGTTAGAAGGTATTGATTAATGACTTGGAGGTTTTTGAGCGCCTTTGAGAACTTTGTCAAAAGTTACGATATTTTCATAACATAACCAACCTTCACAAATATTTATCCAGTCCAGTACTTTTTAACTGTAGAAACGTGTGAGAAAGATATGTCGATATCGAAGGCTTATATATATCGTATGATATAAAATGAAACTAACGAAAAAAACGGCAGTTATCTTTTAACATATAACCGTAACAAGTATGAAGGAAACAAATTCATTTAGATGAATATGTTCAATCATATTGTTATAAAAACATTTTTCCAAAGTCAAAATTCCATCACAACTTTCTTTAAAAGTACATGTAATTTTATTATACGCAAAACATTGTACTAATACTATCATTGAGTATAAACGGGACATCTGATATATAGTGTGAGGAATAATTCATTCAACAGGTCTTCAACCATATTTATGTGTATACTGTACTATTTTGGAAATGAATATATGAAATAAATGTATCAGTAATATGTACGTTTTACGCATGTCTATAATAAATGAAACGGCGGAGCAATTGCGCTGCACGCAGGAAATGATTTCATTAACCAAAAAAAGTGTGATAACATAGCCAAGAAAACCAACCTCATTGGAAGGTTTAATAAAATTCATGGAATACCTTAATCATAGATAGTCATGAAAGCTCTTTCTATTATAACTAAAATGTAAGCTGATAAATTTTGTCGAATGTATTTTAGAACAACTTTTTGTTTTGTATTTCTATTCAAAATGAAAAATATTATTCAAGTCAATAGATGATAGGTATCATTCTGAAAGATATCACGAAAATAAGATGATAATTTTATTATGTTTAATAAATATTTCATCCGCTAACACAGCTCTTCGACAGTTCCACAAAAGTGCAGCTTGTAAAATGTACAAGCTTTCTCTCAAAAGGTAGATATTTGCATATGGAAATCAGCAAAATTAAATAATTTCTCAATTGCATATATATATACATATCAAAATATCGTGTTGTGGAAATACATTTTTGTGAATCGTGGCTTTCCATAAAGAAACAACCTTAAATTCTCAAACTATAAACTATTCAACACCTATTTTAATAAATAAGTAATACAAATAATAAGTCACTTTTTACGAGTGTAGTTTAGATGTCATGAGTCAAAACATTGATCGGCCATATCGAAAAACTACCATTTTAAAGTTGTATCACTGTTTAACTATACCAATTGGATTGTTTGGTTGATAGCAATGACCTTATGTTCAACAGCACAGAGCATAAAGAGTAAAGGAAATCATGACTTCTTATTTTTCCATCCATATTTATAAAGATTGTTTTCGCAAAGTAAAAACGTGATATGATATACAATACGTAAGTCCTGCGATATGAGATGATATATCTTCAATATCAGAACATGAGATCTCTAAATAATATATCTCACATGATTGTATCAGATGAACAATGGCGTACAGTGCTATTACGATATGATTATTTATCAATGTGTTCTGATCGGTCATTTAGTTGTGCTTTTGGATAATTATTACAGTGGAAACTGTTTTCATAATTATATCGGTGATTCTTTTGTCTAGAACTCTATAATGTCACTCTTGAAATAAACATTAAATAACAGATGCAAACGGCATTTGCTAATCAGTGAAAAACTGTGGAACTGTCTTGATTTGAAGAAAAACACTTGTAGAAATAAACAGATAAAAATTAAAATTTACTTATTATGATGATTTCCTTTAAATTGAAATGTGTGGCTAGGCAAAATGTGAATTTATAAAAGTACTAATGTGACGACGGAATGTGATAAAGTGTAATAGTAAAGGGATCAATATTAATTTTATATTAAAAATGAATTCTCATGAAGTATTTGGGCACTATATTTACATGTTATCCTTATTTTGTATTGATAACAAATTATTTTTTACAAGTAAAAAATTATGTCAATTATCAAAAGAGATAGATGTTGAACAAAATATACATATTTTAGACGTCAGAAAATGTAGTGAGAGAATTATTGTAAGATTCGTCATAAGCACTAATTCAATTATAAGTAAAACTAGACTTACTAATTGATTTTTGTCAACGAGGGAGTTGGATAATTTGTCTTAAAATATTCAGCATCGCAAATGTGTTTCGCAAATAAAATTAATTAAAGATTTGGATCGTGGTATATATACACCATAACATATAAGCAATAATAATTTGTGAATGAAGTTAATGTGAATATTTAAAGAACATTTTTGCAAAGAAGGATTAAAAACATAATAATCAAAGCCACTGGTTGGATGAGACTCGTACCAAATCGTGCATCTCTTGGGACACGGAGAAACGTGAAATAAAATAGGATATTTTGTTAGGGATACCGGAATAAACACAGCGCAGCAAATTGTCATTCCTCAACACTATAAAAATCTATGTCAACACAACGTCACATTTCCGGCGAAGCTGCCTTAGGATTCTATCTCGTAAAATATTATATCTTTGTATTGATAAACGCGTATATAAAATATATTTTCCAGATAATGTTGCAATGAATAAAACCTTATGATTTAATTCAAAATGATTGAAAACAGACAGTATACGAAATATTTTATACTAGAGGATAAGGCAAGAAAGGAAGCACTAATACTTAACTAATTGGTATCAAACATAAATCTATACAAGAACGATTAATGGAAGTTTTTATTCAAACAGCTGACAGAATAATTCTTTGTGCGAAAGGAAAAGAAAAAAAATAAGTTGAATATGCCAAACTAACTACAATACATATATGCATAATATAAAAAGGACAAATCAAATAAATACTGCTGAAATAGTAAAATTAAAGCTTAAACATTACATTTTTTATGAAATTTCATACAGACGCAAATCTTGTTTTAGCTCTCCTGAAAAGCGCCAATTTTTAACTTAACGCTATTTTCCTTCGCATACAGAATTATAAATACATGTTATTTTCGTAGTCGACAAAAGTTTTTCACTGTCTATATTGAATTATTTCTAAAATTAACTATTTTTTATTGTTTGTTTTTGTATCAAAACACTAATTGTTGATATTTCACATTTTTTCTTTCATTCAGTTTGTGAATGTTCGATCGGTCGAAAATTTATCAAATATTATTTTACAAAACAATTTGTGACAATAGTCTTTTCATTGTATCGAACGTGGCACTCGGTCACACGTCAAAGTGCACTCGGTAAAAATGTGCATGTTTCCAATTTGTAATATTGAATGTTGCGGTCAGTATTTTGTTATATTTTTAACAATATTTTTTTTGCTTGGTTATAAGTATCATGATTTTATAAGGCAGCAATGGAATATGTCTTGCACGTTGAATATTTCGTATTTACAGAGCGTACGGAGGAAATAAGTGAAGAAAGCATTTTGTATGGACGATATGATGGCGGCAGCCGGCACGATCACGTATTGCAGGTTTTCACGTTTTTCGTGTTAGTTGATTTGTGTGACCAATACGTATTTTTAAAAATACGACCATACTGCAGCGCCATCGTGATAGAAACAAATAAGCGAAATTGCTAACACGTCATCGCATACTACAATACACGTATATAAGTAAGAATATATCCACGTTATAAATAATATTCAGTATTACAACAGGATCTCAGAAAACTAAAAATAAATATCTGAACTATAATAATAACAGCTCATGATACTTTTCTATGATCGTTATATTTATGTATTTCCATTTTATTTATTGATATAGTATGTCATATTCTCTAAGTATGTTTGAATGGTTGCAAACTATTTGACACTGTTCAAAAACTGTTCTCAAAAAGCAATAAAAAGTATCGAAGCTTTTACGGTGAAACTTTTCATTTCCTGTCAGCAGCGAGAGGTTTAGAGGCAAACCTCATAAGAAAATCATGCACCGATTAAGGATCCAGCACAATGTGAAAAAGTATAAATGTAAAAACTGAAGGTGAACGTTAAAAATGTTTTGAATTAAATTTGGTTAAAACTTTACAACATTATTTATTGAGTGTGATGATGGTATAATAAATTAGCATGGCGTGTATGCTATTGCCTTTTCCAATTCGTTCATTAGATTCGTATCGGATTAATTCGAATTGGATTATCCACGTGTCATTTGTTTTCTGGTCGAGTCTGTATTCGATAAAACATTGTTAGAAAGGAATAGCAAATAATTTACGAAGATTTGAATATTGTCATATAACAATTATAGGTTTTACCTGTCAATTTTTAGTGGAGTAACATTATATTTTACAAAATAAAACACAATTTGTTTTATATGACTTTTGTATAATCAACAGGATCGGTTTCGATTGCTATAGAAGTTAACGAGTGTCTATTGTTCACCACAAAGGTTAGGATCACTTGGCTTAATTCCCGTTCATACTTTGCCATTATTTGACCAATGAAAATATTTACTATTTTAGAAATAATGACATGCAATTCAAATTAAATTAAAAAAAAACTTAACTCTTTTCAGAAAAAAATGTGTACCACAGAATATGTCACAAGTATGACAAAAACAGATACAATGATGAGCAGAAAGAATAGCTACAGTAATAATGAAATATTATTTGCTATTACCATTATTGAAAAAACCAGAGTTACTAAAAATGTGTCATAGCTCTATTTTTACTACACCAACTGTACATTTCATTCTTATCCGTGGGCCAGATGGTGGGAGCATAGACAATGCACTCGCTTCATACAAAATTAAACTGCATTGTTCTTTGCATAGAAAACGAAGGGAACAAGAAGAAGTCCAGGGAAGTCCTCTTGCATTGTAATGAACGATAACGTTCTTCTAGCCGCATCTGACGAATAAATCTATTTGCTTTGGAATTTCGCGACAGAAATCGAAGCACGATCTTTGGAATGTCAATGAGAATGACGTGAATTGAATACAGAATGTTCTTAATTCAAATTCTGTACACTTCAAATAAATCAAACAAATGAACTCGATCGTATTGACGAAAAAAGTGACATTTATCTTCTCTGAAAGATTGAAATATTAATGAAGTCACCAGGAGGATATACAATGTGTAATTTTTTTGCTATACATACCATGTTTGATATGTAATATATAAACGAATTATAATTATCAGCTAAGTACACTTTCTGAATCGGCATGTAAATTCTAAAGTGAATTGTAATGTACAAATATCTTAAAAGTTATCACCATCTATGCTAATTACCAGCCTATCAATTTACATCTAAGTATATTATTCAATATCAGCGCGATCAAATGAATATACTTGTTTAAATTTGAAATGAATGTAGTAGTGAAGATTCAAAGAAAAGTGTGGTTAGTATTAGAGCAAATCAAAAGATAATTTCTCAATACTAAAGTGAACTTCTATGGTGTTGACTGTAAATTTGTGGTGGGAAGGTTTTATATTTGTGACACTAAAAAACATTTTGTTGTACGAATTCATAATTTTATCAAATGCTCAAGAGCGGTTGCACTTGTGTTTTTTTAACTTAAACTATTTTCAAAAGGTGAAACAATCGCAATAGTCTAATCGGAGAATATATTTCCACAGGTTCATGAAAGCTTTACTGAAGTAGACTTCAAATTTGAAGTTAACTTTTTTATATGTGGAAATGATAGTCAAACAATAAAGTCTCTTTAGAATCGTGATATTTTACACGTATACTATACGTACAATATGAAATGGGGACATTATGAAAATAAATATTAATGTTAAACTAATGGAGTGTGTTATCTCTCATCCCTACTCGGAAAGTCATTTGAACTTAACGATTGACGATTGATTTAATATTATACGCTCTTTTAGTACCTAAATAAAACATGATTAATTTTTTTCCAATGTTATTTTTGCCGTATGTTTCAGATGAATTCATTATGCAATCAATATAATATTATTCGGAGATGGATTTTCAACAGGCATATTTGAGATTTAGAAATAATGAAATAATGAAAAAATCCAAAAATATTAAATAACAATAACACGAACAAAAAAACATATCTGTATCACAGGAAGCGGATGTCGAATGAGGCCGACGGGATTTTGGGGCTGCGTAAGAAATATACGAATTTCAAATATAATAATTGAAAGACGGATTAAATCTATGCTGGCATTAATATTATGTTTGATTAAAGATATACAAGTCACGTCATTCTTTGAAGCGGAAAAGGCATTATTAGTGTGAAATATACATACAATGAAAGAATTGTTGTACGGTCCGACTGTCTTTCTAGCTTCGTCTTCCATTTGCATTTTAATTATCACTTAGAAAATCTTAAGACTTTAGGTGCTATTGAATACAAACTAGTCTTTGCCAAGTGGAGTTAGAGGAGTGCAGAATATTACAAGTAATTTATTTCTCGCTGAAAAACTTAAAATACAACAAATGAGGATGCATTACTTTCGGTATGTAAATACAATGCTTCTAATATTATAAAATGGTAAAAATATGAATGTATTTAGTTTCACAAGAACGCAATGAAAAAACACTAATTGTGATGGATTTCTACCTATTATATACATACCAATTCAAAAAATAGATATATATTGTTAAGGTGCTAACTTAGAAGTTCAATTCTTGGTGGAAAGACATTGTAATTTAAAAAGCTGTGCACTTCCCACTAAAGATAAATAAGTTTCCCGACAAGAAAAAACGCTTAATTTCATATTTAAAATGTAGCATACAAGTCGCTAAACACGCTCCCGAAGGTTTTTATAGTTTTGAATAAATCACGAAAAACTGTTATGTTGTGTCTTCCGGTGTATAAGGAAAAGTAAAATATTCCTTTGCACTATCGTTTTTTCGGAATGTGTCAACCGTGTAAAACAAAGATCGTGTAAAAAATGACAATTTCAAGTATGGAAAATATTTGAATTACGAACAGGGGACGAAATAGGATGAAATTTTATACTAGCACATGAAAAAATTGATAGATCTGTCGATAGAGCACATACGTACATTAAAAACGTATTTCATTAAAACATCGCCAGGAGCGTGTTTAGCGATTCAGCGACACATATCTTCTATTATATTTTAAACGTGAAACATTCTTTTTTTCTATTTATTCGCAGTAAACCAGTATAATTATTTTGGATTCTTAATATAGTTGTATAAACAACGTCAACATTTTTTCGTATATTTAAACTTAAAATCAATCACCTCAGAATAATTTTTTTAAGATTTTTTTTATAGTTGAATTAACCTATGCATAATTAACAATTGAATAAAAATAGATTCATAAAAACGCATTTATTAATTTTTTCGATTGTTAACAATTTTAGCCGTTGAGCTTTGCCGTTTTTAAACTCTACACGTCTCAGTTTTATCATAAACTATGATAATGATTGTTATATAAATTGATAATTAGTATTAAATTGCATGTGTCTCTTTTATTAATTGTACTCATGTTTTTTGGTAATGAATATCTTTAATTGTAATTTAACTACGAAGTACTTGAATCTAGAATGAGTAGCAGAGGAGATTATTTATATTTGGGCCAACTATACTCATTTGAAAAGACATCTTAAGATTTAATGGTCTTATTTAGATGCAAAGTGTCAAGATGGTGAGCAAGATGAATTACACGATATTCGCCTGTGTATTGTTCCGCAATGGTGAGACTGTGCAAGCAAAATTAATGCCGAGTTTAAAATATCAGATTGCACGGAGAGGGAGAACTTCGTCGTAATTACTTCAAGCCATGCAATTTTGCCTTACTTAAAATAATAATACAACAAGAAATGTTTATGCAAATTAAAAACAAAACGAAATGTCAGATGTTAAGGCATATGGCCGTTGTAAGTTTATTATTTACACGAAATATTTTTAATTTTTGGAAACGAAACCAAATTTCAGTTGTAATTGATTATTGTTAATATATAAACAAATTAAAGAATGCGGCTTAAATATATATTTATATATAAATATGAAAATAAAATTAAGGAAGCTATTTTTATAATGATTCATTAAACATTAACATTATTAAAATTCGAGTTCATTTTAAGATTTTTTTTTTAATGCCGATTGTATACACAAAACGATACGCTTGCTATTTCGAAAAAAACTTCAAATAGTCTTATTTATTGTTTTAGAATTGTAAAAAAACGTTTTTTGCTCAAAGCTATCCATTACGATGCGAAATGTTTTATAAATAAACCTAAGCGTAATCAGATTTGGCGTAGAGGCAGAAACTTTGGCGGGGTAAATGTGTATGGAAGCTGTGATGGAAATTTGATTGTATTATCAGCGATAGCTCTATCTAGGGGAACACCTCATTACCGAATTCAATAGAGCGCTTCATTCAGACGCTAGTTGGAATGGGATTATCCGGGCGTGAGCCCTCATATAGTCGAATTTGTTTGAAAACGCTGTAACGAAAAAGAAGAATTCGTGCAGAGGGCGTATGTTCTGCTATCTCACCACAGGAAAATGTTCGTACCGGCAGGTGTTTTAAGGAACTGTTTTCCCCAGCCAAGATAAATATTAACATGCGGTCGTCTGCGGAGCGGATTTCAAAGAAAAAAACTGGCGGTATTGATTGAGACGATGTCGCTGAAGAGATTGAAATAAATTGGGGAGATGATGGATAATGCAAGGCCTGCAAAATGCGACCGGTATTCCTTTCGTTTGACATGGTAATGAAAGGAAAATTTAAGAAGGATTCATCGCTACGTTTTCCTTCTTTGCGATATTGGTTTCACTTTCAAAGCAGTAAACGAAGATGTTCACATTCAGATAATATACCAAAGCAAGCGTATACGCTTGAATAATCATTTCGATGTCTGAAGCTCTCAGTCCAATATTCAAATCGATGGCCAAAGTATTGTAGAAGGAATGTGGAATTAATTTTGATAAATTAAATTATTTAGGTAGATTAATTGCGGCAAATAGAAGAGACTATCGCACATAAAGAGTTGCCTTAATTTAACTCTTACACTTCGTTTAAAAGCCAGATAATAGAATGAATATCTAAAAATTGATCGATACATGACTAACGTCTGAAGTGTAAATTTAGAAAGAAATAATAGTTTATGTTATATGATGGCAATATGAGCATCAATTGATTATTTGAAAATTTTTAGATGCTGAGGTTATATTCTATTTAGTAAAAATTTAAAAAATTAAAACAATTCATTTGTACTACTTTCACATGTTTATTATGATGAGAATCGGTTTCGCTCATCACGATCAGTTGATAATGCTGTCTTGATCATTATAAACATGTGGAAGTAGTACAAACGAATTGTGTTTTATTTTTTTAAATATAAGTTAAAGTTTATTTTAAAAGAAATAGATGAAAAATTAACCCAAAAGAAAGCACAACATTGTTTGTGACAATTTCAGAACTGTTGTTTTGTGCGATACACATTTTATTAAATCTGACGTGTCTATTTAGTGATAAAATATTGACGTAAGCTGCGGATACTGTCGTTTGTCGAGTTAAAACATCAGAAATTCATTGTTTATCTAGTTAATATTGTTTGCCGTTAACATTGTGCGTGCGTAAAACACTTACCTTTCCAACCCAGTTAAAAGTAATCGCAACAAAAGCTGTTATGTAAGCTAAGGAAAGAAAATAGACTTTCTTAAAAATTCGCACATTTTGTTTTATGTTATATTTCTCGTGAAGTATAAAGTAGCACATTTATTTTTTGTTAACAGCGTAGAACTAGTTTTTAAAATTTTCCAAATCGCATGCACGTTACATTGAATTGACTGTAGTTCTTACGAATATTTATAAAAATAAACGAAATGTTTTATAATTTAAGACATCGACCGAGGGTGCTTGATGGAATTCCAATATTAAATTTGAATTGTTTAGATTTTGTACATTTCTTTGTATGTTGTCACTAACGACACTTGTCGATTCGTGCGCTCGAATGCCTGAAGATGCCGAAAGGTGAAACCCGGGTCGTTAGTGACAAAATACATGGACGTTTACAAAGTCTCAATAATTCAAATTTGAAATGTTATACACTTATACAGAGTATATTTTTATAAACCGTCAAAGATGTCTCACTCGCTTTATTTCTTCTTTCCTTTACACTTAGAATAGACAGTGGTGTAATTAATTGATTAAATAATGTATTTTGGAATAGAAACCATTCTACTCTTACGATAAAGCATTAAATTATTTAAAGAAATTAAATGAAATATTATTGATAACGGAAATTTTGTACTTCGTTTCAGATTACAGCAGAGAGATATCAAAAATTAAATTGTTTTTATGTAGTCTTCATTACAGAAACGTAAGATACTTTGAATTGAAAATTCGCCGTACACAGTATTTTTTATGATATCGTAACATCTTTTTATATAATGTTAGGTTTGAATAGATATGTCAAATTTCTTTTTGATTTTTCAATTATTGCAAATGTCTCACTAGCATGAAAAATGTTTTGTTTTACCACACGTTTTATTTCATATTGCGGAAAAATATTGCATTGCTGTTACAATAATAACAAAGCCCCGTATATAAATCCGCACAATACATAGTTTACGGCATTCGATTAGAATTGAAAATTGAAAGGGATTTATCAGAAAAGGTGTAAAAATCCGCGCGCACCTGTGCTGACGTCACACTCGAACTATCTTCCCAACAATGGCGATATATATATTTATGCAGATTCAATCGGAGGAAACTTTTTGACGCAAGCGAAAAGTATTGAAGGCAACCCGCAATTCGCTTCAAGGGAAAGAAGCTCCCACCGTAAATATTCTCAAACATTTCGTATTCATGGATCACTCAACATAATATTTGGCCAAAATGTCTTTTTCGGTCGACATGAGCGTTTTTCAGCAGAATTTATTGAGAAGTGCGTCGTTAACCATTCAGACCCCGCAAATGAAATTTGAGCATCTGAATAAATGTATTTGTGTGGAATATTTTGACAGTTAAGTAGTAATGTGTTATTTTTGATGGGGGTGATAAAAAAATATTTTATTTTGCATGTCTACGAAAACATTGTAAAAAATCGTGTAAGCAAAAAGATATTTTATCATTCATAAGATTGAGATCTTTTAGACAGACATGCAGTAACATTTTCGATATCTGTCTTGCTAATGTATCAATAATTTATTTATTTAACCTTGGAATATGTAACATAAAATGTTATACACTAATATTTCCAGGCATATCATTTTGCAGCTAACGAGTGTGAGCTTCTTGGAAGGGAATCAAGGCCAAGATGTGATTCGAATGAAAAAGGTATTAAAACCTGAATTGATTGTTTCATATAGACATTTTTAACTAAATAAACGAACAAAATAGCATGAAGCCCTATCAAAATTTTTGAGCTGAACGAATGTGTGCAAAATGCTGTGAACTTCGAAATTATTAAGTTGACAGAGAAATAATCAAGCATCTGCCTGAGTTCTGTTATTTGACTACGCAATTTGGAGATGTGGGAATCTGGAGAAACTGGTGAAGATCTAATCAAGTGAGCCTAAGAATGAATGAATGTCGTGTCATAAATTGTTCATTTAATTCACGTTGGTCAGTAATACAAGTACTATTGACGTTGGAAATCGTAAAGACTGAATTTAAGCATTTCCAATTTAAAATTACATTGATTTTTGTTATCTATTATTAATACGACTTGATGATTTGATAGTCATAAATATTAAATGGTTTAAGCTTTGCATTCAAAGTTATAAAGATTTTTTATAATTATTTTAATATATAAAAAATATTTGATAAACATCTTTAATATAATATGATATATTAGGTGATATTATAGAGTAATACTATAAAATATATGTAATTTCGCGAAACGAACCTCACCTCAAGGAAAATCACTGAAACAATAAACACCACTATTACGTTGAGAAGCCCTCTTTAAAGGATCTAAAAAAGCAGGGGTCGATTCGATTTGTTGGCTGGAACGGAAAGAGGTTGGCACGTGGGTTTCATTCGAGAAGGGGCGCTAAATGGAAAGCAGACGCGATCGATTGGGTCGCAATAAAACACCTGTCAATCAGGCGTGGAACGCACCTTCGCTGACTTCACTAACTTTAAACACATACAAAAAATAAACTCCAAGCAAGTGATTTGCCTTTGCCTGCTGTAGTTGGCAGGTGATAATATTGTTGCGAGAAATATTTCTCTAAGAGAGTCTGAGATGATTTTTATTAAATATTCTGTCAAGCAGCATAGAACGTTGACATTATATGACTGAAATAATAAAAAAAATCTACAAGGTTTTCGTCTACATGAAATGCATAATCCCAGAAGCAGCTGTTGAAATATGCAATAAAAGTACACAAGGCACTAATTTATTCCAAGCCAAATATGAATTAAGAAAAAAATTGCTTTAAATTTGATCAATATTATACATAATAAGTGTTTATTATAGTTTTTATTGAAACTTTCCAAATTAAAATATTTTTTTTATTATATATTTTTTGATTCTGTGCTTTATTCATAATAATTTTGTTGTTACTATTATAGCAGTTGGGAAAAGACTACAACATTTTATTGATAAATTAGTATAACTGTACACGTCATAAATGACGGTATTGAAATTGAAATACTGAATGTCTAAACTAGCTAGTACGTCGGAATTGTGTGTGCATTGGATAACATTTTATTTTATATACACCGCGAACACTTAGGTCATGAGAAAATTTCGTACCTACATGTCATATGTGATAATAACAAAAACGTCTACAGAGCGGTCTGGGCTATTATATTTAAGTTTTCTTTTCTTTTTTAATCAGTTGATAATGCTCGTGATGAGCAAAACCATCTTTATAAATATGTGGAAGTAGTATAAATGAATTGTGTTTTATTTTTTAAAATATAATGTCTTTCCACCAAGAATTGACAGTTAACATCTTAAAAATGATATTCAAGATTATATTTTTAGTAGTAAAAATGTATCTCTATCTGGTTCTGTGACTTAAAAATAAAAGCGTTCTACAACGCCATCGTAATCGAGTTGTGTTTTATGAAATTTATAATGACTTATTTGTCTGATCAGTTTGTACCGTAATAATGTTTTTTTACAGTAAAAATAGCCTTTTTTAGCATTTAAATCTGTCAGTACGCACGCAAGTCAGTGACAATCAGTACAGTGACAAGGCAAAGGACCAACACAGGTTATACCTTCGTGTGACATGTGTCTGCACGTCATCCCCTGTCTTTGGCAGCAGCCTTTGCCGAGGATCGGAAGGTGCGAATAATATTGAAGCGAAGACTGCTGCTGGTGCACACGCTAACACCTGAGCGCTATGATTGATGGACGTAAGGCTTTGAATATAATTGGGGAGCGCGCCTTCAATCAGACGGCGGCTACGTGGATTAACGTTAAAAATTTACAACATAAAACAATCTTTGAAAAGATATTATCCAAAAATTTTAATAAAAGAAAAGTTTCGTCGTAACGACAAAGGTTTCAATTCTGATAGCTAAGAGCCGAATTTTCATTTAGAATCTCTACCTTCTAAGAAATAAAAAAAAACCCATAAGACCGATAACTTTAAATTAGGAAAAAATAAGTAATGAAATTGAATTTGATTCCATGGAGCTTTATAAAATCTTGAAAAAATTACCTGGAGATTAGTAAACAAATAGTCCTCTTTTGGGATCATTTTACTGTTTTTATAACTCTCCGAAATGGTTGGGCAAGAAACTTGCTAATAACAAGTTATTGTTATAAATTTTATTTATGTACTCAGTAAGCGAAAATACTTCAAACTGTGATGGCGATGTTGTGAATAATTGATTTTCATCCAAAACTACTTTACAATACAATCCTGTAAATGCAGCATAAGTTAACAAGTTTTATTTTAATACCATTAATTTCTTCTTACTTATCCAAGGAAAATTTACTGTTTTATTTAATACAATCCCTCTCTAAATAATAAGTAATGCTGGAGTAATTGCTTGTAATATATGACTCAAGTTGGAAGCCACTGTCGTAAAAATATATTGCTGCAATAACCAATGATATGAATTTCAATAGAACCGTCTTTAGAGGAATATAAGTTAGTAAGTTCTTCTTGAATAATGTTTAAAATAATTGTTTGAATTAAAATAAAAATACATTTGAAGATAGCAAAGAATTATTTTGATTAATACACGCCAGATATCCGCGGTTTGCCCTCTCCGTCAACCCCCGCCCTCCCCAGGCCGTTTGTTGGCGGTGTCGAGCGGTCCCGCCGAAGGGTCGATCACCGGGTCGATCAGGGCGGCACCTTGACAGTGATTGTTTGACAGAAATGAAAACGCAATCACAAAATGCTTATCGGGTATGACGACTTTTCAGTCACCACGATACGCCCCTGTTTTTATTAACTCGTAATCGTTAAGGGAAATAACAGATGGATGATTAATGTTTGTTGATGAAATCAGATATTCGGCGGTTTTATGGTAGGCGAGTGATTTTAATGTAGAAAACTGTTTATTTCAAAATATTTCGCAATACAAGATTGTATGAAAAGAAAGTTGATCGATTTGATTACTGACACAACGCAGCAAAGGTTTCATTATTAAATAGTAATGACGTGATATCGAAACCAACTAATTTGCCTACGTATATTATATAGTACTTAATATAAATTGTTATTTTTTACATTAATTTATTGACTACTAATAACAATACATCAACCATGTAAATAACAAGTATTTAGAAAATAATAATTTCTGACATAAGATCGGTCAATTGCAATTGCCGAGAGGCTATAAGAACCCGAATGAATGCTATTGATTAAGGATTCATGTGTCAGTGGACATTTACTAACATAATTTTACCATTTGATTTTGTGAAAAAAAATGTTCTTCTTTCTGTATTTTTAAATATATAAAGCAAGGTTAGGGAACCTTTCATGATGGAGGGCTATATTAATTTACCTGTATTAAAATAATGTCGCATACCTAATAATGTATGTACATTATTTTATAATTGAATGAAAACGATGAAATGAAACATTAGTCTAAAGGTTCCTCACCACATAAATATAAAATAGCCTGAATATACTTTTTTAAGAAAAACAATTATTGCAACGACATAATGACGGATTTTTTGAATTTTCAGATTTTGGTAACGAACCTTGAGGATGATTCATATAATGGTTTTCAATGTTGGGTTAATACAGTAAATTATAACACGGTGGAAGATAAGTAATAATGTAATAAAACAAAGCTTGTAAGATCGAAAACATTCGTACTATGTTTTATCATTTTAACATGTTTGAGAATGTATACATGTTAACTTTTCTATTATATACGGCTTTAGTGATAAAAAAATGACTTGGCAGTATATTTGTCGAAGCCGAAAACTCTCAGGGACCTGTACTGTAATAATAATGAAATTTATCGTCCTTTTTTTGTATTCCATATGAACCATATTTCGCAGGCGGCATTCATTTACTTGGCAACAAACAACCCGCAAAAAACAAAGAGGCACCAGACAGCAGTTTCCAAACGCTCCACTTCCTGAAAAAAAATATATTCCCCAAACACAAACAAAAAAAAAATCCACGAATCTGCATAATATATTTACTGGGGCATATGTGTTTGTTTACCGCGGGTGAGTTTTCCAATAGGTCTTTTGCGAATGACAACGGCCTCTCTGGGAATGAAAAAGAATGATTTGTGAAGGAAGAGAGGTTAGTATCGCTTAAGCGTTCCAATTCTTGCATAGTTTTTATATTGCTACAATATTTTGACATAACAATATTATCAAAATTGAAAACTTTTTCACTGTTTAAAGTCTTAAGAAAATTAATTTCAAAAACTATTTTTTTCGTGTGCATTGGTCATCTTAATATTTTCCAAGAAAATATTCAAATATTGAAGGCACATTGAGAGAACGAATAAAGTCGGTTTTTGATGCTTTTCTGTTTTAAATGTCAAAATACATGATTAACTTAACTTAACTAAACGCTCTATGTAGCTGTAGAACGCATGAAGTCATATAATATAATGAATTTGAAAGGAAACAGTATTCAGTAATATTGTTTTTTTTTCACCATATCCGCTCTCAGTGTGGAGCATATGCCCTCCTAATGGAGGTATCTCAACATAAGTTTTCTACGAGAACTGCTTGTTACTCAGTTGATCAAAATCTCTTTTTCGAAGAGAGTAGGAATAGGGCTAGAACAGGACTAGTGGTTAACTAATAGATCTTGCTAGGCCCTGTTTTTAGGATCGGATAGGTGGGAGGGAATTTAAAACATCACAAAAATTCATAACTTCGAACAGAAGTCCATAAATCGGTTGAAAAATCAATTTATGAAATTGTCCGCACCTGGACTTGAGCCCGAGACATCCGTAACCGTAGCCAACGGCGTTAACCACCGCACCAAGGAGCCGTTTTTTTTTATCCTGGCGGAAAGCATGATATGACTATAAGTCATCGATGTCTAATCTTATGATTTTTATGTCAAAATAATTATTCTTTAGAATGGACAAAGAATATTTTTTAATCACAAACAATTGCACTTGGGAGAATGAGTACTAGACAAAAAATGTCTTAGTGTCTTCTGTCACTACACCCTCGATATATAGGTACATTCGGGGGTATTCCTATATAGACGCACTTCTTGCCTTTAACTATATTCTTTTTCATAATAGTATTCGTGTACAATTGATAGAAAGAAATTATGTTTGTAATTTCACCCATCATCAAGCACCCTCAGTCGATGTCTTAAATTATATATTTGTAACGTTTCGTAATATCTATTTTTAAATGTGATTAGAACAGTTTCATACAGATAGTGAGCATTTTCAATTGACAAAAATATGCAAATATTTAAAAAAAAGTTAAATAACGTGTTAAGGATGGTTTTGTTTTTGTCAGGCTTATATGATTGTAATATTAAGCACCGTATGTCAACATTATCTCAACACCGACAATCACACTCTCTGTCTGCTGTCGCAAGCACTGTGTTGTGCTGATCGTTACAGACAGACATACAGGTAAATTAAGACAGCTATATATGTATATGTATTTAAAAATAAAACATATTTTTTCGTGTACTACTTTCACATGTTTATAATGATCAGGACCGTTTCGTTCATCACGAGCGTTATAATCGTGATAAAATGCAAATCATAGCAAGGCTATTTATTTAAAATCGAATGATAATAATTACGTGGTATATCAAACAATTTTTCCAAGAATTTACAGGAAACCAAATAAATTAAATAGTCTAAAATTAAAATGTTAAGGACTTCTTACAAATCATAAGTTAATGAAATATTAAATATGTAATTAACATTGACACTGATATTTGGTGCATTTTTTACAAAGACAACTTAAGTCAGAAAGAATGTGATGGATTGTCATAAAAAATAGTACGCAATAAAAGAATATTTTCTTCTCTCAAGACATGTACCGTTAGAGTTTGGGATTAATCGTACAGCAGTCATATGAAAACATTCACATAAAATCGGTCATCTTGTGGAAAAGTTTTCCGTCGGAATGGAGAAGAAATATTTATGTACGGAACGCTTCAGTTCCCATGGCATAGAAAAAACAAGCGCCAATTTTAATAATAAAGGCCTTGAATCAGCATAATTTCGTGATGCATGGCCTGAAGCTTATCGCAGAGATTTAAGTTTAATTTATATATTTATTGACAAGAGTAAAAATAAAATAAACAAACGTAATGTATGCTAAAATAATAATCTGTGAAATGTTCACAAGGAAAAATATTAAATAGAAAACGATTCATTATCGGTATAGATTCTTGTTTATACTGTAAATAGATCATTTATGTAAGTTTTATTTTCGATGTTTATTATACGACTAGTATTAAAATATTTATAAATATTCTTTGTCACAGTGTCACATCTCAAATAAACATGAGCTCAAAACGCATGCATAGAGAGTGTGTGACAGTGTTCTGAGTTGTGCTGTGCATTACAGACGAATAGATACATAGAGAACAATATACATTATGTAATAATGCACTCCAATACATGTCACGGTATTGTCAATGTTTGTTTTGTTTCACTGTATTCTACCCGAGACGTATTTGAGGAATAGTATATAGTGCTAAAGTATTTAGGTGTAATAAGTTATGATTTTTAAACCTTACAGCAATATGAAAAAAATAAAGGAAAGTGTCAAATGAGCACACTTTTATTATGAACATAGAATTATTATTCTCCTTGCATTATTGTAAACCATAATATTATAATGATGGCTTGCATTCAAAATATTACGAATTAAAATGTCGAAATAGCTTATTGATTCTCGTGGAACTAAAAAAACTTAGCTTTTATTTGAATCTGACATAGGAATTTGTAAACGTCTTTTTAAGTAAAGCAATGACATTTGTATTATTAAAATTTTACAGGATTTAATAAAATATCTGGCATTACAGCCAAGGCGCATGATATTTTGAAATCTTCACAACAGATCAACTCGAGGAGAAGACTCATCAAAAACAGCCATGTCGAAGATGTCAAATTTAAATCGAAAAATTCAAATTTTATTTTAACCTTGAATCAACTTGAGCTTAAACCCATCTGATCTGAGGTCAACTTTTAGGTATTTTGTAATTTTGGAAAATAGCTACATAAATGAAAAAATGTGAGTTGAAATAATAATAAATGTATGCCGTATAGATTTTCTGGACAATACTATGTGGGTAATTGATTCATAAATCTAAAATAAAGACAACTATCGCTTTGTAGAATAACGGGAAGTGAAACAAAAAAATATAAAAGTCATTCAAAATGAGTGTTTCCATAAAAAAGCTCTATTTTAAATAAATTTATTATATTCTTTATTTGCCGTTAGTGAGTTGAGTACAGCCATAAAAAATCAATACAATAGGGCTGTAGTAAATTTACATCGCTTTGGAATCATCAAAGTAACGTTGAAAGCGCTTTTTCAGTGGAAAACTTACAGGCGGATATTGAATGGCGGGTAAACAGGGGATGATGTTAGAATGAGGATTGAGTTTAATGACAAAAAACGCAAACGCGGGCAAATGTTTGTTTGGATCGAAACGGACATATAGATTGCTACAATAGAAAAGAATCTTTCTGAAAGGATATACAATGTGAACCTTATTTGTTTACTCAACAATGGTGAAGTAACGATGTAACTAAAAGCGAGCGAATTGTTTTTTCGCGTGCGTTGTACCCTCAATGGTTATGAAATAACAATTTTTTGTATCAATTATAATTTATAAGTCATTAAAAAAAGGTCATTAAATTGCATTATTAGAAGCACTTAAGTGTTATTTAGTCGCTCGTCCGTATTATCCAATACACTTAAAGTACCATATTTTTTATTTTTCAAAACATTTTTTTAATACTTCAAACCAATGCAATATAAGTTTATATACAATTACATTAAAATATATACATATATTTTTTGTGTGTTGAATCATACATATTAAAGTTAAAGGAATAAATTATCTCTGACTTAAGTTAAGTTACAAGCGTTTCTCGTGGTAAGTAGATTTAATTTAATAATAATAAAAAACCAAATATATTTTCATATTTGTAGACACCAATAATATATTAATTTCAGAATTTGTTTGTATATTACAATATTTTAAAAGACCATTAATGCTGGCATTAAAGTGTTTTAGTTTATTATAACACATTGCAATTAAATAAACGGCAATATTTTATAATTTAAGACATCGACTGAGGGTGCTTGATGGAATTTCAACATCAAGTTTGGATTATTGAGATTTTGTACACTTCCATGTATTTTGTCACTAACGACCCGGGTTTCACCTTTCGGCATCTTTAGGTATTCGGGGGCACGAATGAACTCGTCATTTAAAAATCTCAATAATCCAAATTTGGCAATATTTTAGTTAATTCAAATATTTATAAAACTACATTTGAAGTATAAATTTAAAGTTCCTTAACAGTTCCTAACTAGTCTCTGATTAAAGTAGAGAAGCAATCAAAACGTTTAACATGTCTTTCAGTTGTATTGAATTAATGCAAAAAAGCGAATGTAAGGTAATGAAATGTAATTTTGCCAAAAAAATCCATCATATTACAACCACAATCTAGCGACATCTTATATAAAAAAAAACTGCCTTTGTTTGGGGAGGAAAGTTTAAAAAAATATCCTTTCATCAAAGGTAGACAAAAAGGTTTCGTGGCCCGCCGCTGACAAAGAGTGGCGTTTTGAAAAAAGTTCGTACCTTCAAAAAGCTCTATTCCAGGGTTGGAGCGCGGCGTTCGCGTTGTCCCAGCAGCGGTAAACAAACATTGCACTTGGCACTAGTGAGAGGCACTCTAGGTCCCTAACCCTCCGCCGGCCCACGGCCTTCCCACCGCATATCAAATTAAAAACTTTACAAAGCGATATTTTCTATAGAGAAAAAGCTCCGGTAATGATATGAGCGAGTCTGGTGCTGCGAGGCGGTGAAAACTGGAGAGCGACTTTCAAGAGGGTACTTTTAGCGCTATGAAATAGTTTGATAACGACGTTTCATAACAAAGAACAAATGATTCAATTTTATTTTTGTAATAAGTAAACAAAATTCCGAAAACAATTTGACAACTAGTTGTAATTTTTAATTAATTAATTTAAGATATCGACTAAGGATGCCTGATGAAATTTCAGTATCAAATTTGAATTGTTGAGATTTTGTACATTTCCATGTATTTCGTCACTAACGACCCGGGTTTCGCCTTTCGGTATCTTCAGGCATTGGAGCACACGAATGAACTCGAATTGACAAACAGTAAACAGTTTAGACCGATAATATACAAGATAAAATACGACAAATTCTTATTACTAAGTCTAGAAACTATATTGACACCTGGATTTATCATTACAATGAACCTCAATCCCAGTTGGGAAAACGAACGCAGTATGGGTCGAATGGAGGGTTTTAAAATGCAATTCGAAGAACTACCAACTTGTTCCAAACTAATTAATTCTTTAAAAAGGTTTATCTAGAAATTTTTATTGTGTCGAAACTCAAATATGAAAATTAAGTATTTTAAAAAATAAAACACAATTCATTTGTACTACTTCCACATATTTATAATGATCAAGACCGGTTTCACTCAACACAAGCATTATCAACTGATTCATTATCATTATATTATATCATTATCAGTTGATAATGCTCGTGATGAGTGAAACCGGTCCTGATCATTATAAATATGTGGAAGTAGTACAAATGAATTGTGTTTTATTTTTTAAAATATAATGTCTTTCCACTAAGAATTGACAAGAATTGACCTTAAAAAAATTAACTATTTAAATCAATTCAATAATTTAGACTAAATTAGAATTTATGTTTATATAAATATAAATGATTAGTCTCGATACTGTCGAGTGAAAGTATTGTACTGTCTATATACTAAATAATAGCTCCAAGGCGAAGGATTCAATATTCTAACGTTGTACACAACTAATGTGTTAAATAAAAAAACGTAAAAAAAATGGATGCAAGAAAAACTTCGCAGCCAAGAGTAAAAGTGTCTTTCATGCATATATTCTTAACTATTAGACAATTTATGTTTTCAATTAATTAGTGTCATCAGTAAGTATCAGATGTACAAGCTATTAAAAGTTTATAGCAAAAGAGTTAATGTTCTAAAAAAATTAAGAAAAACTGAATATTGATATTTTGTGTTTTACACAATTTCATATCGTTTTGAGTTGATTGGTTCTATATCGAGAAAAGTATTCGTGTTGTGTAAGTTTGTAAAATTCAAAATTCAATACCCTTACTTAGCTATGAATGTACATTGAAAAGGGAAAAGTACAATCGACATTATCGTCAGTTTTCCTTTTCCAGAAAAGTAGCATCATTGTCGACAGAGTAGTGTGGTTTAAGACCCAGCGCCGTCACTTAATGAGCCCTTTTGTAATGCATTTTGAGGAGGCGGCCCGCACTAACCGTTCTAACCCGTGGGCGGGCGATTAAGCCAAAGTAAAGGGGCGAAACGCTCATTTTGTGTGAATAATGTATGCACTTTTTGCGAAAGAAATCTCAGCCTCTAGCTGGACACGTGCTGGTTTGGGAGATTGGAATATTATCACACAGAAGTGAAATTTTTTTCGTGCTTTCCGATTTGACCTGGTTGCATTAGGAATTTAATTGTCATCTATATAATAATTATTATACGGTATACTAACTTATGAATTAAGTATTGTATAACCATTTATCAATAAAATTAAGAATGCATGGTCTTGATGACCCAAAGAATAAATGTTGTCAATACTGGACAAAATAAAAATTTTCCAATACATCGACGACATTCTTCGTGTACTTTTCTGTTGAGGTTTTTTGTTCCATATCATTAAATAGCAGTTTCTCTGTTATGTAAACATAGAACATGTACAAATTAGATCTACCACAGAAGTCGTCTTATGAAGAGCACGGAGAAGAAATCTTTCATTCTGATTAAGAGGCAGTGTGAATTTGTCCGTACATTGAAACTTTTGTTGTTTTTGTATCAAACTAGTCTCATTTCACGACTCATACAATACAAAACGAAATAAAAGCAGACAAAATGTAATGAAAGTCGAAAAAAAGGTGCAGAGATATTCTTCCAACCTCTCCAAAGATCCCACTCTAATTTACAATTCGACTTGGAAAACTGCAAACGAGTAGGAATCTAAATTGTATTTCCGTTTTTAGGTTATGTAAAAAGGTCGGATGCGAGGAAAAGAAATTCCGTCGAACGGAAATGCTAGAGATTTGTGTGGCAAAATGAATGCGTATAAAAATTTAATAAAAATGTTAAAAGAAGTGTATTTATATTTTTGTATGGAACTGATTTTGACATTTCAATGAAAACATACGACCATCTTGGCACTGCTGTAAATGATACCCTCTTTTAGAGCGACCGAAATCGTTTTTATTACTCGAAAATTTTGGCGAAACCAAAAATTCTTTCTATACATTTTTGACTGCTTCCGCTTGACTGTTCTATTTCAATTAAATGGTGATGTCAAATCATACATCATTATTTCCATTAGTTACGTGTTTTGCTTTTATAAGTAAAGGAATAGGTATGTTGTAGAGTTATGAAATGCAGTCAGTGAAAATGAAATAATACAATAATTGAAATGCTAGAATTTTAATACTATATTTCAGTAATGAAAACACTAAGTATTATTTTTAATCACAAGCACTTTCTGTTTTACTTAATGCAAGCTTCAGCAAAGACTCACCATTAAAATGCATTGTAGATAAAAGAACGCCAAATTTAACAGTTACGAATAATCATGGATATAAAACTCGTTAATATCTGAATCATGTGTGCTTGGTATAATTGCACGCTAAAACATGAGACCGAACTTATTGTTTCATCAGGGTTGTAAGCCATAGTAAAACGATTTTTTTACAGAGAATACTTATATATGGCAAATGTTACAGAAATTTTAAATAACAATACCACAATTGCGATTTGAATATATACCATAAAGCATATGCTTATATTGTCAATTCAATTTTAATATTTCATGAAAGTAATGTGAAATCATTTTAATATACTGTGTTGATGTAGACTAATATTGAATAAATAAAAAGCGTATGTAATATAAGCAATAATATATTAAGCAAAAAATATATCAAATTAATATTTTGACGAAATTTTAAAGGCGGAATCAATAATGTTCTGATATTTATATATATATATATATATATATATGATCAATGTAAATGTGTATTAGTGATATATTTCTTGGTTCGGGATTATTTGAAAGAACACAAAAAAGACTAAGCTGTTTTTTTGAACGAGATCAAGTAATGGGGTTGGGGGTCCCGATCGATGGTGTGGGAAGGGGTTAAGATGCCTAACCGCCTGGGGGTAGCCCTAAAAGCCTCTTTCGCGGGAAGAGCTGCTTTTTCATAGAAGTATACAGAGAAAGATCCCGGTCAGGTCACAATTACTTGGCAAGCCTTCGGGATAAACGACCCTGGACGAGAAAGGAAATGATTCTTAATGCGAGTGTGTACTTGTGTGCAAAGTTTGCGGAGATTTGCGATCTTTTGTTTTTCCCTTTTCGGAGGTGGAGCGGGCGAAACCTTTTAATTAAAGCCGACCCTGGCAACGCGGAGATGGGGTGGGCGATCTCAGGTGGGGGCGGTTGCGTCTTGAGAGTTTTCGGATAAGGTGGATACAACATTTTTACGGTCGCCCTGTTTGCGAGAATATTAAATTTTGAAATAAAGAAGGCATTTAAAGCGGGGACGCGCAAGATAAAAGAATTTTATCTTATGGTGCCGTAAAATTAGGATTTTTCATTGTGCATTGTGGTTTTGTTAGTCAAAAAGAATATTATAAAATGAAGAGTAGCTCAATAAAAAGTACGCACCCCAATACTTAAAAATGTTATATTTTTAACAAAAATAGCTAAGTAATATATGTAGTATTCATAAATATATAAATGATGTCATGTACATTACCGACCATTCTATAAACTACATTTATGCCAGGTGCGGAAAAAACTTCATCGCAGTTTTGCTTGAGAGCCATGATACCGTTGGTAAAAAAACGTTGTCCACTAGATAAAAGCACAACAAATATATTAACTGTATAAAATAAATAATTTTGAAATGTCAATATTATCGTTACAAGAATAATAGATAGTGTCTTCGAAAAATTTTAACGAATTTATAAAATAAACCTTATTGTGATTTATTAATTATCACACTGAACGTCAAATTATTTCACTTAAAAAATACGTGTTTTATACTATAATCTGCTTATCAATAAATCGATAAAGAAATATTAAAAAAGGTAATATCGTGGGTTGACAATTATAATTAATAATCGTCAAATTATGTAAACCATTTGATTAGAAAAACATATCGATTAAAAGTAAACAGTCAATAAGTAAAAAAAACCTATTGTTGTAAAAAAGATAAGATTAAAGAGTGTTTGTTAATCAGCATTAGTGGATATAATAATATACTTTTTAATAATTTATTTGATTGTATAAAAAACAGTGGTGTATTATTTATTCGGCTTAATAAGTATTGCAGTATAACATATATTATGAACAATCGTTTTTTTTTTGTAATGTCTTTAAGTAAGTTTGATAAAAAATAATAATATATTCATTACTTCATAAGTTGTATTCCACATATATGAGGAATAAAAATTTTCACTTAATTCGTGAAACTAACGATACTTGGATGAACGAAAATTCTAAAAACGTTTCAATATGTCATATTAGATATTTAATAACTATTCTCAGGAAATTAACATAGTCTTAGTGAAACTGAAAAAAATGAATCTCCCAGGTATGACTGAAACCCCGCTATAAATTATATTTAAAAAATATGTAATGTAGAAAATAAACTATTCCGATTAATTCACATTTTTCTTTCCTACCATCCATACAAATTGATACGCATTATTTATTTTCCGAAATAAATAAGATTTATAAAATTAATCAGATTTGGTTTTTCTTAAAAAAAAACGAATGGACTCGAACGAGAGACAGTAAACAGTGTCTAACGCTTATATAGAAGATACAAATGCGACAAATATATAAGCGTATAAGCGTTAGACACTGTTTACTGTCTCTCAGTTCGAGTCCATTCGTGTGCTCGAATGCCTGAAGATGCCGAAAGGCGAAACCCGGGTCGTTAGTGACAAAATACATGGAAGTGTACAAAATCTCAATAATCCAAATTTAATATTGAAATTCCATCAAGCACCCTCAGTCGATGTCTTAAACTTAAATTATAAAAAGATTTATATAATATAATCAACGGTTTTTCTTAAAAAAAATATGTGTGTAGCTTTGCTATAAACTGTATTAAATCCCAAAAAAAATTGCCTTATATCATCTATGGGGCTTCGAGAATACGGGTGTATAAAATTGAGCATTTCAGGTCAGTAGTATGTATATTATTATGATAGAATAAGTTATTATTATACGTATCAAGGGTTAGAAATATTTCATGTTAACTTTGACAATTTATTAACAATGTGAAAAGTCAAAGATTCCGGTATGTTTTGTATACTATTGGATATTACCACACATTTAGGGTCAGATGGTTTCAATATTTCATTTCATATTTCACAGTGAGAAAATGAATGTCTAGAGACTTGCAATGAAGTAGCCGTACCAAATCACTTAAAACCACGTGGCGTACATCGTCTTATATGACTCCAGAAAACCTGCGTACCCTGCTATAATTCAAACATTTCCAGAGCCGAAGAATTGTGCAAGGCGTAAAATTTTAACAGGCTTAGTTCGAGGCTCGGGCGAGCCGCACTTTATGTATTTTAGGGGGGAAAAATTCGGCGTTTCGGCGGAAAAGTGTAATTTTATCAGAGTTTTTGGCGGTACGTTTTATTTAATGTGCATTTTAAGAATTATAAGATTCTTTTTAAAATTTGAGAATAGGTCCGGAAGTGGGATATATAAAAATCGCACATGATTGTTGAAACGTATTGACTTAATATGGTCACGTCTAATTCATCAAAACTTATATGAGATTCCGAAAATTAAAAGAAAGTGATATCTTGAGTTGGTTCATTTCAAGGAAGAACAATGAGATCTTAAATATGGTATTGCAATGTAATGCGGTATAACTTTCTTGGCTATTAAACTACCATATTGTTGGCAATGTTACATAATGATGAAAAGAAAGAAATAATTCAGTTTGATTTATTGTTGATATTGGAAAAGAGATCAAACCATTAAGATTTTAACTAATACTAAACACAAATATAATAGAAAAAAACACATGGTAAAATAACATGGCTTAGTGTTGTCAAATAATAAAAATAAATTATATGGTAAACTACATAATACAGATATTTGCAACGCTACCATTGAAGCAATATTTGTAAGCGAATTCGTCAAACATTTAATACCAGTTATTAATTAAAGATATACATGAAATATGCAACATGGGATCCGAGTGAGTCTATGTATAGAAATTAACTGTTAATTTATTGATTAATTAAATTTTATGATATAATGTTAATTAAAATACAATTAGTTCGATAGAAATGAATAGAGCAACGAATTGAGTAGATTATCAAATGAAGTTCTCTTAAACACAATTTCCGTGCAAATAGAGTATATAATTATTTTTATACCGCATTCAACTTTTCGAGAAGTTGGTAACGTAGTTTGCTAATTGAGCTCTTGACGTAGGTTCGCGCTGGCACAAATTTTATTTGCGAGCTTTTACGTACAATGCGGAGCTTAAACACTCCATAGCGCGTTAATTACGAAGAAAAGCGCGTAAAAAACATCAACGTATATACCTATAGACTACAGACGGCGAACAAGCAAACTTTCACAGCCAATAATATAACTTATTTGAGCTTGCCTTTATGCAGGCGAAAGAGAAAAAGAAAAACATTTATTCATCGCTAGATCAATATTAGTTTTGCAATCCAATGCGAGAAATTCATATCAAGAAAAGCTTCAGAAGAAACTGCAGACAAATTTTCTACCTTTAAATGAATTTCCACAAATTTACCGCCAAATCCATCGAAAATAAAAATATTCTACGATTGGGAGCTTTTTCATTAATTGCATTGCGATAATATATTCACTTGATTTTTCTTTGCTAGTTTTGGAAACAAATATACTATTTATATATACCTAATATGTGTCTATAAAAAGAATAGTGGATGAAGAAAAAATCTATAAAAGAACTCAAATGCATTATGACATATACATATTACTTTGTAATGTTTTAATTAAGAAACTGCACTCATAAAGTATATTAAAACATAAAATAAATTAAAATTAGCTGATGTCAAAACAACATGTTTATTTAACAACAATTTATTTATTTAGTCTAAAAAATCCCTTGAATTTCAAATAAAATCAAATAAAAAAATATTTGATCATATAGAATGGCAGACTTTCTATTTGCGGGCCTTTTAGGTATGCTAAATAATATGTCTGCGTCCGTGGCGCAGTTGGCTACGGCTACGGATGCCTCGGGTTCAATTTCAGGTGCGGATAGTTTTTTAAATTAACCTTTCAATCGATTTATGGATTTATGTTCGTAGTCTGAGTGTTTGTGATGTCTAAAAAAAAATTCCCTCCTCATCCACCCATCCGATCCTCACAGGGCGTAGCGAGAGCGATTAGCTAACCACTAGTCCTGTCCTAGCCTTATTCTTCTATTCCTACTCTCTTCGAAAAACGAAAGTTAAGCAACTGAGTAACAAGCAGTTCTCATAGAAAAAATATGTTAAGATACTTCCATTAGGAGACCATATGCACCACATTGGGAACGAACATAGAAAAAAATATATACGTTATAAACAACCAGAAACCTGTTTTTCGTTGATAATATAATTGCGTATATTTTTTCATCATAATTAGCTTACGTTGTTTCGAATTTGAATTATTGAGATTTTGTACACTTCCATGTATTTTGTCACTAACGACCCAGGTTTCGCCTTTCGGCATCTTCAGGCATTCGAGCGCATGAATGGACTCAAATTATTATACATGGAAGTGTACAAAATCTCAACAATTCAAATTTGATATTGAAATTCCATCAAGCGCACTCAGTTATGTCTTAAATTATGTTGTTTCATTGCTGGCTACCTTGCTGGGTTTGTCTAAATTTTATGAAAGTACTTATACACATCTTCTTTCGTGTATCACATAAATTGTCTTTTAAGTTATTTTTCAACTGATAAAAAATAAAATTTTAAATTTGTCGAAAAAGTGTACTTGATATGAAAGAAAATGTATTCTTATACAAACATGAAAAAAAAAAACGGTTTCTTTTGTCGAGATTATATTATTTGCTTAGCGGAATAAAAATAATGCCTTCCATAAATTCACAAATCAACCTGTCACTTTCATAAAAATCAAATTTTGCGAAATATCAGACATTTCGAAATGCAGCCGTGACGTAAGGATTGCAAACTTATGCGAGGGGAAATTTATTTTACCATCTCTCGCGAACGCGTTTGATTTGTTGCGTAAAATACGATTTCGCATAAATTTTTACTGCATTTAGAATTGCGGTTACTTTGTGGGCTCACATGTGAATCATTGCTATATATTATATTTTAATATCCAAATGCTGTGCGAATCATGCTGTACATAATTATTTATAAAAAAAACATGTATTACACCATAACATATCATTTTGTGGAGCAAATGGATACTATAAAAAATAGTCGATATTTAAGAACGATATCCACTTTTCAAAAAATATTTGATTACAAGAATGAAATATGTGAAAGGCACGCTACGTCTGCTGTTGTAATTGGGCAAGGTATGCATCAAAGTATGGAGAATTTTACTGAAAAGTGGACCAATGAAAATCGTTTAAATTTGGAATTTAAAGATAAAGATGTTAACAGGAAAATAATTTTACGAATAATATTGGCATTTAAAATATGAACAGAACCAGTTGAACTAATGAAAACATTAAATCACTGATAACCGGCTCTAGTCATATTTAAAAATTGTGGTGATAACTAAAAATTATTCATTGAATTGATGAAGTACCATTATATGTTAATAAAAATAACTAAAAAGTGAAATATTCTTATATTTACATAAAACAACGACTATTTGAAATGCTGAATTTTAATATTAAAATATACTCCTTTCGCAAATCTATTCACAATTGTATTAATGAAAGCGGCAAGTAATTGCATGAATTATGTAAATGCGATCGAAATGGACACACCATAAGCTACAAAAAATGAGCATGGCGTATTATATGCGGTCACTCAACTGAGTCCAGAGAGGGGCCTTAATTGAAACGGCCAAAACTGACAATGTATAAACTCGCCAGGACTGATTTAAATTACAAATAGCAATGGCGAATGACAAAAAGAAAGTATATGCATTAAGCCCCTACATCACCATACACTAGATGCCGAAATTAAATAATAATACTAAAATAGCTGTATTCCTTTGCCATTATAAAAACATGTAAATATGCACAAGAATGACACTTATTATTGTAAGATTCACGAAAAAAAACATTCGTATCCCGAGTCTCAATCATGAATCATGATTCATTATTTATTAGCGTGAATATATGTATTTTTCATAAATTTATTGAAAGAATGTGCTCTTACATTCCTTATTAAAAGTCTTTGGCTGACAGAATATTTATTGAGAGAGTTCTAAGCTGGAATAAATGAGGCCAACGGATATACAAATATTGTCTATACTAAGCCTATACCAGTTGGTAGCGTCGTGGACTATGACTCCGGATGTCTCGAGTTCAATTCCCGGTGCGGACAGTTTTCATAAGTTGATATTTCAATCGATTTATGGATTTCTGTTCGTAGTGTTTGTGTTGTCTAAAACTCCCTCCTCACCCACCCATCCGATCCTCGTGGGGCGTAACGAGAGCAATAAGCTAACCACTAGTCCTTTCCAAGCCCTATCCTTCTATCCATACTCTTTTTGATAAGGAAAGGTTGAGCAACTGAGTAACAAACAGTTCTCATCGAAAAATTCTGTTGAGATACTTCCATTAAGAGAACATATTCTTCACGTTGGGAGCGGACATGGACAAAAAACCTACACATAAAAATAGACAGCAAACTAAGAGCCCACTTCGCGAGTTCCACATGGTTTCATTAGTTTAAATACATATGTAACATTTATGTGTTCTGAACGTGTGGCTAGGAAATAAAAATACTGAATAAATTTTTGGTACTTAAATATTATATTTCATTTGAAACTTTACAGAGCAAGTGTATAAAGCAAGCCAGAAGTGTTTCCGCAAACTTCGGATTAAAACTCGACATCGCAATGTCTCCCTCAGGTAGTCTGCTAACTGAAAACAAATCCCGATAATTATGATAATTCCTAAGGGGTGTCGGAAGAGAGAGATACGCCCATCTGACGGCCAGGAATCGAATTAGCATTTATGTGTATCCATGACTGTGTCAACCAACCGTCGAGCGGCGAGACAAACTTTGCCGACAATCCGCGCTCGCAAATCTGAATAATTTGGCCGGCATACATTCGAATGGTGAATCGCTCTAGACTCTAGACTCTAGACGTATCTTTGTGCTATCTGCTTTACATAATTGTGAGTTCTACATGTTTAACGAATAACTAGTGTTTACATTGATACGAATGTAATTCCATTGCAGCTATAAAATTCTCATAGTTCAACTTAATTTTGATAATAAATATGCAAAGACACTGACAGATTAGCTATGTAGAAAATGGCCTTACAATACTGAAAAATACTCTATCTAAGCTTCATATGAGTTAACCCAATAAGAAAACGTTTCAGTAATTATTGGGTTTGAACTTTTATCTGGACAAAGCGAAAAGACATTTGTAATGTTATATATAACTCAATATCAAAAACTTGCAATCTTCAGCGGATAAAACGGCATATATAATTTGACAAGACAGCCAATTAATGATATCTTCACAATAATTGAAACGTGTACAAAATAATAAACGTGTTGTGGGGCAGTAAAATATATATTTTGTTTTTATTTTTATTTTATGTGAAACTTCAATCAAATGATAACAAATAAAGTATTTTAAAAATACATTTAAATTATCAGATATAAATAGATGATAAAACAGTAGAAACCTCTGAAGTGAAAAGTTTAAATTACTAAAATACCAACGAATACGATATAAATATAATTGTTAGAAACAAAGTGCGCCAAAAAACTACTGGTAATTAATATATCGAAACAATCAATTGGTTTCTTAGAACCATGGATAAATTTTATTAAAGAAGTATTATACTAATTAAAAATGAAAATAGTCAGTCATAAAACATAAGCATCACTGTATTATGCCGGTTGATAAAGAAAGACTTTTTATGATGAATAATAAAAATTTTATCCAATAAAATTCTTTGGATTTACTTTTGCAAAAATCTATTTCGAGAATGGCATTGTTTTTTCGAAGCTTAAATTGAGATTCGATCATTGTATAGTGAACTGGTTTAAGAGCTTTCAAACCTCTCAGTGAGAAACAAAAAATGATTCAATCGAATTGAAAAGTTCTATGGAGTATCGCAAACGCATACCACTACGCATATCAGCCTTTGCAAAGAAGCCTTGTACTTAAAAAGACAGATCCGCCAGTCGAAGCTTAGCCATCGTAAAATGGAGATTCTAAAGAACGAACATTGAATACTACAAAGTGAATTCGCATATTGTGAGAGTGTTATTTGTACAGTGGTGCCGGAATCTAGGATTAAATTGGTTCAAAGGACTCCAAAGATACAAAACCTCATTAAAAACTCGATAAATGTGTTTTATAAACAACAGCCTAAAAAATGGACTTTAATTATAAATTGAAAAAGTGAGTTGCAAGCAAAGTACATGAGTTCTACGCCATACATTCCATTCTATTGAAAAAGAACTAGGTTATAATCGAGTTTGATTTCAAATGTCAATGAGAGATGGTGGTATACACATCAACGCATTATTTAACAAAACATAAACAGTATTTTTATCACACAGTTTTGTAAAACTATCCTTAGATGGTACACGTTGGCTTTTTTCTCTCTCATAGTATTAGTTATTATTATTTACAGATTGCGTAGTGATTTACTGAATGGGCCATATGGCATTTTTTATGGTGCTTGAGTCATTATGATAGCCATGTCCTGTCCCGGGTGACTTGTGATATCTGCAACATGGATGATATGAGAAGCAGGGATTTTTTAGTAGATTTAAGTTTTTTTCACTACACCACATAAGTATGCAATCCACAAATATAGAACCACTACTCAAACGGTATTAATTTATGCGGCAAAGTATCTGGGAGCTATCAAAATAAATTTGGTTAAGATATCTCAATTGATTTACAAATTATAGTGAATTTAGTGAAATGACAGTTTTTTGCGAAAATGTGAAAAAACATGCGGCCATTAAGCTTTAACTAAAAACTCAATATTATGACGCTGTTTTAAAATTACGCATTGGAAAACGTTTTTAAACTGAATAAACACATAATTTTATTTTAGAGAAAATTCTAATAATTTTATATTGTTAAAGATTCACCAAGGCATTAGAATTATAAGTAATTTTTGATATAAAATAAAAAGTATAAATTAAATAAAACGGGATGATTTTTTGGAGAGCTGAGAAAATTGATTGCTTGCTAAGTATACTGTATGCTCCATGTATTATAATAAATGAATGGAAAATTTTGAACGGCCAATTAAGAAGTATGAAAATAGTTATTGACAGAACATTATCCACTATTATATAAAGAATTAATTGCTTAATTCACAAATATTTAATGAAAATTAATTATGAAGTTCACATATCTCTGATTTATTTCAAACTATCTTATTTATAATCATTTCCATCAAAGATTAACTATTATCAACGAAATAAAACATAAAAACGGTCTACCACTTTGATTTCCATATTATGTCGCAGTAGTAAAACTCCTTGATCAAGCATAATGTGGGCCTTGAAAAATTTCAAGCCATTTTTAGATGTATACAGTGAAAGTATTCCCGCACGTCGTTGAACCCATTTGGGCCGTAATCCACCGAGCTTTTGGGTGAGTAGAAATGTTTGTTAAAACGGAAATGCTGCACTTGGAAGTGTGGTACCATCGCGCTTGCGTTACACCGGATATAACGTGGTAACACTTTACCGCCAACGGAAATCACTGTTGCGAATGATGCCTTAGTTTTGAGGATATACGAAGGGAACTTCACTCGCATTCATACTTTCACTACTTAAAATAAAGAAAATATTAGTTATGATTCAAATATTTGCTGTCAAATAATGATGAGGTTTATCTTTTTATTACCATAATAAACTAAAACTAAAATAAATACGATTATAAAAAGGGATAAATTTGTTTTTAGATTTGTTGTTTGGCACAAGTTTATCAATAAATTGGTTTATTTCCACATGGTGAATTAAAAATATCATTAGGTGGCTATGGGTCTTTTTTTTACATAAATAAGAATATATTCTTCAGCTGTGATAAACACTCTAATCTCTCAGAAAAAAATGTAACATAAAGAAATGATGGAATTGTTAAAATAGCCACAACGCTTTTTCAATATTACTTTAAACCAATTACTGATACACGGTAAAACGAAAATTAACTTTAATAGACGTTGTATTGGTAATCTATTTGCTATAAGAATCTGACAGTCAACGTAACTTGTATGTTACCGTTTTACAAGGTTGCATGGTCAAGGGATTCTAGTATCTGAATAAAAGCTTTCTCATATTGATTTGTGGATTTGTATCGACATGCATTGGATGTTTGTGATTCTTATATCCCATTTCATGTATCAAATTCAATCCTGAAAATGGGACGTAAGGAGATCGATTAGCTAATGCCTAATGCTTTCCTAAACTCACTCACCTACTCTGTTATAAACGACCTAATTATAACAATTTCTAGCTAAACAATTTTTATAATTTAAGACATCGACTGAGGGTGCTTGATGGAATTTCAATATCAAATTTGAATTATTGAGATTTTGTACACTTCCATGTATTTTGTCACTAACGACCCGTGTTTCACCTTTCGGCATCTTCAGGCATTCGAGCATACGAATGGACTCGAACTGACAGACAGTAAACAGTGTCTAACGTTTATATAGAAGATACAAATACGACAAATATTATTTACGAGGCAAAATATTATACGTCTGAGAGCCACACTGATACCCGAGTTAACATTTCGAGAATCGC
This sequence comes from Himalopsyche phryganea, assembly GCA_022494535.1. Taxonomy (NCBI): domain Eukaryota; kingdom Metazoa; phylum Arthropoda; class Insecta; order Trichoptera; family Rhyacophilidae; genus Himalopsyche; species Himalopsyche phryganea. The sequence continues at coordinate 2,746,687 of JAGVSL010000010.1, read as the reverse complement.
CTTAATCCTTATTTTGTAAACAACACATTAACAGAGTGGCGAATTGCCGCTTTCCAACTTCTTTTAGAATTATCAGTGATTTTACAATTATAATAGCATTGTGGGTTTCGACGCGATGCAATTCGGGAGGGAATGAAGCCAGCAATGAAACAACATAATTTAAGACATCGATTGAGGGTGCTTGATGGAATTTCAATATCAAATTTTGAATTGTTGAGATTTTGTACACTTCCATGTATAATAATTCGAGTCCATTCGTGCGCTCGAATGCCTGAAGATGCCGAAAGGCGAAACCCGGGTTGTTAGTGACAAAATACATGGAAGTGTACAAAATCTCAATAATCCAAATTTAAACATTTTTTGTTGGATACGTTGTTCTCTATAAGAATTCGTACACTCAACATTGAGAGCTAGCATGGATAAAAAATAGTAGACTGGAAAAAGAAAAATAAAACGAAATAAAAAAAATTATGTCTATAGAGTGTATTGAATTTGATTATATCTGTTGTCTGATGTTAAGAAATAGAACAAAATTAGCATATAAATAAAATTGTACCGCTGATGTTGCATATTTTTGCAATTAAGGGTTTTATTCGAATTCCAATAGCGTACCGAACAGCGCAGATGTAATTTCAGATAAGTAAATGAAATAGTGTCGATACAAAAGCACAATAAGAAAGAAAGACGGGCACAGGCGACTTACTAAGCTCTGCTCTATTGAAATAAACCTTTGGAGCTATATTATACGAGGAGAAGTTTTAGAACCCTTTTGACCCATTCATTGCGTTTTACAAAGAGAGAATAAGCTCAAAAATATCTCTACATTAATTAAACTCAATGTTAAAATCAAATATAATTACAGTTCATAGAAGTCGATATTTAATTAACAATTTATTCGTAAAAATCCACTGAACTGAACAGATTATTATTTGCATAAATTAAAAATAACATAGCAATGTATGACGTAACAACAATATTAATTATAATATTTAAACGTACAAAAAATTGCGTTTGAAAAGTTGAATAACTCATTTTATTTATTGGTGTATGTAGATATATTTAGAATTTGATAATGTAGAAAATTGAGAATGTGTCAGGTATTTTGAATTATATAACATTTGAGATAACATCAAGGAGAATCTAATGAAAGTTATTCGATAACTTGAAAATGTAGGACACTATTAAACACCGATGCCTAGATATCAAAATGTATATTGAAAAATCAAAATTTTATATTGACACTGAAAAAACTTGATTCCGGATCATACTGATCGTCAAGCGGAAATCTTACTTTTATACTACTCAGTCCGAATCATTTATAATGGTCAACAAATTATTAATTGTAAAAATAGTTTATATGCAATTTAAGCGCTGATTTAATTAGTTTATTAACAATGATTAAAATGAAATAATGGTAAATAATGGTAAGGAAACCGTAATAATGGTAAATCTAATATGTCGAATAAACAATGACGTTGTATATTTTAAAATCAGATATATTTATAATTTTTTTTCCCATTTTCGCTCGCAATGTGGAGCATATGGTCTCCTAATGGAGGTATCTTAACAGAATTTTTCTATAAGAACTTCTTATTACTCAGTTAATCAACCTCTCTTTTTTCGAAGAGAGTAGTGATAGAAGGATAGGGCTATGACAGGAGTAGTTGTTAGCTAATCGCTCTCGCTACGCCCCGCGAGGATGGGATGGGTGTGAGAGAGGACTCAGACTACGAACAGAAAATCATAAATCGATTGATAAGTCAATCTATGAAAACCGTCCCCACCGGGAATTGAACCCGAGACATCCGTAACCGTAGCCAGCGACGCTACCAACTGCGCCACGGACGCCAACACGATCATTATAAATATCATACGGTAATCGATTGAAATTTATTATATTGTAATAATATTAATATTCTGTATATTTTTTTTTATTCTCATTTAAAATCATTATAATACAAAAAAGTTTTTCGAAGAGAATCGAAAGATGCTTCTCAAAAAATTTTAAACCTGTAATAATTATGAGAGATTCAATAAATTCAATAATAAAGTTATCAGTTTTAATATTGTATTGAAAATGAATTTTTACAAACCGCGACTTAAAAGTTGAAACAAAACCTGTATATTTGTTTTAACTTTTAATGAATTAGCCGTGCTTCTCTCTCATTGCAAACATCATCCAATATGATGAAAATAAAAGTACATTAACTAAATATGTACGTTATCCTTGTTTAGCAGTTAAAGTTTCTTCTATTGCAGGGAAGCAAAAGACGGTGGACGGTATTTAGGTTTTCATAGTTGCCTTGCACAAAGACACTTACCAATGGTAGACATAAGTATAGCCCGCATATCGATTCCAATAATGACTGGGAAAACTTTCGGTTTGAATTTGTTTCCTATTTATTCCAAAACTAAAGTTTACAAAATGGAACATAGTCTCTAAAACAAATCTCCGATCGCCAAAGATTCTTCAAAATTAATTAAGTACAATTATTGACTAAGTGTAAGTTAATACAAACAATTTAATAATACGATAAAGAACAGTTTCTTTTAACTTACGATTCTCTCAGTAAATTGCAAATAAGAATTAAAAATTTTGTTCAACTTTTATAAACACAATTTCCTTCCACTATAAATGGAAAGTTATCAGCATATCAATGAATATCTTTAACCCTGACAGCATGAGCCGTTTTCGCACGGATTTATTTTCAGTCAATTGATCTGTTAAAACTCTAACTATGGGTAAAAATCGATCAATTTCAGTAAAAAATGGAGAATTATGTGGAATATATTATTTTAGTTATCCCAAATACACCAAGAAGTAAACTAAACTTGAAGAAAATTGAACTATCGAAGAAAACGAAGAATCTGACAAATATTTCATGAATGACTTTGCAAGCAAAATGTCTGCGCCCAGTCTTCATATACACCGCCAACACGCACACAAGCAAGCGAGTAGCCGCATAAGTATGTGTAATGCATAGGGCTGACGATTAATTCTTCGTATCGGCAGTTCAAAGCTGAAATTCGAAACACTGAATATCGATAGATATTTTCAAAATATATTTCCTAGTGTTTTACTTTCATGATCTGTTGCCTAATCTCTACCTAAAGTTTTGAACTATTTTTAAAAGCATATGTCCATAAGTGTTTCTTTTAAACATGTCCAGCGCGTTCATCGGGTTAAGCAAGTAAATTAAGTAACGATATCTTCAAAGATAATTCCAATCAAAGTCAATGTTATATATCGTATTATATGAATTTATTCTAGGTTTCTTTAAGATTGGAAATTCTAGATATTTTGAGTCGTTCATATAGTATTGTATTGAAGCGATTTGATCATGATACTGTATTACATCTTGTATTTTTGATATTCCTTTTATATTTCCGTCACTTGAAATATTATGTATTTCGCCTTGTAGTGCAAAGGGAATTCGAAAACTATTCTACAAAAAGTTACTTATCGCTAAAAAAGAATACCTTTTTGCGGTGTCATTTTTCATAGTTTGAGGGGCAAGTATGTTTCCCCGATAAACCCGGTTAAATATGACGTCTCTGAGGCTTTAAAAAAGGAAATAACGTGAATCTGAAAGAAAGTGAGTTTTATAATACGGGCGTCATCCATCAATCTGATGGCAAGTGTTTCCGAGGGATGGATGGACAACCCCCTCCCTACTCATGCTTCTATAAAACATGTAAAGCTTTTAAAGTGTTTCTCTGTTGAATCTTAAAATAAAACTTTCTTTTTAAAAAGTTTGTTTATAAGTTGTTGCTGATGCATGTACTCTCAGCTCATGGAATCCAGTACACTTGTGTGTTTATAGTATATTTGTAGTGTCCCGGAAGCAAGGAAATGTCTTTTTGTAGCATGTGTATTAAAATAAGGATACACTGTTTTACTATGTTTTTTAAGACTACTACACGGAAAAGTACTAGAAAGATTTAGCAAACTTTGAATAGTTTATAGAAGTTAGTAAGATCTTCACAAATTATTACCATATAAACTGTACCGAATGATCATTTTGATAAAATATACGTGTGTTTGGTTATTAAAACAGACTAAACGTTTCTACTTATTGTTGGAATTTAATTTTTGTATCATGTTCGCTCACGATGTAGATTATATGTATCATCTAAACGGAAAATATTTTTACGATAATTACTTGCAAGTCAGAAAAATTGGGTATTAGATTAACCGCTCTACAGCTGTTCCGTTATTACGATTGGATAGGGGGTGGGTGGATTAGTATGAAAATATCACACACAGCAATGCCGTTGCATACTTATCCATACATCGATTGAATAATGAATTTCTGAAAGATTCCGTTTCCGGGATTCAAATCGGAAACCCAGCAACAGAGTTGACAGAAAATCAACACCGTTGAACACTCGGCTACAAAGTTGGCAACAAACCTTATATTTATTTCTTGACAATATCAAATATGCACGTTACTGTTAATTGTACCGTATAAAACAGGGGTACGCGAATTCTTGCTGTGCATCATCCAAGCATATTGAAAATATAACACTGAAACTGATAACGAGCAAATATTGAATTCCCAAATTTATTTCTATTACATATATAAATTATAATAAATATGAAAATTATGTAATAATAATAATATCAAATTTATTAATGTCATCCATTATAGATTTGATCTTCTCTTTTACAATGTTCTTCATCGAATTCAAGCGTAATCAACAAAAAACACGGTGTCATTGTCTTTCTTTCGAATTAATGTTAATATATTACTAAGATACGTAATTAAGTCCAATTGATGTCACGTGGTGAGCGATATGCTTCTTAACCTTTCCATATTCATGGTGTAACAGTGAGTTACTTCGGCCTTTAAAACTTTAAATTATCTGTAAAATGAGTCGTAAATAAAATAGTTCTACATATAATTAAAAATTAAAAATTCATTACAGTTAATGTCTTCTTTGTATAATTAATCATAATTTGAAAACCTCGTCAATTTTAACATCGAAAAATACAAAATTATAGTATAGAATTAAGCATAGTATAGTCAAAATCCGAGGTGGATGACCGTACCATATGCAACTGTTTTGTTTCAAACGGCACCGAGACACCTCTCGAGCTTGTTCTGCCATGAAGAATTTCGATTATTGCATCATTCGATAATTTCATAGTTTGATATGTATTTCAGGTTTTACACACAAAAAATGATTTTAAATAATTAATTGGTACTAAATAAAACCATATTTCACTTTTTGAAGTTGTCATTTCACTTTATATATAAATGCGTTTATATGACACGATAACAAAATGTGACAAAATGAGATTCAAAGAAGTTTTTAAGCATGAAAACGGGAAGGTTTAAATAAAACTGTTCTAACATTTCAAAAAAACTTAAACCATCCTCCGATTGACTGCTAAATAAACTAAAACATTTATTTTCTTATAAAGTTGGGTGCTGGGAGAATATCCAGATTTGAATTAAAACGATATTTTGAGGTTAATTTGTAATTGAGTTGGAATCTTCCAAAGACGCATGGAAAGTAAAGTTTATGCAAGTTATTTTTGAAAATTAAAGAAACATTTGATGGGTAACGAAAAGTTACAAAACACTTGGATATTCAGACGTATGTTGAGACAGAACCGCGTCTACAGAGGTCGTGTACGCCACACAGAATAACTTTACATTTAGAATAGGTCTGAAGCCATTTTTCAATGTCCGCATATTTTTTTCGATACCAGACGCAGGCCTTTATCAATCATACACAAGATAAAAAAGAAATTTTTCACTCTAGTGTCAAAATACATGCCATAATTTTATTAAAAGCGTATAAAAATCTACACACTATTGCATAATGGTCGGTAACCGGAGTTGTGATTGAACTTATATTGAGGAATAATTTTTGATTACTACTTACTAGTCACGTAATAATTTACAAGCTTAGCTTATTTATATATAAAATAAGGTAAACAATTTGAATCAATATTTAGTATGAATTATCAGTTATGTTATATGTGAAATAATATATATTAAATGCTCAAATAAAATTGTGTAATTTTCAGACACCCTGAACATTCACTGTAAGTAATGGACATAATAATTTATAAAAAACTTACCCAAATATGAAAGTCTCTTTTTTAAGCGGAAATTGCGATTGTTGCTTACCTGAAATTAAAAAAATAAAATTCATGATAACCAACAATTGTCAGGCAGTATTATATACAAAAAGAACATACCAACTTGTCGACCATATAAACATAGAAGTATAATATTTTTTTATAAAATATATTGTCAAACTATTTTCAGTACCAAATTTTAATTGTTGAAACTTTCTACATTTCCATGTATTTCGTCACTAACGACTCGGGTTTTACCTTTTGGCATCTTTAGGCATTCGAGTACACGAATGAACTCGAATTGAAGTCAGTTCGAAATGTACAAAATTTGAACAATTACAATTTGATATTGAAATTCCATTAAGCACACTCAGTCAATAACTTAAATTATTTTCAGTATTATAAAATAATTGTTAAGAGAATATTCAAATCTAGTTAACAAATATTAAACTAAATATTTGGCAATGCGCTACCTTTCAAAGCAAAAGTTCACTTGATATATTAGTAAAAATAAAACAATAAAAGGTTTTTTCTTGTGTGTGAAGCTAATCATAAGCAGATTGTAATTAAAATGCTATCAACACGTCGGTATGAAAATGGAAAAGAAAGAACGCCTAAAATTGGCTGGACCGAAATACAGTATATTTTATTAGATTAGTCGAGTGGAGGGAGTGTTAGCCGCTTTGCACAGCGATTGTTTCTTTGCCAGAAACGAGACCGTATGTACCTGCGAAGAATAAATATTTTCTCTTTCTCGGAGAAAATTTAGCAAGCTTATCACATAAAATATACACACCTAATTTAAGAAAAGAAGCTTCGTCCGCGCAGCCAAATATCTGGAATGCCGCCAGACCAGTTGTGCCAACAATAAAACCCTTTACCGAGGAAATAAGTTATTTCGGGGATGATTACGTACCGTAGGACTTTCGCGTGGTACAGTTTAAAGCTCTTAATAAAGTTAATGCTAAGCGCGCCTGCCACCCAAAGAGCTTTCTTTATCAAGAGTTTTAAGGCGTGATTTGTGTTTCTCGTTCAAATTAATTTTCGTATTTTATGTTCTTCTCTCTTTGACGGAGAATGAGGTAAAGAGAGGGTGTGGTATGGGAATTAATTTATATGCTATACTTTCTAGAAATTTTAAACGCACTTTCTTGGATAATGGAGTTAGTAAATAAGAAAAATTCGCCGCTTTATTAATTCCCCAAAGAGAAAATTTGATTATTTTTTTTTAACTTTCAACATTATTATTTTTAGTTTTTGCGTCGCATAAACCGATTTTAAAATAATTAAATAAAGATGTAAACACGAATAAGAACCAACGATTACGAAATCAGGTGACTGTAGTATCTTATATATAATCCCCCAGACCGCTCTGTAGACGCTTTATTATCATCACATATCACATGTAGGAATGAAATTTTCTCATGACGTAAGCGTGTGCTGTGTAAACAAAGCACACACATATTTCCGACGTACTAGCTACTTTAGACCATTCAGTATTTCAATTTCAATATTGTCATCATGACGGGTACAGTTATACTAGTTAAGTAATAATATTCAAAGTTAGTCTTAAAAATACACAATGAATAAGATGAAAAATGCAAAAATATTATAGAAATAATATAAAATGAGTATATAATATTAAAATTTATGTACTGTAGCTCAGGTTAGTCTGAAGAGCTTTAGTATAGTTACAGTTAGTATTACAGCCAGTGAAATAACTAAGTTATCAATGTTAATTTCGTATTATTCAATTCTGACGTTTAGTTTGGTTAAGCTTTCATGAACCTGTGGAAATATTTTATACGATTAGAATATTTCGATTGTTTCAACTTTTGTAAGTCTTTTAGTTTAAAAAGAAACACAAACACAAGTGAAAAGGTAGGATGGGTTTGTTTCATACCCTAAATTTTTAATTTAATAATTAGAATCATTGTTTTCCTTAGAAATAAATAACCTTGCGATATAGTTAGTCCGAAGATGCTTGTAAAAGAAGAAAAAAATGCGTTACATTTAGTGAAATAACTAAGTTATCAATTTTAATATTTTATTAAAAATGAATTTCCACAAAGTGGCAAAGTGGCACAAAGTGTACTGGCGAATCCATCGAAAATATTAGAATGAATACGGTAGGGAAAAACTTGAATAAAAAATCATTACTGTAATTAATTAATAAAAATTAGGGATACTAGTATTAAAATTTATATCGGGTATGGATTGAAAAATATTTTCTTTATATTTTATTTTGTACAACTATTATAAAATAAAAGTAAAGCTCAGTGAAAGTATTTTGATAATATGTAGAATGAATACATTAATGTCATCAAGAAAATTAAGTGCTACACATAAAAATGCTACAAAAAAACTTTATTTGAAATGAGTGCATATATTATATTGTACATTTTAGGAAAGTTTACTTCAATCGGATCGTTCGTATGTATCGCAAAAGCGTGCCTTTGAGCTGCATAATCAAATTTGAAAATGTTAGTTCTATGCCAGCTTTATATGCCTCAATTTTTCAGGGGAATTTTATTTCCTCCACTCTCGCGCCCTGTCGATACTCGTAGAAATAAAAATATATAAATAGATATACGCAGGCAACGGTTTACGCATTTTTCTTTTATTCCTTCCTCTCACAGTGGGTTTTTATGGCAGCCAAAGGAATATAATGTAATATAAGCGAGAAGTTGTGTTAAAGTATGAGACGTGTAGTGAGATTTGCAAAAGGTGTGGGAAAACATTATATTCTAATGAATCCTATGCCCAGGCTAATGCTTAAAGGCACAGGTTATTTTTAAAAAATATATTATCATTTTTAAACTAGCATATGTGAAAATATTAAAATATTTTTGAGGACACCGTAATGAATAGCTGTCAGTTCACTAAACTTAAACAGAGAGCCGTCCTTGGTTTGAGTCATGATGTTTCGTCACTAACGACTTGGGCTTCGCCTTTCGGCATCTTCAAGTATTCGAGTACACGAATGAGAACGTCAGTTCGAGTTCATTCGTGTACTCGAATCCCTGAAGATGCCGATAGGCGAAACCAGGGTCGTTAGTGACGAAATACATGGAAATGTATACAAACTCAACAATTCAAATTTGATCCGTTAAGCTCTGGAAGAACAAGTAACCAAGCCATAATGAAAATGAGCCGGGAGAATTTTTGTATGATTTGCATTCCTCAGTTATAAAACTATAGATGAGAAAAATGCTGCATTTAACAAATAAAATCACCATAACTAGCACAGAATTTTCATTGATTGAAAAGGTTATTTTACTTAATGGAATAAGTAAAGATTAAAATAACTCTATTATAATGAATCAAATTCGATGACCGTAGTTATGAGACAATATTAACTTTTATTTGTATTTCAATGTTGCAAAAGTTCATCACTCGAAACTGGAACTCGACTCTTGAAAGGCGCGTAAATAAATCTTAAAGCGAAAAAGTTCATGTAATATGGTGAGTTGGTGAGGCGCCAGAGAGAAAATTGTATTATTTTACATAAAAAAGTAAATTAAGCCAATTTACTTTATTGAAAATATACTGCTTAACATTCAATATTGAAATAGTTCGTGATGACTTAGTTATGTTTGAGCCATATCGGCATTTAAAAAGTATATCTTAAGTTCTTAAAAACTCAGATTCCCACATATTAACGTAGTTACATGTTTATAATATTCAAAGAGAAAAATATTTTTTGAAAATGTATATAAAAAATGGATGTAATGATTTAATTTTGTAGCGGTTTTCTTACGATACTTAACCACATGTGGCTGCAGATGGTAGAGGTAGAAAGACAATGTTTGTGTTATAATTTAATTTAAATTTCGAAATGTTTAAGCCTTGCGGATATTTCAGGGTTAAAGGTTCTAAGAAATAGGGTGCAACACAAATATTGTAAAGCTTTAAAGTCAACTCTAGATTATATTCTTACAGCACAAAATCGTTTGCATAAAGTATGGCCACCTTGAAGTAAATCAGAAGACGATAACCGGGGACTTTTGAAACAAATATAGATAGAGTTGCAACTTAATAACTGTGTACTACGGCTCTAGGATCCAGTATTACGGGATCCATACACGGCTCTTGGATCACGAAATACATACACCGAGCGTACCAGTGTATTTAAGAAGTGGAAAGTTATAAAGCGTTTACTCTCCTTAAAAACGATTTTATTTAAAACTCATTAATAAATATACATTAGATAATATTCATGTTGAACGAATAAGGTTGTCTATATATTCTTAATATTATTTTTTTTTAAATATTATATGACTGTTGTACTTTAAAAATTGTGTAACAATTCAATTAATTCTTGCAGTAGCTTTAAATAACAATACGTTGTAAAAATAAACTTTTCATGTTTAAAATGAACACACGATATGCCACAAATGATTGCAAAAATATTCAATAAGAATCGATATATTTCATTGAAAACAGTTCATTTTGTTCTAAAAATACTACACCATATTTTCAAGTTATATCACAATGTTATTTTAAAATCTGTGAAAAGATAACCATCTTTTTGCCATACACACTTTTCGTAATATTTTTGAAATGCCATTCGCTAAGGATTGAGATAACCCTGTGTGATATATTTGTAAATATTATATTATTATTTTATTTTAAATAATCCATTACTCTCTATGGGTTTGTCAAAAAGACATTGTAAGTCTGCTTATTATGTTCTTAAAATTATTTAAATTTGTGGAATGAAAAAATATTTAAAAAATACTCTGAATAAAAATTTATGACTATTTTGAAAGATTACTTATTCCTGTATCAAATGCAGTGAATGGGATGTTTGATTTATGCACAACAGATGCGACGATTCAACCCTAGGGAGGGAATCTCAACTCACTGAGCAATCACTTATTTTTATGACACAAAATCGTAAAAGTCGTTTGTAGTAACTATTAAATTATGTTAATCATTAAAATGCGCACTTTATCATTTCGGCGATTTGTCATATACACTGCAAATAAAAAATTGGTGGGCACAGAGAGAATTTTGATAGTTTTCTTAGACGAAAAAAGCGGCGTACATATATAATACAATAAAACGTACTATAAAAGTGCTCTAATGAAGCTTTATCTACTAAATATAAGTGTAATATAATTTGAAAATAGTTTTTGGAAAGAAAATATATTACTGTTTGGATAGTTTGGTGTTAAAATGAATAAAATTAATATTGAGTATTAATGTTTTAAAAAAATGAAACAATAATACACAAGTAGGTAACGCCTTTTTGTGGAATAATGATATTACGATTGTAATAAAGAAAACTTATATTTAAAATAGTAACATATTTGTAAATGTCGTAATTTATTGGTCTAGGTTACGTAAGGTTTATTAAAATAATATTTTTTATTTTTTTACTAGAAGCATATTCAGGGGTTAAAATCGACCCGCCGAGGTGCAATTCTAATGGAAATCAAGTCGCCAATTGAAGGTTATGAAGGGCTTTATGCAAGGGTTTGCAAATCGATGAAAGCCAGCTGTCGAAGAGAAAGCCTCAGTTGAGGTTTGACTATTGCGAAACTAGACGGTTTTATTGCGTTGACAAATGTTAGGCAACAACGTTTATGAAAAATATTTATGAGAAAGTGTTTCCGAACAGAAGGGGAGGTGAATCAGCTTAGAAGAATAACCGTGGCTCGGTGTGCATGGTATTTCAATGCCAATTTTTTTGGATTTTGTTGTTTTCGTAGAATATATTTCGATATATCACGATTAATTACTCAACATTAGCAATCTCAAATAAAAGTAGCAATTAATATTTCTGGAAATGGTAAAATGTGTTTTTAAACTCTACCGGATATTTAAATGATGATATTTAGATGAAATATAAGCTATAACTATCACAAGATCGGCGCCCGTGGCGTAGTTGGTTCAATACTCGGTGCGAAAAGTTGTATAAATTGATCTTTCAATCGATTTATGGATTTCTGTTCGTTGCTTTTGAGTATTTGAGATGTGTAAAACTACCTCCCGCCCACCCATTCATTCCTGTCCTAGCCTTATACTTCTATCCCTACATTCTTTGAAAAAAAATAGAGGTTGAGCAACTAAGAAACAAGCGGTTCTCATAAAAACAAATCTGTTGAGATAACGCCATTAATACACCATATGCTCCACGATGGGAGCGGGCTGAGAAAAAAATATTACAAGATACAATCCTCGCTTCGGTAAGTATTCATAACATGTACCCGAGTATCTGTAAAAATGTCGTAATTATTATTTTATTTAAAGAAAATGAAAACTTTTCTCTTGCTTTGTATTGAAAACAGAAACAAAACAAAACAGTAAGCATACTATATGAGGAAAACGGAGAGAATCTTTTGTGGCGATGTGTTAAAGAATATCTCATTAAAATTTCACGAAGAGGATTTACGAATATCACTGTTTCGTTTCAGGTTAAACGTAAAAGCAAAGAAATTTAAACTAACAGTAGACGCGTAATCTAATTACTAGCTTTAGGTTTTTGCGTGATGCTTAAATTTTAAAAATACACCTTCTTAATTTAAAATGATATTAAAATATACGAAGGAAACATGAAAAAATGATTAATAGATTTCTTATCATGTTTTTTAATTTGTTATGCAAATTACTAATGTAATACATGTAACGTTATAAAAAAATGTATTTGTAACAAAAATACAAATGAAAACAAAAGATAATATAAAATCATGGGCCGATATTGTATTTTCATACTCAAATTTTGAAAAAGAAACAAGTTTATAAAATATCATCAATCTCTATTATTTTATTGCTTAATATTATTGAAGTTAATAATTTTGTATAGGATTTCTGACCAAAGAGATTTAAATGGTTCAAACAAGAATGAGGCAAAAACAAGATACGAGGCATTGCTTTTGATTTTTGATGTGTATTTACCTTGAAATTATTCCACTTTCGTCTAGTTTACAAATCACATTAACAGATTATAGTGACTAATTTTTGGTTGTGTAACCGTAACGTTATCCAATTATACCGTGTGGTGTAAAATATTAAATTCATGAATCTTAGAAATTAAAGAAAGGTTCGTTTAAAGCAATATAAAGCAGATTGGTAGAAGTAAAAAATGTGCTATCCTTTACGCTGCACGATATATTCGGCAGACAATACCGTGAAGTCAAGTGTTTTGGGAGGCATTAAAATTTCAAGCGTTATCCTTGAAAAGAGTCACCACGTAAATCTACAAAACGTGAATTTTTGTCCTTTAGACATTGACGCAAACTCTGAAACGTAAAGTGCGCCCTGGGGATTGAAACCGTCGCGGGGGTGGGTTGATGCAAAGAGAGGGGATGGAGAGATGCAGAGGTAAATACGCTGGAAAGGGGTATAAGGCGACGCAACTGAAGGCGAGGCAGTATGCTCGGTTTGTCAAAGCCTTGCTTTGGCAGTCGCGAAAGCAAGTGAATGTTAACTTTGTGCTGTAGAATATACAATAAAAAAACAATTAATCACAATAAAAAGAATGTGTGATGTTTTAGTAGTAAAATTGTTTTTAATATATGATTCGAAATGTAACGTTTTTCAAAATGGTGCTTGTATTTTTTCATCATTTTCATACAATAAAATAAATAGCCTGAAGCAAATTTTACTTTGTATTTTCACAAGTAACGTAAGTTTTAAGAAAAGCTTAATACTATTTTTGCACAAAAGTTTGATAAAATAAGCCGTTCCATCTAAATTCTAGTCGCGTTTGTATTAAAACATAGTTTTCGTTTGATTGTCGACGAAAATATTCCGGACTATTTTATAGTTATTCATGTTAAAACAATAAATTTAAATTGGAAAAATTAGGTGGTGTCACAAATATACTCAATTTAATTACGGTTGCGAACAGCTGGCAAACAATAATTTGGAGCGAATTGGCGCGAAGCTATTGCACGACGTAACTGCGAGCCGTTAATCCTGCGATATCCTAGAGACGGAGTAAAAGACAGATTAACGAAAGTGAAAATTGCAAGGAAATAATAAGCGTCTGAAGGAAATAACGCTCGTTTTCTTTACAAAAGCAATACAACTGAGTGGTCATTCATAAATTTGCTTTAAAATATAATTAATAATAAATATTTTGAATAGGTTTCGCTTTGTTTATTGAGTATCAAATGGCTTGACAATGTTGGAAGAAATCGATAAAATTAAAAGTAGATTTAAGTAAAATATTGAAGTTCACTTTGACAATAAATAAATAATGACAATAAATAAATTTTTTATCTCAATATTTATATGAATAAAAAAAAATGTATTATAAAAATAGTACGATACACATAAACAAATGATTGAATATAAAATAATTTTCGTATCTTACTATCTTAGTATCTTTGGATCACTTTTAAAGTATTGTCTTTTTTATACAGATAATAAATATGTTTTCTGTTCTAATTTCATCATGTTATAGAGTCATCAGCACCAGTTATGCTCATCACGAGAATTTTCAATTATGTGTAACAAAATTTTTACAATAAGGTCGTGATCATTTTGTAAAATTGTGGAGTTTGTGTTTTATTTATTATCATATTTTCGTTATTCTGATAGAATAAGAGAATACTGTGTTCTTTTTTTATTATGTCCACTGAGAGTGGGGTTTCTCAACAGAAGTTTTTCTACGAGAACTGCTTGGTAATCAGTTGAAGAGAGTATGGATTAAAGGATATGGTTAGGACAAGACTAATCGCTCTCGCTGCGCCCTGTTTTTAGAATCGGATGGGTGGGAGGTAATTTTAGACATTCATGCCTACGAACAAAAATCTATAAATCGATTGAAAAATCAATTAATGAATCTGCTTGTACCGGAATTTGAACCCGAGACATCCGTAACCAAAGCCAGCGACGTTGACCACTGAACCACAGACTCGACAATACTGTTTTCTACTGATAATAAAAATGAAGTCATATGACTTGACCTGTAAAAAAATGTCTTCATAATTATTGAAAAATAATTTTTATTTCATTGTTCATTATAATACATAATTATTAAGAAAATAAAAATGTTAAAATATCAAATTTGTAATGCTTTATAAAATGCAATACAGTTAATTTGTACCGTGTGTTTTTTTGTGTTGTAAAAAGCTGATACAGCGTTACACTTGCATTACTATCAAAATTACACTAAAAGCTTTTTGCTAGTTCAGCGTTTGACTTGCATGTATTTATTTTTTCATCAAAAATTTTCGTAAGCCCACCCGAAAAGCGCTCGCCTTTATATTACGGATTTGCAATAAAACTAATTTCGGCGCCTCCCGACGCGAAAAGAAGGTGAATTTTCCATATCTCATTACGTTGTAATGGGGCGAAGGCATTTACCTGGAAATTGCTAGGCGCAAAGTCTGTGGGAGAGACACCATAATATATATTACACAGTATGAAGAATATACTCAGACATTGCCGCATGCAAATATGTGTAAGCAGGGCAGGCTGAATTAAGCTACGTCAAATATCTGCCAATGTCATCAAAAAATTTTCTCGTAAACCAAAATTTTAACAATAGATACAACTTCCCAAAAATGTAAACTTTCAATTATTACAGCTGTTATTAATGATTGGCAAAAATGGTAACATTGAAGTAAGTAGTTTTATTTCAAAGATTAGCAATCAGTTGCCTCACACAGGAAATAAGATATAAAATAAGTTTAGATACCTAGCTTACCTTTTTGCTAATGCATTCTAAGTTTTATGACGTAGTGAAATAATTAAAAACAAGACTAAAATTAGAAACGGATTTAGTTGTAAAACAATAATGTAATTTTGTTGATAATTGTTTCCGCATAACGCCACCTAACTTTACTATTCTTTGTTTGTATGTAAAGGTAAAGATATCCCTTTTACCAGTTAGGAGTTAGTTTTGACGAAACCGTGTCTGGACCAATGAAATAATTGCCAATGTGTGATTTTTTAGACATTTCTTCAACTCAAGGAGAAATTAAAAATAAAAATTTGATCGCTAAGCGGCATTATTACCATATGTACTATGCATTCGGCGGTAACTTATTCCACTTGTTTCCACAAGTTGAATAACTAAGTAATCAATTTTAATGTTTTATTTTATATGGTATTATTATTGTTTGGTGACACAAACCAACTAATGATATGGTATGAGAGAAAGAGACATATTGAAATTCCATCAAGCACCCTCAGTCGATGTCTTAAATTATAGAGAATAAATGTGTTGATCAACGAATATTATGTTTCATATTATAACACTCATTTGAATAAGCTGGCAGACATAGCTGTTAGTAAAAGATAAACGTTGACAAAATTGATAACACCATTGCAATTGAAATACCATGAAAGTAAAAGTGATTATCAAACATTATGTTTACATAGGTTCAATAAAAATTTTATTTAAAGTGGTTATGAATTAAAAAAGAGCGGATGATTAAATAAAAATTTATAATACTTAATTTGCAGAAAGGTTTTCACTTTGATCGCATTGCAATCGAACATTTCTAAAACCGCCTCTGTGCAACAATTGCAGGGATTATGTAGGTAAGTTAATTTGAAGTAACACTAAAACAGACGCGTAATAAAAATAATCACATAAAACATCTTCCTGTGAAAACGAAACTCTAATTTGGTACTCTATTCTACCATGGGGTAGTTGGAAAACTACAGCAATGTTGTTTACCTACACCAAAGTATTTTAGGGGTGAATACGCAATGCAATTTTTCATTGCGCATAAAGAATACAAAATTAAGTTTCCGTGTTTATAAATATCAGCACCCTTTTATTTTGCGAAGTTTTATAGAGTGCAACAGTAATATTCGTTAAACGTGAGACGAAAATTAAAATTATTAAAATTACTATCTTTCGACAAAAAGTAACAAACCTCTTAATTAATTGAATTGAAATTTATGTAAACAATAATAATTTAAGCTCCATATAATCAAAACTTTAGTATATTCTTTGATTTCTTTGTTGTGTGTAAAGGCGGAGACACATTACCAACACACGACGCCACATCTTTTTGTTGTGCCGTGTTGATTGAGATCTTAGTTGTTTTTTTTTATATGGAGTAATGCGGTCGGGTGGCGTGGCGTGTTACCAATGTGTCTGGACCTTAATACATTTTCAAGGCTAAGGACGAAATTTAAAAAAAATGCAATTATAACAGTCAAATACAAAATTATTAGTCAGAATGAATCAACAAATTTACATGAGCGTAATTCCGATTAAACTTCTATTTTATAGAATTAACATTTCATAGTGTGTGAAATTGTTTTTCGTAAACATTATTGTAGGTAGTGTAATAAAGATTATAGTAAAGCAATACACAGGTAAATACGAGTAGAATAATATTCATAAATATATTAACAAGCAGGACCACTTGGGTACAATAAAATATATTCATATGTAATCCTGAAATAAATTCATATTAATATATTATTGAGGGTTTTGGAATGAAAATAACTGTAAAGGGAAACAACGAAACGTTAATACAGAGGTTATCATAAGTTTATGGTCTGATGAAAAATCTCCTACACGCTAAACGGTAGGGTTGCCAAAAATAACCGGTTCATACAACGAATGCCCCTTTCCACGGGCGGAAGGGCACCGCGCGGAATTAAATTACATCCTTATGAATATATTTCACGTTAAATTTATAAGTGTGCCGTTGGGCTTTTGCTGTATAAGTTATCTCGTATTTTCATCCGAGACCGTTTTATCAAGCCAAGCATTTTTCGGAAGCGCCACCTCGACTTTAATCTGATCACAACGGCTGAATATTTAACACGTGCGACTCAGTTTACTAATTAATAGAGGTAATTTAAAGCGCACTCTATTGTCAGCAATAATGAATTTGGTTCAAATACAAATAAGGAATAATGTTATTGACGTATGTACAGAAATAATACAGTAAAATTCCGATCTTCAGTCGTTTTTTCGAAATATTCTCAAAGAAAATTATAAAACATAAATATATCGTTCTTATATCAAAAATTAACCAGTACTTATAAATTGACAATGGTATTATTGGACATGTTAAAATCAATAAAATTTACAATCTTCACTATTTACGTTTTTGCTTTAACCTTTATGCATTTTAAGACATTCGAGATCATGGATGGACTCAAAAAACGAAGTTGACTTTAATCTAAAACAAGATTTGATAACTTCGTTATTTACTAGTTTTGTTACAAGGTGTGAAACGTGGTTCGGCTTTGTTAAAAGCTTGTTCAGAATGATTAACTTTTGTCACATCTTGTAATGCGTTTTTAATTTATTATCTATTTCATACTAGTGTATTTAAAGTTAAGATTTACGTGTATTCTAATACAGATTAATAAAAAAAACATTTTTTCATACTATATCGTCTGGTATCACATAATTTTGATGAAACAAAAGTTATGTTATAAATTAAAAGAATAATCTAATCTAATTATTACTATAGATTCATGTGAATTAAATGCTAAACACTAATTTTTATTTCTTAGATCATTATAAAATAAATTTTCCAATTGTATGTAAAATACAGAATGTATTTTAAAACATTTTTTTTGTGAGAATAAGAACGAAATAAAATGTTAAATCTAAAATCTTAAAAGCTAATATTAGTAAACGTCGTAAATGTAATAAAGTTTGATAAATATATGCGATGTTTACATTAAATTGCTATAAGCATTGTTATGTATAAAAGCATTGTCGCAATTTTACCGACAATGGACGAATTTTACAACGAGTGTTAACGGGTTAAATGAGAATGAGGCAAAAGCGTTTTGTAAGAACGGCCTTCCGCACGATGTAAAAGATGATGAAGGTGTTCGTTTGCCCATACTACCGTCGCCTATTACCGAGTGAAATATAGGATGAATCAAGAAAGATGAATTTATGAAATACACAAATGATGATAATAATCATTCGAACAATGGAATGCCTGAACAATAAAAGGTGTATTTAGTGTACTTTTCACAAAAATAAAGTGAATAGATTTTCACTACCATTTATTTGATTGGTTGCTAATTTTATTTTGTCAGTATCGAAATAGTGTGATTATTGGGGACATGGCTTACTCAGGTGCGTGTTTAGGATTCGAATCCTCCTATGATATTTTACGAATATTGAAATTGGGACCTAGACTTGTAATATTTTATCGAATTTTTATCTTATGTATAAATGATAAACACTATTTACTATCTGTCCGGGTCGTTAGTAACGGAATACATGGAAATGTACAAAATTTCAACAATTTAAATTTGAGACATCGACTGAGGGTGCTTGATGGAATTTCAATATTAAATTTGGATTATTGAGATTTTGTACACTTCCATGTATTTTGTCACTAACGACCGGGTTCTTCTCGGCATCTTCAGGCATTCGAGCACACGAATGGACTCGAACTCAGTTCGAGTCCATTCGTGTGCTCGAATGCCTGAAGATGCCGAAAGGCGAAACCCGGGTCGTTAGTGACAAAATACATGGAAGTGTACAAAATCTCAATAATCCAAATTTAATTTAAATTTGATATTGAAATTCCATCAAGGACCCTCAGTCGATGTCTTAAATTAAGAAATCTATTTATTGATTTGTATTTAAACTGAAGGATATCTGTGATATTCTCACCATTTTTCACAGTATCTGATCCTTAAAAAAGGTGGTAAAGACAAATTTAAAAAAAAAAGAGAGGTTGAGCAACTGAGTAACACGCAGTTCTCGTAGAAAAGTTCTGTTAAGATACCTCCATTCTGTTAAGATAACATATGCTCCACATTGGGAGCGGACATGAAAAAAAAAATCATTATTCTTTCCAAAGAGACAGGTTGAGTGACCCACCTTCAAATAGTTTTTGTATTTGAGTAGAAATAATACACAAGAAGTCCATATGCTAAATATTTGTAACGGGTATAGTTTAAAAATACAAAGATTAGTCGTTCTCTGTATTAAAAATGATTTTCCCTGTTTATTTTTTGTTATAACAATTAATTATAAATAATTTATAATACATTTAAATGCATTACACAATCAAAGCTTTTTATACGAGAGTAATAAACATAAAATAAGACACATTTATGGATTATTTAAACTGGGCAGAACACCAATAAAATAAGCGAAGCAAAAAAACTTGCATAATCTTAGTAAAAACTTTACTGAATTTTATATTATAATAAATATCGTTATCGCAACAGGTGAAACTATGGTTCTAAACATTTAAAATTACCAAACAAAGAAAAATATTCTTACTTAATCTTGCGAAAATGATTACATTCATTCACAGACTCACTTCATACTTTGAGAAGAAACATGAGGTGTTCGGAAATTTATTATTATGTATAGATGGAGCGGGGAAAGCTTAAGCACGGAGGCAAGAAAACGGCGTCTGGTTCAACACCGTAATGTAATCAACTAAACAAATAGGACAATGGGAAGTGGATGGAGCCAAGCAAAAAAATATTGATGGGATTCCCCGGGCAAAAGAACATAGAGAAAGGGTTGGCAAAAAATTACATTTTGTAAGTGAAAAAAAAAAAAAACAAGAAAAGTTTTGGTATGGAGGAAAATATGGAATGTTAATATAAATTCACATTTCATGACATTTTGTTTTTGCTCAATCTAAGTTTGCTAGTCTAAGTTTGTAAATATTTTAATCAAATTATAATACAAAATTGTATATATTAGTTTTAATATCAATTAATCGATATTTAAGAAAATGAAATGTTTGAATTAGTTAGCCGATAAGTATATATTTATCATAATATAACGATGATTATCAATGACGAGATATGAAAAATTTAACCCTTCCGTATTCATGGTGTAACAATGAGTTACTTCGGAATTTAAACCTTTAAACTATCTGTCAAACAGGTCATACAAAAAATTTAAAATTTTGCTATTTTGAATCAAATAGTTCTACACGTAATTAAAAATACATTATAGTTTATGTCTTCTTTGTATAATTAACCATAATTTGAAAACCTTGTCAATTTTACCATCGAAAGATACAAAATTATACTATAGTAACAATTAGTAAAGTATGCAATCGCATAGTATATACAGTATAATACGAAATCCATGAAGTACCGTATGCAACCGTTTTGTTTCAAACGGCATCGAGATACGTCTCGAGCTTGTTCTGCTATAAAGAATTCCGATTCTTACGTCTTTTTTGATAAATTTGCATATTTTGATATGAATTTCAGATTTTTACACGCAGAATATGAATTAAAATAATTATTTTATACTACATAAAACCATATTTCACTTTTTGAAATTGTCATTTCACTTTATAAATGTGTTTATATGACAAAACCCACACGCTAACAAAATGTGATTGCGTGAAATCCGAAGGGATTTTTTTTAGAATGAAAATGGAAAGCAAAAATAACGCATTTATTTAAAATTAATATAAATATATTATACGTATGATTACAATGGAGAAGAACTGTTTTCTTAAGACCAACAAATGACTCATAATCCAAGACTTCTCGATATTCAGAAAATAGCATACTTATTTTAATTATATGTTTTATAGGGATGAAATCTTCACGCGTCTTAAATTTTAGTAGACAGTATACTTGACCCTTCTACGAATCCTCATTTTTCAGTGGAAAAATGTAAACTGTTGATCTTTGATGAAAACATAAAATATAATCTATATTTTAAATACAAATATGTTCTCTATGGATTCTGCGGTAAATTTAAGTAAAATCAATGGAATAACAAAGTTAGCAATTTTAATTTTATATTACAAATATGTTCGCATCGATTCGTTTCATAAAAACTGTCAAACATTGAGCCCTGGCTTCTTGAAATTTAGACAGTTTTATTGCGCCTCGCAAATCTGAACAAATTTTCCTATTTTCAGCAATATAAAATAAAAATCTCCGTTTCAAGAGAGAACACGTATTAGATTATACAGTTTATAGTATTTATTTTACAACTTTATAGTGAGAAAATGATGTCGGTTGAAAATATACCATCGCTAAGTTAAAAAATGTCTATTATCATATTATAATGAATCTTGATTGGTAATGTTTACACTAATCGTTTTTATGCGATATTAATTTAAAATGGTAAATACTGTATGTGCAATGGCAACCCTAATATTGGAGACATGACACGATGAACAGAGCGCCATCTCGCGATTTTATTATAAAATATGATGATAAAATGCGTTCGGTGGAAAAATATGGAGGATCAAAGGCGAAAGGAGTAGCTGGCAGGCTTAAACAGACTATGGCAAAATGGTATGGTGTTATAGATTTCTGAGTAAACTTTGAGGCGATGAGTGAAAAACAGCTGCACGGATAAGACTGTATTATTTTTATGTTTGCCATTTAAAGTAGATATGATTTCTCATGTTTTCTGGGTGTTAACGATTTTTTTACATAAACAAGAAGAGGAATATATTTTTATATGTATGATTAAATTCGTCATTTACAAACAAATATGCGCAAAGAAATGAAATCTGTTTTTATTAATTAATCATATATTATCTCCATACAAAGTATAAAGCAAACAATCTTAAAACAAAAACACAGTAGATTTGTTATTCCACTGGTTTTGCTACTAATTGTGGCACGCGTTTCGCCTTTTTGATAAGCATCTTCAGACTAACTGTATCGTAATGTTATTTAATTTAAATCTCTAACTGTGCAACAATTAGTAACACAAGCAGTGGAATAACAATATTAGCAATTTTATTTTTAAATTAAAAACCAATTTCTACAAAGTTACCGCCTACTCCACCGAGAATAATAATTTATTCTGTTTTCTGTTACAATTTACATTCATTGAAGACCTAAAACTTCAAGATCATAAAAATCAATCATTTTTTGTTACGGAGATTCTATTGAAACAATTGTATATATAAAATCAACTTATATTATAACAATAACCTATGAATGCAATTAATGGATTGTTTCCAGCTGGAATCTCCGTATCAACACATTTTAATTTTGACTCTTTGGTGAACCAATATGCAAAGTTGTTTTTTACCCTTCCTAGTGAAATCTTCACCCTGTAGAGCGATAAGCTACAAAAACTTATCCACCCCTTATCTAATCCTTCTATACTTGATGAAAACCTCAGCTGAGCATCTGCCAACGGATGTTTGTTTGAAATACTTGCTGGCGGTTACAAATAAATAATCCTTGTATATAAATATGATATGGCTTGAAAATAAATTCTTATATATTACATTCAATAAATTATTAATAAACGTCTTTAAACTGATATAATTAAATGATACTTAATTAATTAAACTGCATCAATTTTCGTTTCAATTACAATCAGCTTGTAATCGGATATAAAAATTCATTTTATTTACAGAAATCCTGCTAGATTGCTGGCCGACACACACATCGTGAATGCCATCTGTCTCCGAATCCTCGCATCTGTTTTACAAGTGACGGATCCGCGAGAGACTCCGCGGATAACGTTGAATAAAACATCCACTGCCAACGCTATGCGGTGTTTGAATAATTAGCTGGATATACACCGACGGATTTCATAAAGTAAGGGATTTATCGTACTCGGAATTGGTTTTAGACTGTATGTATGTCTTAGAAAAGTCTTAAATGTAACATTTATTACTGGGAGATTTTATCGTAATTGTGTACTCTGTCCAGTAATAACGATCATAAATAAAATGTGTAATAATAATACATGTTACCAAAAATAAATATTGTTTCGCATCTGCTTATTAACACATCATTACATTTGAAGAGCAATATTTCAAAAGGGCTTATTTTCTTATTGAAAATTTATTCAATAATTGTTTTTGGACCAAACATATATTTTCAATTACATCTTTGATCAATATGAAGGCCATACCATTTATCTAAATGGTTCGAATCAAAATGTTAATTAATTTATGAATATAAGTCGACAGGAGAAGTTGTTCATTCCTCATGTTTGTTCAGCCAATATTTCCATGTATGTTTTCTGTTAAATTGCGTTAAAACTAATTTATTTTTCATATTAACAAAAAACTATTTCCTTTTTGTTTTTATCGAAGCTTCACAATATTTTCTATTTAGAACATTCTGTATATCTATTCAAAATGAAGATACTTCCACGGATTCAATCAGAGCAAAATCCACGCCTCTATGTCAGAAGTAGAGTTCCACAGTCGCAGGACTTACTCCGGATTTCTATTTTCGTTTCCCATTTCCATACCAATCAAACGCGCCATTGTTTGAGATTCACGTGCGGACCTGATTTATTCAAATCGCCCGCGGGAAAGTTTTGATTGTGCCGATTTGACGGTTTTCCTCAACCAATTCCCAAATGGTGACTTCTGAACTTCACACTCTTAAAATAGTACAAACTCCGGAAATAATTTCTTATTTACGAGTAGCATGTATGATATATAATATGACTCCGAGGAATTAATTTACAGCTGGCTGAGAAAGTAATTAAATTTATTTCCTCTGAGATTTTCACCTCCAAGCACTAGTAATTAATTTTGTCATTAGAAGTGTTATCATTTGGGTCTTACCCCCTTCCCATGTCCACTAGAATAAAACAAACTCACCCTATTCTTCATTTTTAATTTGAGAATAAGAATCATTGTTAACCTTACAAATAAATAACCTTGCTATATAGTAAGTCAGAAGATGCTTTTTAAAGTAACAAACACGTGTCAAATTTAGTGACTGAAATAACTTAGTTATCAATTAAAATGTCATATAGGTTAAAATTAATGTAAGTATCGTATGCTTAGCTGCAACAAATAACTATTATTCAATAAGTAATTTAATGTGTTTAAGATTTAAACATTAAGACATGAAATAGATATATGTTTGTTTCCATTTTCTATTCCACATTCGGAGGTCTTGGCCACTATACGTTGCCTCTGAGATTCGCTGCCCCCGTCAATCATCTCTTCGAATCCTCCTAGGTCACTCCAGTGTTGCTTAGCTGCGCCAAATATATCATATGGATGGTCATCAGAGATATTCCAGGTGACGGAGTTCATCGGGTTGAAAGAAAAAACCGACAAGAGGACTAGTTTAATTAAGGCTTAATTCTAATTAATATTTTATTTTTAGGCAGTGACATAGATGGAATAATTCTTAAGTGCTTTATATTGTTATAAAACTAAATAATATTTCACCATTTTTAGGTTATTTCTTATATTTGACTAGAAGGATAGGTGTAAATATTATTTTGTGTATAAGAACGCCAGTATATATTATAAACTAAAACAGTTGTAACAATTTTATTTATTTAATGTTTCAATAATTATTATAGAAAGCCATGAAGAGCGAATTTGTATAGCTAAATACAGTCATATCTGAGGCATAGTAAACAGCAATAAATAATATTTAAAAAATAATTTCCTATCAATAAGAATACTTGTTGTTTATATCGTATTAATTCAATAAAACAACACAGTGGCTAGTAAAATTGCATCAGCTTTTGTAAACTGCACTATAAAATGACTTAAGTACTTTGATTCGGAGCATATTTTCAGGTAGCTCTACGAATAATTTTATGCGGTGACTTAGAATCGAACGCCACGACAAAAGCCTCTTGTAAAACACCCCAATTCTAAGAAGGAAAAGCTCAATATTTACCGTAACTTTAGGTCACCTTTTCGGGAGGATTTATTTGAAAGTATAATCAAATATCTTCAAAGTGATCGAAATAAAATATGACGATAAATACTCACAAAAGAATCGTATACATAAATCCAAATGAGCTTCAATTATAATATATATAGAGATTATTATAAAATAAAATAACAACAACTCTAAGTATCGCACTGACTAAAGGATATACCCATATTTTTAAGAAACTTAGTTAATTTTAATCAGCCCGAAAAAGAGCTTGGGTTACCAACGGTTTTTGTAAAACTAATTCTAACTTTTAAGGTATTAACACTGTTAACTTTTAATTCATGTTGGAAAAGAATCACATTTTAAAAATAAGCACAATTTACTGTGTAAATACTTCTTCGACGTGTTTATAACGATATCGTAACAAGGCTATTGATATGAACAATTACAAGGTATATCAAACAATTCGTCCAAGAACTATGTTACAAATTTACAAAGTGATCAAGCAAACCATATGTAAAATACATGAAATAATAGTAATAAAAACAAATTCTGTTCAGATAAGCTACATTAAGAAATCATATGCTACACTGCAGCAGCTACATAATGCGACCGAACATGGTTACAGGTATATTTAACTTTCTATGGTAGGTATAATTTATTGATAGATGTCGGTATATAATTTTAAATCTAATGAAATTCACTAAGTAGGTAATCTTACTTATTTCTATAATTTATGTATTTAAAAAACTACATGTTTTAAAAATGGATAGGAATATCTGTGTAGTCCATTTTCACCTTTTTTTTCGTAATCAATATAACTTGAGTATCACTAATAAAACACTATGCATCTCTTTCACTTGCAATGGATTAAGATGAAAAGGGTTTGCGTATTATTATTGAACGTATTGCCTGTTCACCGAGAACAAAACACTGGACAAAAAACACCCGGCGGGCATTTTCTTATACACGGCGTATTTAATATGAAGCACGCTCGGGGTGACCATTAAATCCAAAGGTAAAAAGGGGACTTCCATAAAAAGCTACGCGCGACCGATACATCAAGTTCACACCTGTTCGATGATGGGCAACGAAAAGAATTTTCGCCAGGGGCGCGATACCCTACGCATATTATTATAACACTACTTCTCAGGTATGCGTTCGTACCACATTTTTAAAAATCGATATAAATAATATAAGAAAAAATAGCCATAATTTAAGCACATGTCATATGAGTTTTGTTCTATATACTATATTTACCTGCCGAAACTTGTGAATCGTGCAAAGCTGATTCAGTTTTCTTGACATTTTTATTTATAGGGTGGGGACAGATTTATTCGTTATATCCCTTTCTCGGACGTATTCTATATAAGTACTGTCTTACAAAGATAATGGAGTATTTTTCACGCAGAAAAAAAAATAGTAAAAACATCAAACGAATACTGATTGAGAGTGTTCAGTACGCAAAAATTCAACTCTTATCATGAATTGATTGTTACTAAAACTCCCACCCCCCATCCGATACTCAAAAGCGCAGCGAGAGCGATTAATTAACCACTAGTCTTGTCCTAGCCCTATCCTTGTACCCCTACTAACCTTGTAATTAACAAGCAGTTCTCATAGAAAACCTTTGTTGAGATACCTCAATGAGGAGACCATGTGCTCCAAAAATAATGTTCTTCTTATTTTATTCTTGCTCAGTCTCTAATTAATTTTCGAGAATGACTATGGTTTATGGCCAGCCTACAAACCTTCTAGTAGAAGGTTATGTATACAATCTATTCTTCACTTTTTCATATTTTATTAGGTATGTTTTATGCTTTATTAGGTTAATTACTATGTAAAAAAGCAAATTTCTTAATCAAAATATCAACATTGATAATTTTATCAAAATATCTATTTTACAAATTCAAAAAAATTCTCTCAATAGAATTCACGAAACTAGACTAGACTTCTCATGTCTTCAACATAGGAATCCTTAATTATATTTTAAAGGGTATATAATTACTTGAGTATTGAACTATAAAATGATAACATAGATATTTATATATAACGAATAATAATTATTACATCATTATCAATAAATTCCCAATAATATAAATAACATTACTTCATATTCGATGATCAGTTAACGGGAATCAATTTGAATTTTACACTTAGATATGAATTCAGTATTATAAAATATTTTGTATTTTACATAAATTTCGTTATGATGGATTGAATTCCTTACCTAAATATTCTTTCGCCTCTATTTTTTTGTATCAATATTTAATCATAAAATTGTTTGGATTCTGCATATATTTCCAAAGTATCTAGTTATTTCATCTTCACATTATCAGAAATAGTTACTACGATTCGATAATATTTTATTCGTTATGGCGTCTTATTTCAAGGAATTTGAGTGAGGTATTGGATAGGTTAGATCAATACTCAAAGTTTGGTCAAGAGCCGAAAAAGATGTTTTTCAAGTTTTATGGTGATTTTTCTAAAAAAACAATTCACCTTTACATGATGTGAATGAATGATGCCCGGAAGGGCGTCATGTTCAAAAAAACTCTTCGAAAAAAATTTCATGTTAAATTATCATTCATAATAGTCAGGTTTTATGACTCTCTGACGATCAAAAATAAATTTTATGATATAAATGCTCAAATTTATTAAAGAGAAAGCTTGCCGCTAAATTTTTTCAAACTATCGATTATATTATAAATTATGTGAGTATTTAATTCCTTCTTTTTTCTCTTTTTCTTGTAATGAAGTTTATTAAATTATTTTTAGTAGAGCCTGGTTAAAAAATAAATTATGTTTCTGCTTATCGACGGTGTGATGAAATTAAATCATTGCGATGAAATATATTACAATTTGTCTATTAACACAATTGGTCGTTTGAGAGACAAGTAATGTATTATGATGTAAGTAAGATATTTACGATATTTTTGATGGGCGATCTATAAGTGAGTGAATCAATCAAAAAAAAAAACCAGTTGCATCGCTAATGATGTCGCAAAAAATATGCAGTACTTTCAGCGAAAGATTTTATCACAAATTTGTGAGGTAAACTATTATAAGACCTTTATTTTTGCAGATATTTCAATAGGATAATGTTGAGGCTGTGTTGTGTAGTTAACTAATTAAAAAATCCGTATGATACTAAAAGAAAATTATTGTGATGATGGTCAGATACTTTTGACTAACTTTTAACAAATACTTTTAGACGATATGTAAAAATGATAGTATTTGTAAATTTATGTGTCGAATAAATACGAGATATTTATAAGTGAACAGAAATTTTGGCAATTAAATGGTTACTTGCTATTTTTGCGATAAATTGAAATAATTTTCAAGATATAATTAATGTAATTTAAGTAATTTAAGACATCGACTGAGGGTGCTTGATGGAATTTCAATATCAAATTTGGATTATTGAGATTTTGTACACTTCCATGTATTTTGTCACTAACGACCCGGGTTTCGCCTTTCGGCATCTTCAGGCATTCGAGCACACGAATGGACTCGAACTGAGAAACCATTCGTCGAATTACATCCCGTCAAAACCCACAATACTTTTATAATTGTAAAATCACTGGTATTTCTAAAAGAAGTTGAAAAGCGGCAATTCGCCACCCTGTTAATATGGTGTTTACAAAATAAGCATTAGGACGATTCCCGAAATTTTAACTCAGGTATCAGTGTGGCTCTCAGACGTATAATATCTTACCTCGTAAATAATGTTTGTCGCAGTTGTATCTTCTATATAAACGTTAGACACTGTTTACTGTCTCTCAGTTCGAGTCCATTCGTGTGCTCGAATGCCTGAAGATGCCGAAAGGCGAAACCCGGGTCGTTAGTGACAAAATACATGGAAGTGTATAAAATCTCAATAATCCAAAAAATATAATTAATGAAGAATAATATAACTAGTTGATAAGTAATGAAAATACCAGTGATATAAAAAAACATTGACGCTGGTTGGTTTCAGTATGTACATTCCAACGCCGTCGCTTAGTGGAGAAGAACGGCAAAGTTTGCCAGCGGGAAAACTTGGCTTTAAAAGTTTTAATTGAAGAAAGCCATAAGATGTTCTGAATGGCGGGAAAGCGTTTGATTAATTGATGACGACACAGATCAAAGAGGATTTCCGAAAGACTGTTGACAAACTATTTACTCAGAAGTAATTGCAAGACTTGGACAAAAATACTTTGCCTGATCGCATTAAATGCAGGCGCGGCCAAACTGGAGGGCGAAGAAAATCTCAAATAAGTGTATCGTCAAAAAATTTGAATGGTTTTACTAGTAGTTTCATTAAGCGCCCTCAGTGAGAAGAATAAATAATCGGAAAACCTTTTTTATTATTTAAAATATCACCAGATTAGCAAAAATTACACTTGACCAGTGACGAGAGGTTTTCCAGAAGACGAATTAATATCAAATAATGACTGAATTGAAATAAAAAGTTATTAAACATCTTAAACTAAATTTATATATCTACGGTAAAAGCTGTACTCTAGCGACCTTCAATCGTGATTTTTAACATTTTTAAATATCTGTCGGCTTTTCTATATATAGCTGTAATACGATTTTTTCTAATTATAATTAATGAAAAAAAAATAACATTTAATTTGAAATATTTTTCTTGAAAGATATTTTGTCATGATTTAATTATAAAATATTATAACAATGGATTATTTTAATCAGAATTAATTAGAAGTAATCGCTAAAATATATTAAAGATGTCTGTTGAAGAGTTAAAGAATAATCAATCCTTTGACGAGAATAAAAGCGTTATATTACAATAGAAGTATTAAATATCTAGTTACTTAAAATAATACTTAAACATTTAAAAAATTGTATAAAGAAAGAAATTTTTTATTAGATAGAAATGAGATGAGCGCCAAGGTTTGTAAAAAGTATGCGGGGTTGAAACAATGTTTATATAAGTAGTGCATCCAACAGTGGATGCATTCTAGGCTTCATGGGTAGAAGAAATAATAACAATTTGTAATGCATATATGTTTTTTGTTAATACGGTAAGTATTAATTATAATTTATTTATCTTTATTAAGTTAATAATATCTATTTATTGACATTACTTCTAATAAAATGGTCTTTGCTGTTTTATTACTGAAAATAGAGCTTTTATTGAGATCTTTATCATATGGTTTTAAATAAAACGAGACGTTCATTGAAACGGCAATGTTTCAATCAAAATTAAAGCAAATTGGAAATTTCCAACAAAAGAAAAGCAGAAAACGTTGAGCGGAAACGAAGAAATAAATGGAAAGTTTAAATGTAATTAATTAATACTGGATCTCGCCGGGAAAACTAATTAACATTTTAAGGAAAAGCTTCGATGACAACTTTGAATTCGTCAAATATCGCTCATTTTTGTCACCGAAACAAATTTATTTTAAATTAAAATCAATACGTTCTCTTTGTGAAATGATATTTCTTTACAATCCAAAGGTGATTACCATAAATTTAAGCTGAACGCGGAATAAAATTACGGCATTTAAATTTCAAAAATAGAGACTGTTTAATATATTTATACAGCTTATCATAATCCATTCGGCTTTGAAGTGATTATAATAAAAAAAGTTTTAAATAAATAATTGTATATAAATCAATTTTGTAGACATACATTTACTCATTAATATTAAATAGGTTGGATTTGAAGGGATGTTGACATCACAGAGTCCTATTTATATAAATATAAACAGATTTAAATCCATATTCAGGGATTTGATTCCTTTACCGCGCAACCGAGTACGACGAATGTTCTAGGTCTGTTATCCTAATGTTATCCTTCAGCTATGGAATCGGTATACTCTCTATATGCAATTAAAATGAATCGTAAATAAAAATATTAAATCTATCAGACAATCAACGCCCAACAATTACTGTAATAAAATTTCATGGGAAACATGATTATTCACCATTAAATAATAGAAACAGATGTTACATTTACCTAGATTATTAAATTAATGTCATATACTACAAGAAATCTATATTTTAATTATGATAAAGTAATGCGTGTTTGCAAATTATCTTTCCATAAAAAATATCCATAATTAATAACGAGCTTTGCCACGAGTTGGAAAAATAATTGCAGCATTATGGTTGGTACGTTTAGATTCCTTTTATAAATCACTTGTGAGTATTCAAATTTTGTCGTACAATTTCGCTAATTAATAAATGATATATTCATGTGTGTCTTACGTGACTTGCGTATATTAAATGAAAATTAATATGTATATGCTCCGCTCCACCTTTTTAAAGTAATGTACGATATACGAAATAAAATATGTTTAAAAGATGCATAAAAAAAATCCAATTACATAGCGAAATTTTCCAACGTGCAGTTAAATCAAGTAAAATGTGTGACGTCTAGAATTTTGGTGGTGTTCATTTACAACAAGGTAATTCTGAGAGTGCGTGGAATGAGTCTGCCTAAAAGGTAAGATGTTTAAGCTGTAAAAATGTTTATGGGAGATAAAACATACGTAACGTGAACCGGTTGATGTATATTACAATTTAATCTTCACGATAATGCTTGAATTTTAAATACAGTAGTCAACGAAAGAGTGACATTTCAATAAAAAATGATTTATTACCAAAAAAAGTTCTAGTTTATTTTATTTAAATTTTTTTTTCAAATGTACTTCTTCAGATTGAAACGCCAGTGGTTGCTACAAAATTAAAATTTCGTAATCAGTACGTTTTGGCATATCATTCCAAAATACTGTTTATACCAATATGGACGTCAAGAAACCATTTACTATTTACATACGTACGTATGAAATAACGGGTGTAAGGATAACATTTATTGATGTTATCCTAACGCTCAACTGTAAATAATATATTTTTTTCACATGTCCGCTCCCAATGTGGAGCATATCGTCTCCTGATGGAAGTATCTCAACAGATTTTTTTTCTATGAGAACTTTTTGTTACTCAGTTGCTCAACCTCTCTTTATCGAAGAGAGTACGGATAGAAGGATAGGGCTAGGACAGGACTAGTGGTTAACTAATCGCTCTGGCTACGCCCCGTGAGGATGGGATGGGTGGGTGAGGAGGGAGTTTTAGAAAACACAAACACTCAGACTACGAAAAAAAACCAAAAATCGATTGAAATATCAATTTATGAATTGAACCCGAGACATCCGTAGCCGTATCCCATGACGCTATCAACTGCGTCACGGACGCCGACGAGTTCTATATAGATACCGGATAACGCTAAAGCTTTGCATTGATAATATATTTCCATAAAACATAATCATTAGCAAATAAAATAGTATTCACCTGTAATCTCTACCCTGTAATGTCTTGAGCTTGTAGCTTATGTTGTATTTATCAAATATGGTGCCATATTATAGATTATAAAACCATTATAGTCTAATAAAGTACGTGTTCAACAGCACAGCAGACAAATAAAATCACTAGATCGTACACTAATCTCTGAAAAAACCACCCTCACGATTACAATAGTTTATCCTAATTTATTAAGCCGATAAAGCTCTTAGTTCACTTCATTATTTAAAAACCCCTGATCAGGGGTGTATCCTGGCATTTACTCGGGTACAGGGGTGTATTTGGTTATCTTGCGGCGACAGCGGGGTGGCCCTCGACTTATTTATGAACGTTAATTTAAAGGAGTGGACCGTCCACTAGACAAGAACTAGTTGATATTTGGGACAAAGGGTTGTTATTATCACCGTAATTTCGTGTCGAAACAACATTTTATATTTCATGTCTTTTCAATTAGAAGTTATTTAATTTAAACAATACATCAAAATTAATGTCGTTTTGTTTCATTTGAGTTATATTGGACATCCAACCGATTAGGCAGTGCAAGAAAAGCATCGTGTAAATTGACAGATTTGCTGGCAGTGATTGGAATGTCCGAAGACAGAATGGCTATGTTTTACATTTAATTGTTGGTATTTAACATCTTTTATTATATTTTTGTAAAGCGTGGTTCGCCTTTCACTCAGCACAATAACTGAGAATGTTTTTGGGATTCACCCTTGAAGTAAATAGTTAAAAGAGGTGAATTCAAATCTACATTTTGAGTGAATCTACCGTAGCATGCTTGTAATATTGTAATTATTTTTAATAAAAATAAAGTGTATTTTTTTTAAACGTTTCACGAACAAAAATGTTTTGTTTTAATCATAATGGGTGAGTAAAATACATATTTTCATAATCGACAATGCTTATCGAAATCGTTTATCCGACTAATATGGCTATGTGACCATAGCACCCTCTGGGCGAAGTATCGAACTGCGTGATAAGAGGTAAGAAAGAGTGGAGAAGGGGCTGGGAGGAGAGGCTGGCCGACATCTTTAATTCTAGCTCGTTATGTCGTCCGCCCACGTGTCCGATTGGAATCATTGATTGGGACCGATCGGATCTGAGGTTGTTTGCTGTCTCACAAGGGCTGTGCTACAAAATATTTAAAACAAAATTATGTATATCTAGTGCTTTCAGGTACCGCAATATTAACAAGATCAAACGAATACTTCATGAATTTTGACAGTAACATTCAATATTATTGAATCTGGATTTTCAGCGGGTATTTATAAACAGGGTTTAGAACTTGTCAGTATACACGACAATAGTCGTAACGTTGATCAACAGATTGATAATAACTAATTTTAATTTGTTAAATTAAAAAAAATACCATTTCATTATCAAAAATTTTATTCTTAAAACAGTACCAAGATAAAGCATCAAGTTTTGCATATCTTGTTACGAATAAGCCAAAACTCGCAACATGTTATCCTCGTGCAATCATAAAACGAAACGGTATATTCAAAAAATATACTATAAATAGCTTATAAATTTCTTAATGGAGAGTTTATTTCTGATTCGTGATCAAACACGGTTAAATATAGCAATCTTGACCAGGCACGGTAATACTTATTTAACCGGTCATAGTATCGGTTAGATTTGAATGTAAGATAGCGAATGGAAGTCACACACGATCAAAGCCTTACAAACTTGGACTTACACGTTGAGCGTACATATAGTTAAATAAAATGAACACTGAGTGTTGTTTAAAGTATATCAGATTAATTGAAATTCATTATAATGAACTTTGTTTGATAGATTCCGCTGATAAGAAAGTTTCGTAATTAAATTATGAATATGTAAAGTAATATTTTTAATATATAAAGTAAAACAGAAATCTAGAATATAAAGATTGTGAAATAATTTTTAGCACGAGTATTTATAATTAATTCATGATCAGCGATTAAAGAATTGTATTTTTACGTGTATATCAAATAAAAAAACTAACAGTATCAAAGTGTTTTTTCCATTTTTTTTACAATAATTATGATTTGAGATCATAGCTACAAAACGTAGATGAAATAAGGTGGCCACGTAAAGTGAGTGCACGGTGTTCAACATGCCACATAAGAAGACATTCAATGCATAAAAATCAGGTTAAAGGTTCCAGGATTTGGTAGTGAATAAAGGTGTTGTATTTTGTAGGGAACATAATATTTAATTAATAAATTTAAAAAGTATTCACATTGTTTTGCGATGACACCATGTTTTGTTGGTTGGTAGTCAATTCTTGTTGTTTACAAACCGTTGCAGGTTTCATTATGAAGGGTTCCTAAATACTTATACTGAATAATTGATCCAGTACCGCTTTTAGAAATAATGATATATATATTTATAAATAATTTTTAATAATGCTCTGGACCGTTTTCGCTTATCACGAGCATTATCAGCTTACGAAATTAAAGTAATATACATAAAACGAACCACATATAATAACAGACGTTGCTCATAGAATGAAAGCCTTGTGTCCTAATACTTAGGTCAAGCATTAGATTAAACAGAAAATGCTGATAGTCGCGAAGTATTCTACGGAAGCCCATCATCTATATTCTATATCGATACATTGAGGGTTCCCATGAATTTCTATGGCCTCTTTTACTAGTCGAGGGAAAAACAATTGTTTCGGTGTTTATATTTCAAATTTGAAAGTGTGGTTAGTTTCTATGAAGTGCCCAGCGTCTACTGACATTTGCACCAATCAAAACATAATATCATCTTATAAAATATGTACATTGAACCGTTGAAGTCTTGAAAGAATCTTTATATTGAATAAGTAATCTTTTGTTGTCATTGAGCAATTATGTTTTAATATACAACACAAAATTTCCCTTAGTATAATGAAAGTACATCCTGTTAATATGGTGTTGTAAAACTGCCACGACAGTAAATAATACGTTATTTTCGAAAATACAGATTAAAATGTATTTATAATTCTTCGTGTGAGGTAATCCCGTCGTAGATTGTCGGCCACACAAGAAATCAACCTGAGAAGAAAATTGACACAACTATAAATTCACAGTCAATCAATCAATGGCGTCTGGAGGTAATTATTTAGATGGATTTGTAAATAGAAGATTTGTAAGCGAAAGATTGGATTGAATTAAAAAAATAATAAGCAATTTAATATATTATATATTGGTGCAAAAGACAATTTATTTATAGATCCCTTTCACCTCAATGTGTAAAACTAATTTCACGCCATAAAAACTTTTTACACATTTTTTTTTTAAAGATCAGTTGATAGTGCTCGTGATGAGGGAAACAGGTCTTGATCATTATAAACAAGTGGAAGTAGTACAAATGAATTGTATTTTATTTTTTAAAATATAATGTCTTCGCACCAAGAATTGACAGTTAACACCTTAAAAGGAATTTTTATACAGTATACACCAAACGACACAATCCAAAATAGCTAGTTGAAGTCTAAGAAAAGTCTTCCAGATTAAAATCTATAATAAATATTAAGATATCTAAATGATTTAAATGTTAAGTAGACGAAACACATACTTTTCTATAAATAGTGAAGACTATACACGAAAAAGCTACCATCAATTTGGGTAAATTTGCCCATCTGTATAAGATTGGCCCACTACACGGAAAAAGGTGCTGTTACAATACCATGATAATACTTATTCCATATGAATATTTTTAGTTAAACAAAGGTATTGAGTAACCACTGGTGGTAAAAAATATGAATTTATGTTCAACACAACATAAAGCACAATTTAAAAACTTTTCTTGAAATAAATTGGATTACCCATATTTTCAATTTGTATTACTAATCTGTAAAACAAATGCTGTATATTTTTTCCCATCTAAATTATGTACAGAATATATGATAACATAAAAATCACTGAATTTATAGTAATTACAGTAATCATTTTTATCGTGGGTCAAAGTTACCCGCTTTGGATGCAAACTTTGGCCCACCTTGTTTTATCTATATTTATATAGATAATAAAAATAAATATATTTATGTTGATTAGATTTCATCTTAAGATATAAGTTCATATCTACGTAGAAAAATACCACACATAAATGCAATGGCAAACCATAAAAATACAAAAACCCTCAAAACTGGCTCAGTGTTACCCAGATTGACTGTAATTGAATAAAGTGTGTTAATTTGAATTTTACTATTCAAAATTTAGAATTTCGAAATAGAATATTGATAGAACTTATAATTGATATCTGCGACAAGAATTGAAATAAGTGATATATTATAAAATGTTATACAAGAAGTGTTTATAGCTATTTTAAATCATCTAAATATATAATTTAAGACATCGACTGAGGGTGCTTGATGGAATTTCAATATCAAATTTGGATTATTGAGATTGTGTACACTTCCATGTATTTTGTCACTAACGACCCGGGTTTCGCCTTTCGGCATCTTCAGGCATTCGAGCTCACGAATGGTCAGTTCGAGTCCGTTCGTGAGCTCGAATGCCTGAAGATGCCGAAAGGCGAAACCCGGGTCGTTAGTGACAAAATACATGGAAGTGTACAAAATCTCAATAATCCAAATTTGATAAAAATGTATATCGGATTTTATCCGACATATTCATTGAAATTAGTACATACATGGTTTATCTTCTTAATTCTAAATAGAGAGAACCAACCAATTCGTCTTTGAAATATTCTTTGATAAGATTATGGTTTATAATGAGTTCATATATTTGCTTAGAAAAACAAATAACCCGCATGCGTGGTTGCGATTAGTAATTGGATAAGCCACCGAATAATTTTGGACAGCGTAAAAATGTATTCTTGATTAAATTTTTGTAAATTAAAATCTAAAATAAAATGATCAAATAGAAAAGGCAAAGGAATATTATAGTCTCAGGGGGAGAAACAATGCAGCATAATTATGCGAATATTAAAAACCGGAAGATCATTATTAATTGTGGAAACTCTTCTTTATATTCATCCTTTGCCATGGTGACTTCCATGGCAACACCCCATCTTCAACACTTTAGAGTTGTATACTATAGATAAAAAGTAAAAGAAAGTGTTAAAGGTATTTTAATTAATTAAGCCTCGTGTATATTATATATTCCTACTGTAGATAGTTCATGAATATCATATAATCCGAAATAAAAAAAGTGTACTACAATCGTTTATATCAGAGGCTGGCAACCTTTTTACTGCAATCAAAATAGCTTGATAATGACAAGACGGATTATATCCGTAAAATCTGTGAATGACGTGTTGAAATGAGAATACTTTTGTGTATAACATTTATTGGTGGATTACGTTGTGGTAAGTTCGTAATTTTATCTATGCATCTATTTATCAATGCATCTATGTTGTGTGTATTTTATTGATACTGCACCGTCAGCGTAAAAGCAATCCATTTTTCTAAAGAAAGATAGTGAAAAATATCAATTTTGTCTATTTATTGGTAGAATTTTTTCTTCGTGATTTTTTTTTTGGAAAACCGTCTACAGAATAATAGACAATTTGTAGTGTACAATAAAGTGGCAGGCAGTCACCTTACAAATGGGCATTTAGGTGCCCGTGAGCCCCAGGTTGCCGACCATAGACTCTTTTTTACATATTAAAGAAAATGTTGACAGCAAGTTGAGAAAAATAAAGTAACTAAAGGTTGATATTTGTTTTAACCCGTTTTTCAAAAAATGCTGGCTTAAACTAAAAAAATACTGGAAAAACGGTATTTGGGATGTTTTAAAACACATTATTTTAATTAAATTTTATGTTGATTTTTTTATTAAACGTATTTGAAATAACTTCTTTATTGATGTGTGCAGTTTTTATTGTTGTTACTATTATAAAAATAACTAAAATGCTAGATGTGACAAGAGTTTCGCTTCTTTGCAAAACACCTTGTGGCCAAATGGTTAAACGTATGAAATATGTATTTATTTGAATTACTTAATAATTCAACGAAAAAGAATTTGAGACATCAACTAAGGGTGCTTGATGGAGCTTCAATCTCAAATTTAAATTGTTGAGATTTTGTACATTACCATGTATTTCATCAGTTTGAGTTCATTCGTGTGCTCGACTCGGGTGACGGGTTAGTGACGAAATATATGGAAATGTACAAAATCTCAACAATTCAAATTTGAACGTAATAAAGTTATTAAAGCATGAAATTTTCAATAAAAAATAAAGCGACAATTCATAAAATTGTTACAACAAAGTTACGAGTTTTAATTGTATATTGACGATATGGTTGAGATCGAACTTTATACATTATGAATAAAAGAACGTTAGAAATAACAACATGATCACTCGTTAATCTTTCAGATGACGTCGAGAAATATTCTAAAATATTGAAACGGCGTCGCTAAATTGCTGGAACAATATTGTGACTTCGATTTAACGCTTCACAAATTCAAATGAAAATCTTTCGCAAAGCTCGAACCGACATTATTTGCAAACGGACAAGTGAAAGCTCAATACAAAAACCGAAAAGCTACCCGCCGTACGCAGCATTGATGAATAATTTATGTTTTTTTAACTCGCCCGGTTTCCCCAGCGGTTTATTCATTTGCATATTAAGCCACCGGTTATTCTTAACATTATGCATGGCAACATTATCGGGGTTTAACTAACTGTTAAATGAGCCTCCCTTGATGTGGTGGGAAGACTGAAAAAAGATTGTTCTGTCTATAATGTACTTCTCTCTTTGCGAGGTCTACGCCATGGCAATTTAAATAAATGGTAAAATCAGGCATTTTTTTTTTAAATAAAAATATATATTTTTAATCACTTTTAAGGTGTGAACTGACAATTCTTGGAGGAAAGGCATTATATTTTAAAAATAAAACACAATTTGTCTGATAATAATCAGTTGATAATGCTCGTGATGAGCGAAACCGGTCCTGATCATTATAAATATGTGGAAGTAGTACAAACGAATTGTGTTTTATTTTTAAAAATATAATGTCTTTCCACCAAGAATTGACAGTTAACACCTTAAAAGTGATCCTATTAATACCTAAGAATTATGACAATAGCATAACTTCATTAAATAAAGAATTATTTTAGCAACATAAGGGTACTAACAATTAACGTATGCATAATTTATGGTAATTTACAAATTACTTCCACTTAGAGAACGTTGTATTGGAAGTTGTACCATTGGGGTACCAAGAATGTCAATGTGGACGGGTATTTACTTTGTACCCTCCAAAGCACCGTTATCTATTGGGGTATAACGCAGCCATCTCACCGCGAAGGAAAACTGGGGTGGACCATTTCACCTGGTTACCTGTGATACTCTGTATTCACCTGTCGTGGGTAATTACGGGGAAATTTCAAAGCGCGCCAATTTACGGTGGAGTTATTTACATATTTCATAAACTGACAATTAGCAAGTTACCATTGTCGCAGCGCAACAGCTCCTGGGGATAAAATTCTCTCTTCGTCTTCTGTGTTATGAAGCTTTATTGCAATTTAAAATGGACAGTAGCGTGACAGATTAAAGCGCATAATGCCTTTATAAACATATAAGAAAAATGCAAAGCCTACGTAGCTTTAAACCATACTAAACAAGCATACTTTACTAAAAAGGTCGTAAGGAAAAAAGGACTCTTCTATCCGTAGAAAAAAAATTGAAATATATTCATTGTTTTTAAATGGTTTAATTCTTTCTTCTTAAAATTTTTTCAATCAGCTATTTTGCTTAATGGATATTTAAGCATCAGTAATGTGATTAAAAAATTTTGCTCAGTTAATGGACTTTTAATGTAACAATATTTGTGATTTCACATTAGTATTTATTGATTTGTAAGAGGTCCTTAACATTTTAATTGAAGATTATTTTATTTGGTTTATGTATGATTTCTTTGATGATCAGTAAATTCTTAGTTCATGAATCAACTGTTTTATATACCTTAATTTTAACATTCAATTTTATATAAATAGCTCGTTTAAAATTATATTTTTTTCAGTTTATAATGTGCATGATGGGCGAAACCAGTCCTGCTCATTATAAACATATGGAAATAGTACAAATAAATTGTGTTTTTTTTTTTTTAATTATAATGCCTTCCCACGAAGAATTGACAGTTGACACATTAAAAGTGAAATATATTAGAAAGGTTTTTGATTCGTACAATGTTAATTTGTAGAAATATACATTCTAAAGACATAAAAATAGATTACAAAAGTAGTATTAGTCTGGTGGTAAATAATTAAAAAACTTTTCTGTTTCATCTTCGCTTGCAATCAGAATCCGGTCGTAAATACTGGCATATTAGTAATAAAATATTTAAGATCATGCAACTTACTTTTTGAAAGATTTGTAGGATATGAAGAAAAATAGTCGTTAATCGTTTACGACTTGTTTAATATAAATAATTGTCTGGATTACTTCAAGTGACAAAGTTAGTTAAATTCTTTTTATAACAATTCCTCACAACAGCGCTTTCTGTCACAAAAAACATGCTCATTGCATTGTTTACTGAAAACAAACCCAAGCCAAGCAAAGGTGCTATTGATTAACTTTAAAGGGGAAAATCTGCGAAGGATCAGAGCTTGGTGCGTGGTAAGAAGGCGCGCGAGAGGGACGGCTCTATACGCTTTTCCTATAAAAAGAAATGAGCAAAGTTCTGGCGCGTAAACGAAATTGGATTTCGTATTGAATTGACGGCCAACGGAGTAAGAAGCAGAAGAAAGAAGTGGAGGGGTGGTAAAGTTTTGCAAATCGGGTGACCAAGTTGCAAATTAATAACGGGAGTAATCACAATAGAAGATTTTCAAATGATAGTACGACGCAATATATTTATTTTCAGCGTTACAATGTAATCGAAATACGCAAAGTGAGACTTTACGTCAAACATATTTTTTTATCAGATGTATGTAGTTAATAATCACTTATTTTTGATATATAATGAAAAAAACTTCTGTTATTATTATACACTGAGGGATTTAACATGGTAAAAATGATCTCTGAATTCGTAAAAGATATAATGAAATATTTTATCCTAAATAATATTATTTGAAATGTTTGGAACCATTTTTTAAAAAATTCATCATTCAAAGATAGACGCATTTTTTTAAAGTAAAGGCACTTGAATAATTTCAATGGTTTCAAAATTGAATGAAGTGATGATATTAATGTAAAAATATTACTCATCCAAATAATGAATTTTGTTATTATTGATTATTTATGATTATCTTTATTAATTTTCAAACAATTTGAATGTCATCGTGCTGTGCCGTTTTTTTAAATTAAGTTTGCAGTCACTAAGAAATGGCAAGGAAGAACAAGCTAGCAGAAAAGGATAAAATTCGCATGATAAAACCGTCGAGGTTCGCGCTCTGCACAGGTCAGTGGGCCCGTCTGCGTCCCTCACTTCTACTCCGGCTCTGCCACGCTTTGTGTCTGTCTACTACAGAGATGTAATGAGACTTTTGACAAAAACCTACCCCTTTTATATTAAGCTTTTGCTTGAATAGCATGATATAGGAGAGTAAAATAAATTTAATAATTTATGACGGTGAAAAATTTAATATAAATATTACGATTTTTATAGATCAGATGATGCAAACGTGAGACTTATGTATATTTTATGAAGATTTAAAAGTATATATAAAAGAAACAGCGTCATTATGGACGATATATCACCATTCATTATTTTGAAAGCAGGTCACTCAAATATGCTTCTTTTCGTTATTTTCATAAATGTAAATGATTAGTGCATATTTTATTGGGTGATATTAAATATTTGCTTTTTAAAATTAATTTATAATTATTCTTTAAAAATGATAGCTGACAATAAAATATTATTTTAATTGAAGTGAAAGAATGGGAGCTATGATAGAAAACGTGTACATAATATATATTTTTAACGAATCATTATAAAGGCCAAATTACAAATTGCACATTTTGTCAACGATTAGTCAATATATATTACCAAACTAGTTATAAATGTTTAAAATATTTGAGGGCCACTGCGAATTAAAGCAAGCAAATAGGTGTGACCTACGTGATCCGCAGCGGGCATTGTAGAAGGCTTTTGATACATTGGCCTGGAGCTTTTACCAAGCGCTGGTGTAAAAACACCCGAGCATTGAATGCGAAAATAAAATGTGATAAAAAATCACTTAGCCCAACAATATCGCTTTATTATATGCAATCTGATTAGATTCCCGCACTAAAGCTGTAAATAAAATTTATCATTGTTACTGATTCAACAAAATGTACACTCTGGAAAATCTCGTTGTGTTTGCGATTCATATTTTTATAATACAATTTTTGTATTATAGGAATGTGAATCAAAAATTAAGTCGATTATGTCATGAACACTTTTATTATCAATTAGTTATTAGAAGACGGAATATTAGCTGTTATATTAATTTTGATAGATGTATAAGCGTAACTATAAAAAAGAAGTCCTTGAAGAAAGCCCTCATTTAAAGAATTAAATATTTAATACTTCATTGAAAGTAAATGACTCATTTAATAAAGAGTCATTTAATAAAGATGACTGTGAACAACTTATTGTATTCACAAGAGAAAATGTGTTCTATAAATTGTTTATTTATGATCAATGAGAATCAATGTATTCTTAGCGTTGTATGTCACATCAAATAAATTGTGTAAGATACATTTTTTGGTATTTGTTTCGTACATATTTCAATTAAAGAAACGTTTTTTTAACAGAGATTTTGAATTAAAATGACACCGATATGAAATGTTGTATGGCGTATGCAAATTTCAGTTTCTCAATTTCACCTATAGTACCAAAGTTTTAAGTTATTTTTCACACGGGTCTCATTTATGTTGAGCATGCATCATAAAATCTCCCCGAAAAGTGCATAGTTATTGCGCTGGGAATTCTTCGCAAAGAAAAACGTCGTAAATTAGCATACGAGAGGCGATAAATTTAAAATTTTAGCCATGCCCTGTGTTGCAGAAAGGGGTTGTAATTTATACCTGATGGTGAAAACGAACGAAAATTCGTACATATACTAATAAATAAATAAATTGTTGATACAGAAACTAACATTAGACATCGGTTTTAATGTGCGATTAACTGAAAATCGTTTAATCAAATGTTTTATACTACACTCAATAAAAAAAATATGAACTGTCTCAACAAATTGAACTAAATTTTTTACTCTCCCCAACCTTTTCAAGGAACGAGCGACCTGATTGAAAATTCTAAAGATGCAATTGACCCAGCAGAAATTTGAACCCAAATATTTATATTACGGTAAGATACAAAATGCAGTAGTCCCTCATACATTATGTTATTATATTTAAATCACCATATCTTTATCATATGTAAATGAATGATAAAGAATTAAAATTATTCGAAAAACATATATTTGTATGATGTCATAAATACAGCATATGTTATGTTGAAACAATAAGCTGCATAAATTATTTGGTTACATTAAGACGATTCATACTCTTTACATTTGAACCAAATTATTTGAGTACAAACTTGTAAACAAAAAGCCAGTTACAAACTATGATAATGTGTTTTGATAAATAATCAATTAAATCTCTGTCCTGTGTTACACCGTAGCTTAGTAAAATAGAATAATGTTGTTTGTAATAAAAGAATATATACAGAAAAGCTCTAAACAAAGCTTGAAAGACAAACGATTTCGAGTCTACCCACAAAATAAAAATCAATCGTTGTTTAAATCGTGCGCATCAAAATACGGTGGAGGAAAAATTCCGGTCGCACAAGACGGCTAAAAGAAACTGCCCCTATCACAGCGGACTACCGAAACTCATCACAACAGTGCCGTAGTATATTAAAACTATTTAGACATCGTAGTCTTTCATCTCAAAAGATACAATTAGCGTCAAAAATCAATTCTTATTTATTCACCTAGAAAAAATTATATTAAAACAGTGTGCGAATTTTATGACGAATATTAATTTCTGTAGCTTATTTTTAACCTTGAAATCTTTAATTTATGCAGAATAATGTCATGGCAAACTAATGAGGGAGTCGACAATGTTTACTGAAAGCGGAAATATATGCTTTGT
Organism: Himalopsyche phryganea; assembly: GCA_022494535.1. Lineage (NCBI taxonomy): Eukaryota > Metazoa > Arthropoda > Insecta > Trichoptera > Rhyacophilidae > Himalopsyche > Himalopsyche phryganea. The sequence goes on along the minus strand of JAGVSL010000010.1, from coordinate 2,701,745 downwards.
CATAATAATAATTTGAAAAATGGTTTGTAAAATGTTTTTCATTATAATTGGATACATATTGTGATATTCTGTATGAAGTTGCTTATAGACTGTATTAAAAAACTACGGTATAAGAGTTAATATTTACGATAACCTATATTTTTTTATCTATTTTAAATAATAAAAAGCGACATCTAAATTCGTTCTTAGGATAAAGAAGAAGTAATGGTGAATAAATGCCCTAATATTGGCGGTATGCAATTTACAGCTCGCTTACAAAAATCTTTGATATCTTCCTAATATGCGTTATTCTGTTTTTAAAATATTAGAATGTTAATGACTACTATAGTTTAAAAAGAGATTCAAAGACGTCAAAGCCTTCTTATTGCTGTAAAGTGATTACGCCACTGCCTGCCAACATCAGGCTGAGTCCTTGTGAAGCGAATGATTGCAGCGGAACGTAATCCTCCCTAAATCTGCAAAAAGGACACAAAAAAGAAAAGAAGAACGCAAAAGGAAAGGACGAAACGAGGAATATTCAGAAAAAGATTACAGACAATTTTCTATGTAATAGACGGAGAACAAATGAAGCGGATTTATTATGTCGGAGTAAGGGTTGTGGGGAGCGCTATCATCACATATCCACGATTAACAATGTTGTAATATTGATTATCCATAAAAAACTACGTAACAGATAAAAAATTAGAAGCAACCTTTCCCATTATCTTGTTTGAAACTGCAAATTGAATGTTTTTATTTTCTAATTTATCTACTGAACTGAAAAAAAAATATATATATTATTGGAACAAAAATGATCTTCTTAACTTGAATTTACTTAAAGATTAATTGAATCGACGAACGAAACTATAAATACTACCGTATTAATTCCGTCATTTCCATACCCAAACCGCTTACAAATATATCCCATGAGAAGCTTATATAAATAATCAAGTAGCTCTATTTTTGTTGATTTAAAGAAATTACTTTTGTTTAAAGTTAAGGGTGTTTTTTTTGATTGTTTATATAAAAAAAAACAATAGAAAATACAAGAAAGTGAGAAATCATATAAAAAACTTATTGCGGTAACAATTTTAAATAGTGTTAGGAAAACATTGCATTCATTGAACATAGTTTTCGATCTATATAAGTATCAAATTTGAATTATTGAAATTCCATCAAGCACCCTCAGTCGATGTCTTAAATTATAAACTATATAAGTATGATTAAACAGTTTTTTAATTTATATGACATTTCTTAAATACACTTTTTCGTTTTTTTTAAATAAATTTATTTAACGATAAAATATAAATTTAAAGATGTCAGAATGTGACTCAACTAACCGAAAATATGTGATTATATCTGACCAAGTGGATACCGCCTAACAAAGATTGCGGGAAAAAATCAGGAGAGGTGAAGAGCGTACGGGGTACGATGAAACCCGAAAGAAACTTAATTTGAACTAAGTTCATTTTTATTTTCGCTGAAAACATAAGATGTCGCCCCTCCTGCTCAATTCTCGTCGGGCGGATGAGATTTTAAAATTGTCATATTATTATTTGTTGGGAGAGTTTCATGCCGTCCCAAGTTGACAACAATCTAACTTTATTTTATGGTTTAGGGAAAATAAAACCAAATAAGGCGATACAATTTTGCAGTATGAAAAAAAGGTTCGGATGTTGATCCCACTAACATTGTGAATGTAAGAAAATTGTCACGTCACGTCATTTTATAAAAAAACCGTCATTATATTAAGAAATTGTTCATGCTATAAAAAATAAAATCATTAATGCTATTAAAAGAAATTATTTGTTTGATTGTACGAATAAACCATCAATTTAAACTAATATAATTTAAAAATCGTTATTTTTGGGAGCTTTAATATTATTAGGCCTGCATTTATTGGGTCAGTAATTAAACAAATTGGTCAGTAACTAATTTGATAAATGGCTAGTATGCACGTGGTCTGTTAATAAAATAAACGATCAGTAATTTATATAAAACGGTCAGTTTTTTAAATATTAACCTTTATTTATTTGGCAATTATTTACTGACCCAACATAATTCTTAACTTACCATTTATGGAATTAGTTACTGACCTAATAATTTGTTGTCATATTATTATTCACGTACGTCTCGAATCGTCTCGAGTTATTGTGAAAAAAATTTAGTGATATCAATAAAAAATCGTGTGATTTTTTGATTGGTGTTGATTAACCTTATAATCTTAATCGCGAAAGGATAAATAAATGCAAAGAAAACATGAAGATTATTAAAATTGACTACGGTAATGTTAATCTATAATCGTTTGAATGTTCCCATTGTTTCTGATAATCGAAGTACGTACTTCAAACAGAAAGAAAAAGGTCAAAAAGATTTAGTAGAGCGGTCAAAGGGAATCATCAGCTTTGAGGGATTAAAATATCCGCGCCTTTGTCCGCACAAATGCTTATTTTACCCAGCCATAAAACAAAACGTATCGGAAAAGCTTTGTAAGAGAAAAACAGAACAAAAATCTTTCTATAATTGTTATTATTTGTGATTCATTTTCTCTGATTATTAAATTAAGCAAAAGCTTTCATTGGTAAAGAGTGAAAAAAATTGCAGAAGTAATTATCTTTCTAAAAAAATAAGTACATTATTATAACAATCCCGGTCGTTTTAATTTTGGAATAATTACTTTTTAAAAAACAAAGTAATGTACGAATTTTCAACAGCTTAATTTTTTACCTGATAACTCGTGCGTGGCAATAGAAATGATTCTATTTGTGTATGGTGTGTTAATAGTATAGTATGTAATACTTTCAATTTATTTTTTTCAAATTCCGATTTATGAAATCAGTTTTCAATTTAAAACTTTTACAAACAAATCCTGAAAACTTTTTCAAAACGCTTGCGCTTGCAGTTCGTAATACAAAAAATACATACAATATAATAATATGTATGCATTCGGTATGCCAAAACACAAATACTTACAGGATTAAACGAGTTACGAAACTTCCTTGTTCATTTGAAAAGCGCCGAAGTTTTCCCGCGAAATTGTCAGGTACGAAGAAAAAAAAACCACAATCTTTCAAAGGTATATAACAAGCAGTGATACAACAATTGATTTAAAATGGCATCCTTGTTTACTCTTCAAAAGTAAAAAAAAGTATCTTTCGCTGTTTTACTACATGGAATGTTATTTTCAGAAATTATTTCTTATCGATATGATAATAGATATGTCCATTTTATCATCTTTACAGGAGGAGAAAAAACGTGTCTTTAAAGCGGGTTTTATTTTATATCAATAAGCATAGTTTTCTGTTTTATTTTCGTTGTTTTGCAGTTGGTAGATTAGGGGCTTGAAGAGTTCCATTTACAGGTGAAACTTTTTTTAGGATTAAGTGGACATAAGATTGTTTACCCCGTAACACATTACATTTTGTAAAAAGTTTTTCGATAACACGCCCATATACGCCAAAGTTTTATTTACCGATCTATAGATCTTACAATTACAAATAATATGACATTTATAACTCAATTACGCTATTTTTCGATATAAAACTGTTAACCTCTGAGGTTCAGATACATGTTTTGTTTTTTTCATGCACAGTGGAGTGCTTCACCAAGGACCTGAAATTATTTATTTAAACAATAACTGAGAAATATCATCGAACAGAATTGATCAGGACCAAATATTTATGAATAAAAAAAGTTGTGTAAAGTTAGCGCTTATCATAATTGAGGTATATTTTTATAAATAACTAGTGAGTATCCGGCATGCGTTGCAATGCCACTCAAAGAAAGAATGGATTTGTGTTTTAATTATGTTTATTGAAATGCTTTTGGATAAGAGGTCTGCACTGGCCAAAATTTCATAAAATTACAAGGTTCAAGCCTGGCCCGACCCGAGCCCGAGCCTCAATATCACACTTGTTACCCGAACCCGACCAGAAGCCCAGATTTATTTTTCTCATCCCGAAAAAAGCCCGGTTTACTTTTTAATATAGTAATTCATTTATACTTTTCCAGCTACGTATGTTATTGTTTTCATATTTCCATCGATATTCATAGCACATGCAGACCTCTATTTTGGATATACGTAGAATATTTTTTTGTTTTTCGGTCTGGTTCAAAGATGTCGCTAGTTGTACGTGTTTGTTTTTTTTTAGATCTTAGATTTTAGATTTAAAATTTTTGCTTCAGAAGCCTTCACGGGTGTGCGCACAACAACTCATCAAAGTTTGGTCAAAATTCAGATGAATGGTAAAGGAATGCATAGAGGACAAACAAACAAACCTTCATTTATATATATATAGATTAGTGAGTACCCGGCATGCGTTGCAATGCCATTCAAATGAAAAATGGGTTGTGTCTTAATTCTGTTGGTTGAATTGTTTTTTTCAATATAAAATGAATATATAAAATTTACCCTCCTATGGTTGAAGACCACTTAACAATTCTTTTTTATGTAATTGTAAATTTTTCATCCAAAAAAGAAATATATCTGTTATTATGCACATGTATTGAATAACATATTTGTTTGCAAAACTTTAACATAAATATAAATGAAAAATAAACGTTCTTTTATTGATACGAATATTTTCATTATATGGTTTTTATTAACTACAAACTATTGAGTGAGTAAAATGTTTTAATGTTGTCCGTTTTTAGAGCTATAGTACATTAATAAATGAAATGATCAGTAATGCTGAATAATTAATAATACTAAAAATAATATATTACAAAAAATATGGTTACATTTCAGGTAGTCTGAAACGTTATTAAAAAAATACTTGTTTTAACTATATTTAGTTTAACTATAGTCAGTTTTTATTATTACATATAAAGTCGAGAAGCATTGGTGTTGCAACCAACAGAACAAACCCCTCGAAGTATTTGAGCCATAACACAAAGGGCTGGAAAAGAAAACCCCATCTTTCACCTGTGCGAAACACATTATTTTCTGCGAATGAAATAAAAACTGGAATTGCAATTCCACACAATAGCGGTAACTTAATGAGGTGTGGCCTAAGACGAAATAACTTCGTCTTCAAACCGAGATATGAAAGTTATTTTTCACAGCCGCAGTGATGACCAAAGTTTTTTTTTATATCAGTATTATTATCGTCGTATAAAAACGAGGTTTCTTACGACATTTTATTTTTATAAAGAAAAATTATTGTATTCTTGCCATAATTTTGCACTCAAAAAACATTTTTTTTGGCAAAGTATTTAAATTTCGCCACATAAACAAAAAAAAATCGTATGTAAGAATGTAATGATTTGATAGTAAACATTTTTTTTAAAATTTGGTTTTTTAAGTTAAGTACTACCAACCGGGTGGATTCCGTCGCCATGGAAGGCCGCTGGTGACCATCCATAGGATGTATTCAGCGAACATACGGAACGCTGCGATGACCTGGGAGGAAGCAAAGAGATTGGCGGGGGACAGAGAAGCTTAGACAAACCACGTAACGACCATATGCTCCAAGTAAGGAGTGGATATGGTAAAAAATTAAATAATAAATAAATAAAATGCAACGGCATTTTTAAAAATATGAATGAAATTACATCAATTTATTATTAAGGATAATTTTTTTAAGGAGTAAAAGAAAACACTTAATATAAATATTTGATAGCATGATCAGAACCAGTTTCGCCCAGAAAAAGAACATTCCGTTAAAAATGCTTACTTGTTGAGCATTAACAATCACATCATAAAATGGTGGATTCAGTTTTATAAATACGATTATGTTCTAATGAAAAAAAACAGTCAATAAATGGTGGACATTTTTTTATTTTTAATCCGTACTTGAAATGTATCTTAATATTGTGAAAAATAATGAAACGCTCTCTGTAATACAGTGTCGTAAAGCCAGTTTTTATTATATTAAAGAGTTAAACAAATTATCCTCAGAAATAAAAACAGAGAGATGAGAAACTAACGCGATGGAATAAAAGCCGTAGGAAATTAACATTGCGTTGGAACGAACGATAAAGAAGAAAATTGTATAAATAAATTAATGCTACAGCATCTTCACAGCAATAACGCCATCTTACAAAAATAGCGCGGCAAAAGATTAAATTAATATTCTTATAAGGCGATCTTCTGAGCCATAAATAATATTACATTTCGCCCTGGCTGCAATATCTGATCGCAGGCATTTTAAGTTGGAATTTATAACTGAATAACAAATTAAAATGCCCTAGGAAAACGAACAAAAATGCAAAATAAAAACAAAAATTCGTATTAGATTGATTAAACTTAAATAATTGGATGTTGCATCAGCAGAAACTATTTTCTTAATCGTTTAGTTTTTCATTATCCTGGTAGAAAATTAAATTATTAAATACCACGTTTTATTTGAAGGTTATGCATATCTCTGACAAAAAAAAAATTGAGTGGAAAACGTTAATTTATTGAAGCTTTTCATGTGGTGAAACAGAAAAATTTAGTACACATATTAAAAGATACGAAATATTTAAGTTTTCATCATATAGCTTCAGATTCACATGTATCCATTCGTTTCAGTTATTATTTAATATAACCTTCAATGGAAAAACTTTTTTGGAAAAGCATACAGCATATAATTAAAAAAATATGCTAAACATACGTTTATAAAGATATACATTTTTTTTAATTTGAATCTTATAACCAGATTCATGTACGAACATTGGTTTTTATTTTGACGATATTTGAACAGTTTGTTTTAGAAGTTTATGAGAATTATACACAACATTGCTCTTCTGGAAGAAAACAGTTTATCCAAAAATGAGATATTCCGTTAGTTATACAAAAATGTTTTTGAAAAAGGTATGGCATTATAAACATTTGACAAATTTCAAAGTCCAATCACTCAAAACTAGTATTTTTCAGTTAGTGTATTCTTCCAGAACAATGAAGATATATTCAACGTTGATTTTTTTAAATTGTTTTCAACAGGGTGCTTAAAAAATATTTAAAATTTGTGTACATCAAATTTTAATTAGTATCGTATCAATAAAGCAAAAGACGGTAATTTTTTTTTTTATTATGTACAATGATGTGTGTACGAAGTTATGAAACAAATATTATTATTTTAGATGAATGTGTGCTGCACAGTTTTAGTTTTCGTATGGAGATAATCGCGTAACGCGGTCTAATTACCGTCACAGTAGATTAATCCACCACAAGATGACGTTTCTCTATTTGAAGACATAATTAATTATGTTAAATAACATGACAGTGAACTAAGTACAAACCATAGTATCTACCAACACGTAAGACATCTCAACAAGAAAGTTTACATGTACAGTGGAGTGCTTCATCAAGGACCTGAAATTCTTTATTCAAACAATAACTGAGAAATATCATAGAATAGAATTTGATCAGGACCAAATATTTATGAATAACAAGAGTTGTGTAAAGTTAGCGCTGATCATAATTGAGGTATATTTTTATAAATTACTAGTGAGTAACCGCCATGCCACTCAAATAAAGAAAGGGTTTATGTTTTAATTCTATTTATTGAAGTGATTTTGGATACAGAATATTTTTGTTCCCGTCTGGTGAGTACACGAATAAATCAGAAGGTTGTTCCGAGATGTCGCTGATTGTACGTATTTGGTTCATTTTTTTCTTTAGAAACTTTCACAAGTGTGCGTACAACAACTCACCAAAGTTTCATCGAAATCGGATGAATGGTATAGGAACGCATATAAGACAGACAAACAAACAATTTTCTTTATGTAAAGATATATAGATGTATCTTTCCAACAATAATGGCAAGTAACCATCTTACAGGTGATCAAGTTGTGTAGAATGATTTTACAACTTGGTCGAGCAAGCTTTCTTTTAAACTACATGCATTCGAAACCAAAGACAACTATGCTTAAATATTGGAATCATGTTCTAAGGTAGAGATTAATTCGACCGGGTTGGAGTTGAGCCTGTTGTTGCTATCGTGGTAATAGAATATTTTGCGACTTGGACACTTGGACTTATTTTATATAAGGACGTCACTGGTAAAATCAGCCACATGTACCACCTTATCAATGGGCGCACAGCCATACTAGACTGGCCTTCCAGCGTTCGCAAATATTGCCACTTAATATGAAAGTTTTATCAAATGATTACGTCATAGGAAAAGCGAGTTCCCGCAAAATCGGGAAAGGCATGTTGTTGGATGATTAACGACCTTCTAACACGAACTGCCTGTGTAAGCTATTGCTGGTTACGCCGAGTGATTGTTTAAAGTTTTAACTAAAACACCGATTTCAATACGGCTCAATAATGGCAATTATAATCAGCCAAATTACAACATTACATGTTGAAAAGAATACTTTTAAGCTAAATCAATTTAATCTTAATCATTTAGCTTGATTAATTGATTGAATCGATCAAAAATTTCCTATCAATTATCACGACTGCTTTTTGACGATTTTTAGGAAGTGGTTTGCAGAAATTTCTCGAAATATTCGATCGAATTCGAAATCAATTGTAATACACTTACAGCGATTTTTTAAAAAATACTAAAATACGTTATAGAATATGTATAGTATCATGAAAGAAACTTTGAATTCGAATCTAAAGAAACTAATACAGATAAGTTCTGGTTTACTTTTAACTTTTATCGTATGCAAGATACTGCAATAATCCATATTTGTAGATGTAATGAATCGCTGTCAGACAAAGCCTTTGCAATAAGTCAAGAAAACAAAAAGAGGTTGGTTGCATTCATGTCAGCCATTTTTGTGTCGGTAAAAAATCGATACGAGTTTATTTATTATCTTTTGGCTGTCGGGGAGGACCGTTTCTAATGTAAAAACCTGCCGGCCAGAAAATAAAACAAAAATTCACTTTGAAAAGACGGAAGTGAAGTAAAATTTATGGCTTGCAGTTAGTGTGGAGGGGCACAGACAGCCATTTTAACGTTGGGCCTATCTTGAAACTTGTAGCAGAATGAAGTCTCCATTTATAGGTCTATGTTTATTTGAAAGCCCAAGACTTTGGCTCATTTCAATTATCTTTAATTTAACTACGTAATTCGTTTATAAACCCTTTTGTCACAAATTACAATAAACGATGTATAATTAAAAAAAATATTTTTTTAATTATATAAGTAGAGGTACGTAGTTTAATGTAAGAATGTACAGTCATTTAATTTAAAAAAAAAAACAGGTGTTTAGAATATGTGAATGTTTCTAAATATTGAAAATCAAAATGAATATTATTATTTACCCTTATTTTCCTTCGAGTAGATATGCAAATACGTGAATTAAACTCACCTGAAACAAATTAAAAAAGGTAAAATCAGTGATGATTATATTTGAAAGAATCTTTCAGATACAAAAAAAAATATTTGAAAACCCAAGCTACTATAGGCATACGATAAATAAAATAGTTTCACCTGAACCATATTCAATATCACATAAAATCAACACATTTTTATTAAAACTAGAATTGACTGTCTTCAAATTTAAATATAACTAATACTAAAGATAATTGCCGATGTTTTTAAATTTAAAATCAATTGATATAATCTCAAGGAAGAAGGCCACAACAGAAATAAGTGTTTAGATTGCATGAACAAAATTACTTTGTTTTGATAGTTGGCTTGGCTAGTGACCGAACATTTTTTAAAAAATAAAACACAATTTGTTTGTACTACTTCCACATATTTATAATGATCAGGACCGGTTTCACTCATCACGAGCATTATCAACTATTCATCAGTTGATAATGCTCGCGATGAGCGAAACCGGTCTTGATCATTATAAATATGTGGAAGTAGTACAAACAAATTGTGTTTTATTTTTTAAAATATAATGTCTTTCCACCAAGAATTGACAGTTAAGACCTTCAAATTGATTGATTTCATTTGAAAGTCTTTAATACTTGTTGGTACTTGGTGAAAATAAGAGTGCATCATTTTGGAAAGTAAAAAAAGTTTAACAATAGTTTAGTAATATATTTACTTGTCATGTTAAGTCGTAAATGCTATAATGAAAGCAAGCACAAAAAAAATCTATTATTTAATGCGATATATGTGTATGTAAATATAATATGTGCTCGAAGTATAATATAAAAGAAATTCTGCCACAAGATTAATGTTCGGAATAAACAAATTTGGGCTCTTTAAAAGCAAAAGTTTTCAAAAGCAAAGAGTACAGAAAAAAACGCTGAGCGTGGTTGTTAAGTTAGATTTATAGTTTCATCATTACGGGAGGTATGTTAAAAAGGGAATCATATTTTAGATTTCGTTCGCGGCAGACATTTTATGTAATATTTTATTCCTCATACTAATTGGAAGAATTTCCTTGATAGAAATTTTTGCATAAAAAAATATTTTAGAGGGGTAAGGCGGTTTTTATAATTGACCAAAACTTATAATTTATGTTGTAATATCATTACATTAAAATATTTTTCTAATTTAGCAAAATAATATAACAATGTTTTTAAATTGAAAAACCAATTCAATATTAACATTACATTTTACTGTCATTTTAATATGACAAAACGACGTACTGCTTTTGAATTGTTGAATAATGGGATACAAGAAAAAAATGATTCAATGTTCTATTTCTGTTCGACTTTTCTTGTGAAGCAAATAGACAACACTACTGTCAAGACTATACAATTTATGTCAAACGTTGACCGGTGGTTTGTCAAGCAATTTACTTCTACGTAATACGAGTATGAAACAAAGGAGAAAATTTGATGGACCGAATATATTTTTTTATGATATTACTTTATAAACATGTAAAAAAAATTGATTTATGAGAAAAATTACGTCCTTGATATGGTATTACCGCTCACAATCAAACATATTGGATTTCGCTTTTGCAACGAGTCTTCCCTTTCCGATGTATTGTTTCCCTATTTTCTCCAGTGGTCCATTGGCATTCAACTGGGCGTTTTGTCAAGCCAGTAAATATGTATCAATATTCACAAGATACGAGCGATGATGTTGAATGTACATATTTTTTATTATTTAAACAACAAAACAACTTCAATCTAATTAGGCAACATTTTCAAGTGACTGAGACATTGTTTTCATTATAATATTTTGATTTCAAAAAACAATAGACAATACTTAATGTAGAGTATGTTTTTCAATCACTTTTAAGGTATTAACGGTCAATTCTTGGTGAAAAGGCATTATATTTTCAAAATAAAAAACACTTTATTTGAACTGCTTCCACATGTTTACAATGATCAGGACCAGCTTCCTTCATCGCTAGCATTATCAACTGAATTTTTCAATTTACATTTAATTCAGACAAATATATTTTGTGGGTGTTACACGAGGTGCGGTTTACGGTGATATTTTTAACTTTAAAATTTTAAACATTGTTATTGATTGATGGACTATATTTTGTAGGTGTCACAAGAGGTAAGTCTACAGTGATATTTTCAACTTTCAACTTTAGTTTTAACTGGGTATTGCTGGGTAGTAAATACAAGTATAATATTTCATATAAATATTACTTCAATATAATTTACATGTCAAAGATATTAAAATACATTAAGCTGTTGTTTCTCCTTGAAGTATTTCTATAAAATAATTAGGCCAATTAGAATCAACGCATTAAAATTATATGCACTTTACATAAACATAATCTAACGGCTTTTCTCAAGTATAAATGTGAATGAGAAGTTAATAGATGGCACTTTCAAAATTATTTATGTTGCTGTTGATCTGTCTAGTCTTATCAGTTTGTCTATAGCATAAATACATGAAGCAGAATACCAAAACTTGGGTAATATAAGCTTGCCAATACTGTGGGCCTGAATTTGTGTTTCGTGACTTCGTTAAAACGTAAAATGCTCGGTTACGCAATCAAGGATGGCAAAATTTTTAGGTTAATAAAAATATATTCTCTTTATTTATAAACAATAAATATGAAAGATCACAATCATTAAATGAATCCTTTTTTTACGCTTTAAAAAATAGAAGTATATATATTCAAAAATAGTAAAGTAAATTAACGCGTGTGCTAAATTCAACTGCCATTACAAATAAAAATTTAAATACAATGTAGACTCGTACAATTTGGCGACAACATGTATTTTCTAAAAATATGTGGCAACCTTTAAATAATGAATAAATGGTAGTCTTTGGCTTGGGACAAAACTCAACGAAGTAAAAAGGGAAGTCAATCAATGGCTGACGATTTGTAATTATGCAAATAAATGACAATACAAATGAATCAATGATTATACCTCGGGAAGAAAGTAAAGAATATTGGATTATCGTTGATTCGTTATATCTCCGTTCCATATACAAAATTGTACATCTGCAAAATGAAACTTTCTCGGGAGAGCATTTAGAAGAACATTTAAAAAAATTAAAAACTTTATCTAAATAAAACAATAAAAAACATTACGTAATTAATATGAAATATATATGGCTGTACTAATTACGTATTTTTATTTTTGTTTTAATTCGATAAAATTGTTTTTTAATTGTTTTTATGCTCTCTCAAAAAATTTTGATTTGACAGATATACAATTTTGCAATGGAATCGAGGATATGCTTTTTTACTATTATATTAAGCATTGTGTACTTGTTATATTTATAAATTTTCTGTAAAATCTTAGATAATGATTGAGACTATATAAATAAGTACATATTATAGTATAATCATAGCATGCTGGGTCCGTAGTCCAGTGACCACTGTCGTTGGTTAAGGTTAAGGATGTCTCGGGTTCAAGTCCAGTTTTATACATAGATTTTTCAATCGATTTATGGATATTCTTTTCGTAGGGATGGATGTTTGTGATGTCTGAAATACTCTCCCATTAATCCAATTCTAAAAACGGGGCGTAGCGAAAACGATTAGCTAACCACTAGTCCTGTTTTAGTTCTATCTTTCTACCCCTACTCTCTTCGAAAAATATGGGTTAAGAAACTACGTAACACCCAGTTCTCAGGAAAAAACTTTTGTTGAGATAATTCCATTAGGAGTCCATTTAATACACAATGGGAGCGGACGTGGTAAAAAAAACACAACTTTTTAATATAAGAGAGCATGTTCAACTTTGTATTTTTTGCTTCCCACTGAAATAAAAATATACTTTTGTGACTGATTGAAAACACTGTTATAAAAAATCAAAGAGAGAAAATGTTAGCCCAGTATTAAAACATAGTTAATTATTCACTATTGTGGATTTATATACAAACACAATATTTCTATTTTACCTGGTATGAAAGTTTTTTCTAAGTAAAGCTTGCTATTTCAAAGGGAAAACGTCAATAAGTAAGTGGGTAATGATATACGACAAGAAAGGGGAATCCTGGAATATGTACAACCACAAAACGTATCAAAGGGGAGAATGAAATACAAACATAGAAAAGAGTACAATGATATTAAGCAAATGGAAGTGGAAGAGAAAGCAATAGGTCAGTCGCTACATCTTTAAATATTAAGCAATTCGATAAATCAAAAAGTTCAACAAACCCCAATTACGAATTTAAAACGGAAACTTGATTCAAACGGGTATTTTGGTAGCACCGTGCGGCTTTGGATTTTCAATAAGCTGTATTACATTTTATGAAAAAATATTCGGGAAATAAAACATAGTTAATGAATTCGATTATATTCTAAATCAGTGATTCCCAGAGTGGTTCCTGCAGACCCCTAGGGGTCCTTGTGACCGCTGAGGAGGTCTGTGGCAAATGAAAAATAGTTTGGGGGTGCGTGGACAGTTTAATATAAAAAAATATCTGTGACACATTTTCATTATTATGAAAGTTTAAATAAATAGCAATAAATACATTATGTAGCGATTCGTTGGGTGTAGGACCCTTTTGCTGCAGGCAGATCCACAAATTCAGATGTATCCATACTAATACTAGAGCAGTTTATTGAATAATTCACAAATAAGGAGTAGAAACCAATGTTTGAACAAGGATACCACAAATTCTAGTTACAAAAACAGATACCAATTTTAAATCCTCCATTATGGGTCACTGTACAGAGGTTTTTGATTGCTTTCCCTTCTTCCTATTTAATTGAACGAGGATTTAGTGCAGATTTGAACCTCATCATACTTTAAATATCAAAACGTTTTTTACATCCCCATTTACCATCATTCAAGACATCAAAATTAAATTTACATTTTTGTCTGTTATGCAGTTAGGTGGAGTTATTTTACTTGGGGGGTTCATGGTCAGGTTTTTGCATTAAAAAGGAATCCATGGGCATGATAAGCTTGGGAACCACTATTCTAAATAAAGACATTGTAAAGGAGAAGTATATTTTTGCAAGTCATTAAATTTTGATGACGCTAATATTTATTAAAACCTGTGGAATTCTATTACATTTACGTGAGTAGATTATTGATACTTTTGTTTTTTTTACCGTAGAATAAGTTTTAAAGTAATGATACGCTGTACATACCTAAAATGTAAATCTTTTATAATAAATAAATAATATTTAGTATTTCGGGAATATATAGATTCAATAGATTTTACTACCAGATATATTTTTGAAATTCTTATCCACACATTTATTAAAATTAGTGATGGCAACATTGAGTATTACTAGTACAGAAATGGCAAATAGTTATTGGCCGCGAGTCATTAGACGTGGCACCGACAATGCGTTCGCAATTAATTTAAGTTGAACAATTGCACATTGTGTCGGACAGCGGTCGGACAGTGTACGGACACATCAGGGGTGGCGAATTTGTCCGGAGGGTAGATCGCCCTCTCGAACTTTGCTCGCTCCCAGGGAATTCTTGTTATTACGACACAAAAAATAACCGAGATATCATAGAATTGCCTATGTCTTATAGACTTAGAAAGTATTTCATTAGTCTTTAGAAGATTATTAAAATCAAGATAATAAATCCAACGTTTACATATTACATGACGTATGGCATCGTTTTTATAAAAATAGTTTTTCCATCAAAGTTTTTGGTTACGAAAAATTATTCTACTATTCTGGTGTTAAAAACATAAATAATTGCACATGAATAAAAAGTCACCATGGATAGTGTGATAATTATTATTGAATTAATGTTAAATTTATTTTCAGAAAAAAAGGAAGTGAATGATAATCCATGGAATCAATAGATGACATTTGAAGTTGGAAAAATATAAATTTAGCTATGAAAAATATCACGTTAAGTTATACGACGCGAATCACGTACAAATATATCTTACTCATGTTTGGTATTCATTGTATTAACGTATATTCAGAAAAAATAAAAGAAATCTTATCTGGAGTATTTTATTATTATAAAAATAGGCATTGTGTACATAACTGAAAAGTCCTCTGAGACATTTGCCACAGAGTGCATTTATAAATTACTTGCAGGCACGTGTCGACTTTAGTGTGCTAAAAAGCGTGACCAACACTTGAACATATCATTCTCAGAGTATTTTTCACTACATCCTGTAGCAGAGCTTTTCAAATGCATATTGCATTCAAACAAAGTGTTATTATATGTTACATCTTGCATAAAGCTATATGAATACATATAAAACTGGATTTTACGTTATTACCAAATAGTTTCAAAATACTAAAAATCGAAATTTATAAATGTCAAGAAAAAGAAAATGTAAATTATACGTAGATTTTTTTATCGTGGTTGTTTTTAGCAAATATGCCATGATCACAAATTATAACGATCAAGTAAAACAGATTATAAATAGAAAACATCATGGGTATTATGTGTTAATTTTACGATATTCTCAATACTTGTTTTTATGTATAATTACAATCTAATAGTTAGTAACATAATAAGTGTGTCAAATATTACCACACTTTAATTTTTTACGATATTATCGACGATAAAAAATATGTATATAAACCGATAAATGAGTTATGCACAAGAGATATGACGTCTCTAATGCATAAATGCAAGCTAGAGGCGTGATTTTACTGCTATCAACTGCGAATAATGCCCCATTTCTACGAAGTAGGGTCAGCCTGCAGCGCTGTTAAGTGCATATTGCATTCACCAACTCAAGGACTTCTGGTCATATCTAAAAATTCACCCTTGGCATATTTAAAATGCTATTTGATCATAAAGTAAGGAGAATTTTTCTATCACGAATGTAGTGGAAATACTCAGGCCTGCATATATTCTACTGGTTTTCGTATACGGCTGTGAAAAATAGTATCACAATAGTAGTTTTAATAAAACCAAGAAGCAAGTCTTCTTGTTATAGATAGTTTCCATGTGTTCCAACAGTGGAAATATGTCAATACAACTTTATGAAAATAGTTGTTGGTTTTCATATCGAATTGTTTAACATTTGACGAAAATAGCAGTGTACAGTTTTCGTATTTGATATTCTAAATGTGACGTATTTTCAATCGGATTCAAAAGGTAATGGACCTACGACGACAAACAATACTAATATTAGATAATTTTACCTTTGAAATGAATAATCAGCAATTTCTTTAACTTCAGTTAATTACTCAACATATAAAGCTGGTGATGTACAATTGCTTTCATTTATTTATCTTTAGCATACATATGATTACATACATATTTATAAATAACATACAGTTTTGTAGCATATAACTTGTCGTTGTATTAAATACTTTTATTTAGTTAAGAGTTGACAATACTAAACAATACTGAACAAAATTGGTTAATTTTTTTAACGTGGTACATGTGATGTACGATGTAGTTTTATTCATGACGTATTTTACGAAACATTAACGATAATATATTAAATGTAAAATTAATATTTTTACGATATAACATCATTAATGTAAAATATGATATAGTTATATCGTGGCGGGTTATTAAAGTCTTTAACGCTGTCATTATTAATCGAATTTATTCGAATATGATAATAAAAATATTGAAGGCAAAGAGAATATGAATTTCAAATATAAAGAACAAACCACACGAGCGGGCTCAGGCGTACTATATCTCCAATATAGTATGTAATACCTTCTATTTGTTGTAGTAACAAAATAGAGTACACTACCTGCTGAAAGATGAGGGTTGGAGGTTTATGATCAGCGCCAGGTTCCGTTCTTATTTGAATTTCAATACACAGTGTAAACTTCGCTAGTAGGGGTTGAATGGCAGTTGAGGCGATGGGAATATGAATTTACATAACAAATAAGTAACCTGTGCACATACTTTTGGATTATGAATAACGGCTGAGAAGGGATATGAGAATTAAAATACAGCTGATAAATTTGGTTTTGACGGGAAAACAGAATGTATTGTAGGAATGGTTTGAGTGTTAATGATTGGTTAGTAGCTGTAAAAATGAATCAGCATTATAAATACGTGATGTATAAACAGTAATTGTTTTACGATCAAAATAAAGTTTTTTTATACTTATAAAAAGGTATGAGATTGCCCCTGAATATAAAAGAATGTTGGAATAATCAAACGTATTTCATAGTAAAATAAATCACCGGAAAACAACACGCGGGAGTCTTAAATGTTTTAAGGAACAAACGATTCAGTCAAATTTGGTAGTTGAAATCATAATAATATGGCCCTTCATTTCAGCATTCTATTATAAAAATAGACTATTTTTAATGGCTTCTACACGATTTTATATGCTTATAAATTCGTCGCCGTGAGTTTATATCGTAGAAAGTATACACCTTTTCTTCATGAATGGCAATTGAAATAAAAATAAGATTGAAAGGCAATATTGCGTTGAGAATTAAAGGTGATTACTTAGTATTATAACCAATCCATATTCTGATTTTATATTTCCTACGCAAATTTGGAAATTTTTAGATTTTGAATCTATTTAATAAAGTTGTGATTGTAGAAAAAGTCTACATTGTGATAGTAGTTGAGTGAACCAAAGTGGTGTATTAATAAAAAATATTCAATCAGTAAAAAGCTCGTCAAATATAATGGACGCCATCAAAGAGCAAACTTCGCAAAGTGCGGTGATGTGATTCGAAATGTTTCTCTTAACGAAATGCGCAAGTCCCAGTGGACTTAACCTACAAATCCACAAAATGCTAAAGATTGTTGTTTTAGGATCGTCGGTAGTTTTAGTTAGTAAGTTCCTATAATGAATAATGCAAGTAGTGTACACATGACCGGCGAGGCCGGCTCAAGTCACTTTGAAAGGAAAATAAACAAATTTTATTTCACAGAATAACATTTTCATTACAAGGAAAATGTTCCGTTATAAAGCTAAAGTTTTGTATTCCAAAACTTCGGGCTATATTCAAAGGAATTTGCTTAGCTAATTACTGTTTACTCATAAATTTTACAATTAAAGATTACATATTTAATAGGACGTTTATAATTAGTATGATCTTCTCTAGGCTATTTACAACTACCGAGTAAAAACAATGTCGAATAGCTTTATAATTAATGGAAAATATAACAGAAATGGTTACACTACGCGTATGTATGTCTTTTGGATATTTATTTTAAAATAAAACTTTGTTATTCTACTGTTTGTATGACTAGATGTGATACATTTTTCACCACTGTCTTCATAGCAACTCTATCGTAAGATTATTTAACTATAACGTAGTCATTGCTTTTAATTGATGTTGCAGTGATGCCATAACACGAAGTGTTGACTATACAAATTAACTTATTTATCGCTTTATTACTATATTTGTAAATTAATATATTTTATATACGTATAAGAAAATAATCAAAGTATATTACGTAACATATCGTCTTCGCTGTACTGTTTTGCATATAGTCAAAAAATATTGAGATGTTTTTTTTTCAATTTAAATGAAAAATAAAATAAAAACATGTCAAATAAGGTGATAGATAATATTATGAAACTATTAAACAGCTAAGTTTCATACCGCAATAATTATTCTTCCGTTATTGGATTAAAAGTTAAATCTTTACGTACACGTTAAGTGATTAAAAGCTTTCCCTCACCCTATCGAATCGTCCCTAGACGCTATCGTTCCTCGAAATTAACCCGCGGCCGGCCATCGCTATCGCAAACGCTATTATATTCTAGTTTGAGGGTAGACACTTTTCATTTGATAGATACAATCCTTTCTTCGAAGAGCAAATAAATCTTTGAAATGCGAGCAAACCGCAAGGAGAGAGAAGACCCCGCTTGCCTCTAATGTAATTGGGCGAACCATTATAAAATTGACTCAGATCTCCCTTACTTTGGTCAGAGACGTGCAAAAAATCTGGCATATATTCAATATGGCATCACCATACTTTTTTTAACAAAGATGTATACAGAAATGCCTTCCGTCGTTGAGTAGAGTTTGTGATGCACCGCGGTTAGTCGTCAGGTGTAAAATAATATTTTTAATAATAAAATAATAAAGCTAGACACAATATATAAGAATCCAAATCGTTTATATATTATAAATATAAGAAAGTAGTAACTATTACAAAAATCTAAGAAAGAATTAAAATGCCTCCATCTGGCAGCAACTTTTTTTCAACTAGATCAGTATGGATCATGTGGAATCACAATTTTTTTCTATTAAAACCGTTTGTTATTAAGTTGCTTAACTTTTATTTTTTGGAGAGAGTAAGAAAAAAAAAGATGAAGGTAGGAAATTACTATTATAGTTAGCTAATCACTCTTACGACCCATTTCTAGGATCGGAAGGTAGCATAAATATTAAATATATGTATGTACTTTGGCGAAAGACCATGAATCGATTGAAAACTCAAATCATGAAAATGTTCGTTCAGGGATTCGAGCGTTGAAAATTCGGTAGCAGAACCAACATAATATATTTAGACTAATAACAATCTCTAGAAAAACATGTCACAACCGTGATAAGTCCGTGTAAACTCTTTAACAGGTGGGCGGTAATATACTTCCCACATACAATTTGGTTATTTCTCAACATGTAATGTGTTCAAGTATATCCCACAATCTGTCAAAATTCAACAACAAATATTATTGTCTATGATTAAAACCTAATGAAGTGGTAATAGAAATGTTTCCGCCACTTTGACAGTTAATTGTTTTACATATTATTTGATGTATTGTATGTTGGAAGGATATTGCCACTACCTGATAAAGGGATTAGACTATAATACTATGATAAACTATTGATAACAGATTCATTCCTAAGTATGAGGTATTAGTATATTTTAATAATTTTGTTATGAATCTGGAAAAGAATTAATATTTTGTATTTATTTAATTTAATTTTTTTTTTGATCTTTTTTTATTTGAATTATTATTTTACTACGATTAAGTATCAAATAAATAATATTATGAGAATTGGTTGAACCTTTAAATGTTTGTTATCTACGCTACTGTCGATGATGCTTACTAAGTTTAGCAGTGAGCGTAAAAAGTGGCAGTAAAAGCGATTTAGTGGGCTATATCATACAAAGATTTCGCTAAAATCTCTATGAAATTTGGCTTAAGTATACTTTGACGTATGTCGTAAAGTTGTATTAAGGCAAAGCTTGTAATATGAGAGATTTCATTGAGAACCTTTCCATATATAAGAAAGGTTACGGAATGATTAAAATGTGATATATATATTACTAGTTATTATCGGATGTATTGGTGATGTTTTAGAAAATTATTATACAAATTTGATTTTCAATTAATTATTTAATTGAATAAATACTATGATTATGATCACATATTTTAACGTGATTTATTATAAACCCATTCAAAATACAATAAAAATGTATTTCAAACACGTACTAACTAAAACAGACACGCGCCTTCGACATTAGATTAAAAAAATGAATTGTTTTGAAAATTTTCCTTGCAGAAAATTAAGTTGCAAAAAACGTATATGTATTTGGGAAATAATAAATGGAATTTTTGAGCATCTGAAATGAATTTATTATAAAAGTTGTGAAGTGAAATAAGTCTATAACTTTGTAGTAAGCTCACGTAGATACATTTTGTTTTTGTATTATCTAAAATAGTGCCACTTTCAAAGCCAATGAAAGGGTAATATTGTTAAGAACTTTACAAGGAAAATATAAAAACGTGATTCAATATTATCTTGACTAATAAAATATTAATACGTGTATTGGATTTTGAAAGCAGCCAATTATGGTTTTCTCGAGTGTAACGTAGAACGAATTCCGACGGGGAATGTATGTGGGTACATACCGAGTCGGAGATACGTGTTCGTTAAGCGTTAATAGACGAAGACACCGTATTATGTGGAGGCCAAGAGCTGGTGTCAGGTGGCCAATCATAATAAACCAAAATGAAAACACCATTCGCCACTTAGCCCCGCTTGCGAAGCCAATATTATGGACAGTCTGCCTACTTAAGGACCTGCGGTAGACTCGTTTTATATCAAAATGCTCATTTTCTTTTGGGAAAACACGTAAGTGCCTATTGTACGTGGTGTTTTTTCTGCAAAGAAAACATTTTTTCAGTCAAAAACACTATTTCTCTCATACATCGTATTAAGTTTTCCATTTTTTTCTATTATTTTTTTCAAAATATGCATTGCTATAAAGAAAGAATTGTACGGTATCTTAAACGTCCGTGTGAACGCCCACTCTGTAACTGTGAGGTCTTCAAATAGGAATACTCATTATCAGAACTAGTTTATATCTAAAATGGTTTAATTCTAACAATATTAATTGAAAATTATTGCTGGAATGATAAAAAATATATACAAATAAATCGCAATTTATCGTAATTGTTATAAAATTTACATCTATTATCGGGAATCATATTCTTAATAGTTACTTAAGTCGCTCGCTCGTTCACTGTAATTGGAGAATAAGTACATCGAATTGAATTTTATTACAAAGGAATTATTTTTTTGCATAGATGGTTTATGATTTCATTTAAATAGTGAAAATAATATTGTATTCTTATTAAAACGGAATTTACATATACTTCATGGAAAACATCTAAAATCTAGAGCAAAAATAACTATTTGCTATATCCCTATGCAAATGAATTTTGAAACCATATCGATCGAAGCGTTTTATGCCAACAGTGATGACGATAATAAATCACCTCGATTTCCAAGGGTGGTGTTAACTTGTAATTATTCACATAAATCTTCAACAACCCTTTGATAGCTCTGCATTTTACCCCCTAGGGTGAATCAACCACGTCTACCTAATGTCTGATATCGGGTATTCTATGTATAGGAACAGTTTAGGCTGGCTCTCGCAGCATACAATTTTATTACAAATAAGAACGTCCAGCTAATGGTGAAGTAGTGGCTAACCGCTCCGTGTACGTAATAATAGACCACGGTGAGGAACAAGGGAAGCCGAGAAGAAAATGGGGGAGAGAATGAATAAATATTAGACCACCTAGTTAAGACTTTGATTGAGAGCGTTGACAAAATTACTAATCACAGGGAAAGACGATCGCTCTAAAAGTTTGCCGCTTTTAGGGAAATGCATTACGGTGTTGCATGGCCTGGATAGGTACCCTCCGATGAGCTTTACGGAGCTTTGCGTAGAGGTCTGATAACAAGCGTTAATTTCTTCATAAATAATAAAACTTGAATAATTAACTACGGAAACTTTATCGTTCAACCAAAGTTTTTAAAGAACTTTTTTTCATTTTATTTTGAGAGTCCATCTATAAATTTATATATTTTATAAAATTTATATAAAATTTACAGATTTGTAAATCTGTTATTTTGTATTTAGATATAAAATACATCCAAACTGAGTAAATTATGAGGCCATTATAAAATTTTATCTTCTTACAAATAAGTAGTAAATATTTTAATAATCATTTAAGTACAACGCTTTTAGTTAATCAAAAAAACATGTATTTTTCAAGATTCTTTGTCAAGGGAGTATGGAAATACAATCAGTGTTTACATATACATATAAATGGTATTTAGTTTTAATAGAAAAAAAAATAGCCACATAAATAGACTGACAAATTAATTGAAATTAATACAGTGTGATTAGGTGTCTCTCATATGAAAATACAATGCAATAAAATAAAGATTTTATACGTTACGATCAGCAAAGTATGCAGAGAGTTTTTCGAATGTTGACATAAACAGTAATTTTTAAGGTAATCAAACCTATTTCACATTTACGAGTGAAGTTCATTAAGAGGCCATTTGGAGTTAGCTGCAAAAACACACGCTGAGCCTGTGTTTAGAGGCAGCTTAACGACGCTAGTAATTGAGGCGTAACTTCGTAGACATAAAATCAACGCAGCGTAGAAGAGTCGGTGATTAATAATAATAACGTATGAAAGCTATCAGTCAACATAAATTGACTAGAGACCGCCTTGCTCTAAGTAAGATCGTCTGGTCACTTGGCATTATTTCAGTCATTAAATTATCAGCATCATAAACTAAACTTTGTCATTAGGTAATAATAATAAAACAATAGGAAATAAATTCACAAGAAATTATTAATGTGACAAATGTATCTGTGAAATCAGGGCAATCTAAACATTTTTGAAAAATGGGGTTAAAATCAATGCCTACTGAAATAAAGATATATTTTTACGATACATTTAGTATAATTTAAGATTTAATTTAAGACATCGACTGAGGGTGCTTGATGGAATTTCAATATTAAATTTGGATTATTGAGATTTTGTACACTTCCATGTATTTTGTCACTAACGACCCGGGTTTCGCCTTTCGGCATCTTCAGGCATTCGAGCACACGAATGGACTCGAACTGTACAAAATCTCAATAATCCAAATTTGATACATTTAGTCTTATGAAACTCCTCAAAAAAGAAAAATAGTTATATAAAAAGGGACAAGACATTTTTTCAATTTTAATAAACATTAAAAAATAATTTCTATGGCTCTATTATCGCAAAAATATGTCGTAAGAGTATATATGAATTTGACGTCAGCAAGGTGAGTACTTTTAATAAAGATATAACATCTCGATACGCATAGAAAACACCAAATATTTTGAAAAGTTCCTATAACATTGTTTGTATAAAGACTGTTAAAGAGTGTTATTATAAACTAGTATTTTATGTAATTGTTTTTTCAAGTTATTATGAATTGCTTTAATAATTTTTGAAATATTTTTAACATACATTTTTACTGCAGAAATTTATATGGATTTATTTAAAGTTTGATTAAACTCTAAGTGACTTATAAAGATACATTTTTTACATCGCATAAAGGAAACTGGTAGAATTTATGTCTGATAAAGCAAGTGTAAAAAGTATATATCCACTACAGATGTGTTAATCAATCAGTGGTTGTATGGCTTAGATTGGGCACTCCTGCTTTATAACAATAACTCTTGTTTACGACCGATTTTAACTATCCTTAAACATGCTTTCTGTTAAGGGAACTCGTTGGCACTTTGCTTACCCTATATCAAGTCGACCTGCCAAAAAGGAACTTTTAAGAGAAGAAAAATTGCCACGAGGTTGGCGTTTGCGTGCACGCAACTTTCAAATAAAACGAACATTAGAAACGGATTTATTAACTAAGAAAATAATGTATTCACCTGAAATACGCATACGCCAACAAAGAAAATTTGCAATTATACTAAATTTTAGAGAAAATCCAATAAATGTAAATTTTAAAGGTATAATGATTTTACAATTTTAGTAGTTTTTTTAGCAATACCGTTATATGTATATTTAGCTTTTTACTGACGTAGAAAAACGTATTATTTTTAAGCCTTATAGGAACTAGATCAAGTGACTTAATGATATGTTAGAAATGGGCAAGTATTTAGTAATAAGATATTTATTATAATAGAGTTCCGCAATGTCATCAATCAAAAAGCTTACACAAGAATGAATAAATTAATAATGATAACAGCAATCTTATATGCTACTTTTGTTTAACTTTTACAAGTTATTATATTAGTCTTAAAGATGAAAAAACTTTCAATTTACCTTGAATTAATTGGATTAATACTTAAAAACGTAAGAGAATTTATGTGAATGGAGAAAAAAAGATTGTTGTACTTTGTTTAATTAAAATTTTGTTTTGTTATAAAAAATCGGCAGCTGTTATTACTAAATTGAATGTAAAATTACTCTAATGTTAAATAAAAAAAAAAAATAATGGTAATTATGTTTGTGAAAGTTCTACTCATAATAAACTGTTCAAAGTTTTATTTTCTTTCAAAATTTATAGCGAAATTAGATTCCGGTTCAAAATAAAATAAATAAAAGCTGGCAAAAAATCAAGAAAAAAGTAGCAATTCTATCAGAGGACCATTGTGATTTCTGCAGATTTGTTCGTTCTTTATCGCTCATTTAAGTTTCGACAGTGTTGGCGCCCAACGTAAAAGTTTTCTCGATTTTTAGCGCATGAAAAGCTTTTGGGGGAGCGCGGGTCGCAAGGGCGCGATCTCATACAACTTCTTTGTGTGGATTTATATGAAAAGGGAAGTTTAAGGAAACTAATAGACGCGGGAGTCGATTCGATTCGATTCGTTGTGCTGGTAGCAGTGGTGTATAAAAATAGCCAAGTTTTACATTTTATTTTCTGTATGTTTCAGTAATTATAATTATTATTGTTTAAAATGCCACCCGAGAGATTCGGTGTAAAATTAATACCGTTAAACAAATATTTCATCGTGATATAAATTTCAATATTGCAAAAATAAATCAAAATGACTACATAAGGCAATGGAATATTAAAGGTAAAAACTGGTTCACTAATTTTTTCTAATAATTTTCCCGATCGGCTATTTACTTAATGCATCAGTAATGTCATCAAAATTTTTTGCTCAGTTAATGGACTTTTAATGTAGCTATATTTGTGATTTCAGATAAGAATTTATTGATTTATAAGAGGTCCATAGCATTTTAATTGTAGACTATCTTATTTGATTTTTGTATAATTCGTTTGATAATCAGTAATTTCTTGTCTTAGTTCATGAACCATCTGTTTTATAAATTTTAATTTTAACACTCAATGTTATATAAATAGGCCTGTTATGTTTGTATTTTCATCAGTTGATAATGCTCGTGATGAACGAAACCTGTCCAGATCAGTACAAGGAAGTAGTACAAATGAATTGTGTTTACTATTTTAAAATAAATGAATTTCCACCAAGAATTGACGGTTAACACATTAAAAGGTAAATAATTGTTTTTCTTTCAATTCGCCATTAAGGATCTAGATGACAGTCATAATTAGTCTCATTGATTGTGTCTCAAGTGATTTAAATTTTTATATATTGTTACTCTGTAAGCGATGTGGAGAAATTCTCTCGAGTTATTTAATTACAAAGTTTTTAAAAACTCCAACAAATTTTTGCCACTATTACTCAAAATATTTGTATCGACATAAACTGTATTCTTTTGTCTTATTATAGAAGATTTCTACCAAGTAAACGCCAATTTAATCAATGCATATTATTTTAATAATGAAACCGATTTGGAAAGCCTACACGAAACATTTATATTAACATAGAAACACCACTGCAAAAAGAGGAGTAAAAGCAGTCTGCTTTTCAAAGTGGAAGGCTTCGTTTGTAGTTCGGGCAGGTAGTCGAGCAGTTTTATGGTAGAAAGAACTTGTTGTACTGTACGAAGCGTTTACGATTTGTGTTGAAACTCTCAACTGAAATGTAACCCTCGAAAGGTGCATTTTTGAATGGTATCTTTCCAAGACAATAGTATTTTAATAAAAGCCTCCAACAAGACTCATCAGAATAGAAAATTGAACTTCAGTTATTGATGCTAGGGATACAAATACAGTGATTTTATGGTTGTCTATATTGCTAATAAAATAAATGTGTAAAACATTCAACATTCATTTGAAATAAGTAAAGTAAAATACATTATTTTAGAATTATTACCGATTTACTGACGGAATTTTTGCACACCACCATCATCAGGACTATACGAATTTATCAAGCTCATAATGCGATTAAGAAATAGAGAACACATTATCTTATTTAGCCTTCCATGTTTACCTTAATTTAACTTTATTAAAACAAATATTTTAAATAGTAAAGCATGTGAAATGAAGATGTCATGAATAGTAATGAAAAAAAACTCTTTAAAAAATTTTACACATTTTCAATAGATTTAAATTGACGGAGAATATTTCAATAGAAAATACGCAGTGTTTGGTGGTCTGTGATATGAAACGCACGAGTGCAAAGTACCTGATAAGTGATGCGGGCTGGAGACCGCGCAGGTAAATAATACTGCCAAAAGAGATTCCCTTCAGCTGTATATTAGTGTGATAGTGGCTCAGCGATACAACGCGAAATATTTCGGCGAGGAAATATGAATAGTGGCAGGTGAAAGGACGGATGTAAGGATTGGGCTAGGGTCTAAGAGGAATTTTGAACGATCGCACTGATAAGCAGGTTTTTATTACAGGGATTGCCCCGTTTTCGGGAGCTGGGTGTATATACAATGTCATGTACGCGGTAGATGCATTAACTTGAATGCTTATTTCGTACTTTCGGTTGAGTGCTCACCTATGTTAACCGCAAAGAGGATGGAGCTCTTAGCGGAAGTAAGATGGTGTATATAAAGATACGGGGCCAAAATGAGGCTGTATATTTTCGAGTTTATATGATTGAAACAATGTAGGTTACTGTAAAACAGGATTAAAAAACAATGATTTCATGATATTCTTTAATACACTTATATAGTTACAGTACAACTTGATCAAGCAGACATTTGATTGAACGAAAAATCTATATATTGTAAAAAAATATTAGAGAAATCTTTTTGCTGTTATATATATATGAAAATGTGCACTGCGGAAAACACCCCGAAAAAAGGGTATGACAAAACAAATATAAGATTCTATATATTTAAAGTAATGTAGAGAGTAATGGTTTGATAAATTTTAGAACGAATTATTCATTGTGGATTTTTATAAATACATACTCAGTTATTGTGTTGTTTATCGAAATAATAGCCCGATATAAAATGGCAGGAGGCAGCTTTTTACTTCCTATGGTTTATTCTACGAAAACAGCTGAGAACACGCAAAACGAAGGCGAAAGCTCCCGCGGGAGGCTGTGTATTATCAGCACCAAACAGCCGGTGGCTTGCGAAAGCTTTTGAACAGGGGTTCGTAACATGTTATAAAGGTTTATTTGTATAAGTGCATCTGTATCTTAAACTGTGCTAATACAGTAGAAATGTTTGTTTTGTGATTTGTAAATATTGTAAGCTGAAAATGGTAAATTAACATGATATGATATTACATCCCGATGTTTATGACTGTTATGTTTTAAAAGTCGGCATCGAAATAGTTATCAAGATATAAATTGTTGTTTTAGAGTGATTCATTTTAAGTTAATCGTTGTGAAACATGATAAAATTATTTACCACCATGTTACTCGGTTTTCATTCGTTAAAAGTTTTTTTATATGGTAACGCTTTAAGCTGCTGCAATGCGGCTTTTGATTTAAAATCAGAGCGTCAAATAATAACGCTATTCTTTTTAATACTACACGAATCCATACAAAAAATCGAGCTTGATTTTTGAGCACAGAAGTTGACTAGCGAATTCAATTTCACTACCATATTTACTATGAAAAGGAAAGTCAAGGTTTGAGGAATAAAATTAATTTGAAAAATGTTTATAATAAACAAAATGTTTTGTATTTTGTATTTCAAGTAAAAATTCTCATATTCGAGAGCGGAAATATGATAGTTAACATTAAGAGTTGGTCAAAATGTTTTTTTTTTGTCAAGTCGAATGTAAACGAACGATTATTTGTTAGGTTTAATTGCAATAAACTTTGTAACAGAAAATTGTTATTGCTGAATCGATTTTAATAACGTTCACGGTGTTCTGTCCAATTGATGTAACCCTCAAAAAATACGAAAATGAGTTATAGATTGGACCTCATTTTAAAGACAACAGAGAAGAGGTCTCAGGTAAATAATGTAAATAAGAAAAATAAATTTACCACTTTTTGGAAGGGAAACATCATTTTACATTGGTTTTAGGTTTAAAAATTCTAAACACCCCCCCCCCCACTTGATGTAACCCAATATTATACGTATAATCCCGTGTATGCAAACATGAAAATTTATAGGAGTGCGTTTCAAAGATTCATAGCGCAACTCACCATATAATGTTTTCGATAAAAACAGTTTTAACTCTCTCCTGAACAATTGTATTTCTGAGGGTTACATCAATTGGCCAAGACACATCGATATTCTAATTGATCAATGTTGTATTATAACAGCTATATTTAAACTACATAAAAAATCTAAAATAGTCAAATAATGAAAAATAAACCTTGTATAATAGCTTCTTTTAAATTATAAATGTACTAGAATTTTAGATATATCTTTATTCCTAAGTGGTTATTTCCGAATTTATCAAATTAATTTGCTGCAGTTTGTGTGTATAATGTGTGTTAAAAAATTCCGGTGGATTTATTTTACTCTCCACAAAAATACCGCGTTTGTTCACTCCGTTTCCACTAGATTATTCTTTACAACAATAGCAATAAAAACTATAAGACAAACTTGTGTGCTTCTTTCATACTCAGTTTTTCTTGAAGTTATAAATGATACTTGTGTACACTTTTTCCCCGTGGAAAATCTCAACGAATAACCCTTGAAACGATAAATAATGGACTATCAAATATCTTCTCGCGAAATAAATTTCGTTATTTATACAACTTGTTTTGTAGAAATAACTTCTTGTAAATGAGTTGGTATCTTTTAACGGGTAATGATCGTCATTATTTTATACACTATTTTTCATTAAAGATAGCTAAGTATATTACAAATTATTAAGTATTTAGAGTAGAGGAAACATACGGGCTATGAAATAATTAATAACTCAAAATTGTGGTCTTTACTTGATTGTACTCTTCTATAGTAAAAAAAGTATTTTGAATATTTTGAAAAATATTTTTTATGAATATGTTGTGATACATGACGTTGCAAATTTACGAAACATTATGCTTGTCATTAATCGTCAGCTGTATTGACGAGGCTAATTTGCAAATAATATTTTATTTTACCGATACACTACACGGATTCTGTATACATTGCGATGATGGTGAACGCTCTGAAAAGGCAAATCATGATAACTCAAGTAGGATACATAATTTACGGCAGTATATATGAAAAGGGAAGGAAGGACCGGATTCATTCTGTAAACTCGCCACTCGCCGAACGTGAAACATCTACATTCCATACCTACTGTTAAATCACGCCAAGCATTCAGCATTGAAAATATATACCTACAAATATGTATTGTTTTATATTTTATATTCTGTTCTAATTTACTTTTATTTTTAAGGATATTAATTATCGAAAAGCCATTCATTTGTACAATTTTATTGATAATTTACGATTCAAAATAATGTGAAGATTATTATGTTCTCATCTGTTCTTGTACCACTCAATCTAGTGAAAGATTAGCTTCCTTTCACTCCTCTCCTAAACTTATTCTCGTTCCCTACACCTGATTCATGAAATATTACATTTTTAGTCTGCAATTGAGTAAAAATGTATTTTATTGAAACATTTTTCTCGGTAAATTAAAATCTAATACGAGAGAGAGTTTACTTTAATTATTGATTTAATGGAAGTGTTTCGGATTCATACTATCAATGGAAATAAAAATTGAAGACTGGAGAAAGAATTTTGTATATAAAAATATAAGGTATAGTATGTTTCAGTAACCGCCAAAACAGTCTCCACACAAAAGAAAAATAATCCAGAATAGCTAACAAAAGAATCGATACGACAAAAAGTCACACAAAATAGGGAAGACGAGTTTTCTTTAAGCGAAATCCATTATTTCTATGAAGATTGGTAAAGTTTGACAACAATCTATTGAGCGATCACTGTTTGGAAATCAAACCTTTAAAATATTTTTTAAAAGTATGACGTAAAATACAAAATTACTTTACACTTGTGATATTTTATAATTTGTAATATTTACATAATATTATGTTAAATAATAGCTTTATTTAAAATACGATGTGTTGTTTAAATGATCAACCGCAATGGAAAAACGTTTTTTCCTCAATACTCCACTCGTACATTACATAAAACTGTAATTTTTATTAATATTGTATGCTTGTTTCTTATATTGCCCGTGCCATTTATATACAGCAATTTACGTTTATTTATTATAATTACATTTTGCAACTAACTTGAATAATAAAAACTGTTTACTGTTCATTTTTCGTCATGACCTGCCCAATTACGCTGATAAAGGCTAGACACTGGTCCTGATAATTTGATAAAATTGTGGAAAAAAAATTGGATGTTTATAAAATTTTCGTTTGTGTAAAAAGTGAAAAAACTGTCGAGAGTATTCAGGAAACAATGGACAGGCTGCGAGTCAAATCAATGTGCTCTGCAACAGTTTCTGTCTGGACCCTGACTACCCTCTGACGAGCGCGGGGCAAGACATCGAGAGAGTCGACGGCTTCAGATACTTCGGGGTACACATCACGGGAGATGGCAATCCTCGTAAAGAGCTCGCAATCCGATTAGGGATAACAGGAGCAACCTTTAACTCAATGTGGAATGTCTGGGACTCACGGTTGTACTCGGTCAGAACCAAGTGCCACCTATTCAACGTGTGTATTTTGACGGTGCTACTTTACGGTTGTGAGTCATAGCATCTCACCAAGTCACAGGGTAGCCGTATACTGTGATTTTAAAACAGATGTTTGCGGCGAATACTAGGAGTACGGTGGTTTGATTTTGCCAGGAAGGATGGACCAGATTCTTATTACGTCCAACATTTAATAAAAACGCACACGTACTGTGGATGCCCTAAGAAAGTCTGAATCCTGCCTGTCTTTTCTACCAACCAGGTGCATTCCGTCTCCCTGGAAGGCCGCTGATGACCATTCATAAGATGTATTCGGGACTGGGATGACCTGGGAGGAAACGAAGAGGCCATATGCATCGAACAGGGAGCGGATATGCTTAAAAAATGGTCCAAAAATTATAACTGATTTTCAGTTAGAGACTAAGTACAGATTGCAACGTAAAAATATACAGTTGCCTCATTCTTTCTTTTTAATAATAAAAATAATGCTGTTTTGAATCATCATTCACTTATGGTAAGATTTGCTCGTTTACTTATATCTATTGTGTTTCACTTTGCGTTGTTTTTACAGCACAAAAAGAAGTTTTTGCACACACACATATACAAAATATAATGACAGAGTAAGTATTAATGTGTATTTTTCACGGGTGGTTTTCCCGCCCTTTTCCGCGTTGTCGCGACATTCATTTAAAGTTGGAAATTGCTTCTTTCGTGAGACTCTGATGGGCTGTAAATTGGACAAAGCCAGAGAAGGTGTTCGCCTGCGCATGCCACTTCTGTAATGCCTATAAAATGCTCTCAATAATCAGTGAACCGGAAATATTGCGAAAAGAATGCGAATACAAGTTTAAATTAGGTTACTTTTAAATCTCATTTTGTATATCAAAGATAAAAAATTTACTGCCGTACTTAAAACAGTTAGTTTATTTTGATATCTGGCAATTTAAATGTAAAATTTCAGTGAAGCGCAAATTTTTTGTTTTAAATATACAAGTATTTGAGAAGGTCCGAATCGAAGAGAGGCGAATGCTATGAATTTGGTTATCAACGTCCGGGAGGTCTGGGATCTCAAGCAAACACCATTTCAAATCCAGTTCATCTCTTATTTAATTAATTTTTAGGTGTTAACTGTCAATTCTTGGTGGAAGGACATTATATTTTAAAAAATAAAACACAATTCATTTGTACTACTTCCACATATTTATAATGATCAGAACATGTGATGATCGAAATCGGTCCTGATTATTATAAATATGTTGAAGCAGTACAAATGAATTGTAATAGGATTAAATAACAAAGAATTTAGTTCTACAATTTTTTTTTAACAGGTAGTTGATAGCTATTTCAGCTTTACGCCATCGGTAGTTCTGACGAATTTATAGAACTAAATACTTTGTTATTTGGTCTTATTATAATGGAGTTCTACCAAGTAAATGCCAATTCAATCAACAAATGAATTGTGTTTTATTTTTTAAAATCTTATTTAATTAACGAAGATGCAGTGGTTAATTACACAAAATATCAGTAACACATAAAATTGAGTCTACATTTATTTAACACATGAATTTACCTTTAAGTTATAATGCAATTGACACAACAACGATTTTATATTAACTCCAATTCCAAAACAAACAAAAACAATTTATAATTACTTGCGATGCCGGCCGGCTCCGAGGGCCGCCTTTGCCAAACTAAAAAATCAAACCTCAACTACTGTAGGTTCCACTCCGTCTATAATAGACCAGTCCCTTAACAGCGTCTGCTTTCTAATTTCAGCTATAGGCCCTCGTCGGTTAGCAGCCGATGGCTTTTTTATGGCCATAGACCGGTTCGGCTAGCTAACATTAGTTAGAAATTTTTCGAAGCATTGCGATATTAAAAGTGTTCGAATGCCGTTCTTGGATCACTCCAACCTTCCAAGAAACAAATAAATGTTAGAAAAAATATCAGGGCGTGTCATATTATATAAAATACCATTGCTGAAATATTTCCGGCTCTCTATGTAGTTTTATTCTCGAGCTAAGAGTAGGAAAAAAATCATGACCTCAATCCCGGGAAAAAACACTTTCTAAAACAAGTTATCTATTAGTCAGAATTACCTACTTCAGTAGTAAAACATATATGTAAGTTAATTGAACCTATCATTTAACCTTCATATTTTTGAACTATAAAAAATAATTATTTAAAACTACACAGTGGCAAGGATTTTTTTTTTTGATCAACGATTATTGTTTGTAATTTAAGACATCGACTATGAGTGCTTGATGAAATTTCAATATCAAACTTGAATTGTTGAGATTTTGTACATTTCCATGTATTTTGTCACTAACGACCGGGTTTCGCCTTTCAGCATATTCAGGCATTCGAGCAGACGAATGAACTCGAATTGAAAGACAGTAAACAGTGTCTAACGTTTAAAAACAAGATATAAATACGAACAAAAGTTATTTATAAAATAAAATGTTATAAGTGATACCCACACTGATACCTAAGTTAAAAATTTCGAGAATAGGCTTAATCGTTGTTGGGAAAACAAACGCATTAACAAAGCAGCGAATTGCCGGTGAACAACAAATGCTAGAATCACTAGTGATTTTACACTTATAATAGCATTGTGGATTTAAAAATGCAATTCGAAGAAAGGATAAATATATGAAATCATTACAAATTTAGTAAGTTGTGTTGGGTGATTTTGAGATGTATTTATTAATATGGGAAACGCAATTTTTTTTCTTTCGATTTTTAATTTATGTTTTTTATGAAATCATCCACGTAAAGGTTACAGCAACGGTGAGTTTGGAAGATTCAGCTTTTCGTTCAAAATTGGCAAGGATATATCTGGGCTCTATTGATTTCCAAAAGTTCTTGATAAAATAATTTATGATTCCCTATGTTTTGATGCAACATTTTAACCCCATCATCCGCATTGAACGTATGGTTCTCCAATAACAAGTGATTTGCGAATGTCGAAGTATGTTAAGAATTATGTTAACACTGGTTTTAGTTTATCTATAAATATATGGTTAATGTATATACATAGGTGAATTTAATTCGCCCACCCGCACTCTTTATTTAATGTAAGCATTAGAATCATTGTTTAGCTTAGAAATAAATAACTTTGCGATATGGTGCATCCGAAGATGCTTCTTAAAGAAGCGAAACGCGTCACGTTAGTGAGCAAGAGAATAGCTAATTTATCAATTTTAATTTTATACTAAAAATGAGCTTCCACAAAGTTACCGCCGAATCCATAGTAAATATATGAATTTAATTCAGTTTGAACATACTTCTGACGATTGTGAAACCGATTACATAAATCATCAAATTCCAATTATTTGTGTATATTTTTTTGATATTTTTATCTTATTATAATGGAATTCTGTCAAGTGATTTTAATTTTTTTTTTATTAATATATTCAATTATTAAAAATGATAACCTTTCAGAGAAAGTAAATATAAAATTTAGTGCATGCAATTTGTCCCTTCGAATATGCTCTGTAATGTGAAACTCGTGGAATGACCTTTACTTAACCTTGCCATTAAGCTTTGAGTTTCATATCACGACATTTTATGAGCAAGTTTCTGAAGGATTAAGACTTTCTAACAAACTTAGTTGAGCCACATTACTATGTTATTTCTTCATTAACCCCTCACGCGGCTCATATTAACATAAAGACTAATAGACTGTAAAATGTTTGTTGTTGTTAATAATGTTAACCTGACTTATTATATAAAATTATTATTAATTAAGATTTTGTATATTATTTTCAACACTGTTGCATTTTATTTATACTCTTGCAATTACCCCAGCTCCCAATGTGCAGCATATGGACTCCTAATGAAGGTATCACTCAACATATCTTATTTGAAGAAAGCAAGTATGTAAAAGTGGAGTGGACAGGAATAGTGGTTATGACATCGATCTTACTACACCACGTTTTTTTTGAAGATCAGGTAGGTACGTTATATGGTACGACTTAAGTTAAGCTTAGAAATGATTGCTTTGGCAAGAATCGAGTTGAATAAGTTCATATATCTATGTAAACAAAAACGAACGTATGTTTGCTTGTTTAATTGTCCTCTATGTGCTCCTTTACCATTCATTCGATTTCGTTGAAACTTATGTTCGTTGTTGTACCCACACTCGTGTAGGTTTCTGAAGAAAAAAAAATTAAATCTAAAATCGTATCAAATAGGTACGAACAGCGACATCTCGGAAAATCTTTTTGACTTATTCGTGTACGCACCAGACCGTAACAAAAATATTGTGTATCCAAAAATTCCAAAAGCACTTCAAAAAACAGAATTAAAAAATAAACCCTTTCTTTCTTTCTTTGAGTGGAATTGCAATGCATGCCGGATACTCACTTGTTTTTAATAAAAATAGTAAATTACTGTTATAAAATATATTGTAAGCGACAGAAATGCCTTCATTGTTAATTTAATAATGAAACTACGAATGGTAATGTGTTTTTTATTTCTTAAAAATGTTTGAAAACTAAATTATTCCAATGATACGTAAAATGTATAACGATATTGTAACTGACGATGTGTTTGTAAAATTCTTTTTAATTAAATTACGTTATTTACTGTAAACCGCTTGATTGTGAGAATGTAAGTTATTGAGTTTTCCGTTTGAAAAATAAATATGATCTTGCGTTGCAGTATTTTGACATTGTTTTTGTTTTTCGAAATGTGAAAATAGAACAATCTGAAGTGCGCTGTCAAACAAAAGCATTAAATCCAAGTAAAAAGCGAGTTGGAAACAACGTAAACAAGAATTCATTTCTATAAATTCGAAAATGTTGCCATATTAAATCAAGTTTACGTCAGTTACAACGAATTTTGATACAATAAATTAATATTACAAATATATCTTATTAGTATTTTTTTAACAAGTGTATTCCGTCTAACAACTATATTATACTAAAGTCAACATTAGTATAGATATAACGGGATCACGCTGTAATCATGGTTCGTGGACATTATCCAAATTGTTACAATAGCTATCAACAATATAACATTAAGTTGCTATTTTTAGCCAAATCGTATTCATTTACTTACAAAATCATTGTTATTTAGTGAAGTAATGCTCTTTTTCTCGCATAGTAAAAAGTATAAGTAAAATGTTATATTTGTATATGCAATGGTTCTGTTAAAGTATCTAAGCATGGATGTATCTGTATGAATACTCATTAAATCAAAAAAGTAAGATAAATATACCCGAGCGGATGTTTTGCTTTTAATCTAGACGTTAAACCTTTGTAAATGGAAGTAAACGTTTTTTTCACTTTGAAAACCTTTTTTTTTTCCTTTTTGTATGTTTACGTAAACACACATATAAAGTAAAAAGAGACTTTATCAGAAAGCATGTACATTTTTACCGTGTGATGAAGAGTAAAAGAGCAAAAATACTATCAAAAACGTAAGTTTTTTTATTATCATTCGTGATGTGTAGTGACCATTGCCTCTAACATGTTCGCGAACTATTTTTAATACCCAACCCATAATAACAATATTTTTGTTTCTTAATGTCATCTATTGAATATAACTTTTACGGAAAAAAAATATTTTTTTGTTTGGTTTCGTATATATGTTAATCTTTCAATCGATTTATGGATTTCTGTTCGTAGTCTGAGTCCTCCCTCCCACCAATCCCATCCTCACGGGGCGTAACGAGAGCGATTAGCTAACCACTAGTCCTGTCATAGCCCTATAATTCTATCACTACTCTCTTCGAAAAAGCAAAAAGAGAGGTTGAGCAACTGAGTGACAAGCAGTTCTCGAAGAAAAAATTCTGTCAAGATACCTCCATTAGGAGACCATATGCTCCACATTGGGAGCGGACATGGAAAAAAAAAAAAAAATATGTTAAACAAAATAAATATTTCATCGATATAATTAAAGCCAATGATCTAATTCAGTGTTCCATGTTGTTACATCTGCGGACCGTTAAAAATTAGAATAATATTTCGTTGACTGTTAGCGTAGAAATATAAACAGTCGCTTGTAATATACTATAGTGCTTATTGATTTTTAAATCGTTTATTATAACAAAAGAAGAAAAATACCATACGGATTCAATGAAAACTAAATAAAAAGGTTTTATTAATTATGCCGCATATCAATTATGCAGTTGGAAATCCCTGGAAATTGAATGACGATGTAACTTATTTTAATATTTATTTGTATTGATGTATCTGTATATTTGTATCACAGCACACACATACACACTCTCTCTGTTATTGTATGAGCAAATAGAGAGTACATGGCTGAGGGCAAGTGTTGTGTGATTTTTAACGAATAGCACTCACACAAAGACACACTCTCGTTCTGTTTGTGCATTGTTCGAATCAAGCGTATTAAGCGGATGCTGCTAGGTGGCACAGCCAACTAGTAATAAATTCTAGTATAATACATAATTTTAAACAACTTTTTGTGTGAATGGTCAAAAACGTGAGTTATTGAATGAAGGTATACAAATGAATGCGGACTTACCGTTATGCACGAGCAATGTCGAATCTCTCGCCAAGGCAAGCTCAGAATCTGTGAGCGTCGCGTCAGATGCGTTTTCGCTGGTCGGGGTGTCTGAGAGGCCGCTTCTCGGTTGGCCACGTGACACTCCTCCCCCGCCGCACCCGCCTGATCCGCACGACCCCTCACCTTCGGACCCGCTTACACTATACGCCGGGTAGAGACGACCCCTGCCTAGAACAAAAAAAAAACAAAATGAAAATTAGATTACAATTCATTTGGTAATGCCATTAGGCCGTTGAAAACAAAACATTTTCCCAAAACAAGATTAAGAATCTCTTAATTAAAATAGGATTAGACGATCATGGAAGCACTGTAAAAACCTTAACATATTACATAAATACTTATATGCCATAGTTAAATTACAATTGTCACTTAAAAATGTGCTGTGTATAGGTACTGGATACAAGTTTTATCATTAATTTATTGATTTAAAGTAACCATGAGTACCCAATGATGATTTAATTGTGAGTAAAATTGGCATCAACAAAGTGCATTGTAAAGTCTTCTAATAATAAAATATTTAAAGCTGCTATTTACATGTATTTTTTATTAGTAAAACTCGAACCGGTAATGATTGTTGTACAAAATGTGGATGTTGCACAACATCAAATTGTTTTTTAATTTTATAAATAAAATGCCTGTCTATCAAGAAGAAGAAGAAAGGACAGTCGACGTAGTAATGATTCGATCACTTTTAACGTGTCAACTATCAATTCTTGGTGGAAAATATTTTCCATATTATTTATTCGACGAAAAATTATTTTGATCATTCAACAGATTCATTTATTTATTTCCACTATTATTATATTATCTAAGGAGTTGTAAAAAGAAGTTGACCAAATTTTAATTATTTACAAAATTATATTTACACGAATTTTTTTACGTCAAGCATCGTGGTATTAAATTAATTTTACTGGAATTCAACTATTTATATGAATGTCAAATCAATACATTATATATTTCCGTTTAATTATAAAATCTAAAATTACAAAAACTTCTACAAAATCTGTGTTGATTCAATTATTTAAATATATATTGTGTATATTACCCGTCTCGTTTGCGTAAATTTACTTAATAAACGTTGTAGGAGAAAATGTTTTCCAATATATTAAAGAAAATGATCAAACAACTTTCTCGAAGCGCAAAACACACGAAAATTTTCGAACCAAAATAAAATCATCCTCTCTGGATGTTCGGTAAACAAAAACAAGAAATAATTTTACCGACGGCTATATTGGTTCTCAAATGGACGGGCCGGGCCTTTCATCATATCTCAATTAGCTAGAAAAAAGGATCTTGTATCATCGTGTTTAATTAATTTGAAGAAAAAAAAAATGTATTAATTAAGGCCCGGGGTGTTAAGTATTCTGAAAATAACACAACAAATGAACAACACCGTATTTCAGATACTATTTTTTTTATTTGGCAGATTCATATTGTTTAGCCAAGTTCAGGATATATTTTAACATAATTTATATAAGCAATTTTATTGCATGATTTTTTGAATGTTTTTAATGCATTATTCTATCAAAGATAGATTAAGTCTGTATTTTAACTAAGCAAATAAGTGAATACTGAAAACCGGAGATAGTTATATTTATTACTACATAATAACAGTACATTTATTGGTATATCTGTGACGCAGTACACACACCCTCTGTTAGTGCAGCGTGAGCATTAAGCGAAAGTTGATAGGTGGCACTGTCAAGTAGTGTTTATAATACCAGTTATAGTAGTTATGCAAAATGCCATTTAAAAAAAAATAAAAGACAAATATGCAAGCAACTTGTAGTATACCTTAAAACGTGAGAAAAAATTGTGTAATTAAATGATTTAGGATATAGAACGCTCTACCAAAAGTATATTTTTCTTTATTGATGTATTACAAATCAAGAAAACAGAGAAAATATATTTACCAAGTATCTTACATACTCTTTACTTTTAAATTTTATTTAAATTGAATTGATAATGCTTGCTTTTTATAGATTCAAATAACTAAATGGTGGTGAGTTTATGTATTATTGAAAAAAGCATCAATCACTTGCAGATTTCAGCACATTTTTGATTGGCAACTAATTATTTGGTGTGTTTCTAATTCAATTAATGGTCACTAAGTATTAAAGAAACGGTCAGTAGAAAAATAAAAATGGTAAAAAATTATATGAAAAATACGGACAGTAAATATTTTAGGTTAGATTAGGTTATTCCATTTTATGTGCTCATTTTTCTGGTCAGTAACTGTTCAAAAAAAAATTACTGACCACTTTTATTAATTACTGACTCAATAAATACAGACCTTTTTGATTGAACAATAATTGATTAAATTTAAAATATAAAACACATTTTTTTTACTAATTCCACATTTTTATAACGATCTGAATTGGTTTCGATCATCGATCCTAAACATAATCAAAATGTGGAAGTACTAAAAAATTTATAAAATGTATGTCATTGATACCATTCATACGTAAGAACAAAAATTATTTAATATATTATATGATTGTATTACTGATACATAAATAAGGCTCTGAATATTGGCTTAATATTACACAAATGCAGAAATTAAAAAAATACTTAATATAATTAAATATGATCAAAACTGGTGAATGTCGAAATAGCAGTTAACTATATTGCATAGTTATACTGAAAGGTTGCATTGCACGTTTTACTTTATTTAAATCATGCAAAGTATTAAAAATATGAATAATTGAACAAATTATTTAACCAGAGAGTTGTATCTAATTCCTAAAGAACGAGCATTCTGGTTATGCCAGGAGCTACGAAATTAGCTACGCCGTATAGCGACGAACGCCGGAGCCGTAGCACCGAAATGTTTGTTCATCACATAATCCGCGTAGCAGCCGTGTATTTTCACGCGTGATGGCACAACTTATCCTCCTCCCGTGTACGGCTAATCAAATATTTCTCCCTACTAGGCTTGGTAAAGGTGAATGGAACGGGTAATTCGTCACCGGAATATATCGACATTTTAACAATGGCAAGTAAGGTTTAAATGAAATACTGTAAAATTCAGGACTCACGAATTATTATACGAACTTATCAAATTTTAGAAATTTTTGATGCAGGTAATGTTTAAAAAAAGATGAAGTATTACAGATATTTAAAGCTTTTTCTGCGGCTTAAAATATGTGTCGCATAAACTATTAAAACAGTCAGTGCAATTAACACGCAACAATTAACAATAGTAAAAAAATCATTTCTTATATTAATTAACGCCACAAAAAGTATCCTTTGTGGTCAGGGTAACAGCATCACATGCTCAGTCAAAATAAATTTAGTGGAGTTCAAGACAAGATACAGGTAGATTGGATCAAAGAAAAAACTAGAGTCTTGGCGAAGACAACTGGAAACCACTGTAATTAAAATTGGTGTGCATAATAATTA